>CM059568.1:31358636-32830286 GCA_030386875.1 Morinoia aosen | reverse complement strand
AGTGTTGTCACTGTCCTCAAGGAATGTTACCTGAGCACTAATCGAGAGGAAAATAAAGCCTTAAAGCTCGGGCGTGACTAGGGGCCTGGGAAACCCCTATCATGTACTTTCCATGTAGAGTATCATGTCAATGATGCTCAGCCACCCTCTACTAAAAGAGGAAAAGGCTCGGTATATACCATAAACCATACAATTTTCTTTTTAGAAAGTTTCATTCTCTTTTTTGAGAGTAATTTGAACTCGATAGATGCATTATTTCGAAAGTTACGAGTAAATGAAATTAATTAACTCTTGTGTTTTGAAGGCGCGCGAGTCGGGAAGGTATCTCAAGAAATTTCTGTACTTTTCACAAAACCGTTTCTGCACTGTCTCGGCTGCGGCCTGCCGGTGAATTTCGCTGCTAAGGTTGCATGCAAAAGTAAAAGGGTAATTCGAAAATAATGATCACTTAACACCTCTCCTAAATAAGCTCGGTTGGCCTCCTGTTCAGAAAAGGTTTCTGGTGCACAAAGCCCAATACGTATTCTCCTCTTTATATCTTCCTCACAGCAATGCTGAAATAGTGAAATTTCATCCCCCTACCGTCACCAACCTAAAGCCGAATAGGAGACATGATGTCTTAATCAAATACAGTTCATCTAACATTGGGCAGAAAGCTCGGTCAGTATCAGGTGCCGTACTGTGGAACAAACTTCGCCAGAGTATCAAAACCCCTCAAACGTTAAGAAAATTCAAAACTAAAATAGCTCGCTATCTTGCGTCTACACAATAAGCGTGAACTGCAGTACGTAGTGAAAAAGAAGTCAGGAATTTTTATTACTAATTATCCTATCTTTCGTTACATTATACAACAATCAAGACGTCTTTGTAATATGCATATACAATATGATTACTTGAATGCGAATATTGAGTACATGTATGTACGCACATGTGACGCTCGTATGTATGTATGTATACATGAGTATGTATATATGTATGTGTGTGGATCTGTATATATATATATATAGAACATATTCCCGTCCTTAAATGCTCTTGTTAATCTTGTGTGACAATACGTGTCGTCCCTTACACTCTTTGAGTAAATTTTGGCCTCACTATTTTAGGTTGTTTCGATTTTCTCGTTTTGTCCTAGCAATGTTGCAAATGTTATGGTTAGCATTGTACAACGATCTTTCTCATATATTTGAATCTGAAGAACTCTTTTGTGCCAATGTTAATAGCTCAGGAAATATGATTTTTGTGTTATTGTAAAATATTTCATTCTATCCGAGCCGGTTATTTAGCTTACTAGTTGATACGAAACAATAATGAAGGCATCTACGGATGCTTTATTTCCAATCAAGCCTGATACATATCACCTTGTACATTGGATTTTCAAATGCCTTATAACTAACGCCAGGACGCCATGACGCTTTCCCCCGGTCAAGACTGGTACCCATTTCAGACACCTGGGTGGAGTGCGGTATTGTGCTTGGAATTTTTCTCCTATACCCAACAGAGAAAATCGCCACCGCTAGCGCCGAGAACCGATCCCGGGTCTCCCGCACGGCGGCAGAACCCCTAGCCACTTGCGCTATGGCGAGTCAACGGGATAAGAAATAAAACACTGAAGAGACCTCTTTTTTTTTTGGCGTCCCATTGAAGACCGTTCAATTGCGTGCCGAAGCGAAGATAGAATTCCGCTAGAGCATCCAATACAAAGTAAAATTGCCTCTAATGTCAACCTCACAGTATAAAACACAAATTAATTTGGATTTGCCCGTTTTAATTTCAACCTTAATCCCTCATTTCACTAGTACTTATGTTCGTAAACTAAAATTTCAATTTGGGAGTGCACTAACGAGTATTTTCAACAATGCATCAGATGGATAATCTTAATCACTTGTTATAAAATGCATTGTCAAATCAGACCAACGCAACGAAGGAAACGCATTTTTCCGTACTTTTCTCCCAACCATTTGTTTCAACACTAATCATTAACATGCATGAGTATTACGATCCTCTTGTGTGAATATCAAGTCAGGGTTTAAATTTTAAGATATTTGAAGGCATTTTTCGCTCATGTTAAAACGTTCGAAAATGCGACGTAATTCATTTTATGTAACAACTTTATAGAACTTTTCATCTTTATTTTTTTATTTTTCTATACTTCTCAAACGATGTTCTTGTTAGTCGTGTCTGACAACTCTCACTTTCTTACGCTCGTGATTGTATTATGGCAACCCTATTTTCGGTAGTTAACTTTTCATACTGTTCCAGCTCCTGCAAATTTTATGGTACAACAATCCTCATGTCTCCAACTCCAGTGAACTCTTTTGTACCAGTATTATCAGCGTAGTTAGTAAATATTATAAATTTGTCTTATGGTAAAAGATTTTATTCCCTTCGAGCTCATTGTTTTGGCATACTTGATGATACATAAGAACGAAAAGAAGAATTGTTCTGAATGTCGACCTCATAATTTGACGCAAAATAATTTTAATCTGCTCGATTTACTTTTAACATTAATCCTCCAATCATTAGTTCCTGTGTTCGTTTGCTCATATTCCAACACAAATGCACCCTAACGAGAGTGTTTTCAACTGTGTCACAAGGAGAATGTTTTCTTAGTTACTTATCAAAAGTTACTTAGTTACTTTCTTAGTTATTTATAGTTACAAAATCAAATGAATTATCGCAAAGAAAAGAAGGATGTAAATGTGAAGGTATTTTAGCATATTTTTCGTTCATATGAAAATGTTTCAAAAGGCCACTATTTCAACGTATGTAGAAACTTTATAGAACATCATTGTTTCATTTTCTTATTCTAGTCTTACATTATTCTTGTTACTTGTGTGGCAATTTCTACTTTCTTGCGCTCGTGAGTACATTATGACAACCCTATTTCAGGTAGTTCCCTTTTTATACTGTTCCAGCTATTTTGAAAATGTTACGGCTAGCACTGTACAACAATCCTTTTCATATCTTTGACTCCGGTGAACTCTTTTGTGCCAGCACTATTAACGTAAGCAGGAAATATCATAAATTTTTGTTATGGTGAATATTATATTCTCCCCAAACTCATCATCTGGCATACTAGTTGATGCATTAGAGTGAAAAATTACCCCAAGTCCCGTATGTCGACCTCATAGTTTTGGTCGCAAAATAAATCAAATCTGCCCATTTTACTTTTAATATCAATCCGTCATGCTCGTATCATTAGTTCGTATGTCAGTATGCTCATATTTCAACATAATTACGCACTGACGATAGGATTTACATAGATCTTAAGCATAGGTTATGTTTTCATAATGAGCATAAGTTGTGTTTTCTTAGTCACTTGTATTTAATTGCATTACCAAAATCAGACTACTTCTGCTGAGTACTGCAACGAAGGAAACGCATTTTTTCGTGCTTCTCTCCGAATCATGTGTTTCGACACTTAACATGGGTATTACGAAAACCATGTATGATTAGCAATTAAGGATCTCTATGTTAAGGTATTTTAATGCGTTTCTCGCTTTTATTTCATTACATGTGCGCACTTACGAGAGTGTTTTTTAAACTATGAGTAACGAAGATTATGCTTTCTCTTAGTTACTTATAAGTATGTTTAAATGCACTGTCAAAAAATAAGATTACGCAACAAAAGGTTGTTTCGGCATGTTACATGTGTATTACGATACGGATGTGTAATTATCAATTAAGGATGTTAATGTTAAGATATTTTAAAAACCAATGTTGAACATTTCATGTTTTAAGCCTATTAGAAATAAACTGTTTTCCTTTTATTTTACTTTAAAATCGTTTACAACGGTTTTTCAATCGGTTTCGGTAAAACGTTTTCGTGTCTTTTCTTCTTTCATTTTTTTTTCTAGGGAAGGACTTCCAATGCATTCTCTGGTAGTATAAATAAGTTTTCAGTCATCTCACCATGTACGAAATTTCCCAGAGAATAAATTTGTTTGTTTCTCTCAATGACATAATTAAAACCTGATTACGCTATTGCACTCCTCGTATGTTGTTTATCAAATAACGACATTTATATTGTCTAAATATGTAAAATTCAATGTGTTGTAATACACTTCTTTTCCTGTGATAACTTGTTTTTTGGGAGGCGGGGGAGGGGGAATAGCCATTTTTTTATTGTTAAATGAAACCTCAAGGCTCAGTACATTCACTTAATGCTCCGCGACCAGTTAACACTGAGCGATTTTTCAGAAATAACTCGATAATCAAATAAAAAAATTTATTGCACTTGCAAACTGTTTCGGAAATAAATTTATCTCTATCTCATGGGAGTTTCTGCGAATTGGTAAATTAAAAATACAAATAAATAATGAACTAAAGCGCAGTTAGAGCGTATGAAAACAAATAATCTTTCTGACCGTTTAACCCCGTCAATCATTTACGACAGTGTTTCTGTAAATTCCGGTAATGTATTTTTGTCTTTTCTTCTTTTGCTCCAACTTAAGACGAAAGTATTTCGAAAGATTCTTTAGTAGTATATGAATTATTTATGAGTTGTCAGCATCTCTTTGTGTATAAAATATCCATGAGAAGGTATTCTGTTTGTCTCTCTCAATAACATAATTAGCCCCCGACAGGGCAATTAGCCCCCGACATGGTTAGTCCATTAGAACGCATCGCAAAGTTTGTCTATTAGTAAACTTCGTATGATTTACCTATCAGTATACCTCGTATAGTGTACTGCACTCTAGAAAGACCGCATTTTTCCAATTTTCTCCCTACGTTATTGTCAAGCATTTACATTTAAATTATAAATCTGATTAATTTTTTGTGTGAGTTAGAACATGCTCTTCTAGGCACTCAACTCACATTTTTTCATTTACTCATGCCCGCTCGAAATGATGTTATCGAATATCTACCGCAACAAGCGATTTTTAATATTACTAGTGTGCACGGCCCGCCAAAAATAACGGGATTCGATATCTTTCTTAAACAAACTTCCAAATGTGGATGAAAAACAAACATATAAATCTTAACAGTACCCGCGCTGAAGAATATTATTGTACTTGCGCACTGATGAAATTCCGATCACAGATACGGTTATTATGGCTACCTTTATGAGCGTGACATAGAAATGGAAGAAGCGGACTCCAAACAAATAAACCAATGGTATTATTAGGTTGTATTATTATTAGGTGGTTGTGCTGGGTGGGCTGCGGCTGATCCTGGCAGTTCAGGTGCAGCCAGTGCTGCCTCTCTCGCCTCCTAGTGTAAGTGTGGTGATGGTGGCCTGCTGTCGGCTACCCTCCCATAGGGAGGATAAGCCCCGTATATGTATGTATATGTATGTATGTATTCTTAGGTAGTATCAGGACCCGTGGAAATTCCACGGACAATGTCATCGTTAAGCTAGGTGGACCCGTGAAAAAATTCTGTCAATATTACCTAACAATTGCCATCCTAATCTAACCAAACCTATTCTGAACAAACCAATCCTGATAAAATGTCAAACATATCAATGCATGTAAAGGCCATCTTTTGATGTAATACTGAGGAATTTGGTATCCATGATACCGCAAACTTGGACATCCTATAGGTTTCTTAGGCTGTAGTTACAGTGGATCCGAATTCGGACGAAAAATTGTTCGTCCGAATTCGTTCAAACAATCAAAATAATGGAATACATAGGAAGTGGTTACAGTGGCCGCATCTTTTCGAACGAGTTCGGACGAGTTCGGACGAATTCGGTCGAACAACTTGTCGTTTCAAAAAATTTTGTTTTTTTCGTCTGAACAGTCACGAACTACTTTTCATCCCCTAACTTCTCCAGTTTCGCACAGCAATGTGTACTACATATTCGTTACACTTTTATTAGTAATGATTGGTTACCTTTCCTCCAACTCATATTGGCTTTAAATATTTTTTTGCTTTTATTATTCTTTTAATTTTGTTTTATGCCGCTATGACTAATAAATAAGAATTTTCTCATTAAATATGGAATTTAAGTAGTACTTATGTCATTAGCATGAAATATGGAATTTATTTTTTGTGTTTCACTTAACTAATTTATCCTGTTATTTAATTCTAAAATCTTACCTTTGTGTTAGGGCAAGTCCTTCACACGGAGAAATGCAGGTACGGAAATTCAATTCCTCTGTTATGCTATCTTTGATTGCATTGAGAATGTAAACAAATGTAAGTGGTGTAATTCTATGATACTCATGAAACTTATTCGGTTGACTTAGAAGTTTTGGAAAAAGTTTATGGTGCTCACCGTACGTGTTTCTTCTAGTGAATAATGGATTCACATTTCCAGTTCTTCCAAACAGTAAGATTTTTAACAGAGGACTTTCCAGAGGCTCAGATCATCCATCCTATCACTCACTTGACTTCTCACCTACTGATGAGATTCGTCCGAATAGACAGAGGAACTTAAACCACACAGTTCGGACAAAAATTCCGCACGAATTCGGACGAAAAGTTTTCGTCCGAATTCGGATCCACTGTAACCATAGCCTTAAGAAGCGGACACCAAACAGATATATAAATAAACACACGACGGGTATTATTAGGTTAGATTCCCTGATGTCAAGAAATCCAAAGCTTATCTGTCAATGCATTTGTACATACATACATACATATACCGGGCTTATCCTCCCTATGGGAGGGTAGCCGACAGCAGGCCACAATCACCACACTTAGTCACTAGGAGGCGAGAGAGGCAGCACTGGCCGCACCTGAACTACCAGGATCAGCAGCAGCCCAGCACAACCACCTTCCACAGTCAGGCCCGACAGCCACAGCTGGTTTACCCAGACCGCTTCATTGAGTGCAGCCCCTCCCCGCACATGACAGGTCAACCCCATCACACGCGGACGGCTTCCAGTAACGCGTCAAAAATAAAATTACCTCCTTATACACTGCCCCCACTCACTTCTGTCCGCAGCCATCCCTCTCGCCACGTCCATAGTCAGACCCCTCTCATACAAAGCACGTCGCACCCCATCCATCCAACTCATCCGTGGTCTACCTCGCGCTCGAAGACCACTAGTGCACTTCCGACATATATATCTTTTTCACCAGCCGCTCAACATTCATTCTTTCAACATGCCCAAACCATCCAAGCACTCTTTCATCCACTCGCCTGCTCAACTTTTTGAAAACACCCGTCTGCCCCCTAACCAACTCATTCCTGATCCTATCTCTTCTAGTTACTCCATACATGCTCCTCAAACACTTCATCTCAAACACATCCAACTTCCTCCTCTCAGCTGCTCTCAGCCCCCAGGACTCTGCTCCATAATCAATGTAATGCATTTGTAAACTATCAATTACAATGCATTTGTAAACTATCATAAATGTTTTCACCCCACAAAGTTTCGTTATCTTTATTGCTTCCATGAATTAACAAACACTATTCAACTTCATTTAACCAGTTATAAGATACATTTTATATTTTTCCTATCCGTTTTTATGCAAGCGTCAAACTGGACCGTCATGGCACCAATGTAAGTTTATAAATTAAAGACATTTGTATTTGTTAAATAGTTGGTGATGCGTATCCACATTGGGCGCCAAAAGTTAGATAGTTGTTTTGGCGAATCCGCGTTGGGCGCCAGTTATAGATTATTTAATATTTTTTGGCTGATCCTTCTTGGGAGCCAGCGATAATAGCTTCCCTATTTTAGGGTTCTGAGGGCCATAAGTTCCGAGGCTTTTATTCCGGTGAATCTTCCTGATTTTTCACGGATATGAGAGAAGTCAGGTGATAAGTGATTATTTTATTAAGGCGAGGGCTTTTCAACAGTTTCCAAGTTGCGAATATTATTCGGTAATTTTTGGAGTCCGATCTGGTTACAAGGTTTGAAGATTTGAGCTGTTTTTCAAGCTTTCGAAATTTGAGTCGAGACGAAGGCAAGCTCAGGAGTTTTTCGCGCTGGTAATACAGGCTTCGAAAGTAAAGAGCCGAATTGAAATTAAAACTGCGAGCTAATCAAGCTTTAAAGTTTTAGAGCCGAACGAATTCTGGCTGTTGAAATTTTCAAATCTGAGACGGATATATGCTTCTCAAGTACCTGTGATACGAGAGTTTAGTTATCCGAGGAGAATTATTTTCCCTCCTGTTAAATTATATAGGCACAAGTCGGCATCTTCGACAATAGCCTGACAGTATTATACTTCGAAAATAATGAAGCTCTATCTAATTTGTGAACCTTTTAGGACATAAATATTTTCTGTCTTTTTTTACTTTAATGCTGTCACGGAGTTTAGAAATTTAGTTCCTTATAATCACTGAAGGAACACATTTAAGAACGTTTTACCTGAATGACATCTGGCTCGCTGGTGCGTAATTTTCGAGTTATTCAACTATTAAGTTGTAAGAACGTCGTATTTGAAAGTGAAGAAGCGGACACGTAAATCTATACTATTATAAGAGCCTTGTCTGTCCGTCGGTCGGTTTGTCTGAAGCCAGCCGAAAGTGTGTGATGATCGTATTTGTGATACAAGCTCCAGCCCTATATATTTTGACGGGCCGTGTTCACGCGGCCTCATCAACTCTCGAGAGATTGTTTTTTATTTATTTCTTACGGCCTTTCTCTCATGTCGCCCACTTTTTCATTTCAAATAAAGAGGGGTGGACTGGTATGCTATAATAAGGTATTGACATAATGATGGGTGAGGTTAGGTTAGGTAAAGTTAGGTTAATCAAATTAACTAACCCAAACTAACCTAACCAAGCCTGAAGTAACTTAACTTTACTTAGCCATACCAAGGCTGATGCTCTCTTTAAACAATTAACATGCATGGGTATTACGATAACTATGTATGAATAAAAATTAAGGCTCTATAAGTTAAAGCATTTGAAATCGATTTTCGCTATTATTTCAATATAAGTGCGAACAATCGAATGTATTTTTCAACTAAGCATTGCGAAGGTTGTGTTCTTTTAGTTACTTATGTTTAAATGCACTATGAAAATCAGATTACACAACGAAAGGAAATCATTTGTGTTGTGCTGTTCCGTCAATAAATTTTTTTTGTTTCGACATTTTACATGGGTATTACGATACCAATGTGCGATTATCAACTAAGGATATTAATGTTAAGATATTTTAAAACCAATGTCCAACATTTCATGTTTGAATTTTATTGGAAATAAACTGTTTGTCTTTTTTTATTTTTTTTTTCTTCCTCCTTAACGAATTGAAAGATCAATGGGTGAATTGATATCTTATCCAGTGGCCGAACATCTCATATTGGGCAGAAAGCTCTGTCGATATCAGTCGCCATTACTGTGGGATAAACTTCCACAGGGTGCCAAAATCGTTCAAACAATGATTTAGGTGCACAGTTATTAAGGGTGGGGAACAACTTATCTTACGTAAAATAACATTGACGGTGTTTTCATGTTTTTAAATCCGTTCTACGAGTCTAATATTTTTTAATATTTGAAGTGAGCAGCGGTTTTCTATGCGATAGGTTATGCAACTAAATTCCGAATGGTGGTCAGAAGACGAGTGTATAATCTATGAACTGATGCTCTTTCTTGAGGGCTCGTTTCTAAACGTCCGTTGTGTTTGTGACGCAGGTGAAAATTGAGTTTGATACTAATTCTTTGAACTTCTGTGGGTTATCATGGTTGGAAAATATGGCCCAATATGCATGCATTTATTTCGTTCGATCAAATAGTGTAAGTGTTTACCTCTGTTGTTATTATATGTGTGTCCTATTGTTCTATGCAATGCGTTTATGTCTCCAATGAAGTATACAGGGTGTGGTCTATTGAATAGTGTGTGGAAGTCAGCGAAGTGAAGGTATTCTGTTCTTGGGGGAGTATATGTTGTGCCAATAGTGATTGGTCCCTGCATTGTGTCTATTGTAATCGCCAGCATGTCTGAATAGGAGTTATCGTGTAATTTTCATGCTATATTTTTCTTGATTGCTATTGCAACTGCTGCATGTAGTTCATCTTGTTTGTTCACGTAAAAAGTATTGTAATTAAATGTTCATATTGTTATCCTCTCGCAGACTGTGATCATTTATGAGTATGATGTCTGGTTTTATATTATTGTAGATGATAGATAGCGATACTTTGTTAGAGCTCTAAGATTGTACATTGTGCTGTAATATTGTTAGTTTATGAATACCCATTTATAGGAAGTAACTTTTTTAGTTTTTTCATGGCTGTATGTAGTGATTGGTGTCTAGGGAGAGCCAGGAGTTGGTCATGTGGTAATATGTTAATTTTAGTTCGTGTGAATTTTACCCGGTTTGAGAATATATATTCTAGTAGGGTTCCAGATTTAATTTCTTGCACTGCGAATTTTAGTCTTCTGTCGTTTTCCTTGCCTAGTTCTCCCATGTACCAGTCAGTGTCAGGATTTTCAGGGATCGGAGATTTATCTTGTAGGTTGCGATATAGTTTTATGGGAACATTATGTTTGTTGTCTACTTGTATTGTCGAGTTTTCTGTTTCATCACTTATTCGTCTTTTTTGCCTTTGATTATTGTCAGGGTCTGCATCTTCAACTTGGGTGTCCATAGATGTTTCAAGTGTTGGCTGTTCATGAGTAACTGTTTGTGTGGGTTCTGAAATTCCTTTGTCCACGTTATCGTAATAATATTTGAAGATAGCTGCTGAATCTCTGTCCGGAAATGTGGTGTCAATGTCAAAATTTTCTTTTGGTGATTTTGTTAGTATTTCTCCGAATTTCTTGGTTCTATCGAAGGCTGCGATGTGAGCTTCTAAAATGAGGGCTGTTAGTTTAATATGTGTTCTAATGGTAAGTGTTAGTGAATGTTGCGGTGGGTCGGTCTGCTGTATGGCTTGTTTTGCTATTTCTGCGTATGTGCTTTGATTTTGCTGTTGTTGTTTTACCTGTTCGTCCTCCCGTTTTTGTTTGATAATATTTTTTCTGTATGGGCATCCCGCTGCTAATGTTCTGTGTGGTCCGTGGCAATTGATGTACTGCTTTAAGGTGTTCGGACAGTTTTGGTAAGTATGATCCTGAGCTGAACATTGTGATCAAATAGTTGTCTTCTGCATGCCTTAGTGAGTCGTGTGGTCCTCGAACTTGTAACATTTGTAGCAGATAAGTGTATGAGTATATTGCTCCTTTTCCCATTGGTATAGGTTTTTTTCACATGGAACATGTAAAAACCTTTTCTAAGGATTCGTTGCGCGGTTAAAATGTTGGTTGTAACTATTTTGATTAGGTGTGTGTAGTTTTTTATTTTGATAATATCTGTCCCCTTTATTCAGCTGTTTTGGTTTTCTATTTCTTCTTTTATTTCATATGCGTTTCTTGCTCCAGTTTCTGAATCTATTTGTTTGACGAATACAGTCCTTGTCGCCCTCAAATCTGGGGGGATGACCGGAGTGAGGTTGATTTTTTGGAAAGCCTGATTTGCTTTAATGGATGTTAATTTATCTTTTGAATTAATGTCGTCAGTAACCGCGTAAAATCCATTCTTGGTGGTGGTAAGTCGTATAAGAGGAACATTTAATTCTTTAATCGTGGTTTTGATTATTTTTCCTTTGTCGGTAGGTTTGGTACTGTCAATGGTTTTGAGTTGGATTCGATATTTTTGAGTCTTGGTTTGAAGGAAGTTGGAAATGACTGGTATCTGGTTCGGAGGTCTGAGGCGCAGAAGCCTGAGCAGACCTACTAGACACTGAGGCTGTCCTTGGACGTTCGGATGGAGTAGACGGAGTCGGAATGAGAGGGGCACGGGGCGGGCGGCCTCCCTGCGCGCCACGACCACCCACCGCCCTCTCCTCCTCCCTCAGGAGGGGGGCATAGAAATGAATACTCTTGCTCTTAATAAACAAACTAACCGAGAACACAAAAAATGCACATTGGAGAAAGAAAGAAATAAAAAATAAAAACAGTTTATTTCCAATAGAGATGGTACACAAGTGCCATCATTGGTTTTTAAAATATCTTAAAGTTAATACACTTAGATGATACACACACATGAGTATTGTAATGCCCATGTCACTATTCGAAAAGAAATGATTGAGGGTAAGGTACTGCTATCTTGCTTGATCTACATCTGATGATACATGTAATTATAATTATAAGAGACAACACAATTTCATGGACGATGCATTTTCATTGTGGGATGAAAACACTTTTGACAGTTTACATGTACATGACATAAAACTTTGAAATTCTTGACGTCAGGAAGTAATATTAGAAATTTCTTGTTTCGGCAGATGTTTAAAAATGTAATTTCAAGGAAGCATGAAAAAATATATAAATATAAGTATGAGGACCACGGAAATTACAAGTTTTGTATTTCTAATTAAAAATTTTTAACATAACGGTCATTAGTTGATAAGCATTTTATTTAAGTATAAATGGATGATCACACAACGAATTTATAGTTTTGTTACATGGATGCTTCACAATAATAAAGATACGATGAGTTAGGTATTGATACAAGTTGAGAGTGAAACAGAAAAAATGACCAGTATCTTTAGTTAAAATGCCAGTTCTCAGCCTAGTACACACAGATGTGCATACGTACATGTAAATATATACACATATGCATGTACATACATGCCTACGCACATACATACGCCCAACACGCACGCATACATAAATACATAACTATGCATCTAAGCAATCACAATACATATGCGTTCTACAAAAAATGCTGTGCGATGTACTGAATAATAATCTATACTATAATAAGAGCCGCGTCCGTCCGTCTCTCTGTCTGTCCGAAGCCAGCCGAAAGTGTGTGATGAGCGTATCTGTGATACAAGCTCCTGTCCTAATATGATATTTTGTGAATTTTCATTTAATTCTCAAGGCCTTTCTTTCCTTTCGCCTTCTTTCTTATTTCAAATATAGGGGGTGGACTAGTAATAATAATAATAGACAACGGCATCTACGGATACTTTATTTCCAATTTCAAGCCTGATACATATCACCTGGTACATCGGATTTTCAAATGCCTTATAACTAACACCAGGACGCCGTGATGCTTTCCCCCGGTCAAGACCCGTACCCATTTCAGACACCTAGGTAGAGTGGGGTATTGTGCTTGGAATTTTTCCCCTATACCCAATGGAGAAAATCACCATCCAGCGCCGGGACTCAGACCCTAGTTTGCCCGTACGGAGGCAGGTCCTAAAGCCACACGGCTATGGCGACACACGGCTATGGTTATGAAACTCACCCAAAAAAAATCGTTAATATAGTTTTAAACTATCTATAATTTACAATGAAAATGAAAATCACCTGAAACATTGCTAAAATTTTTACATTGCAGTTAAGTGAATGAATTTTTAGAATGACACTACGCTGAAAACCTCCTGTACCTTTGTGAAGTTTCGGAGGTTGTTCATTTCTTCCTGAACTTCAACAAGATTTTTAACAGAGCTTAATGGGGGTCACCAGTCGTGTCCGGGATAGGACACCACAAAAAGAGTAAGTTTGGCCCTTAGATTCAGAAGGGGGATATATCTCGATGCTTTTCCTAGCATCGTACCAATCAAATTTAATACTGCGCTTTTGCTTTACCGCGGACTGACCAACAGAAGGCAAATGAAAGATTTGCTCGCCTGATTTCGTTTATTTGTCATATTGATGAGCTGCCAGCAGTGTAGTCGCTCCGGAGGAGGAGATCCTGGAGTAGCAGCGCTCCCATCGGTCGTGGGGGTGATGGTGAGTGGAGGTTTGTAAAATGTGGACGTTACTGCACAAGGATTCCTATGCGTGGTGAGCGACTCAGGTGACAGACTAGAGTGGCGACTACTGAATTTTTCAGTTCGATGTGAAAAATAGACGAGGTAATTTATTACATTGGAAGGAGGTAGTATCTCTTTAAATGGGTTGAGCAAGTTGTCGTGTGGCTGATGTAAGGCGTCCAATGCGTAATGGACGGTTGGCTCGTTGGAGCGGTGTAATGAGTGTCTCGTCGGCTTCCTGTGCGGGAACGGTAGGCTGGGTTAATTTGCACAGGAAGGACGGAGAGCTAAATCTTAACACAGGCAAGACTGGGAACATCAGGCATTTACATGCTGCCCGAAATGAGGAGCCTCTACGAAACAGCTCAGCCCGCATCTCTGGCACCCGAGTGCGGGCTGGAACCAACTTCGCAAAATCGACAATCTTGGTCCAGACAAATGAACTCTCCAGATATAAGCCCTAATATTTTCTGGCATACCGCCCTTACTAGGATTAACGAGTTTGCCCGAGCATAGCTTGACTGGGCTCAAAAATGGTAGCCTTGCAATATTTGCACTAATACAAAAGCTAAACTATACTAACTTCACAACTGCTGCCAGTTGGGCAGTTGTGAACTAAACAGCTGGGCAGTTTGAACTAAATAGCTGGGCAGTTTTTAACTACTCAGCATGCTACTTGGACTAAAGAATTGCAAAACTGCAAGGCTGGGAAATAATTTATACACCTGTTAAAGTTAATCTAGCCTTGAAATTAACTAAAATAATGGTAATTATACAACCTAATAGCAACAAGAATTTGAAGGTTGAGCTAACAACCTTATACAGGACCTTATGGCATCTGAGGTAGAGTTTGGGTTTGATGCTAGGAGCTAAGTCATTCTGAATGAACAACATGAGAAAAGCCGAGTATGTTGGTCAACTTTAAAAGATAACAACTAAAACTACATAGCTAATTATATTGAGTTAAAACATGAATGCTATTACAATTACTCACGTTGGCAATCAATGCCTTGAAACTTTGAAAACTACCTAACTAACTTTCAAAACATGAAGTAAAACCACGTCAAGACAACACGGTAAGCGTGAGGTAAACTTCTGCATAATTAACACACTGGCAATAGTATAGAGAATGTTTCTCAAAGTATTTACATTAAAAATAGGTTCTATTTACTAAGCACGTTAGATGTAATGAGGTAGATATTGGGATATTTACAGCTTTTACAGAACTTTAGAAATATCTTAGCGCATGAATGTTTAGGCCCTTTTTTGATTAAATATTCACACCTACTTATTTCTGGCAGGATCCTAAGGTGCACAATATGCGAGAGGTGAAACCTCTCATTCTCAACAAAGCAATTGGGATGTGAAAGCCTTAATTCTGGCTTCCAATTGCTGGAAGGAGTAATTTGCTTTTCTAACTCAGCAGGCAATTTAGCTGCCACAAATAATTGAATCCAAAAGCCGGAGGCTGGCATGATTTTAGAAATACTTCCAGAGTAGGAATACTAAGCGCAATAAAAACGGTGAATGAAAACCTAACCTAACGTTTACACAAGCTAAGAGAAGTTGAGACACAGATCGGAACGCTAAACAAAATATATGTAGCATACACGACTAAAACATCACTGGCACACTTTATTTTGTAAGCACACAGTACAGAAACCAATGGTGAGCTTAATATTTACCTTGTTGACAGCAAAAGGGACACAGAAACAATGCGCAAGCGGTTCAACATGACGCGCTTGGAAAAAGATGGTTCTGCGTGCAACTGCCATGAGAGATTGTGGCGTGTTCTCCCTCAGGCTGCTTTACACTCCGGGCAGGCTATGTAAACCTTTAGACTTTATACATCTATGCCCGAAGCGAGTGCCTGAGGTGCAAACGAACCCAGCAGGGCAAGGAAAACACAACTGGAATTAATGCCGCATTATTGAGAAGATCGCCGACAGTATGGCACATGAGGTAAATGATTACAGGCAGGTAGTATAGTACACAAGGACGACTTGGAGGACCAACGGTTGTCGGTAAGTCACGTAATGCGTGCCGTGACGTAGCGGTACGCCGTTGAGGTGGCGATGGAGGCCGCGAGGCTACTGCTTGCTGAGCAGCCGAGACTAGTGAATGTCAGAGTCGCTGCGAGGAGAGTCGCAGGGAGAAGTCTTGTGTGAGCTGCTGCTGTGAGGAGGCTCGTTGGAAGACTTGTGTGAGCCGTTGCAGTGAGGAGGCTCGCCGGAAGAAAACTTGTGTGAATATCAGGGTTCCTGCGAGTGAACTGTGCGAACTGAACTGCGCTTAGCGCGCAGCTCTTTATATAGGGCTGGTAGCGGCCGCTCTGAACCGAGCTAGCCTCTGGTTAGCCGGCTCGGGGTGGCGCTTTTGAAGCAGTTGAGGCTGAGCTAAGCGTACGTGAACGTTCCGAGGTGTCGCCTGGCTGCTCGGTGCGCGCGGCTTGTAGAAGGTCGGTCCGCCACCCAAGTGCCAGATTTCAGCGCTGATTGGTCGTTTAAGGCCCCGATACACTGGGCAAAAATCGCGGTGATAACCGCCAGCACGCCACTCAATGTGCCTCCCATCCCTGCCCACCAGCCAGTTGGCAGAGTGGCCACCGAGCTTTCAGCGATCCGAGCATGTCTGGATTAGGACCAGTGCTTCCACTCCTAGGGTAATTACCCTAGTCTAGGGTAATCAGACCTCTCCTAGGGTACAGTCTAGGGTAAGAGGAAAAATACAAAATCTAGGGTAAAATCTATATTTCAAATCTGGTTTGTAATGATCATGAGAAAACATGAAAGTTGTCAATAACTACAGTTGAATAACCCAAATAAGAATTAAATGAGCAGAAGGTATTAATTCAAAGATGGATCGTATGGAAATTTGGTTCGTAAATAGAACACAAGTGAACGTGTTCCACTGAACAAGTTACGGTTTTTTTTGCAATGCGCGGCGTGCAGTCTCTTAAAAAACTTGTGTACGACAATTGCTGGAGCAGTGGGATGCACTCACACTTTGTTGAGTTGTCGTTTTGCGATCCAACTCAGAATAAAATAAATAAACCCATTGTCTCAAAAACATTCTAGTCAAATTTCGGATCAATCAGTTCATAAACCAAAAATCGCTGAGATGTCCCCCTTAATTTTGACGTAAACATTTCAAAGAACCAGTTAGAAAAATGAACCGAATGTGGTTTGATGCTTGCAGAGTATTCACTGCATCTAATGTCCCAATCAATACCAATTTAAATAGGGCTATTAATGAAGTGAATAATAATGCCATGTGCACAATATTTTCAGCAGTACCAATACATTAGAAAACCAAAATACGGAAAGCGTGATGACGTTTTTATTATGTTGTAGATTGTGGTTTGTGCAAGGTATTTCCTGGAATTTACTTCTATGTGAGTAATATAGTTTCCTGCAGATTAAAAATTATTTACATAAAGATCTCAGGCTATACCTAACAACGTACGTAGAGTTCATCCATTTTTCATTTGTTTTGGATTGTGAGGATTTCCCTCACAAACTCTCCAGGGTTGCGCGAGAGGCGCTTGAACTTTGGTCCTTTAATAGATCCAGCTAGGCAGCCCGGCAGTAAGGTCGGAGGGCGCTGGGCTGAGACAGGGAGAAGCTTTTGAAACTCGGTTCCTTTTGAGTTTAATACATTTTGATTATTTAAAACTTAATACTCTTGATCTTAAAATCTTTCGAACTTAACTCTTTCGAGATAGGTTTGAACCCTTAACTTCATGGAACTGAAGTTTTATTGCCGTTGCTACTGCGAAGGCCGGTGGTTTTATTTTCGCGGTGTGTCTTGCTAATCTACTATTGAGCGGAGTGACTTGAACTACCTCGTCATTACTTAACGTGTCTTGTGCCGTCAACGGCGCGTACTTGGGCCCAGCTCTACGGGTCACCGGCGTCTCGTCTGTTAACTTGGCATCTTTCCTCTAATTCTTTACTCTTGTGTGGTTGTGTGAGTGCTTGATTATTTCTATTACCGACTTTCGTTTAAATTCTTACTTACTTACTTAAAGGTTGCTTTGGCGACCAAATTAACTTACCTTAACCTACTTAAACCTACTTAAACTTACTTAAACTTATTTATTTAACTCTCTGATGAGAGCTCTACCTGTTACAGGGGAGTCTATAACTCCCCTATTTGAGCTCCGTCTTCTCCTCTTACTATCTTCTTGGAAGTCCGGTACTCTTGCCCTTTGCCTTAACCTTGACAACTCTTCCTGCCATAAAGTTTCTACACTGGACGAACCATAAAGTTCAGGTGTGGTTATTTTAGAGTTTCATATAAATAATAAATTGTCTTGTTTAAATTTGTTATAACTGACTATTTGTTGATAATTATGTTTTCTGTTGCCAACCTTCGTACGTGTAACCCTGTCATCTTCTCGCAGTATATTCAAGAGTGGCTGCGTGGAGAGAGGTCTGGTGCTCCTTTCGTCGGTACCTCATAACCCCTTGCAGCAGCCTTGATTAGGTAATTTGGTTTTCACATCTCTATAACAGCTCTGTTGATTCTTTAATGCCACTATGGATTTCTCATCTCTGGTAACAGATCTGTTGGTTTTGTAATAAGGACATTTATTCAATTGCTTTGTCTTCATATTTTATTTTATTAGCAGACGAGTCGGTGCCCTGGGAGTTTTCTTGACTGTTGCCGCGCTCCTGGAACGCTCCGCCGCCTGCACGCGCTTTTCCCTGCTGCGAGGGTGGGCTGCTTCCACGTCCGCACCGAAGACGTGTTGCAGCGCCGGGTCGCCGGGGGCTTTATCCTGGTCGTACCGCACCTCCGCCGTGCCGCATGACAGCCGGCTGGCAGTTGGCCTTCTACGTTTTCGGGTTGCTGACTGCATTGGTGGCCCAAGACCGTTATTCTGTGGGTAGCCGTTGCTGGACCCGTGTTACCGCCTAACAACTTCTACAGCCGCTTTGGGTGGACGTCCCGTTCGAGCTCTATCAAGACACGACCGGCTTTCGCAGTTTTTACTTAAACCTTTAAGAAAATATTACTTAAATAGCAATCTACCCATTGCTTGAATAAACGCGATGCTATCGGAATAACTGAACTTCCTAATAGTTTTTAACTCTAGTATTGTAGCCAGTCTCTTAAGACGAGCAGGCTGTTCCCTTTTAATTGTTCACGCCTAACCTTGGAAAGGCGCACGAGTCTTAAATAAACTGATTTTCCTTGTTGCTTCTTTAATTTGTTCTTTGCTAGATTGTGTGGACGCAAATGCGTCACAGGATCGGTCTATAAGACTCAATACAAGAAGCGGGAAAAAACATTACATAGGTCTGCATTTTTCATCCCGAAATTTTTTCGTTCTTTTGACAATTATGATTTATGTATTATGAATACTAGTTATGTGAGCCTGGACTTCAATTTTGTCGGCCACAGCGCTATGTGTGTTTGTCTGAGTTGTTTATCGATCCACATTTGAAATATATAGTGTTTATAATGGAATGATATCATTTTATACACATTTCCAAACTAAAGGTGTTCAGATAAATCATTCAATAATTAACTTATCCCCATGAACTTTAAAAAGCTATCAATGGGACTTAAATAAAGGCAAAGCCTATAATATTGTTAAAGACTATGCCGTAATTATTTGATTGCCCTCATTTATATTTTCTAGGGAAATCAAGGAGCATTTTAGGGTAAAAAACATGCCAACCTAGGCTACAAAGATTGACGAGCGTGGAAGGCCTGATTAGGACGGTCGTCACTGCGACGAGCAGTCATGGAGCTAGGGTATATGGAGGGAGCATAGCGCACTCCGATTGGGCTCAATTTGGCTGCAAAAGTTGAAAGACTCGGGCACTCTCAATGCCCGACATGTCACAATTCTGAGCCAACCACAGACGCTTGGCTGAAGTTGGCTCCACCCACCTTCCCTACAACCCCTCCTCATTTTCCAAAGCAAGATTAGTACCTCACCACAAGTCAGAGGGTGAGGAGTGCGTGCAAGTCACTCTAATTTGTTATAATCAAGGGCCTGTAATGTTTATAGTTTTAAACTCATAATGTATCTTTGCTAGTAATTTTGATATTATTAAGTGTCCTCAAGAAAGGAAACACAATTTATTATCTTTCGGAGTCTTAGAATCCAAAATTATTGATTGACGATTAACTCAACAGCTGGAAGAGCATTCAGCAAGCGTGTGCGCACTCTAGCTTAGCCAGTAGGTAACTGACGTCCGTGCTGACGTCACACTTGCGAGAGGGCTATTGGTTACCACAAACATAGGAGAAATCTCAAAAACTGGTTCTCTTCACAGACGGCTATGCTCCCTCCATATATATACTCCCTCCATGGGAGCAGTACCGTTTTGAACGTTGACGGGAGAGGTGCACAACCATGTCTTGCTCAGAAATTGAGCTGACAAAACTCGAACGCTGAATTCTATAGACGCATTAAAAAAATTCGACTGCTTGCAGAATGTGATGAGCAGCGCTTACAGAAGGCTAATTAAGCGCAACGTGAGCTTTGGTTTAATCCTGCGCTCCATACGGCTGGTCGCATTCGCGCACCTACCCGTACGACACGCTGAGGCAGACTGACGCCTTGCATTGCATTCCGCGGTGCTTCATCTTGCGTGCTGAGTGTATCATGTCGCCAGTTCTCACTTCAACTGGCGGACGGATCCACTACCGCAATTTCTCAAGTCATGAACGCCAGTGTATCGGGGCCTTTAGTAGGATCACTTCGAGGCTGTGAGGTGGCGCTTATGAGCTTGTGTGGTGGTGAGCGCGTACAGCTAGATGGAACCACCACAAGATGACGCTAGGAAATATATTTCTGTCGAGATATTTCCGGGTCAAATTCTGATAGATTTCGGGGTAATGTTGAATGAAATCCGTAATATAAAATTATAAGAATGATTGTGTTGATCTTATTTAATTTCCAGAAGATGGTTTTAATAATTTATGAATTTTGACTGGTATGAGGCTGAGGAGTTTTTAAACTTCCCCTTGTTGTGGGGTAGTTCACTTGATTTTAGCTGAATATACAAAAAGAACAGAGTTGGTGTTTAGTGCTGTTTAGGAGTCACCAGACGCCGAGTAGGCATCAATGTTAAAAGAATACAAAGGAATGGATATGGCCCCTTACTCAGAAGGAGTTAGGGTCCGGACGCAATCTTTTCAAGCGTCTATAATCAAACAGATTCTTCTAACCATCACTTGTAGGTCAATGAGTTACTAGAACAGGCTCGCCTTTTTTATTAAAATGTTGGTTGAAATGCTGTAGGGCGAGGCTTGATTCTCAGTTTGTGAGACGTTCTTGGGAAGAGTCCGAGCCGGTTGAAGGAACTTCAGACGGTGCACTTCCAGCTCAGGCTTGTGAGAGCATGTACTGGAGTGTGAAGCTTAGGATGGTGTTAGGTGCGGAAGGTTCCGACACTAAGCAACTCGGCATTGGAAAATATTGGACTGACAACTGTTGCAGTATGGGGAAAAACTACCGGTTGGAAAAAATCGGTAGGAATAGAGGCACTCGAATTATAAGGTCTTAAAATGGAGTTCATAAAGCTTAGCTGCAGGTATGCAGGCCGTCCAGATTAAATAAAGTTGGTGAGGAGGTAGCTCCTATGTGGTGATTGGAGTCTGACTAATGATCTTAATGCAGAGTGGGCTGCAATTAAGATGTTTAGTTTTTTGACTCCTAAAGTGTTTGTAAGTGAGTGGAGTGTGCTGTCCAGTTGATTCTGTGAGGGAACAGCAGGCTGGATTATTCTTCACGATAACGAGCCTATTCATACACATGTGCAAGACTGCTGCAGTTTGTGCAGTACAAGAAGAAAAATGGCAGAAGTATAGTACTAAGGTCAGCTCACAGCTGTGGCGCCCGAGTTGCAGTTGGAATCCTCTTAACACCCAGAGTCGGTGTTCAAGACCAACTGGTCATACGCTCTATCTTAATATCACAAGCAGTCAACACAATCTTGACTAACGTTGAGTAATTGGTTAGTGGGAATCGAAATATACTGATTTTGGCTTCCATAGGTAATATGGGGTTATGCAAGAAGCTCAGATATTCTAATAGTAACTAGCTACTCCACAACTGCTGTCAGTTGGGCGGTTGTGACTTGAGTCACCCATACAAACTATCACTTATTTACTCAGCATGATGCTGGGACTAAAAATATAAAATTCCACAACCGGGAACTAATTCCTACAGGTGAACACAGCTGAGTATTGTAGTCAACTTAAAGCTAACAATTAAAAATAAAATAGCTACAGAATTATATAGTGAATTATTGTGCATGGCTATATCAGATATAACACAAGGATGAAACATGGTGAATTACTTAGGACATATTTTGAATTAAATCTACTCAATTAATTTGCATATTCAAGAGGACACTCAATCCAATTTAGATCGCCCTAAAATGCACTCCAGCAAATGGCTCAGCAAAATGTGAACTGTCAACAAGTTAACACAAGAGGGTAACACTATTGGAGGTAGGTTAAGTAAGACGAGACACTTGGAGTTTGTATATTCAGTACACACAGCAGGACACAGTTTACATCACGAAGGATAGCGGTGGAGTAGGCTCCAGCCAAGCCTGAGAACCATGAGCTCAGTTCTCAGCGCGGAGTACTGTCTAAACACATTCTAAGACAAGAACACTGTAACATTATCAGTATTATACACATATACATTCAAGGTGCTACAATAAAGGTTTCAACACTCCTTCTCACATTGAATGTGTGTCAGATGAGACCATTCCTAACTTCGTTCTCAGCCTAGAGAACTTTTCTATGGGCAGGTTCTTGGTAAATATGTCGGCAAGCATTTCGTCGGTAGGGCAATACACTACGTTTATGTCTTTGTTACTTACAAGATCCCGTACATAGTGAAACTTAATATCGATGTGCTTGCTCCTCCCATGATATTTGGGATTGTTGGCAAGACAGATGGCTGACTGGTTGTCTTCGTTTATAACCATTGGTTCCACAGTACCAAATTTTAGATCACTGAGTAAGTGCTTCAACCAGACAGCCTCTTGAGCCGCACCGGCAAGAGCAACGTATTCGGCTTCTGCAGTTGAGAGGGCTACACAAGTTTGTTTATTAGATCTCCACGTAATTACCGAATTACTGAGGGTGAAACAGTAACCAGAGGTAGACTTTCGGTCATTTTTATCACCAGCCCAGTCAGCATCTGAATAACCAATGCAAGTATCAGAACATTTGCTATACAAGAGACCTAGTTTGGATGTGCCTCTCAGGTACCTGAATATTCTCTTAACACACATCCAATGCTGTTCAAGAGGTTTGGAGCTGTATTTAGCAACATTATTCACTGCGAATGCAATGTCAGGTCGAGTTCTGGTTGACAAATACAAAAGGCTACCTACAGCACTTTGATAAGTAGCAGGGTCAAATTCGACATCATTTGGGGAGCATATCGGATTTACATTTACATCAGCGGGAGTTGCAACAGGTTTACAATTATCAAAGCCAAATTTTGACAACAGAGCCTCAGTATAAGCAGTTTGATTTAAGAGAACATTGTTTTTAGATTGTACAACACTTACACCTAGGAAGTAACTCAGCACACCAAAGTCTTTCATTTGGTATTGGGTAGAAAGACTCATCTGTATTTGATTTATTTCGTCACCAGACTCAGAAGCAATTATTAGATCGTCTACATACACCGCCACAATACACAGTTTCTTCTCTTGAACACCAGTGTATATACAAGCATCACTCTTAGATTGTACAAAACCCAATTTCTTCAAATAGCTATCTAGTGTAGTATTCCAGCACTTAGGAGCTTGTTTTAGTCCGTAGAGCGATTTTTGTAGTTTACACACAAGATTTTCTTTGCCTTTGATAACAAAACCGTCAGGTTGAACCAGGTACAGTTCTTCAACCAGTTCTCCATTAAGAAAGGCTGTTGCAACGTCCATGTGATGGACTTGCATGTTGCACTTGGAAGCCAAAGCTAGCACTGTCCTGACAGATTCAAATCGAACCACGGGACTGAAGGTCTCGTCGTAGTCAGTGCCGTATTTTTGTGAGTAGCCCTGAGCCACAAGGCGAGCTTTGTACGAGCAAATGCTTCCGTCGGGTCCGGTTTTTCTTTTAAAGATCCACTTTGATTTGATAGGTTTTTTGTCATTAGGACACTCTACAAGAGACCATACTTTGTTTTGATTTATAGACTCCATCTCATTCTCCATAGCTGTTTCCCATAGTTTTGCTTCTGGTCCACTGAGTGCTTCTTGAACACAAGATGGTATATCAAGCTCATTTTTCATTAAATACACCCATTCACCAAACCTATCAGGAGCGCGTCGATACCTGGCTGATTGTCTAGGCTCCCCTCCCTCCATCCCAGCATCTGACTGTCTATGCTCCACCCCTCCCTCAGAGTCTTCTGGTTCTGGATCCTTAGGAAGAAGAGTAAAATTACCATCATTTACTTCAGAAGGCTCCTTCTCAATTGGCATCTGCTGAGATTCATTGAACATAACGTCTCTACTCAAAAATATCCTTCTGCTGCTTATGTCATACAGACGATATCCCTTGGATCCACTTCCATATCCTACAAGAACACACGGTTTAGATTTTGGATCAAGTTTTTCCCTCTCATCTTTGGGGACATGTGCGTACGCACTGCAGCCAAAGGTTTTGAGGTGCTGTACATTGGGCTTGTGTCCATTAAGGGCCTGATAAGGGGTCATATCATTCAATGCACTAGCAGGGCTCCTATTTTTGACATACACGGCAGTTGATATAGCTTCACCCCAGAATGATTTTGGTAACTTTGAACCAGACAACATAGCTCTGACAGAGTCAAGGAGAGTTCTATTCATTCTTTCTGCAACTCCATTTTGTTCAGGTGTCTTAGGCACAGTTTTTTCATGGATAATTCCTTCCCTTTTTAGGAATTGTTCAAAGTCATTAGAGATGTATTCCCCACCGTTATCGGAGCGCAGAATTTTAATTTTTTGATCATAGTGATTTTCTACCAAGGATTTGAACTCCTGAAACACTTTAAAAACATCACTCTTATGTTTGATAATGTACACCCAAGTATATCTGGAGTGGTCGTCTATGAAGGTTACAAAATAACTTCCACTCTCAAGTGATATAGGATTAAGCTGGCCACACACATCACTGTGGATAAGTTCTAAGGGTTGCGTTCCCTTTTGTGATTTGTTTTGGGGAACGGAAGCCTATGATTTTTACCATCACAACAGTTTTCACAAAAAAATGTTATCTCCACTCACAGAACAATCAAAACCTCTAACAAGATTCTTAGTGGCTAATTTTTTAAGATTATTGAATCCTAGATGACAAAATCGTTTATGCCACAGAATTTCATCAGAGGAAACGTTCATGCATTTAGCAGCTGAATTAAGGGTGCAATTAAGTTTATACAATTTTCCTACTTTACTGCCTAAGGCAATTAATTCATCGTCTTTATTTACAATCTTACATGAGCTTTCGTCAAAGTAAACTGAGTTTCCACTTCTGTAATCTGAGGCACAGAAAGTAAATTGTAGGCTAAGCCAGGTACATACAAGACATTCTTAACAACACAGGTATCTACTAGCCCTTTAGGCAACAACACCATAACTTCAACATCACCTACACCAACACCTTGCAAGTTTCTACCATCACCAACTTCAATGTTAATTGGACTAGATAGCTCATTCATACAAGAAAAATCATTCCTATTATTACACATGTGTGCTGTTGCACCGGAATCAATTACCCAACAATTATTGATATTTATCACAGACAATGCACTGATATAATTTGTTTTACCTGCTACAAAATTGTTTTGGTCTTCTGTGTGGTTCCCATCTTCTTTCTTCAACTTTTCTTGATAGATCCAGCACTTGGTACGTAGGTGTCCCAATTTTCCGCATTCGTAGCACCTTGAGTTTTTCAATTTGGAGGTCACAAGGGATTTTTCACTGAAGTCTGAAGCACTTTGGTTTTTCAGTTTTGCTTCTTCATTCAGAAGACGCTCTGTCACAGTATCCCATGACGGTAGTTTTTCGTGAGCTTCCAGTGCAGTCACCAGTGTGGAGAAATGGTCGGGAAATGACGAAAGCAAGATTATTACACGACTTTCTTCATCAACAGCGTCATCAATCACACTCAAGGACTCAAATATTTCGACAAATGCTTTGAGATGAGTTTGTAAGTCTTGGTCTTCTTTTAGTTTCATGTTGTAGAGTCTTTTGCGTAGTCTGAACTTGTTAGACCAAGTTTTCTTTTGGAATGTATCTTCAATCTTATGTCATAGTTGCACAGGGTCAGTAGGATCACCCAATAAATAAAGTTGACTTGTTTCGACACCAAGCACAATTGTTGCAAGTGCACTGTCACGTCTTTCTTCAAATTTTCTTCGAGCAGTCTCGTCCGTAGTCTGTGGCATGGTTTCCGTTCCTCGAACCAAGTTCCACAGTTTTTCCTTCATCAGGATCATCTTCATTTGCAGCTTCCACGTAGGATAGTTTTTATCATTAAGAGCCGTGAGGCAGTTCTTTGCACTTTCACTTACGGAGCCTGCCATGTTTCTTTCTCTTTCACCGTTTCTGTCACACAGCACTAACAAATCACCAACGTCTGTTCTCGCTGTCCCGGGCTGTTTTTCGCTTCGGGACTTAGGATAACTTCACTTGATATTGCTTCATCGGAAGGTTTTCTGGGCCCATAACCTATTGGATGTAGGTTAAGTAAGACGAGACACTTGGAGTTTGTATATTCAGTACACACAGCAGGACACAGCTTACATCACGAAGGATAGCGGTAGAGTAGGCTCCAGCCAAGCCTGAGAACCATGAGCTCAGTTCTCAGCGCGGAGTACTGTCCAAACACATTCTAACACAAGAACACTGTAACATTATCAGTATTATACACATATACATTCAAGGTGCTACAATAAAGGTTTCAACAAACACAATAAGAATTATTCAGAATCTTAGACACCAAATATGAGGAAGAAGCCTCTTATCCTCTAAAAATTTAGGTGGAGCAAAAATTACTTCAAGGCACAGTAGGGGTAATTAAATTCCAAGAAGAATACAGGCAAGTGATTCTAGGCAGTTGATGTGGAATGAGAAGAATCAGTTCACTCCAAAAATGGAAAACATTGAAGACTACCCGTCTAACTGGCAAAACAAAGAAAAGCAACAATGGCCAAAATGGCGCAGTAAGATTGAATTTCAAAAAAAGTGCCGCCATAGCCATGTGGCTAGAGGTTTCTGCCGCCGTGTGGTAGACCCGGGTTCGAAACTCGGCGCTGGCGGTGGCGATTTTTTCCGTTGGGTATAGGAGAAAAATTCCAAGCACAATACCCCACTCTACCCAGGTGTCTTAAATGGATACCGGTCTTGACCGGGGGAAATCGTCATGGCATTAGATATAAGGCATTTGAAAATCCAATGTACAAGGTGATATGTATCAGGCTTGATTGGAAATAAAGCATCCGTTGATGCCTTCATTATTTTGAATACAGCCTCGTGCATACACAAACACTGGCATAAATAATACAGAGAATTTTCCTACATTAATTACATAAAAATGAGTTCTATTTACAAAAACACGTTCAATATGTTGGAGTCTCACCCGTCGCTACCAAACACGAGAACCACACACGGGGAAGATTGGCGTCAAAGTGCGAGTCATTCGAAAATGGCTTGTAGGTGTTGCCATAGCGGAAGTGACGGAAGGGAGAACTTGCTCGGTACAATATTTTCTGAACACATTTTAATATAATTTCGAGTTGTATCGAATAAAATTTGTAGTGTAAAATTATGATAGTAGTTGTATTGATGTTATTCATTTTTAAAATGTTAGTTTCAATAATTTATGAAATTCAACTGGAATGAGCCTAACGAGTTCACTACAAGTTCACTACACCTTCTTTTAGCCTGGGGGTGCTGAACTTCAGAGAAACAATCAACAACCCTGAAAACGTGGGACTGCGTAGAATAGTCCCAAAAGCTCCAATAACTGGGAAACCATGACAAGTTTTCTGCTTATTCTATATATTTTTTACAAATTTAAATTCTTGTGCCGCCATAGCCATGTGGTATAGGTTCTGCCGCCGTGCGGCAAGGACCCGGGATCGAATCTCGGCGCAGGCAGTGGCGATTTTCTCTGTTGGGTATAGGAGAAAAATTCCAAGCACAATACCCCACTCCACCCAGGTGTCTGAAATGGGTACCGGTCTTGACCGGGGGAAAGCGTCATGGCGTCCTGGCGTTAGTTATAAGGCATTTGAAAATCCAATGTACAAGGTGATGTGAATCACGCTTGATTGGAAATAAAGCATCCGTAGATGCCTTCATTATATTATTCATTATTCTCACCAAGTGTTCTATGTGTTCCACCATTTAAGTCCGCCATTCCGTGTCAGCGTCGTGTTTTAGGTGCTCCGGAACAGTTTGATCCGTAATTAGTTTTGAGGAGTGGAATCGCCGAAGCTGCAGGTGTGCCGGTGGCTACGATTACGTGGTGAGTAAATTTATTAATTGTATTATCTTATGTAGAAACAATTACAGGTATATTTTTCCAAATTAAGCTAGTATAGTAATTTTGTACCGGAAATAGGTAGGGATTAACTATTAGGAGAGTCGATAGACTCTGAGAACACGGCTCACTCTCCACTGGACTCGGAGAGTGAGCTCTATGTCAGTGATGACCTGATGATAAGTAACTCGATGGATGATGGAGTTCTATCAGATTCAGTTCAAGTTACCGTTAATGAAACCCTGCCTGTAACTGTTTCAACTCCCGAGATCATCACTGCTGGGAGCCATAGATCCAGGGCACCCTTAGTAGTAGATAGCTACCCTGGAGGTGTAGAATTATCTCAAGATATTCCAGGTACCGATAGTGACATGCTGAGATTTTTAAATAACAATGAAGCCCCCTGTACTCAACTATCAGTCAAGCGGAAGAATTCCAACATTTCAGGTTCTAGCCAATGCAGCTTGCAGGAAAAAACCAAATACTCTAAAACTACTAGATCTGAGCCCACAACCAGTGGGTTTGCTGTCTCAGGATTAAATGCAGGTCCTAGATTTTCATCTCACAGGCGAGTTCATGGTCAAACTCTATCCAGCGCAGACAGTAAAGCTGTGCACCAAAGGTCTCACACCTTTCTGGTTGAACCTATTAGTGGAAAAATAGCAATTGAAAAATTCTTTTCAAATGAGCTTAGACTTTTAAAAGATATTCAGTCATCTAACTTTGCACAAGCAAGCATCATTGATGTAAAGAAAAACATAAGCTGCAAACTGCTCATTATTAATGTGAAACCTATCAACTCAAAGATGCAATCACACCTGCTCTTGACCTCAAAGATGGGGGACTGGGAGGTTTGATGTCGACTTCCACAAGCCCTAAAACAGTCTTTAGGAGTCATCGGGCCTGTTGGCCTGGACACTGGTGACGAGGAAATTAAGGAGACCGTCTGGGTAAAAAAAAAAGTTCGTTATTTATGGATGGATTTCTCTGATATTTTCACAGTAGGTGTGAAATTATGCAAAGATCAATTGTTATTTCGACAAAATTTTTGTATCTGCACTTTGTTTTTAATTTTTTTTTGAAAAATATGAAAAAATCGTTTTTTTTTTAAATCTATCTTCTTCTACAATTTTGAAGTTACAGAACCAGTACTTCGTTTTTAGATTGCTTATATGTCTATGTAACCATAAGCAATAGGGAATTTTGATAACTCCTTTTTGTGAATTTTGGGAATTAAAAATAAAAAAAATTGACTTTTTCTTCATTTTTTTTCTTTATGTCGTGTAATTTTCAAAATAATAAATTTATCCAAAAATGCCATTGCTTAACGATACTCCTTGGTAAGCCCTCTCGAATATTATATAAACCATTCTTGTAGCTCTAAAACAGTGGAAGAAGATACATTTGAGAAACCAATTATGTTTCCAGAAAAACGTGTTTTTCACAAAAAAATTGTTTTTTTTTTTATCTTTTGAACTACAGGATTTTCTACAATGAACTCATGAGCGTTTGTAGCTCTTTTTAAGCCCTTTTGATTGATATAATTTACATTGCTGTAGCTCTTTAACTCTGGGAAAAAATATACAACAAAAGACAATACGTGTAATTCTTCAAAACAACGACTTTTTTATTTTTTCATTTTTTTCCAACCAAAATACGTTTTTTTATCAGGGCAACTCCTCTGTTTTGTAGCTCTTTTTGTGAGGAAATACTACTCTCATAAAATGTTTTTGGGAATTTTTGAGAAATACTCTCGTAAAATATTTTTTTTGGGAAACAGGCTCGTAAAATGTTCTTTGGGAATTACTTTCGGAAACAAATTTGGGAAATACTTTACTCGGGGAAATACTTAACGTTGGGAATACACGTGTGTTTTCTTAGGTATTGGAATTTCAGCCCGTTAAAATAAGCGCCGGTGCTGAGCAGCCAGCACAGGCGAGGGGCAGATACGAAACACACGCAGTCACACACATACACGCACATTGACACACTCACGCACACACACACAGACGTAGGCGTTAGTGGCTGAGCTGGGAGCGCGAGGGTAGATTCGAAAGACGAAGGAGTAAGGCTTAGCAGAGAGCGGCACCTGCTACACCAATGGTGTGCCCTCTAAGGAATCGCGTGTTTGGGGTGTCGAGCGCGATCCAATCAGAGATAGAAACTTCACAACCGGCAAGCGTTCAACGAATTAGAATTGAGTGACTCTCTCTGTAGCTGGGAAGGTTCGAGAAGAGTCTGGAAAAGAAAACAAGCGAGAGTATATAAGCGGCGAACAAGTACATTAGCGAGGATTTTTAACTTGGTCACACGACGAGAGACGTTATCGGGGATCCGGCTGCCGCCGAGATCCCCTTGGATTTGCTACTCAAAAAAAAAAACATCGCGAAAGTGCCCCTATACAGTGCTCCTTCGAATCTCCAAAGTTAGCAACGGACTCAGCAGACACTGAAGTACCACCGACATCAAATTCCGCTTGATGCGCAACAACGTCGAGGACCACCGATACGAAGAAAAAATGTGTCAATCGTTCTCCCGAGAGAATAAAATGTCAGTTCTACGTCAACTTCAAGCCAGCATGAACACTCTAGCCTGCCCTTTGAACTCGCACAGCTGCCAAGCTTCAGCAACGTCAGAAATCGCAAATTCCACAGTGTTAAGCTGTTCCGGCAATGAAGCCTTGAGCGCAACGAGCAAGCGCTCTAGGCGCAACGTATTTGATGTGTTAACAACCGGCCGGCGCCTGCGATTGGAGCAACCACAGCGGAGAAACATTGCGGGCGCCCTTCAAGAGTTGAACAGAGCCCGAAACTAGGTGACACCAGCAACACATCCCAGAGGAATTGAAAGTTTGTGGTATTGAGTATTTTGAAACAGTGCTTTGAAGTGTATTAGTGGAAGTCAAAGTGGTACGATGCAGTAAAAAGGACGCGCTGTGTAATGAATTTGTGTCTTATGTCTACGCGATAACATGCGAAGCATTCATATATTTTGGATACCTTGTTGTGATTCAAGGTTAAAATTGTGACTTGTCAACCTCGTAATTCCTGTGCTCTGAGTTGCGTACGGTACCCATAATTCGTGTGTTCGTAAATTGTTGTCAGCGATGTAGTTTTGGGAGCTTGAATTCTCGGTAAGCATCACATTTATATCATGTCGTGTTCAAAGCCTTATGACGGTAAATATGTGTGTGCCTTTCTTTAACGCAATTGTGCCATTTCAAATCATTTCGTTCCAATGCCTTGTGTACTTTATCAACGTGTTTCCCAAAAATAAATTCATGTAAATCTTCAAATTCTTTTATTCTCCATGTCTGGTATGCAGGTGTACGCAAGCATGAAGGACAATATTTTAAATTTTGCGGGGGTTGAGAGTCCCTCAGCGTATGGGAAGGGGGTCCTAAACCCACCCCTTTCTCCGTATCGCAACATTTTCAAGCCCTTTGAATTGGTGTGCTCGCCATAGCCCTAGCTATGATACTGCAGCTGTCATCGAGCTATGAATGAAGGCTGCGGTATCATAGATGCGGCAGAACAACTAAATTCTGAAATTGTCAAAAATTATAAAAAAATATTAAAATGTTTCGTTTGTATAATGGAAGCACTTTGAGTAGCCCATGAACGAACTATATTGTCATTCCTGCAGAGAAACACGCTCAATTGACCCCAATAATAAGGGGGGGAGGGTTCAAGGTCACGCCACCCCCATCGCTTTCCCCTCCTCTGGTGCGCGCACTATTCGGAGTAGACGTAAACGGAAAGTACCAATGGAAGCGCAAGAAAATTCTCTATAAGATGCATATTAAAACAGAAAATCAGCACATATCCCGATTTCTATCTAGACGGTACCCAGACGGCCTCCTTAAGGAATTTCTCAGCCAAAAATACAGCAATGGGATTAGTGTCAAGCGAATCACTAAGGGCAAAGACAAAACAGCAACCCTATACATTCTCATAACATTCCAAGGACCAGAATTGCCAAAGTATGTTTACCTAGGCTACGAAAGATTTGAAGTCAGAATTTTTGTTGACAAGCCCTGGCAGTGCTTTAATTGCCAAGGATTTGGACATAATGCCTCCAATTGCAGATTTAAACCAAGATGTGTTGGGTGTTTGGGCCCTCATAATTCAAGAAACTGCATAGAAAGAGAAAATATAAGCCCGCTCTGTTGCAACTGTAAAGGAAAGCATACAGCTAGCTATGGGGGCTGTCCTCTGATGAAAAAAGCCAAGGTTGTTGAAAAAGTCCGAGCTGAATGCAAGCTCTCTTACCGTGATGCAGTAAAAGTGCTTAAGGATCAGCCTGCTAAATTTATTGAAAACACCAGCACCTCACCCAACTTGAATGGTGACACATTTACTGAAATAACCTATAGAGGAAACAGAACTGCATTTGAAGCAGAAAGTTCTCTTCCATGCCCAAGAAATAACCTCACTAATGCTGCCACTCAAACAGAGGAGACCATCACAAAGCATAGACATCTAGAGGAAACTACTCTTAGCACAGATATAGTGATACAAATAGCAGTGATAGTCGCAGAAATGTTCAAAACCCTACAAACCTTGGGAAGGCCAGGTACTGACAAAGAGATTTCAGGAGTCATAAGCAAAGTCCTCAACACAAAAGTTCCAGAAAGTGCCCTACAACAAAAAAGCCTGTAGTTACGCTCGAGTTAGATCAACAGGAAGCAAACAGCACTGAAAATGATCAGGAAGGACCCTCCCAGGAAGATCAACCAAAGAAAAAAAAGAAAAAGAACAAAGCAAATAAAGATAACAATCTCATCCCAGAAGTAAAAAGCATCACAGAAGTCACACCGAGTCCTACCTCTAACTCCCATCAGACGAGGATGGGAGCAGGTTTGAATGCTGTAAAGCGCAAAGAACCTCCTAAAACTTCCAGAAACCTAAACCTTAAAAAAACATGAGCTCAAAATTTTGACTTGGAACGCACATAGCCTATACACAAAGCTATCTCATTTCAAAATTAGATTGTATACCACTAAACCTCATGAAGTATGTCTGTGTGAGACATGGCTAAGGGCGGACAGAGAACCAAGTTTCATCAATTATTGTACTTTCTATAAGCATAGACGTGAACCTGTGGGAGGGGGGCTAGCAATACTTGTCAGGAATGATATAAACTGTAAAGAAAAAAATTTTCCCACCATATGGTGGGGGCAAACTTGAGTATCAGTCTGTAAGCATTTTTAATGATAAAGGGAAACTTGATATCTTGAGCATTTACAACCCGAATGAAGCCGTACAATCAGCTGAATTTAGTTACTTCTTTCAACAACTTAATGCACGTAGAGTTGTAATGGGAGACTTTAATGCCCACCATCAGATGTGGGAAACGAGGTTGCCTGCTAATGCCACCGGTAACAACCTAGTCTCCTCCCTTCTGGAAGAGAACAATTTAGCCTTGCACCCCCCAATCACTACCAACTTATGTTCAAACTAAAAATTACTCCACTCTGGATTTATGCTTCGTTTCAGCAGACCTATGGCCAATGTCTCACATAAACTTGGAAGATGAGATGGGCAGTGACCATGAACCTGTCCTGGTGTCAATAGATTTTTCTCCTGACACTGCAGTATTCCGTGCCAGATGTAAATGGCTTTTTGATAGGGGGTCATGGGATAGGTGGCAGGCAAGCTTACCTGAAATTAGAGAAAGTGACGACTTTTTAGTCTCTGTTGAGAGCTTCACTGCTTCACTTCTTGACAGTGCAAGTGAGTGTTTTGAGAGAACTAAAGAAACAGTAAATCCAAAGTTTTCAAAGCACTGGTGGAATGAGGAATGTGCCTTGTGGGTGAGAAGACGGCGCACTGCAAAGAACCATTTTCGTAAACATCCCACTCCCAGCAATTTGATTGCTCTGAGAAGAATTGAGAATATGGTTAAGAGAACTACTAAGAAAGCAAAAAAAGAATCATTTCAAAAGTTCTGTACTTGGCTTAACAGTTTTACACAAACTGACAGTGTGGAAAAAAATTGGAGCCCTCTCAAACAAAAGGAAAGGACTCAGAACAGAACCAATTCTATATAATAAGTTGATTACGAATCCTTCTGAAAAAGCAGAAGCTATAGAAAATAGCTACTCTAAATTTCTCACTTGCAGTCATTCAGCTGGGAGTGCTACTGGCTATCTTTTGCCATTGGCTCTTGCTCTAAGCAGTGACGAAACGTTCCCTTATAACAGTCAGTTTTCATTACATGAACTTGAATGTGCTTTAAAAAAGATTAGCAACACAGCTCCTGGCCATGACATGGTCCATAACCTGATGCTGAAAAACCTGACCCCACAATATCAGACTTGGCTGTTAAAAATATTGAACTGGAGCTTCAACCAGGCCCTCATTCCACCATGCTGGAAGCTTGCTATCGTTCTGCCATTCCATAAGCCAGGTAAACCATTATCTGACCCAAGTGCATATAGGCCCATCTCTCTCCTGCCTTGTGTAGCCAAATTGTTAGAAAAAATGGTAGGTAGCAGATTATATCACATCTTAGAGACTTCAAATTCTTTTAGTATCACCCAGGGGGGGTTTCAGAAAGAGGCTAAGCACTCTAGACCAAGTAGCTAGGTTAGAAATGAACATCAGGCAGGCTATAGTTAACCGTGGTGTATGTATTGCAATCTTTTTTGACTTAAGCAATGCATATGATTGTGTCTGGCATACTGGTCTTCTCTACAAACTCAGTCAGTGTGGGATTGGGGGAAAAATACTGTGTTGAATCAGAGAGTTTTTAAGTAATCATAAATTCAAGGTATTTTTTGAGGGAAGGTACTCATCAGAGCAACCAATCACGTCAGGAGTTCCACAAGGGTCCATACTAGCTCCAGTTCTTTTCAATGTAATGATGTCTGACCTCCCAAGAGTAGAAGGTGTTACACTGTCAGAATATGCAGACGATGTAACCCTTTACTGCCGAGGAGAAAACCTACCCCAGGTAGCTCGACTTGTACAACAGCAGATAGCAAAGTTTTATGAGTGGACTAGGACTTGGGGTTTCCATCTGAACCACTCTAAGACCAAATCAATGTTATTCACTAGGAAAAATTTAGTACCTCCATCTATCACATTGAATAATACTCCTATTGAATTTGTCTCAACCCACAGGTATTTAGGCATAACCTTTGATGCTCCTGGCCTTATGTGGAAGAGCCACATCCAGCAACTAAGAGATAGTAATGTGCCAAAACTCAATTTAATGAAAGCTATATCAAATCATCACTGGGGAACTGATAGGGAAACATTACTAATGATTTACAAGGCAGTTATCCGTAGCAAATTAGACTATGGGTCAGTCTTTTATAGCTCTGCCCCAGATTCCCATTTAAATAAATTGAACTTAATTCAGAATACCTGTTTAAGAATTGCAACTGGTGCTAGGAGCACATCACCTATTCTGTCTTTGGAAGCTGAAGCTAACATACCTCCCTTGAAGATGCATAGAATGTCAGTACTATTAAGATACTATTGTTGAATTAGTGAACTGCCTAGAGACCTCCCAATCACAAAGGAGTTATTTCAACCTTTGCCCACTTTGAGTGGTAGACCCTGGGCAGGTCACATTATTGTTCCTCCACTGATTGTGAGGGCCAAACAAGCTTTTGATGTTCTAAAGTTGAAACATTTTCCCCAGAATTTTGTGACCCTGGTATCCCCTATACCACCACGGACAGACAAATAATTTTTTTATTCCAGATTTTGTGACTGCTCCAGTTGCCTCAATTTCCAACCATGAAGCACTATGTACCCTGAGATATTTGCTGGAATTCAAGTTTGACTCACACTTGCAGGTATATACTGATGACTCAAAGTATCTTACCCCTGAAACTTCAGCTGCAGCTGCTATGATAATTAAAGCCCCTAATACTACTGTGCTGCATAACTGGAAACTACCAGCAGATACAACTATCCTAGGCTGTGAATTATTTGCTATTAAAGAATCTGTGAAGTATCTCCACACTCACTATGAATCTCTAACTGGAGCAGTCATTTTTACTGATTCCTTGTCTTCAGTGTCACTTTTAAGGAACAGAACACCCAAAAATTATATTCATTTAATCTTCGAGATTCACAAATATATAATCTTATTATCAGAGCGATATCCAGTGCATGTACAGTTCATTCCAGGTCATAAAGATCTGGAGGGCAATGAGTTGGCCGATTTGGCAGCCAAGGCAGCTCACATTGATGTGGTGACTCCATCAGTACACATTGCTAGAACTGACATGGTAAGCACAATTAACAAGTCTGTTGTTGAGTACTGGCAAGAATGGTGGCTGAACGAAATAAATATATCAAGCAAGGGAAAAAAAGCTGCTGGAGTCAAAGGGAACTCTTTCCTACTGGCCCTGGTCCTCCCATAGGAACAGGGCATTGGAGACAGCCATGGCCAGGCTCAGAATTGGTCACGTGGGACTAAATGAGCACCTAACCCGCTTTAATCTAGCTGACTCTAACCTTTGTTCCTGTGGTTCTGTTGAGTCTGTGTCCCACTTTTTGCTGCAGTGTCCCAGATATTCAAATAAAAGAACAATCCTTTATGATGAATTGCATGCCTTGTGTATAGCATTTACCCTCAAGAACATCTTAGGAGGAGGCAACTTTGATAGAGGCAAGCAACATAAAATTTTGAATGCTATGGCCAAATATTTGATCTGTACTAAAAGGTTAGGGGACCTGTAGCCACTAACCACTAACTCTAGCAATGAAGTCAGTTCAGCTTCCAAAGGAAGAGGTATGGCTGACTGTCAGTGGGGATGTCTCAGGTCATTATCTCAAGTGAAATAAGTGTAAGAGAGACCTCCCATGTGAGGGACGTTCTCCTGACTTTAAGCTATATCATGTTACAGTCAGAAATCACAGCAGAGAGCACTGAGGTTAATGTTTTGAGGTGCATTCCAGTGGTAGTGGTAGTGGAAGTAGCAGTAGCAGTATAGTAGTGTAGTTTGGGAATGCACTCGTGAAGTCTCAATTCTCATTATCCCTAATGTATTTTGTACTTTTATGGACAGCGTCCCCCATACAGACTTTTTTCTTTATTATTGAACCTAGAACAATGAAATTTGATGTACTGATAGGAAATCGAATTTGGAATCGTTTTTGCTTAGAGAAAAAGTTCGATTTTCTTGGAAAGAAAATGGGAAATCGAAGAAAACGGAATTTTAAGGGGGGTTTTCAAAAATCTTCTCCTACAGTTTTTGAGCTACAGTGATGATTTTGGTATCATTGGATGCGGAAAGACACGGGCCTTTATGGAAATTAAAATTCATTCCAAAATTATTCATTGCTCACGAGTTATGACGTCATATAATTTCACATTTTCAAAAAAGTACATTTTTTTCCTATTTTTACACATTTTCATGTTGAGAATGAAAATTTGAAGAAACAAATTTTAGTTTCCATAAAAGCCCGTGTCTTTCCGCATCCAATGATACCAAAATCATTACTGTAGCTTAAAAACTGTAGGAGGAGAAGCATTTTGAAACCCCAAAAACCATTGTTTACATTATAAGCAAAACAAAGAAACATAAACAATTCAAACAAAAAATTTTGTAAAATTTTTGGTTCAAGTTAAACCCCTGAAATCATTATAGAGTAATCCAGAGCCATAAGAAATGACAAAGCAACTTTGCGCCGTGAAGAAAATGCCATGGGGGAGGTGTAACATGATAAAATACTACTTCCCCCTCCCCTCCCCCCATTCCTTAAACCCCCGTAGCGGGCGAACGAGTAAACGTACGAGTCTCATTTTTTCACAGGATGTACCTGACCTCTTACACTTCTTATAGCAGCAAAAATCCCAGTTTCTCAAGAAATCTCAAAAGCGTGGATTCATAAGGGGGACGCTGTCCTTAAGGGGACGGTTCGGGGTAAAAAAGTCTGTAAGTTCTCGGTGGATTTTTCTGAGATATCTACCGTCGATGTAAATTGTTATTAATAACTTTTTGATTTGTGCGAATTTTTCGTAACCATACATGAATAATATTTTTTTAAAAAACATGAAAAAACTTGTGTTGCGGAAAATCCTACTCGTCCTACAATTTTCAACTCACAGAACTCCGAAAATATTCTCTAGATAGCAAATTTCTTGTCTAGAGATCCGGTGCAAAAGTTTTTCGATTATTTGTTTTTTTGAATTTTGAGAACTTTTTTCCCCATAAATGACCTCTTTTTCCACTTTTTTGAATAATTTGCTTCTAATTTTCAAGGTGAATTGAAATTTAAAAAAACTTTTGCACCGGATCTATTTTCCTTTTCAATCGCTATTGATTGGTATGCTCGCCATCTCTGTACCTTCAAAACTGTGGGAGGAGTAGGTTTTCGAAAATCAAGAAGGTGAGTATTCAGAAAAGCCATTTTTCCAAAAAAAATTGTTTTCGTTCTGTACTAATTTTTTAATTGAGTCTTATCAGTGATTCTGTACCTTCTTATGTACCTTCAAAACAGTGGGTAAGGAACCGCATCGAAAGTCAATAAATATAAGTTTCAAAACAGGGTTAATTTTTTAACAATTTTTTTTCAATGCTGACTAAACTTTTTTTCAAAAATCTGTATTGCTTTGTAGCTCTTTTTAAGCCCTTTCGATTGATATAATTGCCATTCCTGTTTATGGCGTTTATGGCATTCATTTAGGCGTTTATGTTTACATAGCCAGCTAATTAGCTGATGACTCAGCAGCCAGACTCAAAACAAACACTCAATTACACCATCATAATTTATCACTGAGTAATAGGATGTTTCGTTTGAGTACAAAAGCATTTCAAGTTAGGCCATGAATGAACTCTCTTGCTATTCCAGTAGAGAAACACTCAATACTGGCTCGTAATGGGGGGGGAAGAGGGAGGTCACCCATCCATTGGCGCACCCCAAGTCACACTAGTGCGCGTCTTTTACCCCGTCCAGAAGACTAACCAATTGACGTACATGAAAGCCAATTATATCGTTGGATGCGCAAGAAAAATCTCTATAACATGAGTTTATAAACTGAAAAATGACCATAACCTGAAAATAGACCCAAACCGTGCCCTTAAGATGCTCCAGGTTGCGGCACCCAGGCTGGACCATTCGCCCTCCTGCTGTCAATGGCTCTATGCTGTGCTTGCAGTTAGGTAGCCCCAACTAATCACAAAGCATGCTCTAACAATTCAAGGAACTATTTTTGTGCTACTTTAACGTGTGACTTTCAAACTTATCCCTGCCAATCTCTAACTTATTATAGGGATCCATTCTCATTTATTCTTCTATGCTCTCAGGCACGCCGTGACGAAGAAACAATTGAGACCTGAGGTGCATGGGCCAACAGGAACCAGGATCCTCAATTAAACTGACGCAAGAAAGAAAGAAGAAAGATCCGTAATTGTTTAGCGACCATTATTTGAGTTTTGAGATGAAATTTCCTAAATATTAGATTCGATTGCAGGTATTCGAAGTGAGAAAAAATGGCAATGACAACTCCTCCGTGGCAATGGCAATGACAACAAAAAAATTGAGTATAAACGGTTGTGGGTCAGAGGAGTCAAAAAGTTTTGTCTTGAATGAAGCGCAAAGAGAGCGAAAGACATGCAAAAGAGCGATAGACATGAAAGACAAAAACATCTCATAATCCTCTTATGACATCCATAACCATCTTATCATAACCTCCACAAAACATCTTATAACCATCCATCTTATGTTAGTAATTGGCGTGTGCACGTGTGCTTCAGATCCTCTGCCAAAAATTGTGGTGGATTTAAGTGAAATTGCTGATAAACTGGTATAGTTTGTATATTCACGTGAGTACAGTGTGCGACTTTGTATGGAGTGCTCGTGAGAGTAGTTCTTTTGTTGTTGAGTATGTGTAAAGTTCCGCAAGTGTGGTAAGTGGATGGTTTAGGACTTAGCGAGCATGCGGTGGGTGTGAATATAATAGAAGTATAGTGTGTGACTTTGTATGGAATAACTGTGAGAGTAGTTGACGTTTTTGGTTCCTTTTGATTGATAACTGGATCCGTAGTCGATTTATTGAGTGAAGGCTCCTTCTGCCTGTAAAGTTTGTGTTGGAATAGAAGTTTTGTGTTTGAGAATGGCTAAAAATACGAGGAGTGGTCGTAGGACGGGAGTTGCACGTGGGATGGAGATGATTCAGTGCAGTACTTGTCCAGAGTGGGTGGATATGGATGCATGCCAGGGTTTGAGAGAGATGGGTCAGAGAAATTTGGATGATCTCGTGTTCACGTGCTGAATATGCTTGAATAATTTGAAAAATAAGTTAGAAGAAGAGAATGAAAGGCTGAAAGCTCTGAACATTGGATTGAGGTGTGATCTAGAAGATGAAAAAAAGCTGAATGCAAGAAAGAATGAGAATGATGCAAGAAGTGCAAATGCAGTAAATGATAGTGCAAGGAGTGCAAATGCACTGGATGAAGAGGCTCATAATGGTGTAAAGAGTGCAAATGCAGTGGATGATAAGGCAAATGATGGTGCAAGGAGAGCAAATGCAGTGGATGACAAGGCAAACAATGGTGCAAGGAGTGTGAATGCAGTAAATGATAGGGCATGTGTGACAGATAAAAGTAGAAGGATGAATCAGCATGATGAAAGAAGTACAAATGGAAAGAGAGTGAACGAGCAACCTGTTGATGAGCCACATGAGGTGCAGATGCCTGCAGTGAAAGTGAATGAAAGGAAGATGGATAAAAAGAGTGATATGAGTGGAAGAAGTGAACGTAAGAGTAGTATGAAAGGGAGAGTAAGACCTGCAATTATAATATGTGGAGACAGTATGGTGAAGAATCTGGATAGGTTTATCAAGATGAGTGACAGTAGTGGATGTACAAGCATGAGAGGGAAAGGAGTGGAGGAGATTTGTAGGCATGCTGAGAGAATAATAGATGGAATGGACAAAGGTATGTTTGTACTGCAAGGAGGTGGCAATGGATTGCTTGTAATGTGGGAGAGAACGTACGGTGAATGCATCTATGAAAGTGATTGAAAGTGCGAGTAAGAAGAATGTCAGAGTGGCTGTGACTAGCATTCTGAGAAGGCCAGCTTGTAATGATGAGTATGAAAGGGTGCGGAAGGAGGTGAATAGGGAGGTGCATGAAAGGAGTGTGAGTATGAAGGCTGAGAGCATGAGAATGCGTGAATTGGGTTCCAGCTTCCTTGATATAGAGAACGTGATCCAGAGTGGGTGTTTTCGTGGAGATGGAGTCCACCTTACACAAGAAGGTGAGATGAAACTCTCCAGGAGATACATCCGTTGGATTGGGTCTACTCATATTGCAATGGAAGATGGAACAGGATGAATGAAAAGCTGTCAGAGCGAAAATGAAAAATGTCATGAATTTCCCAATAGTGTTGTGAGGTTTGGATGTATAAATGTGCGTGGATGGAATGCAGGAAAGTTAGATGACCTTGTAGCAGAATTTGAGTGTGGAAAGTTAGATTGTGTTGGTGTAGTAGAGACCCAAATGTGTGATAGAGTCAGTTTAAAATGTAGGGAGAGTAAGTACCATTTGATAGGAAAAGGGCGTGTAAGTTGCCAAAAAAGAGGTGGTGGAGTTGGTCTGATTATAAGGAATGCTCTAAATTGGAAATTAGAGGAACTTCCTGTTGGAAATGAACCTGAGAGTGAAGATCTGTTAGTAATGAGGTGTGAAAGAATGCATGCCAGAGAATGTGTCATTATGATTGTATGTTATATGACAACTGATGGGATTTTAGCTCATGAAGAGAATGTAAAAAAGTATGAAATATTAAAAAAATTGTGCAATAACATGGCAGATGATCTCTGATTGTGATGGGTGACATGAATGGCCATGTTGGTATACTTGGTGAGCCTGTGAATGCAAATGAACAAAAATTGATTGATTTCTGTGATGAGAATAAACTTGAGAACATGAATGTCACAATAGGGAATGGCTTGCATACATGGCAAAGCAGGGAATTTATAACTGCAATTGACTATATGATAGTGAATAGTAGAGCTAGAGCGTGTGTCAAAGAAATTTTTGTAGATGAAAGTGATTTTGATATTGACAGTGACCATAGAATGCTTGTGCTAGAATACAATTGGGGTGGAAAGGAGTCAATGCAGAAGACCAGCAGAGTAAAAAAAAATTGGCATATAAAAATGGCAAACTGGGAAGAATTTAGAAATGAATTGAGTAGATGTAACTGGAACAGGTATGGAAATGTAAATGACCTAAATAGTGAGATTGCAAGAACCTTGTATGATGTGCCAGAGCAAAAGATAGGTAGAATGAAATGTAGGAACCGGTTGTCCAAAGCGCAGCAAAGCAGACGTCGTATATTGAAATACCATTCTTAGGTTATTTGGACGCCAGTCTTAGGAAGGAATTGTTAGCTCTGGTCCAGAATTTTTTTATGTCTGTGGACGTGCGAATCTTTTATAGAAACAATTTTAAAATTGGATCATTTTTTAATAGGAAGGAATGTTTGGAGAAATGTCTGTGGAGTGGATGTGTTTACATGTATAAGTGTGATTGCTGCATGCAATCTTATGTTGGGAGTACTACTGTCCAACAATTCATCAGACACAGCCAACATGCAGGTATTTCTCATAGAACAGGCCGACCATTAGCTTCACCATCGCAATCCTCCATCAGGGAGCACTGTGAAAATTCAGATCATTCATTCAAAACCAGTAACTTTTCAACGCTTTGTAAAATTAATAATGAACAAGATCTTCGAATCTTAGAATCACTTTATATATTTTCTCATAGACCTCAATTGAATAAAGATAACAGTGCCACTAAACTAAACATTGTCCCTACTTACTAGCATAAGGTTGCATGTACTTAGTGTGTGAATGAATCCGGGATATGAGCGTGTGAATGAATGGCTTTTGAATAATTGGGTTTGTTTAGGTATCTTATTTTTGAATTTGTAAATATACGTTATTTTTAGGCTTGCTTATTTTCTGATGAATTTTAGTATTGGGTTAGGTAGTTTAGTTTCTTAATATGTGAATTACTTTTCATTTTTACAGTTTGCGAACATTTTCTCATGTACAGTATTTTACTTGGTTATAAATAGTGATGAGACTGATAAAAACAGACTGTGGAGTATTGGAGAAATTAGAATAGGTAGAACAAAAGAATACAAATATCTTGGTTGTATGATAAGTGAAGACGGATGCACTAGAACTAAGAGTGAGAAAGTGGCAAAAGAAATGCAGTGGAGAGGGCGGTTAAGTAGTGTGGCCAGATACAAAGCAAACAAGTATGAATGTGTGAGAGGAATGTGGAAGTACATTGCTGTACCTAGTGTCATGTATGGTATGAGTGCTCTTGCCTGGAATGGAAGTGATCTTAACCCGCGAACTATAACTGGTCGCCTCATTTACCAGGCTCACTGGTTGCCAGACGTAAGGCATAACCCCAAGTTGTTATACACCAAAATGATCGTCTCAGCGAGTGCTACACAGCTGGAGCCAGAAACCCCCACATTGTGGGGGTAAAGGCAGAGCTCCAACCACTTGGAAGTTGGGAGGGGTAAGCACAGTCAGTGTGGTAAATAAGGCGACCGTGAGAGGGTGTGCGTGCGAACAGTCAGTGGCAGCCTCAGTTACCAGCGAAACTACTCAGGGCCTTATTTCGCCTTATTTCGCAAAAATGGCAAATAAGACAAATCTGAAGTCAGTAGCGTGTAGAGCAGTATTTTATTCATATTGTGTGAAAATTACAAGTTTCGAAACACTATACTTACAGTAATATAACCAGACATGCAAACATGCATTTATGTAGGAACTAAAACGAAGAATGGATAACACTTAGTAGACATAAATGGTCATAACTTTTTTTCTAATTGTTGTAGAGGAAAAATAAAAACATCAGCAGGTTTGGAAGGATTTTCTGCATAAAATAGCAGTGAAAAACATTACATTGTTCCCAAAACAAAAAAATGGCCATTGATCTCTTTGAAGCAATGTTGTGCAAAAATCTACGGAGTTTGACTCCATATTACAAAGAAACGGTTCAAGTTATCAAAAATCTGACAACATCAAAGTGTAAAGCAACATTTTTTACTCATTACTTCATATTTTTACATCTCTGCCTATTACGGTAAGTGAACAGGGAACGGCAGAGTAACGCGGGTAAATTGACTACTTTTCTGAGGGATGCGCGACCGTGCGCGGGTTAAAAAGCTGGATGTAATACAAAATAAAGTAGGATGTTTAGCATTGGGTGCTCCTAAATTGACAGCTACAGAAGCCATTAGAGGTGACCTAGGGTGGAGCCTATTTTCAGAAAGAATGATGAAAGCGGTGCTGAATTATAAGATGAGAATTGAAAGAATGCAGAATAGAAGGTGGGTAAAGCAAATTTTTGAATGGAATCTGAGTGTAAGCTATTGGGAGAAAGTATGTTGGGGGCATGCAAGGAAACTTAGTATGCAAAAGATTATTCATGTTAGAATTGGGAGACCTGTGGATGACTGGAGTTTAAATAATGTTGGAGGTGTAGGGCCTGAGTGGGACTGCAAAAGGGGGAAAAAAGAGATTGAGAGGCAAACAAAAGAGTATGGATTGAATAAGTGGAAGCTTAGCATGACGCAAAAGCCTACACTTAACTGGTATATGAAAAAGGAAGTGCCTAAGTTTGAGATGTTCTATGATGGTAGTTTTGGAAGTCAACTCTTGTTTGCTGTGAGATGTAGGTCATTGAGTGTGAACAGACGTACATGGAGGTGGAATGAGAATAATAATCGATTATGTCAGCAGTGTAATAGTGGAGTGGAGGAAACAATTGAGAATTTTGTGCTGGAATGTAGTAAGTATGAGCAAGAGAGAGAAAGTTTCATGAATGTGGTGTTTGAGCAGTTTATAGAGAATGAGTGGTATGTCAGATGTGCTGAAGATGACTGCGGTATGAGCTGTCTTGCTGGATTGGATCAGGAGTGTAATTTGAGTATCATTGAAGCTATGAAAATGTTTCTTGTGCGTGCCTGGAGTAAGAGACAGTGACTGGAATGAACCAGTCAGGTAGAGTGGGCAGTAATGACCCAATATGCCTGGGGATGGTGTCTTGACATCTGGTTAGCCCAGTGATGCCATCCAATGGCAGCTTGTGACAAGGATTGGTAGATCCTGAGTGGTTTAGTGGACAAGTCTGGTACCAGGCGCTGAACTCTTTGTGTGAAAATTGTGGAGGGAATTGTAGGCCGTTACAAAGGCCCTGACGCTGTCGGCCCTCAAGTTCAAGTTACTTGTTGAGTGCGGATGTTGTGTGGCGTTAGAACGTTGTGGCTTTTCAAACAGAACTTCCTAAAAAATTTACCCATTATTGGCAAGTGATTCAGTCAGAAATGTGGGTATAAGTCAGAAATCGATTCAGATCAAATTGGTTTGCCTTCTTTCTTGGTAAACTTCTACTGGGACCTTAGGCCCCCAGTAACCTTGAATTATTTTTGTTTTACCGGAAATTTGAAAACGCTCATTTAAAAGGAGACTGTCCTACAAATAACATAAAATAACAAAAATTTGGTAATTTTTTTTTATAAAGGTAGTACATAAGGAAAAAATCAAGCAATAGATACTATCAAGGATAAACTCTTGAACGTTATCAACAGACTTGATAATACAATGCCTCCCAAAAGCAACCGCCCGGACTACCCCGGGGGAGGTAAAAGCAGTGTCAAAGGAAAAGTTACCCACACTTACACTCAACCCATCTCAGAGTCGGAGAAATCTAAATTCAATAATGCAAGGAAACTTAACAAAAATTGCTCCATGACAACCTCTACTCCTAAGAGTAAATCAGAGCCAGCTCTAAGATGAGAAACCTCAAGGGCAAACCATAACAATGAGAGCCCAAAGCAAAAGAGCAAAGATTTTATGACAATACGTCTAAAAGGACATTAGAGAGTAGCCAAGAGTTTTTGGATCTGCAAAGCAAAAAAAAGAGGCAAACCCACAATTTTTCCAACTCAAAAATGTCTGAGCACAATGTGTCATTGCTCAGTGAGTCAGATCCCTCAGGAGTTCTTTCTAGCAATGACTCTCTTTCTGAATCAACGTTGATAATTCCAAACAATTAAGAACTAAAACAAAATTGGAAATATCCTGCAGGGTTCAAATCCACTAAAATAAACCTCAACTTGACAGAAAATGCAAATAGGATCCGAAAAACAGTTAGGCTTGTACAAATAAAAGCATAAAATGATAACCAAAACTTGACAAAACTGAATCCTTGCAAAGTACAAGCTACAATAAATTAAATTTGTGGTGACATGGAAAAAGTTGAGTATAAAAGATCAGGCAATCTGGTCAAAGTGAAGCGTGATGCAATCACGGAAAATAATTATTCCGACCCCATGAATCACTGAAGGAACACATTTCAGAACGTTTTACACAAATGACATTCTGCTCGCTGTTGCGTGTTTTTAGAATTATTCAGCTTTGAAGTTATAGGTGCAATCGCTTTCCTGTGCAAAATGTGCGACACAGATTACGACCAGGTTGGGTCGGAAAAGACAAAGTTCGGATCATGAGGTATTAAAGATTTTGCCAGAACTTCGTAGAAATAAAAGAATGATAGAAATTGTTAATAAAATAATAAGAAATATTGTTATCAGTTAATAACACAAAAAAGTTAACGTACAATTTCTCGTATTTGGTTCTTTTGACGTTTTTTTTAGTCATTATTACGTCGTCACCTTTACAGTCAGCTCATAGATGGTGCCACCTAATACTGTCTCCATTACAGTCGGCTTATAGATGGCGCCACTTGATACGGCCGCCGCCATCATGGAGCAGATGTAAACACAATTGTTAACATGACCTTTATGGGTTGCTTTCAACCTTTATTTATAATTTTCACCAGTAGAACTGTGGCTACCTCTCACGACCCAACCTCTTTACGTTTGTAATAAGGGGTTAACTTCTGTTATTAATGAAATTCTGGTTGGCACTCGCTTCCTTTGGCATGCAGAAGCCAATTTCAAAGTCAAATAATTCTAAAATAATGCATCAGAGAGCAGAATGTCATTCGTGTAAAATGTTCTTAAATTGGTTTCTTTGGTGATTGTTGTATTTCAATATTTTTTTCACCCATGCCACATCATTTGTTGTATACATCTTTTTCTCATCGTGAGGCATCTCTTTTCTGTCGTAATTTATCATTGTTTCATTCAATTGATATTATTCCTCTTGATAATCGATGTGGCTGAAGGCCACTTTTTTATTTTTATTTAATAAATCATAATTAGATCAAGACTTTTCAATTTCAATTAATTGGATTATTGGTAGCGAATGTTATTAGGATTTAATTTGGTAGCGTGCATTATTCAGGTTTAACAGAACATGATCATTAACTTCTCTCTCTCTAAATAAACCAGGAATGAAACTATAAGAGTAAACAATTATTTAATGTTCCTATCTTGTTACAAGTTCAATGACATGGGAATCGTTGCGCATCTAAATTTACATTACGAGAAATATTACATTTATAAAGAATGAGTTACAACGCGGTGATTTTAGGTTACAGGAGATATTACTGATATTCGTTGAAGACATTCACCTAGTTAAATTGAACCTACGCACAGAGAACTCAACACGGAGATGCTTATTGGAATGTATTAAATGAGACTTATCTTTATATTCGATTCCGAGGTGGTGTTGCTATATACTCTGCGGTCAGCCATTTACGTTATGTTACGTTATTTTAGAAGAATGATTAATTCACTGTGACACAGGGTAAATATAACGATGTCAGGAAAACAGGAAACCCCTAAGGGCTGCCCGAAGGCAAGGAATGAATCTCAGTTCCTCTCTAATTGGCTGCGGCGCTCTCACTGAATGGCTCACGCTCGGTGGCTGTGCGCTATGCCCTTCGTTGGCATTGCACGATAACATAAAATCTTTAAGATGGATTGATTCATAATTGAGCGTTATAAATAACTCTATCGTATTTAATTACTTTGCAATATGACATATCAATTTATGATAATCGTATTAATGATTTAAGAAAAGTTAGCTATAGAACAATACAGACATTATTTAGAGTAAAACCTTCTAATATCGATGTCTTGGAATCCCTTGTCGGTCGGTTGACACTCTTCTTTCGTGTCCGTCTTGAAGATGGGATGAAGCGGATAGATGAAGAGATGATAACTGTCAATGACTCACGACATTTCTCTGGCTGCTTTGGATACATTCGAATAGTGGAGCATCCTTCGAAAGATCAAACTTTTTTTTTCAGGTGTCGTGGGTAGAACCACAACAATATCTCCCCGTCGTTATCGAAGAAGACGATCTCCTGATCGTTAACTTTCTCTACAGCTTTTGCGTGCGGTATCAAGGGACAACGTTGATAAGTCAGATCCTTTCTCTTTTGTATATCCACGTATCCAGCTGAGATGACCTGAAGGCAGCGGTTAACTGGATTTGTTCATGTGACGAACTCTGATACAAAGTCTCCATACACGGCCAAGTCCTGCGTACATTTTCAGCAAACGATGGTCTCCGCAGAAACAAGGCAAAGGCTTCTCCAGCATGTGGAATATCTCTAGAAGATATTCAGTGGGATGAAGATCCCAATAATGACTCAGGACAATTAAAATCTCGGTCGCCGTGATCATACTTCAGCATCCAATTATTTGGAAGGATAAATCCTCACAATACCTGTGTTCAAGAAAGTCATTTTAATCACGTCTTATCATACACAATTTTCTTCGTGATGGGGTTTGAATTCAGCCATGAGATCGTATTGAATGTCGCCCGAGGAATATCAAAGTCTTTGCAGTTGTAGTTTCCTTCGTCGTCCACAAGCTGGTAGATCCTGGAGCTTCGTTGTAGTTGGTTTCCTTCCTCTTCTTGCTGGATGTTGTCTATACTAAGGTTCCGTGGTTCTAAGTACCTTCGTAGAAAATTTTAAAGCAGTTGACCCAGTCAGCTGGCGGACCGTTTTCTTTTGTTGTTTTTCCTTGAGTTTGTGCGTCGAGCTTAGACTGCTCTCATTGCTGAAGCGTTGCTGTGCAGTGTTCTGGCGGGTAGTTTTCTATGACGTTTTCTTCGAGTTTGTGCGTTGAGCTCAGGCTGCTCTCGTTGCCTAAGCGTTGCTGTGCAGCGTTCTGTTATCGTGTCCGTGCCGGAGCTATGTCGGCGTGATGTAGACAGTGAAGCGGATTGTGCAGACGTGAAGCAAGGCCTCCCAGAGCGGTCGCCTGCTCTGCACTCCTCGTCCGCCTTAGCCCTGATGTTGTTGGCGTCGTTGTTGTGGTTGTTATCGTGGTTGTTGTCGCTGTCGTCGTTGAGTGTGGTGGCTCAGGCACCGTGGTGGTGATTGAATCTATGGTGTGGGTGCTGGTAGTGAAGACGTAGCAGTCTCCCACGACCGCTCGCAGAGCCCACGGCATCAGCTGAAATTATCGTTACTGTTATTTGTCGTTCTAATGAATTTCATTATTCCCAGACAAGTTCTCATTCATTCGTCATACAATTCCGCATCTTGACCCATTCTATTCTCTGTGCTCACAATAGGACATAATATACCTATACTACGTTCCAGTTTTGAAGTGATATATCTTAATACGATGAGAAAGCAAGAAAAAATTTTAAACAGCGCATTCACGTTGAGTAAGTCATTATCAAAGTGTTCCAGTAATTTTAAATTTAACGTGAAGCGCACATGAATAAAGATCACAATTTTGGATCATCATAAATTCCAGTATTATATTGTTAAAATATTTTAAGTTCTTATAACGCTCTCTTTATTGAGAAATAATACATAATGGACCTAAAGGATTCAACAATACTTTTCGTATTCGAAAATTATAAGTTCGTATATGTAAATTTAATTTTTAAATCAAACAATTATTGTTTACGTTGCGACGCATCACATTTACCATATTAACTAAACACTAAGCATTCATTAATACTAAGTTCAAAGTTAATCCTCTAAGTTTCTCAATGTGACGCAATGTAACCGTCGAGTAAAGTAGAGTTCATGATTTGACCGTTGAGGTATGAATGCAAGAGAGAGAGCATATTCGAGAGAATTAGAGAGAGAGGGAGAGGGCTAGAGAAAGAGGGGGTACGAGCTTGCGAGCTGTCGCAGAGCTCTAAGCGATGTTTGGGATTTGTTTCTAAACAAATCGAGCCCATGTTCCTGAGCACCACACGCACACCATACAGCTGGTCTTGAAATTTCATCTCATCTCACCACGTACATTCAAGCAACATTCATGATGATTATATGGTTAAAATACATGGTCAAAATAATGCATTGAAATCGTAATGTATACATGAACATCTGAATGAAAAAATTGCCATAGATTTAGCATTATAACATCTATGATAATTACATGAATGTGAATTTTAATCGTGTAAATATTTTTTGACTAAATGAAGTTTACTTCTAAAATGAATTTTCTTTTGCGTATAAATATGATTGAATTTTAAGTAGATGATATACTGAATGTCATTTATAAGTCAAATTAAAGGAAAGTTTTCAAATTATCATCTATTTTATAAGTATAATTTTTGCGATACGGAGATTCAGAATCTAAAAGTGAATAGCACTTTATCTTGTTCAACATAAATCAGCAAATTGGACTCGATGTGTCTCTTATTATTGAAGCTGCCTTGAATAATACACTAAATTGAATAATATTAAATTCGCATTAAGTAATCAAATGGTTTCAGATATAATAATCAAATTATTGGGTTCTACTTAGTTCAAATGGCTTCACATATCCAAACTTATGATTGATACACATCTATTAATGGTGGATACATAAATAAAATTTTAATTAGCTATTGAGGCAAGTTCACACGTACATTGAATTAATATATGTATGGTAAATAATTGCGGCAAGGTTCACATGTAAAATTATAAATGCTAATGGATCTGAGGCATTAGGTTTAAGCACATGGTTAAATACATAAGAAACGGGGTTAATTTGAGATAAGAGGTTAAATTATTAATTCTCTTAAGGTTAAATTATTTTTTGGAAGGCTCAAGCTTCTCCGGAGGAATTGATAAGAAAATTTAACTCTTATTATGAAAAATAGGAATCAAAAATTCATCACCGCTAGCCGCCATTTGTTTTATTTCAATATTTTTTTCACCGATGCCCCATCATTTGTTGTATACATCTTTTTCTCGTCATGAGGCATCTCTTTTCTGCCGTAATTTATCGTTGTTTCATTCAATTGATATTATTCCTCTTGATAATCGACGTGGCTGAAGGCCACTCTCTTTTATTTTTATTTAATAAATCATAATTAGATCGAGACTTTTCAATTTAATCAATTTCAAATAATTGGATTATTGGTAGCGAATGTTATTATGATTTAATTTGGTAGCGTGCATTATTCAGGTTTAACAGCACATGATCATTAACCTCTCTCTCTCTAAATAAACCGGGAATGAAACTATAAAGAGTAAACAATTATTTAATGTTCCTATCTCGTTACAAGTTCAATGACATGTGAATCGTTGCGCATCTAAATGTACATTACAAGAAATATTACATCTATAAAGAATGAGTTACAACGCGGTGATTTTATGTTACAGGAGATATTACTGATATTCGTTGAAGACATTCACCTAGTTAAATTGAACCTACGCACAGAGAACTCAACACGGGGATGCTTATTGGAATGTATTGAAAGAGACTTATCTTTATGTTAGATTCCGAGGTGGTGTTGCTATATACTTTGCGGTCAGCCATTTACGTTATGTTACGTTACTTTAGAAGAATGATTAATTCACTGTGACACAGGGTAAATATAACGACGTCAGGAAAACAGGAAACCCCTAAGGGCTGCCTGAAGGCAAGGAATGAATCTCAGCTCCTCTCTCTTTGGCTGCCGCGCTCTCACTGAATGGCTCACGCTCGGTGGCTGTGCGCTATGCCCTTCGTTGGCATTGCACGATAACATAAAATCTTTAAGATGGATTGATTCATAATTGAGCGTTATAAATAACTATCGTATTTAATTACTTCGCAATATGAAATATCAATTTATGATAATCGTATTAATGATCTAAGAAAAGTTAGCTCTAGAACAATACAGACATTATTTAGAGTAAAACCTTCTAATATCGATGTCTTGGAAACCCTCGTCGGTCGGTTGACACTCTTCTTTCGTGTCCGTCTCGAAGATGGGTTGAAGCGGATAGATGAAGAGATGATAACCGTCAATGACTCACAACATTTCTCTGGCTGCTTTGGATCCATTCGAATAGTGGAGCGTCCTCCTTCGAAAGATCAAATTTTTTTTATGTGTCGTGGGTAGAACCACAACATGATTCTTGGGAATAAAATTCCCATTTCCTTTGATTGCATCACGCTTCACGTTGACCGGCAATCTCATTATTAAAGCTAAAACAGAAAGCCAAGTGAAAACCTTGATGAATCTAAAGAAGTTTGGTGAAATTCCAGTCAAAACTCAAATAGAATGGGAGGGCAAATACCTCCTATAGAAATTTATGCCCCAGAATTCTTGTCGGACTCATCAGAAGATTTGTTGCAGCAACTTGCCTCCTCTGTATAGGAGGCATACGTAAAATGTATATGGATTCAAACCGTGCCAATTCACCCTTGTTTGTACTTACCTTCCCTGGAACTTGCCGTACAGAGCTGAAGGGAAGCGTCCCCCTTTAGGAAGATTTTCTTTAAAATTGAACTTAGAGCAATGAAAATTGGTACGCTGAAAGGAAATGCAATTTGGAATCATTTGTTATCCATGAAAAAATGCAATTTTGTGTAAAGAAAATGAGATAATCATAGAAAGCGAGATTTTGGGGGAGGTTTTCAAAATGCATCTCTTCCTACAGATTTTGAGCTACAGTGATGATTTTAGTATCATTGGATGCAAAAAGACATGGGCATACCAAAAACTCTAATGGAATTCTTTTAACTTATAGTTTGAAATGATTGTAACAATAAATTCCAATGCATGTTTTTTTTTGTAAAATTTCATCATTATGACCTCACAACTTTTGATCATAAATGAATTTCGAATTTCCATTTAATTTTTTGGAATGCTCATGTGTTTCCACATCCAATGATACCAAAATCATCACTGTAGCTCAAAAACTGTAGGAGGAGATGCGTTTTGAAACCCCACATTCCGATCCTCCAAAATAAAGTAAACAAAGAAACATAAACAATTGTAATTAAAATTTTTTTAAATTTTTTGGTTCAGGTTAGACCCCTGAATCATTATAAAGTAATCCAGAGACATAGGAGATGACATAGCAACTTCAAGTCGGGAAGAAAGTGGCAAGGGGGAGGTGTAACATGATAAAATAATCCTTCCCCCTCCCCCCCCCATATTTCAAACCCCCGTAGCGGGTGAACGAGTGAACCTACGAACCGGATTTTTTCACAGGATGTATCTGACATCTTACCCTTCCGAATAGCAGCTATAAATCAATATCCCTAGAAAGTTCTACATTCTGGGGGTACGCTCCCCTGAAAGCAGGCTATTCAAATTACAAAGTGGATCCTTTCTACAACAATCCCATTCGATGTACCAAATGCTGGCAATAGGGACACACTACCTTGGTCTGCCAAAACTGGAAAGTCTGTAAGAATTACTCATCTCGAGAACATGATGAAAACAACTGCACCGCTGAAAATTTAGTATTCACAATATGCAAGGGAAACCATACAGCTGCCTTAAAAGAGAGCCCCATTTATATTCAAGAACATAATATCAGTAAACTCCAAGCAAGATAAAATATCTCATTTGTAGATGCAAGGAAAATAGTTCAAAACCAAACCAAAGTCCACCAGCAGCAAGACACTCTTCCAGAATTAGAATCAAGACACTCCTTCCCCCCCACTTATACTATCAAGAACCCAAACAGAATCTCAAAATTTGACACAAAAAACATGCGCTAATGCAATCAATTCAGATAGCTCACATCACAGCCATGGTACACCATTACAGAATCTTGGCAACCCTATGCATGCTCATAAGAAGCTAGAACTGCAGAAGCAGCCTACTCAAAACAAAGCAATGAAAAATAAAGCTATAGAACACAGTCAACTTATGAACCAGAATACACCAACCCTACTGAACACAGAAGAAACTTACAACTTAATGGCTGCTAATTGTGACACAGCAAATGCTCCATTGAAAGAAAGAAACCCTCCTGCCTCTAAAAACCAGCAAAGCCATAAAAGTCTCAGAAAAGGACATTGAAATATCACTCAAGACCATAATATTTAAACTTCTTCCTACAATTGTCAAAATGCGTATCTCGAATTCAATCACTGAGCATATTGAACTACTATCAGAACTTGGTAACATCCTGAATGCTGAAGATCTTATAACAGAAGTGCTAACTAAACTAAATGTCACCTCTTTAATAAGTCCATAATGAATCCATCAATATTGCAATGGAATATGAGAGGATATTTCTCTAAACTTTCCTTCCTGCAGTTGCTCATTAATCAATATGAACCAAGAATTATTTGCCTACAAGAAACCCACTTACAAAATCACCATCAAACTAAGCTAAATAACTATGTTTCACCCTACAGAAAAGATAGAGATAATAGAGGAGGTGGGGTAATGACTCGAGGGTATAATACTATAACTTGTAGGCTTGTATACCTATTCAAATCAACACTCCTGTTGAAGTTGTAGCTTGTAGAGTGTTCATTAAGAAGAAACCTATCAACATTATTAATATGTATCTGCCACCAACACTTGATAATGACTTGGTAGGTCAAAACCTACTAGAGATTAGCAATTCAAATAGGGGATCCAGCATCATTGTGATGAATTCAAATGCCCACGGCTATTCCTGGGGCTCAGACTTCATAGATCGAAGAGGCAGAATTATAGAGAATTGGATTACAGACAGCAATCTTATCTTGTTAAACAACACAGCCTCTACTTTTTCATCTTCAAATGGAAACTATACTCATATTGACTTGGCACTAGTGACAAGATTTGCACGCTCTCCTAACGTGGAAAAGGCACCCAGACACCATATGTTGGACCACTTCCCAGTGTACATGGGCTCAAACATAGAAATATTGCAGGTTGATCTTCCAGATAGATGGCTCTTGAAATCAGCCAACTGGCCCAAATTTAGAGAAAACATGGTCTTCCCCATTCTTAGGAACCTAACATCTGATGAAGCTGGCAGCGAGGTCACACAGGTAATTATTAGTGCAACAGAGGGCAGTGTGAAAAGAGTAGCATGGGCCCAGCTAGACGGAGAGTGAATTGTTGCTGGAATGAAAATGTAAAGAAAGTGACAGGGAATATCGTAGGGCATACAATCAATGTAAAAATCACTGTGGAAACCTGCAAAAATGGATTGCATTTTAAAAGCTCAAGCCATTTTTAGAAAAACAGTTGTCGAATCAAAAATAGAAAGTTGGAAAAATTATGTAGCCAGTCTAAATTATTAAATGATAAAAGCTCAGCAGCAGAGGTATGGAGAAAAATCAGAGCAATAAATGGAACACCAAACCAAAGATAAATAACGTCAAAAATCAGTGACGAGGTGGTCACATGTCCTTAAGATGTAGCTGACATTCTAGTAGAATACAAATCGTATAGCACTAGGGAGACTCAGGATCCTTTATTTTTTTAACATAAGGTTACCAGTGAACATTCACGTATACATTTCACTCCTGCTCCTCATCATCAGTATAACTGTCCAACCACCTATGCTGAACTTGTAAGGGCACTAAAAAGCTCCAAGGCCAAAACACCAGGCCCTGATACAATCCCAATAGAATTCATAAAAACAGTTTTTATTCATAAAAAAACACAGTTTTACGCCTATTCAACATGGTATTGAATACTGAAATTCCCATGCCTTGGAAAGAAGCAATTATTTGCCCAATTTTGAAACTGGGCAAAGATCCTACAGACCCAAAGTCCTACTGGCCAGTTGCCCTCACAAATGCATTGTGCAAACTATTTGAAAAAATCATTAATTGGAGACTCCTCTTTTATTTGGAGGATAACAATTTGATTGATAAAACCCAAAGTGGTTTCAGAGCCAGCGACTCCACTCTAGATGGAATGTCTCGCCTAGAAAACTCAATTCGGGAATTTTGATGCGGTGTGTCATCATGGAGTGATAAAAAAACTGGAAATTATGGGTCTTAAGGGAAATCTACCAAAAACGATTACATCCTTTATAAAAAATCGCAACTTCAGGGTGAGGATAAATAATGTCTTACCTAAGATATGCACATTAAACACTCGTGTTCCTCAAGGATCAGTCATCAGCTCTACACTATTCAATGTTATGATTAATGATATATTTCATGACTTTCCCCCAATGTTTGAAACATCTCTTTACGCAGATGATGGAGCATTTGGATTACTCATCCAAACTTGGCTTAGGCTCTCGGTGTCTTGCAGGAAGCTTTTGACATTCTTGTGAGTTGGTCGCAAAGCTGGGTTTGAATCTTTTGAGGTACTTTTTTCCTTGCAAATATGAGCTAAAAAGAAAACTCATTCTGTATTATAATCAAGCATGGCAAAGCAACTGGTTATCACTTCCTCATTCCATCACTCACTTCCGACCAACGCTGGGGCCATTCCTCCTGCAACACCTTACCTGCGCTGACCAGATCGCTATCACTCGTCTGCGAATACAAACATGCGTTCTAACACATGGCCATTACATTGCCAGATCAGCTCCTCCATCTTGTTCATTCCTACATCACTCTGAAACATGTGTTCATTGAGTGTCACAAGTATGAACCCTTTTGCTACCAGTTACGAACAACTTGCCAGATCAACTCTCTTCCTTTCAGGCTTTCTTTGCAACTCTATCCCCCCACTGTTCCAAGCTTGATTATTTCATTTCTTTAGTTAGCCGGGCTACTTAAGAGAATCTATTGGAACCAGTGGTGGAGTGGGGGGTGCTAATTCCTATAGAAGGAGATGCGCCTCTTCTTAAACAAGTAACATGTAAGTATTCTACTTTGTCGAACAAGAAGACGTAGGAAGCCTCTGGTTTCATATCTCGAACGTTTTGTACCGGGTGCTATGGAACAGGTTGTTGCGGGAGTGTTAAGGCTTCACCGAACAAATGTTCCACTTGTTTCATCATGTTCTTGCTAAAACTACATGTTTTTGCGCACGTCCCATGCATAAATGTATGATTGCATGTGCTTGTGCATGAATATAAGTAAGCCAATGAAGGCTTATGTCAGTTATACTGCTTTTGAATGAGGATTTGGATCTAGGTTTTTATAGATGTTTGTTTACCTATTTTATTAACTTTCTCAGTATTTTTCAAGTTAAACCTTTTTTTTATTATATCAGCTCTGAACTTTTGCTATGAAAAATAATAAAAATGGTCATTTTTGTATTGTTTCTCATTTCTGTCTTATAAGTCATTTTGTTAACAAATTTTTATTAGGCTAAGTTCCGTATTGTTGACCATTCCTCATTATCCTACAAATAGCATTTAAATGAAAATAACTTGGCTAGAATTACATTACTAGTGCAAGCATGAGTTTTGTTACCCACTCCCAACATTGCTCAGTGCATGTAAACACTTAATATAACAATATGTGTGCTCTCGTAATTAAATATTGCACAAAAAATGTACCACTTGGCAAACTAGCTAAAAAACTGAAATCGCCGATGAGAGGCATCAAAATTGTGAGAACAAAGATAAGTGTGCTGCGTTTGAAGCTTGGGAGGCACCATCTTGACAAAAGTTTTGACACTATTTGTGTCAATTTTCCTGCAGGGTAAATTAAAGGGGCTGATAATTTTAGCAGTGTCCGATAATCGAACCTATATTGAGTATTTTCATACACACTGTTTGACATTGCGGAACAAGTTCTGGTGGTGATTTTTTATAGTTTCAATGTGAATAATGCTAACTAATTCTTGACATGGAGAAATGTTTCACATACGTTTCCAACATAAATATGCTGTGTGATTTGTAGAATTATTTTATTGCTAAAAGGCTTGTTTCTGTTCCAGATTTCATGGGTTATTAGGCTGCCTCTATTTTCTATATTTTTATTGTTATTTGAACAAATAAAGCTCCCTACATGGCACCACGTAAAGTTTGAGAATCATACAGATGAGGCTCTGCTCCAGGCAGGGAAGGCAAATACTCTTTCATTAAGGGCACGGTTCGGGGTAAAAAAAGTCTAGATTTCGATGGATTTTTCTGAGATATTTATCATAGGTGTAAACTGTTAGGAATATTCTCTTAACTCATGGTTTTTTTTTCATAAATTTACAAATATATGATTTTTCTATAAAACATGAAAAAAAGGTGTTGTCAAAATGATTCTTCTACAATTTTGAACTTACAGAACTGAAAAAATGTTTTGTAGATAGGTAATTATCTTGTCTATCGATCTGGTGCAAAAGTTCTTTGATAATTTTATGTTTTGAATTTTCAACGTTTTTTTCTAAAAATCGACCACTTTTTTGCTTTTAAATATTTTGCTTGTAATTTTCAACATAAATTGAAATTGAAAAAACTTTTGCACCGCCTCTCTAGATCTCTTCAATGGCTATTGATTTATATGTTTGCCATCCCTCTACCTTTAAAACTGTGGGAGAAGAATCATTTCAAAGGTTAAGAAGTCAAGTTTTCAGGAGAGCTGTTTTTCTAAAAAATAAAAATTATTTATTTCCTGATTTTTTAACTGTCTTTTTGTAAAATGAATTCCACTGTTTTTGTAGCTCTATTTGTGTTCTATCGATTGATATATCAGCAATTCCTGTACCTTCAAAATTGTGGGGAGGGGATCCATATAAAAAATAAATAAATTCAAGTGTCAAAACAGCGTTTTTTTTTAGAAATATGTTTTTTCATCACAAAATTATTTTTTTCAAAATCAACTCTATTGCTTTGTAGCTCATTTTGAGCCCTTTCGATTGATATATTTGCTATTCCTGTAGCTTTTAAACTCCAGGAGGCAATTACATGTTTACACAACAAGCTAATTAGCTGATGACTTGGCTACTGGACTAAAAACAAACAACTCAGTTAAACCATCATTATCACTGAATAATAGAATGTTTTGTTTGAGTATGAAAGCATTTCAAACAAAGCCATGAATGGACTCTTTCCATTCCCATAGAGGAACACTCAAAACTGACTCGTAATAAGGGGGGGAAGGGGGAGATCACCCATCCAGTGGCACGTCCCAAGGTCACGCTAGTGAGCTTCTTCTACCTCGTCTAGGAGACAAACCAATGGACGTACTTGAGAGCCAGTTATTTTGTTGGATGCGCAAGAAAACTACAAGATGAGTTCATAAACCAATAATCTACCATTATTTGGACGTTGACCTGAGCCGTGCCCTTAAGGGGACCGCTTATCCAAAACTTGACCAAATATGTCATGGTGATCTACAGGCTGTCCTATTACAACTAGGTGAACAAAAATGCATACCAATATATTAAATTGATTTCTAAACGTTTGCTTCTATAAAAAGGTTGGTATTGAGTTTAATGTGCTCACGGAAATTAAAAATTCTGTTCCAAAGAATCACTAAAGAATCAAATTTAAAAAGTTTTCATGAATGACATTTTGCTTGCTGATGCGTAATTTTTAAGTTATTCAGCTTTGAAGTTATCGGAATGTCATATACAAAAGTGAAGGAACAGACGCGTAAATATGCTGTAATACGGTATTGACTTGATGATGGGTGGGATTAGATTAGGTAACGTTAGTTTAGTTGAATAAACAAAGCTAAATCAACCTAAAATAGCCTACCTTAACTTACCCAAACTGATGCCTTGTTTCTCCCACCAAAAAAAGTGGGCGTGTTTCAACAATGCGGCTGATGTTCCATCTTGTTAATTAGCTTGTACACCATTGTTACCGGGAGGCCTCCTAAGGTTTTCATCACGCACTATCGGCTGTGGTTTTTATGTGCTCTGTGATAACATTGCTTGGCATGCTTAATTTGTGTTTCTTTTTGTTTGTTTCAGCCTAGATTCTTGCTCTGCTATAAACTATTATTGTGCATAAATTAATCTTAAGCCTGGAAGACCTGGCTTGCTTGAGTCCTACCATCTTGGGAGGTGAGTTGAATGATTCTTCTAGTTAATTAGCATGTGCCTGGTTGGAATTTTCAGTTCATCAGTTTTGGTTTCTGACTTGGTTTGCTTCTTTATTTTTTCCCATTGTGTCTTTTGATTGATTTCCTTTATTTTGAATTGAAGTTCTGTTATTTATGTTCATTTTACTTATATAATTTGCATTTTTGATTTATTTTGATTTACTTTGCATTTTGAGATTTATTTGCTTCTGATTTTTGTTTAATTTATGTTTGTTTGTTTTATTCTTTTTGTAAAGCCTGGTCATGGGAGCTGCTTGCGGTTCTTGTACTTATAAGTTGCACTCATTCTTTTCAGCCAGCAAGTCAACACCTCATGTCCATGCTCCCTATGCTCCCTACTCTTGGCTCATCTTATCATACTGGGCTGTACATTTTCTTCTATTTGCTGTGCCTCTGGATTAGTTATTTCTCATATTCTGGTTCTGAGTAAACTATAACAAACACTGAAGTTTCATTTCACCAATAGTTAGACTCGCTATACAAGATCGATGATGTATTATAGGAAATTCTGACCCCGCAACACCATGTTCCATATTGGTACATATGAGTACCACTAGGTATGCTGCTCATTTATGAATCAGTAAAAATGTTTACCATTTCAGTTAATTCATTCAAAATGGATTTCAGCACATTGAGTTGTTGCAGGGTCAGAATTTCCTTCAAGATATCGTTGATCTCAAGTATATAGGGAGTCTTGAACTAGTGGTGAAATGAAACCATAGAGTTAATTATGGTTGATTCAAAACAAAAAATACTAACTAAATACAGAGGCACAAAGACAAGCAAAAATTTACAGAATGATGTGAGCAGTACTAAGATTTGATGAATGGTGTTTACTGCTGAGTAAAAATAACAAGATGAGGTAAAGAGTAATGAGCTTGGACGTGTGTTAAATTGCCAGCTGAAAAGAATGAGTGCAACTCATAAGTACAAGAACTGCAAGCAACCTCATTGCCTCATGACCAAGCTTTAAAAAAATTAAAACGACCAAACATACGTGGAAACAAATACCAAGGGCTAATAAATCTCATAGGGTAATATAAATCCAAAGTGCAAGTATCAGTATAATGAATGTATGGTACAAGACAAAATTCAGCTCAACAAATGAAGAAATCAATCAAAATGAGGATATCTAAACTCAATGAAGAAAATAAAAGAAGCAAATCAAAACAACAAACAAAACTGCTGAAAAAAACATTTTGATGATGTACAAGCTAATTAACAAGATGGTACTTTCAACTCACGCACGATTGCAGAATGAAACAAGTCAGACGTTTCAGGCTTAAGGACAGCGCCCCCCTTATGAATCCATGTTTTTGAGATTTCTTGAGAAACTAGGATTTTTGCTGCTATAAGAAGTGTAAGAGGTCAGGTACGTCCTGTGAAAAATGAGACTCTTAAGTTCACTTGTTCGTCCGCTACGGGGGTTTAAAGAATGGGGGGGAGGGGAGGGGAAGTGGTATTTTATCATGTTACACCTCCCCCATGGCACTTTCTTCATGGCGCAAAGTTGCTATGTCATCTCCTATGTCTCTGGATTACTCTATAATGATTTCAGGGGTCTAACTTGAACCAAAAATTTTATAAAACTATATATTTGAATTGTTTGTTTCTTTGTTCTGCTTATAATGTAAACAATAGTCTTTGGGATTTCAAAATGCTTTTCCTCCTACAGTTTTTAAGCTACAGTGATGATTTTAGTATCATTGTATGCGGAAAGACACAGGCTTTTATGGAAGCTAAAATTTGTTTCCTCAAATTTCCATTTTCAATATGAAAAAGTGTAAAAATTGGAAAAAATCCTGTTTCGAATATGTGCAGCTTTATGACGTCATAACTCATGAACAATAAATAATTTTTGAATGAGTTTTAGCTTCCATAAAAGCCCGTGTCTTTCCGCATCCAGTGATACCAAAATCATCACTGTAGCTCAAAAACTGTAGGAAAAGATTTTTGAACCCCCCCCCCCCTCAAATTTCGTTTTCTTTGATTTCCCATTTTCTAAACAAGAAAATTGAACTTTTGCTCTAAGTAAAAACGATTCCAAATTCAATTTCCTATCAGTATACCAAATTTCATTGTTCTAGGTTCAATAATAAAGAAAAAAGTCCGTATGGGGGACGCTCTCCTCAAGACTAATGCAAGCTCAATAAATAGCAGGTAAAAAGCAGCAGCAGCAGCAGCAGAAGAAAAAGCTTAGACTAAAACAAAAAAAAATACACAAGCATGGTAAAAAAACATCACATGTACAATAAAGCACAACTGATAGTATGGGATGAGAACCATATAGGATATCCCAGTGACAAAGTGACAAGGTAAAATTAAATCGAGCTTTTAAATATTGCATACTTCATGGAATGGATGAAAATATTTTCAAGATTGAAGTTTTATTCTCAATTTGCTATTTCTAAACTAACCAACTGTTGCAACTGTGCAAATACAGTCATCATTTCAATATTTGTATAGAACACTAAGATTTTACAATAGATTTATATCAGTGAAATATCAGCCCAATTTAACAGGGTACCAGTGATCAGTGTTTTCTATGTTTTCATTGCTAATTTTTGCTAAGAATTTACATGCAAAGTTTCATAAGTTTTATATGTACAATAAGTATACTTTTACCATAACAGTTGATAGAATAAAGGCTAATGAGAGACAAAAAAGCTTCATTAAATGAAACTACCAATCTAGAATGGCAGACAATTGTTATTTAAAATTGGAACACTGTTACAGAGGGAAAGCATCTATTTGTTTAGTATTTTTCAAAACCAAACATTAGTTGATAAGAATTTTGGTACATTTTCAACAGTGGCTTTAGAAAATTGAGGTTTTTAGCATTAAGGCAGTAATTATTGGGTCATTAAATGCTTCAGCAGTGCTAGAGGTTTACTCAGCAGTCCGCATGTGTTGGCTACACCCAGTAAAAGGCATAATTTATGTCAATGGGCTGTGCAATTAAGAAGGTGTGCATTTTCTAAACAATCGACACTTATAGCTTAGAAAAATAACCATCTATGTTTAGAAGATCATTTCATGTTAAGGTGAAATTTTCAGTTATTGTTGATCTTGGATGTGAAATTTTGTGTATAAAATTGATAAACTTTGACCATTTGATTTCAAATCATTTCAGAATCATGGGGAATGGGAGGAAGGAGATGAAGATGGGTCATCCACTCCAAAGACCTTGACATGTTTTGGCTAGAGATGTGACTCAAAAAAAACCGTGCCTTTTTTTTTAAAAAACACGTTTTTTTTTTAAAAAACACATTTTTTTTAAAAACACGTTTTTTTTACAAAAAAAAACATGGCCAAAAAAATGTGGATATTTTGTTTTTTTTTTAAATATTTTGTCTGTGAATAACTCAGCAAGGAAAAGAACCACTTTACAATATTTGTTTTCATGTCAGATTATAAAATAAAACAGCATACGAGGCCTGTCGAAAAAGTATCCGACCTTTGGCCAGAAAAAATACTTCAACAACCTGACGGGGTTGGGACCCTAATCCCCTTCAAAGTAGGCTCCTTGTGCTTCCACACACTTAGCCCACCGATCCTTCCATTGCCGGAAACACCTCTGGAAGTCTTCTTTTGGAATGGTGTTCAGCTCTGTCGTCGCGTTCCGCATTATCTCTTCTCTACTCTCAAAACGGGATCCTTTCAGTGGTGTCTTCAATTTTGGAAACAACCAGAAGTCGCAAGGAGCCAGGTCTGGAGAGTAGGGAGGTTGGCGAACGGTCGTAATTCCATGTTTGGCCAAGAAATTGCGGATCAAATGGGATGAATGTGCGGCCTGCCACAACGCCTGCCACAACGCTGCTCACTCTCCGCTGATGTGCGGCCATCTTTGAATCGGTTGAACCACTCCTTAATTTGTGTTACACCCATAGCATCTTCCCCAAACACCTGCTGAATCTTACGAATTGTTTCAATTTGAGAATCACCAAGCTTTTGACAAAATTTGATGCAGTGTCTTTGCTCAATTAGTTCAGTCATCTTGCAAGAAAACTAAATCCGACAAACACTTAGAACAGCACCTTACTTGGCGACCACCAGCCAGTGACTGGCCCAAGTGAATGCGGTGAAAAAAGTCAAGCATGCGCATTAAGATTCCTCCTTCCACCGTGCACAGTGGCGCCGCCTTAGAATCACTACTTTGCGCGGGAAAAATTAAGGTCGGATACTTTTTCGACAGGCCTCGTACTTCTTAAGGGAAGCATTTTGACAAAATGGTCAACTTTTGTTCTATTGGACCTACGTCTATGAAAATTTGCAGATTACTAGATCTCTACATTTGTAACAACTTATCTTAAACAAAAATTTTTCATAAGGCCATAGAAAATTTTTTATTTGAAAAAAATGAAATTATATATATACATATATTATTCATTACATCTTCGAAATTTACAAAGCTAGAGCAATGCGGTTTGTTGCATTTGAAAGTCAAACTTATGCTCTATCAAAATTATGGGGGGATTTTTGATTTTTTTTTTTCAGAATTTATATGAATTTTTTTGTAAGGGTCAGAGCAAAAGTTATACTTTTAGGGTAAAAAAGTCCACGGAAAGCTTCACAGAAAAAAATTTGGAAATGCCCCCATAAGTTCGATAGAGCAAACATGTCACTTTCAAATGCAACAAACCGCATTGCTCTAGCTTTGTAAACTTCGGAGTTATAACGACAAACGTGTTGATAAGTTACTTTTTTTATAAAACCTATTTTTAAGAAACAAAATGCTTCTCCTCCTACATTTTTTGAGCTACAGTGATGATTTTGGTATCATTGGATGCAGAAAAACAAGGGCTTTACAATGTATTGAGAAGTTTTTCAAAATTCATTCTTGTTTCAAAGTTATGACGTCATAAATTTGAATTTTCTTGAGAATATTTTGATTTTTTTTCTTTTTAATTTTTTAAATTTTTATATTGGAAATTTGAGAAAAAGCATTCAAGTTTTTGGAATGTCCACGTTATTCTGCATCCAATGATACCAAAATCATTACTGTAGCTCAAAAACTATCAGAGAAAAAGCATTTAGAAACCCCCCCCCAAATGTCGTTTTCTATGATTTCCCATTTTCTTTTCAAGAAAATCGCATTTTGTCATGAATGATAAATGATTCTAAATTGTATTTCCTATCAGTATACCAAATTTCATTGCTCTAAATTCAATAATAAAAAAAATATTCGGATGGGGATGAGGAATATGAATGATGAAATATATAAAAAAATGAAATGGAAAAAAATTGAAAATTTCAGATTTTTTTTTTTTTTTTTGTCCACGTTATTCTGCATTCAATGATACCAAAATCATTACTGTAGCTCAAAAACTGTAGGAGGAGAAGCATTTCGAAAACCCCCCCAAAAATGTCGTTTTCTATGATTTCCCGTTTTCTTTTCAAGAAAATCGCATTTTGTCATTGATGATAAATGATTCAAAATTGCATTTCCTATCAGTATACCAAATTTCATTGCTTTAGGTTCAAAAATGAAAAAAAAGGTCCGTAAGAGGGATGCCCTCCCCCCCCCCGGGAGGGACGTTAGCTCTGGGGTAGGTTCCTGATATTTTTACAGACATTCGGGGACATGTCTCTAACTCATTTAAAGCAATAAAAACAAAAATCGGGAGAATCGACCTTTGGACTCAGATGCCCCAAAAAGCCCCCAAAAATGCTTCCCTTAATTGATGGTTTTCCATGGTTTTATGAGATTTTTTATTTTCTGCGGTTCCATGTTTTGATATTTCATTTATTTTACAATACATGTGAATGACCTTCAACTCCCAAAATGGTGTGTTATAATAACATATCTTTACTTATGGTCATTGATAGAGATGTGACTAAAAAATCATTGTTTTTTTTTCAAGCATGTTATTTGCACAAAATTATGACTAAAAAACATGGATATTAATATATTTTATGTGATCTAAAAAATCCAATGCTGTTTTTTTTTAAATATTGTTTTTTGACAGAAAAATCATGACTAAAAAAACATGACTATTATTATATTATATGGGACCAAAAAAATTTTTTATAAAAACAAAAAAATCACGACCAAAAAACACGGATGTAAATATCAGGAAAGTTATTTTCTTCAAGCAGACAAACTTATAAACAAAGAACGCTGTTAATATTGAAATCATATTTATTAAAACTGTACTAGGTCTTAGAATAAAATATCTACTAAGAATCTATTCACTCCACAAAACCTTTTGGAGTCCAGCTCCATCCTTAGTCATTCAGTAAAATGTGGTAAAATGGACAATGAATTTTCTCTGTTCCTTTAAAAAACATTTTGCTGAATGACTTACTGAGGATGGAGCTAGTCTCCGAAAGGTTTCATAGAGTGAATAGATTCTTTGTAGATATTTTAGGTGACCAAAAAATCCATGCTGTTTTTTTAATATGTTTTTGTTACAAATAAGTCAAGACTAAAAAACACGGATATTAATCTTCATTTGACCATAAGCAACCATGGTGTTTTTTTTAACATCTTTTTTTACAGAAAAATCATGACTAAAAAACATGGATATTAATATATTCTATATCCCAAAAAAACCATGCTGGTTTTTTAAATCATGTTTCTTTACCAAATAAAATCATCACTAAAAAAACATGGATATTAATGACTTTTTGTGAAAAAAATCATGGTTTTTAAAAAAGTCATGGTTTTTTTTGGTCAGATAAAATTTAATAATACTCATGTTTTTTTAGTCATGAATTTTTGTAATAAAAACTTCTTTTCAAAAAGCATGAATTTTGGTCACTTAAAATAAATTAATATTCATGTTTTTTTTACAATGAAGTCCTGACCAAAAAATGAATAATAAATAACTTTTTAATAAAAAAAAAATAAATTTTTTGATGACAAAATATATTAAAGTCCATGATTTTAAGACACGATTGTTATGGAATACACGTGAAATAAAACAGCATGGTTTTCTTGGTCACATAAAATCTATTCATATCCAGGTTTCTTACACATCATTGTTAGTAAAAAACACTTTTTTAAAAAAACAGCATGGGTTTTTTTAGGTCTCATAAGATATTCATGTTTTTTTTAGTCATGATTTTGTAGTAAAAAACTTTTTTGGTCTTATAAATATGTTATTCATGTTTTTCAGTCATGATTTTTTAGTAAAAAAATGTTTTTTTAACACATTCCCTGCAAAGGGACCCACCGGTGGTCACTTAGGTGATTTTCATAGTGCTGTTGACCCACCTGCAGTCACTAACTTATTGTTTATTAATACTTTATAAAAGCTTAATATAGACAAGATCCACTTAATGTTTGCCATTTTCAAAGTTGATTAACGCAATTGACTTAAAGGAGATCATCCGGGGCCCTTGCGATGTCATGGTCATTTTGCATGTTTTTGTTGTAGAAGGACCCTTAGTTGGTGGACTATTCGTTCCTAAAATTTCATGGCGCTACGACAATAATTCCCCCCTCCCGGGGAGGGAGGGGGGGAGTGAAGGGACCAAACTTTCAATTTTCCCGATTTTTGATCCCATATAAAAAGAGAACAAATGGGAAATGGAAAAAAATGAATTTGAGTGTGTTAGAAATGTTCCAAGGATTCTAAAACTGTTTTTGCTTTTGTTCTAGCATCAAAACTGAAGGAGGAGTTCTATTTTGAAATATCAATATTAGTGAAATATCAATACCTAAAAACCAATATGTCAAATTTTTGCCAAATCTAAGGCCTGAATCAAAAAAATGAATTGAATCAATTGTGTTTCTTTTCAAAGGTTACATATCATAGTCAAATTTCATAAGAATCAGACTGAAAAAAAAAATTTTTTTTTTGATACAAAAGGAAAAATTTTTATAATTTTTTTTTTTTAAATCACAATTCACAGTTTGAATATGAAGTTATGTATGGAAAGTATCGAAATAAAAATTAAAACTGCATTCAATTACATCAATTGTTTATTATATTACACTTCAACACATAATTTTTTTTTGCTTATACCCAACACTTCTAATTTTCAACATTCATCCCGGGACTAGTTCTTGAGTTTTGATGCTAGAACAAATCCAAAGACAGTTTTAGAATCCTTGGAACATTTTTAACAAACGTACATTCGGCTTTTTTTCAAATTTGAATTCTTTGAAGAAATATATAGCTCTAAACCCAAAAAATTGTTGCTGATTTTTGAAATTTCCAAAAATTTTGACAAAAACAGAAAAAATTTGAATTTGAAAAAAAAAACTGAATGTGCATTTGTTAGAAATGTTCCAAGGATTCCAAAACTGTCTTTGTTTTTGTTCTAGCATCAAAACTGAAGGAGGAGTTCCAATCTGAAAAATATACCAAAAACACATTTTACGCCAAAAAAAAACTGAGGCCTAAATCGAAAAAATGACATGAGTAAAAAAGGTTTACCTTCACAAAAGACATATACTGGCCAATTTTCAAACAAATCGGACAAAAAAAGGTCTCAAACCCGGATGATCTCCTTAAATTTGAATTGAATATTGAACTGAAGTTTAACCCATCACAGTTAACGTGTTAACTGCATGGGGTTTTTAGGTCATATAAAATATATTGTTTTTTAGTAATGATTTTTTTGTAAAAAAACAGCATGGTTATATTTGGTACCAGAAAATATATTAATATTAATATATTTTCTGGTACCAAATATAACCATTCTGTTTTTTTACAAAAAAAAATCATAAAATCACGTGTCAGAATATTTTGTAAAAAAACATGTTTTAAAAAATACAGCATGTTTTTTGGTCATCTAAAATATATTAATATCTATGTTTTTGAGTCATTTTTTTTTTGGAATGAAAACATAAAATAGAAGCCATGCAGTAAAAGTGGTGGCAGATAACCCACAATTACCTAGGAGTCTAAGAGGAACAGCAGGAGCCACATAACTTACCACAGAACTTATGTTGATGGAATCAAAATTCAGAGCTTATTATCTCTGCTATGTCTGATTTTTTTGGTCACATAAAAATAAAATCAGACATGGTAGGGATAGAAAGCTCTGAATTTTGGCTCCATCAATATAAGTTCTGTGGCTCCTGCTGTTCCTCTTGGATGCCTCTAGGTAATTGTGGGTTATCCGCCACCACTTTTAGTGTATGGTTTTTTTTAATGTTTTTATAACAAACAAATAACTATAAACAATGGATATTAATATATTTTTGGTGTCCAAAAAAAAAACAGACATATACCCAACAAAATTTTGGTGTGTGCAAAAAAAACAAAAAAACAAAAAAAACACATAAAAAACACGTTTTTTTGCAAAAAAAACGCCATCAAATAAACCGTTTTTTTGCATCACTAGTTTTGGCATATTGAAAATGTGTCTTGACTAGTTATAAATGTTGTAAAATAATCTTCTGTTTCCATTTATAAACCCAAGTTAGCCAATGTAGTCAAAATGTCATTAAGAAAATGGTAGTAACAGATTGTCAGCTGTCTTGCTTTTGTTGCCTTCCAATAGGTGATGATAATGAAAAATTTTTCTCCTCTTCCAATTTGAATATCTCCAAGAGTTTTTGAGCTTCAGAAATCATTTGGTTCTTAGAAAAGATTATTTGCCAATAATCGGCCGCATTATTTTATTAATATTTTCATTCTGAGGCTGTGCTCTAAAACAAACAATACTTAGGGTAAAGTCCGAAAGTTCGTCCGATGTAAACGGTTCAAACTTCAAACCCTCTTAAACGGTTCTCAAGATCGCTATTGCTCAAGCAAATGTCGTCAACAAAGCTCAAATGCATCGGGTTCATCGTGCTTTGCTCTAAAAAGTATCTTTCACATCTTGATATGAAAAAACCACTTGCTTTGCGTACACTTAGTCCAACTGAAATTTTTGAAAGTTCGTACCAAATTTGAAATTAATTTAAAATTTCGACCACGTTTCGAATCTCATTACAAAAGTTTGTACACCCTCTAAAATGAAATTTATATTTTTGTTTAGCGCTAAAGTTACCTGTGAGCGTTCGAATTTTATGTAATATAATAGCGTGTTCATTTTTAATGGATTTGATACGTACGTTTTGATGCAGATCTTAAGGGCCGTTTACACTGGTCTACATTTTGCTGCAGGCTCACGTGTAGACGCCTCGTGTGGAGCTTCACATGAGCCATGTGCGTTTAGACTAGATATGGAGCGTGCCGCGGAACGCGCGCTGCTCAAAATCAGTCAGTGTGTGGCCAGCTACTATGAAAGATGGGTTGCAGTCGACGAGGTTGTCTGAATATTGCTGCTGCATCATAAACAACGTAATCTATTTTTTATTTGCATGAGTGAAATGATACTATATTTGTTTTTTACATTCAAATATAATGGAAAACAGCCTCCTTATATTTGCAGCCTTTGGTCTGCCAAATGCATTGATGGGCTTATAAATTTCACTTGAAAGCAATGTAGTTTCTCGTGGCAGCTTTATGTCAGCCGTAATTGATGAGCAAAGGGCTACACCTCATCTGATGACTGCTAACTACACACTGAGCTGAGAGGCTCACGTGCGTCACGCCTCACGAATTCGATCAGAGCAAATATGGAACTTCGGGCTCACACACACAAATATGAGTCTCAGTGGTGAGCCTCGTCTACACAAGTCGCGCCTCACGGACGAAATGTCCCCTAGTGTAAACACCCCTTTAGACTCCACTTTGGAGTTAAATGGTAACTTCTGAATGGGACAATAAAACTAAATATTTATTAACGAATTTTATAAGATTTACAGCTTCTCAGGTCCATAGAGAGCAATAATAAGCATCCGTTTATATGCCATCACATACGTATATTACTTTATATATATTACTTTATATATATTACTTTATTATATTACATACGTATATTACCTACGTACACTTTAAGGCCTCCAAGCTGTTCGTTCGAGATAGGCCTATTACAACTAGGCTAGGCCTATATAGTACTATTTCTTAAATGGAAGAAAATAAAACGTAAACAATTAGTGCTTTATCACAATAAGCTTACACTAGCTATGTATCACAGAAAATAAGAGAATATAACATATCATCCTTCATACATGTAACATAATTGTTTGGAGGCCTATAGCTATAGAAAGAGAATATTATGTCTCAATGACAAATAAAAATAATATTTCACCTTTGATTAGAGGAACAGAATTGTCACCGATCTTTGGACTGTTTGGCTAGAGAACAATACTGTAAACTACCTGATTATAGGCTGCCTAAATGTTCGAAAGTAACTTGATAAGTTTCTTCCATTGATCAAAATATTGTCTACCTCCCTATGGTTCAAAAATGGATCAAAACACCCTGTCCAAAGGTTGATAAGCAAACCTATCCACTAATTCCTACTTTTTTTTTGATTGCCATACTTTTGTTTTACTTTTTTGGCACGCATTGCATTTGAAGTCCATTGATTTTATTTGTTCATCAGTCATGTTACTGAAATCTATGGCCAGAGAGTCTTTGTGAAACCACCGACTGCAATGATTACACCCTATCCAAGCACTTGTATTTTCCTGTTCATCATTGCCTCCACAAGCATTGCATGACTCACTATCTTCAATTACATCTCCATCACTGTCTTCATTGTCGTACATCACAGCCTCGTCACTAGACGAAGCCTCTTCACAGAATGTAATATTTTTCTTAACATTGCGTACATTCTCTTTTGCCTGCTTCTTTTTCATGCGCTCAGTTTTCCGCTCATTTTTCTTTTGTTCTTCCTGCTGCTTTTGTTTCTGTTTCCTTTCCATATGAAGGTAGAATTCCTCTCCACTTACTGCTGATGGAAGGCAGCTTTTCCGCGTTACACTTTTCACTTGTATAACTGTATCAGCGATTTTCAAGTGTTTCTTAAATGGCGATTCTTTCCAACGTGTATAATACTTGGGCTGAATACCTTGGGGTGGGGTGTAGGTCTCTTGATTGACGTCTTCAGCCACATTATGAGATGTGGACGGTTGTGGGCTACGAGCCAAAGAAACACTTAGTTGAGCACCTTGAAGTATGGTAGAGGTCTCTTGATTGATGTCCTCCACCTCGTTTTGAGAAGTGTACGGTTGTGAACGATGAGCCAAGGTAGTCCTTGGCTGAGCACCTTGAGGTGAAGTGGAGGTCTCTTGATTGACGCCAAACACCCCAATAAGAGATGTAGGCCTAGACAGTTTCGGACTACGAGATACGGTCAAGTTATTCATGGATTCTAATGAGGTTTGCAGAAGGGGCGCTGTATCTGGAAGTTCAACAAAGTTTTCACCACAAGTGGATATCGCCTCATTTGGTCTGCAACTGTCTTGGACATCAGGTTCATTCTCTGAGACAGGATGTAACAGCGAAGGCACGAGGCTTCCATCGCCGGAGGATCCTACAGATGCATTGAGTGAATCTGCAGGTGGATTAGAACTAGGCCTAGACATGATTCGTAAAGATTTATAGACGTTGTAGAATTGGCTGTCCAAGCTATCATTTACAACATCGTAATTCTCTTCGAACCGTTTTTCGTACTTAGTCAGGGTTTCAGGAAGGAGATGTGACTTAGCCATGTGAAATGCTCGGGCTATACCAAGTCGTTGCTCGCTGGAAGTTTCATCAGATCTTGAGTTGAATTGTTCAGTGGCTTTCTTCTCATCAATCAGGCGGCTATAATCGATGGCGGATGGGTTGAATGGGATGATTCCACTTTTTTTGAAACCAGAGATCACATTTTGCGGCCGCGACGTGGCAATATCCCAGGCTTCATCGAACACTTCAATAAAGTTACCTTTTGTCAAGCACAAATTGTTGTTCAACTTGAAATTAGTGATAGCTTTGTTCCAGAACAGCTTGAGGGGCCGGCCCGTAGACACTCACATCGAGAGGCTGGATGATGTGGCTGGCATGAGGGGGGAAGCAATACAGAATGATGTCATTCAATCGGCAAAACTCAGAAATGGCTAGATTTATGTGGCTTGTGTGCCCATCCATCAGAACTATAATTGGGAATTGAATGTTCTCTTCCTTTAAGGATTTGATAAAAAGATTAACAAACCAGCCAAAGAAAGAATGTTGAGATCCATCCGCTCACTGTGTGACCAAGGTCGTATTTTGAGCGCTTGTCTTCAGGAAGATAGTAGTTGGGTGTGCGTACCCCCCAGGAAAGATTACAAACGGCTTACGAAATACGCCGCTTGCAGCTACACATCCAAGAACAGTAATCTGATCTCGACCCTCATTTGAGGCATTGTACACATTCTTAGAGCCTTTTTCCGCCAGAACCTGCAATTTATTATTGCTTCCTCCAAGGGGGAAGCCAGATTCGTCCAAGTTATATACCCGATGAGCATTTTCATTCGTTAGAAAAGTTTCAGCTTGAATGCCATGTTCTTTCAGTAGATGATCTTTGAAGTTTGCAAACCACTGCCTTAAGGATTTTTCAGTCACTCGCATCCGCAAGTGTCCTAGAGCTTCGGGTTTCCTAGGCGATATGCTTTCATTCCTCGCAATAAACCTATGAACAAAGCTCTTTGAAGGCATGTTATTGACAAATGGTCTTTCTTTATCTGGTAGGCTGACTCCCAACTCTTCCTCTTCTTTGTCCAAAACTTCTTTAATGATCATGCGAACATCCTCACGGGTTGCTCCGTTTCCTATCTTTGACCAATAGATAAGAAATTTTGTTAGTCTTTCTTGTTGTGAGTCTGTTAGTTTGCATGGCCTTCCTAGAATGTACGAAAAATCAATTAGTATATGGATAAACCCACCAAAAATATCAACAAAATATTGTATTCCAACAACATTATCTGTGCCAAGCATATGGGATTAAAAATTTTACGACAAAATAGATCAGACCGTCTCAATAAATTTCTATACAGACCTATTTTGTAGATACCAGCATAATAGCGGCCTTGCACACGGTCTTGAAGCGTTGTTTTTGGAACACCATATTTGTCACTTGCGTTGCGAATACTCAAACTTCCATTTTTTATCTCTGCTAATGCGTGAACGAGATCATCATTGCAGTAGTGGTATTTTTTACGAGGAGCCATAATTTAAGGTCAACATTCATCCCAATTCCTAAACTATAAAATATAAACTTGAAAAGATATTAAGTATCATAAACAATGAGGAGAAACTTCAAGAAAAAACGTTGTACGAACAAACGAATTCATAAAAATGATTTCTTCAAAACTCCGTACATGTGGACGAAGTAATAACACAAGCCGTTAAAAGATTCGAAATTTAGTACACCTCAGAAACAAACAAAGGGAGAAAAAAAACTCTGTAAAATGGCAGCACTACAGCTATCAACACCCACACAGGTACGACATCGCCTAACACAACAACTTCGTTAACGAAAAAATTTTTGGTCGGCGATGCAAAATGGTAGTCAGTTTCGGTGTGACGACTTCATAAACAACTGAAACGCAGGTCATTCACTTGGGCTGACATTTTTGTTCAAACAGTGATATTTATTTGCGGTGTGTGGCAATTATACAATATTATAAACCAACAGTTACCACGTGAACCACTTTTCGATGAACTTCAACTCCATACTAGCTTGTAAAAGTAAAATATACCTGGTGTGTACGGAAATTCAAAGTGGACAAAGTTTCGGAACTTACCCTACTTCCTTTGTTATTTTATATATATTATTATTATGTTTTTCAATTTATGTTTTCAACCAGAAAACTACTGAAGGTGACTTTTATGCGTAACATTTCTGCTGCAAATGATACTTAAACCACATTGCTAGTACAATTCTCCTCAGAGTTACTCACAATTTCATTTGCGTCTCTCCAAAAAAGTTTCTACAAATATTTCTTTTTATATGGTGAATGATTTTTCACCCAAATAAACATATCTTGATCAAATTTTAGAGCAATTAGTCTCATTGAAAAAATGTTTTGTTTGAAATCAAAATCTTTTCATTTCATGACCATAGAAACATAGTCCAAAATAAAATGCTTGTAGTATAAAGCATAACCCTTTTATTACAAATGTTTTAAATCAAATTCTACTCATTACATATGTGTGATATTTAGTTTGTGAAGATGTAAATCTATTCTGTCGTAAGACCTGTTGATTGAAAGGATGTTTAGTTAGCTTTGTAGTAGCCTGATGGTGATATTGTTCATGTGCTCATCATATTTTATCTTTTGAATTTTTTTTTTTTCAGAGTTAAAATTCATTCAATTCATCATAATTTTTGTCCCATTCTTTATAAACTTTTAGTAATATTCATCCATCATGTCAAAGAATAAGAGGAAAGCTATTGTTTTTGATTTAGATGGGCCTAAGAACACAAAATTCCAGAGACCATCACCAGTTGCAAGGAGTGCAAATGTACGATTCACCTCTGAGGAAGAAGGAGAGAAACCAGAGTCCACCTGGGTGCCCTACATGCAGCCTGAGACATTAACTCTCCCCTTCATGCTAGAAGTCCTTGATGAGGTACTGGCTTAACTTAATGGCAGGCATTTCTACATTTATACACATAAATTTTATTGTCTTGTGAAAGTAAGTTTATTTTGTTATTTGTCCTTTTTCTGGTACAGTCTACTTACATGCTTTAGATTTGGGTTTCTAATGCATCCCAGTATTGATTTAAATGTTGTCATAGAAGAATTATGGGCAAAACTTGAATTATTTTTATTCAAGAACAGTTTATTAAATAACGTATTTATGCTAATTTTTTTAGTAGCAACAAAATTTTGCAAACCTTGTTGCTACTAAAAAAATTAGCATAATTAGGTTATTTAATAAACTTTTCTTGAATAAAAATAATTTCTGATTGAAAGAAGTTTATTAATATTTTGTACCAACCATAATACTTATTCTCTTCAGGAGAATACAACTATTCAATCAATAGATATTAGTGCTCCCAGAGGTGAGATGGGAGGTCCTGAGCTGAGAAATTGGGAAGCCTTATTTTATTGGAATAAAATGAGACTTTTGTTTTGTTGAGAATTATGTTTCAGTTCAGTACCATTTTGTTTTTCAGCTCTTACTACTTGCCTCTTGAACTTCCATCATGCTTGAGTAACTTACTTCCTAACTAGCTGCATTCACGTGCAGGGGAGATAATGGGGAACTCAACTTCTACGTAGATTTATGATTCAATTCTATGCTAAATAGGGCCTTCCACATTTTTCTCTTTTAATCTCCTTTGCTGTGGTTAGAGAAGATTTAACTGACTCATCTTATATAGTCAATGCTTTATATATAAGTTTCGTGCTAATTGTTTTCGTGTTCATGTGCAGGGGAAAATCAAGCTTTCCAATGAAGCTAGAACCACAAAAAAAGAAGTGGAGAAGCATTTCCTTAAGCACATAACCTCGAAGCCACAGAGAAGTCATCGGTCAACCAGATTGGGCCAGGCCTTATCTCAACTGCAGAGATTGTGTTCCACCTACCACACACCTGAATGGCATAAGTGAGTGGTGCATGTAGTGTATATGGGTTGCTCTTGCTGAATTTTTTATTATTACTTGAAAATCCTTCCAATGAAAATTCTTGACTATTCATTAGTTTTTCTTTAGATAGAATGGTGTTAGTTTTCTTTATGAAAGATTTGTCTTCTATTCTGCTGGAGCTCGTTCCATCTGAAATTGTACAAGAACTTTAAACTGTCTCCACACAACAGTTCTTGTGCTGAAAAGTATTATCTTCATTCTTTGCAATTGAGCATATGAATCGTGGTAAAATTATCTTTCTGTCCGTATGTTGTACAAGCTATGAATTTTGATGTTGAGTATATGTTTGTTTACCCATTTCTGCCAATATTTTGTAGATATTTGTCAATCATGAGTGGAAACCGGCTTACACTGTATCTCCATTTTATCCCATGTACCCATGTCCGGATGATGTTGTGGTGAATATCAAGAAGATATGAAATATGTTTTTGATGGTGATAGGGCTTTGCATATTTTTAGGGTATATTTTTCATTTCTCAGTCAACTACCCTTGACAGAGATAGACTATTGGCACGCCACGTATGGTTTGTCTATTAGTACGCCATGTATTTTTTGTCTATTAATATGCCTCGTATGGTCTATCTATTTGTACACCTCAGATAGTTTGTCTATTAGTACACCTCGTATAGTTTGTCTATTATTATGCCTCGTATGGCTTATCTACTTGTACACCTCAGATGGTTTGTCAATTAGCACTCCTCGTATGGAATATTTGTTTTAGGATGTCCTATATTAAGAAACTTATAAAAGTCAATATGTTGGCATGTATCTCATGTGGCAACTTGGAAATAAACATTTTTTCTTTTTTCTTTTTCTTTTCTTTCTAGTAAGGGAAATAAAATAATTCTTACTCAATTAATTAGAATTTTGATTTGTGATAGGATAATTTATTATTTAATATTCCTTCTTTAGTCACTAGTCACAAGCCTAAGTTTGCCTTAAAAAAACATTGCCGCATTACACAGTATGGCTCATATTCCTTTCAGAGGGATAATATAAGGTTGCTTCAGCTTTGGGTGGGCTTTTTGGACTACTAGTTTTTGTGGCCACTCTACTCCTTTCATATCTTCTATATTATCTTTTCATTTATCTTTTTCGTCTTCCTTCTTAACTTGCAGTTTCTATACAGAATTTCCTTTATGGGAACAACTTGTGCTTAGATTCAACATTTTCCACAATCCGAACTAAATAGTCCCTTTTCTTTGCTCTTTTGTGATTGCCATTGTTTGGGTTAAGGAATCTTCAGCTAAATGATGTAAAAAGTGCAGTTATACCCTTTTCAGATCCATTGAGAACATTGGTGCTCAATTCGGAAGTCCATTTTAGAAGTCTGTAAGTTGCTGAGTCCTTTAAATTTTGAATAGTGACAAGAATTACTTTTTCTAACAATATGCTGTTTGTTTTTCACTCTCATTCATTCTTTGATTTCACTTCTCCATTGAAACTTTTAGGGTATTCTCTGATCTTTACTTTGGCAACTTTGTTAGTCATGAGGGTGATGACCTTAAAGAAAGTCTTCATTAGTTCAAAGTTCCTCCAATTGAGGTAGATTGATAAGCGGTAGATTTTAACATCTTTAACGTAATTATTGCTGATTATGTCGAAGATAGACTGCACGCAATATTGCTCATCAGAAGGTAGCCAAACACTTATCACACAATTTTAAATTTGCCTAATAGTAAAATACCTGAAATGTTATTGAAAAATAATAATTTGTCAGTATTTTTGAATTTTTAAATAAAAATGATTTCATATTGTAACTGTTATATTACACATATTACACTCATGTTACCTATATGAGGGTCTGTTGTTAATTAGTGTAGAAATTGCTGCATGGCATTTGTAGTTGAGCCTAGGCTCTTTTATAAAATTTTGATTATTTTGAAGAGTGAACTAGAATTTTTAAAGAGAATTCCAATTTCTATGTTGTCTTCAATGGTTGGTAATTTTTTTATCATTAAGATGAAAAATGAAGAGCCACTGCACGGTGATAAGTCTTACCCAACATGCTAGTGTATTCAACTGCCTAGTGCCAATGTGTTATTCTTTGGTATGGTTCATTTCATAGAAGTATACTTGTTCCAGTTCAACACGTGTTAAATAAGAAAATAATCACTTATCATCTTTACCCAAAACACACTGAATTTTTAAAAATTCTAATTCTGGCCATCTCTAAAGGCAACGTTTTGTTGATACTAACATCATCTCCAGGCTGTAAAATACAAAAGAAACACTTGGTCACATTGGTAAAACTATGTCAATGCAAAACTTAAAACTAAATCAGACTGGGTAAAAAAATATATAGGTAATCACCTTGCAACACAACTAGAATAGACTAATTTCGTACAAAGAATGAAACTGCAGGTGACTAGTTCTTATTACACAAAGATTTTCTCATGTAGACGGCACCAGAGACTAAGGCAATTGGACGAACTGAGGTTACAAATGTCTAAGCCAAAGTCCTACCGAACAACTTTAAAGCAAAAAAACATTTGTATTTTTGTTGAGGCTAGGTTTAAGCTTATGAATGTGCAGTGCTTCTAGTTTTTGAATATGTCCCCTCAGAGGAATACAACTATTGTATCTATGGGAATTAGCGCTCCCAGGGCAACAATGTGAGGGCCCGAGCTCAAGGTTAGGTAGGCTTTCTCTTTGTTAAAATAGAACAGGTTTTTGTTTTGTTACGGACCATCTTTTTTTTTGGTTCACTGCTGTCCTGTTTTTCAGCACTTACTACTTTCTTCTTCAACTTTGATCTTGTTTCATGAACCTTTCTCATCTTACTGTTTCTGTGCCCTTTCTGCATAGATTCCACATTCCCTTAACTCCATACTAAATGGTGCCTTCCTCCTTCATCTCTTCAATACGCTTTTTTTGTAGCAGTTAGGGAAGCTTAAACTAACTTATAATGTAATCTAATTATTTGAATATATTCTTTTCTTACAACATTGTACAAAACTTTAGTGTTAGGGTACAGATCTTCGTTTGAGGTCTTACAACCATTTCCGTATCGATCAAGGTTGTAAGACCTCAAACGAAGATCTGCACCCTAACACTAAAGTTTTGTACAATGTTGTAAAGAAAAGAACATATTCAAATAATAGAAGCACTGCATATTCATAAGCTTAACCCTAGCCTCAACGAAAATACAAATGTTTTTTTGCTTTAAAGTTGTTCGGTAGGACTTTGGCTTAAGACATTTGTAACCTCCGTTCGTCCAATTGCCTTAAAGCCCCCTCACACATACAAATATGTTGGCAGACAATCTGAACTGAATTTGGTTTGTCGGTCTGAAGGCCCCGCAGACGATGCAAACAACACACTGCAAACTTGACAAAGACTGGCTCACGCTTCAGTATGCCAGTAGCAGCTAACCTAGGTGGGGAGCATGCACAAGAATAGCGACTCCAGACGGCGAGTTCGTACAATTGATAGGATTCGCTATAGTTGCAATGAATAAGAATTAAAAGAGATGTAAAAGCTCGCTCAAAATGGGCTAAAGAATAGTTCCTAAAAAGTAGTGAACATACATATAAGAAATTGCTTATTGAAGTGCATGAGGAGGGAGAGAGGCAGAGTACAGTCGTGCACCACACACGAAGGCTGGCGTGACACTGACGTGGTGTCAAGGTTTGCAGCCGGTCGCTCCAAAATTATCAAGCATGGCTCATCTGCCTCAAACAGTCTGTGCCAACCTGAATTGAGCGTATAAACGCACGAATTCAGCACCAGTTTAGATATGTTTGCAGATATATTTGCGCGTGTGAGGGGGCCTTCAGTCTCTTGTGCCGTCTACATGAGAAAATCTTTGTGTAATAAGAACTAGTCACCTGCAGTTTCATTCTTTGTACAAAATCAATCCATTCTAGTTGTCTTGCAATGTGATTACCTATGTATTTTTTACGCAATCTGATTTAGTTTTAAGTTTTGCATTGACATAGTTTTACCAATGTGACCAAGTGTTTCTTTTGTATTTTACAGCCTGGAGAAATTGAGTGTGTTTTGAGTGAAGATGATAAGTGATTATCTTCGTATTTTAACACGTGTTGAACTGGAACAGTTTCGCAAGGTTGAAAAATTGGAAAAGAAGTATACTTGAATAATTAGAATTCTTTGTTGGTTGTAGCAGTTAAACATGCCAGCATCTGGTAGCTTTGGCAATATGCACAAGTTTGTTTATAAATTATTGCTTTTGCAGGCTGGTTCAAGATTCAAAAATGGTGGAAAGTTCCCCTTCAACAAGCCAGCTGCTCCCTGCCATCGCCGCTGCCGCGACGGACCGCCTGAAACCCCCTGTGCAGTCGTGCATCAACACAGCACGCAAGACCATCAAGCTGGGCGGGGCCAAGAAAGACTCTGCCTCTCTTCCAGCAATTAGCACCGCCTCTCCTAGCAAACAGCCTGATAAAACCGACGCTCTTTTAAAATCTGCTCCTAAATCTTCCCCCAAATCACCATCAGAAGATATAAAGCCTAGTACTAAAAGAGTCCTGAGTATTGATAAAAGTTCAAGTAATATAAAGAAACTGAAGACCGTTGAAACTGTGTCCGCGGCGTCCTCCAGTGTTGTGAGTATTTCTCGGTCAGGACTGCGCTTGTTACTTACCGTATATCACGGCATACAAGACGCACCCCCATTTTGATTTGGGAATAAAGTTTTTGGTGTTTTTAAGCATATATTGTTAAAAGTCAACTGTGCATTACACAAGCAGGAACATAGCTGTTTAAAAGCAGCAATCATGCCGTAGCTTTATTCCTCGCCAACAGAAGGCATTACCGGTTAGTCGAGCGATTACCGTACAGCTGATGTTTATAAACGCGTCACAGCATTTAAGATTGGATTGCTTCAATGTTTACGAATTCGTTTACAAAGCACCGCTAATAGTACAAAAATACCATCAATAAAATAAGGGTGCTTGGAGTTAAGGGTGGGCAAAAGTACTGAGCATAAGCTAGGTTAGTGAGCATCAGAGAGAAGATTAGCCTAGGCCTGCGGGAGGTCTCAAACTTCACCTACGATAGATAAAACGCAGGGCAATTTTTTCAAGTAAAATTTAGAAAAATTACGTCCTGTATGCCTCAAATACGGTAGTTCTGTGTGTGATGTATATTTTTCAAAGTAGTATTCATATAACTGACTCCAGCTTTTTTTTATTTGAAAGTTGTCATTTTGGTGCAAAATTTTGCAATTTGGGTAGCTTTATTTGGTTTTTGTCATGGCTGAACTCTCCCAGATAACCAGTCTGTGAAGTGACATACGAATATCTAAATTTGAAATTTTACCTCATTTTTTATTTTCCAGGAAAAAAGTCCCTCCACTCCTAAGAAGAAACATGCGTCAGTTTCGTGGCCTTAAGACGACATTCAGCACGTCGTTAATGTTTTGTCTTTTATTGTAATTATTGGTGATGGGTCTGCAATAATTGGGGTTCTAAGACATGTTTTGCAATTCAATGCTTGTACGTTCGATTCTCAGCTTCTTTGTGTAATTTGACACAGCTTCGTGATATGACATTAATTGTCAAGTTTATCAGTAAACGTTCACTGCCCCTAAGAATTACAGTACTTTCTCTGGACCAAAATTTGTGTTTGTACAAAATAACTACTTAGGTTGCAGTTAGGAATGAACCGTTGTATGGTAAAGTTCACTGTATAACACACTAACTGTAGATGCACCAAGTACTCGAACTCATCATTTTTTCTTGTGTGTAAACCTTTCAGTGCAGGTTTTTTATGTCCCTTCAAGGATTACAACTGTTGTAACAGTGTAAATGAGCGCTCCCAGGGGGATAATGTGAGGTTCCGAGCTGAAAATTTAGTAGGTCTTCTTTTTTGTTGAAATAAAGTAAGTTTTTTGTATTGTTTAGGACCATTTTTTGGGGGTTCACTGCTGTCCTGTGTTTCGGCACCTACTTCTTTCTTCTACTTTTCTTTCGTTTCATAAATTTCTGACTCAAATTACTGCTTCTATGGGCTAGAAATTTTGTTTGAGAACATACCTTGTACAAAGATAACGCGTTCCCAGAAGTCCATACTAAATGACGCCTTCCGCATTCCTCTATTTGGAATGTCTTTGTGGAAAGTTTGGAACGTCTTTGTGGAATAAAGGGGCTTAAACTAATTTATCAAATATAATCTGTTTTTATGTCAGCACTTTCACTTTTGTTTCTCAAATTTTTATATTTAGTTAATTGACTGTGTAAATGGTTAAGTTAGATACATGGTTGATTTTGACGGTAAGGTTCGCAAGACACTATACATACAGCTAGGGAAATTAAATGTCAAAGTGCTGGTCGAAAACATATGGGATATCAGGTCCCCCAAGTAAAACCAGAACAACCCGTATATCTAACCTAACCAATAATATGAAAAATTAACTGCATATAAAAACTTAGGACATGAAATAACTAAATGCTGATAGATAATGAGTACCAATCTTTAATTGGCTTCCATATTGAATCTGTATGTTCAATGTGTTGCTGTTTGACGAGCGTTCAAATAATGGCACAGCAGAAGACCCTGGCGTTTTCTCCTTTAGCATTGCAGTTGTTTTTTTAGGGAACGTCAGTGCGTCCAAAGAGGCCGAGTCACAGCCTCTCATTTGATGCGTTCAGAATCCTGAGCGCACATGAAGGCAGCCCGGACTTCATTGTGCTCCTCCTTGACTTCTGGCTTCTCAGATGAAGTCAAGGGTTTTCTGCCTCAAAGTAGGCGTCTTAAACTGTGTTGACACGATCATTGAGTGCGTGCGTGAGCAGTGAAGAGAGGCGCAAGCCCCGCCTACTTGCTCTAGCTTCAGGCGCATTTAATTGCTCAATGACAGTGCCGACTAATGCTCGTCTTCATAGCGCTGGCCAGAGCCATGAAGACGAGCATTGAACAAGTAAATGCGCCTGAAGCAAGAGCAAGTTGGCGGGGCTTGCGCCTCTCTTCACTGCTCACGCGCGCACTCAATGATCGTGTCAACACAGCTTTATGCCTGCATCACACGAGCAGTCGTGTTTGCAGTGCTCACATGGACACGATGCCGGCAGTGGTGATCACACGAGAGCCAAAGAGTTGTCATACTCCACACAACCAGCTCTGGGTCAGTTCAATGCTAGACGTGAAATTAGGTGGAGTGTCAGCTCTGCGCTCTTACTGGAATGTTGTCAAAACGCAAGAAAAAAAAAACCATTATCCTTCTAGTCATCGCTGCTTGTGCTACAGACGACGATAAAAGCAAGCGCGAGTGCTGGATGAAATTTCAATGAACTTGCCAATTTTTTTTAGTTCGCAGCGTAACTGCGTGCGCAAAGTATTAATTTTGCATTTAACACTTTCAGCAGTGTTAATCCCTGAGATATGTGGTTTCATTGTACCTACTATGTTATTGGTGGACGCACCACGAAAATTGCGATTTTTGTACCCTGGGTGATTTACCTGCCACAAGGAAGGCTGCATTTTCAAGGCATTAATGAAAACTTAAGTGGATGCTTTGGTCCATTCCAAGGATGGCGTGGCAGCGGCAGTAGATGCAAGCCTGAAGGTTGAGAGATGGGAGCTCCAACACCGTCCATACATACCTTCGACAGTGACAGCTGAAAAGCTACTGAGATGCAACGGCAACGGGCATCCTTGTAAGTTTGCAACGCCGTATGCGGAGTAGCGTCCAACTTCGTTCAGCACTGACGGTAGAGAGCAAAGTGGGCTTCAAAAGAGAAAATCGATACTGACAACTCGTCCAAGCAGGACATGACTGATCATGCGATGCAGCCATTACGTTAGCACGATTTTCTTGTCAGGTCTCATTCTTAGCGTGCATACATCAGCTCAGATCTCGTAGCGACGTTTGTGGGTAGATTGGTTGCAGTTAACTTCGAGCATTTTATTTTTATAGGCTGTGTTGCTTGATATTCATACGAGTATTTGCTACGCTCGCATTGTTTTTATCTGATACTGTAATTATACAAACGGTTTCATTCGCTGTTTCTTGTCATTCTTTCAACATAAGACCAGAAATGAAGTATTAAAATTAAATTTGCGTGTGACCTATTCTTTAGCGATGGGAGTCCAAGTACTATTTTGTAGTTCTTTTGCAAGTCTGTAACAATCTTGCACATTCGAAAAACGAGAAATTAACGCTTTCAGAGAGGAAATGTGAGAACCCAGTCTGAAAGTTTGGTAGGCCTTTTACTTTTTATATAAGGGAAGTTTTTCATTTATTACCGATCATTTTCTTCGGTTTACTGCAAATTTTTTCAGCACTTACAACTTCCTTCCAGAAAAGGGAAGCGAGAACAGCAGATCTTGAAAATATTTTTATTAAAATAGGAAAATTTAGACATGTGTTTGTCATCGGCCAGAGATCTAAAATAGGGCAAAGGCACCAAAATTGAGAACACGAAACGATTGATGCAAAAAATAACTAAAATATGAACATAACAGACAAAAATGCATTACAAATCGTTATTGGAAAAATGCTCTGTGTGTCGTGAAGAGGTTTAACGTTTAATATATAAAATAAAGGCAGTTAAGTTCAGTGGTTGGGTAAATTTAAGACGTATGGTGAAGTTTTCAAGCTGCTAAGTATCACAGGAGCATCACAACTGCGTGAGTTCTAGTCGAAGAATCGATCATAATTACAATGAAATGCCAGGTGTCTTCTTGAATAAATAAATTGATTAAAAAAAATTGTGCATTATTTCTCCTGTGTCATTACAACGGGACTCTAAAGGCCTGTTTACACGATCATTGAGTGCACGCGTGAGCAGTGAAAAGAGGCGCAAGCCCCGCCCACTTTCTTTTGCATTCCAGCTCATTTACTGCTCAATGACAAAGAAGACCATGCTCGTTTATGGCGGTGGCCAGAGCTTGTCTGTATCATTACAGCCACACTGTCTTTGAGCAAGTGAATGCTCCTGAAGCGAAAACTAGTAGGCGGGGTTTGCACATTTCTTCACTGCTCACGCGTGCATTCGATGATCGTGTAAACAGGCCTTTATGGAATTTTATGCACTTATTTGTTGCTCAACCAGGAATTTTATATACCGAGGTTTCATTACTGCAATCATACAGGCTCATCAGACAACACTGTGAGACCCAAATCGAAAGCCGAGATAAATATATATTAATAAGCATGATTAAATTTGGATTAACGTTACTTTTTTATTTGGATACCACCATTCATCATAAATAAATTGTTACTTCAATGCAGTTTACGCTCGATTGATACAAAGATTTATAATAATGATATACAGTTTTTGCTCGTTTGGTTAGTCCGTATCTCTTTCATGTTATTAGAGGATACTTAATGACCGTATCCGTGATATGAGTTTCACTAGTGTCTGAGTACAAGAATATTTAAATCGCGAGTACTATTGGGATGGATGTACAGGATGTCTCAAAAAAATGTACTCAGCCGTTAAATGACGAGAAAACATTATATATGAACATAGAATAAAATGGAATGGCTTCGAAACAGAAGAATAATATAATTGAAGAATCATGTTGGTAAGTGTGCAAATTCCGGCGCGTTGGGGGCGGTTTTGTGAATTCAGTTCTGAATTGTCTTTGCCCTTCATTTGCGTTTCCGGTCTTCCAAAACATTTCAGGACAAGCTTCCTCTCTTCCAAGCTTGGTTGATTTCCTGCCAAGCTAAGTTGTGATGAATTGAATAAGCCTGGGATTGAAAAATAAAGCAAGTTAGCGACACTTAAAGTGAGAGTACATTTTTTTAAACACCCTGGATTTGTTTATCATCCACATCTGGAGGGTTGGGTTGAGAAAATATCAATTCCCGTCATTTTTGATGGGTTGTGTCCACTACTCTGTCTTAAACACATTAAGACGTTAGCTTACATAGTCTTTATCGTGTGTTCATAAACCTTCAAAACTATTTTCAATTCACTTACCATAAATTACACAGTCTTCTGAAGTATAAAACGCATGGATCTAAGTTGACACTCTTTTCATCTATTAAGTACACAAACAACCAAGAAAAGGAAGTTCTAGGTACAACGCGAACTATTCAATCTGCAAAGCCTGTAGAATCTATGCCTAATAAAATGAAAACTGTAATCAATGTAAAAGATGGTCCACTAAGCTATTCAGTTTGTTTTCATCTCACATTCCTCTAGGGTGTAAAAAATTTTCTGGCCTAGGAGCGTACGCTTACTATGCAACTGTCGTATGGAACTTGAAATTCAGTTCTAGAGGAGCTGTGTCTAAATTCGTGCACTTATTATCTATTTTCCATGGTCTCAATGTTATACTTTGCCTCTATAGCTATTTATCTTAGCTCATAGTAACTCTAATTAGAGGGATGAAAATGATTCCTAGATATGATAAATGAAAAAGTCGGTCCGTTGCGTTTAACAACTCGTGGAAATGCCTCGTTACAGTTAGAGTATGCTAACATATTAAATTATCAAATTTTTCTTCCTCTGTTAAAGTGATCCTTTGAGTTTGACAAGGATTTTATACAGACCTTGCTCTATCTAGCCCCACCAGCCGATGGTACTATGGCGAATTCAGTACTCGTTAAGCTCATATTAATTATTGATCTATGCATGATAGTACTATCAAACTTTCGAAGAGCAAATTGCTAACTGTTACAGGAAACAACTTTCTTACAACCTGCGTCTCAACAGAGATGGACGCCACTGCCGTGCGTGCCCGCAGCCACCACGCTGCTCAAGAAGGAGTTGTAGGTGGCGTTGCCCGTCACTGCTCCCACCGCGGCGGGGTTGATGCGCTCAGTGGTCACTCTGAAGCCTCCTTTGGCTCCGACCTCCACCACCACGATGTGGTCTGTCAGTCTGAGGTAAGGCACCGGCATTCAAATGCAGATATTCGCGTCAATTCAAAATAATCGACAAATTCAATCTTGGAGAAATCCGATTAATGTTTCAATTTAGTTTTGTATACAGTATTACTCCCTTGAAACAAGTTTGTCCGTTGTGTACGAATATAAGCACTAATAAATTGAAGGCATTGAAAACTTCTTAATGACATTCTTTCAGATGAACGCGTTTTAGATCCAATGATTTCTCTGATTACAAATCACCGCCATGTTCATTTCGTGCGGCGAGTACAATGCAGTTGCTGATGATGCTCGCCCGGATTAACTGCAACTTTCTTAACATCTTATATCGTAATTTGATCGGTAGTATTAACAAAAGATTATAAGCCCAACGATGCGAGATTACCGAGGTGCATTCTGAGGATTGCAGATATTCTTCGTCTTGCCTATTTTAGAGCTGACGGGAAATGGCTGGCACGACCTGCAGGTATTACGGTTTTCAGGCGGTTTGTGCTCAGGTTGGTTATCTATGTGACAAACTAAATTAGATTTATTTCCTTCCAAGTGTTGTATGTCCAGTACAAAAAAAAACATACTTTTCAGTTGCGTTTCGATGGATGTACGAAAAATGATGAGAACCGTTCAACTGTCATAGCTTTCATTCAGTACTCAACTCCAGTGCATTTGATTCAATAGAATTTGAAATTGAAATCTCAATGCCTCGAAAATTAGGCACAAACGAGTCTTCGTGGCTTCGAAATCACGCCATCTCTAAAAGTATTTATTCTGACCTCAATTGGACGAGATATTATTCAGTTATTTGAACAATCAGGAGTAATGAGTTCCTCAAATAGTTGGCTCACGTTTTTCAAACATGAGCTCGCATACGAATCGAACGTACACTCTACTCAACTGTATTTGTCGATACTTCATGTATTTCATCTACCTGCATCGACTACTGTAGGCTCAAAATAAAGTTTTTGCTCCTGAACCAGTTTGATTCCGAGAATCCAGGGCACATCGTATTTATACAAAATTTAGATCCAGTAGAATACCCATTAAGAGGGCTCATAAGAAAACAGGAACGTTATTGAAATCGAGACTCCTCATCAAAGGAAACACTGTAATAAATTAACATAATCTATGTAATAATTATTTTTCTACGTGATAGATAATTTAAAATTTCAAAAACAATCTATATAATAATTAATTTTAGATTTGAGCACGTTTTTACAACCCCACCGATTATTAGGTAAATCTAATTCAAGCCTCCGTAACCTCGATGAAGGCATTCCGAAGAGACGAAAGATGAAGGTACCATTTAGAATAGAGTAAGGGAACGCGGAATGCTCGCACAAAGTCAGTTCTCTCACAAGACGCATAGAAACGGTAAGTTATTACTTTGACGACGATGTGAGCCACCGGTCTCCACGGGGGTCCTCCTTTCATTATGCTACTAATAGACCAGTAATCACTAACTCAATTTTCATAGATACTGAATCAAAACTAAATGAAAACACGATCCAGTTAATTTTTGCAATTTTCAACCTGGCCGGCTTACCAGAATTGATTTTAAATTTGAATTGAATATTAAACTTCTGTTTTACCTGCCGCGGTTAAAGTGTTGGAGGGAAAGCTATGAAACAAGATAAAAGTTGAAGAAGAAAGTCAGAGGTGCTGAAAAACAGGACTGTGAACCGTAAAAAGATGGTCTTCATCAAAAGACAAAACATATTTTATTTCAACAAAAAGAAGACCTTCTTAATTCTCATTTTTAACTCTCAACCTGATATTTCCTCCTCAGAGGGCAAATTTCCATAAATACAATAGTTGTTTCCCCTGAGGGGACAATCCCATTGACAATGCCGCATTTAATAGCAGAGTCAAATAGAAAAATTCGAACTAATCTTGTAATGGGCACTAGCATTACTGATAATGTAAGAGACGAAATATGCCAAGTTATGGGACCACCCCGCTGTAAAACGGCCACGTGTTCAGATATTGAATTGAAACGAATGTAGTGATGCTTGTGCCTGATAAATAATGACTGTGAACGTAGTATTATTGCTCTTCCATGCCTACTTTGGTGACTGTGCGTGAGTGCTGTCAGATGTTACGAGAGTTAATAACGGCCGAAAAATGGGGTAGTCGGCTTGTTTCTGTTGCCATATAATATTCTATTCTATCAACACATAAAAATGATAGCTGCCGTGTATTTATATATTATACAGGGGGACCGGCTTGTTGAACAATCTTTAACATAAGGTTGGGAGCGTTGAAATTAACAATTTTTACTCAATAACCGTGATATCAAAAATGCTTTGTTAAAAAGTTACAAGGACTTAAAATTTGAAACATATTGGAGAAAAATTTGTGCTCTGAGAGTTGCACGGAAATGAAACATTAAGTTAGGAGAGCACTTTTATTATGACTTCGAGCAACAGATAATTAAATTAGGGTAGATATTTACAAAAGATGCTCGACATGTCACTCGTCCGTGGCTGCGCAGACGTTCAAACGCCGTTGCAATAATTACCGGACGCGATCGATAGTACCATGAGTGTCACGAATCCTTTTGGAGGCTATTCTGTTATTATTCTGGTTAATCTGTTTCTTGTGTTCATAATAAAAATGCTTTCCTTACAACTATATTTTATTTACCTGCCCCTCTCAAAACACAAATTTTTCTTTGGCCCTTTCTTGTTTCAAGTCCTTGTAACTCTTAACAGAGCATTTCGATCTGACGGTTATTTAGCAAAAAGTGTTTATTTCAACGGTCCCAACCTATAGGTAAAGTTTGTTCAGTTTGTTCAACAATGTGCCGGACACTCTGTTCATATATTCATATGTATCTATTAATTTTTACAGTCTGACACCTTTGAAACAATTTGACTGACTGTGTACGCTCCTATATACTTAAAATAGCTGATGCTCCTGCTTGTTTGTATTCTTGCATGGCTATTTTGTTACCTATTAAAGTATGTTTACCAACAAAGGCTCAAGCTTATTGGTGGGCAGTTTTCTAAATCAACCTTAGAATATATTCAATGTATCAACTGAATTCGTAATACACTGTTTTCCTTTTCTTCTTATTTCGGCATCGTCGACGTTCTGCTTTCAGTAAAACTATAGGGCACAATTCACCACCATGCTTTCACAAATAAGAAGGGGGAAAGCTCAACTTCGTTTTCATATTGCAGATGATTCGAGTCTTTTTCGTCTTAGCTGTGTGTCTTTAGGACCTGCCTCCGTGCGGGCAAACGAGGGTTCGAGTCCCGGCGCTGGTGGCGATTTTCTCTGTTGGGTATAGGGGAAAATTTCAAGCACAATACCCCACTCTACCCAGGTGTCTGAAATGGGTACCGGTCCTGACCGGGGAAAGCGTCCTGGTGTTAGTTATAAGGCATTTGAAAATCCAATGTACAAGGCGATATGTATCAGGCTTGAAATTGGAAATAAAGCATCCGTAGATGCCTTTGGTTTTTGTTGTTGTTGTTGGTGTTTCACTATCATGAAGGGAGAAATCCGCGATCGTCTCGGTCCAAGTTATCATGGTAATCCCTCATGCTGTTTTGCCGATGCGGTTTACTTAAAAACTTCAGCTTTCGAAGATAATTCCCATTGTTTCTTCATCAAAACTCTGAATAAATGTTTTCCAATAACATTCAATTATTTTTACTTGCGTGAGAAGCGTAATTCTGAACCAATTTTGATATAAAATATTTGCTATAGAAGCAATCTAACCTATAAGGCTGGATGATCAACATAATTCTGTTCTAAAAACAGATCTTCAACACGCTATTTACTGCACAGCATTACATATACGGAGACGGCGGACAAGATGACCGAGATTTCAGCCATGAGCATTGTGCTGTTATAAATAAACATAAAAAATAAACTAAAGATTAAAATTGAATATACATGCTAATATACGTGAAAATATCGATAGATGTTCAAAGAAATAAAATGTCCTGTGTTGCTGAAGATCGTTGATAATTTTCAGGAAATTCATTATTATATTAGACGTTGAAACACATTACGTTAACTAAGAGCAGTAAATGCTTTCTCTGCACTTCTTTTGCGGAATGTATTTATGCTGATGAGATCTAACTGAAATAGTTCTGTTAGTTTTATTCGTTAGAAATCGATGATTTGATCAAATTGTGTTGTTTATAGATATACCAGAAATGATAGAAAATTATACAAATTCTTTAGAATTAAACCTCTAGTAGAAAGTAAGAGCTCTCTGGAAGCTTGACAAAGTTTTTTGGTTCGTTGTTACATAAAAATGACACACACACACCTGCTCTCTCTATGTCACGCATACCCTCCTACCCTCTGCCACACATATAACCTCCTGCCCTCTCCATGTCACACATGCGCTCCCCCTCCATGACACATATCCTCCTACCCTCTCTATGACACACATACCCAGGATCTGACACAAGCATTCCCTGGACGCGATCAAATCCGAGGTTGTGAGCGGCGACGGCGGCAGCAGCCATGGTGTTCACGTTGTTGGGCGCGAGGGGGCACAGCGCCCTGACGGGTCCGTCGTACAGGGTCGCTGGGGCAGCCTGAGACGCCACCTCAGCGTTGTTATCCTTCAGGGCACCGGTGAGTTTGAAGCTGCTCGGGTGCTTCTTCATAGTGATCTTCAAACTCTGGGCACAGGATTTCATACGTAATTAATATTAAAAATTAACTACAATTTGCAGTATCGGAATTATTTTTTAACTGTCTGTAGAGCATGGTGTGACGGTGGTGAAATGATGCTTCTTTCTAATTAATCGATTGTTTTTAATGTGCAAACTTGTATCGATTTAAATAGGTTACCTGTTTACTACGTGTAATATAATTACCAGTGAAGTAACTAACGTTCTTAATCAGAATTTTGCAAGAGTTAAACAACAACAAACATCGGCATCTTTGGGATGCTTTATTTCCAATCAAGCCTGATACAAATGATCTTAAGCATTGGTTTTTCAAATGTCTTATAACTAACACTAAATATAGGACACCATGACGGTTCCCCCGTAAAGCCGGTACCCATTTCCGACACCTGGGTCGAGTGGGGTATTGTGCTTGAGCTTTCCCTTATACCCAACGGGGAAAATCGCAGCGCCAGCGCCGGGATACGAACCCGCGACTCCAACATACAAGTCCGATCCCTTAACCGCTGTGCCGCCGCGAGCACGTTAAACATAGAATTCAAAGAATATTTTGACGCAATTTTGTGCTAGACATCTGACTGATGAGTAAACTGGGTTACCACAATACATACTGGAAATTCCGAGCGAAAAAAAATCGATACATCCTCTGTGTGATCATAGAATCATGCTAGCAGTCCAGTTTTACATATATTCATAAGAAAAATGGAATCCAAAGGCCTCAGTCGTTGTATGGTTACAACCAGTGTTGAGTAACTATGTATGAGAGTTCATCTAACATTTCGGTTTAATGCACTCAGACTAACTTGACACGTTTCCATTCTTCCCAAGACTGTCTGTTCAATATATCAGACGATATTGATTTGGACATTTATTTTCAGACTTGCGCTTATCCCTCACTCTAAGTAACATATTTTTGCCGTTACCTCCTAAGAGCACACACAAATACAAAGAACACTCGTGTAAGCAAGTTACTTACTTCAAGCGTTCCGAGATCTGCCAATTTCCTGATGTCAGTACCGCCCCAGAGCGCACCGGCCGGCAGATAGAGGCCGTACTCACCGGCGTCGGCCACCAACCGCAGCCGCGCCTCCAATGCTGAGTCAGCGAGGGCCGTCGGTGAGCCGATCATGAAGTGTGCCACGCTCAGGAAGTGCTCGCCATACTGTTGATTAATTTTTAGCAAAGTATCGTTTTACTTAACTTTCGCTCACTACCTGCGACAATATTCCATTTGTACAAAAGCCATTTTACACGAAGTACAAAAATACTTACATGCTTACGTGTTTATTTTTTATGGTATCTTTTCTGTCTTTTAATTTAAGCTCTCTGCTTCTTGATCACAGAATGACAGCGCATTTTACGCTCTGCAATTTCACCTCGTGAAAGGAGATCCGTGAAAGTAATGCTTACAAGGAATAAATCAAAAAGTATAAATCTTTAATCTCATTTCCTATCAGAATACTATATAGTCGTGTAAGATAAGTTAGATAACCAAGTCAAATCTTGTCTCCTACATGACTGGTCCTGATAGGGTAATTTGCCATGGTTAATATCGTTGATCTTCAGGCTGCTCTTAAATCGTTTATAGAATGTACTGTTAGCATCTAGCCCATATAAACTATTTCGTAAAATGTAGCATCGAATATCAAGTTAACTATTTCATTGATCAGTCTAATGCGTAATTAGGTTAAGTGAGTTAGGTTAAACATTATTTTACACCTTAGAACCACGTTGATGGTAGGATGCGCTAGAAGTCGCTGAACTTATTCGGGCCCACAGCTAGCTATACTCAAATTTGACTATTGTACTAGACTTAAGAAACAATCTATCTCTGTATCGGTTGTGGTGAATGAATTGTTTAAATTGTTCAAACCTAACATGTCTTCTCAGTTCATCTGACGAATGGCTCAATATAGCAGTGCGCCAGAACGCTTCTCAAGAGATGAACTCGCGTGGTTGTTACCACTCGAGGGAATCAATCAAAGCCTTTTAAACTCGTGTCTGGAGTGTAGGTTGATAAAAGAGCACTTCTCCCCGTATTGACACAATTTTTCAGTTACGACATTAGCAATGAGCTGTCAAACGTTGTTGTGGAGAATGAATAAGTGCCTAGCTTCGAGTTACTGATTCTCAGTTTGAGCATTTTTCATGTTTTTTTGTGAATTTGCTGTAATACAGGCCTAGGGCACTTCTTTCACATGAAGCTTGGTAATGATGCTTGTGAGCAAAGATTTTCTTCTGATTGAGCTTGACGATTTTTTTGTGATGGGAGCGGGAGGGGACGTTGATTTGATCACTGTGTGAGGAAAATTTCAACTCCTCTTTGAAGTTTCAAACCCCCGTTTCAATGAGAGCAATGATTTGATGCAGAAATTTTCGACCTTCAACATCAAATTTTTGCATCCGTAAGATCGGCATGTCTAAGCGTTCGTACTCCGCAGCCAAGAAAGATGCAGGTGTCCTTTCAAAACCATGTTTATCAGACTACATTTTACACAAGTGTTGAAAAAAAACATGCGCTACTAAATAAAGTCTCAAATTACAACTGGCGCAATATTCATCATCGACTCGTTTTTTGCTACGCTGTGTTGCCAACCTGTGTATTATTTAAGAAATGACCACCATATTGTAACACTCAAAGAGTTTTAGATGCATTTGTCGAGCTGTTGATTCATTAGTGTCCAAGTAAACGAATATTCTCCAAGTGTTATTTCTTTCCTTACAGTTTTCTCATTATGATGTCTGTTTTCGAAGAATAGATTTTTTTTACAAAAAAAGTTATGCTAGATTTCTCTCGTAACACTTTCCCGTTTATATCTTGAATTTTGTTCATGGCAGATAGCATGGAGACACTGGCTAGCGCATAATTCTCCAAACCATTCGTTGTATGCAAAATTGATCAATTAAATCATTAATGAAATGGATCATTATAGTAAAATAGAACGTAATTCCAATACTAAATTTAAACATTATTATGCACTGTTAGGACGCTGAAGGATTTGATTCACTACGGAATAATAAGAAACTGATGTCGATCTCTCTACGAAAAAAACTGGTTTATACACGCGTAATTTCAACTTCGAAAATAAGTTGTCGCTTTTAGCTCAGTCTTCTCTGGTTTGTGCTGTGCATACTGGTCATCTGAGTATTTCGAGATAACCACCCTATTGAAATTCTGAGCCTTTTACAGAGCGTTTTCAGGCAGTTATAGGCCAAGAGATAGTCGTTTTCAAGCAGTAAATTAGCCCTTTTCGGTGCAAATGTCGCTTATTTTAAGCCCTGTTAAACGGCTATTTCTGGGCATCGAAACGGCTAAGGCAACGACCATTTTGAGCTTCTCTACTACTTGAACGAGGCTAGAGGTTGTCGAAAAAGGCTTGAAAACGACTTTAAACGACCCGAATGAGCCCGAAAACAGCCATTGACTTGACCTATAAAAAGCCATATGAATGAAGGGCCATTTTCAAGCCCTAATTGGCCAAGTATAGGTAGGAGTCGGTTTGAAGTCGTAATGCCCTTTTTGTGCTGTTTTGTACCTTTTACGACTAATTTACTACCTGAAAAGGGCGATAATTTTCAATTGGGCAGACGTATTCTTCAGGCTACAGTTACGGAGTACAGGAGGTCAGTGTGCCACCAGGCGCTCAATTAGCCAGCCCCTCTCACTCAGTGGTTAAAAATTACTCATTTTCCTACGCGTATCAGATTATAGCAAATTAGCAATCCTTAATCAAGCTCCAAGTTTTGTAAATCGTAAGTTATTTTTTCCTTTGTTCATTTTCAGTATAAAACAGTCAATCAATTAACTACCAGTTGAGTTTTCATTTTTAAATATTGCTACTCCTTAGTATTTTTTAGATTTATTTTTATTCTAAGCTTCAACAACAAAATCTCATGCAGTTTAATTACCTGTTGTTACAATATATTCTTCTTCACTTCATTTTATACTAATGCATAATTTGGCTGAAAATGGGTAGCGGTAGCAACCTGAACGTTTTATTTTATCACAATTATTTTGTACTCGTTTATTCTTGCCTTGTCATGCTTTAAATTTTGCCATGCTTGAACGTTAAATGTGAACAAAAATAACACTCAAAAGGAAATATTTTCTTAGACTAAAAATTAAGACTACAACAAAATTAGTATAATATGCTGTGAAGAACTATGCCGTAAACCTCGTATTCTTATATTCGATTAAATGTAGAGGCATTTATTTCATAAAAACATAAAATTCCATTATTATTAATGCTAAATGTCATGAGACAAAATCTTCGTTCGTTTAGACTCGAATTTCCTCCTTCGAAATCGATGTAACTGCTTAATTCATTTGACACGAAACTGGATAAGTAAAATGAAAAAATTTTGTTTCGAAAACATTTTCAGTTCCGGACTGATGAGCCTGGAGGAAGAGCGCTCACCTTGAGGGTGACATCAGGATGTGCGACCTCCACGATGACGTCAGGTGCGTAGTCAGCCACTTGATTCAAGTCAGTGCACACAAATCTGCGCAAATAATTGTTTCAGATCTAGATTTTAACTCATCAATTAAAATTTCTCAAGTATTTTCAAACTCAGTTATTTCATTAGTTTACGAGATAAAGTTGATTATAAGATCATTATAAGAGATTTCCTCCATAGTCTGCATTTTCATTTGAATAAGAACATAAATAGTTTGAAACTCTAACCACTTTTGCTAGGAGCACAAATTCTTATCCAAACTTGACCATACTCAGTTGTCGTCTGCAATGTAGCATCAACCACATTCAATTGGGAGCTGTTGTATTCAAACAATGTTTTAGACAATTTCTGAACTCCCGCAAAAAGGAACGCACCAGTATTATCATAAATTGAGACCAGTACGATAGACAGTTCGTGTATAACTACTTATGACCGGAATAAATTCAGCGATTTCCACGGTATCAAATAGAAGCAATATTCCTTACAATTATATTTAACCTAGACCATTTATCCCAAGCTTACGCTAGACTGCTGGAATAGGGGATTAATAAGAGAGAATTCGTTTTAACTAACAACATAATTTTCAATTAGTCAAGCGAAAACGGCTTATTCTAGAATGGGGCGAAGAATATACTTCATTTCAACGAACTTTGCTCATCGACTTGAATCATCTTGTAGAAAACATTCTCCCCAACAGATAGCGTATTTAAAACCTATGTACGCAGCAAGATCTAAGTTTAGGTGTTAATGACAGTAAGAGATTTGCTTTCTGTAGAAACCAATTTTCAAGTTTTAATTCCAATGAAATGACCTGAATCGAGATTTTGTTTTGTTCATATGAGATGATCAGATTGAGTAGATACGCGTGGCTTGACATCCGAATCTGAAGTATATGTTTCTTTCCTCTAGAATTTTATTGCTAATGAAATCATGTTCGCAAATTTTGGTTTGAAGTGTTTTGTATTCTGGTTACATTTCTCATTTAAGCGCAAGTTTTTCCAAGAGCTCGACTACAAATTATTGCTACATAAACACAGAACATCGTTTTCGTCGTTGTCTAGTCTCATTTCTGATCCAAAATTGAGGAGGCAGGGCAAATATTGGCTCCCGACTTCACAATGCTTAGGCCTATTTTTAAAGCATGAGTGCTGATAAGCCTTCTTCCAATTTCTCACACTTATGGCAGTAAACAAGTCACCAAATTATCATTTTTCCGGCTAAAATTCTAAAGTTTAAGCTAAGTGTAAATAAAATTTGACCGTTAAGACCTCTCATTATCAGGTGGCTTTCCTGAATTACAGGTGTAAAGCTGTTTTTAAAGCCAAATTTGATCAAAATAACTCTCAGCTTGAATATTTTGCTCCGCAAAAAACCTATCTGGTAAACGTAATTCACTTAGTTCAAACGACGTCAGACCTGATAAGGGTGGACTTTTGTTTTTTGTATTCCTTTACCTGTTTGTTAGACCTATCTTGCTTGAACTATTTGAAAAAATATTCTAAATTTAAAATTACAGCAATCAGTGTATTATCGCAGCAGAGGTTGAAGTGAAATCGTTGATGATTCAAGTTGTATCAGTACCTGCGGATGTTCCATGGTCAATGGCATCGTAAACAAGCTAGACCACCGAAACAATTCCCTGTTATTTACCAACTTAAGCAGCTGAACCCACAGTTACCGCTACTATCCTAATCAACTACATCGCAATAATGTCCTAATCTGAGATAATGTTCTAACCTAATTTATTTCCTCGTAACTTATCCTAACCAAACCAAACCTATCTTGAACTAACCTATCCTATTCTACGATAAGCATGGCTTTATTCATTTGCCTATCGACAGTTATGATACAGCTCGAAGACCAAGTGTAACTCACACCTAACGTTTTGACGCACGGACGAATGAAATAGAGGCATAATTTTAACATAAAAGTGCAAACTCTTGATGAAAAAATGTTGACGCTGTCACAATCCATTCGCTCTCGCTTTCAGAACTAATCATTTGTGTCGGTTTATGCATGTTATCGCACGAAACTGATGTATATTTTGCAATTTGTTAAATGCTTTTGCGAAATTAAAGAATAATTTGGAAAGTAAAGCCGATGGATGTACATAATTCTACATCTTAGACTAAAAAGTCGACGTTGTAAAAACTCGGAACGATCTTTTGGTGCCTATGTATCAACTAGTATAAGCGGTAACTAGCTCGGAGAGAATATTTTGCCACACCTCGCAGTTATGATATTTCCTGCACAAATAATGCTGGCACAAAAGAATTCACCGGAGTCAGAAACAAGAAAATGATTGTTGCATAACACTAACCAAAGTATTTTACTACACGAATGGAGCAATTCGTGAAATTGGTTACCCAAATAATGCTGTTGCAATGTACTCCCGAGCGTCACAAACGAAAAATTGTCACATGAGGCTGACATAGTATTGTAAGACATGAAGAAAGCATTGAAACAAGCATTTGAACATTTGCTCTGTCGTGCCTGTATTTCAATGCTTATTTCGCTAGAATGATGGGATGGACTTGCACTCCGAAACTAAATGTAAAAAAAAATAGTTTATTTCTAAAAAGTTGATACTAAATTAACCCTGGTTATAAAAATATCTTAACATAAAAACTCAAAGCTGGGAGACGTACATTGGTGTTATAACAGCCCTTGGCAATGTTTTCACAAAATATTAAGAAATAACATTATAATGTATTCCCATGGTCAAGTTATTCTAAGTTAGATCATATTTATCAATAAAAACAAGTAATAGTAAAAAGTATAAAGGCACCGAAACATGATTGTGAAACGCTGTTGGCAGTCTCCAGTAACTTTGGCATATGCGTTTTGACATCCACAATATTCGAGAATAAAAAAGACACAAAGAAAGAAAGAAAAATAAAGAAAATCGTGTACTTCCAAAGACATTGATACATGAAATTTTACACAACCAATTAGGTTTTGAATATTTCTTAACATGAAGGTCCTAAATCGATGGACAAATCATACGAAGTAGAACATAGCCGTATCTAGGGTTGAATAATTATACTATTGAGAGTAATAAAATTACGATTTATTCGCTTGGATATTTTACTCTAGACACAAGGTCTGAACGCTCAATGTCATTACATTGAAAGTATATTGGATGGAAGTAAATAATCATGCATTAAAAATTGAATGGTCGACTTTGCAGAAATCTGAAGCTATCTTTTCGTGCATACATATCAAAACAGTACAAGCCAACTACCTCCAAGAATATGTTCTAAACCATTCAAAAATTGTATATTTCCTTCATAAATAATGCTGAAAGAAAACATAAAAAAGAAAAGTTTTTTCCAGCAAAGCTGAATCAACAAATTTGTTTTAAACTGGTTATTGAATAATTTTTAACCTAGAGGTCTTCAATTTATGCTAAAATCATTAGATGTTTTAATGGCCATGCTAACAGCCATGAGTTCTGTCTGCGTTTTGTGTGCACAAATACGGGTTATGTTTGCAGCCACAGTTCAGGCAGCACATAAATCGGAATATGTTGATGATCATGAAAATCAGTGCTAAGAAAGCCTGACCAGATAGGCATCAAGTGAACACTCACTTCTCCTCAACGTCGACGAGACTTGCTGGCGTACGATTCCACACAAATGCCAGCTCCAGCAGCGGGTGCTCTTCCACAGCCTGCGCCAGGAACTTCCCTGCAACAAAATAAAGATTATACAGAGATAAGGCTCAGGTTTGTCTTCTTTTATTGTAAATGAATGGGTAGGCGTCCAGGCGCCGGATAGTATGCGTGTGGACGTTGTGCTGCTCCAAGCCGCTCCGGAGCTGACGCTAAGCATAGAGAGATACGTGCATAGATTTAGAGAGAGAGAGAGATCTGTCTTTCTTTCGTCGTTTGCAGCTGCTCTAGCAACTGCACTGCGAGACACAAACACAACTTAGATTTGAAGGTAAGTTTTCCTGCCAGAAGAGGAACTGGAGCCATCAAATCTAAAATTTAAAGTAGCGATTAAGAAATGAGTAAATTTTGTGAGGAAAGTTTTAACTCGCTTTTTATTTTATTTTCATGAATTTCCAAGCGCAATTCTTTAAACGGGTTCCTCTAACGGGTTCCTCTGAGTTTCACAGGCTCTGGAATATTATAAAACCTCGGTTCGATTTTTAGTTCTAGAATGGTAAAGAAATTTGAACGATTTATATTTACCCGAAAAATGTAGTAATATTCAATTGGAAAATTGGAAATGAACAAAAGTCGTACAACGTTAACTATCCAAACAATTTTTCATCCCTCACGTTCAATGCATCAGCGAGTGCAGGTGTAGCTCGGTGTTAGTCATTACAGTGCTTCATTAGAGCGAGCTGGGCTACAGTACGATAGATGATTGTCGCTACTCTCCGGTGAGGTGTGTCAGTCCATCACTTCAATCAGGTTTAGCTTCTTATGTTAGAAGTGTGTGAAATTCAGTGTCCTTGAGCAGATCCCTTCAGGCTTGTGAGGAGACACGATTCTCTTGTGATAAAGACGTATTAACGTAGAGAAGAAATGCAGTCAAGAATTTAACTTTTATAACTTTAGTGCCAAGCCGAATATACTTGTATACGATTCACGTCCCCAAAGGGCTATGATGTATCGAGTCGCTCGAGTTAAAACATCTGCACGCGTAGATCAAAGGATGGCTGTGCTGCTGGCCTTCAGCTTATGATAATAATTAAAATCGGGCCATACATTGTAAGCTGAGCCGAGATGGTTCGAACAAGTGTTCGAATGCTCAGTTATTTCGAACAATAAGTTAGATCTCTCTGATTGAAATGTACACACTTTACAATTTAAAACAATTTAAACAATTTATTTACCACAGGAGATACAGAGATAGAATGTTTCTTAAGTGTTGTACAATGGTCAAATTTGAATATACTGTAGCTGCCTGTGGGCCCGAATAAGTTCAGGGACTTCTGGAGCATCATACCACCAACGTTATTCTAAAGTGTACAATAATGTTTAACCTAAATCACTTAACATAGTTTCGCATTAGACTGATCAGTGAAATAATTTACTCGATATCAGCTATTTCATGTTACAATATAGGTCATAGGGACTATATTTAACGGTATATTCGATAAACGATTTAATAGCAGACTGAAGATCGGCGATATTACCCATGGCGAATTACATTATTGGAAACAGTCTTGTAGGAGACAAGATTTGACTTGGAGATCTTTCACGACTAGTATTCCGATAGGAAGTGAGACTCAAGATTTCTTTTGAATACCTTGTAAGAATTACTATCTCGGATCTCCGCAAGTATTGAGTTTCAAGTTTTAATTCCAACGAAGAGGATACTGTGTTGCGACCGGGCCTTTGAATAATAAGGAATCATGAATTTACTTCTATTTCGGGTTAAATGGTCGTGATGACCAGTTTGCGCAGTTAATGATTGTTTTAGGCTATTGTCGCCATCATTTGTTGATTTTTGTGAACGAAATTGCAAATTTAGATTTCGTAGAGATCCGAAAGTTTAAGTTTTTGTAAATTTTTGAATGAATCATTTGTGTGAGCATTATATTCTAGATTCTTAACCGCTCTGATGGCTCTTTTTTGCAGAGTAAAAATTACATTGGTTTTATTTTTATCAGTTCCGTGCCATGCTTCTATTCCGTATTGCAAGTATGGTGAAATGAGCGTTCGGTAGAGCATTTGTAAAGCTATTTCAGGCAGGTAATTTTTAACTTTATTTAGGATTCCGATGGATTTTGATTATTTAGAACTAATATGAGCGATGTGCTCGTTAAAGGTCAGATGTTTGTCTATTATGATGCCCAGGAATTTACTTGAGTTGGTTTCTTCGATTTCACCTTCGCCAATTTTAATGCGTGGGAGAGATATATTTTTCTTGTATGAGAATGTAATACATTTTGTTTTATCCATATTAAGGCTTATTTTATTGGCTTTAAGCCACAATGAAACCTTACGAAGTTCATTATTTATACGCTCCGTCGTCATAGCGGGATTTTGGTTTGGAAGGACCGCAGAAAGGGTACTGTCAACGGCAAAAAGTATGAATTTGAAGAATGATGTAGATTTAATGATATCATTGATAAAAATTAGAAATAGGAGAGGCCCAAGGACAGATCCTTGTGGAACTCCATGGCTAATTGTCTGTGGGCCTGATTTTGCGTCGTCAATGACAACGTATTGTTTCCGATTTGCTAAGTATGATCTGAACCAATCATGGGCAGCCCCTCGAATGCCACAACAGTATAGTTTCGAGAGTAATACGTTATGGTCCACACAATCGAATGCTTTTCGAAAGTCAAGAAATACGGAGAAAACAAGCTTTCCTTCATCTATATTAGAATAAAGGTATTGCAAATGATTTAATACAGCTTGTGTCGTAGATTTCTTAGAACGAAAACCGTATTGTTTGTCGTAGAGGAAAGCATTTTGCTCAAAATACGAATACACTTTTTTATACACAATTTTCTCGAATATTTTGCTAATAATTGGTAGTACAGAGAAAGGTCTAAAATTATTAATGCAGTTTTTATTACCATTTTTAAAAATAGGGGTCACTCTCGCAATTTTGAAAGAGCTGGGGAAGATACCTTGAGAAAGGGATTGGTTGATAATATAAGATATGCACGGTGCTATTATATCAGCTATAGCCTTAAGAACTTTAGCCGAAATTTTTTTCAATCCTTTTGATTTACTTTTCAAGTTGTTTATGCACGTAATTACATTGGAGGGATTAGTTGGCGTGAAAAAGAAAGAGTTGGGTTCACGGACATGGTCCATGTATTGCAAGTGGGCTGTGGGTTCACTGAAGACACTATCGGCTATATTTTTTCCTATGTTTACAAAAAAGTTGTTAAACACAGTTGCAATATATTTTTTCTCGTGGTATTTTATACTTTCGTGAACGACGGACTCAATTGTTTTCGTAGTATTATTATTCGGTTTATAGCATGAATTGCTATCACTTTGAGCTGGGAGTTTTTTAATATTAGTGTTGGATTCAGTAAACTTGAGTGTGAAGTAGTTTTGTTTTGAGGTTCGTATTTGATTTGTCACATGATTCCTGAATCTGTTATACGTTACTTTAGATATTCGCCCTTCGTATAGTAAGGCTAGGTACGCTTGACGTTTCTTGATATTGATCACGATATCTTCAGTAAACCAGGGCTTTTGACAATTTTTCGGCGTAATTGTGCGGGTGATTATTGGACAACACTGGTTATATGCGGTCGTTATAATTTCAGTTAAATTTAGTATTGCTTCATCAATGTTAATCGCATTATTGTCTCGTTCATAGATGTCTAATGATGGCATTAATTCTTCTAGAACGGTTCGCATTGTTCCCAAGTTATATTCGTTTACACAACGAAATGAATAAGTATCAGCCTGTGGGCTGGTACGAGGACTATAGACATTTTTCTTGATGAGAAACACCGGGAAATGGTCAGATAAGTCGGAAATTATTATTCCGGTAAGAAAATCAGTCGGATCTAACATAAAAATATTATCGAGTAATGTAGCCGATTCAGAAGCAATACGTGGAGGTTTCGTGATGATTGGAAGGAAGGAGCTAGACTGAAAAACATTTATGAAGTTTGAGATTTGCTCACAGCTTTCATATTGTAGAAGATCGTAGTTGAAATCCCCTCAGATTATTATGTCATTATATAGAGACTTGTTGAACTGAGATATTATGCTTCGAAGCTCGTTCAGGAAAGAGACGTTACAAGCTGTTGGGGGGCCTATATACTGTCCCAAGTATAATCCGTTTATCATTTTTCGTTAGTTCTATAAATAAAGTCTCAATATGTTCACGATTCATAGTTGCACTAAAAATGACTTTCGAAGATATGTGTTTGGATATGTACGTACTGATGCCACCACCACGTTTGTTACTACGTAGTGAATGATGGCTATAATAGTTTTGAATTTGAATCAGGTCTTTAGATGAGTCATCTAGCCAACTTTCGGTGAAACTGAGAACATCAAAATTGCTGTTCAGCTCAGTTATAGTACAAGATATTTCATCTATTTCCGGATAAATGGATCTACAGTTCCAACATAATAGAGAAAAATCGTTACAGGTCTTTCTCATCGATTCATTGAATTTTTTAATATTTAGGGGCTTACAGTTTCCAGTTTCATTTAGGTTTGGGTGCAGTCTATTCAAATGGTTGAGATCTGGATCAATATTGTCGAATATATCAACATGGTCAGTCATTAGAATTAGGAAACAGGAAGTGAAATGTGACGTAGAAATAAAAAATTATGCAAGCTACAGGATCAAGGTAAAAATAAGGACATTCCTACTTGTAATTAAATTTAAAAAAAGAGAGAGAAACTAAAACACACAGTGATTATTAGTCTAAATTGCCTAAAACCTAGTACCTATCATACCAGTGGTATCCGCATATAACACATAAGATGTAGCAAGGACGAAATAGATTTAAAACGAAGTGACAGCGTAGTTATTTATGGAATTTAAAAATCTTGACTATCTAAGTTGTTTCCAGATTTAGAAACATATGTAGTAACACATGAGTTAAGTCTGAGCAGCAAGTTCGGTATGAGCATTCGATAAAAATTGAGAAAAGAAAGAAATTAAAAAACAATTTAGTAAGCATCAAAACAAAGCTGCAAGGTCGACGTGGATGCCTTGAAGAGGTAAAGATAATTCAATCAAAAATCAAGAAGAAAACATGTGGACAGATATCAAAATAATATTAAACTCAATACGTCAGTCCAAAAAAATACTAATTACGAATAATTTCCTCTGAGAACTTGCCGACATGTTGCAACAAGTACTTGTCTAGTTCTTCAGGCGTATTGATGGTTAGAGGTCTCCGAGTTGCTTGTCCAGGTATCTTCGGAGAGAAGACGTTGATATTGCCATCCAAACTTCTTGCGAGTCCTATTTGTTCCGTAAATTTTCGTTAGGCCAATCTCAGAGTGTACATTATACTAGCTCGCGAAGGTACTAAGTATTCATTCACGTAGAATTCCGGTTTAGTCACACGGCAGGCTGTCAGAACTTCTTGCTTCTTTTCGTATTGTCGTAGCTCAAAAGAAATGTTTCTTCTATCGACGTTTCCGGGTGGAGGTTTTTTTTCCAATCTACTCGCTGTGGTGATGCCAGAGTTACTTAGGTAGATTTTGATTTGGTCCTTCAGGAGCTGGCACACAGTTTCTATGCAATTTTCTTCAGGACGTGATTGCGGCAGTTCCCCTGCTATAACCAAAATGCGTTTTTTGTTTTCCTATTGTGCGTTACTTTAGATATTCGTCCTTCGTATAGTAAGGGTAGGTACGCTTGACGTTTCTTTATATTGATCACGATATCTTTAGTAATCCAAGGCTTTTGTCTATTTTTCGGCGTAATTGTGTGGGTGATTATTGGACAACACTGGTTGTATGCGGTCGTTATAATTTCAGTTAAATTTAGTATTGCTTGACCAATGTTAATTGCATTATTGTCCAGTTCATAGATGTCCAATGATGGCATTAATAATTCTTCTAGAACAGTTCGCATTGTTCCCAAGTTATATTCGTTTACACAACAATATGAAAAAGTTTCAGCCTGTGGGCTGTTACAGGGACTATAGACATTTTTCTTGATGAGAAACACCGGAAAAGGGTCAGATAAGCCAGAAATTATTATTGCTGTAAGAAAATCAGTCGGACCTAACCTAAAAATATTATCTGGCAGCGTAGCAGATTCAGATGTAACACGTGTGGGCTTCGTGATGATTGGAATTAAGGAGTTAGACTGAAAAACATTTATGAAGTTTGAGATTGGCTCACAGCTTTCATATTGAAGAAGATCGTAGTTGAAATCCCCGCATATCATTATGTCATTGTATAGAGATTTGTTAAACTGAGATATTATGCTTTGAAGCTCGTTCAGGAAAGAGACGTTACACAGTCGCCAACTGATATCTAAGTGGTGCAATATACGAGGGTTATTAAAAAAATACGTGGAATGTTCCCATGACCCGAGTGCCAACAAAATAAAACATGGTCAAACATGTCAGCCAGAAAGAGCAGGATCTTGGCTGCTTGTAATTAGAATTCGCTCGCAAAAGAAGCCGTAAGGCGCTAGTTGATAAAAGGTAGTTTTATGGGACGTGAGGATTCTGAGATAAGAACCAAAATAAAATTTTTACTAAAGTTTGGTAGGAAATGAACGATCATTCAAGCTTTACAGAACGTTTATGGGGACCATGCGCCGAAGAAAACTTGCGTTTACAGATAGATTGAATGATTTCGAGATGGTAGAGAAGCCGTTGAACATGATGAGGGACGTGGAAGGCAAACAACCTCGAAAATTTTTTGAAACTTTGATGCTGTTAAGAGCCCAGTCGAAGAAAATAAGAAATTGGTGATAGTTCATCAGATAGCTCAGCCTATGGGCATATCAGTTGGATCAGCTACTTTGATTCTGCAAGACGATTTAGGCCTCAGCAAGCTTTCGGCGCGATGGGTCCCAAAGGCGTTGCACTCAGATCAGCTAATAACAAAAGTGAATTGTCAACTACAATTTTGACCAAAATTAAAGCAAATGCAGACCAATTTTTCAGTCGAATCATCACTGGGGATGAAACATGGGTTTTATCAAAACAAAACAGCAGTCAAAACAATGGCTTCCATGCGGATCATCTGGCCCAATTAAATTCAAATCTGAGACGTCTGTCAACACGATAATGGCAACCGTTTTCAGGGACTCTGAATGAGCTGTGTTTGTAGACTTTCAAGAAGGTCGAAAAACTGTCAAAGGAAAAAAATTAAAGAAAGAAAATTCCGTTTATTTCCCAAAAAGTTTACACATGAGATACATGACAACATATTGACTTTCAAAAATTTCTTAATCAAAAACGTCCTTAGACAAATGTACCATACGAGGAGTACTAATAGAGAAACTATAGGGTGACTACTCATAGACAATCCGTACGTGGCCTGCAAATAATAGATTAACCCGGTCAAGGGTTAGTTGAATCAAAAATCATTTCTTGGATATTTTATATCCCAAGAGATGGCTGTCAGCTTATAAATAATTTAAATACTACTAGAGAATTCTTCAGAATTCCTAAATTATTTATTATTTGTTGAATCGAAGTAAGAAAAGAAAAAAAAAATGCTACACCGAAGCAGCTTGAAACACCATCGTAAATGACTATCAAGTATTAAGAAAAGGTTAGTCACAAAGTAATTTATAAAGAACATCACGGAACACAACACGCACATCTAAAAACGCGTAAACAAATTTATACGCAAAAGGAAATTCATGGCTTGTTCAGCATACGCCCAGAGAGTTACTTTTTTTACGAGTGCTTTATTTCATTTGTCTGTTTATATTTTTCAAGTTTTCTATTCACAGATTCACAGATGCGCCCTCTGGGGTATTGATAGATTTATTTTTGAAACATTAAGCAAGTGCAATAAATATATTTATTTCTGAAATATGGTTCAATGTTAACTGGTCGCAGAGCTTTAGGTGAAATGTAGTCTTTAGGTTTTGGCTCTTAAGCCAAAAATTGAAATGAAAACATATATGTGCATATGTGTATATATATATAAACATGTATATGTACACACCCTCATAAACACACATGTGTGCGTGCGCACACACATCGAAAATTAATGTAAGAAAAATAATAATAAAAATAAATTATAATCTTGCTCTTGCTACATCTAAAACGACAGTCAAGCTCAGTGCAATCGTAAGAGATAACCTAAAGAAAAAATAAGTAAAATGAAAAAGACTTCGAAAAACGTAAAATGATTTGTTTTTTAACTTCCTAACAGAAATTTTTAGAAATTTCAAGTTCCAGTCGAGAAGCAAAAACATGCAACAAAAAATGCCGAGTTTCATATCCTCTCGGTATTCTCTGCAACATCATGCAGACATGGGTAAATGGGATGAAATGGAGATACAGTGTTAGCCAGAGATCACTTATGAGTAGCAAATATCTACAAAATTGTGGCAGAAACGCGTAAACAAACATATACTCAAAATGAAAAATTCAACAACACACGGATAGAAGGACAATTTTTCCATGATTCATATGCGCATATTGCGCTTTATTTCATTTGTCTAATTGTATTTTTTATTTTTCCTATTCACAGAAACGCTCTCTCTGGTAGTGATGGACCTGCGTTTGAATTATTTCGCAAAAGCAATAAAATTAATTAACCGGATTTTTTTCAAGTAAAAAATAGAGATAGAAACGTGTATTTATGCATATAGGCTATATGTAGATATACATATACCTACATACGTATGCACCGATATATTCATGCATGTGTGTGCAAACTATATATACACACAATCACACGCACACATATTAATATATTCACATTGAAAATGAACGAAGGGGATAAAAATTAAAGATAAAAAGATAAAAAGCAATTTTACATCGAAAATGACGGCCGAGCTCACTGTAATCGTAAAAAATTATTTAGGAAAAAATAACTAAAAATAAAAAAGACAATGGAAAACGTAGAAATGAACTGGTTTTCAATTTCATAATACAAGTTTTTAAGATAGCTCTGGTTACACTCAAGGAACACCAACAATCACAACAAAAAAATCTCAGGTTTCAAACCTTATTGGTATTTTCTTCAGCATTATACGGATATTGGTATTTGGTATACGGATAAAATCGAATACTATTGTGGCCGGATATTACTTCTGTGTGGCAAATATTTGCAAAGTTTGGCACGTAGAGGTAGATTAAACAGTGGTCCAGAGTAATAATTTTAAATACTGTTATTTAGATTTATTTCTGATTTGAAAGTTCAGTGCTAGTGTGCGCTGAACGCACAGAAAAATTAGGAAAATTAAAAAACTAAAATACTAAATTCCCCCTTCTCCCCTAGCTCAGCCGAAATCGATTGAAACACCGCCGTGAATGATTTCGAAATAGTGAGACAACGTTAGCCAAAAATTAATTTATTAAAAACATAACACAACCCTCACATCTATACACCTGTATACTGATCTGGACACAAAAATGTATTTCAGAGTTTGTTTATCATACGAATGTTGAACAATATGGTTTAGTGTTCAGTGTTAGTATCTATTTCGAGGTAGCTTTCAAACCACTGAGTGTATATTCTGAGCTTTGAAATTTTTTGTAGAAGTTTTTTAATTCTCAACATTGTCCAAAGCTTTGGAGAGATACAGAAAATAGCTAATAAAAAAAATAAAGATGAGAAAGTTTGAGAGAATACTACTAATAATTAAGAAAAACTACCTTTATCCCGCTTCATTGAAGTGTTGCTCATTATAGTCATCACAAATAATTAAGATCAATATTAGAATGACTCTGCGAACGGTAAAAAGAAATAATTACTTGTTTTCAAATAGAAATTTTAGGAAAATACGAATTTCAGGTACGTGGCAAATTTACGCCGAAGTGTTGCAGGCCCTATGACAGAGATGCAATATGACGTGACACATTTACTTTAAATTCTTTCACAGTTTTAGAATTCTTGATTTGCTGGGGAAGTTTGTTCCACAAAAGAGCTCCAGAGACTGAGAGAGAGCTAGCTAGTTATTTTTTAAAAGATTTGATGGAATTGAAAGCAGAATTGGCTAAAAAGTGTCCAAGGAAATCTCCATCATGGAATCTTCTTTCATCAGGATGACGCCCTAGTGCATTCTTCACGCGTTACCAAAGAAGTTTTGAGAGAATATTTATGGGAATTGTTGCCATAGCCACCTTCCAGGCCAGACCTAGCTCCATCTGAGTTTTTTTTAATCTCAGAACTCAAAGAACAGTTGAAAAAAGTCTATTTCAATAGCACCGATGAAGCAAAACACGCCGTAAAAACATGGCTCATTAATGGGTCTGCATATTTTACCGTCTGAAGTGCATCGACCTTCACGGATGTTATGTTGAAAAAGCAACCATTTGTATGCGAAAATCTATAAAGAATTACAAAATTCCGCGTATTTTTGAATGTCCCTCATATATATGAACCATGGAATTGTTGCACGTAAGTCACCTCTAAAACATTTTTCTTACAAAATTCAACCAAATGGCAACACTGGAAAATATTTTCAGGGCAAACATTGTGTCCCTTAGCAGTATAGATAATTGAACAAAAGTAGCAAATTAAGCAAGTAATTTTGAGGCTATAGATTAATATAAATTAATTTCTCTGTTTTGAAGTACTAAGAAATAAACTTAATAGGTTCACTAACAGTCTTAACGAGCAAACCAACCCTACACGCAAAAGTTCTTGTCGCCCCCGCATAAATTATTTGAGTTGTTTATGATAAGCTTAGTTCATGCGTGCGGGAATAGCAGTACAGTTCCAGAAAAAAACGTATGCTCTTATATAAAAACTTTATTGTTAGCAATAAACACTTAAAATAAATATTAAGCCTTACCAAGATGTCCGTACCCCACGATGCCTATGCGCTTCGCATGCATGTTTTTAAGTTTTTGCTCTGAAAGTTCAGCCGCTTGCTTTTTTAACATTCACCAGGTGACCACCGTTCACTAGCACCTTATCTTACAAGTCATCACACAACGAAGAACCTCACAACCACCTCCTGTAGGCGTAAACATACAGCGGTCATATATGGTGTGCTGCTCTACCTCACTGTGCTATAGGCTTCGAGTTGCGGAATGCTCGACTGCTCACAGACGTATCAAATGTAACCGAAATGTACTGAATGTGAAAACTGAGATGTCGACGAAGGTCTACTTTCTTCGTCTTACCGTCATCATTTGCGGTATAAAAATGGTATTCCACATTTTATATCCGTCAATTTATTCAACCTTCGCTCTATTTTATTCAAGCCATTCATGCACTGATGTAGCTCTTCTGAAGAATAAAAATACTCTAATCTAAAGTACGGCTCCAATGATCATTCCCCAGATTAAAATGAATAAAATTAAGTTAAATTTCGGTTATCAATTAATTTGTGTAACGTTGTTAAACTCTGGTAGAGGCACAATATCTCAAAAAATGTCTTGAATCCATAATCTACATTTTCAAAGTTCACATTCATTCGCTCAAAGAATTTAGTAGTTTTGTCATACTTGGCATCAATACAGGACAGGAAATGAAGTTTTCAAAATGCGACAAGCTATTAAAAATATGGTAAAGGATAACTTGCGATGACAAAAAATTGGAATGAAGTGAAATGCTTAATTACAAAATTTTAAAATCTATTGTGAATATCATTCACAAATGGTTGCATGAAAAAATGAGAGAGCTACCAAGGCAGAAATTTGAATTTTACAAACCTTGTTTCGCTAGAATGAAGAACTGATGCATATAATAACCTAAACAAGCTTCTCATTTTAAAATCATAAACGACCTTGGACCACAAAAAGTACCAAATTTGATACGTTAGTACCTGTTTCAGTGGCACTGACCGACTTGATCTTGTTAGATAAGGACCACGTAAACCGGTTTGAAGTTCCTATTTAAGAACATAGAAAATGAAAGAACTAGAAAAGATTTTCAAGCCAAATCACAGTAGTGCATTCCAGCTCAAGCTTCACCATGGGTATTGTTTTCAATTTCATTTATTAACTCCTCTCATGCCTTCTAACATACGAATCTCTATGTAAGCTGACGATATTCAATTTTTAATAGCATGTTTTATGGCAGAATTACCGCAGACGCAAATAAAAGCTTTTCCAATATTGTTATAAATGATGTATTTTTCTATTTACTATCAAATTCTTACGTTACCTAACACATCACATCCTTATATTATTGAGAAGCAATTAAATCTGCTATATCATAAATTTTTGGCTTTCTTTGTAGCAAGTTCTTAAAGGTAGTTAACGTATCATTTTGAAATATTCGCTCGAAAAAATAGTTTCGAATTTCAGTAATTTCGACCTTTTAGTTTTGGGTGCAAAAATATCTTATTTCTACCTTTACGCTTTCAACATTATTCCTTGATGGTGCAAAAGCCAAAACTCAAATTGCAATGTACGTGAACTGTCAAAAGCCTTTTGCCCTACTGTATTTACCTTTATGTTTCTTCTATTGCATTCATTTGTAAACGTTATCCAACTTCTAATAACTTGCCAAGGGAATACGTTTCTGTATTTTTCTAACAACCTCTTGGAGAAGCATTGATTAGATGGGTTGTTATCACACCCATATACGTATGTTTTGTCAACTGAGAACTGATATATTAAGACAATTTCAAAAGCATACAATTCATTTTATGTATTAACTTTATTAGGCATTAACTGTTTGCATCTTATTAATTCATGTCGTATAATATTATTGTTAGCCTCTTGTATCAATTTCTCGTTTTGACGCTCATAAGTAAATTTTGACTGAATTACTTAGGCAGTAAATTTAACTAATTGCTCCAACTGTGTTGTAAAATGTTTTGGTTAGCATTGTGTAACAATCTTTTTCATGTTTCTGACTTTGGTGAACTATTTTGTCCCAAATTATTTATGTAGGATATACTGTATATTTGGGGTGAGGTAAAATATTTCCTTCAAGCCTGTTATCGATAGCACAGTCGATAGCGTGCCGGCGCGGTAATTTATAGTCCTGAGTTCGAGTCTCGTGAGCTGCTTGTGCATTTGTATCATCTTTATTGGAAATAAACTGTTTTTTTCCTTTTTTAAATGGCAAAATCACTGCTTTTGAGGAGACAAAGTTGACGTTCAACCCTAAAAAATGGCAAGATAAGTAACCATATTTGGAAAATAGGAACATTATAAAATTTGAATACCATGTTTATCAATCAAACATTAAAGTGGTATGAAGAAATTGGAAGCGTCGATGAATTGTTTTCTGTCACATCAGCCGAGGTTTCAGAGAATCGCAATATTTATCTAAACTAAAGGAAAGAAATCCAGAAAATTCCCAAAAGATTAATAAGACAATTGACCGTAAAATCACAAATGACAAGAACGACCGTAAACAGACAGCGCAGAGAAGATCTAGAAATACACCTGTAAAGCCTCTAAAAATGTTAACTCCTACCCCGTGCTGCAAAAGAACAAAGACTTGGTCAATTGAACACCTATTTGAAAACCACAAGAATGACTCGCACCACAATTTCATGCTCAATTATAAAAATTTACTCACGGGTGAAGCACAATTAAAAAACCAAATGATCGAATGCTTTAGACTCAAAAAAAGTATCGTATTGAAGCATATAAACATGTATACATGTCTATTTATATGTATTTTTTATTTTTGGGGGTTAAAGAAAACCTCAAGGCTCGTTACATTCATTTAATGCTCTGCGATCAGTCAACACTGAACGATTTTCCAGAAATAACTCGATAATCCAGTAAATAAATTTATTGCACCTGCAAACTGTTTCAGGAATAGATTTCTCGCTGCTCCAGGGGCGTTTCTGTGAATAAATAAAATGAAAAATATAAATAGACAAATGAAATAAAGCGCAATTCGAGCGTATGACACATGAGCAAAACATCGTTCTGTCCGCTTGACCCCATCAATCAGTTACGACGGTGTTTCAGTCTATTTCGGTAATGTGTTTTATGTCTTTTCTTCTTTCGCTTCAACTTATAACGAAGGAATTCTGAAGGATTCTCTAGTAGTATGTAAATTATTTGTAAGTTGTCAGCCATCTTTATGTGTATAAAATATCCATGAGAAGAGATTCTGATTGTCTCTCTCAATAACATAATTAGCCCCCGACGCGCTAATTAGCCCCCGACATGGTTTGTCCATTAGAACACATCGCATGGTTTGTTTATTAGTCCACCTCGTGTGGCTTGTCTATTAGTATACCTCGTACGGCTTGGCAACAAGTTCACCTAGTATGGTTTGTCTATCTTTATTTTAAAAATTTTTAAAAAACCAAAGTGGTTGTTGTACATTCCATGTATCAACTTAAAAAAAAACGTTTTTCTTTTTCTTCTTTTCTTTCTTTCAAAAACACAAAAACCGGTGCGTTCTACTGCCTTCGGAAGATATATCTTCGTTGGATGTCTTCAAAACGGATACAAATCAACTATGGTGTGAACATGAAGGTTATGCTGAAAAATGGATGCACTCCCTGGACCAATGAAATGTAACATGAGGGAAATTGGAGCTTTCAACAACGTGATGAAAACAACACATACCGCAAGCATCACTCAGCTACGGTGTTAGGGATCATTGTCCCAGATTCATGAGCAAAGACGAGTGACTTCCAAGTTTCCCTGATTTGAATACTTTTGCTAACTGTGAGTTGTCAGTTCTTGTGCCAGTGCTACTCATCTAGCAAAGTCGGTAGAAATATTAATATAAAGATTGACTTCAGCTTGATCTGAAATTAACCAAGATATCTTGCGTATCTCGGTGGAAGACTTCCCTCACAGACTGAGGCATTAAAAGAAAAGAGCATTATTTTGGAGAAAAAAATTGCATTCTTGATTTTAGAGTTTAATTAATTTCAAATACATGCGTGGGAGGAAACGAAGGTTTTATTCCGACCAGTAGGTTATTTATTTAATAGTACATATTTTACTAATATCCTGTTCTTGTACATCCAAAGAAATTATGTCATTCGTCAACAGAAGTGCTATTTACACTTTTATCCAAATCCTGTATGAAGCTCAGTTTTCAACCAAACATTACATTAAAGCCCAAAATTTGTCCACAAAATTAATGTATCTACTGTAGTTCTGAAAATAAGATAAAATCTCATGCGTTTTTGTGGTAGTACTGGCAATTTTGGACCCGAATTAGAAAGTTCTTAAAAATTAATAGTTGCTCAAAGCACATTTGATAAGTAAATTTAATAAACTCTGGGTTTTGCTATCCTTTAGTTTATTTTTTAGTTTATTGACGTAACAGGTTTTAAAACTGACAGTTGAAACCTTTGCTTGTAGCTATAGTACTGTGAACACGCTTCATTCAGCTCCAAGTGCATCTCCCTGACGAAAAGAAGAAGGAAAGACAAAAGTAAAACCGTTTATTTTCAAAAAGGTTGGCACATGAGATACATGACAACATATTGGCTTTAAAAAAAATTCCTAATATAAGACTTCCTTAGACAAACGTACTATACGAGGAGTACTATAATAGACAAACTACACTAATAGACAAACCATGCGAGATGTACTAATAGACAAACTATCCGAGGTGTACAAATAGATAAACCATACGAGCGTACTATAATGGACAAACCATACGTGGCGTGCAAATAGATTAACCCTGTCAAAGGCTAGTTAAATAAAAAATATCATTTCTTGGAGATTTTATATCCAAAGAGATGGCTGACAACTTATAAATAATTTAATATACTACTAGAGAATTCGTCGGAATTCCTAAATTATTTGTTGAAATCGAAGTAAGAAAAGACAAAAACGCTATACTGACGCCGCTTGAAACACCGTCGCAAATGACTATCAAGTATTGAGAAAAAGTTAGTCACAAAGTAATTTATATAGAACATCACGCAACACAACACGCACACCTATAAAAGAAACGCGTAAACAAATTTACTCGCAAAAAGAAATTCCTGGCTTGTTCAGCATACGCAGAGAGAAATGATAATTTTTCACGAGCGCTTTATTTCATTTCTGTTTACATTTTCCATTTTTTCTATTCACAGATGCGCCCTCTGGGGTAGTGATAAAAAAAAACGGTTTATTTCCAATAGAGATGGTACAAAAGTACCATCATTGGTTTTTAAAATATCTTAAAATTAATACACTTAGATGATACACACACACGAGTATTGAAAAACTCGTGTCACTAGTCAAAAGAAATGATTGAGGGCAATGAACTCCTAATCTAGCTTAATCTACATTTGATAATACATGTAATGATAATTGTAAGAGATACCACAATATTTTCATGGACGATGCATTTTCATTGTGGGGTGAAAACACTTTTGACAGTTTACATGTACATGACATAAAACTTCGCAATTCTTGACGCCAGGAAATAATATATGAAATCGCTTGTTTCGGTCAATGTTCACAAGTGTCATTTTAAGGAAGCATGAAAAAGAAGAAAAATATATATATATATAAATATATATCCATATACACACATATGTACACATACGTATGCATGTGTATATATCCATACTCACACACACACACATACACACACACACACACACACACACACATACACACATATGTGTACATATAAGCATGAGGACCAAGAAGATTATAGGTTTTGTATTTCTGATTTAACAATTTTAACATAACGGTCATTGGTTAACAGGCATTTTATTTAAATATAAATGGATGATCGCACAACAAATGTATAGTTTTTACATGAATGCTTTACAATACTAAAGATATGACGAGTTAGGTAATGTTACAAGTTGAGAGTGCACAGAAAAAAGACCATTATCTCTAGTAAAATGCTAGTTGTCGGTCTAGTACACACATATGTGCACGTATACATGTAAATATTTACACATACAAATGCACACATATACCCACGCACATATTTACCCCTAACTCGTAACGTAAGCATACACAAATGCATTTCTATGCATCGAGGCAATACATACGCATTCTACAGAGTGTCATACGCATAGCGTGGACACGTACACATTTACACAAGTAAGCATGTGCGCAAATATCAGCGTAAACTAGTCAGTATAAACCAGAATTCCAATCGAGGGAAACGGAGAAAATATCTTTTATTATAGCATGAATTTTATAAAATTTCTTACTAAAAATAGTGGCACAAAACAGTCTACTTAAGTCAGAAACATGAAAACGATTGTGGGACGTGAATAAGAAAGAAAACATTAATGTCCTATAAAGGTTTCATATTAGAAAAAAAAAATCACATTATCTTTGAAATATGGTGCAAATTGTCGTCAATTGATAAACAAACATATATAGGTATCACATTATTATAAGCATATAACTATAAGCCGAATAAGTATATTACTGCAGTATAAATGGATGATCACACAACGATTTTTTTTTTACATGGATGCTTTACAATTTCATATTAGAAAAAATACATTATCTTTGTAATATGGTGCAGAGTAATTTAGATCTATTTTTTGAATTTTTTTTGAGCAAGTGCAATAAATATCTAGAAACAGAAGGCTAATGCAAAAGACGCAAAGATAGAAGGAATGTGTTGATATGCAAAGTCAAATCGTAGATTAAAAGCAAAGAAAAATTCCAGTTGCAAATGCGATTGTACGATGGAGCGACCAACGTTGATGAATGAACTCTAAAGTAACGCGGGGAACTAGATAGGGAAGACGCAAGCTAATGCACGAGCTGCTTCAGATTTCGTGCAATCACTAATTGTAAGAATGTGTGCTGCGCTTAGCACCTAAAGTATTTAAACAAGAGGAAATGAAGGAACTGAAACAAAACTGTTACGATGGCAAGAATGAGAAAATTCCTCACCTGTCGAGTTATCCGCCCATTCAGCTGAGCGGAACGGACTAAGTGGGGACAATCCAAACCGTAGCAAATATATTAGACTGTTGTGGAAGTAAATATAAGAGCTATATGAACAAAGTTATTCAGAATATGTTAGATTTCATGAAAGATTTCTGAACTCCTGTAAATCCTCAAAGTTGAACGAAACGCATTTTACTCGCTTAAATGGGTTGACTCACAGCGTCAAAAATAACATGTTCCTTATATTCCATCAGCTAAAACCATTCATTTACATATTAAAATTATCTACTGCATAATGAATTAAAGAGTAAGTTAGGTCCCAGCCAGTGCTAGAAAATGAAAAAATAAGCATATATGTCGAATTTAGATATTTTTTCTTATGACGAAAGGAAATATTTTCCACTTCAATTCTATTACCAAGAAAATGCATAACAGATACAAACAATATAAAATATTGGCTCTACCTTACATAGCGTCTTAACTAAAGAAATGTAGCACTTGAGCTATGAGGTGTAAAAAACTAAACAGGCGTTAGAATTTCTGCCATGGAGCTGCTAGAATTTATGTGTCATTGCCATCACTGCTAAGTAAAAAACTAAGTGGTCTTGAAACAACAATGACTGCGAAGTAAAGGCCCGTTGACACGAGGAGTGAGCAAGCGCTCCACCGGGAAAGAGAGGCTTAAACCACGCCCATTTTCTCTCGTTTCAGACTCAATGGAGCAGTAGACAACAGTCTGTCCCAGTTTGGTCTTCGTCGCAGTGCTTCCACTCCTAGGGTAATTACCCTAGTCTAGGGTAATCAGACCCCTTCTAGGGTACTGTCTAGGGTAAGGAGAAAATATGCAAAATCTAGGGTAAAATCTGTATTTCACATCTATCTTATAGAAATGGTGATGTGGGGAAATACTTCACTCGGGGAGATTTGGGAAATACTTTATTCGAGGAAGAATGATAATTTGGGAAATACTTTATTTCAGGAGATAATTCACTTTTGTTGGGAAATACTTCACTCGGGGAAATTTGGGAAATACTTTATTTGAGGAAAGACTTCACTTCAAAAGACTTTACTTGGGGAAATACAATATCTTGTTGAGCTAGGGACAGTGGACAGGATGTTGTAACCGCGGAACTCTACAAGAACGGCGTTGTTCTCAGGTTTCGACACGAGCCTGGCTATAAATATGTCGAGCTCAAGTGGGTAGCGTTTCGACGAGAGGGCTAAGGTCCAGGCGTCCACAAGCACACAGTCATGCACACAAACACAAATCTCAGACACGACACAAGACACACACAAAACACATGGGAGCTCACACACACACAACACACGGGTAGGCGTGAGACGAGTACGAGCCACTTCAAACAAGCGAGGGTTAGCTTCGAAGAGGTAGGGGCTGGCTCATGGAGTCAACCGCGTCTGACTCTACCAATGAGAATCAAGGAGTAGAGGAGGCAAGGAGGTGTGGCAGAGAACGCACCAGTTACATTTCGGCAACCCGAAGCAGGCAAGATTTCCACCAATCATAAGGGAAACACGTAATCTTTGCTTGGAAGAAGCTCGAATGTTTTGGGAAGGTTCGAGAAAATTCTGGAAGGAAACTGTGAGTATGATATAAGCAGCGGAGAGTTTTTTGTTTCGAAGTCGCGAGAGAAGTACACGTGATCTAAGGGCTGGCGAACGTGGCGTGTCGGCCCGTCGCCGACATGCATTTCACACAAACAGCAAATTTACATCAGAGTAAAGTTAACGTCGAAGTGTCAAGAACAAATAATCTCCTTGAAGCATATTAGCACCGCGGCGATGTTCGTTGACGACCGCTTCACAACGATTCTACGGAGGGATATTCAAGAGATGTTTCGACTTCAACACCAAGATCGTAATAACTCCCACATGCAAGCAATAACTGCTCAATGACGAAGTTTGCAACGATGCTACGCAGCAACGAGATCTTCAGAGTTCAATCTTCTTTGGCCCTCAAACGAGAGGTGCTCGATTTGGAGCGCTGGACGAGAGCAACACCACTGAGGCGGCAGGCGGTACTCAATTTAGAGCGCTGGGCGGGAGTAACAACACTGAGGCAGCAGACCGGTGAAGATGGTCGGCATCGGATCAACTCTACGCGTATTCTTCAGGCAGTATTGGAAACATATTAGGTCATCGAAATCTACATGCTGCAAGGAAGTGTAGCACGAAATAATTGGTTTATAGGACTCTGAAAATTATCCATACAGTGAATTGCCAGTCAAGCAATAGGTGAAAGCAGTGTGTTCAAATTCAGCGCGCTAAATTTCGTAAATGGCCCCTTTTCTGTATTAGGTGTCGAGTTATTGTTGGGCGTGCTAATTATGGGATTAAATTGTGTTTGCTATGATGTTGTGCACTTAGCAGGAGGATGTGTTTCGGTCACAAAGCAAGAGTTCAGATGGTACGTGATGCGAAGTGTTTACTAATTTTTGAACACCTTGTGGTAAGCAAAGTTCTTTGATTTTTATATTGCATTATTTCCGAATGTTTCGTGTTCATGCTAGCCCATTCATCGACTATGTTTCCTGATTTTTGCACAGTGCGGAAAGTTATTTTTGTCGTAATCCTGAAATTGTTGGGCTAGCGTTCATTGTGATAAGAAGAGCAAACTTCTCGTTTTTGTGTGTCTCATTATGTTGCTCATGTTAACCCGCTCATTTTATGCTCATGTTGCTTTAACATTTCCCTGTGCTTTAATCATTGCATTGAAATATTTTGTGTGCTTGAATTTTAATCCACGTGATCGTAAAAATAAACCAATTTTAATCTTGAATCTTTCATTGTCCATGCTTTTATGTAGTATTTGTCGGGATTTGTGACCGTTGGGGTAGTTTGAACTGAAATGTTAGTTCTTGACGGCCAAAAAACTCGAACAACTCTCGATAGTGTTGTGGGAAATTACAAGAGGGATAATGAAAAACGGATTTGGACTCAGCTTATTTCAGGTGGTTTTTATTTGAAGAGGAACCAGGAGGACTTCGATGAGCTTGACTGGAAATCCCAGTGAGGTCCGGAGTGCCGGTGGTGAGCTTCGGTGAGCGCTGGGTGAGCGCTGGCGTCGCTCCGGCCGGTGGATGAGATTTTTAAGTGTATAGAGTTCAGGATATTCAATTTACTGTGGGCAATTTTTAAACAAGCACAACAATCGGTGCGTAGCTATTTGTGTGGGCAAAGCATGCTTAATTTTGGAGCAGGTGAGTTTGATCAAGGTGCCGAGCCTGATGGCGATGATGACTCTTGGTTTGAATAGTACTTAAGATCCAGGCACGCGGAATTCAGCGAATGCAAAGCTAATTCAATGGTGCCCGTACTTTTAGGCAGTTGAGAATTAGGGCCCGTAATGAGAATATATCAGGCTAAAGGCCCAGAGCATAGCCAAAGTCAATCCAAGTAGAGAAACCAAAAGCGGCCCAGGGAGAATGTTGTAAATGGTGTGTGTGATGACGTTGAGGTCCTGTAAGGGCAGAGGCGCTGGATGAAACGTTCCAGGAGAGACATCAAGACATTCCACCACTGGCAATCCAACATATAATGACAAACTCTTCCCACACGGAGAACTCCGAGAAACTCCCACAGGTTTGACACCAGCTACGTTAAGGATTCTCACTTTTGGCAAACTCAAGGAGATAGGACAGATTTTGGTTGACAGGTTTTAACAATAAATAAATTGTTTAAACTGCTTAGCTGTCAAAACTGTTCACTAATGCCTCTGGCTTTAAAAATCTGAGTATTAGGTTTAAGAACTTCTGGTAATAAAGATCGTGATTCCTTACAGAGACTACGGGCAAGTAAACACGAGATCTACAGAATATCGTGAAAATATCAAGTGACTGCACTTTTGAAAGCAGTCAGAAAAAAACATAAAAATCCTAAAGTTCATGGATATAAATCCTACTGAATCCTGATAGATATCATTTGCAATAATAAAGGAATTACGGAATGATATCCCCAATGAAAAAAAGGAAAAAGGATACCTAAGCGTTGATTTCACAGGCGGAGAATACGCGAAGAAAGAAAAAACGAAAGCATGAAAGGTCCGTGTGGCGATTTAGCCGGGCGGCTTTACGCGTCCGCCTCAGCCAAACCGCCGGCAATTTGCACACACTCAAGATAGGCAGATGGTAGTGGGTGTTTTGTCACAAGAATGCGATGAGTTAAATTAAATTTCATTGAAATGTTTCTCTATTGAAATAAGGGCGGTTACGTAAAGGTTTCAAAAAGTATGGAATTAAGAAATGAAATTCCAAAACTCAGCAAGCATAGACAGGAATACTTTTCGTAATTTAAGACTACTGCAAGTCGGTTTGGAAAAAAAAGAATAAATGCTACTATAACACATGCCTATAGTATTTATAGTCACAGAGTAGTGACCAGAGACGATGGTGTGAGGTTCCGCCATTAAACAAAGCGCTATCGACAACGAAAGCCGGCAAGTTCAGCCGCGTTCGTTCCGAGTATCGAATCATGAATGGAACTGCAGGTATATACTATTATCGTAAAGAAAAGGAACGAACATGATTATGCTTTGATAATAAAATCATGACACGGAAATGCAATGCACATCTGACGCAAAATTTTACGCTAAATCACGTTGAGAAACAAAACAAAACACTGAATGAAAACATGCTACATCACAATTCCTACGCATAACTACGTATCTTAATAACACTGCACTGTCAACTATTAATACTCACTGAACATGAAGAAAGAACACGATTATTTTCTAACACTGATTACTCACGAGAACGAAGAAAGAACACGATTATTTTCTAACACTGATTACTCACGAGAAGAATGCTGTGAGCGGGCTAGTCAACCGCCAAAGTAAGAGTGCTCTATTTGAAACAGAGACGCGCATTGCGCAGTATTGCCACCAGAGGGCTTCTCTCTCGAAAAATGGAAATTGTTATTTTATTGTCTCATGTATTTACACAAAAACTTCAATGATTACGAATTAGAAGTAGAAAATAATTAATAATAAATTAGAGTAAGATTTTTAATGCTACTAATTAATTTATTTAAGTGCGAATGGCAAATTTCTAATTTTTACGCTTATGTAGCGGTATGCTACATATTCACGCGAACACAAAGGTGTACATTATATTTACTTGTGGGGGTTGAGACTCCTCCTACGTTACGTGCTAGACCAGCATTGTATCGTGACAGTGAAAAAAATATAGGAGATTGTCATCACCTATAGTTGAATAACCCAAATGAGAATTAATTGAGCAGAAGCCATTAATTCAAGGAAGAGGAGAACCAACATTTGCTTCGTAAATATAGAACAAGTTAACGGGCTATATAAATGTTCTGAACAAGTTGCGGTTCTTATCGCAATGAGCGGCGTGCAGTTTTTTTACAAGCCTTGTCTTTGACGATTGCTGGAGCTGTGGGACGCACTCACACTTTACTCTGAGTTGTCGTTTAGCAATCCAACTCAGGTTAAATATCATTGTCAATGCTTTAAGCAACCAGATAAACCATGATTATCTGGAGTTCTTTGATTACAACTAGGGGAAATTAAACGCATTTATTACTGCACATGAGAAAGAGATTTGTTTACTAACTGTATATGAATCTTGGTTGAAGCAGTTTTACTAATCCATGAAAGGTTTTCCGTCAACTATCCTTTATATGACCTCGTACGCTGTCTAAATCTGCGTAATACTTCAATATTGCCCCAAAATCTTTGTTAAATACAGGGCGTTTCAGAACAAGCGTTAAAAATGAACACCAAGTAGAAAATGGCCAAATAAACACTATTTCTTTTAATATGGTTTTTAGGATATTAACTTTTTATTGTTTATAGGATGAAATATAATTACACAATGACTCGCAACATTTATTTTTAATTTACGTTACAATCACTTCTATTCTATGACAGTTTACAATAATAAAATCTAGTTTTAGTGATATTTGGTAAAAAGTTTTTGCAAGAAGGCTACATGCAGAGCCTTGTTTATAACACACCCATTAAATCTGAGGAAGATCTCATGGCCAGAATTGCAGTGGCTACTGGTGAGATATCTGAAATACCAGACATGTTTTCTAGTATCCAGCAGTCGTCAAGGCTGAGATTTGAAAAGTGCGTTGATGTAGGTGGAACATGTTTTGAAAATTTTCCGTAAAGTCGAAATAAATATTGCGAGCAACTGTGTCATTACATTTCATTCTTTAAAACAATGAATAGTTAATATCTCAAAAGCCCGAATTTTTTTTTGAAAATTTTATTGAAGGAAAAGTGTTTACTTGGTCATTTTCTACTTGGTGTTCAATTTTGCACCTCTTTTTCTGAAACATCCAGTATATTAGACGAAATTCCTTAAATGAATAGTATGTCGAAAAAAACTGCCTTGAGGAAGAGTGACATAAACATTACTTGGATGAACAATTAACACCAGACACATCAGCCGTTAATTACTAGGAAACCATGTTTAGCCATGAAAATACCAGTGGGCTACCATGTTATCCAAATCCTAAAATTAAAGTTTCAACGTTGTTCTCCCTCCGATTTTCAAATGCTTTCGTTAAACATTTCGGTAAATGTAAAGCGTTTGCTGGTAATCGATTTTCGAATTTTCGGTGCCTATACTTAGTTAATTAGGTCGAAATAAACAAGTTTTCTTCTATGCACTTTCCGTCGGAAATGAGTATTTTACGAGTTATAGCGGTGAATTAGTCACCGCAACTCAAGTGTTTTAAACGGGAAGTAATTCATCGATGGCAACACTGCAATGGAGTCTTGCTTTCAGCGCAATCGTCATCAAAGATGAAACCAAACCTACTATACCTCGTTAAATACTCATTTGACGATAAAAGTGTATAGAAGAAAAGTAATTTATTTCGATGTTATTACCATGATTAAAGCAACAAAAGTTCGAAAATCAATGAGTAGCTGTTTATTCAAGCGCATTCGTCATCATAGACGAAAATGAACCTATAGCTATAATTCGTTAAATACTCATTTGCGACGGATATTGCATAGAAGAAAACTGATTGATTTCGAACTAATTAACTATGTTTAGGCACCGGTGACCGAAAACCTGAAAATCGATTACTAGCAAACACTTTACATATACCAACATTTCTTTAGCCAATTAAATTTGACCAAAACTTTACAATGAACCAATATGAAAAATGAAACTGTGCGTTCGTTGTTTGATGCATGCAATGTATCACCTTAAGCGGGGTCTCCAAACTTTTCAATGTAACTGCCCCATTTTATATTTCCTGCATTCATGTGGGCAGAAAGAACAAGAAATGAAAAAAAGCAGTGCCTGTAATTTAATTTCCTCCTATATTATTTTTTCAAGGGCACCACACGGACTTGTTTGGTGGGCCGGATGAAATTATGTGAAGGGCCGGTTGTACCCCGCTGGCCATAGTTTGGAGACCTCAGCAAGCTTAATAATGAATCTGGCTTCACTATATCTAATTTTCCAATTAATACTAGTCTAATTAAGGCTATTAATGAAATAAAAGTAATGTCGCGCATGCAGAACCTCCAGAAATGCCAATACCTTAGACATGAAATACGGAAAGCTTGATAACGTTTTAATTATGTTGTAGACTGTAGTTATGCACTATGTATTCCCAGAACTTCTTTTTTCATGTTAGTTGCATAGCTTCTTGGAGATTAAAAGTTATTTGTATTACGTTAGGCTTTCTCTTAGTTTGAACAGATTGATCTAAGGCTATACTTAACTGAGCACGTAGAGTTCATTTATTTTTTGATTTAATTTGGATTGGCCAGAAGACTCAAACAACGAGCGGGAAAAATATAACGTAGGTCTGCATTTTCAACCAAAATTTTGTTTTTGTTTTTATAATTATTATTTATGTACGGTGAACACTGGTTATGTAAACCTGGACTTTCAGTTTTGTCGGCCACAGTGCTTGTGTGTTTGTTTGAGTTATTGATCGGTCCATATTTGGAAAAATCTTTTGTAGTTTTGATAGAAGGACGTCATTTTATACACATTTCCACAATGAAGGTCTTCAGATCATTCATTTATTAATAAACGAATGCCAGGAAACTTTAAAAAAAGCAATCAATGTGGCGTAATTAAGGTAAAGCTAATAGTATTATTAAAGACTATACTGTAATTATGATATTGCCCTAATTCACATTTTCTAGGGTAACAAAGCGCATTCTGGGGTAAATTTTATGCTAGCCTAGGGTACAAAAATTGACGAGCGTGGAAGGCCTGCTTCGTCGAGCGACTCGATGCTTCCCAGTGCAATTTCAGACGCTGAACGTGTAGGGTGTGCGTCTCTGCTCCCTGCCTACACGTTCTCTTGGAAAAGTGGCGTTTAGCTGCCAAAAAATGACTTTTTTAAGCCAACGCTTCGCCCACATTTTCCTCATTCGTTTTTGTTTCTTCTTTATAGCCGCGACAACTGATAGAGATTGAAAACGCCATTGCCTGTCGCAGAGCCACCTTCGCACGTTCTCTCTCTACCGCTGCTAGGAGCAGACTGAGGATTTTACAGTTTTTACTTGGAGCAGTCTGCAGACTCTGCACCTCTGCCATGGTCCGTGTGGACACGCTGACTCGAACAAGCATTTTACTGAGCTCGTGGTGGAGCGCTCGCTCACTCCTCGTGTCAACAGGCCTTAAGGTATACTGCTTTGAGTGTTATTTTCTGGACATCGTGCGATAAGCGTTTTTGGATGGGACACTAAAGGTTTTCTCTAATAAGCCCCAGAGAGCCTGCATGCAACACAGTATAGGCACATAGTGCTTTCAGTAGTGGGAAATATTCACCTTGTGTGGACGACTTAAGTTAATTAAAGGACTTGAAGGGGCAAAAAACTTTATTTTTGCGCTTTGGTAGCTTCTTGAGGTTTAGTTAAAAGAGTTAAATCAAACAAAAAATTCCTGGCTTCAAAGACGGTAGTCTAACTTAACAGCAAAATAAAGCACGTTGCACAAGTTTAATTCTATTTCCTAAATAATACTTCTATGGTTTCTATTATAGATTGGATACCCCTACACTAGAGCACAGCAAGGGTTCCACATAGACATAGACACAACATAGTAATAGACATCAAGTTAGGTAAAATAGTTTACTCACCTCTTGGATACCTTACAACATAGATACTCAGATACCAGAATGTGGTTAGCGAGAGCAGAGCGGAGATAGAAAGGAATATATATAGAATAGGGTAGCATAGAATTAGTACATTAGTTTAGAAATTAAGAAGTTAGATACCAACCACAGTAGGTAATATTATGTACACACTCGGTCAACATTTACTTGTTGTTGAACCCGAGGCCGATCGCAGACTGGCTGCGAGTGTTGCTCTCTCGAGCGTTGCCAACTATTGGTCTCTCTAACTAGAACTTACACTACTCGCTATATTACACCCCTCCCTCCTTAATTAGAAACCCCCCCTGTATCCCCAGTCCCCTTGTTCATTATAGTCAATCCTAAAGGTCCATTCTCACCACAGGCTTCCGAGCTCGGGTAGACCTGCGCGAGACGCTAGCGCTTGGAGGCTCGTGCATCCTAGCCTCCTGGGTGGGAATCGGGTAATCAGGTGTTTCGGAGTCAGGTTCATGGGTCGGAGGTGGTGGGTATGAATTTTGAGCAGGTTGTGGAAACACAACGGTTTCCTCCGTAGGTTGTTCCAAGGGTTCAGGGATGGTGTTCGAGCAGGTAATAACTTGGTCCTGGTGTCGACGAACGACCTCTCCCCCCTTCAGTTGGCACTTGTAGGATACCGGGCCTGTTTTCTCAATGGTGGTAGCAGGGGTCCATTTTGGGGAACCCGGCGTGTATTGACGGACCATCACATGTGACTCCAGCGGAATGTCAACCGCGCGAGACCCTGGGTGGTATCTTTTCTGAGCGTCCTGGCGTTGAGCAACTTTGGACGCGATTGCTTCTGACGGCCAAAGCAGATCAAGACGAGAGCGGACTTTCCTGCCTAACATCAGTTCGGCAGGCGTAACACCTGTTGTCGTGTGAGGTGTTAGCCGATAGTTGAACAGGAACCTGTCTAGTGCTAGGCGTAGGGGTTCCGTTGACTTCCGTATATTCTTCTTGAAAGTTTGTACCATGCGCTCCGCCAGTCCATTAGTTGAAGGGTGGTATGGTGCGCTTGTAATATGTCGCATACCACATGCCTTCACAAATTCTTGGAATTCAGCCGATGTGAAACACGTTGCATTGTCTGAAACAATTGTTACTGGGAATCCAAATGTCGCAAAAGTGTGTTTCAGGCACAAGATCGTTTCGCTAGAGGTTGTAGTAGATGTGGGAAAAATTTCAACCCACTTAGAGTGTGCATCCACGATCACTAGATAGTATTTTCCATCCATTGGGCCCGCGTAGTCAATGTGTATGCGATGCCAAGGCTTCGCAGGCCATTCCCACGGATGGAGTTCAGCTTTCGTCGGTGCGGCTCGAGTGCTCAGGCACTCGCTGCATGACTTAGTTGTTTCTTCTAGGTCTTTATCCAGAAGGGGCCACCACATGTAGCTGCGAGCTAACTCCTTCATCCTGGATGATCCAGCATGACCAGAGTGAAGTTCATCCACAATGGCTTGTCTGAGGGCTTGGGGTACAATAATTCTTGCTCCCCAGAGCACACAGCCATTTTGTGTGGACAATTCGTCCCGCCTCCTAGTATACGGAGCGAGATCAGGGTCACCAATTACCGTCGAAGGCCAGCCTACTTGGCAGTATTTGTACACCTTTGAAAGTACTGGGTCCCTTAGGGTGCCGTCGCGGATGTGGGTGCTGGTGACTGGAGCTGACTCGAGGAAATTCACTAAGGACGTCCATTCCGCAGGAATAGGTGTGGCTTCCTCGGGAGTTGTCAAAGGTAGACGACTGAGAGCATCAGCTGTGCCCAACAGCACGCCGGACCGGTGACGCAAGGTGAATTTGTAGGACTGCAGTAGTAAAGCCCACCTTTGAATGCGCCCGGATGCCATCGGAGGAATGCTTCTACCCGGATCAAATAGTCCTAACAAAGGTTTGTGGTCCGTAACCACAGTGAAATCCTGTCCCCACAGGTAGCAATGAAATTTTCGAAGTGCGAACACCATAGCTAGGGCTTCTTTTTCAGTTTGAGAGTAGTTGCGTTCTGTTGCTGTTAGAGTTCGGGAGGCAAAATAGGCGGGGCGTTCAATCCCATCAATAAGGTGACACAGCACCGCTCCCACGCCATACGCACTACTGTCAGCCACTACCACTATGGGTTTCTGAGGGTCAAAGTGGACTAGAGTCTGAGAGTCCAGGAGGGCTTGTTTAGATTTCTGGAAGGCTCTCTCCTGACTTGCATCCCATTTCCAAGGGGTTTTGTCTCTCAGTAAGGTATTTAGGGGCTCCAGCATAGTTGCAGATGATTTTAGAAATTTCCTATAGAAATTTAGCAGCCCAAGGTAGGCTCTCAGTTGAGTTACATTAGTAGGAGCTGGTGCATTCTGGATTGCTGCTACCTTCTCTGCAGTGGGGTGCAACCCATCCTTGTCAATTTGGTATCCAAGGTAGGATACCTGTGGCACTCCAATTTGGCATTTATCCATTTTCAGTTTTAGTCCTGCCTCCTGTAGTTTAGATAAGACGTGATAGAGACGCTTGTTGTGCTCTTGCTCATTAGTGGCACTCACCAGGACGTCATCCAGGTAGCAGAACACTCCTGGGAGGCCCTGCAATAGTCCTTCCATGGCACGCTGGAAGATTCCAGGTGCGGACGCAATTCCAAAAACTGAGACGGTTGTAGGCAAATAAACCTCTGTGGGTGTTTATTACCGTGAGTTCCTTGGAGTCTTCATCCAAGGGTAGTTGAGCGTATGCCTGAGACATATCTAGCTTGGAGTATATAACTCCTCCTGCTAACCCGCTGATTAGATCTTCCACTCTGGGTATAGGGTAGGTATCAAGCCTAGTGGCTCTGTTGACTGTTAATTTGTAGTCCCCACAGATGCGGATGCTTTGATCAGCCTTGAGCACAGGGACGATCGCCGCTGCCCATCTCGAGTATTGTACAGGGGTGAGGATACCTTCCTGCACCAGTCTATCAAGTTCTGCCTCCACCTTAGGTCTCAGTGTGTAAGGCACGTTCCTGGCCTTACAAAACTTTGGTGGTACAGCTGGATCCACTTCTATTTTGAAATTCCTTCCCTTAAAGCAACCTAGACCTGGTTGAAAAAGGTCAGGGAATTTATTTGCTAACTCTTCAGGGCAGGTAGTCAATTTGTTGACATTATTTGATACTATAGTTAGCCCAAGGGAATCAATCAGGTCCCTACCCAGCAAAGCTGGCCCCTCCCTGTCTACAATCACAATAGTTGCTAGTTGAGGAACCATATTACCAGATTCACGCTGGATGTTAGCTCTAATCTCTCCGCAAACTACTAGCTCCGCTCCCCCATAAGTCCTAAGCTTAACATCAGAAAGTCTCAGCTCGGGTCTGGACTTGGCTGGTATTTTAGAGTAGGTGGCCATTGAAAGGATAGACCTGGCAGCACCTGTATCTACCTCCATCTCTAATGGCACACCATTTAGTAACAATTTTATTTTGATTGGGGGTTTCATTTCCTCGGCTATTGAGAAAATCTCTCCATAACAGCCTAGATTAGCAACTGGATAGTCTGCACAGGCTGCATTGTTAGTTCTATTAGGGTTAGGGTGGTGTTCCCTCCCCCTTTTCTCATGCATAGCATGCACAAAATTATTTTTGTTGTCTTTAGCAGAATTTTGCTTTTTCAATTTAAAGCAACACTTCTTAAGATGGCCTTTTTGGCCACAACCATGACAAACACTGTCTTTATAGGGGCAATCTCTACGCCAGTGCAGATTACCACAGCCGCTGCATGCTGATTTGGGGCTAGCTTGAGCCTGAGTTTTGCCCTGAGGCTTAATAGCAGTTTGCTTTACTCTATGCTGGCCCACATTTAGTATGGAATTAGGTTGCCTTAACACAACCGTCTCCCTCAGTTGAGTTTCTTTGGCAGTTGCCAGATCCACGGCTTTTTTCCATGTGAGGTCATTTTCATTGAGCAAACAATTTTGAACATCATTACTGGCCACACCCAGTATTAACCTATCTAGCAGAGTTTCTTCCAGAACTTCCTGTTTGAAATTACAGGTGTCTGAAAGGGCCTTTAAGCTAGCCACAAAATCAGCAATGCTCTCCCCTTGTTTCTGGTTCCGCTTATGGAACCTAAACCTTTCAAAGATCTGGTTGCGTGTCGGCTTAAAATGCCGTCTTAACGCTTCCATGATCTCCTCATAGGTAGCATCTAAAAGTCTTTTAGGTGATAGTAGGTCTTTGGTCAACCTAACAATTTTAGGACCCACCAGAGCAATAAATGTTTTAGCTTTATTTGAATCTTCCACTTTATTAATACTAAGGAAGCAGTTTAGCCTGACTTCATATTCTGGGAATTCTTCCTCTAAAGGATTGAATTCTCCCACTGAGCCTAGCATTGGCATTTTTACCCAGCTTTACAGCTAATTATCAGATATCTACCTGAAATAGTAGTAGCAACAATATCAGTTGCAAGAGTAGCCAATTCAAGAGGCTGTAATAATACACCTTGTTAAAAAAAAAATCAGAAATTTACAGCATCAAGACTCTAGTCACTGAATAATAATATAAATTCTGAGTTCCTTCATTAGTCTAGCCTCTCCCAATAGTTCTACAAAAAATAATCCTCGTCGCCAGTATTATAGATTGGATACCCCTACACTAGAGCACAGCAAGGGTTCCACATAGACATAGACACAACATAGTAATAGACATCAAGTTAGGTAAAATAGTTTACTCACCTCTTGGATACCTTACAACATAGATACTCAGATACCAGAATGTGGTTAGCGAGAGCAGAGCGGAGATAGAAAGGAATATATATAGAATAGGGTAGCATAGAATTAGTACATTAGTTTAGAAATTAAGAAGTTAGATACCAACCACAGTAGGTAATATTATGTACACACTCGGTCAACATTTACTTGTTGTTGAACCCGAGGCCAATCGCAGACTGGCTGCGAATGTTGCTCTCTCGAGCGTTGCCAACTATTGGTCTCTCTAACTAGAACTTACACTACTCGCTATATTACAGTTTCAATTATTTCCACCACAGATTAGAAAGATTAATTTCAGAATGTAATGTTACAATACGAATCTCACAGACTAGCAGGTCTTTTCCTGGACAATTAGAAGCACAATTTACTAATAGACAGAGCTGGGCTGCAGGTTTTACTGTAGACTACGGTCGAAGGCAATAGAGCCGGCCAAAACTGGTAGTCTCGGACAGAACCTATAGGCCTAAGTATTCTAGAGGAAAATTGTTAAATTAAATTAATGAATTCGTTAATACATTAAGAACTTATTCGAGCCTATTTCATTCAATTTATACCACGTACCACGTATCAGTCAATCGGAATTAAATCAGTACCAACCTCGAAACTTCAAGGCCATATTTCAAGGGGTACCAAGTGAAGGCCTTAAGAGGAAAATATAGAAAATTAAAGAATGGAAAAGCCTAGCTCTTTATAATTTCACTTATGGTAAGGCAATAAGAAGATAAACTTCTCATTATAAGATAGAATTAAATATTAATAAGGCGCTCAAAGCCAAAAGTTTAGGTAAACATAATATCCAGAACCGGAGTATAAGGAATTACCTATAGACGAGTACAGGTATGAAGACATACAAGCCCTCTCTTCTTAATTGTTACTCAGGAGCGCAACCATGTAAGAGTAATGTAAATGAAACAAAAAGAAAAACTAAAGACCGTTCACTCAAAGAACAAGAGAATTTGCGTAGGTCCAGCCATAGTTCAGTGTTCTGCTCAGAAGACTCGCTCAACCGCTCCACGACCGACTTCTATTCCGGACAGTTCCTTTGCTTTTCTGTTAGAGACAATATAGGAAGTCCGTATTTCGAAAACGAGAGCGGGAATTTAATATTACACAAAAAGTTGCAATCTTAATGATGTTTATAAATTGATAATCGCTCGAGGTTTTCGTTTGAGAAGCATTTATAGAGGTTCTTGATGCATAGTGCCTTTTATTAGCAAAGCCAAGTTAAAACGAAAATCCTCATTGCCATTTTGCTAACCTTTTATCACTCCCGAGTTATGGAAAAATTTGTTTCTGTTTTTCGTCGCTCTGCTTGCCTAAGTACCACAGTTTTATAGAATGCATTTATCAGCTCGCAACTCAGTTGATCGCAGAATCGAAAATGCTACCGAAGGAAAAGGCTTCATATAATCAGAAAATTAACGAACTCTATCGTTGAACGCTCAGCATCACGGAGTTTAAAATGCTAACCTTCGAGTAGCTGTGAGCAGCTTTAAGGCCTACGCACAATCGTTTAGTCTGAAAGACAGAAAAAAGAAAGAAAGCGGGTTCGCTTCCCAAATAGTTTCGTTAAAATCCTCATTGGCTTAAATAGAATATCCGACCGTAAAGATCCATAATTGACAAACGTGCATGGGTATCATAATGACCTATGTCAATGTTTGTGCAGAAAATTGAGAGAAAAGCATTAAAATTAATTTTCAAGGTCAAGTCGTTTTAAGTTCGAAAAAATTCTTATAAATTCACGTACTAACAAACAATATAAAATCAGCGACACATTGATGTAAAATGAATATAACAGTTTCCACTTACATCGTCATTTAAGCTTTGGATGCAGTCATATCAGTGGATAATGTTAAAGGCATGATAGATGGAAGTGAATAATTCTGTATTCAAAACTCATAGACAGACTTGTCAGAAATTCGAAGCTGTCGTTTTGTCTATACAAATCGTAATAATACCAAGTTACTACCTCGAAACATGTGCGTTACCTCCGCACGAATTTATGATATCCCCAGCAAAAACAATTTTGGCAGAAAAAAGATAGAAAACAGCTTATTTCCAATAAGCTGCAACATCAAATTCGAAGCAAAATTTATTATAAAATAATTCTTATCTTAGAGTTCTTTCAGAGGTACATTAACCATTATAGAGGTATTTTAATGGCGATGTTAAGGTTTCGATAAAATATCGAGGGAAAAACATAAAAGGTTTTCCTTTTGTTTCAACACAATGTTTAAAAGCCTATAAACACCGCTCGCAAAGGGAGGGACGGTGAACATTAATAAAAACGCATTGGTTGATATACTCCTTATTTACACTATCACATTAGCTTAGAGATTCCGCGATGGTGACTAAAGTTGTCGAAATACGGTGAATGGAAATAATAAAGTCCTCGTTTGTTCCTCAGATAAAGTTGATAATTAAAGTTTATTTACGATAACTTACAGACATCGACGCATGAGCTGCCCAATAAAAAGAAAACGAAGTGATGAGTAGAGCAACGCAACAAGTTCTTAATTGATACAAAAAATGCGGAATTTGCAGTACAAATGAAAGTCACTGGTTTAGCAATTTTGCTCAACCTGCAGTGCGTGCATACACAATCCCTCTAAGAATGTGTGAAATTACATCACATAAGCATACTATCAAGCTTATGATGAAAAGTTAAGCAATGTTGAATTATGAGCGTATTTAGTTACTACTTTTTCCATAAGCATACAGTTATCGTTCGAAATCAATTTGGCATTCTTTTAAATGAGTGTGATGGTATCGCTGTAATTTAGTTTTACAGGCCATGAGGTATGCTCTCATCGTTCACAAAGCTTGTGGCGAAGTACAGAAGTTATTTTACCAAGTGTGCAAATGCCAAGAATATCGAATGAAAGATTTACAATAAATACAACTGAGAGTGTGGGTAAGAAAAAAATAGCAGATACTGCCGATGTGAACAGACTATATATAGTCCTGTTGGCATGGTCTGAAGGATTTTGTCATAAATGGTAGAATGTGAAATGACCGCATTAAAGAAAATACTTGTACCATCCGTTCATCATTTATAATAAGTTGACTGGATTGGTCCCTCCGTTCCCTTCGCCAAAAAAGAAAGCAAACAGTCTTTCTCCAAAAAAGTTGATACAAAATTCATCATTGATTTAAAAAATATCTTAATTTTCCGAAGAATATTGAAAAGGTGTTAAGTTGATAACCATAAATGGTTACCTTAATACCCACATCACTGGTTGTTTAGAACATTCAAAGAAAAACGTACGAATGCAATTCAGTTATGCATTTTCTTAATCAAGTTATTTTAAGTTTGATTATGCTCATAAATGTACATCATAAAAATTGAAGACACATCATCAAATGAAGAACAACGAGATATTACAGTGAGTTATTCCCTACGGCAGAGATGCGAAATGGCGTGACACGTTCGCATTGAATTCTCTCATTGATTGAGAGTTTCCTATACGTTGTTGGAGCCTATTTCACAACAAAGCTCCTGAAACTGACTGCTATTTGTTCCTGGTCAGATGAAAGGTTGCTAAGATAGACATCATTCTATCGTTCCTCCAATCCCTCCAACATCATTTAGTTTTTTGTCCGGAACTGAGAGTGGAAGAAATTTCACAATATCGGTATTTCTCTGAGAGAGATGCAGAGACGAGAGCACCTATTGGGCATTCTGAATACGGACTCTTTCAGGAGTTGGGTCCAGTGTAGCTTTTTAAGAGAGGGGTAACATGTTCTTAATTTCCCTTTACTCAGAAATTGGGCCGCAAAGTTCAAAATTTTCCAAATTCTTTTTGAAGATGAAGTATATCTTTCTAGACTAGACTGGCGAAGTCAAAATGCTATTATACAAAAGATGGAGTCACCAATAATCTAATTTTTCAGTTTTTTAAAAATCAATGATAGTTTTTCCTAGGTGATACTACGACAGAGTATGTGTCCTTAAGGAGATCGTCCCACTTTTTCAACTTTTTTCGTCCGATTCGTTTGGAAATTGGCCAGTATATGTATTTTGTGAAAGTAAACCTTTTTTACTTCCGTCACTTTTTCGATTTAGGCCTTAGTTTTTTTACGAAAAATTAGTTTTTTGGTGTATTATATGGATATTTCAAAATGGTACTCGTTTTCGAGTTTTGATACTAGAACAAAACCAAAGACAGTTTTAGAATCATTGGAACATTCCTAACAAACTCAAATTGGCTTTTTTCAATTTCAAATTTTTTCTATTGTTTTCAAATTTTTTAAAATTTTTAAAAACAACAGTAATTTTTTGGGTTTAGAGCTATATATACGTTCGAAGAATTCGAATTTGAAAAAAAACACTTGAGTTTGTTAGAATTGTTTCAAGAATTCTAAAACTGTCTTTAGTTTTGTTCTAGCATCAAAACTCGAGGACTAGTTCCATTTTGAATGTTGAAAGTTAGAAGTGTTTGGTATAAGCAAAAAACGAAATTTTTTGTTGAAGTGTAATATAATGAACAATTTATGAATTGAATGCAGTTTCAATTTTTTATTCGATAATTTCCATAAATAACTTCATATTCACACTGTGAATTGTTTTTTCCAAACCCCCCAAAATATTTTTTTTCCAAAAATATCAATTTTTTTATTTTCAGTATGATTCTTATGAAATTTGACTATGATATGTAACCTTTGAAAAGAAACACAATTTATTCTATTATTTTTTTTTATTTAGGCCTTAGTTTTTGAGAAAATTTGACATATTGGTTTTTAGGTATTGATATTTCACTGGTATTGATATTTCAAAATGGGACTCGTCATCGAGTTTTGATGCTAGAACAAAAACAAAGACAGTTTTAGAATCCTTGAAACATTTATAACAAACTAAAATGTTTTTTTTCCCATTTTCCATTTGTTCTCTTTTTATATGGGGTTGAAATGGGCTCAAAATTAAAGATTTTGGTCCCCTTACTCCCCCCTGGGGGGGGATCTATTGTCCGTAGCGCCATAAAATTTTAGGACCGAATAGCCCACCACCTAAGGGTCCTTTTCCAACAAAAACATGAAAAATGACCACCTGAGCGGCAGGGGCCTGGGACGATCTCCTTAATCTTTATTTTAATCAGGTGTTTTCTACAGTATCAGCATTGATGTAAGAGAAATATAAAGAGGAAAATATGTATTGTACTTCATAACTAAGGAATCTTCCTTGAAACGGAGTTAACCCGAGTTTATTTACAACCTTGGTCACATGATCACTATTCTTGAATTTACTTAATTTTGCCTGCAACCTTGGCTGCAAGATTCCTATGTTTTGTGCCTCTCTTTGAAGAAACGTCTCCTCGTGCTAAGCTGCAATACTCAAGGTACAATAATACTACCGATTGAAGGGCTGCAGGTTATAACCTTAATATTTCGTCGAGGATAGTTTTCATACGATGAAAAATGATTAAAACTCAGTTTATTCTGCTTCAAGTTTTTCTGCATGTCAGATTTGTATCTTTTTTACTGAACCTGATGCTTAATTTTTTTCATTTTTCATTGACTCGACCCTATAACTTCCTAACGTTAGAGTAAGTTTCATAAAGTTTCTAACGTTTTTGGATATCAAAATAATATAATGTGAGTTTTATGTTTTTTAGACCATTTGGTTGTACCATGAAGCTAGGTAACTTACAAGGCTTTCATCGTTTACGAGCGTCTTGGGTAATTCAGCCACAGATCTGATTGCAATTTAAGCCTCATCTTCATTTATAAAAAAAATCGTGTATTAGAAGTCATTGGAGAGGAATTAATTATGAAAATAGAAAGCAGTAGTGGGCCATGAATAGATCCATGAGGAACACTTAAGTAGCTTTGAATTAATCAGGACAGTAAATAATTATCTAAGCTGACTGTGTGAGATTAGTTTGATAGGTAACTTTCAAACAGCAGGGTATGTAAACTCCAATGTTTGAGATTATCTGGAAAATGTCTTAGAGAGGTCGAGCAGCAACAACTATGTAACATTCTTTTCATCGATACAGCAGTAATTTTTTCTATGATGTTAAACTGAGCATCTCGAGTACTTCATATGTGCCCATTTATTTTGATGAAGTAAATTTGATTCCTCCAAGTGATGACAGAGTTGATTTGTTATTACATACTTCAATATTTTAGACATGATAAGCAAGAATAATTCCGGGCTTGCAATTTGAAGTCGTATGAGTGGCACCAGATTTTTGAACGGTTGTTAATAACAACCGTTCAAAAATCTTTTCTTTTTCATTTGAAGCCATTACATAAAAAATGCTATTACATAAAACTGGGGATATTGACATAGCTTCAAACTACAGACGTACCAATCAGTCTCCTGCCTGTTATGTCAAAAATATTAGAAAAAGTAATAACAAACCAGCTCTCGTCTTACATAGACGAGTCACATCTATTTCACCGCAATCAATAAGCTTACAGAAAGAATACAAGTACTCAAGACTGTTAAACATAACAGAAAAAATTTACAATGATATTTGCCAAAAAAATGAGCTCTCCTACTATTGCTTGATCTCTCCAAAGCTTTCGACAGTGTTGAGCATAAAAAACTTCTGCAAAAAAATTTCAAACCTCAGAAAAGACACTCAGTGGTTTGAAAGCTACCTGCTAAACCGCTCTCATGTACTGTGCTTGAATAACAAAATGTCACCATTCATACCAAATAATTTTGGCGTTCCCCAAGATTCAATTCTCGGCCCGCTACTATTTTCAATTTTCATCAAAGATTCCCCAACCATGCCGGCAAACACAAAAATCTCAATGTATACTGATGACGTACAAATTGCCATGACATGCTCAACAGCGGATATAAAAGAAACACAAGCCAACGCTGAAAACCTTCTGAGAAATCTGAAATTGTGGTATAACCATAAAGGCCTCAAACTTAACGCAAGTAAATTGCAATGCATTATTTTTGGTTCACGGAATGCGACTAAAAATTTACCACCATTTACGTTAACATTTGGAGACGATAAAATTGAACCAGTAGCTAAGGTAAAAAATCTTGGAGTTTGGTGTGACAAAAATATGACTTTCGATTCACACGTAGAAACAATGTGCAACAAAATTAATGGAACCTTAATGTTCTTTCATCACATTAAGAACACACTTGACAAAAAATCAAGGTTATTAGTGATTCAGTCTTTAGTTTTATCGCGTCTGGACTACTGCAGTCTTGTGTGGGGAGATTTACCTCAATATCGTCAAGAAGAGTTGTAAAAATGCATTAACTTTGCCGCCAAAGTGGTATGCAAAGAAAATTTCAACAAATATAATCATTCCACCTCTCTTTTAAGAAAACTCGACTAGATCCCAATACCGAACAGATTTATGACCCAAAAAGCTCGACGAGTGTTCTCCTCTCCTCAGAGTAATGCAGATGTCGCAAAAAATTTTACTTCTAATATCTCAAACAAAAAACCAAATCGGAGGAATGATGTCTTGGTCAGTTACCGTTCATCTAACGTGGGACAAAAAGCTCTCTCAGTTTCTGGAGCGTTTTTTTTTTGTGGAACAAGCTTCCCCAGCATATCAAATACTTTAAAACTGCGAAAGAATTTAGAGCAAATGTGTCACGTCATTTTGCATCTCTGTCATAGGGCCTGCAGCACATCAGTGTGAATTTCCCATGTACCTGTAATTTTAATTTTCCTGAAATTTCTGCTAGAAAATTAGAAACTATTTCATTTTACGTTTCCTCAGCCATTCTAATATTGATCTTACTTATTTCTGTCGACTATGATGAGCACCACTGCCGTCAGTTCAATGCAGTGGAATGAAAGTTTTTTCCATAATTAGGAGTGTTTCCTAATCTTTATTTTGTTATTTTTCTCTTTTCTGTATTTATTTTTAACGTCCGTATGACAAACACACTCTGAAATACATTTTCTGTGTACACCAATGTATAAGTTTATAGATGTGACGGTTGTGCTATGTTTTTAATAAATTAATATTGGCTAAAGTTCTCTCACTATTTCGGAATCATTCACGAAGATGTTTCAATCGATTTCGGCTGAGCGGGGGGGGAGGGGGTTATAAAGCATTTTATTTATTTTTTAATTTTCAGAGCGTTCAGCGCACGCTAACACTGAACTTTCAAATAAAAAACTCTAAATTTAGGTAATTAAAACTATTACTGTTGACCACTGTTTAATCTACCTATATGTGCCAAATTTTGTAAACATTCACCACTCAGATGTGATATCCGGCTACAATGTTATTACATTTTATCCCAAGTACATATGTCCGTATAATGCTGTAGAGAATACCGATAAGATGTGAACCCTGAGATGTTTTCTTTGCTGTTGTGTTTTTCTTGACTGTAACCTGAGTTTTCTTAAAAAAATTATGCGGAAATTAAAAACCAGCTCATTTTTACGTTTTTCGAAATCTTCTTTCCTTTTAGTTATTTTTTCCAAATAATTTCTTAGGATTACAGTGAGCTCGGCTGTCATTTTCGGTGTAGTAGATGGTAGGTTGTTTTCTATCTCTTCATCTTATATACATTTTTTATTATATTACTTCTCAATAAGTATATATATTAATATGTGTGTGTATGTATGTTGGTATATTTATACCTAAAAAAATAGATATACTTGTTTCTATTTCGTTTTTTAAGTGAAAACAATCCGTTTAATTAATGTTATTGCACTGGCGAAATGATTCAAAAATAGATCTATCACTTCCTCATTGGGCGTTTCTGTGAATCGGAAAAATGAAAAATACCATTAGTGAAATAAAGCGCAATTTGAGCATATGAATCGTGGTAAAATTATCTTTCGGTCCGTATGTTGAACAAGCTTTGAATTTTGATGTTGAGTAATGAGTATATGTTTGTTTACGCATTTCTGCAAAAATTGTGTAGATATTTGCCAATCATGAGTGATATCCAGCTTACACTGCATCTTCATTTTATCCCATGTACCCATGTCCGCATGATGTCGCAGGAAATACCGAGAGGATATTAAATATGTTTTTTGTTGTTGTTCCTCGACGGTAGTGTAAATTTTCTCAAAATTTCTTGTAAGAAATTAAAAACCATTTCACTTATACGTTTTCCGAAGTCATTTTTCTATTCCTTATTTTTCCTCAGATTATTTCTTACGATTACACAGAGCTTGACTGTCATTTTAGATGTAGCATGAGCAAGATTGTTTTTTATGTTTATTAGCATTTTCTTATTTACATTTTCAATACGTATATATATGAATACGTATTTAAGTGTGTGCATATGTGTATGTGTGAGCACGCAAATTTGGATGTCTATGTATCTGTGTTTGCACGTTCGCACATATGTATACACACAGATTTGCATATATATGTTTCTATTTCTATTTTTTGAGTTAAAGCAAAAGCTCAAGACACCCTTACATTTTACCTAAAGCTCTGCGATCAGTTAACACTGAACCAAATTCCAGAAATAAATATATTTATTGCGCTTGCGTAATGATTCAAAATTAGATTGATCACGAATTCGGAGGGCAATTTATGAATAAAAGAAATTCAAAATATAAACAGACAAATGAAATAAAGCGCTCGTGAAAAATTATCTCTACGTCCTTATGCTGAACAAGCCAAGAGTTTCATTTTATGTGTGAGTTTGTTTACGCATTTCTAGATGTGCGTGCTGTGTTGCGCGATGTTCTTCATAAATTGCTTTGGGACTAACTTTTTCTCAATGCTTGATTGTCATTTACGATGGTGTTTCAATCTGCTCCGGTATAGCGTTTTTGTCCTTTTCTCACTTCGTTTCATCTAATAACTTAGGAGATCCGAAGAATTCTTTAGTAGAATTTGAATTATTCATAAGTTGTCAGCCATCTCTTGGAATATAAAATATCCCAGAGATGATATTTTTCATTCAACTATCCCTAGACAGATTTGAACTATTAGCACGTCACGTATGGTTTGTTTATTAGCACGCCTCGTATATTTTGTCTATTAGTACGCTTCGTATGGCCTATCTATTTGTACACCTCTGATAGTTTGTCTGTTAGTACACCTTGTATAGTTTGTTTATTAGTATGCCTCGTATGGTTTATCTATTTGTACACCTCGGATAGTTTGTCTATTAGCACTCCTCGTATGGAACGTTTACCTTAGGACGTAATATATTAAGAAATTTATAAAAGTCAATAAGTTGGCATGTATCTCATGTGGCAACATCGTTGGAAGTAAACGGGTTTTCTTTCTTTTTTTCTCTACAAAACCATCGTGAGTTAGTTTAAGCACCGCTGAGTAGCAGATTGCGCAGTACACAGGCGTGTCAATATAAGTACTGACTGTGTGAATGTATTACGTAAATATATTTCTTATTTTTATTTCTTTTGTGAATAACCATACATCATAAAAAATGCCAGACTTACTTCCGAAAACAAAAATATCACAAAACGCTAAAACTGGTGCAACAATACTTCGAGAGAGCTGCTACAATACTTTGAGAGATTATTTTGCAGGCATCCATCCATTTGGTTGCATTAGAAACAAATATGAAACTAATAAAATTTGTAAGATTTCAATGGAAAACATTGTGAAAAAATATGGGTATCCTCTAGCAGCAAAAGAATAGAACTGTTGATGGATTCATCATTTGAAACTGTCTTCAAATTCTCTTTAACATATTCTCTAATAGCTTTCAGCGTAAATTTCCTTTGTCTCATATTATCCATATATTATTTAACTTTTACGGTTGGGTGCATCTCACACAAAACCTTTAAATATATTTGAGTATTTGGCAATCTAACTTAAGGGGGTCCTCCGATCGAGGCCCCTTTTCTCTCCGATCGTCATTTTTCATGTTTTTGTTAGAAAATTACCCTTAGGTGGTGGACTATTCGGTCCTAAAATTTTATGGCGCTGCGGACAATATATCCCCCCCCATGGGAGGGGGGGGTGAGGGGACCAAAATCTTAAATTTTCGACCCCATATCGACCCCATATAAAAAAAAGAAGAAATGAAAAATTTGCGAATGTGCTTTTGTTAGATATGTTTCAAGGATTCTAAAACTGTCTTTGTTTTGTTTCTAGCATAAAAACTCAATGAGTTCTATTCTTTTGAAATATCAAAACCAGTGGACTAAAAACCAATACGTCAAATTTTTCCAAAACCTAAGGCCTGAATCAAAAAAATGTGTATAGAAGAAATTGCGTTTCTTTTCAAAGGTTACATATTATAGTAAAATTTCATAAGAATCAGACTGAAAACAAAAAATTTCATAATCTTATGTAAAAAGTAAAAAAATTTTTAATTTTATTTTTTTTGTAAATTACAATTCACAGTGTGAATATGATGTTATGTATGGATATTATCGAAATAAAAATGAAAACAGCATTCAATTACATAGATTTTACATTATATTACACTTCAACAAAAATTTTGTTTCTGGCCTATACTGTAAAGTCACTAATTTTCAAAATTCAAAAGAATAGAAGTCATTGAGTTTTTATGCTAGGAAGAAAGCAAAGACAGTTTTAGGATCCTTGAAACAAGTCCAACAAACTGATAGCTTTCGATTTACCAATATGTACGTTGTCTTTTTTTTGCTAGTTCAAAACCTAAAAATTCAGTATATTTTAGGTATTGATCAAATATCGCATAAAAAAATAAAATTTCAAATAGAAAATTCAGACCTATCAGTTTGTTTGCAATGTTACGAGGATTTCAAAATTGTCTTTAAATTTGTTCTAGCATAAAAATTCATTGACATCTATTCTCTTGAAAACATCCCAAAAATGAACCAAAAAACGAGTTTTTTTAAAAAAACTAAGGCCTAAATCATAAAACTTCTCGAATAAAATATGTTTTTCTTGCAAAAATACATTGAACTTGAACTTGAACTTGAACTTGAGGGCCGACAGCGTCGGGGCCTTTGTATCGGCCTACAATTCCCTCCACAATTTTCACACAAAGAGTTCAGCGCCTGGTACCAGACTTGTCCACTAAACTACTCAGGATCTACCAATCCTTGTCACAAGCTGCCATTGGACGGCATCACTGGGATAACCAGTGTATCAAAACACCATCCCCAGGCATGTTGGGTCATTACTGACCACTCTACCTGACTGGCTCATTCCAGTCACTGTCTCTTACTCCAGGCACGCACAAGAAACATTTTCATAGCTTCAATGATACTCAAATTACACTCCTGATCCAATCCAGCAAGACAGATCATACCGCAATCATCTTCAGCACATCTGGCATACCACTCATTCTCTCCATACTGCTCAAGCACCACATTCATGAACGTTTCTCTCTCCTGCTCATACTTACTACATTCCAGCACAAAATGCTCAATTGTTTCCTCTACTCCACTAATACACTGCCGACATAATCTGTTATTATTCTCATTCCATCTCCATGTACGTCTGTTCACACTCAATGACTTACATCTCACAGCAAACAAGAGTTGACTTCCAAAACTACCACCATAGAACATCTCAAACTTAGGTGCTTCTTTTTTCATATACCAGTCTCTTTCTTCCACCTCTTGCAGTCCCACTCAGGCCCTACACTTCCAGCATTTATTAAACTCCAGTCATATACAGGTCTCCCAATTCTAACATGAATAATCTTTTGCATTCTAAGTTTCCTTGCATGCCCCCAGCACACTTTCTCCCAACAGCTTACACTCAGATTTCATTCAAAAATTCGCTTTACCCATCTGCTATTCTGCATTCTTTCAATTCTCACCTTATAATTCAGCACTGCTTTCATCATTCTTTCTGAAAATAAGCTCCACCTAAGGTCACCTCTAATGGCTTCTGTAGCTGCCCATTTCGGAGCACCCAATGCTAACCGTCCTACCTTATTTGGTATTACATCCAGCTTTTCAAGATCACTTCCATTCCAGGCAAGAGCACTCATACCATACATGACACTAGGTACAGCAACATACTTCCACATTCCTCTCACACATTCATACTTGTTTGCTCTGTATCTGGCCACACTACTTAACTTTAAAGTTCTTGTTTTGCGTTTTAAAGGTTGAGAATTTGGAATATAACAAAGTTTGGTGTTCCGTGATAAGGCAGGGTCACCAGATGCCTGGGAAGGCATCAATATTGAATGAATTGATATGGCCTCTTGCTCAGAAGGAGTGGGCCCGGACGCAGTATTTCAAGCGTCTAATAATCAAACAGGCAAATATAAAAACCACAATACAACCATCACTTGGGGAGAATGAGAGAATAGACTATCTCGCCTTTTTATTTAGTGGAGGTTGAAGGCTTACGTGTGGGGGCTTGATTCTTGGTTCGTGAGACGTTCTTGGGAAGATTCCGAGGCGGTTGAAGAACTTCATACGATGCGTTTCAGCTCAGGCTTGTGGAAGCGTGTACTGGAGTGTGAAGTTCAGGATGGTGTTAAGTGTGGGAGGTTCCGACGCTAAGTGGGAGAGCTTAACGGTTGGGTAAACTCGGTGAGAATGGAGGCTCTCGACCCAATAGTCTCAACTGGAGATTTGAGCGGCTTAGCTGCAGGGATGCAGGCCTTCCAGTTTAGTAAGTTTGGAGAGGAGGCGGAGGAGGTAATCTCCTTCTAATCTTAATGCAGGGTGGCTGCAATTAAGAGGTTAGGGTTTGGCTCCATAACGTGTTTATGAGTGCATGGAATGTGTGGTCCAATAGATCCTGTGAGGGAACATCGAGCTGAATTAATTTGCACGATAACGAGCCTATTCATACACATGTGCAAGACTGTTGCAGTCTGCTGCTTACAAGAAGAACAATGGCAGAAGTCTAGTGCTAAGGTCAGTCCGCAGCTCCAGCGCCCGAGTTGCAGCCTGAATCATCTTAACACCCAGACCCGGTGTTCAAGACCAACTGGTCATAAGCTCTATCTTGATATCAGAAACAGTAACACAACTGAGTATGTAATCTAAATGAACTAACAGCTAGAAGTAAAAAAGCTAAAGCACTGAGGTAATTCAATAATGTACCAAAAGTAAATATGAGAAAAGGTGAAGCCTCTATTCTCTATAATTCAGATCAGCAAGAATTGCTTCTAGGCGCAGCAAAATTACATATAAAAAGGAGTAGCATATAAAAAGGCACAACAGTAAAAACGAACTAAAGATGGAAACAAAGTTACGGTGATTTAGCAAAGGCTAGCAAACGCCAAATTAAATTCAGGGAAACAATATTGAACTTACTCATAAATGATCTTTGTGGACAGCAAAGTGTCTTAAAACACTATGCTCAGCACTGATAAAATATCTAAGGAGCTAATGCCAACATCGTAATAATATTGAGAGCACAATAAAGATTCATCGGAGACTAGCAAATACAAAAGGGAAAACAATGACAAAGATGGGGCAGTGAGCTTGAAGCTTGTGCCTAACTAACACCGGCACAGAGAAAACATAGTGAATGTTCCTAAGTTAATCACAAAAATGAGCTCTCACTACACAGACAAGTTAATATAATGTAGTCTAGACACAATAAAACACTTAACATTAAACACTTGTTACTTACATATGCCCCCTCTGGGGCCCAAGCACCACACTCAGGAGAATCTCTTAGGTGAATGACGACTCTGCCTGGAAAGCTGGCTTTATATACGCTGTGTACCGGAAGAACTTGCGAAATGGTTCTACATCACAACACATGAGTGCTAATTTTTGGAAATGTCGAAGTATTTCCGGTTCAAATTTGATAGATTTCGGGGTTATGTTAAATGAAATGTAGTGTTCTCCCTCAGGCTGCTTTACACTCCGGGCAGACTATGTAAATACCTTTAGACTTTGTGGTATCTGTGTCCAAAGTGAGTGCCTGAGGTGCAAACGAACCCGACAGGATAAGGAATACACAACTGGAATAAAGGCCGTATTATTGAGAAGATCGCCGACAGTATGGCACACGAGGTAAATGATTACAGGCGGTAGTATAGTACACAAGGACGACTTGGAGGACCGACGGTTGTCGGTAAATCGCGTTGTGCGTGCCGTGGCGTAGCGGTGCCGCCGAGGTGGCGATGGAGGCCGAGAGGCTACTGCTTGCTGAGCAGCCGAGACTAGTGAATGTCGGAGTCACTGCGCGGAGAGTCGCAGGGAGAAGTCTTGTGTGAGCTGCTGTGAGGAGGCTCGCTGGAAGGCTTGTGTGAGCCGTTGCATTGACGAGGCTCGCAGGAAGAAGACTTGTGTGAATATCAGGGTTCCGGGTTCCTGCGAGCGCGCTGAGTGAGCTGTGCGAACTGAACTGCGGGGGGCGGGGGGGGGGGGCGGTGCCATTAGGAAAGAGAGGAAAACAAGAGTTTGGCACAGGGTGTGCCAGAAGAAAAGAAATAGGAAAGAGAAGATGGACAGTCGGAGAGAGAAAAGGCGAACAAAAACGCATAATTTGGTGATCTCGATCAGTTCTCTTATGGATTAGTAATTTAGAGTATGAAGAACTGGGAGACCTTTCAAGGCTTTGTATATACGAAAAATATTCTAGTCTCTCGAGTTACCGAAGTGAAATCTACAATATTTGCAGTATTTACAATGTGCTAATTTTAAAGGCTAGCTAAGATTGCCTAGATCCTATTTACATACGCTGAGGGCATAATAATATATGTACATAATTTACACTACATATCTAATATATACGTACGAGAAATCATTAAATACATTACATACACATATACATACACAGACATTTATATATATATATATATATTTTTTTTTTCTTATTTATATTATTATTTTTTTATTTACTTTATTTTTTTTCCTTTTTTTTTCTTTTATTTCTTATTTATATTATTATTTTTTTTTTCAAACTCGTATGTACACAAACTATTACTATTGACATTTTTTTTTTCCAGAGAACGGTATGTTTACAAATTGTCTCTATTTACATAGATTTTTATACACAACATATACACATATATACAAATTTTTTTATTTTTTTTTTTTTAATACATTATATACATCAAACTGTCCAAGGAACCAGTGTACTCATTGCAAGCCTGCCCGAGGGGGGAGGGGTTCCATCTGACATCATGAATGGAGTTAATCTGGGTTGGAGTTAATCTGAATGGGAATAATGGAGATAATCTGGGTGTTGCTGGGTTGTGGGTCCTGATAATTAGATGGTTGTAGTGGGTTATTCTGATCGGTTGTCTGATTTAGAGGTTGGGTTTCTATTGAGTTGTGTTGAAATGATAAGTGGAGATTTGGGGTTCTGACTTCCCACCCGTGGGGGGAAGACCGTTCCGTCCGCTCGTCAGAACCCCAATGAAAAACAAAGTAAATAAGTAAAGTTGGTACGGTCTTCCCCATGTGCTGTTGGATATGGTTACTTGTATTTGGGTTCAGGTGAGGGTCCTAATGCGAGAAGTTTGGAGCTTTTAAATCGAGAGTTTTGGCTATTGGCACTATCTAATGGAAACATTAATTGATGGAATAAATCGGGTTCTAATAGTTGTAGATTTTCCCAAATTTTACGTGCGTGATTGTGTAGCAGGATGTTTATTGGAGGAATATCGACTTGTTCATGCAGTGTTTTAGATGAAATTCTATCCACAAGCCTTGTATTGGTTATAAATCTTAGAGCTTTATTTTGTACTTTCTGCAGTTTTGAAATGGCTGTGGGAGACATAGTATGGAGTGGAATGGTTGGGTATGTAATGGCTGATCTTACGAATGCTAAGTATAGTTTCCTTTTAGTATCGAGGGATAGATGCTGAAATCTGTATAGTTTACTGAGATTGCTATATCCTATTGCTTGTCGTTGTGTTACTTGGGCTGAAAATCCATGGGTTGAGAAATTGAGACCTAACACTTTACCTCTGTCTGTATACGGAAGGTATTGGTTGTTAATGAAAATATCTCCAGTGTTATGCCGACTTATGGGAATGATTTTAAATTTTTTATGGTTTGTTGATATTTTCCATTTATTTTCAAATTGGTTGATTTGTTGGATTGCGTGCTCGGTTTGGTGGGCTGCATATGCTGGAGAATATCGGCCTGTGGTAATTTGGGTTATGTCGTCGGCAAAACAGATGTAGTCAGAGTTTGGTAACGGTGGAGGGATATCGTGTGTGTAGAAGCTATACATATAATGTTGGTGATAGGCATGCTCCCTGGGGTACTCCGGATTCTAATGTGAATTGAGGGCCTATGTAGTTTGCTATCCTGATTGATGCTGTTCGATCGGTCAAATAATCTGCAAGTGTGCGGAGAAATAGTGAATGGATGCCGGACTGAGAGAGTTTGTATATTAATCCTGAGTGCCAGACTTTGTCGAATGCTTTGGTGACGTCACGAAGTACAATGTCTATTGTGTGTTTGTTGGCTAGGTTTATGGATATTGTTTCTGTGAATGTTGCCAGTGCTGTATGGGTGCCTCTGTCTTTCCTGAAACCATGTTGTCTGCTATTGTTCAGGTTGTGAATGACTAAATGGTTGGTGAGTCTGTTGTTTAATATTTTGTCCAATAGCTTGCCCTGTACGTCTAGTAAGGATATCGGTTTATAGTTTTGAACTTGCTTCTGAGAAGTGAGGGGTTTGGGGATGAAAATCATGATGGCATGTTTCAGACTGTCTGGGAAGTATCCTGCAGATATGGCGTTGTTAAATATGTACAAAAGGTATTTGAGCATATTTTCTGGTAATTTCTTTAATTGTAGTGTGGTAATGCCTGATGGTCCGGGGGCTTTCTGTTTGAACGGTCGTAGGGTCTGAGTAAGTTCATCTAAAGTTATTGGTGGGAATGTAGTAGGTCCAATCTGCTCAAGTTGCCGGTGTGAAATGGTATAATTTGATGCGCTGTATTGTTCATGTGTTCTTTAATTGAATTTATGTGTTCAATGTCGAAATCTTCATCATCCTGCTCTGAGAATATACTTTTCCAATGTTGTCTAAAAATCGGTTCCTTTTCTTCAGGTGTATGAAGTTCGAGTGTATTGTGCTGTAAGTATGAAATTTTTTGTTTGTTATTTGTACCCATCATTCTTTTAATTGATTTCCAGAATTTTGTCGGATCATGTTGTAGGTCTATTTTTTGTATTATTGAATTCCAAGTCTGCATGTAGCTCTTTTTATAGATTTTTTGTAATTCTTTCCTGAGATTTGAGAGAGTACTGTTCAATTCTTTGGATGGTCCGTTAATGCGTATGTAGTTTAGTATATGTTGGTATCGTACCTGGATGCTCAAGGTTTCGTGAGTGGGTTTGATGCCAGGAATTGTTCTGTGGGTTATTGTTGGTATTACATTTTTTGAGGCTTCTTGTATGTGTTTTGTCCATTTTTCCAGGTGCTCATCAATTTCTTCCAGGGTTGGGTTTACTTGTAGATCAGGACTAATGTGGGTTAATTCTTGCCTATATTTTTTCCAATCTGCTCTGTGAAATTTATACCTTGGTTTAATCGGGATTTGAATTGGGTTTGCTGTTATTGTTGCTATAATTGGAATGTGGTCAGATGGTGTGATTGGTCCGGGTTGTAGATGTATGTTATGAATGTTGAAACCTTTCATGTAGCACCTTGAATGTATATGTGTATAATACTGATAATGTTACAGTGCTCTTGTGTAAGAATGTATTTAGACAGCACTATGCGTTGAGAACTGAGCTCATGGTTCTTGTGGATCTCTGCTCGTGGTTCTCGGGCTTGGCTGGAGCCCACTCCACCACTACCCTTCGTAATGTAAACGTGTGTCCTGCTGTGTGTACTGATTATACAAACTCCAAGAGTCTCGTCTTCTTAACCTACATACATTAGGTTATGGGCACAGTAAACCTTCCGATGAAGCAATATCAAGTGAGGTTATCTTAAGTCCCGAAGCGAAAAACAGCCCGGGACAGCGAGAACAGAAGTTGGTGATTTGTTAGTGCTGTGTGAGACAGAAACGGTGAAAGAGAAAGAAACATGGCAGGCTCCGTAAGTGAAAGTGCAAAGAACTGCCTCACGGCTCTTAATGATAAAAACTATCCTACGTGGAAGCTGCAAATGAAGATGATTCTGATGAAGGAAAAACTGTGGAACTTGGTTCGAGGAACGGAAACCATGCCACAGACTACGGACGAGACTGCTCGAAGAAAATTTGAAGAAAGACGTGACAGTGCACTTGCCACAATTGTGCTTGGTGTCGAAACAAGTCAACTTTATTTGTTGGGTGATCCTACTGACCCTGTGCAACTATGGCATAAGATTGAAGATACATTCCAGAAGAAAACTTGGTCTAACAAGTTCAGACTACGCAAAAGACTCTACAACATGAAACTAAAAGAAGACCAAGACTTACAAACTCATCTCAAAGCATTTGTCGAAATATTTGAGTCCTTGAGTGTGATTGATGACGCTGTTGATGAAGAAAGTCGTGTAATAATCTTGCTGTCGTCACTTCCCGACCATTTCTCCACACTGGTGACTGCACTGGAAGCTCATGAAAAACTACCGTCATGGGATATTGTGACAGAGCGTCTTCTGAATGAAGAAGCAAAACTGAAAAACCAAAGTGCTTCAGACTTCAGTGAAAAATCCCTTGTGACCTCCAAATTGAAAAACTCACGATGCTTCGAATGCGGAAAATTGGGACACCTACGTACCAAGTGCTGGATCTATCAAGAAAAATTGAAGAAAGAAGATGGGAACCACACAGAAAACCAAAACAATTTTGTAGCAGGTAAAACAAATTATATCGGTGCATTGTCTGTGATAAATATCAATAATTGTTGGGTAATTGATTCCGGTGCAACAGCACACATGTGTAATAATAGGAATGATTTTTCTTGTATGAATGAGCTATCTAGTCCAATTAACATTGAAGTTGGTGATGGTAGAAACTTGCAAGGTGTTGGTGTAGGTGATGTTGAAGTTATGGTGTTGTTGCCTAAAGGTCGAGTAGATACCTGTGTTGTTAAGAATGTCTTGTATGTACCTGGCTTAGCCTACAATTTACTTTCCGTGCCTCAGATTACAGAAAGTGGAAACTCAGTTTACTTTGACGAAAGCTCATGTAAGATTGTAAATAAAGACGATGAATTAATTGCCTTAGGCAGTAAAGTAGGAAAATTGTATAAACTTAATTGCACCCTTAATTCAGCCGCTAAATGCATGAACGTTTCCTCTGATGAAATTCTGTGGCATAAACGATTTTGTCATCTAGGATTCAATAATCTTAAGAAATTAGCCACTAAGAATCTTGTTAGAGGTTTTGATTGTTCTGTGAGTGGAGATAACATTTTTTGTGAAAACTGTTGTGATGGTAAAAATCATAGGCTTCCGTTCCCCAAAACAAATCACAAAAGGGAACGCCAACCCTTAGAACTTATCCACAGTGATGTGTGTGGCCAGCTTAATCCCATATCACTTGGGAGTGGAAGGTATTTTGTAACCTTCATAGATGACCACTCCAGATATACTTGGGTGTACATTATCAAACATAAGAGTGATGTTTTCAAAGTGTTTCAGGAGTTCAAATCCTTGGTAGAAAATCACTATGATCACAAAATTAAAATTCTGCGCTCCGATAACGGTGGGGAATACATCTCTAATGACTTTGAACAATTCCTAAAAAGGGAAGGAATTATCCATGAAAAAACTGTGCCTAAGACACCTGAACAAAATGGAGTTGCAGAAAGAATGAATAGAACTCTTCTTGACTCTGTCAGAGCTATGCTGTCTGGTTCAAAGTTACCAAAATCATTCTGGGGTGAAGCTATATCAACTGCCGTGTATGTCAAAAATAGGAGCCCTGCTAGTGCATTGAATGATATGACCCCTTATCAGGCCCTTAATGGACACAAGCCCAACGTACAGCACCTCAAAACCTTTGGCTGCAGTGCGTACGCTCATGTCCCCAAAGATGAGAGGGAAAAACTTGATCCAAAATCTAAACCGTGTGTTCTTGTAGGATATGGAAGTGGATCCAAGGGATATCGTCTGTATGACATAAACAGTAGAAGGATATTTTTGAGTAGAGACGTTATGTTCAATGAATCTCAGCAGATGCCAATTGAGAAGGAGCCTTCAGAAGTAAATGATGGTAATTTTACTCTTCTTCCTCAGGATCCAGAACCAGAAGACTCTGAGGGAGGGGTGGAGCATAGACAGTCAGATGCTGGGATGGAGGGAGTGCAGCCTAGACAATCAACCAGATATCGACGGGCTCCTGATAGGTTTGGTGAATGGGTGTATTTAATGAAAAATGAGCTTGATATACCATCTTGTGTTCAAGAAGCACTCAGTGGACCAGAAGCAAAACTATGGGAAACAGCTATGGAGAATGAGATGGAGTCTATAAATCAAAACAGAGTATGGTCCCTTGTAGAGTGTCCTAATGACAAAAAACCTATCAAATCAAAGTGGATCTTTAAAAGAAAAACCGGACCCGACGGAAGCATTTGCTCGTACAAAGCTCGCCTTGTGGCTCAGGGCTACTCACAAAAATATGGCATTGACTACGACGAGACCTTCAGTCCCGTGGTTCGATTTGAGTCTGTCAGGACAGTACTAGCTTTGGCTGCCAAATGCAACATGCAAGTCCATCACATGGACGTTGCAACAGCCTTCCTTAATGGAGAACTGATTGAAGAACTATATCTGGTTCAACCTGACGGTTTTATTGTCAAAGGCAAAGAAAATCTGGTGTGTAAACTACAAAAATCGCTCTACGGACTAAAACAAGCTCCTAAGTGTTGGAATACTACACTAGATAGCTATTTGAAGAAATTGGGTTTTGTACAATCTAAGAGTGATGCTTGTATATACACTCGTGTTCAAGATAAGAAACTGTGTATTGTGGCGGTGTATGTAGACGATCTAATAATTGCTTCTGAGTCTGGTGATGAAATAAATCAAATAAAGTTGAGCCTTTCTACCCAATACAAAATGAAGGACCTTGGTGTGCTGAGTTACTTCCTAGGTGTAAGTGTTGTACAATTTAAAAACAATGTCTTCTTGAATCAAACTGCCTACACTGAGGCTCTGTTGTCAAAATTTGGCTTTGATAATTGTAAACCTGTTGCAACTCCCGCCGATGTAAACGTAAATCCGATATGCTCCCCAAATGATGTCGAATTTGACCCTGCCACTTATCAAAGTGCTGTAGGTAGCCTTTTGTATTTGTCAACCAGAACTCGACCTGACATTGCATTCGCAGTAAATAATGTTGCTAAATACAGCTCCAAACCTCTTGAACAGCATTGGATGTGAGTTAAGAGAATATTCAGGTACCTGAGAGGCACCTCTAAACTAGGTCTCTTGTATAGCAAATGTTCTGATACTTGCATTGGTTATTCAGATGCTGACTGGGCTGGTGATAAAAATGACCGAAAGTCTACCTCTGGTTACTGTTTCACCCTCAGTAATTCGGTAATTACGTGGAGATCTAACAAACAAACTTGTGTAGCCCTCTCAACTGCAGAAGCCGAATACGTTGCTCTTGCCGGTGCGGCTCAAGAGGCTGTCTGGTTAAAGCACTTACTCAGTGATCTAAATTTTGGGACTATGGAACCAATGGTTATAAACGAAGACAACCAGTCAGCCATCTGTCTTGCCAACAATCCCAAATATCATGGGAGGAGCAAGCACATCGATATTAAGTTTCACTATGTACGGGATCTTGTAAGTAACAAAGATATAGACGTAGTGTATTGCCCTACCGACGAAATGCTCGCCGACATATTCACCAAGAACCTGCCGATAGAAAAGTTCTCTAGACTAAGAACGAAGTTAGGAATGGTCTCATCTGACACACATTCAATGTGAGAAGGAGTGTTGAAACCTTTCATGTAGCACCTTGAATGTATATGTGTATAATACTGATAATGTTACAGTGCTCTTGTGTAAGAATGTATTTAGACAGCACTATGCGTTGAGAACTGAGCTCATGGTTCTTGTGGATCTCTGCTCGTGGTTCTCGGGCTTGGCTGGAGCCCACTCCACCACTACCCTTCGTAATGTAAACGTGTGTCCTGCTGTGTGTACTGATTATACAAACTCCAAGAGTCTCGTCTTCTTAACCTACATACATTAATGAAAGGCCTGTGGGTTTTGTAGTGCAATATCTGGTGAGGTGGTGCTTCTATAAGTTATAAGTGTTGGGAAGTATGGCCCAATATGTATGCATTTGTTCCGCTCCATTAAATAGTGTAAATGTTTGCCTCTATTATTGTTATAAGTATATCCTATTGTTCTATGTGCTGCATTTATGTCTCCGATGAAATAAACTGGGTTTGGTCTATTGAATAGTGTGTGGAAGTCAGCGAAGTGGAGGTATTCTGTTCTTAAGGGGGTATATGTTGTGCCGATAGTAATTGGTCCCTGCATTGTATCTATCGTAATTGCCAGCATGTCCGAATTGAAGTTATCATGTAGTTTATATGGTATATTTTTCTTAATTGCTATTGCAGCTCCTGCATGAGGTTCATCTTGTTTGTTCGCATAAAAGGTGTTATAATTGAATATTTTCAGGTGGTTATCCCCTCTCAGATTGTGTGCATTGATGAGTATAATGTCCGGATTTATTTTATTATAAATGTTGGATTGAGATATTTTATTGGAGCTCCAAGATTCTACATTGTGTTGTAATACAGTTAGTTTGCTAATGTTCATTTATTGGAAGTAACTTTTTTAGGTTTTTTTGCTGCTGTGTGTAGTGATTGGTGCCTTGGGAGCGCCAGGAATTGTTCGGGTGGTATTATGTTGATTTTTGTTCTTGTAAATTTTACACGGTTTGAGAATATATATTCTAGTAGGGTTCCTGATTTAATTTCTTCTACTGCGAATTTAAGTCCTCTATTGTTTTCCTTGCTTAGCTCTCCCATATACCAGTCTGTGTCAGGGTTTTCAGGAATTGGAGATGTATCTTGTAGGTTGCGGTATAGTTTTATTGGGACATTATGTTTGTTGTCTATCAATATTGTTGAGTTTTCTGCTTCGTCGCTTATCCTTCTCTTCTGCCTTTGATCATTGTCGGGGTCTGCATCTTCTGCTTGGGTGTCCATAGATGTTTCGAGTGTTGGTTGTTCACGAATAATTGTTTGTGTTGGTTCTGAAGCTTCTTTATCTACGTTATCATAATAAAAGTTGAAAATAGCTGTTGAGTCTCTATCTGGAAATGTGGTGTCAATGTCAAAATTTTCTTTAAGTGATTTGGATAGCATTTCTCCGAATTTTTTGGTTCTATCAAGGGCTGCGATGTGAGCTTCTAGAATGAGGGCCGTTAGTTTGATGTGTGTTCTAATGGTTAGTGTTAGTGAATGTTGCGGTGGGTTTGTCTGCTGTATGGCTTGTTTGGCAATTTCTGCGTATGTACTTTGGTTTTGCTATTGTTGTTTTAACTGTTCATCCTCCCGTTTTTGTTTGATGATATTTTTCCTGTAGGGGCATCCCGCTGCTAATGTTCTGTGAGGTCCTTGGCAATTTATGCACTGCTTTAAGGTGTTCTGACAATTTTGGAAGGTATGATCTTGCGCTGAACATTCTGAACAGATGATTGTCGTCTGCGTGCATTGGTTAGTCGTGTGATCCTCGAACTTGTAGCATTTGTAGCAGATGAGAATATGAGTGTATTGTTCCTGTTCACATTGGTATGGGGTTATCTTGGTGTGAAACATGTAGAAGCCGTCTCGTAGTATTCGTTGCGCTGTAAGGGTGTCAGTTGTCACTATTTTGATTAGGTGCGTGTAGTTTTTTATTTTAATAATATCTGTCACCTTAATCCAACTGTTTTGGTTTTCAATTTCTTCCTTTATTTCATCTGTGGGTCTGGTTCCAATATCTGAATCTATTTGTCGTACGAATACCGTTCGTTTCGCTCTCAAATCTGGGGGGATAGCCGGAGTCAGGTTGATGTTTTGGAATGCTTGAGTTGCTTTGGTAGATGTTAGTTTGTCTATTGAGTTTATGTCGTCGGTAACTGCGTAGTAGCCATTCTTTGTTGGGGTGAGTCGGATCAGAGGGGCATTTAACTCTTTGAATGTAGTTTTGAAAACTTTTCCTCTGTCTGTAGGTTTGGTACTATCGATGGTTTTGAGTTGAATTCGATATGTTTGAGTTTTGGCAGGACGGAAGTTGGAACTGACTGGTGCCGGATCCGGAGGTTGGAAAGTGGTCTGAGGCGCAGAAGCCTGAACAGACCTACTCGACTCAGAGGATGTCCTTGGGCGTACGGATGGAGTTGTCGGAGTTGGAATGAGAGGGGCACGGGGCGGGCGGCTGCCATGCGCGCCACGACCACCCGCCGCCCCCCTCCCCCTGTCAGGGGGCATAGAAGTGAAAACCTTGCTCTTTATAGACAACCAACCGAGAACACCAAAAATGCAAAAAGAAATGAAAACAAAGTAAAGATAGAACAAGAAAAAGTTATTGGCACTTACCCCCTATTTACAATAAATACGAATTATTACCTCTAACTTCCGGATTGCTAAAGTATCTAATTAAAGGAGTCAAAAATGCTTGCGAAAATATCCAAGGGGACCAAGCACTTCTCCAAGCAGAGCGTTCGCACCACAGAGAGATGACATCCACTCGGTATGGTTGCTTGAGTGACCTGAACTGGGGGGGGGGGGGGGGGGGCGATGCCATTAGGAAAGAGAGGAAAAGGAGAGAGTTCGGCACAGAGTGTGCCAGAAGAAACAGAAGGCGAAAGGGAAGAGGATAGTAGGAGAGGGAAGAGACGCGAAAAAAAGCGCCTAATTTGGTGATCCTGTTGACGTTATTTTAAATATAAGTTTTCCCTGGGGTATGAGATAAGGGAACCTTTCAAGGCTTTGTATGTACAAATTATCAAGTTCTAAGGTGCCGATGTAGCTATTACCTAATATTATAGATAAGGTGTAACTATATATACATATTACCCTTATATTACATTATTGGCTGTGTTATATCTACAAGGTAATCTCATGCAACTATCCCTATCCGACTAATTCGCAAAAAAGTTAGCTATATTACACACATTTACACAGATTTAAGAATAATATACATAAAGGTATGTATGATGATTGCTGTGGGTATTTTCAAACTAACATTATTAATGTACACATATACATATATACAATATAATTTATTTTTTTTCATGATTCTCATCATTTTTTTTATTCATTTATTTATTTTTTTTATATATTTTTTTATTTTTATTTTTTTTTTTATTTTTTTTTTATATATATATGTGCACAAGTTTAGGAGTATATTACATAAAGATATGTATGATGATTGCCATGAATATTTACAAATTGATGATTTATATATATAACTACTGTACATACACTCATACATACACGTGCATATGTATTGGGTAGAATATATAATTTTTTTTTTTTCAAATTCCACTCAATAACATATATACAAGTTTGGAAATATTTTACAGCTAGAAATGTGTGATTGCTATTAATATTTCCAAATTGTCAATATACAATTAAACTCTACAAAATATACATATATATGTTCATAAGATTTTTTTTTTTTTCATATTACAATATTTACAACAAAGCCCCTGTGTAGCCTTGTTACCGGCGTATCCACCACATGTCCCTCCCGGGACGCTCCACCTCATAAATGGACATAAGAAACATGTAAGGTTGGCGTCTGATTTTTTACTGAAAGGTTATGAATATGTTGTGTGTAAGGACGGAACGATCAATGATTATTTGGAGGTTGACTATTTAGTGTTGGTTGAAAATTGAGTTTGTGGTTTGGGGTTTTGGCTTCCCGCCCGTGGGGGGAAGACCGTTCCGTCCGCTCGCCAAAACCCCCAAAAAAACAAAGTAAATAAGTAATTGAAAATTGTTACGGTCTTCCCCATTGATTGCTGATGAAAATTTATTACAAGTATCTTGGTTCCGGAGGAGGTCCTAATGCTGGAAGTTTGGAGCTCTTAAAACGTGAATTTTGGCTATTGGCTGTATCTTCTGGAAATGTCAACTGTTGAAATAGGTCTTGGTCAAACTGCTGTAAATTATCCCATATTCTGTTGGCATGATTGTGAAGCAGAAGGTTTATGGGAGGTAAGTCGACTTGATGATGCAGTGATAAAGAAGAGATACGGTCCATGCGTGATGTATTGGTGATGAACCGGAGTGCTTTGTTTTGGACTTTTTGTAGCTTGGAAATGGCAGTTGGAGACAATGTGTGGAGTGGGATAGCTGGATAGATGAGTGCTGATCTGACGAATGATAGGTATAATTTGCGTTTTGTTATCTGTGAAAGGTGCATAAATCTGTACAGTTTGCTCAAGTTGCTGAATCCTATTGCCTGTCGAATTGTTATTTGAGGTGAAAATCCATGTGTTGAAAAGTTTAGACCTAGAATTTTGCCTTTATTGGAGTATGGAAAATGTTGATCCTCTATGAAGATGTCTGCGGTTTTGATTCTGCTGATTGGAATTATCTTAAATTTTTTGACGTTGGTGGAAATTTTCCATCTGGCTTCGAAATTGTTAATTTGTTGTATGGCATGCTGTGTTTGTTGTGCTGCAAAGTTCGGAGTGTAACGGCCAGCAGAAATTTGGGTGATGTCGTCGGCAAAGCATATGTAATCAGTATTGGGTATTGGTTCCGGAATGTCATGAGTATAGAAACTATATAATGTCGGCGATAAACAAGCTCCCTGTGGTACCCCAGTTTGCAGTATAAATGATGGACCTATGAAATTGCCTATTCTTATTGATGCGCTCCTGTCTGTTAAGTAGTCGGCCAGTGTCCGTAAAAATAATGGATGAATTCCAGATTGTGAGAGTTTGAATATCAATCCTAAGTGCCATACCTTGTCAAAAGCCTTGGTTACGTCTCTGAGAACTATGTCTATGGTAAATTTATTTGCTAGATTTATTGCTATTGTTTCGGTAAACGTTGCCAAGGCGGTGTGGGTACCCCTGCATCTCCTAAAACCATGCTGTCTATTGTTGTATAAGTTGTTAATGGTCAAATGGTCTGTAAGTCTATTGTTGAGTATCTTATCTAAAAGTTTGCCATGGATGTCAAATAGAGATATTGGTCGGTAGTTCTGCACCTGTTTTTGAGACGTGAGGGGTTTTGGGAGAAAAATCATAATGGCGTGTTTGAGACTGTCTGGGAAGTAGCCTGCTGAGATGGAGTTATTGAAGATATTAAACAAGTATTGTTACATATTAATCGGTAGGTTTTTTATTTGAAGGGTAGTTATGCCAGTTGGACCTGGAGCTTTCTGCTTGAAAGATCTCAATGTCTGTTTTAACTCATCTATTGTTATAGGGGGGAAATGAAGTTGGTCAAGCCTGTTGGTATTTCCGGTATGAAATGGTATTACTTGCTCTGATATATTGGTCATGTGTTCCTTTACTGCATTGATGTGGTCTGAGTCAAATTCTTCGTCGTCATCTGTCTCGGTAAAAATGTTTTTCCAGTGCTGTCTGAATACTATTTCCTTTTCTTGCGGAGTGTGTAATTCTTTTTTGTTATGAATTAGGTATGGGATTGTTTGTTTGTTGTTGTAGCCTATCATTCTCTTAATTGACGACCAGAATATCTTAGGATCTTCCTGCAATTCTAATGATTGAACTAGAGTATTCAAAGTTTGTGCATATGCCTGTTTGTATAGGTTTAGTATTTGCCGTCTGAGATTGATGAGAAGTCTATAGAGTTCTCTGTTTGTTCCGTTGATGTGAATATAATCTATTGTATGTTGGTATCTGACTTGAGTACGGAGTATTTCGGGTGTAGGTTTTATTCCGGGGATAGTTCTATGGGTTATATTTGGAATGGCAGTTTTTGTGGCTCTGTGAATATGCTCGGTCCACTTCTCCAGATGGTCATCTATTTCCTCTAACGTCGGTTCTTCTTGCATATCGAGGGATACCACGGCTAGTTGCTCTCTGTACTTCCTCCAATCTGCTCTGTTATGTCGTGCGCTAGCGGACTTTCTATCTTCTCTATCTTCGCTTCGGCACGACATAGAACGGTAGGCGCAAGGGTTCCAAAAGAATTTCGAGGTTTCTTCGGTTTTATTTCTTATCCGAGCGACTCCGTGAATCTGCCCAGAAAGGTATGATTCAGAGTCGGACCACGAATTGCATGACATGAGAAGCCTAATTCAAGATCATAGTCGAATGATTAACTGATGCATATAGCACCGCACAACAAGAAAGTAACTCACACCTCAAGGGTACACGAGAAATAGCTGAGTGGGACATAAGAGGCCATAGAATAGTAGCACATAAAAAGAGAATTCACCGCCCTGCTAACGACGTAGCACAACAACAATTCGCATTACCATTACTAGTATTATCATATAAGAAAGTTTTAGCCTCCCCTGACCGCGACAAAGGTGTCCCAAGAGAGGAAAGAGGAAGGCACCATCTAGCGTGTAGTTGGGGGAACGCGGAATCTACGCACAGGGTGCACAGGAACAGTAGGCTGGGAAATAAGTTCACAAACAAGAAAGGTTTCCGTTGCATCGACGGGGAAGAAAAATAAGTCTCTAGTCGAGTAACACATTTAGAAAGAACACATTTATGATATACACACACGAATATTGTAAACTCGTGTCACTAGTCGAAGGGGATGATTGAGGGCAATGTACTCCTAATCTTGCCCGATCTACATTCGATAATACGTGTAATGACAGCTATAAGAGACAGCGCAATTTCATGGACGATGCATTTCCATTGTGAGGTGAGAACGCTTTTGATAGTTTATATGTACATGGCATGAACTTCGTAATCCCTGACGCCAGGCAATAATACATGAATCGCTTGTTTCGGCCAATGTTCAAAGTGTCCTTTTAAGGAAGCACAAAGTTACACACATGAATGTACATCCGTATCCAACAATCCTAACACAGCGGTCATTAGTCAATAAGCACTTTATTTGAACAAAGGTGGACGATCGCACAAGTTTATAGTTTTCACATGAACGCTTCATACTATAAAGGGATGACGAGTTAGGTAACATCACAAGTTGAAAGAGGATACTCTAAAATACTTACAGACGATGAGGAAAGGTCCCTCAGTTTAGACCTGTGACAGCTTATTTTAGTCTGCAAAATAAGTGCCTACTCTGGCTTTCTTTACCCTATCTGTGGAAAAGAGACAGCAAATTAGGTCTCTAAAGCAGGGGCAAGTCACTCAGGTCATCAAATCACCATTATCAATAAATTCTATTATAAACAAAATGAGAGAGGCAAGTGCACGTTTGTCGACGTCGCTTTGAAAACACAAATCATATGAGCTAGTGGTCTCAAATTTCTGCGCCTATTCTCAGTCTACTGAATGCCGTAACTTTAGGCTTCCACCTTGCTGACTGGCGTAACTTGCCCAGCACAGCTCATAGGTAAGAAGCCAATCGACTAAATTTAATTTGCTTGGTTCACATCTTTCTATTAATGAATGTTATAAATAATAAAAAGACAAGAGATAATACAAAGACAAGAAAATCGTGTTCCCAAGTTGGTACAAGTCTGGCACGACGTGCCATGAATTTTTCAATATCAACAACTGATGTCTAATCCATGGAAGAATCACCATAGCTTTTATTTTCAGTACACAAATCTTTCAATAGTGAAGCAGTGGTTGGTTTGTATTATCAAATAAATATAAAATTGTGCTATCTTGTGTTAATCTATGAAATGCAATAAACTTCAAGTAATCCTCTGTGTAGACTAAGAGGCATTGAAATGTCAGTCTCTCCATGTTGCATTTACTGCCCATGACACTGTTTACAATATTATATATGACAACATAGCTTACATGGCTTGGCTATTATGCAAATGTTGCTGAGCAAAAGGTTTGGACATTAACACAAATCACTTAGAGCAGTGAAACAGAGATAGGAAAGTTCATTAGTAAAATCACAGTGTTCAGCTAAAATACCGTTAAACCAGAACCTGACTAATTCCCAGCATTACACTGCAGCTTACTGGCTACACCGTGTGAAAACACCCGAAAAATATAGCTAGCGAGGTAACACGTAAATCGAATGAGTTTCTCACTCAAGTTCACTTCCTAAACAACGCAGAACTTAAAATTATCCGGGAACCTGTTCCTCCCACGCACTTCAAACAAATAAAACGTTGGCGTCATTCTTGCGGACGAAGCGCGGATCCGCAGAATATTGCCGCAATAAATTTATCAAAATTCTTCAAATTTCCTCACGTCTTGTACGACGTGACACTCCCCCCTCCTTTGTGGATTTTCTCCACTAAGTGCTGACGCCGGGGGGGCGGTGGATAAGGACTAATTCAGTGGCGGGACGTACCACCCGCTGGATCCCGTCGTTGTCGCTTCGTCGCGCGAGTCGTACGGTGGCTGTCCTCGACGATCCATCGTGACTGGGATGGTCTCTTCGATGACGCCTGTCGGCCAGGTGGTTCTCCTGGCCATCTTCTCTCTCACCAGGACTATGTCTCCTTTCTTTAGCGGTGGGTTGACGGCTCTCCATTTGCTGCGTTGTTGCAGTTCGTAGATGTAACCCCTCCTCCACCTCAGCCAAAACTGATCTGCCAGGTACTGCACCTTTTTCCATCGCATCTTCCCGTAAGCCGGTTCGTGTCGAGTGAACGCGGGCCTGTCGTGCTGTGGCGTGCTGGTCTTCTGCGTCAGGAGCATGTTTGGGGTCACTGGCAGCGGTTCGTTGGGATCAAAGGACGTCTCCCACAGTGGAGTGGAGTTCACAATGGCTGCTGCTTCCTGCAGTAGGGTGTGTAACTCGTCGAAGGACAGAGAATGTTGACCGGCGTGCAAGAGGGCTGCTTCTAAACACCTTCGGATCTGACCTATCTTGCGCTCCCACACTCCGCCGAAGTGAGAGGCGTGCGGTGGGTTCATTTCCCAACGCACTCCCAGGTCCGATAGGGCCCGACTGGCCTGCTGAACGTTGACTTCTTCGACTAGGTTCTTGGCTCCGATGAAGTTGGTGCCTCTGTCGGACCGCAGGACTGAACAGGGACCTCGCACCGCTATGAACCTCCTGAAGCTGTTGATGAAAGTAGGAGTATCGAGGGATGGCAGCATCTCGATATGAACTGCGCGGGAAGCGAGGCAAGTGAGGAGAAGAGCCCAGCACTTTCTGAGGGGGGCGTTGCGTCTTGTGGCTGGTCCGTTGTTTATCATCCAGTGACCAAAGACGTCGAAGCCCACGAAGGTGAAGGGCGGCGCGGTCTCGGAGCGTTACTTCGGCAGTTCTGCCATTTGCGGGGTCAAGAAGGAGGCCCTTAGTCGCTGACAGATGGCGCAGTTCCGTAGTAACTTCTGTATCGCCCTTCGGCCGTTCTCGATGTGATACCCGGCTTCTCGGATGGAGGCGTGCGTCACGTGCCGGCCTTGGTGCTTCGTTTTCTGATGGTAATGCATCATGACAGCAGCGCTGATGGGGTGGTCGAAGGGGAGCAGCAAGGGGTGCTTGATGTCTTCTGGGAAGTCTGAGATGGCAAGTCTACCTCCCACTCTGATCAGCCCGCTTTGATCGACGAAGGGTGCAAGGCTGGCAAGTTTGTGTCGAGATGCTACGCTTCCTTTTCGGCGCATCCGGTCGAAAAGATCTGAGAAGGCGGACTTCTGGGCTTCCAGAACCAGGACGTTATGAGCTAGGGCTTGAGGGTCGGCAACCGCGATGTGGCTGTTCTGGTCGGCTCTTCGGTGGAGGACTCTGTTGAGTAGCTTTTGCGACAGAGCTACTACCCTGGCGGCAATCCTCAGGATGGCCGACCATGAACTGAATTTTGAGAAGAGCTTGGAGAACAGAAATTCAGCGATGTTGCCCGTCGATCGAAGGGCTTGAACGTCGGCCCTTGTTTCGGCCTCGGGGAGTTCATCGGGATCCGTCGGGTAAGCCGAGGTGGAGGAAGGGGAGACGACGTCGCTGACTAGAAATGCCGGACCCCTGAGCCATTCCGTCTGCATTAGTCTCGACGGGTCAGTCGGCCTCGAGGCTAGGTCGGCGGGAATCGATGTGGTGTCGACGTAGCTCCATTGGGACGAGTCACTGCTCTGACGGATGATGTCCACTTTTCTCTGAACATACCGACTGAATCTCGCAGAGTCGTTTCTGATGTAACCTAGCACAACCTTGCTGTCCGAATAGAAGTATACTCGAGAGGGTTTCCTTTTCAGTTCCTGTGTCGTCTGCAGGCTTGACAAAACTGCTCCCACTGCTGCACACAATTCTAATCTGGGAATCGAGGTGGCAGCCCTTGGAGCCACACGACTTTCTCCGTGTACGAACGCGACGTGCCCTTGGCTGCTGTTGGAGGTCGTACGCAGGTACGCCACGTTTCCGATGGCCTCCTGCGAGGCGTCCGAGAAAATGTGCAAGGTTTGGGTGTCGTTTCCGTTCTATTCTGGTGGAAGGAAGCATCTTGGGATAGAGAGCTCGTGCAGACATTGGAGGCTCTGGAGCCAGCGCAGCCACGACTGAACCGTGCAGCTCGGGATGGGCTCATCCCAATCCAATGTCTTGCCACCGGATGCTCGGTCGGTTTCGGAGAGCAGGTTTCGTAGGATGAGTCGCCCGCCGAGTGTGACTGGGCTGGCGAAGCCGATAGGATCGTAGATTGAGTTGATTGTAGATAGCAGTCCTCTTTTCGTGTGGGGGCGGTCTGGTATGTTCACTTTCAGCACGAAACAGTCGCTGGCGATGTTCCACGACACGCCGAGCGTGCTGTGGTTGGGGGCTGTAATCAGATCGATGTCGTCTTCGGTCGCTCTCTCGCTCGTGGGGAAGGCCTTGAGGACCTCCATGGAGTTAGACATGATCTTGTGCAGTCTGATGTGGTACCGTGACAGGAGATATTTGGCCGTTCGTAAGATTCCGATAGCTTTGGCGGGGTCCGGCGCAGTTCCAAGTCCGTCGTCGCAGTAGAAATGCGACGTTACACAATCTTGCGCCGCCTCGAGAAGTTCCGCATCTTCGGGCCGCGTTTCGCTGGCAGTTCCCTGGGCGGCGCGGTGGAGGCACATCGTGGCTACGGCGGGGCTGCTGGTGTTACCGAATACGTGCACGCGCGCTCGATGCGGCACGAGGGGCTTCTGGGGGTCGTTGTCGGCCCACCAGTAGAATCTCATTAGGTTCTTGTGATCCGGCGGTACGTGGAAGGCGTGGAACATGCTCTCGACGTCAGCTACGAAGGCGATCTTGTGCTCCCGAAATCTCGTTAGCACATCCCGCAGACGATTGTTGTAGTCTGGTCCCGACAGCAGGCACGTGTTGAGGCCAGTCCCTTGATACTTGGCAGCGCTGTCGAAGACGAGCCTCACCTTGGACTTCTTTTCTTGGACTACCGGGAAGATGGGGATGTACCATGTGAGACCGCGCGGTCGGTTCCTTTCGATCGCTGGTATCTGCTCAACGTGTCGCATGTCGAGATTTTTCTTCATGGCATCTAGACACTGCTGTAACTTCGCTGGCTCCCTTGTTAGTCTCTTCAGCGTGTTCTCTTGACGACGAAACACCGCCACTCTGTTGTCGGGCAGCGCCGCGTCGAGCGATCTCAGCGGCAGTGGCGCTTCGAGGTGGCCTTCGTCGTTTACCCTTATTTCCTCCATCGCTTTCAAGAACTTGCGGTCGTCGTGAGACAGACCGGGCATCTCGTCATCGGGTTGTTGGACGAACATGTTCTTTTCGGGGGACGGCCCGAAACACATCCTGGCGCTGAGATGTTCGTGAACGGTTTCAGCTGTTATCTTTAAGATTGTACATCTTCGTCCGAGTGAGGGCCCGACGCTGTCGCTCACTTTGCCGACAACGGCCCAGCCCAAGGCGGTGTGGTGAACGAATGGGGCGCTCTGACGACGTTGGTCAGCGTGGCTGTACAGTATGTCCCCACTGTCTGTCCCGAGAAGCACGGCAACTTCTGCCTTGTCGTCGAAGGTGAGGAAGTGGGGGGCGAAGTGGGCTATTTCCGGGGTCCTTTCCACACGTTCCTTAGTCGCCACTTCCTCTTTGGTGTCGGGAATGAGGTCGCACTCGTACATTGGTGTGAGCTCGAAAGCCTTGCTTTCGGAAACTCCCCTGATCTTCAATCCGGACACGCATCTGCCTTGTCGAGCGACCGATTGATCGGACAAGGTCTCCAGTGTGTAGTAGGACTTGGGGCCCGTCACCTGAAAAGTGTCCAGTAGCTTAGAGGAACAGAAAGACGTCGTACTTTGCTCGTCGATAATGGCGTAGACGCGACACGACCGGCCCGATCTTTCGTCGAAAACGTCGGCCAGGACGGTTTTGCTGCATGCTCTGCCTCCGGTCGTGGCCGAACGAGAATTCAATGCCCTGGCTTTCGGGTTCTCTCCGACCTCGCTCGGGGTCTGTTCGACGCTTGTGTCCCGCTTGGGGCGTGCCCTGCTGATAGCTACACCGTGGTTCTCGGTCTTCATTCGGTTGAAATGGGCCGTCGTGCTGTGGTTGTCAGCTCCGCAATCATCGCACTTCACGACTTCTCGGCAGTGCTTTGCCCAGTGAGGGCCTAAACAACGGTAGCACAGTCTGTGCTCGCGTATGAAATCCTTCTTCTTCTGAGATTCCGTCTTTCTTGCCGCTTGGCACGAGTTTGTCGCGTGCTGAGCGCTGTGGTGGAGGACACAGCTGCCGGTTTGATTCTCCGAGGACGTGTAGAGCACTCGCGGGGCTCTTGAATTGGGATGAGCGGGTGCCGCGGCGTCGCGTCGGGCGCTCACCCAGTTGAGGTTTGATGCTCCGAAACTGTCGCATTGGGTATCTGACAGCGTTTTGATGAAATCGCAGAACCTCGCGAAATCTGGTAGCGATCCAGATAGTCTTCTGTGCCTAGTTCGTTCGCTTCTCCAGGCGTCTAGAACGAAGAAGGGTAGTCTCTCCACAATGGGGGACAGCCCTACGTCGGTGTTCAGGAAGGCAAGGCCTTTGTTGTGCTGCATTGTGTGATGAATCGCTAGACAGGCGTCGCTGAACTTCCGCAGCTTGAGACCGACCGTGCGGTCGCCCTTTGTTCCCCGTATGTCTGACGTTTGCGCGAGGCGTTCGAGCAGGCTATCGGCTACTCTGTCGTCAGAGGCGAAGCGAGTCTTCAATTGTTCGACGATGAGGGTGAGCAGGGCCGCTGTGTCCAAGTAGGTAGCTGCCAGGGTGTCGTCAATGAGGCTCCTTGGCTCGCCGCAGGTGTGGTTCGTGAGGATCTCGATGGCGTCGATGGGCTCCATGGCGAGCCTCTCCATCCTTCTCTTGATGGCATCGAACCATCTGTGGAACAGGTGAGCCTCTCCCGCGTAAGGTTGGCTTGGCGCCTTTTTTAGATCTTCGATCATTGAGAGCCTCATAGCTCCGTCGATCACTGGTGGCTTCGTTTCAAAGACCACGGCAGGTGAGCCGGTGGAAGCCCGGGGCTGGAATGCTGGTGCGGAGGGATTCATCGGAGGTGCGAGATCGGTGTCACGGGGCGAAGCATTCGCAACCGCCGTTGTGCCCCCTGCGGGTTCAATGACGTGATGCTGGAAGGCTTGGTCGACCCATGCTCCTGTGCGGTCCTCTTTGCACTCGGTATTCTGCTCACCGAAGTGCTGATCATTCTCCGTTCGGTTCCTGTTCCTCAATTTCGACCTCTCGATGGCGATTTGCGCCAACAGTACCGATGGCTCTTCAGTGATGTCAATAAGCATCTGCTTATTGCCTTGGCTAGGGGGCTCGCGGCGCTCGGATTCGCCGTCTTTGTGACGAGAGCTGGCACTGGGAAGGCTCTGGCTATGATCGCTCTCACTGTCTTGACTCTGGCTGTAATAGCTCGAACCTTGGTGACTCTGACGACGATGGCTGGGGCTGGCCTGGTCTCTGCCCCGACGGTTGGAACGGTGTCCGTTCCTGTTCTCAGCCAATGATGATTTTGGGGGCTTGTTCTGATGGGCAGCGCCTTGCTGCTGGTTCTTGGACGAGGTCCTCCTCGACCTCGAGCTCTTGCGCTGGGAAGGTTCCGTTGTCACACTCCGTGAAGAGCTCGCACCGAGCTCTTCGTTTCTGTGGTCCATTGAGTCCGCTAGTGCTTTCCTGCGAGCTCTAGCGCTTGTCAATGAGCCTCGGATTACCGTCGCTTCCGCGGTGGCTCCTGAACCCTCGGGAGCTAGGACCAGCTGGTCTCCGATTCGCTTGACGGTCTTAGCCTTTGCTCGGATTCCAGCGTGGACTTGATCCACCTCGCTGGGAGTCTTGAGATCTCGTGGTACTGCACCATTCAGGAGACTGTTCAAGGCTGCTAGCTCCGTATGGAATTGTTCTTCCAGCTGTGGAAGTCTAAGCTTGCTCTTTCTTCCGAGAGAGGTCATTTCTGTGGTCTCGGATATTCGCCGCGGGCGGCTGAGAATCTGCTGTGGGCCTCCTCTTTGGAGGGCTTCTTCGTGGGAGGGCACCTTCCGCTGGCGTCTATTCACTGTTATGTCGTGCGCTAGCGGACTTTCTATCTTCTCTATCTTCGCTTCGGCACGACATAGAACGGTAGGCGCAAGGGTTCCAAAAGAATTTCGAGGTTTCTTCGGTTTTATTTCTTATCCGAGCGACTCCGTGAATCTGCCCAGAAAGGTATGATTCAGAGTCGGACCACGAATTGCATGACATGAGAAGCCTAATTCAAGATCATAGTCGAATGATTAACTGATGCATATAGCACCGCACAACAAGAAAGTAACTCACACCTCAAGGGTACACGAGAAATAGCTGAGTGGGACATAAGAGGCCATAGAATAGTAGCACATAAAAAGAGAATTCACCGCCCTGCTAACGACGTAGCACAACAACAATTCGCATTACCATTACTAGTATTATCATATAAGAAAGTTTTAGCCTCCCCTGACCGCGACAAAGGTGTCCCAAGAGAGGAAAGAGGAAGGCACCATCTAGCGTGTAGTTGGGGGAACGCGGAATCTACGCACAGGGTGCACAGGAACAGTAGGCTGGGAAATAAGTTCACGAACAAGAAAGGTTTCCGTTGCATCGACGGGGAAGAAAAATAAGTCTCTAGTCGAGTAACACATTTAGAAAGAACACATTTATGATATACACACACGAATATTGTAAACTCGTGTCACTAGTCGAAGGGGATGATTGAGGGCAATGTACTCCTAATCTTGCCCGATCTAAATTCGATAATACGTGTAAATACAGCTATAAGAGACAGCGCAATTTCATGGACGATGCATTTCCATTGTGAGGTGAGAACGCTTTTGATAGTTTATATGTACATGGCATGAACTTCGTAATCCCTGACGCCAGGCAATAATACATGAATCGCTTGTTTCGGCCAATGTTCAAAGTGTCCTTTTAAGGAAGCACAAAGTTACACACATGAATGTACATCCGTATCCAACAATCCTAACACAGCGGTCATTAGTCAATAAGCACTTTATTTGAACAAAGGTGGACGATCGCACAACAAGTTTATAGTTTTCACATGAACGCTTCATACTATAAAGGGATGACGAGTTAGGTAACATCACAAGTTGAAAGAGGATACTCTAAAATACTTACAGACGATGAGGAAAGGTCCCTCAGTTTAGACCTGTGACAGCTTATTTTAGTCTGCAAAATAAGTGCCTACTCTGCTTTCTTTACCCTATCTGTGGAAAAGAGACAGCAAATTAGGTCTCTAAAGCAGGGGCAAGTCACTCAGGTCATCAAATCACCATTATCAATAAATTCTATTATAAACAAAATGAGAGAGGCAAGTGCACGTTTGTCGACGTCGCTTTGAAAACACAAATCATATGAGCTAGTGGTCTCAAATTTCTGCGCCTATTCTCAGTCTACTGAATGCCGTAACTTTAGGCTTCCACCTTGCTGACTGGCGCAACTTGCCCAGCACAGCTCATAGGTAAGAAGCCAATCGACTAAATTTAATTTGCTTGGTTCACATCTTTCTATTAATGAATGTTATAAATAATAAAAAGACAAGAGATAATACAAAGACAAGAAAATCGTGTTCCCAAGTTGGTACAAGTCTGGCACGACGTGCCATGAATTTTTCAATATCAACAACTGATGTCTAATCCATGGAAGAATCACCATAGCTTTTATTTTCAGTACACAAATCTTTCAATAGTGAAGCAGTGGTTGGTTTGTATTATCAAATAAATATAAAATTGTGCTATCTTGTGTTAATCTATGAAATGCAATAAACTTCTAGTAATCCTCTGTGTAGACTAAGAGGCATTGAAATGTCAGTCTCTCCATGTTGCATTTACTGCCCATGACACTGTTTACAATATTATATATGACAACATAGCTTACATGGCTTGGCTATTATGCAAATGTTGCTGAGCAAAAGGTTTGGACATTAACACAAATCACTTAGAGCAGTGAAACAGAGATAGGAAAGTTCATTAGTAAAATCACAGTGTTCAGCTAAAATACCGTTAAACCAGAACCTGACTAATTCCCAGCATTACACTGCAGCTTACTGGCTACACCGTGTGAAAGCACCCGAAAAATATAGCTAGCGAGGTAACACGTAAATCGAATGAGTTTCTCACTCAAGTTCACTTCCTAAACAACGCAGAACTTAAAATTATCCGGGAACCTGTTCCTCCCACGCACTTCAAACAAATAAAACGTTGGCGTCATTCTTGCGGACGAAGCGCGGATCCGCAGAATGTTGCCGCAATAAATTTATCAAAATTCTTCAAATTTCCTCACGTCTTGTACGACGTGACATGCTCTATGATATTGGTTCCTTGGTTTGATGGGAATCTGAATCGGGTTTGCTGTTATGGTTGCTATTATAGGGATATGGTCAGAAGGTGTTACAGGTCCTGGTTGAAAAAAGATATTATGGTAGGCTAATAGGTTCTGTAGAGCAATGTCTGGTGTAGTTGTGCTTCTGTGGGTGATCAATGTGGGAAAGTATGGACCTACGTGAATACATTTTTGTCTCTCTATCAGGTAGTGAAGATGGTTTCCTCTTCTGTTGTTGTGTGAGTTTCCTATGGTTCTATGGGATGCATTGATGTCGCCTATGAAATATACCGGGTTTGGTCTGTTTAATAATGTATGGAAATCTGCAAAGTGAAGGTAATCGACTCTCGGTGGGGTGTAAGTTGTGCCTATTGTAAGTGGTCCTTGAAGTGTTTCGACGGTGACTGCCATCATGTCTGAGTAGAAATTGTCATGAAGTCTGTATGGAATGTTCTTTTTTATTGCAATTGCAGCCCCTGCATGTTGTTCATTTGTCTTGTTTGCGTAAAAAGTATTATAGTTGAAAATTTTCATATGTTTATCTCCTGTTAGGCTGTGAGCGTTTATTAGAATTATGTCAGGATCTATGTGGTTGTAGATATTGGTTAGGGCTATTTTGTTAGTGTTCCAGCACTGTACGTTGTGTTGTACTACTGTCAACTTGCGTAGATTCATTTTGTAGGGGGAATATTTTTAGGTTTTTTGGTTGCTGTGATCATTGATTGGTGTCTGTGCAACGCTATGAATTGATCGTGTGGTATTATGTTTATTTTGATCCGGGTGAATTGAACTCTTTTTGCAAATATGTATTCCAGGAGTGTCGCTGATCTCATTTCCTGCACTGAGAATTTTAACCCGCTTCCATTGTTTTTCTTTAGCTCAGATATAAACCAGTCTGCGTCTGGTTCTTCTGGTATTGTTGATCGGTCCTGAAAGTTGCGGTACAGTTTAATGGGGTGGCTATGTTTCTTGTCTATGACTATTGTTGAATTCTCTGTTTCCTCGCTGATCCTCCTCGTGTGTCTAAGGTCGGTCTCTATATCAAATTCTGTTTCTGTTTGAGTATCCATGGTTTCTTCCACTAGGTGGTGTTCAAGAGGAGTTGCTTGTGTGGTTGGTGTTTCATTGTTTCTATAATAAAAGTTGAAAATAGCTGTCGAGTCTCGGTCTGGAAAAGTTGTCTCTATGTCAAAGTTGTCTTTGAGGGATTGGGACAGAATATTGCCAAATTTCTTTGTTCTGTCTAATGCTGCTATGTGTGCCTCTAGTATTAAGGCTGTAAGTTTAATATGCGTATGGTTAGTGAGGGTTAGGGTGTGTTGCGGTGGATTTGTCTGTTGGATTGCTTGTTTGGCTATTTCAGCGTAGGTACTATTAGTTTGTTGCTGTTTTTTCAATTGTTTCTCTTCCCGTTTTAGTTTGACGATGTTTTTCTGTACAGACAGCTGGCTGCGAGTGTTCTATGTGGTCCTTGGCAGTTTAGGCATTGTTTCAAAGTGTTATTGCAGTTTTGATATGTGTGTTCCTGGGATGAGCACTCAGAACAGAACTGGGAACTTTGTGTGCATTGAAAGGCGGGGTGATCTTCGAATTTATAACATTTGTAGCAAATCAAGATGTGGGTGTACTCTTCCTGTTCGCATTGGTGGGATGTGATTTTTGTATGGAACATATAGAAACCGTCTCTGAGTATCCTTTGCGCTGTTACTGTGTCTGTTGTCACTATTTTAAGCAAGTGGGTGTAATTTTTTATTTTGATTATGTCTGTTACTTTTAACCAATTGTTTTGATTTTCAATCTCATTCTTTATTTCGTCTGTAGGTCTCGCACCAATATCTGAGTCAATTTGTCGAACGAATATGGTCCTTTTGGCTCTTAAGTCAGGTGGTATTGCTGGAACCAGGTTTAATTTTTCGAATACTTGGGTGGCCTTAGGAGATGTTAGTTTATCTACTGAATTGGTATCATCAGTCACAGCATAGAATCCATTTTTGGTGCTTGTTAGCCGGATGACGGGGGCATTTAGTTCTTTAAAAGTGGCTTCAAAGATTTTTGCTTTGTCTGTCTGCTTAGAGATGTCAATGGTCTTAAGTTGGACACGATATGTTGGTGTTTTAGCTGGTCGAGGATTCGGAAAGGAGGCCGTCAGCGGTTCTGGAGGGTGTAAAATAGTCGGTGGCGCAGAAGCCGGCCCGGACTTTCCAGAAAAGGAATCAGATCTAGTCCTTGAGGTGGAACGGCCCGAAGGCTGGAGAAAAGGGGCGCGGGGTGGTCGACTACCCTGTCCTCCACGACCACCCCCAGCCCCCCTCCCCCGCTCAGGGGGGGGCATAGCAGCTAACACACCGATTAACAGTGGTACAAATCAACAAGATCACCAAAAAAGCACAAAAAAGAAGAAAAACAAATAGAAATGATCGCAAGAAATAATAGACGAGGCAATCACCCCTATATGGCTACAATAATAGTAGCTTACCTCTTACTCCCAAGACAAAAGTAAGGCTATTTAAGAGACAGTACAATTCCCAAGGGGGCCAAAACCTTCTCCAAGCAGAGAGCACACAGCGAAGCACACATCCACTCGGCACGGTAACCGGAGTGACCCTGAACTGCGCTTAGCGCGCAGCTCTTTATATAGGGCTGGTGGTGGCCGCACTGAACCGAGCTAGCCTCTGGTTAGCCGGCTCGGGGTGGCGCTTTTGAAGCAGTCGAGGCTGAGCTAAGCGTACGTGAGTGTTCAGAGGTGTTGCCTGGCTGCTCGGTGCGCGCGGCTTGTAGAGGCTTGGTCCGGCACCCCAGCGTCAGCCTCGAGCGCTGATTGGTCGTTCAGTGAGAGCGCTTCGAGGCAGTGGGGTGGCGCTTTTGTGCCTGTGTGGTGGTGAGCGCGTACAGCTAGACGAAACCACCACAGAAATGTTATCTAAAATTATAAAAATGATTGTGTTAATCTTATTCAATTTTTAGAGGATAGTTTTAATAATTATGAAATTTAGAATGAAGTTCGACTGAGGGCGTACACTACATAACCGTCCACTCCACTGCATAGCTTTTGCCACTTTTTCACCCTTAGTTCTAGTGCATCCATCTTCACTTATCATACAACCTAAATATTTGTATTCTTTTGTTCTACCTATTCTGATTTATCCAATATTCCACAGTCTGTCTCTATTAGTCTCATCACTATTTATAACCATCCCCTTACTTTTGTCGGCACCAAAGTTCATCTTGAAATCTGTACTATATCCATTCACAATGTCAAGCATCCTTTGCAGTTCATGTCCATATTCAATAACCACAACCACATCATCTGCATACAACAAACAGCTCAGTCTCTCATTACCAACTTTCAGTCCTAAGCCACTCCTTCTCAGTCGAACTGCTAATTTTTCTGTGTACAATCCAAACAACAGGGGAAACAGAGTACAGCCCTGTCTCACTCCTCTAACATTCCTCACTTGCCCTGTTTCCAAATTTCCTAACCTGTATATTGCGCTTGTGTTCTCATACAGACTTTGTACAATTTTTACTATTTTTCTGCTAAACCCAACTTTTCTCAAAAGTTAAAAGAGCCTATATCTAACCCGATCCACTCTGTCATACGCCTTTTCAATATCCAGGAATGCTAAATATGCCTTCTTATCATCCTTCCTCATTCGTTCAATTATTTCACTCACTACAAACAGATTATCCTCCCCACGTCTATCTTGCCTAAATTCATTCTGTTCTTCACCTAGGACTCCTAATTCCTCAACTAAGTTTTTCATTCTCTCATTCAAAATACCACAAAAGATCTTACATACAGTGTCACCCAGTGCAATTGGTCTGTAATTTTTAAGTTCTTTTATACTCTTATGTCCACCCTTATGCAACAGAACTACATTACACTCTTTCCAGTCATCCGGTACTCTTTCACTCTTCCATATCTCATCATATAAACATTTCAACATACTGACTACACTCTCTCCTCCACATTTATAGAACTCATATGGGATCTTATCAGGGCCACATGCCTTTCTATTTTTCACTTTCTTCAAAAACTTACAATCTCTTCACAAGTGATTTCGTCTTCCTTTTGCAGTTCACGTTCATCAATCAGAAAATTCACGGGTTCATCATCTGTAACCTGCTCATTCATTCCACCAATGTCCTCCCAGTATTCTTCAACTGCTTTCACCATTTGCATCCTATCTTGCACACTGCAACCATTGACTACTAATTCATCAACTTGAACTTCAATACCTCTATCATTACCTGGTATAAACCTGTACCAATCTTTTATTCAATTCGGACCTTTCTTTCTTACAATCTCTTCACAAGTGCTCGCCATAGCGCAAGTGGCTAGGGGTTCTGCCGCCGTGCGGGAGACCCGGGATCGATTCTCGGCGCTGGCGGTGGCGATTTTCTCTGTTGGGTATAGGAGAAAAATTCCAAGCACAATACGCCTCTCCACCCAGGTGTCTGAAATGGGGACCGATCTTGACCGGGGGAACGCATCAAGGCGTCCTGGCGTTAGTTATAAGGCATTTTTAAATCGAATGTACAAGGTGATATGTATCAGGCTTGATTGGAAATAAAGCATCCGTAGATGCCTTCATTGTTATTATTATCTTAGATTTTCAACTTGGTGTCTCTCCTCTTTAACTCTAGCCTCATTAATCATTCACCTTACTTTTTTCTGCTGGTCCTTATACTCATTCCATGCATATAGTACTACATTCCATTCCATGGCGTGCTGTATATAGTTTCCAAATTTCAGACCAATCGGATCAAAATTCAATTTTGACGGGAGGACCCCCTTAAGGGTGCATGCAAGTTTGAAATCATCTCATCTTAAACTACAAAAAATTGCAGTAAAATCATTTTTAAAATAAACTCACACGTTTTTTTCATCAAGTATTGAAGCTAAAATATAATCTATTCCATCATATAACAAATATTGTTTTAAAAACAAACTTCAACGAAATTTTCATTTCTGAAGGGAATATTACACAATGGTCAACAAATCATTGCCGCATGTCACCATTTTTGATCTCGTGCTCCTCATGAACCTGTTTACCATTCATTTTTATTTCGTCATTTAGATTAAATAGGACAAAATTATTTTTTTGTGTTATAGATAGTAGTTTAATTTTATACCAATTAAATTGTCCGCTAGTGGGAGTGTTTTTATATTGATTTAATGCCTTTCTCTGTATAATTTGGTCTTATTGAGTTACCTAACATGTATTCCCATTTATTCTCGGTCTTCAGAACGTGTTTGACATTTGTTTAGATGTCTATTTATATTTAAATTATGTAGTTTAGTGATTGTCTGTATTACTTCGAAAATGTGCTTTGTGTCACTCCAGTGTTCAAATTTAAAAAAAAAATCAGCTCATGGATTCAAGGTCAATTACCTATCTTCATTCCACTGGTTGTAGACATGAATGATTGTCATTTCACATCGTAAATTTTGTCACTCAAATTTCTACTATCCGAAATATTTGCTAAAAATCACGTATATTTTAATTCTGTTAGGAACATATTATTGAAGAGCTGGGAGTAGCAAGCAAACTAATAAGCTAGCAAAGCTGTTATCCTGGATAGGCTTTTTGCAGGATGGTCAAGATTTTATCCAATATTTTTATTTATGTTACATATATTGACGTAACACAGGCTCTGCTTTTGTGTCAGTTTATGCTTTTAACTTATAAAAATTATGTCAAATTTTTTGTAATTTGGTCTTCTCTTTCTGTAAATCTTGTCCTGGTTAATGTAAAATATTAATTCCTAGTTTCAATGAGATAATGGTAAATGTAAAGGACTTGACCATAATTGATATTCGAATTTTTGATGCCTTAATAATGTTAATCATATGAAAATAAACAAGTTTTCTTCAATGCACTTTCTGGCGGAAATGAGTATTTTAAAAGTTATGGCGTTGAATGAGTTACCGGAACTCCATAGTGCATCACCCTATTACAAACGTAAAGAGGTTGGGTCGTGATGTTGCGGGTTCAGAATTTCCTATAATACATCATTGATCTTGTATAGTGAGCCTAAAACTGTTGGTGAAATGAAACCTTGGTGATTGTTATAGTTTACTCAGAACCAGAATATGAGAAATAACTAATCCAGAGGCACAGCAAATAGAAGAAAATGTACAGACCGGTATGATAAGATGAGCCAAGAGTAGGGAGCATAGGGAGCATGGACATGAGGTGTTGACTTGCTGGCTGAAAAGAATGAGTGCAACTTATAAGTACAAGAACCGCAAGCAACTCCCATGACCAGGCTTTACAAAAAGAATAAAACAACCAGAAATTAAACAGAAATCAGAAGCAAATAAATCTCATAATGCAAAGTAAATCAAAATAATTCAAAAATACAAATTATACAAGTAAAATGAACATAAAGAACAGAACTTCAATTCAAAATAATGGAAATCAATCAAAATGAACATCTCAAGACACAATGGGAAAAATAAAGAAGCAAACCAAATCAGAAACCAAAACTGATGAACTGAAAATTCCAAACAGGCACATGCTAATTAACTAGAAGAACCATTCAACTCACCTCCCAAGATGGTAGCACCCAAGCAAGCCAGGTCTTCCAGGCTTAAGATTACTTTATGCACAATAATAGTTTATAGCAGAGCAAGAATCTAGGCTGAAACAAACAAAAAGAAACACACAAATAAGGCATGCCATGCAATGCTATCACAGAGCACACAAAAACCACAGCCGATAGTGCGTGATGAAAACCTTAGGAGGCCTCCCGGTAACAGTGAGGGGTAGCCACAGTTCTTTTAGTTTTATAATTTTCACTAAAAGAACTGTTGCTACCCCTCACGACCCAACCTCTTTACGTTTGTAATAGGGGGTTTGCTCTTCGTCGGCTTGGTTGGCGCGCGGGAACGCCTGTTTACTTTCACGTCGGACCGCGCGGTATATTTTTCCCCGCCTCAAACACTGGAGTTACGGTAACTCATTTAATGCCATAACTTTTAAAATACTCGTTTCCGCCGGAAAGTCCATTGAAGAAAACTTGTTTATTTTCATGTGATTTACATTATTAAGGCATCGAAAATTCGAATATCAATTATGGTCAAGTCCTTCACATATACCGAGATAATTGGTCAATATGCAGTTTAGGCGATCCCCCAAAATTTAGAACGGTAAATCTGAAGGATATGTCAGTTATTGATTTTCCAATTTTTGGTGCCTGAACCTAATTAATTGAATCAAAATAATCAAGTTTTCATCAATGCACTTTCAGTCTCAAATGTGTATTTTACGATTTATAGCGGTAAGTTTAGTTTTGTCTCTAATGACGAATGCGCTTGAATAAACAGCTACTTATCGATTTTCAAATTTTTGTTGCTCGAATCAGGGTAATAACATTGAAATAAACAACTTCTCTTCTATACACTTTTTTGTGAAATGAGTAATTAAGGATACCGTCTGGGTAAAAAAAAAGTCCGTTATTTATGGATGGATTTCTCTGAAATTGTCACAGTAGGTGTGAAATGATGCATAGATCATTTGTTATTTCGACAAAATTTCTGTAGCTGCACTTTTTTTTTTTTTTTTTTTTTGAAAAATATGATAAAATAAGGGGGTTATGTAAAATCTATCTCCTTCTACAATTTTGGGTAAATGTATAGTGTTTGACCATAATCGATTTTCCACTTTTTGATCAAGAAAGATGGTTAATGAGACCAAAATAAACAAGTTTTCTTCAATGCACTTTCCTTCGGAAATGAGTATTTTAAAAGTTATGGCGTTAAATGAGTTACCGGAACTCGATAGTGCATGACCCTATTACAAACGTAAAGAGGTTGGGTCGTGAGGGGTAGCCACAGTTCTTTTAGTTTTATAATTTTCACTAAAAGAACTGTTGCAACCCCTCACGACCCGACCTCTTTACGTTTGTAATAGGGGGTTTGCTCTTCGTCGGCTTGGTTGGCGCGCGGGAACGCCTGTTTACTTTCACGTCGGACCGCGCGGTGTATTTTTCCCCGCCTCAAATACTGGAGTTACGGTAACTCATTTCCCGTTCTCACTCCTAAAATACTCATTTCCGAAGGAAATTGCATAGAAGAAAACTTGTTTATTTTCGTCTCATCTACAATGTTTCTTGGTCCAAAAGTGGAAAATCGATTATGGTCAAACACTATACATTTACCCAATTTTGAAGTTACAGAACCAGTATTTCGTTTTTAGATTGCTTATATGTCTATATAACCATAAGCAATAGGGAATTTTGATAACTTCTTTTTGTGGATTTTGGGAATTGAAAATTTTTTTTTTTTTTTTTCATTTTTTTTTTTCATGTGGTGTAATTTTCAAAACAATAAATGTATCGAAAAATGCTATTGCTTATGGATACACCTTGCTAAGCTCTATCGAATGGTATATAAACCATTCTTGTAGCTCTAAAATTGTGGAAGGAGATAGATTTGAGAAAACCAATATCAAGTTTCCAGAAAAACGTGTTTTTTCACAAAAAAAAATTTTTCTTTTTATCTTTTGAACTACAGGGTTTTCTACAATGAACTCTTGAGCGTTTGTAGCTCTTTTCAAGCCCTTTTGATTGATATAATTTATATTGCTGTAGCTCTGTAACTCTGGGAAAAAATAAACAACAAAAGGGAATGGGTGTAATTCTTGACCAAAAAAAATTTTTAATTTTTAATTTTTTTTCACCAAAATACGTTTTTTTGTCTATTCAACTCTTATGTTTTATAGCTCTTTTCAAGCCCTTTGGATTGGTGTGCTCACCACTGCTTTAGCTATGATACTGCAGCTGTCATCGAGCTATGAAGGAAAGCTGCGGTATCATAGATACGGCAGAACAGCTAAATTCTGAAATTGTCAAAATTTCATAAAAAATATTGAAAGCCTTAGAATGTTTCGTTTGAATAATGGAACCACTTTGAGTAGCCCATGAACGAACTATAATGCCATTCCCGCAGAGAAACGCTCAATTGACTCCCAATAATGAGGGGGGGGAGGGTTCAAGGTCACTCCACCCCCATCGCTTTCCCCCCCTCTGGTGGGCGCACTATTCGGAGTAGACGTAAACGGAAAGTACCAATGGAAGCGCAAGAAAATCCTCTATAAGATGCATATAAAAACAGAAAATCAACACATATCCTGATTTCTACCCAGACGGTCTCCTTAACGAGGTAGGGTAATGTTCGAATGGCCGGACGGTTCGAATCGTCGGTCATTCTACGTTAATTTTCAATTTTGACGATCGATAGCAATCCAAAAGCCACCCCATAAGACGCGTAGAAGTATACACCACTACAGGCCTTGATGGTTGAGTTTTTAGATAGCTACCGAGTGCAAAAATTTAAAATTAACTAAGAATGACCGACGATTCGAACCGTCCGGCCTTTTGAACATTACCCTATAGCGGTAGGTTTGGTTTCGTCTTTGATGACGATCGCGCTGGAAGCGAGTGCGCATTGCAGTGTTGCTGTCCGACGTGCTTCTTCAATTACTTGCCGCTTCGAACACTGGAGTTGCGGTAAGTCATTTACTGCTATAAATAATAAAATACTCATTTGAGACGGAAAGTGCATAGAAGAAAACTTGTTTAGTTCGATCTAATTAACTATGCCTAAGCATCGAAATTTACAAAATTGATAACTGACATATCTTTCAGATTTACCTTAAGAACTTTAGGTTAATGGGAAGGGGATGCAACTAATCGATTATTGAAACTGTGTTGCCGAAAACATATCAATTACATCAAAATGAACAACTTTTTATCAATGCACTTTTTGAGCAATTGAATATTTAACACGTTAACCGTCACATGCACCACCGGTGGTACACGGAGGGAATTTTCATAATGCTGTGGACCGACCCGAAGTCTCAAACTATATTTTTATAAATTCTTAATCAAAGCTACGTTAGGGCCCGATCCACATAATGTTTGCTATTTTCAAAATTGCTTACTGCAATTGACTCTAAATTTTAGTTGAATATTGAACTTAAGTTTAACCCGTGACGGTTAACGTGTTAACGAGTTATAGCAGTAAATTACTTACAGCAACTCCAGTGTTTGAAGCGGCAAGTAATTCAAGCCAAGCGTCGGACGGCAACACTGCAATGCCGTCTCGCGTCCAGCGTGCTCGTCATCGAAGACGAAACCTAACCTACCGCTATACCTCGTTAAATACTTATGTTCCGCAAAAAGTGTATCAAAGAAAAGTAGTTTATTTCAATGTTATTATCGTGATTCAAGCAACAAAAATTCTGAAATCGATAAGTAGATGTTTATTCCATCGCATTCATGAAAGACGAAAATTAACATACCGCTATAACTCATTAAATACTCATTTGCCCCAAAAACTGCATAGAAAAAAATAGTGATGTACCGATGTATCGGTATCGGTATCGGTATCGGCAGTATCGGCCATTTTTAGTGGTATCGGTATCGGCAAAATCCGGCCGATACTTTACCGATACTTTCCAAAAATACGTATTTTATCATTCAAATGAAGGTCATAAATCATGAAAGTAAAAGTATTTAACCTAATAATACCCGTTGTGTGTTCATTTATATACTTATTTGGTGTCCGCGTTGTGTGAGTTTGCGGTATCATTGATACAGAATTCCTCAGTGTAACATTGAAAGATGGCGTTTCCATGCATTTAAATATTTGACATTTTATCAGGATAGGTTTTGTTAGGATAGGATAGGTTAGCTTAGATTAGGATAGGCTAGGTTAGCACAGGTTAGGTAATACTGTCAGAATTTTTTCTCGGGTCCGCCTAGCTTAACGATGACATTGTCCATGGAATCTCCGCGGGTCCTGCTACTATCTGATAATACCCTTGGTTTATTTGGAGTCCGCTTCTTCCATTTTCTTTGTCACGCTCATGAGGAGAGTTAGTGACCGTATCTGTGATACGAGTTTCACCAGTGCGTAAGAACAAGAATATTTTTCATCACGAGCGCTGTTAGGATGAATGCATTCGTTGGGCATCACATTTGGCACATTTTTTCAAGAAAGTTAGTGAGTCCCGTAATTTTTGACGGGCTGTGCGTACTTGTAATCAAATAAAGAGCCTTTTCATACCTAGTAAATTAGATAGCTAACTGTTGAATTATAGCGTTCAATCAGGCCCGCTAACTGAATTCACTACTTTGAATTCCCGATGAATCACGGTCATAACTGAAAGCTATGTAAAATGAATAGTTAAACCCTGTAGATACATAAAATTTTTATACTTTTACGACTAAACCTTTATAGTTTGACCTAATGTCCATATCTTAAAGTATGTGACAGGCTAACAAAAACCAAACCAATTTAATAAAGTTGAAGGTGCATTTGAAAGTTTTTGTGAATTTAGTACAGAAATTGCCGAAAATTCTATTTTAATTTAGCTTATAAATCGCTAAATATTACGAAGCTAATAATTTATTTTAACTTAGCATGCATATCACCGTTCATTACGAATTTAGCATTTTTCTTCTATGTTAAGATGTTTGAACAATTCACGAACAATCTTATAGTTCAATACATCTGAACGGGTCAGTTGATTGCTTTCATCGCAACTTGATGAATTTGTAGTGAATTTTCACTACTGGTTTGTACCTTAACCGTACAGCTAGGGTTTACATGGAGGTTCGTCCCGCGGCTGTCTGGCTGCGGCTGAAATGGATGACCACTCGGCCGAGGCCAGGCAGTTGCGTCGGAGCCTTCATGGTGTGCAATAAATTGGGATTTTTAATAAAACTTATTATCGTTTGCTGGCAGTAGACATTTTTTTTCGTGGCTTAATTTGGGTTAAGAGTGAAGATGGAAACAAAATCTGAGTTAGCTGACGTAATGCTTAGTCTCACAGAGGCAATCAAGGGCTTACGTGCAGCCAAGTTGCCTCCACCAGGGAAGTTTTCGGGCAAGCCTAGCGACGGTCAGGTCTCGGTTTTCTTGACTAAATTTGAGAATTATGCAAGTTCTAAGTACCAGGAAAACAAGTCGGCTTGGGTTCAGGAATTGCCAGAATTTCTTGAGGGGGAAGCCAAGAAGATAGTTCAAGCATACGGAACGGGAGCTGACTATGGGGAAGTAAAATAGGCATAGGAATAGAGCAAGCACTACATGGGGCACTTACAAACATCAGGCAACCCGCTTTATTAGCCTGCTCGTAGACAAGTGCACACCATGAAGGCTCCGACGCAACTGCCTGGCCTCGGCCGAGTGGTCATCCATTTCAGCCGCAGCCAGACAGCCGCGGGACGAACCTCCATGTAAACCCTAGCTGTACGGTTAAGGTACAAACCAGTAGTGAAAATTCACTACACTACAAATTTGAAAACGAGGAAAATTCCAATGAACTTAATTATATTTACTAGGAATACGTTTCGGAGTCCAGCTCCATCATCAGTTCGTAAAATTAAAATTCATTACGACTACAATAAAAAAAAATAAAATGTTGGATACAGTCATCAAAGAAAATCACGAAAACAAAAAAAAATTAAAACATGTCCCAGAGAAAGTAAAATCGACATCTACTTCCAATTTACGATGGGTAGGAACTGTCAGAATTGTTGAGGGCTAGTTTTCGTTTAAAAATATGTAGCGACTCTGAAATTCTGAGGTCACATGTAGTTGAAGCCGAAGCTAAGATTTTGAAGTCCGCAGAGGATATCGGTTCGTTGCATTTTACTGCGTGATTACGTACGAATTGTGCGAATTCATTCCCCGTGCGGAAGCTTCAACCCCGATGTTCGGTCATTCTGATATAAAAATTTTGTGCCGTAATGCCGACTTACGATGATATGCTCTGCACACAACTGTAAGAATAAATCAGAAAGGCTCTTTCTCCATCAAAAGCGTATCCTCGTACCGGAATTGTATAATTTTATGGTTGCTTCATTTTTCCGGTACAAGGATACGCTTCCGATGGAGATGCGAACCTCGATCTCTGATTTATTTTTAACAGTTATACAGTTGTGTGCAGTGCACATCATCGTACGTCGGCATGACGTCACGAAATTTTTATAATAGAATGGTCGAACATTGGGGTCGGAGCTTCCGCGCGGGGAACTAATTAGCTTACTCCTCACACTCCGCAGCACGTAATCACGCAGTAAAATGCTACTAAATCTTAGATTCGGCTTCAACTGCATGTGACCTCAGAATTTTATAGTCGCTACATATTTTTAAACGAAAACCGGCCCTCAACAATTCTGATAGTTCCTACCCATAACAAATTGTAACTAAATAGTAATCTTGTCGATTTCAGTTTTTTCTGGGACATGTTTTAATTTTATTTTCATTTTCTTGATTTCTTTTAATGACTGTATCCAACATTTTGCTCTATCTTTTATTGCAGACATGATGATTTGTAAATTTACGAACTGATGATGGATCTGGACTCCGAAACGTATTCCTAATAAATATGATCAAGTTCCTTGAAATTGTCGTTTTTAAATTCTTCATCTTATAGATGGTTGCGTGTTTGCGGATATGTTCGGTTTCGGGGCTTACCGAATTTTAATATTTTCTTTCGCCAAAGTATGTACTCGTATTTGGTGTGAATAACACGAAAATGACAATCCTTTTTTCGGAGAAACTATTGTTTTGTTCCACTTTTGGAGCCAGTTGCTATTATAGCTAGTTTACATTACGTTGCAATATACGATTAGAAACACTTATCTATTGAATGGATTTCATTTTGTTGTTTTTCTCAACAATATAGTTAACATGGCAAGAGCATTTCATTTTTCACAATCGGAAACTTTTTTGTCAATATTTTTGTATTATTAGATATATAAGGAAATAATTTTATTATAACTCCCATGTATAGGAGTTATAATGGTTTTATTTTAATACAAGTGTGTACGGCCAACCAAAAATGGGATTCAATACTTTTCATGAACGAATTTTCAAGATGTAGATGATAAACAAATACAGTATATCCATCCTAACAGTACCCGTGATGAAAAATATTTTTCGCACCGTTGAAACTCGTATCACAGATACGGCCATTATAACTATCCCATGGAGCTAGGATATATGGAGGGAGCATAGCCGATTCCAATCGGGTTCAAATTAGCAGCAAAAGTTGGGAGACTGGGGCATTGGCAAGGCCCCCACGTGAGCCAACCACAGACGCTTGGCTGAAGTTGGCTCCTCCTCGCCTCCTCTACAACTCGTTCATTTGCCAAAGCAAGATTAGTACCGCTCCACAAATCGAAGGATGAGGTGCGCGTGCAAGTCGCTCTCTAATTTGTTATATTCAAGGGCCTGTAATCTTTACAGTTTTTAACTCTTAATGTATCTTTGCTAGTAATTTTGATATTATTAAGTGTCCTCGAGTGAGGAAACACAATTTATTATCTTTCGGAGTCTTAGAATCCCAAATTAATGATTAAGATAAACTCAACAGCTGGAAGAGCAATCAGCGAGCATGTACGCACCCTAGCGTAGTTAGTAGGTAACTGGCTTCCGTGCTGACGTCACACTTGCGAGACGGCTATTGGTTACCACAAACATGGGAGAAATCTCAAAAACTGGTTCCCTTCACAGACGGCTATGCTCCCTCCATATATACTCCCTCCACGAACTATCCTTATGAGCGTGAGTGTCAGAGAAATGGAAGAAACAGACACCGAACAAATAAACCATGGGCAAGGGTATTATTAGGTAGCAGCATGACCCATGGAAATGCCGAGGACAATGTCATCGTTAAGCTAGATGGACCCATGGAAGAATTCCGTCAACATCATCTAACTTATGCTATCCTAATTCTATGTCGTGACTCGCACCGCCGCAAAGCACGTTCACGACGCGAAGGCCTAGCGATCGTCATTACATGGTAGCAACTGCGGTTCTTGTAGACCCTACACCACTAATGCGTTTTCCTCTGTTGCCAATACGTAGAACGGAAAGTCGGGTAGGTTTAAAATGTTTATGCCGAACACATATGCACAAGAACACACTAAGCTCTCTTGACTCGGAGTTCCCCTCCGGTGACAAATCACCATTACTCAAAAATGATTGCTTCGGGCACAGCTATTCACCAAATTTCTATATCTAATTTAATGTCTTTTAATTATTCAATATGTCCTGAAAGCTGCACAAAAGCGACGTGGTTAGGAAAATGCGTAAATTACGGCGATCACAACAACCTATCCAATACTACTAACCTATCCTGATAAAATTTCAAACATATCATTGCATGTACAAACGATCTTTCAATGTTACACTGAGGAATTCGGTCTCCGTGATACCACAAACTCAGACATCCTATGTTTCTTAAGAAGCGGACACCGAACTAATACATAAACTAACATACAACGGGTATTATTAGGTTTGATGATTGTAAAAGTATCGGTATCAGTAGTAGTATCGGTCAAAGTATCGGTATTTTCAAGTATCGGAGTATCGGTATCGGTATCGGCCAAAAAATGGGTATCGGTATCTGTATCGGTATCGGCCAAAAAAATGGTATCGGTACATCACTAGAAAAAAAGTTGCTTATTTTGATATAATTACCATGATGCAGGCAACAAAATTTTGAAAATTGATTAATTGCATCTCCTTCACATTAACCAAATTTTATCCCAAAGAACCACTAAAGGAACCCATTTAAGAACGTTTTACAAGAATGACATTCTGCGCTCTGATGCGTTATTTTTGAATTATTCAACTTTGAAGTTGGCTTATGCGTGTCTAAGGAAGCGAGTGCACCAAGCAAAATTTAATTAAGAACAGAAGCTAATCCCCTATTGCAAGCGTAAACAGGATGACACGTGAGGGGGAGCCCCAATTCTTCTAGTGGAAATTATAAATGAAGGTTCTAACCTACCCATCAGGGTGACGTCCGCAATTGTGTTTACATCAGCTCCAAGATGTCGGCAACCGTACTGGGTGGCCGCCATCTTGGAGCTGATGTAAGCACAATTGCGGACGTCACCCTAATGGGTCGGTTAGAGCCTTTATTTATAATTTTCACTAGAAGAACTGTGGCTTCCCCTCACGACCTAACCTGTTTACGTTTGTAATAGAGAGTAAGCTTCCATTATTAATTAAATTCCGCTTGGCGCGCGCTTGCTGCGTTGTTGGAACATCCTGTCCTTTGGTGCGCGAAAGCCAACTTCAAAGTTGAATAATTCAAAAATAATGCATCAGTGAGCAGAATGTCATTCATGTAAAACGTTCTTCAATGGGTTCCTTTCCTGATTCTTTAGGATAAAATTCTTAATTTTGGTGGATCCCCTAAACTGCATATTCACCAGATAATTTGTATTAGCAAAAAATTTAGTTTATAATAATTCATTTTAATTAAACCTAAGGTTTTATTTTATGGACAACATCTTACTTCTCTTATGTCTTAAATGTCAGATTAGTTCAAATTTTACATTTTAGATGTTTTAGTTTGGTTAATTTCTGTGTTGAGTCTAAGAAACATGGAAGTAATAAATAAAACGTGATAGCTTACTTAAGTATAAGGTCAATATGCAGTTTAATGCGCTCACGGATTTTAACAATTCTGTTCCAATGAATCACTAAAGGAACACACTTGAAAACATTTTACAAGAATGACATTCTGCTCACTTAGTTGTTATTTTTGAGTTACATATTCAACTTTGAAATTTTTGTTCTCCATAGCAGTTCCAGTAAGTTCGCGCTTGAGCGGGAGCTGTTAGAGTATGTTTGGGTACTTAGTAATTTATTATTTGCCAACCCCACAGAGCCTGCGGAGCCTGAACCCACTTCTAGGATGTTTTAGTTAATAACACAATAATGGTTATCACCCAAAAATATTACGTTATAAAAATATTATATTACAGGGTGTCTACTAGGTAGTAAAGTAGTATAAAGTAGTAAAATTTGGAAAGTAGTAAATAAAGTGGTAAAAAGTAGTAAAATTTGCCTCAGGGTAGTAAAAAAAAATGTTAAGTGGAATAATTCTCTGAAAATTTAAAGTAATGTTACATATTTATATAGAATATAAAGATTTTTTAAAATTTATTTTTCTCATAATGAAAAATTTGCCTCGATTTATGGGAAATATTCCTGCAGAGTCGGATGTAATTTTAGGATTGGAGCACACATAATGGAAAAAAGTTTCAAAATTTTTGCAAACAACAGTAAAAACAGTTCTCTTTCTTTTCATTCCATTTGATCTGAAAGTTATCTAGTTGTTTTATGATGGAAGGTTCATTTGAGCCATTTTATTATTAACAAATTATTGAGAGAAAACAAGAAAACGGCTTTTGCTTTGATGCGGTAATTGAGGTTTCATAAATCGTATATATATAAATTAAAAAAAATGTAATGCCAGTGTCGATGCATTGTTGAAAACACTTCTATAAGTGAGCTCTTACTTTGAGTTACAAGTTTAGGAACTTGTGAAATCAGGGATTAGTATTGAAAATAAAACAAGGATTTAAAAATTTGTGCATTTATGATTATGAGGTTGACATTTAAGATTTTTTATTCATACGTATCAAATATGCATTATTCTATCTCAAGGAAAAATGAAATAGCATAGCTACATATTTTCTTGTGGAAGCAGATCAAGTGGCTTTGATTGAAATGTGTTTGTCAAGTAAAATAATTTATATTTATTACGAATTACGATTTTTTTAAACGTAAAACATCTTGTAAACTTTTTCTTTTAAATTTTATGAATAAGCATTAACAACTAGCCAAAATTTTCAAACAGGTAGTTGTACATAACACTAAATACAGGGTGTCTACTGGGTGCTAAAGGTGCTAAAAAGTGCTAAAACCAGCAAGGTGCTAAAAAATGTGCTAAAAAGTGATCAAATGGAAGGACAGGTGCTAAAAATTTATGAAAATGTTAAATTGCTTAGATTTTAATATGTATAAGTAAAAATGCAAGGGTTAGGATTGGTACCTGGCCATTCCTAATTGGGGAAGTTTCTACATTCCCCCGTACCTCAGCAGTATTTTTTTATTAGTACATTTGCAGAGTTTATATTATTTCTTAATTTGTTAAATTCTTGATTACAAATATCTAATTATTATAGTCATAAAAAGTTGACATCTTTCTTCATCTGGCTGGTAGGGGCTGTTAACCCTTTAACGCCCCAGAGGACACCAGTGTCCTCTTTCAAAATTCCCCTTCAATATATTTTATTTCTTATTCAATTAGTTCCCTAATGTGTTCTTTGAAGGTCTCTGCCAAGTGGCAGTTCTTATCCCATCCTGATATCGGTGACTGCCAGATGCCAGCGCCAGTTTAGTGACGGTGGTTGTGTTAACGGTAATATGAGTACAAAAATTCGGACGTTAAAGGGTTAAACATAAAATGTAATAATTACTATTATTTTATATTACTAAATTTGTTTATTTTTCAGGTTTTCTTTGTTGTTCAAAACCATCCTTAAATCCTTTTATAATAAAAATGGAATTGTTCTGAATATACATGTATTTTTGCTTCTGGAACCCCTCAGGGGGATACAACTATTGTATCTATGGGAATTAGCACTCCCAGGGGGAAAATGTGAGGGCCCAAGCTGAGAATTTGGTAGGCCTTCTTTTTGTTGAAATGAAACGTTTTTTTGTTATGTTAAGGACCACTTTTTTTCGGTTCACTACTGTGCTGTTTTTCAGCACCTCTGACTTTCTTCTTCAACTTTTATCTGATTTCATGAACTTCTTTCACAACTTACTGTGCATAAATTCCTCATTCTCTTATCTAAATACTAAATGGTGCCTTCCTCCTTCCTTATGTGAAGAGAGTGAGTTAGTGATTGGGAATAGTTTGTTTCAGAAAAAAAGTATAAACAAGTATACATATGTGAGTATGAATGGAGGTGTGATAGAGGAGAGAACATTGATGGATTATATTTTGGTTAGCAGGGGAGTGATGGGTCGTTTGCTCGATATGCACGTGTTCCGTGGTGAGATGAATGGTATTTCGGATCATTGCTTGGTGGAAGGAAAGTTGAGAGTAAGTGAAATGTGGGGAGGTGTAAAAAGGAGGAGTGGAAGGGAGGTGTTAAATGTAAGCAAGTTGCATGATTCTGAGCGTGAGTGTATCAGGAGAAGATGAAAGAGTATGGGAGGGTGAAGGAAAGTGAGGTGGGTGGAGTGGAAGGGGAATGGAAGTTGTTTAAAGATGCGGTGGAGAAATGTGATAGGGAAGTGTGTGGGGTAAAGAAAGTTGGAGGGGGGATTAGAAAGGGGAGTGAATGGGGGAACGGAGAAGTAGGAGCGGCTGTGAGAAGAAAGCGGGGGGCGTTCGAAAGGTGGTTGCAACAAGGCAACCAGCAAAATTTTGATGAGTATAAGGAGAAGAAGAAAGAGGTACAAAGAATGGTAAGGAGAGCAAAGAGGGCGGCGGATGAGGAATGGGGGAGGAAGTGGGGAGGTGATTTCATGGAGAGAAGGAAGGTTTTCTGGAAGTGAAGAGAATTAGGAAAGGTCAGGTGGAGAATGAGGCAAGAGTGAAGAATGCAAATGATAGGCTGCTAGTGGAGAGTTGTGATGTGAGAAAGAGATGGGCGGAGTATTTTGAGTAACTGCTGAACGTGAGGGATGATAGGGTTTCGAGAGAAGTCGCTGTTGGAAGCGATGTTAGAATGCCTGTGTTTGGTGAAGTGAATAGAATTCGAATAAGAAGTGCAGAGGTGAAAGGTGCGTTGAATGAAATGAAAAATGGAAAAGCTCCAGGTATGGATGGCTGCACGGTTGAATGTCTAAAGAAAGGAGGAAATGTGGTTTTAGAATGGTTGGTACGTTTATTAAATGTATGTTTCTAGGCTAGTAAAGTGCCGGTTGATTGGAGTAACGCGTGTGCAGTTCCGTTGTACAAGGGGAAAGGTGACAGGTATGAGTGCAGTAATTCTAGGGGTATAAGTCTACTGAGTGTTGTTGGGAAGCTGCATGGAAGAGTTTCAATTGGAAGAGAGTGTTGACGGATCGTGTGCTTGCTGAAGAACAGTGTGGTTTTAGGTGTGGTAGAGGTTGTGTGGATCAAATGTTTGCTGTGAGGCAGGTGAATGAAAAATACTTTTTAAAGGGAAAAGATGTATATTGGGCATTTATGGATCTAGAAAAAGCGTATGACAGAGTGGGTCGTGAGGCGCTATGGGAAGTGGTAAGCTTGTATGGAGTGGGTGGGAGACTGTTGAATGCGATCAAGAGTTTCTACTTTAATAGCAGAGCATGTGTGAGAGTAGAGAATGAGGTGAGTGAATGGTTCCCAGTTGTGACAGGTGTGAGACAGGGATGTATGATGTCGCCATGGTTGTTTAATTTGTTCATGGATGGTGTGGTGAGAGAAGTGAATGCCAGAGTGTTGGGAAAGGGTGCGCAGTTGGTGGGACAAAATGGTAGGTATTGGGAAGTGTGTCAGCTGTTGTTTGCAGATGATACAGCGCTTGTGGCTGATTCAGAGGAAAAACTGAGGAGACTGGTTGCAGAGTTTGGTAGAGTGTGCAAAAGGCGGAAATTGATGGTAAATGTGAATAAAAGTAAAGTGATGAGATGTTTAACAAGGTGGAGTGTTTGGAACTTTGGATGTGAGGTTGAATGGGGAAGTTTTAGAGGAGTTAGAGCATTTTAGGTACCTCAAGTCGGATGTGACTGTTAAGGATAGTATGAAAGTAGAAGTGAGGTATCGAGTGAGTGAAGGCTATAAGACATTGGGTGTAATGAGGAAAGTTTTTGAATGCAGGAGTTTGAGTATGAATGCGGAGATGGGACTGTATGAAAGCTTGGTTGTGCCAGTTTTGTTGTATGGAGCAGAGTCCTGGGGGTTGAGAGCAGCTGAGAGGAGGAAGTTGGATGTGTTTGAGATGAAGTGTTTGAGGAGCATGTATGGAGTAACAAGAAGAGATAGGATCAGGAATGAGTTGGTTAGGGGGCAGACGTGTGTTATCAAAAAGTTAAGCAGGCGAGTGGATGAAAGAGTGCTTGGATGGTTTGGGCATGTTGAAAGAATGAAAGTTGAGCGGCTGGTGAAAAAATATATATGTCGGAAGTGAGTGGTCTTCGAGCGCAAAGTAGACCACGGATGAGTTGGACGGATAGGGTGAAACGTGCTTTGTATGAAAGGGGTCTGACTGTGGACGTGGGGAGAGGGATGGCTGCGGACAGAAGTGAGTGGGGGCAGTGCATAAGAAGGTAATTTTATCTTTAACGAGGTACTGGAAGTTGCCCGCGTGTGATGGGGTCGACCTGTCCTGTGCGGGGGGAGGGGCTGCGCTCAATGAAGCGGTTGGGGTAAACCAGCTATGGCTTTCGGGCCTGACTGTGGAAGGTGGTTGTGCTGGGCTTCTGCTGATCCTGGCAGTTCAGGTGAGGCCAGTGCTGCCTCTCTCGCCTCCTAGTGACTAAGTGTGGTGATTGTGGCCTGCTGTCTGCTACTTTGCCATAGCGAGGATAAGCCCGGTATATGTATTTGTGTGTGTGTGTGTATGTATATATGGTTATCATTGGAGCTTATTGAAGGAAAAGGGTGCTAAAATTTCATCTTCAAATGTGCTAAAAAGTGCTAAAATGGAGGATGAGCATTTTATTAGACACCTTGAAATAACTATTACATTTTATTGGATTTCATCTTTAGTGGATGCAGTTGCCCATAAGATATATAGCGTAGTTGCCGTAATTGTTCTTTTTGTACACTTGATACTCAAAAAATAAAGTATTTTATTCAAAAATGTAAGCACAGAAATAAAATTATTCTCAATTAGCTTTTAGAGAGTCCTGCTACAATTTCAGATGAGCAAGTCGTGAATCAAACTTATTACATTTCAATTCCTCCTAATGAATAATGTTTAATTCAAAGTGCTATATTTGGCTGGTAAGGAAGGTCTTGATTATCATAAACTAGATGTAGCCTTCCAATTCTTATTCCAAGACAAATATTCTCACACTCCAAGTTGTTGCGGCAGGATAGAAACATTGCAATTACGTCAAAGGAACTTCTCTGCAGTTCATTTATATTCAGAAAGTGTTTTTTGGGCCTGAGCTTGATTATGAGCAGTATTATCTCCTTTGAAAAGACGAGTTTATTCTGTCCAATTCGATTTGGGGAACAACGATTTACTGAAACTATAAATGTTTTTTTTTTAAACTACCTCTTTGTAAAGCTGAAAGTTTTCTTTTTCCAGTGACGTTAATTTATGTCCAAGTACAGAAAGAATTATGCTATAAAATTATCTTTTAATACAATGTGTCATCATTTGAATGATAGTTCCTTTGAAGTTCCTTTTGGCAGTCATGACGATTCAGTTACCTCCAAGATGTCGTCATAGCATGGAGATGCTCCATGTAATCAAAGTTCATTCTTCTACAAAATGTATATAGGAAAGCTACATGAAATTTGCATTTTTGTGATTTGTTCTGTAATATAACATGTTTATAACCTATTTGTTATTATTGATTGCAATTAGGATGCCGATTTAGATTTTGAGGTACGATAGAAATAGTTTACAAGCTCATATTTCCGAAGTGCCATAGTGTTAGGTCATAATAAAATTCCTTGATCTCCTGCTGTAAAGAGATCTGACACTCCCCTTGTGTCTACTAGTTTCCAGTCAGTTTATTATTTTTTTCCATATGATGAGCTGTTGCCCTCATAGTTGAAAGGGGGTAAGACAAGGTCTTCGCCAAACTTTTGTTGGAGTCCATTTAGGACAGGGTGGGTACCTTAGGAATTTAGGTAACTTTTTTGCAGTAAAGCTTTGGTTGCTCCAATTAGTATTGAGTATTTTAAGTATTAAGAAACTTGGAACCTTCTTTGAATCTTTGGTATTGCGTATATTATTGACTCAAATTACTCCTTATAGGCCGCTTGTTTACATCTGGACATTTGGACAACATTCATTGTGTAAAAAAAGGTAGTAATTTTTTGCCATTCAAGGTAGTAAAAAGTAGTAAAATTTGGAAATGAAATATCAGTAGTTACCATGTATTAACACGTTAACTGCGATGGGTTAAACTGAAGTTCAATATTCAATTCATGGGTAACGTCAATTGTGGTAATCAACTTTGAAAATAGCAAACATTAACTGGATCAGGCCTTCTTTTCATTAAGTATTAATAAAAAATGAGTTAGTGACAGCAGGTGGGTCAGCAGTAGTATGAAAATCACCTAAGTGACCATCAGTGGGTCCCTTTGCAGGGAATGTGTTAAATCTATGGGATTCACTCCTACGGTTTTGCTAATGTTTTTCTGTTTGGCCGCCAAATTGAAACTGATGTCAACTGCATATTGATTTAAGTCATCACTATTCCAGTCCCAATAATATTTTTGGGTGATAACCTTTATTGTGTTTTTAACTAAAACATCCTAAAAGTGGGTTTAGGCTCCGCGGAGTAGGCCAATAATAAATTACGCAGTTGCGACATTGTTGGAACTGCACGGGAAACCCATTTCATGAGCGCCGCTCCTTAACTTTAAAGTTGAATAACTAAGAAATAGCGCATCAGCGAGCAGAATGTCATTCATGTAAAGCGTTTTTAAATGTGTTCCTTTAGTGATTCTTTGGAACGGAATTTTTAATTTCCGTGAGTGCATTTAACTGCATATTTACCAAATTTAGTTTATTTAAATTTTTCGGTCAATATGCAGTTTAAGCCTTGAACGGAAATTAAAAAATCCATTCCAAAGAATCACTATTGGAACACGTTTAAAAACGTTTTACAAGAATGACATTCTGCTTGCTGATGCGTTATTTTTGAGTTATTTAACTTTGAAGTTATAGGAATGGCGCTCTTGAAATGGCTTTCTTGTGCAAAAGTAGAGTGTATTCCAATAATGCCGCAACTGCGCGAAGCGCGGGAAAAGTCGACATTTTTGCAATATATTGCGTAATTTATGATTAGCCGACCCCGCGGAGCCTGAACCCACTTCTAGGATGTTTTAGTTAATAACAATAACGGTTATCACCCAAAAATATTAGGTTATAAAATATGATGTTAAAGCCACGGTATTCACTCCTTCGGTTTTGCTACTGTTCTACTTTGGCCGCCATATTGAAACTAATGTCAACTGCATATCGATTTAAGTCTTCACTATTCCAGTCCCGCTAATATTTTTGGGTGATTACCTTTATTGTGTTATTAACTATAGTGATTAGGCATTGGAACTCCATTTATGAAAACTCAGTTGAATATATGTCAGTGAAAAATGTTTTTTATTCAATTGAATAAGGAAGATTTTTCATTTGAAAAATGAAAATATCAAAAATAGTTAAAAACATGTTTTTCTCAACACTTTGACTTCAGCAGGTATACGTAAAGTTTAATGTTCAGTTCAAACACAGTGAGTTGAGTTAAGCATGGTTGAAAATAGCAAACATAAACTGGATTGCGCCTTCATTTAGTTATGATTAGGCATTTATAAAAATTGAGTTTGGGATTGCTGGTCGGTCAGCAGAATTCTGAAAGTTCCCTCTGTGTGCCAGCAGTGGCTCATGTTGCAGTCAAAGTGTTATTATTGATATTTTGATCATTCAAGCTAATAGTTCACTTGATCAGTCTTTTTTCTGATTGCTTATTTCTGCATTATTCTATTATTATTTGCTGAAAGATAGATTTTTAGCTCTTTTCAGTCTAAGATCCAACTGCAAATCATTTTAGAGTTAGGCCTTGATGTGGAAACATAACCTAGCTAAGTTGTGGAGCTTTAGCTTGATCAAAATGTAATTTTTCTATGCTTAATGGTCCTTTCTCTTAGTTGGCTGAAGATTGCTTATGTGGTGGTTGGAATTTTTTGACCTAACCAATATTTTACTATCTTGGGTACTTGTATGTTATCTGTCACCACTTTTAATATATGGTTTCCTTTTGATTTTAAGGTTAGGTTAAGTTAGGTTAGCTTATTTAAATTATTGATAATTTTTATTATTTTTAAATTTTACCTAAAGGTAATAATAATTTTACTGAGCTAACCTAACTTAACTCAACCTTAGCATCAAAAGGAGATCCTAAATTAAAAGTGGTGACAGATAACCTGCAAGTACCCTATCTTGATAGGATTTCAAGAAAGGAACTGATGGCATTAATTCAGGAGTTGATAGTAACAAAGTCAAAGTAATCCCAGAAGAAATGTGTTCTTGTGTACAAAAAGCACTTCTTTTAGCAGTTGAAGCAGATTATTTTAGGCAGAGAGAAGAGAAAAGCAATAAGTGAGGTGTGCAATGTGTAGTAGGTAGGATTGTTGAGCTGTGGCATATACTGGCAATGTGTCTTGTCATTGTTGAAGGTTTTCTGGATTATTTTATTTCAATTATGAATGTTGCTCGAGTCTTATATACTGCAATTTTTTCTGTATCCAAGTAACCAGTTCAGCGTATTCTAATGAAAGTATCACTTATAATGGCCTCAAATTTGGTTAAATATGTAAATGAATTTATAATTTTGTACTTATCTTTTTGCAGTGCACCACCAACCTACCTTGGACAAATTGTCTCAGCCTAAAATAGAGTTATCATCCACACTTATTATCCAAGTAGATAAAACTGCAAATAACTGAAGCTGAACCAACCTTGGTAACCTGCATTTTTTGTTTATTTCTTTGTCAGTATTATTTTTCTGTTGTAAAAATTTTTCACATTATTTTCGTAACTTTTTATGAAACGTAATCCAAAGAGTCACTGATTATGCAAAGAGCTTCTTCAGTTGTACCTTGGTGTTGTTTTAAACCTGGAAAGTAAATTTTGATGCTGAGTGTTGTGTTATCCAAACCCAGTGATTGTGTTCCACATTTGGGCACTGCCTCTGGCATGACTCATTCTTAACTAGCTGTTCATTATGATCATAACAAGGCAACATCCTTGTTGAGGAATTATTTCCTAAACCATTTGTCTCTTTCCTGTCACTTGACCAGAATGCTAACTTATTAAAACTTCACTATTTAGGTATTAAAGTTAACTTTCTAAGTATTTATGGTGTTTTTATTTATGTTACTATAATTATTTTGACCTTTCAAGATTTTCAGTTTTATTTCAATTGTTTTGACTCCTCCTTCTAATTTTTATTAGCTTTATGCTTCACATAAAATAACGCTGCTAGCCTAGCTGCATAAAATCTCCGGCTGTGTTGCCACCGGTGTTTCTCTTCTCTACCACCAAAATGCCTCTGTTTGGGAGCAAGACTCCAAAGAACCCTCCTGAGGTTGTACGGGCCCTCAAGGAGGCCCTCACCTCTTTGGAGCGGTCAGACAAGAAGGCTGAGAAGGTATGTTTACCAAAAACTCTTTTGAATTAGTTTTAGGTGTAATTTGTTAGATTCTTTGTGAATTACAAAAGTTTTCAAGTGGGTTGATCAGCCTATGAATTATAAGCAAGTAGTGGGCAACACTTCATTTGATTAGGATGTGCTTTGCTTTTAAAATCTTCAACAGAACTGTATGAAGGAAGATTAATAGTACAGTGAAGGATATTGGTTTCAATGCTAATCTACTGGAGTCACAAATAAGCGCACTCTCTACACTCAGGAGCTTGACATATCAAGTGTTGACTTAGCATTTTAAAATCAATTCTGATTCTTCTGTTGTGAAAGCCTAGGTTGTCCATATTTTTGTTTGCTAATCCTTATGAATGAAGGCATGAAGTTAGGATTGTGTGACATAGAAAAGGGATGGTGTGCCTGCATGTAAAGGTAAAGAGTTTTGAAATTCATGATATACTTAATTATGTTGAATCATTATATGAGGCGTGTCCGTAAAATAAGTTCCACGGGCTGCCGCTGGCACTATGATCGTTTCTATGCGTGGCCAGGCAACAGAGGCAGGTTGTTTGGTTCCCCCACTCCAATCCCTTACCAAGCCAGCGTCGCTGCGACGTTTAGTCTTGGCCTATAGTCTTTAGTTTTGATAGATCAAGGACTTTAAAAATGGCCGAACAGACGTCCACGACGAAGCCCGTGAAGGGCGGCCATTGGTTTCTGACGAAACAGTTGCCAAAGTCGAAGCGGCATTGCTTGAGGATCGACGGATTTCAGTTCGGGAGCTGTGCAAAAAGATTCCGGAGGTCAGCAAAACCCAAATTGACAAGATTTTGACTGAACATTTAAGCTACTCAAAGGCAGCTGGCGGGAGACGCATGAGGAAGCTCCATTGCTGACGGCTGCTGAGCCAAGACTAAACGTCGCAGCGACGCTGGCTTGGTAAGGGATTGGAGTGGAGGAACCAAACAACCTGCCTCTGTTGCCTGGTCGCGCATAGAAACGATCCTAGCACCAGCGGCAGCCCGTGGAACTTATTTTACGGACACGCCTCGTATCTTCTAGTTTTTGGTATTTGTTCTTTATTCAATAGTCTGAAATGCATTTTCATGTCAGTGTTATTTTTTGTTTTTCATATGTAGTATAATGATGTGTGTCACTTGCAACTAAATATGTGATACACAGGAGGTTTCAAGGTTCTACATAGTACAGATACAGATGTAATACGATCTGTAGTACAGATTTATGACAAATATTTTGCACATAAATGAATTCTTATATATAGTACAACTAAGTTTGCTTGTTCCACTAAAGTAGGAGCACACTAAATTCATGGAAGTCATAATAATACTCTTTTAGAATGTAAACTAACCTCTCTTAGCAGTATTCATTTGCCCTCTAGGTGTTAGTTATTGTTGAATGCTGATGGAGATTGGTTCATGGCTGCAGATTAATATGTATAACTCTGCTTCTCACTTAATATTCTAGGCTCAGGAAGACATCAGCAAATGCTTGAGCCAGATGAAGACGATGCTTTATGGCTCCGGTGACTCCGACCCACCAACCGACATTGTTGTGTCCCAGCTGTCTCAAGAATGCTACAACACCAACCTCCTGCTCCTACTCATCTCCAACCTTCATAGAATAGACTTTGAGGTACAGTCTTTGTTTTACTGCTTAAATGTTGACCTAAAACTAGGTGTAAAATTGTCTAGTTCTGTTGTGGTTAGACAAATATTTTCAGATTATGTTAAGCGTGCAAGCTAAATTCCATCTTCATGTTTCAATATGTAGTACAAGCATGTTCTTTGTATTTTACTGGGAATGCCTCTGTGAAGAAGGTAACAAAACAAGCCAAAATGGTTAGAGGTGAAATTCTAGTTGTGTGCTCTGCTCTGGCTGTGGAAATTCTTCATGAATATCAAATATAAATATAGCTTTACCTATCCTTGAAAATGTATTGTTTGTGGGACCTTAAATAAATCTCAATATATCTGTTTGATGTTTTCTTGCTAATTCAGAACAAAAAGACAGTAAAGAGGGTCCTCAGTTAATGACAGTACCGACTTATAACATTTCGTGGATAGGACACCATCAGGGATAGAAGATTTTGGTCTTGTATTTTATATATGTCTTCCATATGTTTTTTTAGCCCTAGTTGTATTTTCATGTCAGAAGTGTTTTGTTACGTCCTAGGTCATAACTTTAATATACATACTGTACTGCAGTAGGTTATTTGAGGGACTGGTGTCTTGTACTTACCTACTGTATTTAGGTGTGTTCTGATTTGCACTAAAATTTGAGTTACAACAGCATAAGAACAGATCTCCATGGTAAACCTAGGACCCCTGTATTGTTATTAGAAAGCTTCTACCAATAAAGTATCTTATCTATGAATTGGGTGTATGGCACGAGCTGTATTCAGGTGAGCCAAGAAATGAATGCATGTAAAGATAATAAATGATTATGTGAATGTGTTTGTGAAAATTTGTATTTGAATTATTGGCTGATATTTCAAGTTTTAGTCTGGTAAGTTTGTGCATCACTTTCTGCTGGTGTGGAACTTGGATATTCATGAATAAAGAAACTAGATTGACAACAAGAATACTTTGGGAATATTGAAGCTTAATTTTGACTGGCAGTGTTTTTGAGGTTTCTTTCATGAGTACTTACGGAAAGACATAATAAAAGTTTTAATTGGCTAATCATGTAGAGGGGAGAATTATTAGCTATAACACAAAACCTTGAATGTGTATCAAAAATTTCAAAACAAAAACTAAAACTCATGCAAACCTAACCTTGAATATAGAAAGAGGAGGGCAAATTGATCATTTAGAAGTGGTGGAATCAACTGATCATCTTACATAAACTTCATTTCCAAGGTATAATTTGATTCAAAATTTGTGAAGTAACATCACCTTGTCACTTGTGTACTTGTTCTATGAAATGTTCTGGGCAGAATTTCAGTGCAGTTACCTCCTCAGATATGACAATGTTATTTATAAGAAACCAAGTGCAGTTACAATTCAAGATGACTTCTCTTATTGCTAGACTGTTAAAACATTGAAATTTCAAATAATGAAATTTTATGGGATTATAATTGTCTACAATGAACAACGTTATTTACAGTAACTAAATATCCTGACAGTGATGTTTAATTAATAAAATAAAGCTTTGAGGATCCTAAAGTTTTTCTGGTGAGGTGTAAAACATTCAGTATTCTGGTCAATGTGGAAAGAGAATGTATGATGGAAAAATTACAAAAGTAAAAAAATTCAAAATATAAATTAGATTGTTCATAATTGTTTGCATTCATTATTTTTCAAGTTGAAAACCTGTTCAGAAACATCATTTATGCTTCCAGGGCAAGAAGGACGTATCTCAAATCTTCAACAACATCCTGCGCCGGCAAATTGGCACCCGCTCTCCCACTGTCGAGTACCTCTGTACAAAGCCGGAGATCCTGTACACCCTCATCACCGGGTGTGTGTTGGTCTCAGCCAGATCTGGTGCAGGTTGTGGCCTCTCAAGTCAGCAGGCATCCAATTTATGCACATGATAGTTATGAGGGCTGTGTTCTCTGGCCTCAATATAACCTAAGGCTGTGACATATCCTCATGAGAGGTGGCCTCACAGGTGGAAGGCTTGCAGTGGTGGAATGCTATTGGCGTGTGTTGAAGGAAGGTAGTTGGATTACACCAGTTTCCTCACTTGTTCTTGGTTAAACTAAACGTCTTAGAATGCACAGGTATTACTTCTTGGTGCAAAAACCTGAAAAATGTGACTGTGTGTACTGTAAGGAAGAATTTCTTTGAAACTAAAGCTTGGTAATTTACCTTATTTCTTTAACAATGTATTTTACTTTGAAGAAAGTGCTTACCCTTGTAAAGTATATGAAAAATCCCAGCAGAATTTTCAAGTTACGTATAAAAAAAGGTATTCTGGGTGTCCTACATTCTTACAATTAGACAGCTTTAATGTCAGCTGATAGAAGAGCTATTGTTGCATGCAATGTTGTCTCAACTCATGAACTACCCCAGATTATGGTGGGTTTTTGTAATAATTTGTGAACCAGTATGCTATGCATCATTTGTGGAAGAAATGCTGAGATTATATGTATATGTCCCATAATCACAAAATAGAAGCATAGTTTTGAAAAGAAATCTTTGTAGGAATGTTAACACAGCCATTAGAAAAGAGAAAGTGCACAGAATCATTAGAGCACTGTTGTACTTAGGTTCACATAGACTGTTTCTGAGATAAGAGGACGCTACAGAAGTATGTGTTAGGATTTCAATAGAATCATTTCGTTGACATGAAGAAAGAAGAGGTGAGCAATCGTCACAACCCGTGTATGGCCTGTGGTGTGCAGGTACGAGCAGCCCGACGTGGCCCTGCACTGCGGCACGATGCTGAGGGAGTGTGCGCGCCACGAGGCGCTCACTCGCATTGTGCTCAACTCGAAGCTCTTCTATAACTTCTTCAAATATGTTGAGGTCTCTACTTTTGATATTGCCTCTGATGCCTTCTCTACATTTAAGGTGAGAAAGTTATCCCACTTCAGCTTGCTCTTGAGGTACTTCTGCCAGTATTTACCTTACTTGTTTTTTAATTTGTAAATTTATGATTATATGATATGTCCTATTTTTTAAATTGTGTACGTAAGATATTCAGATGTTCATGAGTATGTAGAAATTATTATTGTTCATGTGTCATTTTTTTCCAAGTTATACCAAAGAAAATAACAAGTTGTCTGCATATTTTCTCAATTGAAGCTTTTGTTTACCACAGTGTTGTTAAGTACCATAGTATTTGGCACGTTTATGGCTGCTTCCTTCTCTTTTGCTCTAAGTATCCACATCGTAACATCTCCTATAGCACGCTGTCCTCAGCTGAGCACTTGGAGCGCTGTATCTCACCTTCTAAACTCTCAACTTTATTATTGAATGCAGTAATAGACCCGTGAAAAAGTTACTTTTTTCCTTGACTTACCAAACGTATCCTAACAAAATCTATCTAGACCTAATCTACCCTCGTGTAACCAATCAAATCATATGCTAACCTAACGTCAGTTTGCATAATCATGAATTACTTGTTTCTCTAATGATAAATGAACCGGGTAGTGACAGTTACTTATCAGCAGTCAACTATAACTGTGGTAGTGCCTGGAGCTCAACTTTACTCTTAATTTCTTATGTTCACATGAAGGTTTAAGGTACGATGGAACAAAGGTAGTTGTAATATGAATAGAGGTTTCTGAAGATTTACTGTCTCCAGAGCTTGTCTCTTGGTAGCCAAGTTCTGATATTGCGCAATAATTTCATTAATGATTCCACTTTTTATAGGAGGCAATGACTCGCAAGCGAAATAGCATTGAATTAATTGGAATTTTGCTGCAGTCAACTAAATGAAGTGTTAATTTGCAGGAACTCTTGACGAAGCACAAAGGATTATGTGCGGAATTTCTGGAGACCAACTATGATCAGGTATTCCGCGACTACGAGAAGCTCCTAAACTCTGACAACTACGTCACCCGGCGCCAGTCTCTGAAGCTGCTCGGTGAGCTGCTGCTCGACCGGCACAACTTCAACGTCATGAAGCGGTACATCAGCAACCCTGACAACCTCAAGCTCATGATGACCATGCTCAAGGAGAAGAGCAGGAACATCCAATTTGAGGCCTTCCATGTCTTCAAGGTATGCTTTCTTACTTCTGATGCCCTGCCCCCCTCAGGAGGATACAGCTATTGTATCTATGGTAATTAGCGCTCCCATGGGGAAAATGTGCAAGAGCTTGAGCTGAGAGTTAAGTAGGGCTTCTTTTTGTTGAAATGAAAGGTTTTTGTTATGTTTAGAACCACATTTTTCCTACTACTTTCTTTTTCAGCTTTTATTTTGTTTCATAAACTTCTTGCCCAACTTACTGTTTCTATGCACCTGCTACATAGATTCTGCGTTCTTTTAATCTCCATACTAAATGGTGCCTTCCTCTCTTCAGAACGCTTTTTTTAACAAAAAGGGTGGCTTAAACTAACATCTAATTGTCTTATGCCCTCTAACATTCTTTTAGATAGATATACAATGGAAAAAATGAGCAAAATTCTGATATGAAAGTGAAATTGCTTCAATGCGAGTATTTTTTCCCTCAATGCATGAACTTGCTGATTTATGCTGAAGAGAATGTGCTTTCTAGAAATTTATTAGCCCTATACCAGAGCAAAAAATAGTACCATTGGCCAAGGAAAATGTTCTCGAGGTGTATATCATTGTTAAATATTTGGTTTGGCTGTATCCTCTTGGGCGCCAAAAGTTTGATAGTTGTTTCGGCAGATCCACGTTGGGTGCCAGTTATAGATTATTTATTTGGCTGGTCCTTCTTTGGAGCCGACGATAATAGTCAGGTGGGCGATTCCTGTTTCTGCCCGATTGAGAATTAATTAGATTGGTCCTTCTTATCCCGGGGGGATCTTCCTGATATCTTCAGGGATAATAGAAAGTCAGGTTTTGCTGACTTAATTTATTTAGTTGGGGATTGCCCACAGGTTTTTCCGGATGCGACTTATTCGGTAATTTTCGGAGTCCGATCTGGTTACACGGCTTGAAGATTTGAGCTGGTTTTTCAAGCTTTCGAAATTTGAGTCCAGATGAATAAGCTACGAGCTAATCAAGCTTCGAGTATTTAGAGCCAAACGAATTCTAGCTATGGAGCTTTTCACTCTAGTAATGCAGGCGTCGAAAGTTAGAGCCGAAATGGAATTCGAGCTGTTGAAATTTTCAAATCTGAGACGGACATATGCTTCTCAAGTATCTGTGATGAGTTTAGTTATGCGAGGAGAATTATTTTCCCTCCTGTTAAATTATATAGGCACAAGTCGGCATCTTCGACAAAAGCCTGACAATCATGAATTAAATTTTTAGTTTCACTGATCAGTTAACAAAGAAATTCCAGAAAAATGTTATTAGGGTTCATTGAAAAAGTATGAATTCAAATAAATTTGTTCCCCGAATCTTAGGGTTAGTGCTCAGTGGAAATTGATACATATTGAAGTAAAATGGTTTTTGTTATTTCATAAAATGTGTTTCCAAAGTTATATTGATTATCCTATATTTTGGTATTTATCCAAAAAAGTAACCATTTAATTGCATTAAAATTATACTTCTATCCCCGAAGTGGAAGCACACGCCAACTTAGTCTTGAGTGTTAATATCGAGTCGAGAGGGTTAAAGATGTCTTTAGCTATTATGGCTGTTATTATGTGTTCATTTCTCTCTTTCGACCCTCAACATCTTGAATTGCCTGGTCAAAGCAACTGGTGATCGTCAATATGGCAGCTTTCTGATGCCTTATTTTGCATTTCTGCAATGTAACGTTTCGCGTTTTGATTTTCATGTTTTTAACGTAGAGCATTTCAGCATGCATTGGCCCTTCATATTTTGTTGAGTGTTGTTAGCTCAGAAATAATCGAATTTTAGTAAAAAAAAGGCATGGTTCACATGATGAGGTAAGTTACTACACGTAAGGGCTAAGATTTTATTACAGTCCACGTAGTATGAGTCCCGCTTCTGCTTGGGAGCCTGATATGACATCACTCTGTAATTTTCATGGAATGTTGTGTTACAGTAAAGTTGTTTTTAGTGTATGAGCTGACTATCGGAGGGTATAGTTACGACATGTTTTGGTTAGTTGGGTTTGCCTATCCTATGCTGCTTGCCACAACCAGGGGGGATACTGTGAGGTTCCCGAACTTAAGGCCTTTAGGTGTTCTATCTTCTGTGCCCACTTGGCTTCTATCGGTTTGCATCCCTTGTCTGCTATCTTTTCTTTGATTTTTCTTTCTCCTCCTTTGCAACAGGCTGTTTCTATGCACAGAGTATCCTGTGTGGGAACACTCTTTTTGTGTAGGTTCCCCGTTTTCTACATGCGGTACTAAATGGTCTCTTCTCTTTGTTCTCTTAAGATCGCTTTTGTTGTGGCTAGAGAATTTGAACTAACATTAACAGTGTGAATATATGTTCTGTGTTAGCAGAGAGCATAATTCAATTTCTCAATTTTTTGTGTAAACTGTATCAGCAAGGTGTTACACATCTATGTTCCATTTGTTGCTGCGAAAAACTAATTTTTGGCAAGTGTAGTTTCATTCTAGAATAATTTCATCGCCTTTTGTAGCTTTTTTGGTGTTCACGAGTTATTGTTATCACCTCATTTTGAGTTCACTAATGACATTTTACTTGAAGAAAACTTAATGATTTTCTCGTGAATGCATTTCAGTTTATTGTGAAAGGGGAATAACAGAATTTTTGGTGTTCATACTACGACCTCATGCACGTCGCTTTGTGCGTGTAGTTGTCAAGATGTTATCAATTTTTGTTGGAGATTTCCTTGCCTTTTGGAAGTGCATTTCTCTCTTTTAGTTTCGTAAAAAATAGTTTTAGCAAAACATGTTCGAGTTTGCTTGAGGGAGGCAATCGTGCTTGCTTGTGGCTTGTGTTATCAGGTCTCCCTACCTGGGCTTGTGCGTGGCTGTCATGCTCTGACTACCATCGTCAAATCTATTATTACTTTATTAAAAGAGAATCAGGGATGCAAAAAACCCTGGGTTTTTTAAAAAAAAAACCAACCCACATGGGTTTTTGGGTTAAATTGGGTTTTATGGGTTTTATTGTTTTTTTGGGGGGCTTTATTGGGTTTTTTGTAATACCTGTTTTTGTTTAAAAGAGTTATTCACACAGCTATTTAAGATTTATATATATATATATACACTTATTGAGTAAATGTTGTTATTTGATTACTTTATTTCCAACATTATATTACATTATTATATGAATTATTACATTATATGAACAATATATGAATTAAGTTTGTCCATCACAATTGCCATTTACCAATTACCATATGCATAGAGACATAGCTCTGCAGTCTGTAAAGGTATAAGATGTGCAAAGAGAATTGCTATGCTTGTCAATTCATAGTAAGTTGATTTAGCAGCAGACAGGCGCAAGTCATGTAAGAGGGAAGCACCATGCAGATCATAAGTAACCACCACAAGCAACTTGAAGCAAGACAGCTGCACATCACTTAACAGTCATGCTGTTAACAACTTAACATGTGTATTGTGTGAGCTGGAGTGCTTAGCAGCGCAAGTCAAGTCAGTCAACCACACTGTTACATGTTACAACATGTGGTGACATGCCAAAATTTTTTTTAAAAAATTTGCCAAACAAATCACTTTTCGCAGTACAGGATAGCAACAAACACTAAAATGATTAGAAGTAAATGTGCGAGGAGTTCGCGAGACTCGAACTCAGGACTAGAAATTACCGCACCGGCACGCTATCGACTGTGCTATCGATCACCCCTAAAAGATGATCGAAGCACAAGGAAAGCAATGCTTGGCACAGTGATCGATCGATATCACGGTCGATACCGTGCCGGCACGCTAATTTCTAGTCCTGAGTTCGAGTGTCGCAAACTCCTCGTACATTTATTTCATTTGAAAAACCTTGTGGAAGCAGTGTCTTCCTGTCCCAGATTCATTAACTGTTTCTGGGGGTGACTAGACTTTGAACTCTTGATTGGAAGTAAATGCTCTAACAGATTCCATCGTCAAATTTGTTCCAGTGCAGCTTGAATGCTCACCATAGGCCAGTCGTTTCTTTACTTTCTCACCCCATGATGGCTGCGGCCGTGTCCTACCCTATCTGACTATAATTGTTAGACTTATTTCAGGCAAAGCTCTCACAGGAGACTGATATTGAAGAGTGGTTGGCTGAGTACAATCCGGAGTTCATCGCTGCACTTTTTTCCTATAAATTGAAGGACTCCAACATCTTCCCAAAACACATGTTCAATGAGAATATCACTAAGACAATGACTCCTTGTTGATGGTGGGATATTCAAGACATGAAACAGCAGAAAATGCAGATTCCTGAAAAAACACTGGCAGAGGGTTTCTGCTAGTTTATAAGCAATCTTCATTCTTGCCCCGCAAGTCCAGGATTCATTGAGAGAATTTTCTCAACATTTGGAATTGTGTGGAATAAATTGAGAAATAGATTAGGATCAGAACGCGCACAGAAATTGGTCTCAGTATATCGCCATCTCACAAATGATCATGATGTGGATGACAACGATGAAATGGCAGTGGATGTAGAAAGAGAAACAGTAGTACTGTAGAAGCAGTCTAGTCTAGAAGACAGGGAAAATTCAGAAGTCTCTATATTATCAAGTAGTCAAACGGCATTTGTTCCTAAATTTTCGTTTTTTTACTTAGGAAATGGAATTCATGAAAATATATTAGTCCCTCGAGTTTTTTTTGTGATTAAGGTTTTTCTAATTTGATTTACATAGGGTTGGTGTTTTGTTTTTCAATGTTTTCTTGTCATAGTCATACACAAGACTTAGATACATTTTTTGACAAGATAAATATTTAGCTTATTTTGATTCTATAAGCTTGAAAACAAATAAAATTTACATAACAATAATAAAACCCAAAAAAAAACCCACTATTTAGTGGGTTTTTTAGTGTGGGTTTTTTTGGGCTTTTTTGAGTGGGTTTTTTATGTGCCAACCCTGAAGAGAATAGCTTATTGCATTCTGGCATGCGTGCAACCCTGAGCTTTTACGTCTTTTTATGTCTGTGGTAACCTGAAGCTTTGCTTGGCAGGTGTTTGTGGCCAACCCCGACAAGCCTCGCCCTATCTTGGAGATTCTCCTGCGCAATCAGGACAAACTCGTCGACTTCCTCACGCGCTTCCACACGGACCGCACAGAGGACGAGCAGTTCAACGACGAGAAGGCATACCTCATCAAACAGATCAAAGAACTCAAGTCATTGCCTCCTGAGTAGGTGTAAAGCTTCTTGTTGCTTCCATCGCCTTCAGCTTTCAATTCAATTTTGAACGTTTTAAATTGAGGGTTGTTGAAAAATTCAAAAGTAGATAGTAACGTATGAATGAAGTCAGTAGGTGGGCGTGTTGTGGAAAATTTGGGTACTGATGCATTGTGTCTGATTTTAGTTGAGTTTTGGCAGAAGTTTTGCTAAGGATAGTTCTGGAACTAAGAAAGTGGGTGTCATAAGCTGGTGTACGGAGCTGGTCTAGGGATTTCTGTACTAAATAGACATTTGCACTCGTTCAGTGGTCACTTGAAATACTTAGGGGATTGCTGAGGTTATTGCCGTGTGCGATCTTGCGAGGCGTTGCGTGCAGAGTTGCTTCGTTATCATTTGACTAGAGTGTTTGTGGGCAACTTAACCAGCTGAACACCATGGTTGTTTTACTAATTTGTCCTGCATGCCCTTCTGCCAGAGTTATCATCGTTAATTTATTAGCAGCTCCGTGACCGTCATTTAACCACGTTCACTTGGAAGACTTTACATTGCATTAGGCTCTTGTATACTTGCTTTGCAAAGAGTGTCTTTATTTGGTTTTAAGTAGCTACGCAGTTATAGCAGTATTAAACTGGACTTCCTTTTAATAACGTTTCATCAATTTCCAGAGCCTTTGAATCATTTTTGTCCTTCAATGAATGCCTTGGCAGCTCATTCTTAGTGGGCAATAATGGACTGACCAAGCTTACCTTGGTTGTTGTATTTGTGTTATGTTGTTATTGACGTGATGCAGGCAAACAACTATGTTCAGTGACTACTGTATCTCCTCGCATCAAGTCCATGCATACGATGAATACATTCGTCTTGTTGGTTAAAGCTTTTCGAACGTGCGTTCGTTGTTAGGTTCACTTGCGTAATGTGTGTTGTTTGTTCACTTCAAGAAAACCAATTATCGAGAGATTTAGGTTACTGTACACTGCTATGCCCTCTACTGGGGGCACTTGCAATATCCATGTTATTTTTTGCTTTGTTTTTAGGAGATGCTTCTTGAGCTAGAGCTGGTGATGGTGGTGATATGAGCATGGAATTGGTAGGGATGGTGGTAGTGGTTTAGCTTTGCTCGTATTTGTAAGGGCAGTCGTTTACTATGGGTCCGGGTAGTGTAGGGCTGTTGTTACTGATGGGTTGGCTTGTGCTACGGCTGGCTAGGCGGGCTAGTGTTGCTAGAGGAACGAGCTGCCGTTACAGCTGCTTGACTTCTCACATTCACAGTGGTCCGCTTGCTACCGTAATTATTTCCTGGAAACTTTGCTCTGGGTGTAGTTTTCTGCCAAATGATGATATCCTAAGTTAATCAAATGTTATCTAACTTTTAGAGACATTCGATTTTGGGGCACGCCAGAGCTCGCTTCGCTCCTCAGAGCTGCCATGCACGGTCATGTTGCCTGAGTAGGGTCTGTAAATTACTCGAGTTGGTTGTGTGATCTCAGCTGCAAGACTGGGACTCGTTAGGGAGGATGCGCTTTTGTAAATGGCCCTTCACAGTTTCTAATGAACTTAGCGCTGGGCAAACTGCGGGCTGAATTCTTGAGCTAAATGAAGTTAGTCACGTCCTGAGAAGATTGTGTGTTCCTTGTAACTGTCTAACTTTCCTATAGATGACTCAAGAACGTTGTTTCTGGAGTTCAATTCTCATTTCAGGACTGAGTAGGCAGAATATCATACAATTAGATTTCTTTTTGTGCTCACGTATAACCGTGTTCAGTGCGGTCTTCCAAGCTTTCTGTTAAAGAGATATTTAAAATGCGGATTTGCTCCTCTGTAGATTAACAACAATAATGTAGCGAAGATAATTCGCGGGGAGATTCAACCAACCTAACTACAGTTTTGCCTGAACGTGCATGGCTGCTCTAACAAAATTACAACCATTCGCAAGCCTCGACTGTGCTGATGCTGCCTACGCAGTTAGCATGTTCAGAGGAGTACTTCTTCAGTCTAGACAAGTGTTAGTGATGCTATGTAGCTCGTATAACTTAGCGATAAGGTCTAGTTTGAAATGTTGCTGTTGCATTTATGTTCACATTCTGTAATTTTCATTTGCAGCCCCCGTCTTCCTTTCCGTTCAGTCAGTATGTGTTCCATTTACGATGCTGCTGGTAAATGAACTGAAGCGCGGAATCGTTCTGGTATTTAAATGATTCAAGTAGTTAAGGACAACTGAAATTTTGCAAGCCTTTGGAGCTGATGTACTCCTTCATGTGACAGGATGGGAGCTGTCTTAGCGGTAGAATATCTTCATCATTGCCTGTGTACTCGTGTGGATTTCCTCTCCCGTTTAGTGCGTTAGATTTTACACGATGTTGACTCGCGTGCCTCGTACAAGTTTTTCCGTTTCATTCTTGGATAATGGAATAATATTTGGTAAACAAATACTGAGGGATTTCTTGGTTCTTTTGCCTGACTTGATGATTGTCGAAGAGCCACTGGATGTTCATTTATTTTAAGCTCCTTTTTCCAACCGTGGACCACAGTTCTTACCCTTCCCTCTGCTGGGTGCGGTGGTCGGCTGTTACAAAAGGAATTCATAATGAAAATTTCCTCCTTAACGTACTGAATATTATTATTTCTCTTTCGGAAATGACTTTTTGGCTAGCTAGGTGCCATCATCTGTACGGTTAAACTTCAATATCGTTCTGCATTTAGCGACGATATTAAGTTACCGAGAACCAGCAGCGTTTCGCCGCTTAACCTATTTCATAAGGTGTTTTTTTCGAAGTGATCGTCATAATTCTGTTGTGTTGCGCCAATTGCCTGTACCTACCAGGTCCTTGTGTCGAGGTCGTCCCTTCCTGTGTTGCTCTGTCCTGAGCTACGTTCTCTCCTCAAGTGCTTTTTCTGATACCAGCTTTGCTTCCTCATAAGTTATTTTGTGTACATATTCCCATGTAACCTAATATATTCTATTTAATCTACTAATATTAATTGCTCTCCGACAGTGTGTCAACAGATTCATAATCCTGCTTTGCGCACTCGGAGACTCGCCTGCTTTTGCTACTATTCCTTTCTAGTAGTTGTAGCAGATCCTTGTTCTGTAACGTGGTCTCAGCTTATCTCCAGTACATCCTTATTTTGGGCAAGCTCATCTGAAATTTCCACTTGTTTTTTTCAAGTTATTAGTTCACCTAGCTGCCGCAAATAACTGCATTTTGTTAACCGAACAAATTACGGAATTTTTGGAGTTGTCTTTCCGTCTTCTTATTGCTTGGCTTGGCAAAAATGCTCCTATAGATTCATGTTAAAGCTGAGTTTTTGTTTTTATTATGTAGCATTGATATGATGTGCAGCTCATCGGTTTCCTTCAGGGACTGCAGGCATTGCAATAGAGTTAAGGACCCATAACAGAAAAAGTTCTTCGAAAAGTACGAGTATATTTGAAGTGCGGGCTGCTTAATTGCTCATCAAGCTACTACCGCAAAGTATTAGTCCGTGATACTCAGTTATGTTTGACAATTATAAGTACAGTTTACTGCTCCACACCCTGGCGCAGAATTACAACACTGCCTGTGTCTGACTAATCACATATTTTGGCTAAAACTTCAGCGAGGAGATATTCCGAGCTGGGACATTAGTTTTTCCAACTGCGAAACTAGAGTCTCGCTTCAATAATTTCAGCTCCTTATTGGTATCGGGAGTTCGGCGAGCCAGTGTCGGAACGAGGCCTCAGATTACTACCATACACAATGCGGTCCTTGATTTGTTGCCATTTTTGCTTCCCGACACCAAATTAGTGAGAAAGATTATTCCATCATCTCGTGTCATATTGCTCGTTTCTGACATGGCGAAGCGCTAGTTACGCTTATGTCAGGTCGTCCGCACTCGTGTCTTGCTGACCCTCTCATCCACGTTCTGTAACGTCTGCTGCTGGGTCTCCTGCTCGCCGCATGTCTGAGTATGATCCATTGGAAAGCTCAAATTTTATCGCTCTGCGTCTGAGGAGTGCGATCAAACAAAGCATAGTCCCTGCCGTTCGCTGAGATGAAGTGTCTTAGCGTTTTACATCTTTATTTTTGCCATCAGTGAATTTTTGAAGCACGTACACGAGTTCTTCTTTGAACGACGATTCGTTTTTAGTGAAATGAGATACGTTGAAATTCTTTTTTTTTTTTCGTCTCAATCTTGGTATTCCATACTTTATTGGTTGGTTACGTTTGAAATCCTTCTTGGTATTTTTATTTGGATTAACCTCTCTCTTGACTAACATGATTAATGAATGAAGTCAATTTCAAAGCGCAGAAACGTAGCGTTCTGAAGTCTAACCTTAAAAGTTCAGTCCGACTTTAGCAAAGATGAATCTATAATACGTCGCGATATTACTTATGATTCATTGCACGAACGTTCATGTTCCTGGCTAAGACCACGCTTGACGCTTGTGGTGACGTAAAAGTGTGCAAACTTAAAGGCACAATCCCGCAATTCGAGAAGTGGGAGCAGAGCTTCACATTTGCACCCATCGTGTTGTATGGTTTGTGCCTGCAGTCGGAGGCGACGGTGTCTACCGCACCTGCTGCCAGGAAATGAGTTTTTGGTGCTAGGATTACCGCTTTTGCGTGTCTCGTGCCACTCTAAATGCAGGGTGTTCCATTGCAATTTTATTGAGTTCTCTATGAACTATTTCGGTAATTGCATTCGTACATTTTGTTTACCCTAACCTGCCCTTGGATGCGTCTCTCTTGCTTTGTTTGTGTGCGTGTCCATTAGAATTGTGGGTATTGTAATGCTATTTTCCTTTTCTTCTTTGTTGCCTTTAAATCCACTTGAAAAATATTGTTTCGCTACTGGGTGATCATCTGCATGGTAATGAAAAAGCAGTGCTAAAGTTGAGTTAAATCTTACTGCTGGGACAAAAATAGTTTGAACAATATTGTAATCTGCCTTAGTAATAATCTCTGAGTTTTTCCCGGCCAGCGCTGGGGGGAGGGTCCATATTGGCGTTACGCTGGCGACCCCGACAGAAACGTTTCCGTAAATTTATTATTATTGAACAATAAGTGCTAGAATGAAAAATTGGAGACTTACACTCGTTTCTTATCATTAATCTAATCGTGTGACCGATGCTAATTACGAATCAGACAAAATTACGATAGTATTTTTACCTCGTGAAAATATCCATCGACAAGATCTTGTTCGAACGGAAGGCGAACATATCCGGCGTTCGTCAGAACTGAGCGCGCTGTCCAGCCCTTCTTGCTCTTGTGTTCGTTTCTCATTCTGTTCTTGGCTTAGTTTCATCTAAATTTGTTCATCGATTTGTTCTCTTATCTACCGTTCATGGCATGTTATGCCGTGATTATTTGTTGCCGTTCATGGTTGTCTCCAGAGGTTTAGTTTCTGCATTTTAACTCTTGAATCAGTCTCTATGATGGCCATTGATGCTTTTACTAGTGACTCACCTTTTTGTTATTATGAAGTGGATGTAATTTATTACACATGTCATTCTGATTCCGCTCTAGTTTTTCAAGTAAAAATCATGAACTATTCTGTGTTTTATCATTCAAGATTTCCTATCGAACTACCTCACGTTATCTGTTCTTTTCCTGGCTTGGATGCACTCCGATCACTGGCGCTGTGGCCATGCGTTTCCACATTACGTAATTGTAACTCTGGAGTGACCAGCCCTTGACTTACAAATTTGAAATTTAACTGAAATTCATACCTTCTTATGTTGATGCGGTCCTTCGAAATCAGTTCCAGCCTGTACAATAGAGCATTTCGCCCAGTTTTAACTCAGACCTTGAACTTCCCCCCTCCCAAAGCCCCCTTACCTTATCGTGGTGGGAGGGTTTGTGTGTTGTGAGGAGGAGTGAGGCTATGCTGTCGGGACCTCGGTCCTGGTGGGTACAACCGCGGCAGACAGGCTCACTCGGAGCAGCCAGACAAAATGGGGGGCCATGGGAAGGCCCCCCATGTAAATAAAACCGGACCCCGGCAGTTACGAGTGATAAAGCCCCCGTTATCCCGAGCAAACAAGGGGCTGCTACGGGCCGGGGTTGACGGTGGGAGGGGGTATTCACCCCCTATTGGTCAGTGTGTGCCCGCCTCAAATATAGATGATATATCAAATGGCTACTGACTGCTCGGGGGTCTCTTTTCCGGCCTGAGCCAGCCTGGATAGGGGAGGGGAGACCCTCCTTGACAAGAGAGACCTAAAGCAATGTGCTTGCTTCCACCGATACAACTCTGGCTGCTCACCCCCCGTTGACGACCCTGATATCTAACAAGGACATTGAACCTACCTCTTCCTCTAAAGAGCCGCCTCTGCAACCACCGCCGCACCAACCTGTAGGCGAGGAAACAGAGCGCGGACAAAACAATGTTATAACTCTTGAACCTTACGCACCTGAACGTCCACCAAACAGGTCAGGTCGTGGGCGACGCCGTGGCAGAAGATTGCATCTTCTTGAGGAGGCCGCGCCCTTCGACCTGATGGAGCCGAATTTGCCCACGGAGTACAAAAAGTTCTTCAGTATTAAAGCTAGCGACGGTTCACCTATGACACACATTGATGTGATCATGGCAAACCGTGACCTGTGTCGTGGGTTGGGAGGTAGACCCGCCAAGATCACAGAGACTCGCGGTGGTGGCCTCTTGGTGGAGGTCCGTAACTCTGAGCAGAGCCGCAACATATTGAGCATTCGCCATCTGGCTGGCGTGGGCGTGGAAGTGACCCCACATGGAAGCCTCAATGAGAGCAAAGGAACGATCTACTACGTCAATTATCCTGGTTACGCTGATGAGCACCTCCTGGAGGAATTGCGGCAGTATGAAGTGAAGGCGCTGTACCGAACCAAGAAAAACGTTAATGGTGCCCTGGTGCCCACTTCTGTCTACATCCTGACGTTTGACCGATGCTCCCTGCCGTCACATGTGAATATAGGATGGACGAGGTGCAACGTGCGACAATACGTCCCAAGGCCACGACGCTGCTATAAGTGTCAGCAATATGGGCATGGTGCTAAGACCTGTCGATCCTTAAGAGGAGCATGCCCAAATTGTGCAGAGGACCAGCATGAACTGCCCTGTGATAAGCCCCCGAGATGTGCTAACTGCGATAAATCACACCCTGCTGGCTCCAAAGAATGTTTCTATTATAAAATGGAAGAAGAGGTGTTGGCCGCGCAAACATCGCAGAGAATGAGTTACGGGGAAGCTAAGCGTGCTGTGAGTAACCGATACGTCAGATCAGAGACGTCCTATGCCACTGCAGTGCGGGCCCCTCCAAGGAGACCTAGCTTTGTTGTGCCAGTGCACCCGACAGTTACAGGAGCCCACAGTGTTGCTGGTCGGGACCCCACCGCAGGTGCTGATGCCGCGCGTGTTGCACGCCGTACTCCCGCTGCTGGACCCCGACCTGCTGATAGACCTGAGCGAAGCGACCTTCCCGATGTGTCACGTGCTCAAGCGGACCTCCCAGTCCCTGTGTGCCTGAGTTCGACGGTCTCCTCGGGATCGCCGAAACGCATACCGAGTGTGAGATCGCCACCCGTTGGCAGTGCCATGTCAAAGGTGCTAGGACTGCGGAAACAGTAGCATCTGACAGTAAGAGGCGCCAAGCTGAGTCAGGGAAGTGTCACGGTGATACGCAAGCGGAAGCCCAGGCGAATACCGGCTTGACCCGTGGCCATGGTGAAGCATCGATAGAAGTGGCCCGTCCAATCGACAAGCGGCCTGCGACCGTCTACAGTGCGAACAAGCAGTCCGAGATGCCACCTCCCCAAGATGTAAGGACTATACACGAGAGCCGCAGAAGTGTGAGAAAGCCGGAACCCTCAGTGGCACAGCGTGTGCGTTCGTTGGACCGCGTAGGAAGAGTGCCAGAGGAGACTGCGCCTGACTTTACACGAGTGTGGGCTTTACCCTCGAAGGTTACTCCAAGACCTCTCCCAACCGTGCCCTTGCACGCGTGGGGGGAGAGACCAGCACCAACCAAATCACCATCAAATCAAAGACCGCCAGATCCTAAAGAACAACCCCCAGAAAAGGGAACATGATACAGAGTGTTTTACAGTGGAATTGTAGAGGATACCGTAGGAATTACGGTGACCTCCTGACCATCATCCAGCAACAACAACCACTGTGCATATGTCTCCAGGAGACCATGCTGGGAGACATAACTCCGACCCCACCAGCCAACTATAATATTGAAACTTTCTCTCACGTACCAAATCCTGTCCCTGGATCTGGACTAGCTGTTCTTGTAAGGAAGGACTTGGGTTATTCCAAAGTGCCGATGAACACCCAGATCCAGGCAATGGCAATCCGTTTTTGGTTCAACAAGAAAATGACCACCATCTGCAACATGTATATCTCCCCAGCTGAACCTTTCTCGTTGCCCGATTTTGAGAATATCAGTACTCAATTGCCTGGGCCCGCTTTTGTGGTAGGCGACCTCAATGCAAAGCACGTGGCTTGGGGCAACGCCCAAAGCGACCAGTGGGGTAGGCTCATCAACCAATTCATTACGAGATCCAATTTCTGTTTGCTCAACACTGGGACCGCCACTCATTTTCACGTCCAAACAGGGACTACCTCCGCCATCGACCTCAGTATGAGCACTCCAGATATGTTCCCCGATCTTCTGTGGAGCGTGCTGGATGATTCTTATGGCAGTGACCACTTCCCCATTGTTATGGAAGTGTGGGAGTATGCTCCAGTGCCAGCAGAACCTCGATACTGCATGAAGCGTGCCAACTGGGATACTTATGAAGCCCTAACCCAGATGGAAGAAATTAATGATCTGCTGGAAGTTGACGACATGGTGGAGCGTTTTACCGGTACCCTCAGGAGTGCTGCTAGTGCTGCTATCCCGATGTCACGCGGTGGTGCACCAAAGTACCGTGTTCCTTGGTGGAATAATGACTGCGCTGTGGCAAACTATGAGCGGCGGCAAGCCCTGAGACGCTCTAGACGTACCGGCGAGCTGGCAGATATTATTGCATATAAGCGAGCAAGAGCGAAGGCCCAATTCATCAAGGACGCTGCTAGGCGGAGCTCGTGGCGCAAATATGTTAGCAGCCTAAATACCGACACACCTATGACCAAAATTTGGCAATGTGTGGGTAAGATGAAAGGAAAATACAGCTGTGGCAGGCCTTGTTTGGAAGTGAACGGCATACTCACGGCGGATCCTCAGCGGGTGGCGGCGGCGCTGGCTGATAGTTTCGCGCATAATAGTAGCGAAGCCCAGTATCCACCTGCTTTCCAGGTGCACAAACTCCAAAGAGAGCAACATAAGCCAGACTTCGCTACAGAGGCAGTCTTCTCGTACAATGAGCCTTTCACCTTCCTTGAAATTTACCGCACCTTGAGAACTTGCAAAAATACTGCACCAGGCCCTGATGGGATTCATTATCAGATGCTGAAGAGGATGCATCCAACAGCCTTACGTCAGCTCCTTCATATTTTTAATAAGGTTTGGAGGATACATGTATTCCCAAAGGATTGGCGCACTGCAACAATCCTTGCTTTTGCCAAACCCCAAAAACCGGCCACCCGAGTAGACAGTTACCGACCGATCGCTTTAACGAGCTGTGTGTGCAAACTGCTAGAGAGAATCGTAAACATTCGACTTGTCCGATGGCTGGAAGCGGAGGAAATCCTGAATCCTGCCCAATTCGGCTTCAGACAGCTTCGAGGGACCACGGATGCTGTTGTGAGGCTACAGAGCCATCTGGTCCAGAATGTTGCGGCCCGTAAGCAGAGCTTATGTGTCTTTTTTGACCTGCATAAAGCATATGATACCGTTTGGAGACATGGGATCCTAGAACGTGTTTATGGGTGTGGCCTTCGGGGCAATTTGGCCTTTTTTGTCCAGCAATTCCTCCAGGAGAGAACTTTCCGTGTGAGGGTGGGAGCCACACTGTCTCCTTGGCAAATCCAGCAGGAGGGCCTACCCCAGGGTAGTGTGCTGAGCTGTACCCTCTTCTCTCTGGCCGTAAATGACATCACCTCCACACTGCCGGCCGATGTTTCGTCGTCTCTGTATGTTGATGACTTCATGATCTACTCTTCATCAGCGTATTTGCCGGCACTGTCGCGCAGAGTACAGTTGGCAATCAACGGTGTGAATGACTGGGCAACGGAAAATGGTTTCGTATTCTCCACTGGGAAAACTGTAGCCCTACACTTTCAGGGACGATGCCGACGGAACCCCCCACAGCTACTGCTCCGGGGAGTACCGATAAACTTTGCTCATAGTGCCAAATTTCTGGGTATGACTATCGACGACAAACTATCGTGGAAGCCCCACCTGGCCGAGCTGAAGTCAAACTGCAATAGGAGAATGAACCTGTTGAAATGTGTATCAGGCCTGGCGTGGGGAGCTGACCGTGTAACGTTGCTGCGCCTATACAGAACCCTGATCAGAAGTAAGCTGGACTATGGTTGCACTATATACCAGTATGCAAGGGAAACTTCGTTATCAGCGCTAGACCCGGTGCACCACACGGCCATAAGGCTTTGCACTGGCGCTTTTCGGACCTCCCCGTCAGCCAGTTTGTGTGTGGAGAGTGGAGAACCCCCACTTTGGCTCCGCCGTGTGCAACTGAGCCTACAGTACCTGGCCCGTCTAGATCAGCTGCCTCTGTCTCCTACATGGAGAAGTGTGCACGCGCCTTCCGGGCGACATCTGCCTTTCCCATATTGTCTGCCTTCATCACTAAACTATCCTGCGCTGACGGCCGCCATGCAGCTGGGACCCATGAGAGTGCAACCTGTGCTTTTTGACTGCTCCCCGACATGGCGTGTCCCCGTGGAAAGTTTCTGCCCTGGATGTCGAATGCCTAAAAAGGAGTCGATGCCGGCTAACATCCTGATGGGAATTTTCATGGAGCATATACTGGAGAAACATGCAAACTCTGTGAAGATTTATACAGACGGCTCAAAGACAGGAGATGCTGTGGGCTGCGCCGCTGTGTCCGGGGAATTGGTGAGGGCTAGGAGACTGCTTCCAGAGACCTCGATTTTCTCAGCGGAGCTGTATGGTGTGATGCAAGCGCTACAGCTGATTGAGGAGCACGCATACCACTCTTTCACCATCTTCGTGGACTCGAAAAGTGTAATAGATGCTGCTCAAATGTACAACAGCACCCACCCCATTATTGCGGAGATCGTCATAAAACTGGCACAGTTCGTAAATGAACAGAAGAGTGTCAAGGTATGCTGGGTGCCCGCACATGTGGGGATATCCGGCAATGAGAGGGCAGACCGGGAAGCTAAGCAAGCAGCTGGGTCAAGTGAGAGAACACTAAATTTGATGGTCCCTTCCCGTGATTTTTATCCTCGCATCAAGGCGGCGGTGAAGGATCTGTGGCAGCAAACCTGGACGGCCACAACTGACAATAAATTGAGAAACATTAAGCCTACTGTCCGAGAGTGGTCATCATCTAACTGCCGTGCTCGTCGAATGGAGGTGATACTCTGCCGCCTCCGCATCGGCCATACTCGCATAACGCACGGCCACCTCATGGAGCGACAGCCGCAGCCGCAATGCGAACGGTGCCGTGTTCCCCTGACTGTCGTGCATTTTCTTGCTGAATGTCCAAGATACTCTGCTATACGCAATGTGTGTTTCCCAAGTCTTCGTGGCTGCGCGGAGGATGTGTTGATAGGAATGCTCAGGGAAAACGAGCACTCTGGCTCTAACGCAGCAGCGTTGCAGCTGTTCCTGGAGAGGTGCAAGCTATTTTCTGAGATTTAACGGGAAGCCACGCAGTAATGCACTGTAACCAAGCGTGATATCATATTGGAAGATTGTAGATGAAGAAACTGCAATATGGCCGGGCGCGCTACGTTGGTACCTCGGGGGGTTTCAGCGTGGGTAAGGCGTCCGGCCATAATGGGTGGGCAGCTGAAACCCCTACGGGGTCTGGCTGCCCAGTGTGTTCGAATGTACTGTTGTATGTACGAAATATCAATGGGGAGACAATTATACTCTTGAGTTGTAATTATAATTACGATCATATAATTTTTGATGTTCAAATAATGTTGATGTTCATCTTACGTGGTAAATCAAAAAGTCTGATACTGATTAAATTATGTGACCTCCGGTGCGATATAGTTTGAATAACTGAAGCGCTAGCAAACCTATGTTACTACTACTACTACTACTACCTTGAACTTCCCAACAGCCGTGCTCTGGAGTAGCGTTGCTATCTGAAGGCTTGCAAACCTGGTGCGGTGGCAGTCCCTTCGCAGCATTTCTGTTATTACGTGTAATTTATGTACATCAAATTTGTTACGTTTTTCAGTAAGAATATCAGAAGGAAATGAATGCACTCATTTAAATTGCCGTGTATACTTTGTTTCGTTATTCAAGGGTTTTTCTGTTAATAAAATGGAAGTGTAACCAAAAGTAATAATTTTTGTTGATATTTTTCTGTAGTCTCCTATTTTACTCCAAGGAGGAGTTTAAGTTAATCATGCGAACCATTAATCCACAAGTGATGTGCAGTCGAACTCGAGTTCTACATCGTCTTATTTTAAATTTCATGAGTTATTGGTTTAAGGGGTTCACAACTCGCATCGAGCACCGTTTAGTTGAATTACTTGCCAATTTTTATCCGTCGAGGTTCGCATATGACCATAACTAAAGAACCGACAACATTGTCGTTTTTGGAATGTGCTGTTTCAAAACAAGCCTAATTTATGATGAAACTTTCTGGAACCGCCGGAAGTTACCGAATTGAGCTTCTTGCTCTCCTTACACGCGTCCTCTTCTGACTGTGGCGAATGCATGGATAAATAAGAAAATAACAAATAATGATGTGAGTGCATGAGCAGTCTTTGACTGGAAATTTATGGGTATCATATATCAGCTCAAGTAAATGCTTTTAAGTAGAGCTGTGCCAATATGCACATGCATATACGCACGCGCATAAAATATGCGGCTTCAGGTCAGATATTTGAGATTACAGAGTCGCATGCACAGTACTCTCATTTATATGCAAACACTATGCGATCAAGTCTTGCACATGCACTGCTGACTTCAGTTAGTTGAAACTTGTTCGATATTGTAAATATTGAGCCCTAAGGTAATGATTCATTGCGATAGTGTTCAATATTTACATTATCGAGCATTTAGGTACTACTAATGAAGAAAACATGAAAATGGGATTTCAAAGTAAAACAAAGTTCAACGGATGTAGTTCCATTTAATAATAATGTACTTTTTCTTATTGGAAACTTTTTCGCTTATCAGTAAGAATACTTTTGTACTGTGAAAACACGCTTTCTACATCGTACGACACCAGGGGAGCAAATTCAAGATTCTCATGTCTCCATGTCAGATGGAGAGAGTTGACCAGCTACTTCGTTGACGTCCTCTACAGGATTGCCACACAAAATATAGAGTTGACATCCTTAATCATGGGAAGATCTCGTGCTACACATTTTCTCGTTTTATAACCACATTCTTTCAAAAATGTACCGACGAACTGTAAATTTAACAACGACGAACCATTGAATATAACAGGGTATAGAAATATAGAGACAGTGTCGAAAAAAATGACAACAACGACAAATTATAGTGACACCAAGCAAAATGAATGACAGGGAGACTATACATCAAAACAAGTAAACAATATATTGTGACAGAGTAGGTTTATTGTAACAACGTTCAAAAAGGATAACAATTATGCAAAAAATAGTTACGTGCGTAAATATTATTGTAACAAATCAACAATTTCTGACACATTTATTTATAAGCAAAATAAAAAGTTAAGTAGCCGTATAGTGTAGTAAATAATGCATTTTGAAACTATGCATACAAAATTATCGATAATTACAATAAAGAATGAACATCATCTGTACCACACGTGAACCGGCCACGACAGAGTTGTTCTGGAAAATTCCGTTACTTCCCGGTCAGCGGATATTGCATCTTCCACTGACCGGGAAGTAAAGGAATGTAGTCCTACATGTATTATTGTCGGGTGGCTTTCAGACTCCCGAAAGTCAAAATCCCGAATGGCGAAATCCCGTACATCTAAATCCCAAAAATCAAAATCCCGAAACCTGTAATCAGGGTTACCAGCTGGCACATACAGTACATATTGCACCGTCAAATATGGTCAGGAATTAGATATTTGAAATTTTGACTTCTGGAATTTTGGTGAACCCATCATTTTCAATTTTTTTAATATGGAAGTGTAAAAAAAATGATTTCTCTCGTCAATAAGAGTTTAAAAGATGCTGTTACATCTTATGACCTTTCGTTACTATTTTTTGCATCTGTTACATTATTTTCAAACTGTTATACTTGATATATGATGCATTGTTACAAGATTTGATTATTTGTTACAGAAAATGAAAGTCTGTTGCAAAATTCTGAGTGTTATACAATTTGAAGCAACGTTATATTTATTTGTCTCTGTCACTACATTTTGCATCTGTTATCAATTTTTCAGCGTCGTCTCTAGATTTGTAATGGATGTTGCTATATTTTAAGCCGCTGTTATTAGTTTTTATTCGCTGTTTTATGATTGTGAAAACTGTTTTAGCGTGTGGTTATAAAACGAGAAAAGGTGTAGCAATCCGGAAAAAAAGAACGCGGAATCTACGCACAAAGTGTATAGGAACCGTAAGTTCATGAAACAAGATAAAAGTTGAAGAAGTAGTAGGTATTGAAAAACAGGACAGCAGTGAATCGGAGTAAGATGGTCTTAAACAAAATAAAAAACATTTTATTTCAACACGAAAAAGGCCTACCTAACTCTTAGCTCGGGACCTCATATTTGTGAGTGCTAATGCACATATACACAGTGTTATTAGTGAATTTTTGAGGACAAAAAGAAATTATTTGTTTTCAACGCACCCAAGTGCAATAATTTAGGGCCTTGATCAATCAGATAGTTTATTGAAGCCTTTATTCACTCAACCATTCAAGATTACCAAAAAGTTCCAACAATTTCAAATGCAGAAGAGCCTTCGGCTTGTTAATTTGTTTTCAGCCGAGTCTTTCTCACATTTCAGAATGGATCAGTCTCACCTCCATATCTTCATAAAGCCCCTCAAGTTCTCCATCAGGCACGTGAGATGTGCCATAATCGTATTCAAAGCTCTCACTCTCACTCTCGGCGCTAGCATGGAATGATTTGTCAGATTCATTAACCTCCATATCTTCATGAAGCCCCTCAAGTTCTCCATCAGGCACGTGAGATGAGCCAGAGTCGGATTCAAAGCTCTCGCTCTCACTCTCGGCGCTGGAATGGAATGATTTGTCAGATTCATCAGTGTTGCTCCCGAACGACTCGTTGAAGAGCTTGGCATACATAGAGCTCTCAGAGCCGGATTCAGAAACATCAGACTCGCTACCGTCCGCGGAACTTTTTTCCTTACTTTCTTCCTCACATTGACCGGGAACACATTCATTATTCAATTCATCACTCGTCTCCGTCTTCTGAATTTGGCTAGCAATCACTTCTTGCTTATTCTCTAATGGCTCACGCTTGTGATCTTTCACTGTTTTGATGTCAGGGTTATCACACATTTCTACAACCGCGACGTTCGCTTCTTCGGGAGTGACGCTGTCATTCGTCGAGAAAGTGGAGGTAGGGCGTGCAACTGAGACCATCTCTTCTGATTCGAGGGTTAGAATTCCACTCTTTTCTGTCGATTGAGCTAAAACTCGTGCAGAATTCCGGACATCGACCTGAGAAAAAGCCTGGATGAGCTATGATTACAAAAGGAAAGTGAAGATGGAAAAGCGTAATTTCACGGGTGAGAGTTAACTTAATCGGTTATTAGAAAAAATTAAAAACTTTAATTTCTAACAGTAGATTAGATGTTGGTTTAAGCCTTCCTATCCGCAAAAAAGGCGATCCAAAAAGAGGAAGGCACCCTTTAGTGTAAACTTGGGAGAACGCGGAATCTATGCACAAAATGTATAGAAACAGTGAGTTAGGAAAGAAGTTCATGAAACAAGATAAATGTGGAAGATATAGTAGGTACTGAAAAAAAGGTCAGCAGTGAACCGGAGAAAGATGGTCTTTAACAAAATACGAGGGTTAGTCAAAAAGTTATCAGACAAATGTCATAATTTTGAACTGAACAGAGATTTAAAAGTTTTTACAAGTTGAAACCTGTCCTTGGAGCTTCCTTGATAACTTGCAGCTGTCTCAGAGCTTCCTTGATAACTTGCAGCTGTCTCATCAGTCTATGTCAGGTCAGCATCGAGAGAGGTTGCATCTCACAATAGTAATTTTCAACCCTTCAAATGGCCAATTTTGAGATCAGAGCTAACATCAAATTTTTAACTAAACTAAATTGGAAACCTGTTAAGATCATCGAAGCTTTACAGCAGGTTCATGGAGACTCTGCACCATGTAGAGCAGTCGTATACGATTGGGTTAAACGCTTTAAAGAGGGAAGAGTCCAACTTGATGACGACCCACGAGGAGGAAGACCCACCACAGCAACAAATGAAGAAAACATCGCTCTTGTACAGAACCTAGTGGAACAATCCCCCCCAATTCTATCAGGAAGGCATTTACAGGTGAATCACAACATAGATTACAAAAGTGTACAGACAACAATGGAACTTATGTAGAAAAATAAAAGTAATGAGTTGTTAAATAAAGAAATTATGGCATTTATCTGAGAACTTTTTGACTACCTCTCGTAAAAACATTTGATTCCCACACGAAAAAGGCCTACCTAACTTTTAGCTCGAGACGTCACATTTTCCTCCTAGAAGTGTCTTGCCAGTTATGTGTTCATGAATCCAAATTGTTCACCGAGTTCGCATGAAAACAGAATAAATTTTTAACGCAACTTGAGCACCACATTTGTGCCTAGTACGAGTACTTGGATGATGCGAGGCAAAGGAATGACAAGTTTTTTCGAACCCTAGAAAATTTAAAGTTCATCACAACTTGCAATAATACGTAACTGACCAAATCCTCCTGGGCAACTGAATGTAGCTCGTTGTGTCTTAAATCTAAAGTTTCAGCGAGATTATAATTCAACATGGTGAAATTAAAAATAAATAATTCAGAATAAGAGCATAGATCATTTATTCTAACAAAACGTTAAGTGAAGACCCAAAATTATCCGGGGCGCATCCAAAAATGTTGGATGCGCTACAAATTTAGAGTCACTTTGTGTGCATCGATAACATTCAAAACCATGAAGACCGACTTAGCAGAGTTAATTTCTAAGGGGAACTATCATGTATTTCTTGCCCGTTAAGGAAGACATAAAGAGGAGCCGAGTTTGGCCGTGTCCAACTTTTCCGTTCGGGGTTCCTTTTCTAACAACACCATTCTCACAGCCCTTGTCCAGTTCTATGGAGAATCTCGTACCCGACGCGTCAGTTCAACAGAACTGACAAAATGACTTCATATATTGAAATTGTACTCGTAAGTACTTTCCAATCTTCCATTTAATAATCATTATTATTAATTAGTTATGTATTAGTAGAATAACCTGCGTAAAATGTTAGTAATGTGAGCACTGAGTGTGGGACTGTTGCATTATGAAAGCATATCACTTTGGTTTCTCCCTGACCTAAAGTGGAAACACGTTTACAGTGTATAAAGTGTGCACCTACTGCGTAGCGCACTTTTGCTGGTAGTTCTAAGCCAAAATCCAGATTTTACCAAAAGACATCAAGGAATTCATAAAAGACGAAATCCCTGAAGTTCGTAAACAAAAATTACTGAAAAGCTTTGATCACTAACATGCCAAATATATGCGAACAGTAAGTTACCCAATATTTTAGTACTCGAGACTCTGGGTGCCGTAGATACTCACACTGTGGGAGCCATCATGAGAGCTGTCCCTGGCATATGAAGTCTTTACCCAAAAAATGCCCTCCGAAAGAAGATTAAAAAAATCAAAAAGGTAAGAAGGTTTTTTGCCTCCACAGGTTACGCAGCCGTTGTCTGCTCTCATCGCGTCTGAAACAGAACATAAAAATGCGTTTTACAAATTTTTCTTCTTTGCATACATACGAGTACTCCACAATTAGGAAAATTATAAAACATGAAAAATTAGATCAATAGTTAGCTAAAGCCTCCCTAACCACAACAAAAGTGTTCCCAAGGGAGGAAGGATAAAGACACTATTTAATTTGGCCTTAAAAGAATGGGGAATCCATGCATAAGTAGTGTTCCTACACCCCAAACAACGGAATAGCAAGATTGAAAGAATTCTATTTTAACAAAAAACCTACTCGACCATCAGCCCGAAACGCATTTTCCTCCTGAAAGCACTAATTCCCATAAATACAAGTAATTTTCCCTTGTTATGCTTACAACTTGAAATAATGTTTCCAACATGAACTCGTAAGGACCGTTGAGAGGATCCTAGAAGTACCAATATTTGCATCACATAGCTCATTAAACGTTTTTCATTTATATCGAAATTGTTACGAATATTTGGATCGCCTATTTTTCCGCAATCGCCCATTTGAGGTGAAACACGATGTTTAAAAATTCAGGATTGCAAGTTAACGAGTTAATTTTTTGGTGTTCTTTTCTAAAAACGTCAGGTGTTGGTGCTCCGTGAAGATAATGTATTAAACAAAGTCAATTGCATGAGTGGGAACGCCTGTGACGTGAATTACGGGAGCCCGTAAAACAGGGTTAACAATTTTTGTTGAGAATGTTCGGAGACTCTATGTCTAACTTTATTCTGGTTAAATGATGTGTAAGAAGAGACACTGTAATGCAATGCGAAAAACGCCAATGAGCATTCCGAACAGACGAATTTTAACAGCAAACGAACGACATCTAAGCTTCTATGGGCGGCCTAGTGAAATCGTCACCCTCGCTATATGGATGGAGAAAAGAATAGTAGACAAGAATGTCAATAATTTTTTTAAACGCAAAACACAACTGTCAACAAATAATGTCAATATTACACAGGGTTTTAAAATGAGAGAACTTTACGGGCGATTGATACTCGAGAATCTATCACTAAAATTAAATTTTTAATTTATGATATCCCTTCGTACCACGCTCTCTGAAAAGACACTAAAATTATTATTATTATTATTATTATTATTATTATTATTATTATTATATAAGAAAGTTTTACCCTCCCTTAACCACGACAAAGATGTTCTAAGAGAGGAAAGAGGAAGGCACCATTTAGTATGGAGTTGAGGGAACGCGAAATCTATGCACAAGGTGCACAGAAACAGTAAGCTAGGAAAGAAGTTCATGAAACAGGAAAAAAGTTGAGAAGAAAGTAGTAGGTGCTGGAAAACAGGACAGCAGTGAACCGAAAAAAGATGGTCCGTAACAAAACAAAAACCTTTTTTTTACAACAAAAAGGAAGCCTACCTAACCTTTAGCTCGGGCCCCCACATGGTTCCCCTGGGAGCGTTAATTCCCATAGATACAATAGTCGTATCCCCCTGAGGGGAAAGACAGTAAAAACACACGAGTTGATATGAGATAAGTTTTATCTTAGGCCCTCTGCACACGAGGCTACTCTAAGGAAACTAAACTGGTTTGTGATTGAAGTTACTAACCAGTTACTAACTCATTAGTGATGCGGTTCCGCACACGAGGCTACTCAAATTCCGTAATCTCCTCTGGGTGTTCAAGGAAGTAGGTCAGCACAATGCAATCATTCAGCAACATTGTGGATAGCGATTCAAGTGGCGAAGATATGGAACTATATAATCATCATCGTCAGAGAAGAAATAGAAAACGAAGACAATTCTTGATTTATCCATACATTGAGAAAATTTTCGCCGGCGACTATTCGTTGCTGCAAAAGAATTACAACTTGAAGATACTCTATTAATAAATATACATAAAAAATTATTTTTCATAGTATACTCATGCAAAATGAAATTATATAATACCACATAGTATATCAAGCTTAAGATTAAAATTATAAGTTAGTTTAAGCCTCCCTAACCGCTACAAAAAAGAGCGTATCGAAGAGAGGAAGGAGGAAAGCACCATTTAGTATGGAGATAAGTGAATGAGGAATCTATGCAGAAGGGGCATAGAAACAGTAAGACGAGAAAGAAGTTCATGAAATAAGATAAAAGTTGAAGAAAAAAGTCAGAGGTGCTGAAAAACAGGACAGTAGTGAACCGAAAAAAGGTGGTCCTCAACATAACAAAAAACATTTTATTTCAACGAAAAGAAGACCTACCTAACTCACAGCTCGGGCCCTCACATTTTTCCCCTGGGAGCGTCAATTCCCATATATATAATAGCTGTATCCCCCTGAGGGGACATAGTATATCAAATGCCTATATTATTTTATACATGGTGTTGTGTAATTAGACACACATTTTAACCATATTAAGGGAACTATTTTGATGAACTGGTCAACTTTGGTTCTATTGGACGTACGTCTATGAAAATTTGCAGACTACTAGATCTCCACATTTGTAACAACTTATCTTAAACAAAAATTTTTCATAAGGCCATAGAAAATTAATTATTTGAAAAAAATAAAATTAAATATATACATATATTATTCATTACATCTTCGAAATTTACAAAGCTAGAGCAATGCGGTTTGTTGCATTTGAAAGTCGAACGTGGGCTCTATCTAAAATACGGGTGGATTTTTTTTTATCATTTCAATGAGAATTTTTATGAATTTTTGATTGTAAGGGTCAGAGCAAAAGTTATAATTTTAGGGTAAAAAGTCTACGGAAATCTTTACAGAAAAAATTTTGGAAATATACCCGTAATGTAGATAGAGCACATATGTCACTTTCAAATGCAACAAACCGCATTGCTCTAGCTTTGTAAACTTCGAAGATGTAATGACAAACGTCTTGATAAGTTACTTTTTTTATAAAACCTATTTTTAGGAAACAAAATGCTTCTCCTCCTACAATTTTTGAGCTACAGTGATGATTTTGGTATCATTGGATGCAGAAAAACAAGGGCTTTACAATGTATTGAGAAGGTTTTCAAAATTCATTCATGTTTCAAAGTTATGACGTCATGAATTTGAATTTTCTTGAGAATATTTTGATTTTTTATTTTTTAATTTTTTTAATTTTTATATTGGAAATTTGAGGAAAAGCATTCAAGTTTTTGGAATGTCCACGTTATTCTGCATCCAATGATACCAAAATCATTACTGTAGCTCAAAAACTATCAGAGAAAAAGCATTTAGAACCCCCCCCCAAATGTCGTTTTCTATTTCCCATTTTCTTTTCAAGAAAATCGCATTTTGTCATAAATGATAAATGATTCTAAATTGTATTTCCTATCAGTATACCAAATTTCATTGCTCTAAATTCAATAATAAAAAAAATATTCGGATGGGGATGAGGAATATGAATGATGAAATATATAAAAAAATAAAATGAAAAAAAATTGAAAATTTGAGATTTTTTTTTTTTGTCACGTTATTCTGCATTCAATGATACCAAAATCATTACTGTAGCTCAAAAACTGTAGGAGGAGAAGCATTTAGAAAACCCCCCCCAAAAATGTCGTTTTCTATGATTTCCCATTTTCTTTTCAAGAAAATCGCATTTTGTCATTAATGATAAATGATTCAAAATTGCATTTCCTATCGGTATACCAAATTTGATTGCTCTAGGTTCAAAAATGAAAAAAAAGGTCCGTAAGAGGGATACCCTCCCCCCCCCCCCCGGGGGGGACGTTAGCTCTGGGATACGTTCCTGATATTTTTACAGACATTCGGGGACATATCTCAAACTCAATTAAAGCAATAAAAACAAAAACGGGAGAATCGACTTTTGGACTGCAGATGCCCCCAGATGCCCCCCAAAATGGTTCCCTTAAAAAAAACACAAAATAAAACGATTTTCATGAGTGACAAAAACCTCAAAACACCTTCCTTTTCGAGAAATGTTTTTTCAGAAGGTTTCCCGTAAGAATTGGCTTACAATACAGCCATTGAGTAAAATCTAACAGGCTGCTGGCGTGCGCTGTAGCATACCAAAAGAAAAATCTTAAAATTATTTTAGATCGTCATTTCTCAAAAAAGATGAAATATTCAGGTTTTTGGCACTCGTGAAAATTGTTTTATTTAGCGTTTTTCTGTATATAGTTAAAATAAGTACATCGAATTACACGACACCCTGTATATTATTCAATGAAATTAGAAGGTAATTAAATAAATTATAATAAGTATTGTACGATATAAAAATCTATTACCCTTCATATTTAGGGTTTTTCCAACTTTACTCCATGAAATTTCTGTTTCATCCACCCTGAAGTAACCCGATAGTTTAAAAACAGGGTATTTTTCCACTTCCTTGACCAATTTTGTGTTCAGTTTTTGTTCGTTCATTCGGTAGAACGTTCATACAATAGAAGAGTTACCAAGAAACTGTGGAACGCAATTCACAAGTGACTGGACACACGAGTCACCCAACAACTGGTAGATAAAAACGCATTACTAACGAGTCAGTAAAGCCCATATTAGACGGTGGCAAAAAGCGGCACTTTTGGGTGCGAGAGATGCGCTCTCTTCTTCGAATCATGGCGGCCGCCGTCGCCAACACACTTCAATGTTATTATACGATTCGGTGTTGGCCAGCCACGGACACGGCGCCCAGTAGCGCATGAAAATCGGATGTGGGTGGTTACGTCATAATAGTGCTCTGTAAGAACGCAAAGGACCTAGAAAGTATACGAATAAAACTGCAAAAAGCCGGATTTGTTTTCATTGTTGTATTTACCAATACATGTTTTTCAAGCCATATTCATTTTCTACGGTTAATTCACAGTAATTCAAAATTAAAAAATGGTTAAATAAATGTATTGTTATTACTTTAAGGGTTTTGATACCAGCAAAATATATATACCATCTAAAAAAAGATTTATGAAATTATTACGGCTTACTATCGACGTCAAATACATTTGATTAAAAACTGGTTTGGAATACGTTGCGCCCGTGAACGCAATACGCTTGATTGCAAGTGAAGTTTTTTTTTGCTCGGTGGAATGCAGGTTGATTATCATAAATATGAAAAACATCCAATGCTGGTAATACTGAGGCACTTGTACCCATAATTGCAGCATACGCGTTGGTACAAATAACTAATTTTAGAGCAGGCACCATCATAAATAATATATCATATATTATAATATCACTGATATTAGTGAAGAAATGTCTATCATGACATTATTATATATTTGGTTCGATTATTTAATGCTTGGTTTAGTCACCAGGCTGACATACAAACTAACACCGTACTGATTGTATTTTGAACAATAACAAATGAGTATTAGACAAACAAATTGAAAATTTTACATAGCGGTATAGTATAAATTTATTCTCGAACACTTACTCTCCTGAAAAAGTATAAATAGCGTAAACCATGCTAATTTCCGTCATTTTTCCTTCTGCAACTCAGGGCATTGCAAATTATTGTAACTGAAATCGCGCGACTGCGATTTCGAACTTCCGAAAAAATCGTAATAGTAATTTTTATGCAGGAAACAAGAGTAGCTTGTCGCTTTGGCACTCAGGCCAAAGTTAAACCACAACAATACAAGTTTACCAGGACTTCAGATTACATTACATCGCTAAGTATCCACAAAATACATTTCAAAATTCCACACATCACCTGTATCATATGCAAGTCACAATCGATTGTACAATCCACCACTTCAAGTACACCTGAACACATATGGCAGCCAGACCCCGATGGGGGTTTCAGCTGCCCACCCATTTATGGCCAGGCGCCTTACCCACGTTGAAACCCCCAGGGGTCGAAACGTAGAGCGCCCGGCCATATTGCGACTTTATAGACACCGCCAAATCAAGGAAATTATTCCCAATTTACAGAGCAAGTCCTTTAGTATACCCAAACATATTCTAGAATGAATGATGGAACTTATAAGTTAGCAAATACATTTATTGTTTTAACGTATTCCAAAACTCTACCTATTGGGCCACCGTCCTTCAGTAAGTCTCCAACTTTGTTCCCATTGGTACTATCACACAGGATGTTCCTTCTTGGTTGCTGCAGGGCTGGACATGCTTCAATGATGTGTTTTATCGTTAAAACTGCGTCACCGCACCAACCGCATATAGGTCTCTGGCCAAGGGCATCTGGGTTTAACAAATAGCTATGGGTCAAGGCAGTATGTTTTAGTCGGAGTCTATTGATAACAACTTCTTCCTGTCGGTTCAACTTGTGCTTGCTCACTTTCCACCTCCCAGGGTTGTTCTTTATTTCTCTCAGATCGCTTCGTTCCATCTGCCACGCATCGTTCCATATTTCAAATGTCCTTCTGATCAATGAAAAACAATCCCTGTATGGGACGAGGGCGAACTCAGCTGGTCTCGTAGCTGCTTCCTTGGCTGCTCTGTCTGCCATCTCGTTCCCATCAATGCCCACGTGGGCTGGTACCCAGCAGATGGTGATGTTTTTCCCTTAAAGGATGATTCGATGCATATCTAGCAATATTCTATTGAGAAGTTGGTTGTCTTCAGTGCTGTTATTTTCAATTGCTTGAATGCAGCTCATCGAGTCGCTAAATATCACGAAATTGTCAAATTGTGTTTCTTTGATTATGTTAACAGCCAGTTTTATTGCATGCAGTTCTGCTGTCATTACGCTTGCGACTATTGGTATTGAGATTCTTCTTATGACGTTGTCCATCACCGCTGCTGCACCAACCCCGGTCTGCGACTTTGAGCCATCCGTGAAAATTAGTTTACAATCACCAGAGTTGTTCTCAGTTTCCACATGCACGCGTTTCAGTAGCACTGGATTTACTTCATCTTTTCTCAGGTTTGCTCTATTTCCGTCAATCTTCGGTCGCTGCTGAATCCAAGAATATATTGTAGGGGTGAAAAAAGGTTGGACTGGCTGTGTTGGAACTCTGTACACATTCAAAGTTTGGTGGAGTCTAGTGATGACTGACTTCGGGTAGCGTTCACGGCTTCGGAAGAATAATTCCAGGTTTGAATCGTTAACACAACGGTAAGCAGGGTTAAGGAAGTGACATTTTAATTTGAAATAGTATCGCAAGAGTAGCTCCTTTCTCCTCAATTCAAGGTGTGGTTCATTAGTTATGATGTTCAGATTCTGAATTGGAGTAGTTTTAAAGGCTCCTGTGCTGATTCGCATCGCTTCATTCGTGATTACATCCAGTTCCTTTAGGGCTAGGGTGTTTGCTGAACCATAAACTAGGCAACCATAATCTATTTTTGGACGGATCAAGGACCTATATAGTCTTATCATGATTTCTTGGTCCGCTCCCCATGCATAGGAGGAAACCGACATGAGCAAGTTCAAGTCCTTGTAACATTTTGCTTTGATTTTCTGAATGTGTAGTGTCCAGTTGAGTTTCCTGTCCCACTCAAGCCCTAAAAATTTTGTGTTTTCGACGTTCGGTATGTTGTGACCCTCAAGTTGTAGAGTCGGAACAATTATTGGTTCGCTTCCCATGTGGATCTGCATTGCTGTTGTTTTGGTCGTTGAAAATCTGAATCCGTTGTATCTTGCCCACTTGGTGATTTGGTTGATGGTAGTTTGCAAGGTTTCTTGTACTTTAGTTTTACTATAATCTGCGAATGAAATGAGCAGGTCGTCGACAAATAGGGAGCTAAAAACCCTTTCAGGAATTTCTTTTGATAGTGAATTAATTTTCATAGCAAACAGAGTCACACTCAACGTGCTCCCTTGTGGCGTCCCATTAACAAGTTCCTTAGGTGCTGATATTATATCTCCTACTTTTACTCGGAAAGTGCGGTTTTTCAAAAATTCCCGAATGAAGTTTGGCAGCCTTCCTCTCAGGCCTGCTGTGTATAAGTCCCTCAATATGCCATGACGCCATGTCATGTCATGTTATGTCATACGCCTTCTCCAGGTCGAAGAAGACAGCCATCACATACTTGTCGGTGGCGAGTGATTGTCGTACATATGTGTCGAATCTGACAAGATGATCAATAGTATAACGGTGCTTCCGAAAGCCACACTGTATGTCAGCAAAAATTTTATTATTTTCTAGGTATTCAGTTAATCTCCGGTTTATCATTTTTTCCATTGTTTTGCACAGGCAGCTTGTCAAAGAGATAGGTCTATAATTTTTGGAGTCGGAGTGGTCTTTTCCTGGTTTGGGTATAGGTAGGACGATTGCTTCTTTCCATGGAGGATATATGTATTCATCCATCCATATCTTGTTATAAACTTTCAATAAGTACTCGTGAGCGTTATCAGGCATATTTTTTATCATCAAATTGCTTATGTCATCCGGTCCTGGGGTTGTGATTTTATTGCTCCTGATTGCTGATGTTAGTTCAAAGATGGTGAATGGGATATTATACAGTTCGTCATTGCTGCTCATGAAATCCACTGGAATTTGTTCAACTTGTTTGTATTGACGGAACTCACTGGAATAGTTTGCATCGCTCGATGTGTGCGCGTATGTTTCTGAAAGCTTTGCTGCAATGTCGGGAGTGGTTGAGACGATGCGGTTTCCATCTTTTAACATACTTATTCGTCTCTTAGCTCTACCGCGGATTCTATTTATCCTTTCCCAAATGCAACTGCTTGGAGTGGTGGTGTTCAGCGATGACACGTACTCGCGCCAGCTGTTCAGCTTCGCCTCTCTGAAAGTGCGTGTTGCTTCTGCTCTCGCTTTTTTCCACTTCACTTTATCTTGCAGTTCACCGGTTCGTTTGTAGTCCCTGTATCGCTTTTCCCGTTCTCGCCACGCCCTCTTGCATTCGGGCGTCCACCAAGGTTTCGCAAAGTGGCGTCTAACCTTATATTGAGGTACCCATCTTTCCCGAACGCCTTCGAAGCGGTTGTACAACTCCTCTATTGCCTTTTTGGGACATTCTGGCAGTTGCTGATGCTGAACATGTCTCCACGAGGTATCCAGCTTGTAGTCCTTCCAATTTCCCTTTTTGAAGTTCCATCCTTCGATTTCTCCTTTCCCATCCTTTGAATGTATAGTTCCTGACAATATTATCGGATAGTGGTCACTACTTAGTACAGAAGAAAGCACTGCGAAGTCTAAGTCAGGGGTCATATCGGACGATGTCAGTGCTAAATCTATAACCGTGCCTGATATGAGGGTGGCTGAGAAGTCGTTTAAGATATTAATGTTATTATAATTGAGGATGTTCTGTAGCAAGCTCCCCAGGCGGTCAGTTGTTTTGTTCCCCCAGTCGGTGTGGTGAGCGTTGAAATCTCCCATCACAACGACCGGCTTTGGTAATTCGCTCAAAACGGCAGACAGCTCGTTGAGGTCAACATTGGAACCTGGCGGCAGGTATATAGATGCAACTGTAATTATTTTATAACAATTTAGGTGTATTCTTGCGCTTATGATTTGAAGGGATGATTGAATCTTGAGTTCCTGGGTTGGTATTGATGAGTGAATATACAGAGCTACTCCTCCATGAAATCTATTAAAGTGGCCTTGTTTGCATAAACCATTGTATCCAGCTATTGGAGATATAAAATTATTGCCATAGAAAGTTTCGTGGACTGCTACCACAGCCGGTTTATCTATTAAGTGAATTAGATCTTCTTTGGATGAGGTCATTCCCTGGAGATTCCATTGTAAAAAGATTTCGGTTCCTTCTTCAGCTCTCATCGCCATTTCCTTCCGTGATTTCCACGTTTTCGTTGATCATTCTCACCTGCTCGGCCTTTTCTAGGAGATCTCCGCCCACGGTTTTCTCCCGATGTGTCGCGCGATTCAAAGTGTGGTTTGGTCTCTCCCAGTGAATTAGACTGTCGCAGCTCTTCCTCATACATGTCTCTATCAGCGTCTGTACCACTTATCTCTCGTTTGTGTTTATTCCCGGAGTTTTTATGTTCATCTTTGCTTCGGTTTTTCTTTTCTTCCTCTGGGGTGGTCGACTTCAGATGAGGGTCGACTGTGGTGGTGTATATTCTTCCAGTGGTGGGACTTTCGCAGACTACTTCCGTCCTACCGCTCGTTCTTTCACGAACAGCCTACCGTCCACTTCCTCTGCCCACCACATTGTCTCCAGGATCTTCTGCTTTTTGTTTATTACTTGTTGTTTCTGCTTCCTCGTCTCCTGAGCGCTGTCGCTTTTTAGTGTTGACGGTACCAGTTGCATCCCCAATGCTACCTGTAGTAACAACCCTTGAGTAATTCATTGTAAAATGCGGATTTCTTTGTTTGAACAATTTAGCTTGTCCTTTGGAGACTCTTTCTCTGCTCTGTATGATCATTATTTCCTCTTCTTCCTTCCTTCTCTGACAAGCTTTATCGGCCGCCATATGTCCGTCCCCACAGTGGTAGCAGTTAGTTACTTCAGAGCTACAGCGGTTTATTGCGTGTCCTGGCTCACTGCATCTTGAGCAGGTTTCTTCTCCTTGGCAGTATTTTACCCCATGGCCATATTCGAGACATTTTTTGCACATTATTGGTTTTGGTTTGATTTCATAAACTTTGTTTTGGCTTGTTCCCCAGGTATATCGAGGTATTCCGGTATTGGTGACTGTCTGAAGGAGATGAGTAAGGGTTTCGCGTATACGTTGTTGGGTTTTATCCAACTTGCTTCAAGGGCATCTTGTATTCCACATTTTTCCAATAGCCCTCGTTTGAACTGCTCGAAGTTGTTCATATTGTATTCGTAGATGTAAATCAGACCTTTATTGATACCAAACTTGAGGTTCTCTTCCACAGTAACTGGCAGTTCATTCAATTTTTTAAGGACACCGTCTGGGGACCGTCTAGATGGAAATCGGGATATGTGTTGATTTCCTGTTTTTATATGTATCTTATAGAGGATTTTCTTGCGCTTCCATTGGTGCTTTCCGTTTACGTCTACTCCGAATAGTGCGCTCACCAGAGGGGGGGGGGGGGAAAGCGATGGGGGTTACGTGACCTTGAACCCTCCCCCCCTCATTGTTGGGGTCATTTGAGGATGTTTCTCTGCGGGAATGGCAATATAGTTCGTTCATGGGCTACTCAAAGTGCTTCCATTATACAAGCGAAACATTTTAATATTTTTTTTAATTTTTGACAATTTCAGAATTTAGCTGCTCTGCCGTATTTATGATACCGCAGCTTTCATTCATAGCTCGATGACAGCTGCAGTATCATAGCTACGGCTATGGCGAGCACACCAATCCAAAGGGCTTGAAAAGAGCTACAAAACAGAGGAGTTGACTTGGAATAGAAACGTATTTTGGTCGAAAAAAAAATGAAAAAATGAAAAAAGTGGTTGTTTTGAAGAATTACACGTATTGTCATTTGTTGTATATTTTTTCCCAGAGTTACAGAGCTACAGCAATGTAAATTATATCAATCGAAAGGGCTTAAAAAGAGCTACAAACGCTCAAGAGTTCATTGTAGAAAATCTTGTAGTTCAAAAGACATAAAGAAAAACAATTTTTTTTGGTGAAAAACACGTTTTTCTGGAAACATAATTGGTTTCTCAAATGTATCTTCTTCCACAATTTTAGAGCTACAAGAATGGTTTATATACCATTCAATAGGGCTTAGCAAGGTGTATCCATAAGGGGTAGCATTTTTCTATACATCTATTATTTTAAAAATTACACGACAAAAAAAAATGAAAAAAGGTCACATTTTTTTTAAAAAAAATTCCCAAAATCCACGAAAAAAGTTATCAAAATTCCCTACCCCTTATGGTTATACAGACATAAGCAATCTAAAAACGAAGTACTGGTTCTGTAACTTAAAAATTGTAGAAGATAGATTTAAAAAAAAAAAACCTATTTTATCATATTTTTCAAAAATAAAAAATAAAAAAAGTGCAGATACAAAAATTTTGTCCAAATAACATTTGATCTTTGCATCATTTCACACCTACTGTGAAAACTTCAGAGAAATCCATCCATAAATAACGGACTTTTTTTTTACCCAGACGGTGTCTTAAGTTGCTTCATTTTCTGTCTTTGTTCAGCATTATTTACTTCCACGGTGAACACCGTTTTACTACTTGATCTTATGGATTTTGGCTTGCTCCCAAGGTGGTTTGCAATGCATTTTTCTAGATGCCATGGAGACATTTTTCGCCTGTCGAACTCGTTCATTTTACAGTCGAAATGTGTGATATATTTGCTGGCTGGTCCCATTGCTCCAGTTTCTGTTGTACGCTCATTGATTAGCTTGGCCCTTCGCAAAGTTACCTTCTCTTTTTGCATTATCTGCAACACGTTCCTCTCCTCCAACTCTCTCTTACACAGGTTACTTCCTGCTGCGTGTGAGCCTCCACAATGGCGGCATTTCTCTTCGTTAGACTCGCAGTTGTGGATGGAGTGGCCGATGCTTGCACATCTCCTGCAAATGGTTACGCTGCTGCGGCATCTCTTTGCTGTGTGTCCATACATTTGGCAGTTGACACATCATGGGTTTGTTTTGGAATGGGTACACTCTGGTATCTTGTCTTTCCCCTGGAATATATTTATTTTATGGTACATATTGCTGTCTGAATGATACAAGGAAAGCTTGCGTTTCAGGATTTCGAGATTCGATAAAAGTTGCTGGGGTTACATCTTCCACATTGTATTCCTCCTGAAGTCCCATTTTAAAGTCTTCTAGATCAGTGATGTCAAATTCGTTAATGCATATCAGTCCCACCGAGTGGTTGAAACGATTATACTCTTCTGTCCGGCACGGCACATCTTCAACACTGGTGAGCTCCGCCATCTTCCCCGCCTGACGTTCGCTCCGCACCTCCACCACCATCACTTCCCTGCTCACACTGAAAAGTCTTTTGGGTTTTTCTCCGGTCAGAGTCATAATTTCTTCTATGATTGCAAAGGGATTCACGGTCTTCTTCTTCTCTGCTTCGAAGTTTAGAGCAAAGTACCTCGGGAAGTACTGTTCTTCAGTAAGTTGGAAAGGGACGTATTTTATCTTCTTTTTCTGGTAGATTCCTCCGACAACTGACGTTTTCAGAGGTCCCTCCACTGACGTTTCCATCGGTTGTGTAGGTTCCATCTTTCAAGTTTCACAGAAAAAGAGGGAGGGGTCCTTGCTAGGCAAGGGCCCACAAACAAAATTTACGTACTAACACCCTATATTACAATTAAGATATCTTAATACCACTCCAAAAATACAGAAAAAAGACCCTGATGGTAAAGGGCACCGCCCGCGTTGGTTCAAGCCAGAAAACTAGTTGAATGGAAAATTTTACAGGCAATATAATCAGTTACAATCTAGATTGTACAAGAACGCAGCTGGCTATACTAACGGTATCACCTCGGGAAGGTGCGGGTCGGCTAGGTACAGACAAATTAATGAAGGTACCATATAATCAAATCCTTGTCTATTTTGTTTTAATGTTCCCCTTATCACAATTATAATCAGTTCAATTAGATACCAGTAAAACGTGGTAAAGAGACAGTGAAAATTCCTGTAAGAATTCATTTGTCAGGAACTTGAAAACGAAGAACACAGCACGTAGTGAAATCATTTTAATTTTACTTCTTTCTTTACACACCTAATCTATAAAAGTGAATAAACTAAAAAACTAGTAGTCCTATTTTTTTTAACGTTTCGGAGTCCAGCTCCATCATCAGTAAGTCATATCTGAAATTTACAATGAGAATGGTTAAAAATGCAAAGTTATTTCAATTTTTTTTCCCTACCCTACAAGTAAATGAACTAAATATAAATTTGCAAAGGGAATGAACTGGTGGCATTATTAAGAACCGGTTTGTCTTTAGCTATGTACAATGATTCTAAAATTCTCAAATCCAAATCATTAGAAGCAGAACATAAAATTTCGAAATCATCTTCAGACACACGGGCACTGCACTGCTCCGAATGAAGGCGGACAGAAGAATGACCGGGCTGCGTAAGTCGATTCCCCGTTCTAAAGCTCACACCCTTGTCACAACGGACGCCCGCATTCGCTTAGGTATAACATCTATACAACGAAAAAACGAACCAATTTTATGAGAATTAACAAATATAAGGCGAAGATGTGCTGCCGAAAAATAGCGTTTGAAAAGCATCTCCAATTCTCGTGACACTTTATCAGAAAAGCAACCCAAGTAAGGAAAAACCCAATAAAGACATTGCAGTGGATCAGCGGTGGAAATAGAATCTAAATATTTCTTGTCTAAAAATCTTCTGACGTGACTGTTGACAATAGCCGAGGGATAGCCATTATTTGAGAAGAAAGACTGCAGCTTAGTAAATTCGACATGCAGGTCATTAAAATTTGAACAGATATTGTATGCGCGGTGTAATATTGTTTTAATTGCATTAATTTTGAATTTGTAACTACAGAAGCTAAAAGAACTCAAGCCCAGACCAGTAAATGTTTCTTTACGATAAACTGATGACTTGAAACTATTATCCATTTTAGTGATCTTAGAATCCAGAAAAGGCAAACTATTACATCTCTCCACTTCACTGGTAAATTTAATAGCGGGATGTTTAGAATTCAAGTAGTCAAGAAATAAAGGAACATGGCTAGGGTCACGGAACAAAAGAAAAGTGTCATCTACATACCGTCGATAAAAGTGAGGTTTAAAATGCAAAGGGCAATCTCTGAGCCATACCTCCTCCCAGTAGCACATAAAGATGTTTGCAAACGTTGGTCCCAAGGGGAGTCCCATACCCAACCCCTCAACCTGCTTGTACAATTTTCCAGCAAAAATAAAAATCGAATTCATTACAGACAGTTCCAGCAGAGTCTTAAAGTAATTTTTACCTAGTCCTAAAATTACATCACTAGACTTTTGAAACAAGGCATTTAGAATAATATCGATGATTTCAGCCAATGGTATACGAGTATTAGTGTATAAATTTTCCACGTCAAATGAGGTCATAACGTATTTATTAGAGTTTTGAATAGAAGTAATGTCTTTTACAAAATGTGACGAATTTTCAAGCGTATAAGTATTTTTCGTTAGAGGATTCAATACAAGGACTAAAAACTTTGCTAAATTGAAACTAGGAGTATTACACGCAGCAAAGATTGGCCGAAACTGGAATTTTGAAACAAAATCAGGTTTGTGCATCTTTGGTAGACCATACAAAATTTCCGGAGAAGAACCAGACACGTAGAGTTTAGAATAAACCTCACTCGACAAAACCTTTATATTTTTCAATTTTTGCATAAATTTATTTACTTTATCTTCAATTTGAATGACCGTTTTTTCCCAGGGGTCTGATATGATTTGAAACTTCGACTCATCAGAAACTGAAGTCTCCATTTTAGACTTGTAAATGTTCGTATCGAGAATGACAATTCCTCGGCCCTTGTCAGGCTTGCAAACCTGAATAGATTTATTTCGGCCCAATTCCCTGAGAGCAACGAAATCCCGCTTCTCAAATATTGCTGAGAAAATCTTGTGAGGCCTAAAATTATGGAAACTACGGAATGCTAATGATCGTAGCTCCTGAAGAAAACCTGAACGGTCTGAGCAATCTAACTTCTTACTAGCAGGGTGCGTACAGGCTCTGAGGTTCAAAATTCCACTACTTTTTCATGACTTTTTATGCCAACCAAATCAAATTTCCACTACCTCTCTCTGCCCAAAATAATGTCACACAAAGTTAAATTGCAGCACAATAAATGTATTTCAGTCATAAACTTCACAGAACATTCATCATTACTTGCAGGTCTTGTTTTCATAAATGTGTAAATGATCATCACAACACCAAACAGTCATGCTGGACAGTTCAATAGCATCTGCTTTGCATTTGCCAGTGCATTAAGTTTGTCATTAATTTCCGCATTCAGCCCCTCGAGTTGTTCTTGCTTGTCTTTGGCTGATTTCCTCAATGCATTTGACTTTGCCAGTAGGCGCAAATCATTCTTGTCCTCTGCCTTCTGTGCAAAGCTGTCAGCATCCTCCACCAGCGCTTGCAGACTCTCCTCCATCCTCTTCCGTTTTGTCTTCAGGTTCTCCACTTCATCCAGTTCTTTCTTCCTCTTCTCTCCCTTCTTCTGCTTCTCTGCCTCTTCCTTCTTTTGATCCAGGTAGTGTTGATAGCGCTGTCTGCCCTGTGAAGCTGAAAAGAGGAGTTTCTTGGAAATGTCAACCTTGGAGATACCTCCTACATGTTTGATGTGGTCCATGACCACTCTCTGCGCCACGATGGTGTTCTCACCCATGTTGAGTTCCATGAGCTGCTTGCTCACAGAAAAGCCCCTTTCCACTGAAGCCTGGCCATGTGACAGGACCAGTAGCATCTTCACAACCAGCCACAGTTTCTTGAGGGAGGATGTGGCCAGCTGGCTGCTCCAGAAGACATCTAGCCCATCAGTGTCTTGCTGAAAACTGTTGAAAGTGCTGATCTTCCTCTGTGCCTCATCAAAGAACTCTGAAAACTGGCTCATCACCTCATCGATGTCACCCTGTGGTAGCCTCTTAGCATCGCTGAGCAGCTGCAGACAGTTTTTCAGCATGGACTTGGTCTTCTCTCGCTTTGTGCGATCCACAAAGACACTTGGCACCAGCCAGCCCATGTTTCGGGCCAACCCGAACTTCAAAGGTGACTTCTCAACAATCTTCTTGATGACAGCAACAAGGAAATTCTTCACATCATCCCTGAAGGAGAAAGCAAGCCTCTCATTCACTTTCTTTGCAGCCATCTGATCTTTCAAAATACTTGCAGCAACAAAGCCAGGGTCAATCTTGCTATTTTGCAGGTAGATGGTCTTGTCATTGAAGTCAAGGGCAGCATACTTAGCTGGTTTGGTCAGTTTTTCCAGCACCTCTGCTTTCACACACCTCTCCAACAGAACCTTCAAAATCTTGATGATGTCATTGCACATGAAAGGCAGGAGTGGCGCGTCTCCTTGAAACTTTTTGAGAAAGGGGTTCAAGATCTTCGCAACTGACAGGAACGCTTGCACCTTGGCCTCGAAGAGGGGGTCCAGTGAGAGTCCTTCAATTGTCTTGTACGACTTCCCTTTCGGCTGTGGAATGTTACCAGACTTGACAGCCTGGACAAACTCCTTCAGATGTGGCCACAGTTCCAAACCCCTCTCAGCAACACGAACATTCTCCAGCCATCTGCAAAAAAACAAAAACAAAGTGTGCATGTGTGTGAGTGAGTCAGTGTCTGAGTCTGAGAGAGAGAGAGAGAGAGAGAGCTATTTGCCAGGCCTCTATGTTACATCAAGTTAGGATTATATGCTACATTTAGGCTTATATGGTACGGACTCTTTGCTACCAGGGCTCTGTGCTTCATTTTGACAAATGAAGTGAACATGTTATGCAAGATGGCATCTTCTTGCCTACCTGTGGCTGCAGTATTGTAGAGGAAAATCTTCAGCTCCAGTGTACTTCATGAAATCCGCACGTCGAGCAGACGAGTCCTTGAACAGCCAGTGCAAGGAGTTCATCCATTGTTGCAGGTCCCAGCCGGTAGAAGCATGGCCAGTTTTGAAGGCGTTGTGGATGGTGTGCAGACCACAAGAACCGACGTTCAGAAGTGACATGTCATGGTCACGTAGGATCTGTTCCTAAACAGAGCAAAACAAAACTTAGGATTTAAAACTAATAAAATAGTAGGTATGTTTTACTACAGAATATATTTATCGAGAACAGTTACACATACCTACCAGACACACATCACAAAAAATTGTTTTTGTAGTCACATGAGTGCGCATTCTAAACTAAAACACAAAACTACACCAAGAAAGTCCAAAGTTTACCTGCATCATCCCATGCAGCTTGAGGTTGACGTTTGGACCATCCATGGAAATCTGTATAAGCTTTCCGAGTCCAAACTCGTGGCACTGTGGAAGCAGCTCTTCAAACAGGTCCTCTGCCGTTGCATGCCCCATGAAGTGGGAGCTAAAGTAGCGTGTGGAAACCTGTGTAAATAAAAATTAAAAAAAAAATCATTAGAACTCCTAGACCTACACTAACACTGGCTCTGTCTCACGGTCTCTCTCGCAGCAAATTACCAATAGTGAATACAACGTGAATGTCAAACAGAACATAGTTACTGCACACTGGTATAGTAGTATAAGTTTAACAAGAGGGTAACCAACTAGAGTAAAGGATTTATGATACTGATTAGAGAAAATGAACATACCTTGCTGTCGTCCCAAAAACGGACATGAACATCAAGCTGTTTCTTCTGCAGCTCCTCATTCAATGCCTCATCGAAGAGGAGGACGAAACCGTCTGCAGTTTTGGCCCTCTCCTTCAGCACACTTGAGAAATGAGGGGCCAGTCCAAATGTTGTCAGATAGGCGCATTTCTTTTCACTCATGGTGAACTTGCTGGCTGTGGGGGAATCCTCAAACATTGAGGCGAAAAGCCAAGGAGTCTGGTTTGAGCACTTGAAGGACAGGTGCGATGCTATGGTCTTCAACGCCCAAAGCGTCTCGGCCTTCAGGACTTTGTCCCTTTGCACAAAGTCAGTTAGAGCCGTTTTCTTGCGACAGCACTGACAGGTGCAAGTTTTGACTGATGGCGATGAAGTAGAGGTACTAGCAGACTCTGGTACTGATGGCACGGTCTCACTGCTCTTAGTCTGAGCCTCCGAACTGCCCTCAGCAGGCGTCGGAGGATCGGTCGATGGTTGGGAAGTCACGAAAAAATCCCCGATCTTCGGGTTGGCAAGTCTCGTCGTCTGAGCTTTCACGTTCTTGGCATGCTTTGTTCCTTTTGCATGACTCCTCACCGCCGCTATTCCATTGTTGGCGATGTCGAACTCCGACTCGCACGCGGTGCAAACCGCCATTGTTTTCAGTTTGGGATGCGGTGCTATCCATTGTTGAAAGTCTTTGTCTCGCAACCACAAGTTGTTGAAAGAACAACTGCCTGGCATGACGATAATTCCTCAGCTCAGTCTCGGCACCGTAACTCTAGTCACACACACACGGGATGGTCAAGACCGATGATAAAAACTCAGCTCGAAAATGTTCAACAGTGGCGACAGGTCAACCATGGTCCGAGCGAGCGCGTGTCTTCAGTCACACTGAGCGCGTTTGGTTTCACGTGACGCCTGAGAACCAATCAAAATCGCGGACACTAAAGACGTAGCTGTATCAACCAATCAGAGCCCAAGTAACACTCGAAGGTTACTGACAACGCCTCGCTCAACGCGGACCAAACGTGTAATGATCGGTGCTTCTCTCTTTTAACCGACATCACGTTTGTGTCGTGGTCACCATATTTTTCATCGGTATCGGCATCTGTTGTTGCGATGCATGATATTTTTCATGTGATATTATTAGTCGTGACATTAAGATTATTCGTCACCTTTCTTTTATTTTCTACTTGTTAATATCAATGTAACTGCCACCAACTCAGAGTAAGTCTGAGTCGTTGGCCGGACGATTATTCGGATCCTTAGCGATGTTCCGTACACAGTTATGCGGAGAAGCATAACACAAACGGAAAGAAAATTTTCAACAGTAAAATTTCAACTTTAGGCATTATAGGCATTTATGGCAAAAGTCCGGGCTTTATTCATGACTTTCAATGACCATTTTTAAAATTTCACTACTTTCGAGGCCTTGAATTTTATTTTCGAAATTCAACTACTTTCCATGTTTCTCCATGCCTGTACGCACCCTGTACTAGCGTTAATCAATTTCTCAAATGATAAATTTTTTTTATAAAAGTCTAACTTAAAAACAGGTACACAGAAGTCTAAACCAAAAGCTAATAAGAACTTTGTACGTGAAGGTAAGGTTATTGCACTGTAGTTGAAAATCACTTGGTCCGGATCACAAGGGCAAATATCACCATTAACACCAAGGCTCTCGAGCTTCCTCCTGTGCGCCTCAAGAGTGGTTCTCTTGAAAGACTCGTCCTGCGACCGCCGAAAACCACGAATGCAGAAAGCATCAAAGCACGAGAAAAAAGCCCCGACTTCAGCACTTGCGGACGCCACCTTCGCTGTCAAGTACTTCACTGAACTGAACTAAAGAAAGAAGTAAAATTAAAATGATTTCACTACGTGCTGTGTTCTTCGTTTTCAAGTTCCTGATGAACATTCGTCTGAAGAATTATGAATTTCCTGAATTAATTTGTTACTTAGATCGGGCTGAGAATGAAGTATTTCATACAATGATTAAGAAGAGGCGCAATGAATATCACCTTCGTCTAATAATAATAATAAACTCATTTAACGACAGCTTCGGCCATAGACTATTTAGCTGTCGCTTTGGCGATTTTTCCAAAGCTAATAGCGCATTTGGGGTTTTTAAGATTTAAGAAGTTTTGTAGATGTTAAGCATCGAGCGTCATGATTCAGGGATTCGTTTGGGCCCTTCTATTTTAGGTTGGTTTGCTTTACAAGACAATATAAATGAGCAGGTAAACATCACAATACGTGGGCGAGTTCAGGGTATTTCAGTATTGTAGCCCCATACAAGACAGGTTTGCTTGTAGTTCAGCTACCAAGACCAACACTGCATGGTGAGTCTCAAAATTTCAACATCAATCTTGACATACCTTCGACAAAGAAAATTAATTTATAGTTACATTGGTGCCACATACACAGTTTTCAATTAAAAATATGGCCCAATCCACCATGAAATTTAATTCAACCCTTACACCACCACTATCATCATAAGCGTCACAAATGTTTCCAACTTGAAATTCACCCACACCAGGACACATTCGGACATTTCGGGCAGCCAGACCCCTTCGGGGTTTCAGCTGCCCACCCATTTATGGTCGGACGCCTTACCCACGCTGAAACCCCCGAGGTAACAACGCAGCGCGCCCGGCCATATTGCGAGGAGTGTCGACTTTTCAATCAAACTCCAGGTTAACATCCATTTCATCTGGACTCATCACTTTTGGTCACTTTCACCTTTACAAATTCCCGAAGACGTTTATTTCCTTCACGAACTCCAGCACTTTACCGATTGGTCCTCGGTCACATAATAGGTTATTTGCATCAACGTTTCCTCTGGCTCTCGATCTGAAAACTCGCTCTCTTGTCTGCTGCAGCGCGGTACATTCCTCGATGATATGACAGTAAGAATCTCTACTCCACACCATCCGCAGATAGGTCGTTGTCCAAGAGCCTCCGGGGTCATAGAGATAATTATGCGTTAGTGTGGTATGCTTCAGTCGTAGCCTGTTGATGACAACCTCTTCCTGTCGGGTCAATTTGCTGTCACTCTTCTTCCATCTTCCAGGGCTGCTTTTTATAGATCTCATGTTTCCTCGTTCTTGTTGCCACTCCATATTCCATATTTCGTACGTCCTTCTCCTAATCACCGGGAACCAGTCACTGTAAGGAATCAGAACAAATTCAGCCGGTCTTCATGCTGCTTCCCTCGCCGCCAGGTCTGCGCGCTCATTCTCTGTTATGCCCACGTGTGCTAGAACCCAACTGAGAGTAATATTTTTCCTGTTCTTGATAATATGATCCATCTCCAGCATTATTTTCCCTAACAGTTGGTTGTTTTCTGTATAATTGTCGATTGATTGTACGGCGCTCATTGAGTCGCTGCATACGACGAAATTCTGAGACTGTTTCTTTTATAATATTGAGGGCGAGTTTGATGGCATGCCGTTCGGCAGTCATTACGCTTGCCACAGCTGGGAAAGAAACGCTTCTGAGGACACTGCCCATCACGGCTGCTGCTCCAACTCCTGTGGGTGACTTTGACCCGTCCGTGTAAATGATTTCATGTTTTTGGTATCGACCTATGTTGTCTCTGTGCATATGTCTTACGATATGTCTGTGCATATGCTATTTCATCTTTCTTGGTTATTATCTTTGCCATGTTTTGCTCTACTTCAGGCCTCTTCAACATCCACGAAAATGTTGATGGAGTGAAGCAAGGCTGGACGGGCTGATTTGGAATGTTATACTGGTTAATAGCTCTGCGTATCCTCTGGATAACTGGTTGCGACGTGAATTTACGGCTGGTGAAAAACAATTCAAGATCCGTATTATTGACACAGCTATACGCTGGATTGAGAAAGTGGCACTTGAGCTTGAAGAAATATCGTAGTAGGTCTTTTCCTCGCAACTCTAATGTTGGTTCATTGCAGATGATGTGGAGATTTACTATAGGCGTCGACTTGAAAGCACCTGCACTGATGCGCATGGCTTCGTTCGCGACGACATCAAGTTCCTTCAGCGCCGCTGCACTGGCAGAGCCGTACACTATGCTCCCCGCTCCCAAGTCAATTTTTGGACGGACGAGGGATCTGTATAGTTTCAATAGGATTTCTTGGACTGCTCCCCAAGTAAAGGCTGATACCGATTTTATAAGGTTTAAATCATTTCTACATTTAGATCTCGTCTGATGAATGTGGGTTACCCAGGTTAGTTTTTGTAGTGAAATATCTTATATACTAGTAGTGAAATATCATATATCTTATATAATACGATGTGTTGCGAGGCCAGTTTGAGGTAAAAGCTGCGATAGACGTTGGAATGTTCAAACCGTTAAGCCGGCCGTCGCTTGGGCATGGGAACAGGCCTCGCACGAAGGCGCGATACGAGGGTTGGCCTTAGCAAAAGCCGCAACATCTGGGCCAATGAACAGGCACTTGCGGACGGTGTGGCACAAGAACCGTCGAAGGTGTGGCACAAGAAAGCGGGCACCTAGCCAATGAAATTTCGAGACGTCAGGACAAGGAAGAATTCCTCCAATCAGCTGTAAAATGCTGTCATTGTAACTGCGAACATTCGTGAACATTCGAGAAGGATCCGAGCCACGCACATATAAGGATACAAGAATAATCGAGGTTCTTTTCGCGGGGTTTCGCAGCAAAGAGAGAGTGAGGACACGCACGCAAACAGAGTACTCCGGCTTTGCCGGCGTACCTCGCACAAGAGTACCAAAACTTTAACATCGGTGTGAGGTGACAACATTGAAGTCTCGCGAGTAAAAAGTCGGGAAAACAGCAGCCATCGAAGTATCAACTTGCGGCAGAAATCCACTCGAAGCACATCAGCTTCACAGCAAAGATCGTCAAGTGCAAACGTGTCAACAACTGCAGCGAAAGCATTCAGTTTGTCTACGCCAGTTCCAATCTCACAGGCAACTCCAGCATGCCCCTTGGAACCACGCATTTACGAAAGCCCAGCATGCCCCTTGGAACCACGCATTTACGAAAGCTGCAGTCATACAACATCGATCCCGCGCAAGCCACGATGATCAAGCTCCTTCGGCACTCAAGAGCGGTAAACGCGTTGCAGACAGGGAGCAGCACCAGCCGGCCGCCCGGCATTGGGGCATCAGCGGATGTTAGTCTGATCAACTGAACGTTCGTGCATTCCTCAAGCCATAAGTGGAAGCAGAGTTCGTCTCACTTCAACGACGCATCACAGAAGAGTTAGGGTGACATAGTGGAGTTGAGAAATTGAACGGTGATTAAAAGTGCAAGCTTAGGTACAAAACAGCACATTGAAAAGTGTTGGAAATGGCGCGCTATCTGGAGTGATTTCGATTTTTGTTTGTTCATCGTGGTGTGTGGAGCTTCACATTGTGCGTAGCGCAAATTTAAGTGTTCCGCGTTTAACACCTTGTGTGAGTCAAGGGTTTTATTGTTTTAAATTATCCCCATTTTTATTTCGGGCGTACTCTAGCCCAGCTATTAATTATTTTCTTGTTCTGGTTTATTGTGAGTAGATCTTTTGATAGTCATCATAAAAATTTTTGTGTAACGTTAAAACATGCAACCGTTGCGGGCGCCTATCATGATTCGAAGCGCACGTTTTTTCATGGTGTGTGTCACTTTGTGTTAGTGTTTGTTGCCAATTATCACCCTTAACTTACGTGTTCAACATTCTACGGTCAAGAATAAAAATATGTCTAATCTTTTAATGTTGTCGTTATTATCCATGCTGATAGACTAAGGGAGACTCGTGGTGCACTATGCGAACACTACTATTTTTAATTTCTTTCTTTCCTGTCCCATTCTCCCCCTGTGTATTTGTCTTAATTTTCCTTTATCCTTCATCTATAGAGGTTTGAATTCCTCTTTCGGTAACGAGAAGCCGACAGGCCCATGCTCGTATCGTAACAGCTTAAAATGTTTATTGCATAAGTGTGCAACGTGTTGCCTGTTCATCAGCATGGAAAATTTTTTTTTAAGTGACTATTTCAGTGCCTAAAATATTTTTGTGTTATAATTTCTCATTCGTTAAAATCAGTCGTGTGAGTGCTCGACATTAAATAGAATTTTCTCTATGTGCTATATTCTGCTTGTGATTTTGAGTACAGTCGAATTTCCGCCCCTTACCGTGAGATCCTGCTCGTAGAGCAATAAAACTGAAACTTTGTGGCGGCGGTAAGGCTAGGCAGTGGCTAGACCATTTCTGAATGGCTAATTGAAGTGAGCTCGACTGAGTCTTGAAGAGTAGCATGAATTCACTGTCGTCAAATTTTCTAAATATAGCAAGAAATCCATACCATCAGTAAGGCACACGTTTCTTAATTTCGTCGTAGCGTCGAGTTGCTTATGTTAAACTTCTTCCCATTGAATTTCACTTCAAATTTTAAGTAACAGTGTTTAATCTTCTGAGCATGTTTTTATTTGTTTTGAACTATTTAAGCTAACATAAATTTTATTACTCATTTCTGAAGTGAAGCCACCACCATTAACTTTTTTTTTGGTTCTTCAGTGATGCACGCACGGTTAAGTTCCCTTGCAATTATAAATTTATTAGTGTGCAGTGGAACAATAGAATTTGCCTTACTTGAACAAATTTAAGTAACATAGTTTACATTTTAGTTCACTGATATTTGAGCACTTTAATTGCAAAATTTACATCTTCTGTCAAATAGTGGTTAAATTGTTTGAAAATCAATTTTTCTTCTTGCTTCAAAGGCAGAGTAAATTATTTTGTTTAACCTATTGTCTGAGTAAAACTGAGTTAAGCGACGGAATTTAGAACAATAAGTAATTTAGTATAGTGTGTGTTTTTTTTTAGTGTGTGGTAATCTTCAAAGATGATGCTCATTCTTTCTCAGTTTAATTTTAGTCGCCTAAAATAGAAATAACGGCTTCTACATATGTGACAATCAAAATGAATTCTTTATTTTCTATGGTTACAACAGCATTATGATGAAATTCAGTGTTCGGGAGCATGAATCTGAATTTTTTTTTATTCGTATAATGTTTTGCTGAATTCGTCGATTGTTTAAATAATATTCTTGCTGTGGGAGGGAAAGGATTACTTCAACAACTGATTCTAGTCCAATTGATTTCGGTATTATCAAATTAGTTGAGCCTTTGAATCCTCGTTGCATCTCACTGAAACGTATATAAATTTCATGATAAAATAAATATTTTTAACATAAAAGTCTAATATGTAAGGCGCATAAATACAAGATTATTTTTCGATTCAGCTACATTTGGGTGCGACATAAAATTTCATATTAAGTATGCTTAGTATTAGAAAAGGAACACGTGAGTTAAATGGTGCCGATCTTAATGTGGTTAGATGCTCGTAGCGAATGCATCGTGCACCTCATATCAGACAATTATCTACGTGAAAATAACCACTGGTATATAGTGTGAATTCATAGTAAATTAGGAACTTCACTTGGAATCTTCATGATCATCTTTTTTTTAACGTTTGAATAATGTGGACCACTTTCGTCAGTAATTCAAACTGAATTATTATGTAATGACGAAATGATTTTTTTTGCATAGGCAAAGTTGGCAATCAACTTCATTGAAGTATGTTCATTTCCTTCAACGGAAGTACACAATATTTCGAGATGGAGCTTTGATTTCTGTTGAAAGAATTTATTATAGCGTGAGAGTTAAAAACGAAAGCCAAATTGTAATGAATAAACGTGAATTTCTTATGATCATGCGTCTGCAGGAGGTAGCTGCTGGGAGCAGAGAACATGTGTGGGAAATTTTATTGCTTTGTGACAAGGTTGTAAAAGTTCTGGCGCGGTCAAGCTCATGAGACAATTGCTCAAGTGTAGTACTGCGTGAACGTAAGAAAGTAGGATGTTGAGTAGAAAGTTTATCAAAAAATGTACCAGTGATATCTATTTGAAATGAGTGAAACTTTAAATGGCAAGGAATTTGACTCGAAGAAATTTATAACTCGTTTTCTGTTGTACTCTGTCCTTTGCGAGTTGTAAATTGTAAGAAAATTCCATGGATCATTTCTTTACCAGCTTAAATAAAAGGCATCAGAGTTATAAACGAACTTACGTTCCTATGTCAGTGTTGTCTGAAACATCAGACTTTAGGCGGGATTGACAGGGAACACGTAGTATAATAAATGCGTAAATTGAGGGTTCACTGCAGCAATTTGTACATTATCACACAGAAAAATTTTTAGTATATTAAGTTCGTCAAAATGAGACTAATTTCTTGGTGTTGAAGATCGTGTGCGTGTGTTAGCTGGGAGTCTTTTGCAGTCTCCCCCTGGCCGAGCTAACCCCTTGATTTTTATGTGCCTGGGAGGATGATTTTCCTTTTGTTCGAAGTTTAATGGTATAAGAATAGTTCCTGAATTTCCGAACCTGTCAAGTGCTTCGCTAGGAACTTTCTGCCTCCTTCCGCCTGGCGAACTTTGAGGGTTGAGAATAGGAACTTACTTTAAACATCGATGCTGACACCTATTACCAACTTACAACTGAATTAATTTATTAGTGCATATCCAATTAAATTGGTTGTAGTAGTGTAATATCAACGAATTATGACTCACGGAATTGTGTACTTGCGAAGGGCTGCTGTCGTCTGTCGTGACTTGAAGTCTGCTTCTCGACCGTCTCAAAAGAACCGCAGACTAAGCTTAATTATTGCCCGGGGTTTATTATTTAGAGGCAAATTGGTGTTGGTGCTTCATGATCCTTGTGTGGAAGTTTTTAACTGTTTCTTTCCATGGGGATGGTGCTGGTGCTTGCTCTACTTGTTCCCAAATATTGATGGATATGCAAATTAATTTTTATTCTGTAGAAGTAGTTATATACATATAAGGTTCCCAACACCAGATTCGCGATTTAGCGGCAACATTGAGCTGCAGTTCCCGAACTATGTAGATACATTAATAAATGTCGTGGATATGAACAACGGCACCTCTTCGAGTGGAATTAAATCATCGAAATAAAATTACACAGTCTCAAAGGCTGGGATATCAGGTGAATTAGGATGTGATTTTTTTCATATTTTGTGTGTATTGACATGGAATCGGATCGCTTAAGCTGATGTACACGTCCTGTGGCGTAAAGTCTGATGAAATGTTAATACTTAATATTCAATTTTTTTATTTCGCGTTCGGGATCTCGGCCTACTAGGTAAATCTCTCGAGTTTGCGTGCATTATTTTAAATGAATGTTAATGTAATCATGTACTACAGTGATCGACAGTTGCGTATGAAAACGAGACGGGTCGTACGTTGCTGGAAATACGTTTCAATTTTTAGGAACTTTTAAGTGAATTTAACCGATCAGTGACACCGTCGAACGAAATTTTGACGTTAGTCTAGAAGTTGGTTAGAGAAAGCTGAAGTAATTCACTCATGTAGGAGGAACTCTTGTATTGGTTCACTTCCGCCAGTCAGGGCAGGCTTGAAAGCAGTGCGAGAAATTAACTCGACATAGAAAGAAACTCTCACTTTAATCAACGACGTAGTGCGCTGTCTCTCGCTCACCAGATGAACATGTTAGACACTTAAATGCGTAACTATGAAATTGATAAATAGTAGTTTACCGCGAACCGCAGGGGTTAAATGTTTCTCTAGTCGACGAGGGGATCACTGACCAAACCTGGAGGCATTCGTAGACAAGCATATTTATTGCTGCAACGAGTATAAAAGGACTGACGAGTCCCAACGAAGGAATTTGCACGCGCATTGACGCAATCATCGACTGAATTTTCCGCGTGGTTTACGCGACGCAAGGAGTGATCGACGGAATTTTCCACGTAATAACGTGACGCAAGGATGGATTTCGTGGAAATGTTAGCTTAGTTAAGTCCTGATTCCCAGAGGGCCCCCTTTGATGATAACAGTGTTGATGATAATAGCAATGATGATAACAGCGATAGTAATGATAATGATTTTGATGGTGAGAGTTATCTTAAGGGTGATTTTGAAAGATGATGACTTTGAGGATGACGTTTATGATGATAAACATGCAAATCTACAAGGAAATGAAGGATGAAATCATGATCATGAGGAAAATATTTGAGGTTGAAACATTACCCCCATTTTGAGATTTTAATTGCTAGGTGGATTACAGGAGTGGAGCCTCAACTGATGTCTCTCTATGTACTACATTTGCCTATTAAACTGTCTCTGATTTACATGATTACACTATGTCGTTGGATTTGCCGAGGGCAAGCCGGAAATAATAAAATGTCGCGAGTTTTATTAATATTTTTTGTGCGTTTATGTTTGTGCGAAATGTGTTTCAAATCTGCTGTGTTCGTTGGTGCTTCTTTGATGTTAGAAAGGTGCGGTTCAAACAGTTAGAGTATGTCAGGTATTAATGAAGATTTTTTTGAAAAAGTGCGTTATCATTAGCGTGTCATCAAGAATGCAAATGAAACTGAGATATAAAACGAGAGTTCGATGTTGGGAAATGTGAAGGTATTGATTATCGGTGAACACTTTAAAAATTTTTATAATGTGGGGAGTTACCTGATGGTACGAAATTGATATCACGATAGAAAATTTGAACCAAATTTGCAGTTTGGCTCAAATTTTTCTGGGACGAGCGGGGTATGTAGTGAAATATTTTATATACTAATAGTGAAATATCTTATATCTTATATAATACGATGTGTTGCGAGGCCAGTTTGAGGTAAAAGCTGCGATAGACGTTGGAATGTTCAAACCGTTAAGCCGGCCGTCGCTTGGGCATGGGAACAGGCCTCGCACGAAGGCGCGATACGAGGGTTGGCCTTAGCAAAAGCCGCAACTTCTGGGCCAATGAACAGGCCGCGCGTCGAAGGTGTGGCACAAGAAAGCGGGCACCTAGCCAATGAAATTTCGAGACGTCAGGACAAGGAAGAATTCCTCCAATCAGCTGTAAAATGCTGTCATTGTAACTGCGAACATTCGTGAACATTCGAGAAGGATCCGAGCCACGCACATATAAGGATACAAGAATAATCGAGGTTCTTTTCGCGGGGTTTCGCAGCAAAGAGAGAGTGAGGACACGCACGCAAACAGAGTACTCCGGCTTTGCCGGCGTACCTCGCACAAGAGTACCAAAACTTTAACATCGGTGTGAGGTGACAACATTGAAGTCTCGCGAGTAAAAAGTCGGGAAAACAGCAGCCATCGAAGTATCAACTTGCGGCAGAAATCCACTCGAAGCACATCAGCTTCACAGCAAAGATCGTCAAGTGCAAACGTGTCAACAACTGCAGCGAAAGCATTCAGTTTGTCTACGCCAGTTCCAATCTCACAGGCAACTCCAGCATGCCCCTTGGAACCACGCATTTACGAAAGCTGCAGTCATACAACATCGATCCCGCGCAAGCCACGATGATCAAGCTCCTTCGGCACTCAAGAGCGGTAAACGCGTTGCAGACAGGGAGCAGCACCAGCCGGCCGCCCGGCATTGGGGCATCAGCGGATGTTAGTCTGATCAACTGAACGTTCGTGCATTCCTCAAGCCATAAGTGGAAGCAGAGTTCGTCTCACTTCAACGACGCATCACAGAAGAGTTAGGGTGACATAGTGGAGTTGAGAAATTGAACGGTGATTAAAAGTGCAAGCTTAGGTACAAAACAGCACATTGAAAAGTGTTGGAAATGGCGCGCTATCTGGAGTGATTTCGATTTTTGTTTGTTCATCGTGGTGTGTGGAGCTTCACATTGTGCGTAGCGCAAATTTAAGTGTTCCGCGTTTAACACCTTGTGTGAGTCAAGGGTTTTATTGTTTTAAATTATCCCCATTTTTATTTCGGGCGTACTCTAGCCCAGCTATTAATTATTTTCTTGTTCTGGTTTATTGTGAGTAGATCTTTTGATAGTCATCATAAAAATTTTTGTGTAACGTTAAAACATGCAACCGTTGCGGGCGCCTATCATGATTCGAAGCGCACGTTTTTTCATGGTGTGTGTCACTTTGTGTTAGTGTTTGTTGCCAATTATCACCCTTAACTCACGTGTTCAACATTCTACGGTCAAGAATAAAAATATGTCTAATCTTTTAATGTTGTCGTTATTATCCATGCTGATAGACTAAGGGAGACTCGTGGTGCACTATGCGAACACTACTATTTTTAATTTCTTTCTTTCCTGTCCCATTCTCCCCCTGTGTATTTGTCTTAATTTTCCTTTATCCTTCATCTATAGAGGTTTGAATTCCTCTTTCGGTAACGAGAAGCCGACAGGCCCATGCTCGTATCGTAACAGCTTCTACCCCAGTGAAGTCCAAGAAATTTATTGCTTTCGACAGTTGGTATTGGTTTTCCCTCCAGTCGTAACGTTGGGATGATTGCTGGCTCGGTCCCTTTATAAAACTGCATTGCCGTAGTCTTCGTTGAGGAGAATTTGAATCCATTTTTCATGGCCCATTGAGTGACTTTATCTATGGTTGACTGTAGAGTTGTTTTACTTTAGTTCTGTCGAAGTCTGAAAATGCAATGAGGAGATCGTCCAAGAATAATGCGTTGAACATTTCGGTAGAGATTTCATCGGCCAATGAGTTGATTTTAACTGCAAAGAGGGTGACACTGAGAGTGCTTCCTTGGGGCGTTCCTGAGGCAAGATCTTTTGGTGAGGACATTTCTTCTCCTATTCTGACTTGAAATGTTCGATTACTGAGAAATTCTTTAACGAACTTCGGCAATCGGCCCCTCAAACCAGCTTCTGCTAGATCTCTCATTATACCGTAGTGCCACGTCATATCATAGGCTTTCTCTAGGTCAAAAAACACCGCCATGACAAACTTGTTACTAGCCAGAGATTGTTGTATTTATCTAGCCGGACAAGATGGTCTACTGTTGCTCGATGTCTTCTAAAGCCACACTGTACATCAGATAGGAGTTTATTGTTTTCAAGGTATTCCGTTAGTTGTTTGTTGATCATTTTTTCATAAGTTTTGCATAAACAACTGGTTAGCGAGATAGGTCTGTAGTTGATGGGGTTAGAGTGGTCCTTGCCGGGTTTTGGTATAGGGATGACTATAGCTCGTTTCCACGGCTGATACAAAGAATTCGGAAGTCCATAACTTGTATATTTTTAGCAGGTATTGGTGGGCATTGGTCGGCATGTTCTTGATCATAATGTTACTGATGTTTTCCGGTCCAGGTGTCGTGATCTTGTTGCTCTTGATGGCAGATGACAACTCTTGCATGGTGAAAGGTGCGTTATACGGTTCTTCGTTGTTGCTCGTGAAGTCTATCGGAATCTGTTCAATTATTTGCTTGTATTGCAAAAATTTATTTGCGTAGTTGCTGTCGCTGGATATGGCTTTGAAAGTCTCGGCAAGTTTTTCTGTGATGGCCTCCAGAGATGAAAATTGTACTCCTCCTTCGCTGAGCATTCTTATCTGTCTCCTAGCTCTTCCTCTGATTCTGTTCACCCTTTCCCAGACGCTGCTGCTCGGCGTGTTGGTGTTGAGCGTCGAGACATATTCTCTCCAGCTGCGCAGCTTTGCTTCTCTGAAAGTCCTCGTTGCTGCTGCTCTCGCTCATTTCCACTTCACTTTATATTCCATCAGTTCCGTTCTCTTATATATTCTATAGCATTTTTTCCTTTCTCGTCATGCAACCTTGCAGTCCTCTGTCCACCATGGCATTGCATAATACCGTTTTTTTTATACTTAGGAACCCACCTATTAGCAGCGCCATTAAACCTCCTGTAAAGCTCGACTAATGCTGTTTCTGGATCGTCTGATTTCTGAAGTTCCTGAACATCTTTCCACGCTTCATCTTCTCGATATCGCCTCCAGTTGCCCTTCCTGAAGTTCCACCCCTCTGCCTCAACACGTCCGTCAGCCTGTCGCACTGACAAAGTTAGCACGATTGGGAAGTGGTCGCTGCTTAAAACGGAAGGGAGTACAGCAAATTTTAGGTCCGGCGTAAGGTCAGGGGAGGTTAGGGTAAGGTCAATTACTGTTCCTGAAATATGGGTTGCTGAGTTGTCATTGATTAAATTGAAGTTGTTTTTTGAAATAAAATTTTGCATCGATCGTCCTCTACGGCCAATAGTTTTGTTCCCCCAATCGCTATGATGGGCATTGAAATCCCCATCAAGATAACAGGTTTTGGCATTGCTTCGATAGTATCCAGCAGTTCTTCGAGGATTATGTCTGCTCTTGGTGGCAGGTATATAGATGCTACTATAATAACTTTGTAGTTACCAAGACACACTCTTGCTGCTATAATTTGGGCTGGGGAACGGAGTTCAGTTTCTTGAGTCGGTATTGACGAGTGTATATACAGAGCTACTCCTCCATTGAATCTATGATTGTAGTGGCCCTGCTTGCAGAGACCATTGTATCCCTGTATTGGCGACACAAACTCATTCCCGTAGAATGTCTCTTGAACACCTATCACTGCTGGTTTATATGTATCAATGAGGTTGATTAGGTCTTCTTTCAAAGTCGACATTCCTTGCAGATTCCACTGGATGAACCTGATTTCCTCTACTGCCATCACCTCCATTTGCGTCTGTTGCTCTCATTATTATATGGGCCGGACTTTTTTCCTTCCTCTCGGCCTCTGGGAGATCTCCGTCGGTAATTTTCTCCCGAATTTCGACGCAATCGCTAGCCTGGCAATCCTCGCACTCTCGGGCGACTGGACTTCCTTAGTTGTTCTTCGTAATTATTTCGGTCTACCTCTTCTTCTGTTCCTTTTACTTCTCTTGTATATCCATCAAAAATCTTTTTTGATTCTCTCACGCGTGATTCTCTTTCTTTTTCACGGGTAGGTGGATTACGATTCAAGTTGATTTTCGCAGTGTAGAGTCTACCTGTATCAGGGCTATCGCACACGACCTCCGTCTCTCTGCATTCCCTCGTCAGTCACGGACCACCTCCGACTCCGGCCATCGCCTCCCTCATTGACTCTTTCAGTTCTTTTCCTGCTCTGTTGTGGTTCTGATGCTGATTCTTGATCGTCTGGACGGTTTCTTTTCTTACTGGGGTTTTTATTATGGTCGATGAATGTCGTTACTGCCTTCTTGTAGTCCATTTAGAAGTTGGGGTGTCTTTGATTGAGTAGTTTTCTGGCTTGCCCTTTTGATACTCGCTCTTTACTTTGTATTATCAGAATTTCTTTCTCAATTGCTCTCAGCCGACAATTCCTTGCTCCAGTCACATGCCCCTCACCGCAGTGATGACACTTAATTTCCTCTGATGTGCACTCATCCATTCCGTGCCCGGGAGAGCTGCACTTGGCACAAATTTGCTCAACTTGGCAACATTTCCCTCCATGGCCATATTCTTGACATCTTTTACATAGCATGGGTCTTGGCTTTATTTCATACACTCGGGATCTTGCTTGTTCTCCTGGGATGTCTATGTATTCTGGAAGGATACTTTGTCTAAAGGACACCAGCACAAGTTTTGCTATCTGGTTCCTAGGTTTTATCCATGTAGATTGGACTACATCTTGCGCACACTTATCCAGTAGTCCTTTCTTGAATACTTCGAACTTGTTTAAATCATACTCGTACACATATATGAGGCCTTTTTGAACTGCAAAGTCAAGATTTTCTTCTGCAGTGACGGGAAGTTCATTTAACTGTTGCATCTGCTTCATTTTTCTGCTTTGGGTTGCATCACACACTTCTACAGTGAATACGGTTTTGTTTCAGGATCTTTTTGCTCTTGGTTTACTGCCGAGATGTTGAGTAACTCACCTTTCAAGCAGCCAAGGCGACATTTTTTTTCTGTGAACTTCATTCATTCTACAGTCAAAATGGGTGATGAACTTGTCGGACACTGGTACTCGTTCTGGCTCCTGTACGCCCTCCTTAATTTGCTTCGCTCTTCTTGTCGTAACCTTTTCTTTTTCTATTATCTGCAGTATGCTTCTTTCCCCCACTTCCTTGTCGCACAGGGTGCTTGATCATTTGTCTGACACGAATTTATTTTTCTTCATGACTGTAGTCCTTGCAGCAAGCGTTTATGTTTTTTTTAGGGATGCATAACATAGGATAATCGGTTATTTTTTTTTGGTCATGCTAATCGTCTTTGTATCTGTTTCCGTGCAGGATTTACATGGACGTGTTCGCGATGGGAAATCAAGTTTCTTTAGTCGACGTGGACACTCTAGCGTCGGCAATAGCCAAAAATCAAGGGGTTAATGACGAACTCTATGAAGAGTTGATGAAGTCGCAATCACGTATGGACCTCTTGCCAGACAGCGTCACAGACGTCCTAGTGATGTTGCTTGTGTTGTCTACGATGGGCCTAGGGGCGGTCCCGTACTACACTAAGCGTAGTTTGGAGAATCTGTCCGATCGTTCGGACCGCCTAGAGGATTACCAGCTGCGGCGGGGACCTAGGTTGTCACCTAGGTGCAACAATCACCAAGACCAAGTATAAGTCACGAACGTTGACATCAGCGGCGAAGTATTGGTGAATTGAAATTAAATGGCGAAATTGAGAATTAGAAAATTAAATAGAATGGAAAATTAGATCGCCAAGTGGAAGTAAATATCCAGTGAATTAGATTGAGAAAATAATTGGAAATTTGGTAATCGAAATAGTGAAAATTCAATAGTGAAATTCAATATCGAAATAGTGAAAATTTCCAAGCGTTGAAAAAGTTGTAAAATGCGTTTTAAGTGTTTATTAATTTAATATGTTCCGTTAGTAGTAAGTTCCTATACCTATATGCTATACTATTTCTATGCCTATATGTAACTGTATATTTCTACTGCCGTATGCTTCTTCTGATGTCATCGCGTAATTCTGCAGCGTTCAATTTTTATTTTTATAAAAATTTTAATTGCTTCAATTATTAGATTATTTAAATTTATTTAGTTTTACTTTTGGAAAGGCTGTTTTGTTTTTGAGATGACATGGTTTTGTTTACTTTTCATATTTTTATTGTGTAATTTTCGGAGTTCATTTATTTTTCTAATTGTTGGAAATTTTTATTTAGTTGCGTTTGATATAAGAAAATGTGGCGTTTTGTTTTAAAAATCCTTACTTCTGTCGACGTGCTGGTCGTTTTATTGCACGGTAAGTTAGTTGATTGCTTACGCTTTGTTGGGAATTGCTTTTGCTAATTGCCAAGACTTGCTAAAACTTTAGTGTTCCGTTTCTTGTTTGCTACGTTTTAGGTATTAATCCCTATTAATCGTTATTAATCTTTATATCTGATGTTTCCATGGTTGTAAGGTGTGGAAGGTTTTAAAATTTTTTTTTGTTTTTTTTTATCTCGTGTTTGAAATTAAAATTTGTTTTTATCCGCCCGAATATTATTTTTTTTATTTATAATTGAATACCTATCCGGTTAAAGGGGGGAGGCATGTGCGAGCGAGCACGCCCCCCTACCTTAACCACCTCAGAGGTCTTATAAGCGGTGAGCTCTTTAGGGCCCGCGCATTTGGTTTGCATCCCCACCTGTACTACATCGTCACCAATAAACGTCGCATTTCACCAGCGTATCTCTTAGATCGGCCCATATACCGGCTGCATGAGGGCCTCCACAGTGGGCACACTTCAGTTGATCTGAGGTGCAGTTTGGGGTGGAGTGGCCTACCTCAGCGCACTTCCTGCATACTAGTGAGGGGTTGCGGCATCGCTTGGCGGTGTGTCCGTATGCTTGGCAGTTGTAACACATCATGGGCTTGCTGTTAAATGGGTAGACCTTAGTATCCTGTCTTTCTCCCGGGATGTAGATGCTATATGGGACAGTTGGTTGTTTGAATGTTATCAGAAATGCTTGAGTTATGGGTTTCTAGGTTTTATGAAGGTCGCTTTGGTGACTTCCTCCACGTTATAGTGTTCTTGAAGGCCAGACTTGAATTCCCCAATATCAGTTATTTCAAAGTCACTGATGTATATCAGACCCGTCGAGTGATTGAATCTGTTGTACTCTGCCGTTTGGCACGGTACATTCTCCACGCATGTCAAGCCAACAATCCTCTCCGCCTGGACCGCGCCTCGCACCTCCACCACCACCATCTCGCGGCGCATGCTAAAGATCCTCTCGGGTTTTGTTCCTGTTATCATTTCAATTCGGTCTTCGATGTTGAATGGGTTAATTGTTCTTTTTTTCCCTGCCTCGAATGTTACTGAGAAGTATTTTAGATAGTATTTTCTGTCCGTCAAAACTAGAGGGACGTACTTTCTTCTCTCTTTTCTTGGGGCTTTATCTTTCTTCGTAGTTTGTCCTGCAAGTACGTCAGATTGAGCCAACAATACTGCCTGCTCAATTTTCTTCAGCTGCTCTTCAATTTTGGTCACTTCGTTAGTACTCTGTTTAGTAGTCCTGGTTTTGTGCTTTTCCACTTCTCCATCGATCATCAGAGCAATTGCTCCTTCAATCCTCCTTCTCACATTTTGAATCTGGTTTACTTGATCCATGTCACACTGATCCATGTCAGCGGAGACTCCGCTGTCTTCCCCGTCTCGCAGCTGATGCTCTGGGTCCTCCATCTCCACCAGATGAACTTCCGCCGGATGCTCCTCACTCATTTTGGAATTAGTTTCAGGGGGTGGGTCCCCTTGATAAATCAAGGGGGCCGACTTATTTTTTTAGTACACTCACAGAATTTTATTTAATTTTAAATACACAAACAAAAAATACAAAACCCAGATGTTAGTGGGCGCCCCCCACGTTGGTTCTACCCACTGACGAACAATTTAATAAATAGGCTTATAAACACTATGTAGTCAATTTACATAAACAATATGTAACGAGTGACTACTCAAGTGGGTATACTAACACTACCACCTCGGGAAGGTGTGGGTAGGCTGGAGTACTTGCTACGTGCAAGTAATCCTTATCATATCCTTGTCTATAGACTATTCCCTTCACGATACGTAGATGATAACACAGTTCGGCACCAGTAAAACGTGGTAAAGGGACTGTGAAAATTCCATTAATTTGTTACTTAGATCGGGCTGAGAATGAAGTATTTCATCCAATGATTAAGAAGAGGCGCAATGCATGTCACCTTCGTCTAAAAATGGGAGTACTATTGGGAATGGGAATCACAATTTGGGAATACTATTTCGTCAGTTCCTAATTTCTGGGAATCTTTTTGGTTTTGTTTTCCCCCCTGAACTGCGACTGAAGTGTATTTATTTATTCTTTGTTTATTCAAGAGTTAATTCAATCTCTGGCTTCATTTCTTTAAAGATCTTGTTCAGTGAAGATTTATCTCATCTCTCTCAATAAACATGGGTGCGTTTTTAAGATTCTTATGAATAATGTTGTCGACTGCCTACTGCAGTCAGCGAGCGGAGCAGGTGAAGGGAGAGGACAGCTAATCCCAGAGCTGCTTCATAAACGAAGTCTGAATTACTACTGGGCTACAGCCTCTACATGCATGCTTTCCTATCGTGCGGAGAGCGATGACAAAAAATGCCACTGTCTAATATGGGCTTACGCAGTAGCTCCGTGTACGGCGTCCGTATCAATTCAATAGGAAGTGACTCAATGCAAACTGGTTAGTGATTTGCGTCTGATCAGTTTCTTTAGAGTAGCCCCATCTGCAGAGGGCCTTACATAGAGATGTGACTAAAAAAAAAACCATGCCGTTTTTTTTAAAAAAACATGTTTTTTTACAAAAAAAACCGTGGCCAAAAAAAAACCGTGGCCAAAAAAAACGTGGATATATTTTTTTTTTAATATTTTGTCAGAAAATAACTCAGCAAGAAAAAGAACCACATTACATTATTTGTTTTCATGTCAAATTACAAAATAAAACAGCATACTTCTTAATTGATGGTTTTCCATGGTTTTATGACATTTTTCATTTTCTGCGGTTTCATGCTTTGATATTTCATTTATTTTACAATACATGTGAATGACCTTCAACTCCCAAAATGGTGTGTTATAATAACATATCTTTACTTATGGTCATTGATAGAGATGCGACTAAAAAACCATGCTGTTTTTTAAAAAAAATGTTATTTATACAAAATTATGAATAAAAACCGTGGATATTAATATATTTATGTGACCTTAAAAATCCAATGCTGTGTTTTTTAAAACATTGTTTTTTAACAGAAAAACCTTGACTAAAAAAACATGGCTATTATATTTTATGGGACCAAAAAATTTTTTTTTTTTTTTTGAAAAAGCATTTTAAAAAAATCATGACTACAAAAACACAGATATAAATATCAGGAAAGTAATTTTTCTTTTTTCGAATTGTCTTTAGAAACTTATAAACAAAGAATGCTGTTAATATTGAAATCATGTTTATTATAACTGTACTAGGTCTTAGAATAAAATATCTACAAAGAATCTATTCACTCCATAAAACCTTTCGGAGACCAGCTCCATCCTCAGTCATTCAGTAAAATTTGGTGAAATGGACAATGAATTTTCACTGTTCCTTTGAAAAATATTTCACTGAATGACTTACTGAGGATGGAGCTAGTCTCTGAAAGGTTTTATAGTGTGAATAGATTCTTTGTGGATATTTTATTCTAAGACCTGGTACGGTTCTAATGGATATTAATATATCTTATGTGAACAAAAAAACCATGCTGTTTTTTGAATGTTTTTGTTACAAAAAAGTCATGACTAAAAAACACTGATGTTAATATACTTTATTTTACCATAAACAACCATGCTGTTTTTTGAAAAACATCTTTTTTACAGAAAAATCATGATTAAAAAATGTGTATATTAATATATTTTATGTGCCAAAAAAACCATGCTGGTTTTTTTTAAATCATGTTTTCTTTACCAAAAAAATCATGACTAAGAAACATGGATATTAATGACTTTTTGTGAAAAAAACATGGTTTTAAAAGGTCATGTTTTTTTTGGTCAGATAAAATTTATAACACATGTTTTTTGTAAAAAAATCTTTTTTTCAAAAAGCATGGTTTTTTGGTCACATAAACAAATTAATATCCATGTTTTTTTACAGATTAGATTAGTCAGTGGTTTTAGCCTCCCTACCCAGCAACAAATGCGATCCAAAGAGAGGAAGGAAGATTATGAAACAAGATCTAAGTTGAAGAAGACAGTAGTAGGTGCTGAAAAACAGGACAGCAGTGAACCGAAAAAAGGTGGTCCTCAACATATCAAAAACATTTTATTTCAACAAAAAGGAGGCCTACCTAACTCTCAGCTTGGGCCCTCGCATTGTCCCCCTGGGGGCGCTAGTTCTCATAGATACAATAATTGTATCCCCCTGAGGGGGTGTTTTTTTTTACAAAGAAGTCGTGACCAAAAAATTAATAATAATAACTTTTTAATAAAAAAACATGTTTTAAAAAAAACATTGATTTTTTGGTAACTAAAATATTTTAATATCCATGATTTTAATACACAATTTTTTATGAAAAATACGTAAAATAAAACAGCATGGTTTCTTGGTCACATAAAATATATTCATATCCAGGTTTTCTTATACACCATTGTTTGTAAAATAAAACATATTTTTTAAAAAACAGCATCGGTTTTTTTAGTACAAAAACATTTTTTTGGTGTCATAAATATATTATTCATGTTTTTTCAGTCATGATTTTTAGTAAAAAACATGTTTTTTTTAAAAACTGCATGGGGCTTTTTAGGTCACATAAAATTTATTGTTTTTTAGTCATGATTCTTTGTAAAAAAAAACAGCATGGTTATATTTGGTAACAGAAAATATAATATTCATTTTTATTAGTCAGAATTTTTTGTAAAAATAACATGTTTTAAAAAAACTGCATATTTTATTGATCACCTAAAATATATTAATATCTATGGTTTTTAGTCATTTTTTTGTAATGAAAACATAAAAAAGAAACCATACAGTAAAAGTGGTGGCAGATAACCCACAATTACCTAGAGGAGTCTAAGAGGTACGGTACAGCAGGGGCCACAGAACATATATTGATGGAGTCAAAATTCAGAGCTTATTATCTCTGCAAAGTCTGATTTTTTGGTCACATAAAAATATAATCAGACATACGAGGCCTGTCGAAAAAGTATCCGACCTTTGGCCAGAAAAAATACTTCAACAACCTGACGGGGTTGGGACCCTAATCCCCTTCAAAGTAGGCTCCTTGTGCTTCCACACACTTAGCCCACCGATCCTTCCACTGCCGGAAACACCTCTGGAAGTCTTCTTTTGGAATGGTGTTCAGCTCTGTCGTCGCGTTTTGCATCATCTCTTCTCTACTCTCAAAACGGGATCCTTTCAGTGGTGTCTTCAATTTTGGAAACAACCAGAAGTCGCAAGGAGCCAGGTCTGGAGAGTAGGGAGGTTGGCGAACGGTCGTAATTCCATGTTTGGCCAAGAAATTGCGGATCAAATGGGATGAATGTGCGGGCGCGTTGTCGTGATGCAAATGCCAGTTGTTCGCAGTCCACATGTCTGGTCTTTTGCGCCGAACTGCATCACGAAGTCGCCGGAGACACCCATAGCATCTTCCCCAAACACCTGCTGAATCTTACGAATTGTTTCAATTTGAGAATCACCAAGCTTTTGACAAAATTTGATGCAGTGTCTTTGCTCAATTCGTTCAGTCATCTTGCAAGAAAACTAAATCCGACAAACACTTAGAACAGCACCTTACTTGGCGACCACCAGCCAGTGACTGGCCCAAGTGAATGCGGTGAAAAAATTCAAGCATGCGCATTAAGATTCCTCCTTCCACCTTGCACAGTGGCGCCGCCTTAGAATCACTACTTTGCGCGGGAAAAATTAAGGTCGGATACTTTTTCGACAGGCCTCGTATTAGAGATAGTAAGCTCTGAATTTTGATTCCATCAATAAAAGTTCCGTAGCTCCTGCTGTTCCTCTTGGACGCTTCTAGGTAATTGTGGGTTATCTGTCACCACTTTTACTGTATGGTTTCTTTTTGATGTTTTTATAACAATAAAATGACTAAAAAACATGGATATTAACTTATTTTAGGTGTAAAAAAAAAACCCAGACATATACTTAACAAAATTTAGGTGTGCAAAAAAACAAAAAAAAACAAAAAAAAACACATAAAAAACATTTTTTTTTGCAAAAAAAAACGCAATCAAATAAAACCGTTTTTTTTGCATCACTAGCCTTACATGCAACAATAAAATCTGGTGCTTTTCAAGTGTTTAAATCCAAGAACATAAACCTGGGTAGGTTACCAAATTCAATGGTAAACAAAAGTCACTATTTTTATTTTCGTATTGATTTTTCAAAAGGTGTGCAAAACATGTTCCTCCACTCCATGAAGATTTAAAACAAAACAAGATTGAAGGAAATTTTTTGAAAGATGGAAGTGGAAAAAGAAAATTATTATTATTATTATTATTATTATTATCATTATATAAGAAAGTTTTAGCCTCCCTTAACCATGACAAAGATGTTCCAAGAGAGGAAAGAGGAAGGCACCATTTATTATAGAGTTGAGGGAACACTGAATCTATGCACAAGGTGCACAAAAACAGTAAGCTAGGAAAGAAGTTCATGAACCAAGAAAAAAGTTGAAGAAGAAAGTAGTAGGTGCTGAAAAACAGGAAAGCAGTGAACCGAAAAAAGATGGTCAGGAACAAAACATAAACCTATTTTATTACAACAAAAAGGAAGCCTACCTAACCTTTAGCTCGGGCCCTCACATGGAAAAAGAAAGAAATAAACGCTAAAAAACAGGACATCGATGAACCGAAAAAGTGGATTCGTAGCAAGACCAAAAACCTTTTCTATTTCAACATGAAGAAGGCCTACCTTTGCTTCAGCTCGGATTCTCACAGCTTCTCTAAGGTAGCACTAATACTCATAAGTAGAATAGTTGCATCCCATTGCGAGGATTCAAATGAAGACTAGCTTTAATCCTAAAAGAACAATGTAGAGAGAATCCTCTTCACACAAACAATATTAATTTTTTGAAGCACTTTGTGACTACAAAAAGCAACACCTCTGTCAAAGCCCTGACCAATGAGTGACTAGTACACAGAGCAATACTACGACGGTCATGGTTAATACCTGACAGGTACAACAGATTTATGATAATTCTGGCATCATACATGACTGGTACACAAAGAAACATCGCCATAAAAGACGTGGTAAATACCTGACCGTTACACTGGTCTTATACTCACGCTTGTCATTTTTCCTGGACCCGTTAAAAAAATAGGCAATGAAAACGTACTGCTCTGCCTTCCGCTCATTGTTGACACTGAACATAAACACGTTGACTGCAATGAGTTAAACTGAAGTTCAATATTCAACTCGAATTTAAAGTCAAAAGTTGTTAGAAATTTTATAAATACCAAACATTAACTGGATCCATTAAATACCATTAACTTTAGAGGTTTGTTGAAAATTTTTAAACGACCCATTGATGAGTCGTTCATCAGCAGGAAGAACTTACAAAGCACGACCCATCGATGGGTCGTATCACATGCAACGTGTTAAGGGTGGTCGATACAGGATTGCACTCACTGTTTACATCGCGGGGTTTGTGGTCTATGGACGACCGGCTTTGCCTGCTGTGGAACAAACAAAGCTTTAGGATGTTGAAACATCAATAATCAATGTTCCATCTGTTTGATAAGTAGAAAAAATGTTTGTAGGTTTAGACCTCATTTGTAAAATATTGCACATGAAAAAGTATTACTTTCTATAGAATAAATACTCCCAAGCATTTCCGTACACCTTTGGAGCACACATAAGACAGTTACAATCCAGCCGTTTCTCTACAGCACTCATAACATGGTTGAGAGTTAAGATAGTCTCTTCAAGCTTTATCAGCTTTTCTACTTACAATCATTCTTTACTCTGTAGCCATTTGGCTTTGATTATACTCATCCTTCAAGTAATTTTATTTCTGTGTCTAGAATGAAATGATTAGGCAATTACATGAAATGATTAAGAATTTACACGAAATGATTAAGAATTTACACGAAATGATTAAGAATTTACACAAAATGATTAAAAATTTGCATGAAATGATTGTAAAATAAATGACTGTTTTCGCAATTATCACGCACGAGGCCCTTTTGAACACTTGTTTGTTCCCTGTATTTAATTTAACCCATCAATTTTTTCCCACATCTGTCTTGCTACTTGAAACATAGGAGCGTCTCATGTATAGTGATCCCTCCACTTTCATTCATGCCAGACACGCTTCCTACATCTTGGATTCACAACAATAACGTCTAAGTTACAATATACAAAAGCGTTGAAATGAGTTTAGAAGATATTAAAAAGTCATAAAATGCTGGAAATTTCCCTTAAAGGAAAATTGAACTACCGAAAACTCTAAAAAAATATCTCAAAGCATTGCGAGTTAACTTACAGTCTCTCTTCAACCAATTTAATGATGAGATGAAAAATTGCCACAGCTATGGTTGCGCTCTTTAGCCAGCGCTCCAAGTTGAGATATTCCTCCTGGAAGATGGAAGTGCAATTATGTAATCTCTAATGAAACTGCTTTTTTAATTGCTTGCAAATGGTGTATCATATTTTGGTCATAAAAGATATATCCAGTTTTAATAACAGCAGAGAACTGCTCTTAGAATTTTGTGACATTATTTGGGACGCATTACTATGGATTTGATGCTGTTCGTCAAACATCAATGTCAGCGAAATTACTATCAGATGATTGTGTAACTTTAACTCACAAATTTCAAGCCCTAGCAGACCTTCCATAGTACAAAAAATGGGGTTCACAAGAGAACATAGCTGGTGTTCAAGTAGTTAGAAATGTATAAAAACTATTTTTTGGAGACTCAAAATCAATGGATGAATTTTTTACAAGAGGTCAAAAATCATTCAATAATCAATAATAAGACTATAAAAAACAATAGGTAAAATTATTTTGCTTCAACATCTCCCGTTTTTCTTCTTCAAAGAAATCATATAATGTTAAAATAAAACATTTCATTTACATTGAGCATTCCTTTCCCCCCAAACAAAGCCAGACCATGTTCACTGGATTTGAATTCTAACTAAACTAAAAACCAAAAATAACAAAGTACTTTTTTTACATTGGACTCTAAAACATTGGACATTGCTCACCCCCAGGCAGTACAAGAGAGGAATGCAAAGTGTGGGCGCGACTACAAAGCCGATCAAGAAAATCACGGCTTGCTGGACGCCTAAACGGACGCTGAGCTTCCCTTGCAGCACCACACTCAGCACCAGTAACGCATACGCCTCGAAAAACATCGCCTGCGGACAACAACAATCTTGTGCTAAAAATTAAATAAAATAAATCTACTGTTTGAGCCTACCTAACTGCAACAAAGGTGTTCCTTAGGGAGGAAGGAGGCAGGAACCACTTGGTATGGAGTTAATGAGGAGAAGGTGTATGAACAAAGTGCGTTTAGTTTCAGAAACTGAATGAATGATGAATAAGAAAGTAACAAGTTTAGAATAACAGAGAAATCGGGATCCGACAAAAAAAGATCCGTACCAAACAATAAACAAATTTTATTTTAAGAAAACATTAACTTTCAGCTCAGGACATTGGAGTTTCTCCTTGGAAGGGCTTATTCCCACAAATACAAAAATGTAACTCTTCAAGAAGAATTAGGTGCTACGACCTGACAATTTTACGGACTCAGCTGCGCGATGAATAGTAGATTTATTGCATCACGTCATGCGTTACGGACACCACAAGAGTTAATTGACCCTCTCCCAATAGGCCAAACAACCAGCTCTGTGTTTATTGCATCTCGGGGGATAATGCTTTCTTCAACGGTGATGCAAGCACCGCTAATGTCCCAGGTGGCACCGCTAATGTCCCAGGTGGCACCGCTAATGTCCCAGGTGGCACCGCAAATGTCCCAGGTGGCACCGCAAATGTCCCAGGTGGCACCGCAAATGCCATGAAGTGTGAATAATCAAGATACGTTAACAAAACGAAAAATTTATTTTGATAGAAAAAGAGCTAGTATCCTATTTATTATTGAAAATGTTCAACCTGTACCAATTGAACACGTTCACTGCGTATAGGGCCACATGTGCACCATTCGGTAAATTGCTCATTCAAGTACCAGTGTTAGTAAACAACATCTTATTTGTTTCACAAACTTTTTAAAATCTGTTTGATAAGTAGAAAAAATGTTTGTAGGTTTAGACCTCATTTGTAAAATATTGCACATGAAAAAGTATTACATTGGGAAATGTTATCATGCAGTTGTATTTTAATATTTCTTAGACTAAGGATGAAATTATATTCAAGCCCCAAGTCTATTTCCCAATTGTACTAGTTACAACCTAACCAAACCAACCGTTAACAACCGTGGAAATGCAGTAAACGTGTTAACTTGATATGGTAAATTTGACGCTTCCAGAGCGCTCTAGGGAAATGTCAACAGCGAGGAGGTGACCGAGCTCTACATTTGCTGATATTTAGAGCGGGTATTTGTGTGGTATTTGTTCGTAGGTATTTATTATTGATATGGTAATGGTATTTGTTTGCAGGTATTTATTATTGATATGGTAATGGTATTTGTTTGCAAGTATTTATTATTGATATGGTAATGGCATTTGTTTGCAGGTATTTATTATTGACATGGTAATGGCATATGTTTGTAAGTATTTATTTTTGACATGGTTAGTGATGTACCGATGTATCGGTATCGGCAGTATCGGCCATTTTTAGTGGTATCGGTATCGGCAAAATCCGGCCGATACTTTACCGATACTTTCCAATATTATGTATTTTATCATCAAAATTCAGGTCTTAAATCATGAAAGTAAAAGTATGTAACCTAATGATACCCGTTGTGTGTTTATTTACGATTTGGTGTCCGCTTGTTAATAAACATAGGTTGTGTGAGTTTGCGGTATCTTGGATACCGAATTCCTCAGTGTAACATTAAAAGATGGCGTTTCCATGCATTTAAATATTAATATTTGACATTTTATCAGGATAGGTTTTGTTAGGATAGGTTAGGTTAGGTTAGCTTAGATTAGGATAGGCTAGGTTAGCATAGGTTAGGTAATACTGACAGAATTTTTTCTCGGGTCCACCTAGCTTAACAATGACATTTTCCATGGAATTTCCACGGGTCCTGCTACTATCTAATAATACCCTTGGTTTATTTGGATTCCGCTTCTTCCATTTTTTTTATCACGCTCATAAGGAGAGTTATAGTGACCGTATCTGTGATACGAGTTTCACCAGCGCGCAAGTACAAGAATATTTTTCATTACGGGTGCTGTTAGGATGGATACATTCGTTGGGCACCACATCTGGAATATTTTTTAAGGAAAGCTAGTGAATCCCGTCATTTTTGAGGGGCTGTGCGTACTTGTAATCAAATAAAGAGCCTATTCATACCTAGTAAATTAGTTAGCTAACTGTTGAATTATAGCATTTAATCAGGCCCGCTTACTGAATTCACTACTTTGAATTCCCGATGAGTCACGTACGGTCATAACTGAAAGCTATGTAGCATGAATAGCTAAACCCTGTAGCGACATAAAATTATTATACTTTTACGACTAAAACCTATATAGTTTGACCTAATATCCACTTCTTAAAGTATGTGACAGGCTAACAAAAACCAAACCAATTTAATAAAGTTGAAGGTGCATTTGAAATTTTTTGTGAATTTAGTAGAGAAGTAGCTGAAAATTCTATATTAATTTGGCTTGTAAATCGTCATATAATCCGAAGCTAAGAATTTATTTTAATTTGGCAAGTATATCGCCGTTCATAACGAATCTTGTATTTTTCTTCTATGTTAAGATGTTTAAAAAATCCACGAACAATCTTATAGTTGAATACATCTGAACGGGTCAGTTGATTGCTTTAATCTCAACTTGATGAGGAATTTAAAAACGAGGGAAATTCCAAGGAACTTAATCATATTTACTGGGAATACGTTTTGGAGTCCAGATCCATCATCAGTTTGTGAAAGTAAAATTCATTATGACTACAATAAAAGAAATGTTGGGTACAGTCACTAAAGGAAATCACGAAAACAAAACATAAATCAAAACGTGTCCCAGAGAAAATAAAATCGACAAGATCTACTTACAATTTGCAATGGGTAGGAACTGTCAGAATTGTTGAGGGCCGGTTTTCGTTTAACAATATGTAGCGACTCTAAAATTCCGAGGTCACTTGTAGTTCAAGGCGAATCTAAGATTTTGAAGTCCGCAGAGGATATCGGTACGTTGCATTTTACTGCGTGATTACGTACGAATTGTGTGAATTGGTTCCCCGTGCGGAAGCTTCAACCCCGATGTTCTGCCATTCTGATATAAAAATTTTGAGCCGTCATGCCGACGTACGATGAAGTGCACTGCATACCACTGTACAAGTGTAAGAATAAATCAGAAAGGCTCGCTTCTCTATCAAATGCGTATCCTTGTCTTGTACCGGAATTGTATAATTTTAAGGTTACTTCTTTTTTTCGCTTCCGATGGAGATGCGAGCCTCTCTGATTTATTCTTAACAGTTGTACAGTTGTGTGCAGTGCACATCATCGTACGTCGGCATGACGTCACGATATTTTTATAACAGAATGGGCGAACATCGGGGTCGAAGCTTCCGCGCGAGGAACTAATTAGCTTACTCCTCACACTCCGCAGTACGTAATCACGCAGCTAAATACAACGAACCAATATCCTCTGCGGACTTCAAAATCTAATATTCGGCTTCAACTGCATGTGAACTCCAAATTTTAGAATCGTTACATCTTTTTATACGTAAACCGGCCCTCAACAGTTCTGATAGTTCCTACCCATTACAAATTGTAACTAAATAATAGTTTTGTCGATTTTAGTTTTTCTGGGACATGTTTTAATTATTTTTTATTTTCTTGATTTCGTTTAATGACTGTATCCAACATTTTGTTTTTTCTTCTATTGCAGACATAATGATTTGTACATTTACGAACTGATGATGGATCTGGACTCCGAAACGTATTCTTAATAAATATGATCAAGTTCCTTGAAATTTTCGTTTTTAAATTCCTCATCTTATAGATGGTTGCGAGTTTGCGGATATTTTTGGTTTTGGGGCTTATCGAATTTTACTATTTTTTTTTTCTTCACCAAAGTATGTACTCGTATTTGGCGTGAATAACACGAAAATGATAACCCTCTTTTGGAGAAATTATTGTTTTGGTCCGCTTTTCGAGCCAGTTGCTATTATAGCTAGTCTACATTACGTTGCAATACGATTAGAAACGCATATCTATTGAATGGATTTCATTTTGTTATTTTTCTCGACAATATAGTTAACATAGCAAGAGCATTTTATTTATCATAGTCGGAAACTTTATTGTAAATATTTTTATATTATTAGATATATTAGCAAATAATTTTATTATAACCCCCATGTAGGGCTTATAATGGTTTTATTTAAATACAAGTGTGCACGGCCCGCCAAAGATGGGATTCAATACCTTTCATGAACGAATTTTCAAGATGTAGATGACAAACAAATACAATATATCCATCCTAACAGTACCCGAACCGTGATGAAAAATATTCTTGTACTTGCGCACTGGTGAAACTCGTATCACAGTTACGGTCATTATAACTATCTTATGAGCGTGACAGAAATGGAAGAAACAAACACCAAACAAATAAACCAAGGGCAAGGGTATTAATTAGATAGCAGCATGACCCATGGAAATGCCAAGAACAGTGCCATCGTTAAGCTAGATGGACCCATGGAAAAATTCCGTCAACATTATCTAACCTATGCTATCCTAATTCTATGTCGTAACTCGCACCGCCACAAAGCACGTTCACGACGCGAAGGCCCAGCGATCGTCATTACATGGTGGCAACTGCGATTCTTGTAGGCCCTACACCAGTCACCACTAATGCGTTGTCCACTGTTGCCAATACGTAGAACGGAAAGTCGGGTAGGTTTAAAATTTTAATGCCGAGCACATATGTACAAGAACACACAAAGCTCTCTTGACTCGGAGTTCCCCTCCAGTGACAAATCACCATAACTCAAAAACGATTACTTCGGGCACAGCTATTCTCAAAATTACTATATTTAATTTAATGTCTTTTAATTATTCAATATGGCCTGAAAGCTGCACAAAAGCGACATGGTTAGGAAAAATGGGCAAATTACGGCGATCACAACAACCTATTTAATACTACTAACCTATCCTGATGAAATTTCAAACATATCAATGCATGTACAGACGATCTTTCAATGTTACACTGAGGAATTCGGTATCCGTGATACCGCAAACTCAGACATCCTATGTTTCTTAAGAAGCAGACACCGAACAAATACATAAACAAACATACAACAAAATACGTGTTATTAGGTTAGATGATTGTAAAAGTATCGGTATCGGTAGTAGTATCGGTCAAAGTATCGGTATTTTCAAGTATCGGAGTATCGGTATCGACCAAAAAATGGGTATCGGTATCGGCCAAAAAAATGGTATCGGTACACCACTAGACATGGTAGTGGCACTTGTACGTAGAAACACTAATTGCAGGCCCGATAGCAAGAAAGTACGAATGGACTCACTGAGCCGACAGTCGTCGTAAGCTCCCTCACTGCCATGATGAGATCATCCACTCGCTTCCTAAATAATTCGATAGCAGGCTCCAACCTGAAAATTCAGATTCATAATTTCATTCATAGAGCTTATTCAATTTCTACTGGGCGAAAATAATAGAGGGATATAAATGACAGCAATGATCAGTATGAATCCTGCTAAATACACAGTCATGGTGTATATAGAAAAAAGTTGATTAATAATAGAGGAGAGTGAATACTGTGATTTTTTTCCAATTATAGGAAAAATTGTCTTAATTTATTACGATAAATGTCAGCACAACATTAGAACGAATAGGATAGACGACTAAAGTTAAGGCAACAAAATGATGAACTTCAGAGCCGGACTTCAGGTAGACAGGCGGGTGTTGGACTTGCGGTCTGCGACTGTGCAGTCTTAGGTAGCAAGCCAATAAATTTACAGGATTTCCTGTATCCGTTTCACGTTTATTTTGAACTTAATTTTGAACTTAATTTTAAGACTATATTTAATAAATAAAAAACTATAAATAGCACTTCAAAACTTGATATTAAATTTAGGTAGATAATCTAGCAAATTCATTACTTTAACATGTAACATTTTCTAATAACCCAGCTCTAGCAGTGGCTTCTCTTTGGGTTGAACCGTAGTTTACTTTTCTCTGTCTACAACCTAATGAACACACCATTCGAGCAAAGGCCGCACTTACGTCACTAATTTTTAAAAGACAGATGAGATCGCCTCCAGCTCTTGACCAGATAACATCATTTATCAGCTTCCTTTTTTGTACAACTTGAGCCTACTCAGCGCCTTTGTCCCGAACACCGTGTGGAACCCGCCAGCAACCAACCCAGGGGCGCCGGTGGTTTTTTGTCAGCTTTGCTGCGCTCTCCTTCCCTTCCATTGAGGACCGATTTGACGTAAGATAAGAGGCTGAGGCGCCTTCCTTGCTGCTGACTGCACCACTCACCGTCCACTCGCCGTCCACTCGCCTGACTGCGCTTCCCGGCCTCCTGAAGCTCATGAGTACTTGTGGAGGTTCGTAAACTATAAGTTCAGGACCAATTACTTACCATGTCGTGAGCTGGGTACTTAGGACTACGTTTCCCCATGCATTCTTAAAAATTATAACTTACCTTATAACTTAAAACCTATAACTTACCTTTTAACTTAAAACCTATAACTTACCTTATAACTTAAAACTTAGAACTTACCTTACAACTTAAAACTTAGAACTTACCTTATAACTTATAAACTATAACTTACCTTATAACTTAAAACCTATAACTTACCTTTTAACTAAAAACCTATAACTTACCTTATAACTTGAAACTTAGAACTTACCTTATAACTTAAAAATTAGAACTTACCTTATAACTTGAAACTATAACGATAACTGTATTAAACCCAAGATTTAATATGTATCATAACTAACTGCAACAAACTCCACAGAGCACGGCTTGCTTCCTAAGACGGCACAGTCGCAGACAGCAAGTCCAACGCCCGCCTGTCAAATGACTTAACGTATAGCAATTTTTGCCTTGCTTTTTGTTATCGTAATAAATTAAGACAATTTTTCCTATAATTGGATACCCTTGTATTCACTCTCCTTTATTATTAATCAACTTTTGTGTAGTGGCATATCAAAATTTCCAGGTCATCAAAACTACGGCATTTTTATTTTAAAAATTACTTAGATTTCTTTAAAAAATGCATTTTACAGAAACCATATTAGTTAATTTCTCTGCACAGGACGAAAGTTTCGGCTTCCCCGAAATTTTCAACAACATTTATGAATGAAGAACTGCCTAAACTAAAACTTTCACAATAACCACGAATACTTGATTGAAAATTACACTACGGCAACCGAGGCAGAAGACATGTAGAAACTCACCTTTCATTTTCAGCAGAGTTGGTGGTAGCTTTTTTGTCCTCTGTCTTTTGCCTGAAGGTGTAGCAGACTAGACGGAGGTCGGACGAGGCTGTAATGTAGGCTGCGTTGTCTTGCACCTCACGCAAACTCAAGTTCTTTGCCGAGATTCGATCTAGTATGCACTCGGTGAAGGGGTGTAGCAGATCATTTACCTCCTAGTGAGTGAAGGTTTTTCCAGCATTAACGCTCAAGCATCAGCAAATTTTGCTAACATTACCGTTATGATAACCTCTATTCTTAGACCTGCAGTGGCATCAGATTGTCATCGCCATCAGTATTGGGACAAAATAGCCGCTCTGCATCAAAATTCGAAATAGATTATGGAACAAAGTTGATGAAAAATAAAATATGAGAATTTTATTGAGTATGCCGTAGATAGACGTGTGGCAATTAAGGATCTACCACTCATTTCGGTGAATTTTCCTCTTTGAAAAAATAAAAACTCTAAGAAAATTCCGAACAAGAACTACCTGTAAATTGATTTTTAAAATATGTTCTAATTGAATTCTCTTAACACATGTCCAAACCTCATTTCTAGTTCATTCTCGTCATTCAGCTGACAGTAAAGCATTTTATCGATAGTTTTGTGTTTCATTCTTTCAGCTTCAAATTTATACACTTTTTGCATGCAATTAATTTCTCAAATAATGATGCAGAACTTGAATTGCAACAACACGCACAACTTTTTGCTAGAAAATTTGCATAAAATTGCAACATGGAAATTTCTTTTAAGCTTATGAACCTTATATTTATTATTTGAACTAAAAAAAATTAGATATTTTTACATTAAATCAAACAACAATTACTTTGATGAATCAGAATGCAAGCCTGATATCAACACACTCTCGCATTTGAACTAGTGGAAAAGAATTTCGATTTTTTTTAGGTACGCAATCGCTCAGCCTAATTAATTTCTTATTACACTGTACTGTGTACACTGCACAGTGTACTGTACTTTGTACAGCGTACTGTAATTATAAATTAGGGAACTTTTGCCAAAAGAATAAAACGGGAAGTGCTTCATCCTCACATCTTCATTAAAGTTGCAATGAGTTTTCAATCGCTGGAGATATCGACTTTGGCAAACCAAAACATCTCGCCTGGAAGGAGAAATAAAAAGTCCACTGAAAACGGCAGAAATGAAATGATCAAACTTGCATCTGGAAAAAATTCGTTATCCTCCAGGAATGTACTGGAATAAGATTTGTAAGCCTGCCTGACCACAACATGAACGTTCCGAGGAGAGGAAGTAGGAAGTCACAATTTGGGATGGCCGTCCAAAATCCTCTGTGCACATAAACAATAAGTTTAGAAGAAAGGCAATGAAACAAGATAAAAGGTGCTGAAAAACAGGTTAGCATTGAAACCAAAAAAAAGATGGCCCTTAACAAAAAAAAATAATTTATTTCAACAAAAAGAAGACCTACTTGACTCTCAGCTTGGGCCCTCACTAGAGATGTGACTCAAAAAAAAACCATGCCGTTTTTTTTAAAAAAACACGTTTTTTACAAAAAAAAAACGTGGCAAAAAAAATGTGGATATTTTGGTTTTTTATAAAAATATTTTGTCTGAAAACAACTCAGCAAGAAAAAGAACCACATTACATTATTTATTTTCATGTCAAATTACAAAATAAAACAGCATACTTCTTAACTGATGGTTTTCCATGGTTTTATGAAATTTTTCATTTTCTGCGGTTTCATGCTTTGATATTTCATTTATTGTACAATACATGTGAATGACCTTCAACTCCCAAAATGGTGTGTTATAATAACATATCTTTACTTATGGTCATTGATAGAGATGTTACTTAAAAACCATGCTGTTTTCAAAAAAACATGTTATTTATACAAAAATTATGACTAAAAAACATGCATATTAATATATTTGTGCCCTTAACAATCCAATGCTGTTTTTTAAAACATTGTTTTTTAAACAGAAATATCTTGACTAACACGACATGGCCATTATATTTTATGAGACCAAAAAAATTTTTTTTTTAAAACATTTCAAAAAAAATCATGACTAAAAAAAACACGGATGTAAATATCAGGAAAGTTATTTTTCTTTAATCGAATTGTCTTTAGAAACTTATAAACAAAGAATGCTGTTAATATTGAAATCATGTTTATTAGAACTGTACTAGGTCTTAGAATAAAATATCTACAAAAAATCTATTCACTCCATAAAACCTTTCAAAGACCAGCTCAATCCTCAGTCATTCAGTAAAATTTGGTGAAATGGACAATGAATTTTCACTGTTCCTTTGAAAAACATTTGACTGAACGACTTACTGGGGATGGAGCTAGTCTCCGAAAGGTTTTATAGAGTGAATAGATTCTTGGTGGATATTTTATTCTAAGACCTGGTACGGTTTTTATGGATATTAATATATCTTATGTGACCAAAAAATCCATGCTGTTTTTTAAATGTTTTTGTTACAAAAGTCATGACTAAAAAACACAGATCTTAATATACTTTATTTTACCATAAACAACCATGCTGTTTTTTTGGAAAACACCTTTTTTACAGAAAAATCATGATTAAAAAATATGGATATTAATATATTTTATGTACCAAAAAAAACCTTGCTGGTTTTTTTCAAATCATGTTTTCTTTATCAAAAAAATCATGACTAAAAAACATGGATATTATTGACTTTTTGTGAAAAAAACATGGTTTTTAAAATGTCATGTTTTTTTGGTCAGATAAAATTTGATAACATGTTTTTTGTAAAAAATCTTTTTTTCAAAAAGCATGGTTTTTTGGTCACATAAAATAAATTAATATCCATGTTTTTTTTCCAGATTAGATTAGTCATTAGTTTTAGCCTCCCTACCCAGCAACAAATGCAATCCAAAGAGAGGAAGGAAGATTATGAAACAAGATCAAAGTTGAAGAAGACAGTAGTAGGTGCTGAAAAACAGGACAGCAGTGAACCGAAAAAAGGTGGTCCTCAACATAACAAAAACATTTCATTTCAACAAAAAGGAGGCCTACCTAACTCTCAGCTTGGGCCCTCACATTGTCCCCCTGGGAGCGCTAGTTCCCATAGATACAATAATTGTATCCCCCTGAGGGTTTTTTTTTACAAAAAAGTCGTGACCAAAAAATGAATAATAATAACTTTTTAATAAAAAAACATGTTTAAAAAAAACACAATGATATTTTTGGTAACATAAAATATGTTAATATCCATGATTTTAAGACACGATTTTTTATGAAAAATACATAAAATAAAACAGCATGTTTTTTGGTTGCATAAAATATATTCATATCCAGGTTTTCTTATACATCATTGTTTGTAAAAAAAAACTTATTTAAAAAAACAGCATGGGGTTTTTTAGGTCTCATAAATATATTCATGTTTTTTTAGTCATGATTTTTTAGTGCAAAAACATTTTTTTGGTCTCATAAATATATTATTCATGTTTTTTCAGTCATGATTTTTTAGTAAAAAACATGTTTTTTTTTAAAAACTGCATGGGGCTTTTTAGGTCACATAAAATATATTGTTTTTTAGTCATGATTCTTTGTAAAAAAACAGCATGGTTATATTTGGTACCAGAAAATATATTAACATTCATTTTTATTAGTCAGAATTTTTTGTAAAAAAACATGTTTTTAGAAAACAGCATATTACTTTGGTCACCTAAAATATATTAATATCTATGGTTTTTAGTCATTTTTTGTAATGAAAACATAAAAAAGAAACCATACAGTAAAAGTGGTGGCAAATAACCCACAATTACCTAGAGGAGTCTAAGAATAACAGCAGGAGCCACAGAACTTATACTGATGGAGTCAAAATTCAGAGCTTATTATCTCTGCAAAGTCTGATTTTTTTGGTCACATAAAAATAAAATCAGACATAGTAGAGATAGTAAGCTCTGAATTTTGACTCCATCAATATAAGTTCTGTGGTTCCTGCTGTTCCTCTTAGATGCCTCTAGGTAATTGTGGGTTTTCTGCCACCACTTTTACTGTATGGTTTCTTTTTGATGTTTTTATAACAATAAAAATGACTAAAAAGCATGGATATTAAGGGGACGGTTCGGGGTAAAAAAAAGTCTGCAAGTTCTTGGTGGATTTTTCTGAGATATCTACAGTCGATGTGAATTGTTATTAATAACTTTTTTGATTTGTGCGAATTTTTCGTAACCATACGTGAATAAGATTTTTTTAAAAAAACATGAAAAAACATGTGTTGCGGTAAATCCTACTGCTCCTACAATTTTCCACTCACAGAACTCAGAAAATATTCTCTAGATAGCAAATTGTCTTGTCTAGAGATCCGGTGCAAAAGTTTTTCGATTATTTGATTTTTTGAATTTTCAGAACTTTTTTCCCCAAAAATGACCTCTTTTTCCACATTTTTGAATAATTTGCTTCTAATTTTCAAGGTGAATTGAAATTTAAAAAAACTTTTGCACCGGATCTATTTTCCTTTTCAATCGCTATTGATTGGTATGCTCGCCATCTCTGTTCCTTCAAAACTGTGGGAGGAGTAGGTTTTCAAAAATCAAGGAGAGTATTCAGAAAAGCCATTTTTCCAAAAAAAAAATTTTTCGTTCTGTACTAATTTTTTAATTGAGTCTTATCAGTGATTCTGTACCTTCTTATGTACCTTCAAAACAGTGGGTAAGGATCCATATCAAAAGTCAATAAATATAAGTTTCAGAACAGGGTTAATTTTTTAACAATTTTTTTTTCTATGCTGACTAAATTTTTTTTTCAAAAACCTGTATTGGTTAGTAGCTCTTTTTAAGCCCTTTCGATTGATATAATTGCCATTCCTGTAGCTTCAAAACTCCGGGAGGCGTTTATGTTTACATAGTCAGCTAATTAGCTGATGACTCAGCAGCCAGACTCAAAACAAACACTCAATTACTCCATCATAATTTATCACTGAGTGATAGGATGTTTCGTTAGAGTACAAAAGCATTTCAAGTTAGGCCATGAATGAACTCTCTTGCTATTCCAGTAGAGAAACACTCAATACTGGCTCGTAATGGGGGGGAAGAAGGAGGTCACCCATCCATTGGCGCAACCCAAGGTCACACTAGTGCGCGTCTTTTACCCCGTCCAGAAGACTAACCAATTGACGTACTTGAAAGCCAATTATATCGTTGGATGCGCAAGAAAAATCTCTATAAGAGGAGTTTATAAACTGAAAAATGACCATAATCTGAAAATAGGCCCGAACCGTGCTCTTAATATATTTTAGGTGTCCAAAAAAAAAAACCCAGACATATACTTAACAAAATTTAGGTGTACAAAAAAAAACAAAAAAACAAAAAATAAACACAAAAAACACGTTTTTTTGCAAAAAAAACGCAATCAAATAAAACCGTTTTTTTTGCATCACTAGCCCTCACACATTCTCTTTTTTTAAGTGCTACTTCCCATAGATACAATAGTTGTCTTGGCCAATTTTTACTTTGATGTGCCCATGGAATGTAGAAATTTGGTTCCTTAGGATCACTAAAGGAACATATTTATGAACGTTTTATATGTATGATATTTTGCTTGCTGATGCGTAATTTTCGAGTTATTCAAATTTGAATTTATATTAACGTCGTACATGAAAGTGAAGAAATGAAAACGTAAATATGCCATAATACAGTATTGACGCAATGATAGGTGAGGTTAGGTAAAGTTTGATTAATCATATAAACCAACCTAAATAAACCTGAAATAACCTAACTTAACTTAGCCATGCCAAGGCTGATGTTCTTCCGCCAAGAATCTGCGCATATTCCAACAATGCAGCGATTATGCGACCGATTATAAAATTTTATTCCTTCCTGAACGTTATTAATGTTATACCTCAAAAATTAGGCATTAGCGAGCAAAATTTCATTCAAGTAAAACGTCTTTAAATGTGCTCCTTTATCGATTCTTGGGAACAAAATTATTAAAATCTCTGAGCATATTAGAGTAAAAATTGACCATTGTAAATTGACCTTACCGAGCTTGCAAGTGAATCGCTATCATTTGAAAATTAGATCCTTAATTAAGGAGAGCGTCCCCCTTATGGACTTTTTTCTTTATTATTGAACCTAGAACAATGAAATTTGGTATACTAATGGGAAATTGAATTTGGAACCGTTTTTGCTTAGAGCAAAAGTTCAATTTTCTTGAAAAGAAAACGGGAAATCAAAGAAAACGAAGTTAAAAGGGGGGTGTTTCAAAAATCTTCTCCTCCTACAGTTTTTGAGCTACAGTGATGATTTTGGTATCATTGGATGCGGAAAGACACGGGCTTTTAGGGGTGCTAAAATTCATTCCAAAATTATTTATTGCTCATGAGTTATGACGTCATAAATTTTCACTTTTTCGAAAAAGGACATTTTTGTCCTATTTTTACACTTTTTCATATTGAAAATGTAAATTTAAGGAAACGAATTTTAGCACCCCTAAAACCCCGCTGTTTTCCGCATCAAATGATACCAAAATCATCACTGTAGCTCAAAAACTGTAGGAGGAGAAGCATTTTGAAACCCCAAAAACCATTGTTTACATTATAAGCAAAACAAAGAAACATAAACAATTCAAATAAAAATTTTTTTAAAATTTTTGGTTCAAGTTAGACCCCTGAAAACATTATAGAGTAATCCAGAGACACAGGAGTTGACATAGCATCTTTGCACCGTAAAGAAAGTGCCATGGGGGAGGTGTAACATGATAAAATACAACTTCCCCCTCCCCTCCCCCCCATTCTTTAAACCCCCGTAGCGGGCGAACGAGTGAACGTACGAGTCTCATTTTTTCACAGGATGTACCTGACCTCTTACACTTCTTATAACAGCAAAAATCCCAGTTTGTCAAGAAATCCCAGAATCAAGGATTCATAAGGGGGACGCTCTCCTTAACATGTTAAGTGCGGCGGGTTGAACTGAAGTTCCATATCCAACTCAAATTTAAAGTCATTTGTTGTAGGAAATTTTGCAAATAGCAAACATGAACTGGATCATGCCTTCATTTAGCTTTCATCTAGTGTTTACCTGAATTAAAAAGTGTCACTTACTGTATTTCGTATAAGTTGACAGGGCAACACGCCGCAGATGACCTGAAATTAAAATAGATCTTAAGTAATTTTTGAATAAAATTTTCATTTCCAGTCGTACACGATATCGAAAGGGACAATACACCAACACATGTTACCTCAGCTTGAAAACAATGGCTAGTATACAGTAGTGCCCCAACTTTCGCGCCTAATTGGTGCCAAAAAATTGGCGCGAAAGTTAAACCGCCCTATGGAAAAAATACACTGTATGTATGACCTTCACTGTATGTATAATACCTACACTCTATGTATGATGGACTTGATGCATGGTTATAGTGGCCCCCCTTCTGGGCCCGATGCACAATTTTTCGCCGCAAAAGTGCGATCGGTTGCCGCGAAAGTGCGAAACATCGCCCGACGCCCCGACAGGCAATTTTTTGACGCAAAAGTGCGAAATATGGAATATTTAGGGTATAGCGCGAAACAGAGAACCGCGAAACTAGATGTCACGAAAATTGGGGCACTACTGTACAGATAAGAATTCAACTTCATAAAACACGAAGGGTTTTTCTTTCACTTGTTTCTTCCTTATTTTGCAAGTGGCCACACCCAAAATGCAGTCATTGGTGTCAGATATTTGTACATTAAATCAAACAACAATTACTTTGAAGAATGAGAATGCAAACCTGATATCAACACACTCTCGCATTTGAGCTGGCTCTTAATATGCTGGCTACCAATATAATGAAATATAAATCCTGTCTTGCTTCACTTGACTTCAATCTGGGATATCTTCATGTTAGGTCGTATGACCGTTGGTTTGAAGGCTCAGCAAAGCAGTGGAGGAGGGTAACAGAAAGAGGACTGTGATGCTTCTAATTTCACTAATGGCTGCAAGTAAACTCCTCTCCATTTGCTTTTGAGAATTTATTTTCAGGTCATGAATGGAGCATTTTGTAGGTAGATCGAACAATTTTGTTCATGTTGTGGAAAAGAGCGCATCAGAGTGAAAAAATCTAAAAGGTGCATTACTCTTTTCAAAGTTATGAGTCATGATGCCACGAACTATTATGCAATTTACACAAGCTAATTCAAAACACTATTTTGCAGATTTTCATATCTTACAAAACTACATTTCTGTGTCAAAGATTTACGGTATATGGCGAGGTGAATTGCTGCAGTGTATAAACCTACCTAGACAGAATATGTCACTACAAGAGGAAGGAATATTTATTTTATTAGCAGCATATGGCACATAAGTGAAGTGAAAGCATTTTAGTTCTAGTTCTACACGTGTTAAAATACAAAGATAATCCTTATTTTTAGTAAAAACAACACTTAACTTTCCAAATTATATAAACCGATTGTTGATAAAGGCAACTTTTTGATACTTTGCACAACATCTTCAGGCTGCAAAATACAGAAGAATATGAGAGCATTTTTATGAACTCACCAATAAAGTATTAGAAGAAATGCGACTGTCTTTGTGAGAATGTGTTGCTGTGAGTCCATCCTGAGGTTGCCTACGCGTAAGCTGGACCAAATAAATCAGATGAACTGGGAAAACCGTTCTTATCCTCTCATAAAATAATTTATGATTTTGTTAATTTAATTAATCACACCTGGAATTAGCAACCAAGCAGTTAAAACACATCAAATTTATCCATGTTTCCACAGAACATTTTTGCCTTCAAAAATACTTACAATAAAATCTTCAAAATCAAAAAAATAAAAATGGAGTGAATTGATAATTTTTGAGCTTATATGCATAAAAAATCACCATTATAGAACATAAACAAGAAAATTCTGAAGCCAACACTACAAATGCATGAATATTCAAAACAGATCACGACGTTGCTGCAGCAAAACCATCATGACACCAACCTTGAACTTGAGGGCCAACAGCATCGGGGCCTTTGTAACAGCCTACCGTTCCCTCCGCAATATTCACACAGAGTCCAGCGCCTGTGTACCAGACTTGTCCAATAAACTACTCAGGATTCACCAATCATTATCTTAAGCTGCCATTGGGCAACATCACTGGGATAACCAGTACATCAAAACACCATCCCCAGGCATGGTGGGTCATTACAGCCTACTCTGCATGGCTGGCTCATTCCAGTCACCGTCTCTTATTACAGGCACTTACTAAAAAAAGGTTTCATAGCATCAATGATACTCAAATTACACTCCTGACCTAATCCAGCAAGACAGCTCATACCACAATCATCTTTAGCACATCTGGTATGCCACTCATCTCCATAATGTTTGAACACCACCTTCATGGAACTCACTCTCTCTTGCTCATACTTACTACATTCCAGCACAAAATGTTCAATAGTTTCCTCTACTCCCCTATCACACTGCTGACATAATCTATTACTATTCTCATGAGTGCACATGGCCCGTCAAAAAAATGACAGGATTAGATATAGGACATACTGAGCTTCAACATGGCTTTCCCATGCGATTCTATGGCTTTCCAATACATTCCCAAGTCTCAACTGCTGATATTCTATTCAACCTAATCTAACCTACCAATACACGTGATATTCATTCCGACTCCCAATCTGCTGGGTTAAGGCACTGAAAATTGTGGAGTTGTTGAAGCTTGCATCTCACACTTTCGGCTGGTGGGTGTGACACACAGATGGACGGATGCAGCTCTTTTTATAATATAGATTCCACCTCCATGTGCGTCTGTTCACACTTAATGCCTTTCACCTCACAGCAAACAAGAGCTGACTACCAAAACTACCATCATTGAACATCTCACACTTAGGCATTTCCTTATGCATATACTAGATTAGTGTAGGTTTTTGCATCATGCTAAGCTTCCACTTATTCAATCTTTACTCTTTTGTTCGCCTCTCAATCTGTTTTTTCCACCTCTTACAGTCCCACTCTGGTCCCTTGCCTCCAACATTCACTAAAAGCCAGTCATCCACAGGTCTCCCAATTCTAACACGAATAATCTTTTGCATACTTAATTTCCTTGGATGCCCCCAAATTTTTTCTCCCAATAGCTTACACTCAGGTTCCATTCAAAAATTTGCTTTACCCACCTGCTATTCTGCATTCTCTCAATTCTTACCTTATAATTCAACACAGCTTTCATCATTCTTTCTGAAAATAGGCTCCACCCTAGGTCACCTCTAAAAGCTTCTGTACCTGTCCATTTTGGAGCGCCCAATGCTAGACATCCTGCCCTATTTTGTTTCACATCCAGCTTTTCACGGTCACTTCCATTCCAGGCAAGAGCACTCATACCATACATGACACTAGGTGAAGCAACATACTTCCAAATTTCTCTCACACATTCTTACTTGTTTGCTCTTTATCTGGCCACACTACTTAAGGGGACGGTCTGGGAGGAAAAAAAGTCCGTCGTTTCTCGACGGATTTTTTTAAGATTTTCACAACAGGTGTCAATTGATGCAGCATTTCTTTTTGAACTCGTGTTTTTTTCGTAAATTCATAAAAAATATGTTTTGTTATAAAAAAAACTGAAAAAAAACGGTGTTGCGGAAAAATACACCTCGCCCACAATTTTAAAGTTACAAAACTGGATAAAGGTTTTCTAGGTAGCTAATTGTCTTGTCTTTCGATCCGGTGGTATGGTTTTTCGATTATTTGATTTTTTGAATTATGAGAAATTTTTTCCCAAAAACCGACCACTTTTTATGTTTCTTCAAATTCTTCTGCTTCCAATTTTCAACTTGATTTGAAATTAAAAAAACTATACCACCGCCTCTCTAAGATAATTCAATCGCTATCGATTGATATATTTGCCATTCCAGTACCCTCAAAACTGTGGGGTAGGTGTCTCTTCAAAGATCAAAAAGTTAACTTTTCAGGAGAGCCATTTTTCTATACAAAAAATTTTTTTTCATTTCATTTCTAAACTAATCATTTGTTTTCAGTAAGTTTTACAGCTAATGTAGATCTTTCCAATCTCTATTGATTGCTATATTAGCCATTCCTGCAACTTTGAAACTGTGGGAAAGGATTCATATCAAAAAACAATAAATCCAAATTTCAGAAAACCAGTTATTTTTTAAAATAATTTTTCTTTGATTACATAGAAATTTTAATTTTTTCAACTCTTTCCTCCTGGTAGCTCTTCTTGAGCCCTTTTGAATGATATATTTGTCATTCTCATACCTTGAAAACTGCGGGAGGTAATTGTATGTTTACACAACAGTTAATTAGCTGATGACGCAGAGCAGCCAGACTCAAAACAAACACTCAGTTACATCATCATAATCAACACTGAGAGTTGGAATGTTTCATTTGAGTACTAAAGCATTTCAAGCAAGGCCATGAATGAACTCTCTTGCTACTCCTGTAGAGAAATACTCAATACTGACTCGTAACGAGGGGGGAAGAGGGAGGTCACCCATACATTGGCGCACCCCAAGGTCACGCTAGTGCGCGTCTTTTACCCCGTCTAGAAGACGAACCAATGAACGTACTTGAGAGCAAATTATACCGTTGGATGCGCAAGAAAATACTCTATAAGATCAATTTATAAACCAAAATCCTACCATAATCCGGAAGTGGACCCAGACCATCCCTTTAACCATCCACTTCACTGCATTACTTTTGTGACTTTCACACCCTTAGTTCTGGTGCATCCATCTTCACTGATCATATAATCAAGGTATTTGTTTTCTTTTGTTCTACCTATTTTGATTTTCCCAATATTCCACAGTCTGTCTGTATCAGTCTCATCACTATTTATAACCATAACTTTACTTTTATTGACACCAAAGTTCATCTTGAAAACTGTACTATATCTGTTCACAATGGCAAGCATCCTTTGTAGTTTATGTCCACATTCACTTACCAATGTAGGGTTTGACGGTTTCAGGGGCTCTGTCGTCCTGATAAATATCAATTCAACCTTGAGGTCCTAGGGTTTCCAATCAGAACTGGTTCTAGAGATTGTGTCTAAGACGTTTGCGTAAAAAGTGGGGGAGGGTTTGAGTGACAGTCAGTTTGCAATGGTCCTTTACTGGAGTGCAGTACTGAAATAAAGTAAAGGGATGGGCAGCGCCCCGCACCGCTGTGCAACGGGCACACGCCGCAAGCTCGGCGGTGTCCTTCCGAATGCCTGACTCTGAATGCCTCACTGCCTAACATTACAGCGCGTTATATAGATAGCAGTATCTTAGGAGGGCTTTCCCATATTGATAAAAACAAGAATAAGAACACAAGAAACCCAACTAACACACCACATCATCAGCATACAACAAACAACTCAGTCTCTCCCTACAAACTTTCAGTCCTAAGCCACTCTTTCTCGGTCGAACTGCTAATTCTTCTGTGTACAATCCAAACAACAGGGGGGACAGAGTACAGCCCTGTCTCACTCCTCTAACACTCCTTACTTGCCCTGTTTCCAAATTTCCTAACCTGTAATGAGCGCTTGTGTTCTCATACATACTTTGTTCAATGTTCATTATCTTTCTGCTAAACCCAACTTTTGACAAAATTTCAAACAGCCTAACCCAATCCACTCTGTCATCCCCCTCTTCAATCTCCAGGAATGCTCAATATACCTTCTTATCATTCTTCCTCATTTGCTCTGTTATTTCACTAACTACAAACATATTATCCTACCCACGTCTATCTTGGCTAAAACCATTCTTTTCTTTTCCGAAGACTCTTAATTCCTCAGCTAAATGTTTCATTCTCTCATTCAAAATACCGCAAAAAACCTTACATACAGTGTCAGCCAGTGCAATAGGTCTGTAATTTTCAAGTTCTTTCATACCCTTATGTCCACGCTTATGCAACAGGACCATAATACACTTGTTCCAATCAACCGGTACTCTTTCACTCTTCCATATCTCATCAAAAAAACATTTCAACATACTGACTACACTCTCTCCCCTCCACATTTATATAACTCATATGGGATCTTATCAGGGCCACATGCCTTTCAATTTCTCACCTTCTTCAAAAAACTTGCAATCTCTTCACGAATGATTTTGTCTTCCATTTGCAGCTCATGTTCATCAATCAGAAAATTTACGGGATCATCTGTTACCTGCTTATTCATTCCACCAATGTCCTCCCAGTAGTCTTCAACTGCTTTCACCATTTGTATCTATCTTGCACACTGCAACCATTGACTACTAATTCATCAACCTGAACTTCACTACCTCTATTATTACCTTGTATAAACTTATACCTATCTTTTATTCCATCCAAACCTTTCTTTCTTAGATTTTCAAAAAAGTGTCTCTCCTATTTGACAAGCCTCATTAATCATCCTCTTTCCTTTCTTCTGATGGTCCTTGTACTCATGACATGCACTCTGCCATTCATCCTCAGTAAATCTGTGTCTTTCATACATTTTCCTCATATTTCATTTCTTATTTAAAGTCTTTCTTCTCATTTGTTCTTCCTTTATCCCATTTGTAAACCACTTAACATTTCCTACATTTTATTCTACCGATCTTTTGCTCTGCCACATCATACAAGGTTCTTGCAATCTCACCATTTAGGTCATGTACATTTCCACATCTGTTCCAGTTACATCTACTCAATTCATTCCTAAATTCTTCCCAGTTGGCCATTTTTATATGCGAATTTTCTTTCACACTGCTGACCTTCTGAATGGACTCCTTTCAATCCCAATTATATTCAAGCACAAGCAATTTATGATCACTATCAATATCAAAATCATCTTCTACAAACACTTCTTTGACATACTCTCTTGCTCTACAATACACTATCATATAGTCAATTGCAGTTTTCCAGTTTAGCTTAATTTAGTTGTTAGTTTTAGCCTCCCTACCCGCAGCAACAAATGCGATCCAAAAAGAGGAAAGGAAGAAGGCACCATTTAGCATGGAGTTAAGGGAATGCGGAATCTATGCAGAAAGTTCATAGAAACAGTAAGATGGGAAAGAAGTTCATGAAACAAGATCAAAGTTGAAGAAGAAAGTAGTAGGTGCTGAAAAAAAAGGACAGCAGTGAACCAAAAAAGATGGTCCGTAACATAACATTTAACAAAAAGAAAGCCTACCTAACCTTTAGCTCGGGCCCTCACATTGTCCACCTGGGAGTGCCAATTCCCATAGATACATTAGTTGTATCCCCCTGTGGGGGCTTTGCAGTTTTCCATTCACTGGTTTGTCAAGTATGCAAGCCATTTCCTATTAAGACATTCAGGTTTTCAAGTTCATTCTCATCACAAAAATAAATCAATTTTTGTCCATTTGCATTCACAGGCTTACCAAGTATACCAACATGGCCATTCATGTCCCCCATCACAATCAAAGGACACCTGCAATGTTCTTGTACCATCTTTATTAATATCTTATATTTTTTTTATACTTTTCAGGAGCTAAAACCTTATCAGTTATTATATAACATACCATCACATTAACACATTCTCTGGCATGCATTCTTTCACACTTTATTGCTAACAAATCTTCACTCTCAGGCTCATTTCCTACAGGAATTTCTTCTAATTTCCAATTTAGAGTATTCTTCATAATCAGACCGACTCCACCACCTCATTTATCCCAACTTACACGCCCTTTTTCTATCATATGATACCTATTCTCTTCACATGTTAAGCTGATTATAATGCACATGGGTCTTGGTAAATGTGAAGGAGAGGACCATAATCAATTTTACACTTTTCAGTGCCTAAACACAGCTAATTAGATCTAAATAAACAATTTTTCTTTTACAGGGATGGAAAAAACCTAGGGTTTTTTAAAAAAACCCAACCCACCTGGGTTTTTTTTGGGTTAAATTGGGTTTTATGGGTTTTATTGGGTTTTTTGGGCTTTACTGGTTTTTTGTAATACCTGTTTTTGTAAAAGAATTATTCACACAACTCCCGTTGCCCCTATTTCAGATTTATATACATACACTTACCGAGTAAATATTATTTGATTACTTTATTTCCAACATTATATTACATTATTATATGAATTATTACATTATATGAACAATATATGAATTAAGTTTGCCATCACAATTACCATTTACCTATTGCCATATGCATAGAGACATAGCTGTGCAGTCTGTAAAGATATAAGATGTCCAAAGAGGATTGCTATGCTTGTCAATTCATAGTAAGTTGTTTTAGCAGCAGACAGGCACAAGTCATGTGAGAGGGAAGCACCATGCAGATCATAATAACCACCACAAGCAACTTGAAGCAAGACAGCTGCACATCACTTAACAGTCATGCTGTTAACAACTTAACATGTGTATTGTGTGAGCTGGAGGGCTTAGCAGCGCAAGCCAAGTCAGTCAACCACACTGTTACACGTTACAACATGTAGTGACATGCCAATTTTTTTTTTAATTTGCCAAAAAATTCACTTTTTGCAGTACAGGATAGCAACAAACACTAAAATGATTGGAAGTAAATGCTCTAACAGATTCCATCGTCAAATTTGTTCCAGTGCAGCTTGTATGCTCCCCATAGGCCAGTAGTTTTTTTACTTTCTCACCCCATGATGGCTGCGGTTGTCTTGCCCCATCTGACTATAATTGTTAGACTTATTTCAATTTAAACAATTTATTTACCACAGGTGATACAGAGGTAGAATGTTTCTTGAGTCTAATACAATGGTCAAATTTGAGTATAGCTACCTGTGGGCCCGAATAAGTTCAGCGACTTTTAGGGCATCCTACCATTACATTATTCTAGGGTGTACAATAATGCTTAACCTAATTCACTTAGCCTAGTTTCACATTAGACTGATCAACAAGATAATGAACTCGATATTGATGTTTCATTTTACAACATTTAAGGCAAAGCTCTCACAGGAGACTGATATTGAAGAGTGGTTGGCTGAGTACAATCCGGAGTTCATCGGAGCGCTTTACTCCTATAAATTGAAGGACTCCAACATCTTCCCAAAACACATGTTCAATGAGAATATCACCAAGAGAATGACTCCTTGTTGATGGTGGGATATTCAAGACATAAAACAGCAGAAAATGCAATTTCCTGAAAAAACACTGGCAGAGGGTTTCTGCTAGTTTATAAGCAATTTTCATTCTTGCCCCACAAGTCCAGGATTCATTGAGAGAATTTTCTCAACATTTGGAATTGTGTGGAATAAATTGAGAAATAGATTAGGATCAGAACGCGCACAGAAATTGGTCTCAGTATATCGCCATCTCACAAATGATCATGATGTGGATGACAACGATGAAATGGCAGTGGATATAGAAAGAGAAACACAGTAGTACTGTAGAAATAGTCTAGTCTAGAAGACAGGGAAAATTCAGAAGTCTCTATATTATCAAGTAGTCAAACGGCATTTGTTCCTAAATTTTTGTTTTTTTACTTAGGAAATGGAATTCATGAAAATATATTAGTCCCTCAAGTTTTTTTTTTGTGATTAAGGTTTTTCTAATTTGATTTACATAGGGTTGGTGTTTTGTTTTTCAATGTTTTCTTGTCATAGTCATGCACCTGACTTAGATACTTATTTTGACAAGATAAATTTTTAGCTCATTTTGATTCTATCAGCTTGAAAACAAATAAAATTTACATAACAATAATAAAACCCAAAAAAACCCACTATTTAGTGGGTTTTTTAGTGTGTTTTTTTGGGCTTTTTTGGGTGGGTTTTTTATGTCCCAACCCTGTTCTTTTATGCATTTTCCATCACAAATGAGTATTTAACAAGTTATAGCGGTAAATTACTTACCACAACTCCAGTGCTTGAAGCAGAAAGAAATATTTTGGAGTGGAAGACTACAATGGACTCTCCCAACATGCTCGAATGATCGAGCACAAAGACGGAAGTTGACATACCGCTATAACTTGTTATTTTTGGGTGATAACCTTAATAGTGTTATCAACTAAAAGATCCTAAAAGTGGGTTCAGGCTCCGCAGGAGGCTAATAATAAATTACAAAGTACCCTTTAACGTACCCTACCCAAACTAAACCTACCGCTACAACTCGTTTAATACTGATTTGGGACAGAAAGTACATAGAAGTTATTTAATTTGATCTAATTAATTATGTTTAGGCAGTGAAAATTTGAAAATTGATTATGGTCCTCTCCTTAAAAAATACCTGGGTCTCTACTACATCAACAAAATCTTATTTTCCATTCTCAAATTCTGCCACAAGGTCATCTAACTTTCCTGCATTCCACCTACGCACATTTATACATCCAACCCTCACAACACTATTGGACAATTCACAACATTCTTCATTTATGCTTTGACAGATTTTCATTCACCCTGTTCCACCTTCCATTACAATATGAGTAGACCTGATCCACTGGATGTATCTCCTGGAGAGTTTCATCTCACCTTGTGTAAGGTGGACTCCATCTCCATGAAAACACCCACCGTGGATCATGTTATCCATATCAAGGAAGCTGGAACCCAACCTACACTTTCTTATACTCTCAGCCTTCATACTCATTATCCTTTCATGCACCTCCCTATTCACCTCCTTTTGCACCCTTTCATACTTCACACGCAGGCCTTCTCAGGAGGCTTGTCACAGCAACTCTAACATACTTCTTTCATGCACTTTCAACCACTTTCATAATTGCATTCACAGTACATTCTTTCCCCCGTGAAACTTGAAATTGAGGGCCGACAGTGTTGGGGCCTTTGTAACAGCCTACAATTCCCTCCTCAATACTCACGCAAAAAAAAATTCGGTGCCTGTGTACCAGACTTGTCCACTATACTACTCAGGATAAATTCTATAAACCCATTGCCAACTCCTTGCTATACAATCTTCTGGTAAATGTTGAGGATTAACCAGGAATCAATTTTCCACTTTTCGAATCGTAAACATAGTGAAATAGATCGAAATAAACAAGTTTTCTTCTATGCACTTCCCGTCGTAAATGAGTATTTTACGGATTATAGCGGTAGATTTAGTTTCGTCTTTGATGATGAATGCGCTTGGATAAACAGCTACTCATTGATATTTTAATTTTTATTGCTAGAATCATGGTAATTACATCCAAATAAACTACTTTTCTTCTATACACTTTTTTTGTCAAATGAATATTTTACGAGTTAGCGCGGTAGGTTCAGTTTTGTCTTTGATGACGTGCACGAAGGAAGCAAGACTCTATTGCAGTGTTGCCATTTGCCGGGCTCGATGAATTACTTCGCGCTTCAAACACTTGAGTTGCGGTAACTAATTTACCGCTATAACTCACAAAATACTCATTTACGACGGAAATAACATAGGTGATAACTAGTTTATTTCAACCTAATTAACTATGTTTAGGCACCGAAAAATCAAATACCGATTCCCGGTTTACCATTTACAACATTTACCAATCTTCTTCTTTATCAAGGATCTGGCAAGATCTTGAAAATCGTTGAACTTCTTCAGTAGAAATCTGTGAAACCTGACAGCTTGTGCTTTGGCAGCATACACAGGGTTAAGCAAATCCCCCAATACCGCAGCACTTTCACTTGAGTCCTCAATATTGCCGGACTTCTCGAGCTGCTGACTGTAGAAGCTGACAGCTTATTACTTACTTTGGTTCCTTTAGTCCAATTAAGCACATCACCAGTCACAGGTAAGAGTGCCAGATGGCACAACAACTAGAACGTGGGGCATTTAGATTTGATTCGTCATCCCAGTACTAGCAATGAAATCAAAAACCGGCTCAGCGCTGAACTCCCCACCAAGCACACTACTTGCATCAAAGATTGCTTTTTGGTCTCTAGCAAAATCTCTCATCGCCCTGCGCTGAAGTTCAAACACAGGGCAATCAATCAATATGTGAGAAATGTTTAAGTCACACCTACAGTGGCTGCATTTAGGTTTTATTGTTTTAGTAAATAAGTGTTTATGGGTTATTTGAGCAGTAAGTAGCCTTAGCCTGGTTAGAATCACCTGATTCTTCCTTGAGACCTCAGCATTCACGGTGGGTTTTAATATGGGTTTTATTTTGTGTTACATGGATAGTTCCCTATCTCATTCTTTTTGCCATTGTCCTCTACAATGCAAGTTTATATATACTCCCAGATCTGTGTATTGAATTAGATAAGAATTATTGATATTTGAGGGAAGAATACCTCCAGAATGCCAAATTTTCTTGAGATATTGAATTTTAGCTGCCATAGGAAGGGGTAAGATGTCAGGTACATCCTGTGAAAAAATGAAGTTTGTACGTTCATTGATTCGCCCGCTACGGGGGTTTGAATTATGGGGGGAGGGGAGGGGGAAGTGATATTTTCTCATGCTACACCTCCCCCTTGGCACTTTCTTCACAGCTTGATGTTGCTAAGTCATCTTCTATGTCTTTTTATCACTGTATAATGATTTCAAGGGTCCTAGCTTCCCCAATAAAAAATAATAAAAAAAATTCAAATTGTTTATGTTTCTTTGTTTAGCTGTTTTGCCTTATTTTGGAGGCCCGAAATGTAGGGATTTCAAAATGCATCTCCTCCAGCAGTTTTGGAGCTACAGTAATGATTTTAATATCATTGGATGCAGAATAACAAGTGCTTTTCAAAAACTAAATTTCTATTCGATATTCATTTATGTGACGTTGTTAAATAGTACGTATGGCAGTCCCTGTTTGGGCGCCACTTTTGTTAAATATTTATTAGGGCCGTCCCCTTGTTCAGCTAGCGTCGCTAAGGTGTTACCGCTTCTGTCCTTGAGTTGAGTAGCAAGGTGAGACGGTAGACTGGAGTAGACCCTATCCATAAGCATGAAATTTTTCAGTTGGTCGTAGTTTTCTTCTACTTGGCTTCCGGTGAGCCATGCGTTAAGCGCTTGTTCCAATCTCCGGATGTATCGACTCATGTTGTCTCCTCCCTCAGGCTTCAGTTCATAGTAGTTACTGCGCAGTTTAGCGGGGGTTATCTTGTGGGACTCCAGCAGTAAATTTTTGATTTCCCTAAATTGGTAGCGGTCGACAGCAGCCAATGTCTGGATGAGTCTTCTTTCCTTAGCCGTTACTAGATTTTCTAGTGCGAGAACAGCCTCAAATTCCGTGTATTCGAGTGCGTTGCTGTGACTCTCGAAACGCTGCATGAATTCTTAGATCCCCTCTTGTTCAGGGTTAAAAGCAGCAATATCGGGTATTTTGACCCGTCTGGCTTCTGGTGCCCTTTGCTGGTTGAGTTGTTGGAGCTGGATTTCATGCTCTCGTTCTCTTTCTCTCTCTCGTTCTCTTTCTCTCTCTCGTTCTCTTTCTCGTTCTCGCTTTTCTCTTTCTCGTTCTTCTCTTTCTCTTTCTCGTTCTTCTCTTTCTAGTGCTCGTTCTCGTTCTTCTCTTTCTAGTGCTCGTTCTCGTTCTTCTCTTTCTAGTGCTCGTTCTCGTTCTTCTCTTTCTAGTGCTCGTTCTCGTTCTTCAGCTTCCTCCAGAATTCTTATTCTTTGAAGGAAGGTTTCACGGTAGTCTGGTTGCTCCGAAGTGAGGCCTAGGGCAGTCATGTACTCTCGGGCAGGTTGGACGCAATCCATTTTGAAATTTTTCTTTTGCTTCAGGAAGTCGAAGTTCCTTTATTTTTGTTATTTTTCTTGGGTTTTCAGGAGTCAAAGTCCTTCTTTAGATGCAGCTTTCCAGAGTTCGGGTCGCTGAGTTCGGGCGCCACTTTTGTTAAATAGTACGTATGGCAGTCCCTGTTCGGGCGCCACTTTGATAAATAGTAGGTTGTGGCGTATCCGCATTGGGCGCCAAATTGTTAGATATTTGGTTTTGGCAATATCCTCTTTGGGTGCCAAATTGTAGATAGTTGCAATTTTTGCTGGTCCTTCTTGGGAGCCAGCGAATTGATTATTTAGGTGGGCTAGTCCTGTTTCAGCCCGATTGAAAACTAGATTGGTCCTTCTTGAGAGCCAAAATTTCAGAGTCTTCTTATCCCGGAAGGATCTTCCTGATATCTTCAGGGAAAATGGAAAGTCAGGTTTTGGCGACTTAATTTATTAGTTGGGGCTTGCCCACAGGTTTTTCAGGAGGCGAATTATTTTCCAGCAGTTGAAATTTTAGCCGATATAAAAATCAAGCTTTGAAGTTTTAGAGCCGAAGAAGTTCTGGCTATGGAGCTTTTCACGCTGGTAATGCAGCCGTCGAAAGTTAGAGCCGAAATGAAATTCGAGCTGCGAAATTGGAGCCGATATAAAAATCAAGCTTTGAAGTTTTAGAGCCGAAGAATTTTCTGGCTATGGAGCTTTTCACGCTGGTAATGCAGCCGTCAAAAGTTAGAGCCGAAATGAAATTCGAGCTGCGAGCTAATCAAGCTTTGAAGACGATTGAAGTTTTTCGATTGAAGTTTTTCTTTTTCTTTTCCAAATTTTGAGGATCGTGATGGAAGTAGGCTACTCAAGTATCTGTGATACGAGAGCTTAGTTATGCGAGGAGAATTATTTTCCCTCCGGTTAAATTATATAAGCACAAGTCGGCATTTTTGACAGTAGCCTGACAGACGTCATAAGTAACGAAATTTGACAAAATAGGACCTGCCTTCGAATTTCTTAAGATTTTTCATTTTGAACTCAAAGTATGGAGAATGCATAGTTAGTTTTTGGAATTTACAAGTATTTTCGCATCCAATGACATTAAAATCATCACTGTAGCTCAAAAACTGTAGGAGGAGATAGATTTTGAAAAAAAAATCATGTTTTCTATGAATATCTCGTTTTCTATGGGGAAAATCCCATTTTTAAATGAATGAAAATCGATTTCTTATTGCATTTCCTATCGGTGTACAAAATTTCATTGCTTTAGGTTCAATAACAAAGAAAATTTTTTTAAAGGGGGACTCTCCCCTTAAAAGACATGCTGTTCTTGCCAACTGGTCTGCTTTGTCATTTCCCATAATTCCTACATGGGCTTGGGATTCATTCAATGATTAATTTTCTAGGAGGAAGGCTTTGAAGCAAATGTTTAATTTTGGCAACTAGATGGATGCAGTTGATTTATGGCCTGAATAGCGCTGAGTGAGTCTGTACAAAAATAAAGTCTTCAATTTGGGTTTCTGCAAATTTTAATGCATAGTAAATAGCAGTAAGCTCTGCTCTGAGAATTATAGACCTTTCTGGAATTCTAGTCAGCATACTAACCTGTTGGGACCAAATTCCTGCTCCAGCTTTAGGACCCTGAACTGAACCGTCTGTCTACAGTGCCTACCTATCTTTGTATCCTTTGTGCAGTTGATTATATAGCTGTTTCCAGTTGCTTTCTGATACGCCATTTTTTTTAAAGCACCCCAGATTCAATTGACAATTTTCACTGATAGTTTAGTATTTACATTTGTTTGAGATGAGGCCAATGTTTTCTATTTTAGCGTGTATTTCCTGAAAGAACTTATATATGCGACCAGTGACTGGGATAGGCTTGTTACTGTTATGAAATAACTGGTGTGGGTAATAGTCTAAACATAATGATCAAACTAGATGGTTTGGAACACTAAGTACCCTCAATGCATATTGACACATTTGGATTTTCCTTGCAAGTATTAGTGGTAACAAATTTGGGACAATATTTATTTTATGTCAGGCAAGGAAATTAATAATTTGGGGGCAAATAATCAATAAAGGAACACATTTAATAACCTTTTACACGAATGACATTCTGCTCGCTGATGCGTTATTTTTGAATAATTGTACTCTGAAGTTGGCGCCGGCGCGCGCGCCGCGCGCCGTTATTTAGTTAATAAGGGTAGTTAACCCCCTATTACAAACGTAAAGAGGTTGGGTCGTGAGGGTTAGCCACAGTTCTTATAGCGAAAATTATAAATAAAGCTTCTAACCCACCCATTAGGGTGACGACCGCAATCTTGTTTACATCAAATCCAAGATGGCGGCGCCCATAATGGTCGTTTGCCTGACATAAAGTAAATATTGACCCAAATTTGCTTCTGCTTCCACATTAGTAACTTTGGTACACCTTAATGCACCCAGCATCAAGCAGGCAGCAGCATACTTGACTCTGTCCAAGGACAACATATAGGAGGCTACCTGAGTTGCACAGGCAGTGTCAAACAGAAAACTTCATATTCTAGTTTTTGCAATATAATGGTGTTGTAGACAATTTTTTTTAGTATGTTATATTCTGCTGACCATTTCAGATTGGATAAAATGCACAGAAGTCTCAGATCTTTTTGGCACTTTTTGTGACTTCTTTGATGTGCAAACCCCATCTCAGTTGTGGGTCAAGGGCGAGTCCTAAGAACTTGAACGTTCTTACCAATTCTATATTAGTGTTGTTATATTTAAGTTGGAAGGACGGTTCTGTATGCATATGCGTAAACACTATGCACTTGGTTTTTTCAGCCGATATTTGAAAGCCCCAGCATTGCGACCAACTTAGAAGAATGTCCAGAGCTTCCTGCAAGACACCGAGAACCTGATCCAAGTTTGGGTCAGTTATCCAGAAAGCTCCATCATCTGCATAAAGAAATATTTCTGACAGCTTATTGTTTCAAGTTAATTTCATTAGACACATATGTAACAGTCAAATTCAAAAAATTTATAGTAGGTAGCTTACATCTATTAGTGGCACCAAGGAAGTTCACCAAAGAGCGGAGAATTGTAGATTGTACACGGAATTGATATTCACCAAATCCTAAGACATTTCTTAGATTCAATTCAAGATTTAATTCTACAAAAGGTAGACATTAATGTAGTCTGGCAGCCTCATATTGTGTGTTATACAATCATACCAATACAAACATACTCGCGGGTAACTCTCAAGTTACGCGGGTAATTCTCGGGCAGTGTTGCCAACTTTATAGTGCATAAAGGAGCCAGATTTTTACCAGAAGTCCGCTAGAGTCCGCAAGATTTTTGTTGAGTATTATTTTTGACTGTAATTTACCGGCAGGCCGCAGCCAAGACGGTTCAAGAAACGGTTTATGAAAAGTACAGAAATTTCTTGATATACCTTCTCTACTCGCGCGCCGTCAAAACATAAAAGTTCATTAACTTCATTCACATGTAACTTTCGAAATAATGCACCTATCGAGTTCAAATTACTCTCAAAAGAAAGAATGAAACTTTTTTAAAAGGAATTCGTAAATGTCAAAACACTTTAGCGTTCACAGACAACAGAAAGTGAAGTTTCCGTATGCTCCCGATGAGAGTCACATTTTTTCGATGAGCCTCATTTTGTCGAGAAGATAATTTCTAAACTTTAGCATCTATGAATTTCAAATTAATTTTAAATTCTAGAGCACATTATTCTTCACGCCGACTTGTATAACAAAACTCTCCTACGCTTCCTGGGGGGCAGGGAGCGAAGTTCCCGTAAGCTCTTGATGAGAGTCATATTTTTTCGATGTGCCTCATTTTGTCGAGAAGATAATTTCTAAACTATAGCCCCTACGAACTTCAAATTAATTGAATTTTTTTCGCAAATTATTTTTCACGCCGACATGTATGCCAAAACTCTCCTACGGTTCTTGCAAGGAGAGGAAGCGAAGTTTCCCTAAGTCCGATATGAAAATCACATTTTTTCAATGAGCGTCATTTTCTCGCGGTTCTACGTTCACATACTTATAACATTCGCAATGATGCACCTGTTAGGTTCGGCCGTGGGTATAGCCAAACCTAAACATAAAACGATAAGTATTTGCGAAACATGAGGAAGGGATAATGAGGCACTCTGGAAACTCAGCTTTTTGTCTGTGGTTTATTTGAGGGAGCCGGAAAGGACCGCCGAGTCTTGCGTACTGAAGAACTTGGCTGAAGATGGTTCGCAGTCCGTGCAGGCGAAACGGCTCCGGCTAGTGACGAAGTCGACAGTGTGGGTGTGTGTTTGGAATTTCTAGGAACCCAATTTACAAGACTTTGAAAGAACCCGTGCCGTCGGTAGGCTCAATTTAAGGTATCGGCTTATTTAATTTCAAGCCGGACGAGATAGTTATCGTAATGGAAGCAGGGAGTTGAATTTTGAGGTAATAACTTGTAATTTTTCAGTTAAGGCAAAAACAAGGACAAAACAAAGTCCCAACGAGAGAAGGAGGCCCAAAACTAGTTCCAGAAAAGGTAGTCCCATGAAAGGTAAATCCTGGTAAGTTAAGGCCAGTCAAGGTAAGGCCAGTTCAGGTAAGGCCAGTTAAGGTAAGGCCAGTTCAGGTAAGGCCAGTTAAGGTAAAACCAGTTCAGGTAAGGCCAGTTAAGGTAAGGCCAGTTCAGATAAGGCCAGTTAAGGTAAGGTCCAAAACAAGGACCAAAACTAATCCAAGAAAGGTAGTCCCGAGAAAGCGGCCCAGGGGAAAACTGGTGTGTGGCGTTGGTGATGACGTTGAGATCTGCAAAAAGACGAACGCTGGATGAGCAGTCCAAGGAGACATCAAGGAAAAAATTCCACCACTGACAGTCCCCAACATCGTAAATGATAAACTCCCACAAGTAGACTCCGAGAAGTCCTACAGATCCGACACGAGCTAATTTAATAATCTCTCTTTTGTCACGCTCAAGGAGATAAGACAGATTTTTGTAGCTGGCAAACCTGTTCACTAATGCCTTTGGCTTTAATACCTGAGCATGAGGTTTAAGAACTTCCGGTAATGACAATCGTTATTCATTACCGAAACCACATGCAATTAAGCACAAGATCTACGGAATATCATGAAATATCCATAAAACTGCAACTTTTGCAAGAATCTGCAGGACCGCAAATCCTGTGATTTTTAAGGCAGTAATATCGGTGATTAAATTTATAGAGTTATGGAAAACACATGACTTAATAACACATGATTCATGAAGCAGAAAGAAAAGAAATACAGCGACTAAAAATTGCATAGAATGAGAATTAATGCTTCTTTAGTACTCTAGAACATCTCTATAACTCAACGAGAAATAACAGAGAAAAATAATCCTAACTTTCATTAATATCAATAATACTGAAAAAACACTGACAAGCATCATTGATAAAAAATTAAGGAATAATATCTACACTGAGAAAAGAAACACTAAACGTGTTTGCTTGCACAGAAGGAAAATATGCGCAAGACGAAACATGAAAATCAAGGTGACGATGACCCTGTAGTGAATCTCTATCCCGCAACCTGGTCGAAATTTCGAAATTCTCCGAATGACCATCTAAAAATTCAATAAAATAAATTCAACCATTAGCATTAAATAACATTACGAAATTCACTAATCTCTGTCCTCAATTTTATCAAAATTGTGTAACGAAAACAATTCAATCCCTAAGAATTCACATTTGCGTTTTAACGGAACCTTCCAAGGACGCGCGACAGCAACATTGTATGCGATCTAGCGTCATTGTCTCGTGTCATGCAGAGCGTGCATATCTAGGGTTATTGACTGGTGAGAATTAAAATATTGTGTGTGTCCTTGCTGTTCTACGGGTAACTATATTTATGTATATTGTAAATCGTCAATAATTTTATTGTGTAGGTATTAAGAAATATTGCCTAAAGTTTCCAGAGTGCTAAACGCTTAGGATTTCCTTGCCAGAACTTGGGTTCCCCACAGGCCATTTTTCCTTGTGTATTGTTGTATATCCTATCTTAAAGTTTTCAAGCAAACAATTCACTATTTCATGTAAAGCCATTTTTAAGGGAAATTTTTCCTTTTGATGTTTCATATGTTTCATAAGCCAATATTTAAGATGGTGTCATTCTTATCAAATTATAAATTTTCCTTTTTGATGTTTCATATGTTTCATAAGCCAATATTTAAGATGGTGACATTCTTATCAAATTATAAATTTTCCCTTTTGATGTTTCATAATTTTCATAAGCCAATATTTAAGATGGTATTATCTGTATCAAGATTAGGATTTTCCCTTTGGTATCAAAAATAACTTCTTTAGCCAATATTCAATATGGTGTTACTTGTGTGATCAAGTTAGACTAACATCAAATTATCAACTTATTTCTTTAATGTTTTTTTTGTTAATCAAAGCAATCAAAATATTCATTCTCAATTGCTGTATTTTGTCACAGTTGTATTTCCAATTAGGTAGTGTTTTGATATAATCACGTGGTTGTATTTTTTTATGTACAGTCAACATTAAAAATCATTCTTAACAAATTTTATAGTCAACCTTTGTTGTGATGATAATCAGAACAAACCTTGTAAATACCAATAACTAAATAGCTGATTTTCCTCCTAGAATCAGTATTATACATTGAATATTATTGATTTTGTTAGGTTTAGTTAGATGGTAATTGTATAATTCTTAGTCATTGTACATTGATTATTTCAGTTAGGAAGAACTGGGAACATGTGTTTTCTAGTTCATTTGCACTTAGCAGATGCTGTAGATTTTTTACCATTAGCTATTAATTAAGTGAGGCAGGATACTCAGTTCACTGCTTATGCCATCTTAGTTTCGCCAGGCAAAGTTTTGCCTGTGTGAGTTACTAGTGTAGAATTTTTAGCTTCATGCCTTTAGAAATATTAGAATTAAGTTCTGATTCCGAGCAAAGTGTTAGTGCTCCGAAGCTGATCCCCGCTTGCACTCCGGCGCCAGAGTGCTGGTGGGGGTCGTTTTTCGAAGAGACTCCTCGCTTTGAGGCGGCATGTTAATGCCAGATTGTTTGCAGCATAGCATGTGTTGATATGTGTTTTAATACCGTGTGCAATTTCACCCAGCGTATTATTCCGTACAGGAAGCTACGAGACACTTTACATTCCACTGCCACGTCACCTACCTTACCCGATCATATCAAAAGGGTAAAATAACCCGGTAGCCAGACTTGGCAAAATAACTGCCTCCTTCATTGTACCTTTTCACTTCAAATTAAACCCCCCATTACTGGACGGCAAGAGCAAATATCAAATTCCTCCACCTCACTAAGAATTGAGACATCATTGGTTACGGCTAACCCAAATGCTGCATAACCTGTCAGTCTATATTCTAACACCCTTAGAGGAATTGCAAATTACCGTCCTCACTTATCAGAGACGCTATTGCCGTCACTAACCACGGGATACCATTGCACACGACCTTCTCCACAATTACACTTCCACATACCGACGCAGCTGTGAGCCTGTTGCAGTCCCTACTCAAGATCGGACGTCAACATCAGCGCACCTGGAAGACCCAATCTGACAGCCAACAATAAACCCAGGCCAGAAAGAAATAACCATATTTACTTTCTTATCCTTTCGATGGTCCAGTTCCGAGGTGAAAATTATAGTATTTTGTTTTGATTAAAGACGCCGGAAAAATCGCGTCCGAACCCCTTCATTTAACTTCTCGAAAGTCAGATGCCGTAAATCATTCAATTAGTAATTAAGTGTGTTGTTAAAACACTGGTGACCTCTTATTAAAAGAACATCTTGTGAAATCTTTAAATTCTTCAATATTCAATCTCTAAAGTCGATATTCAACCTTCACAATCAAATCCAGTAGTTCCCCACTTTGGGAGAACTTCACACTGGTGATAACCCAGAGTAGTTTAATCTGATATAAATACTCACCCGGACCACCATCGGAAGGATCAGGAGCGCATGTCTAGTGCTGTCAACTTCTGTGCATGGCTGACCTTGAAGGAGGTAGTTTCTTTCCTCACTCTCAGTAGCTAAACAGAGTATTTCCCCTCCAAACTCTTCCCTAATAATAAGTTATTGCTACTGCAGCCTATACTAACAAATTCTTCATGTTTATCCATTGCTACTGAAGCCATCTTTTACAAAACTCTTCATGCATTTCCATTGCTACTGAAGCAAAACCATAGGTGATCTGCTAGGATTATTTCCATTGCTACTGAAGCTCTTTACTAATAACCTTCGCAATTTCCATTGCTACTGCAGCACCATTGCTACTGAAGCACAAAAGTAACATAACAACTTATACGAAACAAAAGCTATTGCAACGCGCGTTATCATTCATTCTTGGGGAACATTTGAAGCATTATGGCGCCAAACGATGGTAACGAGAGTAACGACAGTCAGGTGGTTTCCGTAAAATTAACACCGTTCGCGATTCAGAGTCTGGACTCATGGTTCTTCCAAACCGAAGAACACTTCGAAAGCCTATCCATAGATTCCGAGAAAATCAAATATTATTCACTATTAAGGGCCCTGCCCACTACTTGCCTAGACGACCTCTCTGGGGTCTGTAACGCTAACTCACCCGAACCTTATTCCACCCTCAAAGAGCATGTCTTAAAACGTTACAGCAAGGATAGAGCCCAAAGAATCCAGGCTTTGACGAGTAATCTCACCACCTACAATAGCCAAACACCTCTAGCACTACTTAAAGAGATGAGGAAATTAGCGAAGGGGGTCATGGATGACGATACCCTAAAGACATTGTACATCCAACGCTTGCCCTTACGCCTTCAACCATTCCTCCATACACAGGATTCCTCTGTGAACCTGGACGTTCTCGCAGAATTAGCCGAGAAAATTATTGCCTGTGAAAACCAGACACCGAATAGCCCTGCCGCTACTCCAGTGGTCAATCAAACCAGCTCAAACGAGGTGGAAAGATTATTGCGCGAGTTAGTTCAGCGAGTTGGAGCACTAGAAGTTGCTACCCAGCAAGCCGAACACGCGGATAGAGTTCATGGGGTTGCACGCCAAACTGCGGCGTATCAGCAAGCCGATAATTCCACACACACCGTTCCGTTTGACAGGCATAAAAATACGAATCGTTCATTTAAACATCAGCGAGCTGGTAGTTCAAATACCGTTGAGGTCCAGGGGTCACGAGACAATCTGGAGGAGGAATGGTGCTGGTATCACAGAAAGTACTTGCACAAGGCTCGTAAATGTGAATCGCCGATGTGCCCATTGTACGTACTACTGTACCCAAAAAACGGGAACAGCGCGGCGTAAATGCGAGTCAGACGCCAGCGCCAGCTAAATCAAATGCCACTCGCTGCCTATTCCTTTCAGACCCGGCTTCCGGTTTTCGATTTTTGATCGATACCGGGAGTTCGGTGAGCCTAATCCCGGCAACTGCCAAAGACAAACGCACCACAGGTATTCCAAACTTGCGTGCTGCTAATGGCACTCCTATACTCTGTTACGGCACGCGATCGTTGTCATGTTCCCTAAATCTCAAACGTACCTTGAGCTTCGAATTCATAGTGGCTGATGTGGACACACCCATCATTGGTGCCGATTTTCTGCAGAAGTTTGCATTGGTGGTGGATGTGAGAAATGGATGCCTTTATGATAGCGAAACCAGAGTGCAAAGACCCCTTAGTGCCGTCGATATGGTGAACGTTACGTCAAGCGTCTCCCCTAACCTAGAGAGTACATGTCCCTACCAACGGGTGTTGCTCGAATTTCCCTCACTCTTTCAACCTAATGTAACGTTGCAAAATAACACGCTGACGCAACACCACATATCGACGAGCGGCCCTCCTGTTTACGCGAAAGTAAGACGTTTGCCCCATGATAGATTGCAAGAAGTAAAAGCCGAGTTTACAAAAATGGTCCAGGAAGGGACAGTTCGCGTCTCGAAAAGTCCCTGGGCCAGTCCCTTGTTGATTGTGCCAAAGAGTAACGGCGAGTTGCGTATTTGCGGCGACTATCGCCAATTAAATTCCGTAACTGTACCCGACAGATTCCCCATTCCCCACCTTCACGATTTTACTGCAAATCTGTCAGGGGCAAAAATCTTTTCCACCGTGGATCTGAAGAGAGCTTTCCATCAGATTCCAATGGAGGAAAGCTCTATTCAGAAGACCGCAGTCTGTACGCCGTTTGGTTTGTACGAGTATCTTCGTATGCCGTATGGCTTGCGAAATGCTCCGCAGACCTTTCAGCGGCACATGACTGAAGTCCTTTCCGACCTCCCGTTTTTGTACTGTTACCTCGATGATGTGCTTGTGGCTTCGGGGACGCCTGAGGAGCACGTGCATCATTTGAGAGAGCTGTGCAAACGACTAGCGTCGCACGCTCTGCTGATTAACCCAGCAAAGTGTGTACTGGGAAAGAAGGAACTGACTTTTCTAGGTCACCACATCTCAGATAAAGGCATTAGGCCACTTCCCGACAAGGTAGAGGCTATCCGCAAATTCCCGAAGCCTTCTACACAGAGAGAGTTGCGCAGGTTCTTGGGATCGGTGAATTTTTACCACCGATTCCTAAGGAACTGTGCGGCGACTCTGGCACCACTCTCCTCACTCATTAGAGCGAAGAAACGAGGGAAGTCTGTACTGATCGAGTGGAACAGTGAGGCTGAGGAGGCATTCACAATAATTAAAGAAGAACTTGCTAATGCGACGGAGTTGGCTTACCCACACCCGAACGCAAAACTTAATCTAGTAGTAGATGCGTCAGACCTTGCTGTCGGCGCGGTACTACAGCAAACCGTGGACAACAACACGACCCCTCTGGCGTTTTTCAGCCGGAAGCTCTCCCCCACCGAACAGCGTTATAGCACGTTCGGGAGAGAGCTCCTGGCGATTTACCTTTCAATCAAACACTTCCGATATACCTTGGAAGCACGTCAGTTCACGGTATTCACCGACCATAAGCCTTTGATCAACGCAATAAGAATGCCTCCTGACCGCCACTCCCCTCGTGAAAGTCGGCACCTGAGTTACATAGCACAGTTCACTAACGATCTCAGGCACATTAAGGGGGACGAGAACACGGTCGCCGACTGCTTATCGCGTGTGCACAACGTGGTATTAAACCCGTTGGCGCCCGAGTTCCGACCTTCTGTGCACATGATTTCGTTGGCTGATATCATCACCGAACAGAAAAACGACACGGAGATCCAATCTTTGATTGAGTCTCCTAGCTCGTCGCTAAAACTGTCACTCAGAGAAGGCGTTTACTGTGACGCCGACCGGCCTAACCGATACTACCTACCTACCACCTTGCGTTTGCCCGCCATCAAACACTATCATGCGCTATCTCATCCTGGGACGGAGAGAACTTTCCGCCTAATTGCGGATCGTTTTGTCTGGCCCGGGATGCGTAGGGCCATAAGAGAGTACGTTCGCAATTGCCCAGATTGCCAAGCTAGCAAAGTAACTCGACACAACAAAGCCGCAATTCAACCTTGTGTTTTCTCTGGAGGTAAATTCGATGCAGTCAATATAGATTTGGTAGGCCCGCTTCCAAACTCTCGCGGGTTCTCGTATTTACTCACTATGATCGACCGCTTCTCTAGGTGGGTCGAGGCTGTTCCCATTGCTAACATAACGGCAGAAACCGTAGCCCGAACCTTCGTAGAGACGTGGATCTCCCGTTTCGGGGTCCCTCTGAGCATCACTCATGATCGTGGGGCTCAATTTACCTCCTCCTTGTGGTTAGAAATCTCCAAAATCCTAGGTAGTTCAAACATCACAACCACCTCTTTTCACCCCCAATCAAATGGACTCATCGAGAGAGTCCACCGCGACCTAAAATCGGCACTTCGCTGCTTAAAATGCCACGACGATTGGGCGGACCGATTGCCTGTCGTATTACTTACCCTACGGAACCTGTTCCGGCAGGATCAAAAGTGCACGTCCTCCGAATTGCTGTACGGGAAGTCCTTAAGATTGCCCGGAGATGTTATTGATCCCGTGTACAAAATTGACGACTCCTTCAGTACAATCACTGATTACGCGGCACGTCTCAAACGCGCCATGCGCGAAGTGGTTTACCACCCGCCTCGCCTGCCTTTACCATCCGAAAGCCTTGATCCATTGTTGAACACGTGCACACATGTTTACGTTCGGGTGGACGGTGTAAAAACCCCCTTACGGCGTCCCTATGATGGCCCCTACAGGGTCCTAAAGAGGACGCCGAAATATTTTGTAATTGAGAGGGGTACCAAAAGCGACAGTGTTAGCATAGATAGACTTAAGGCAGCATATGTGTCCTTCCCTGATGATAGTTCTACCAACACTCATGAGCCGCAACCCAGGGTGCAAATTACCCCCAGGTCAACACCTGTCGAGGCCACCGGGTTGCACCTTTCTGTCTTGGCTAGGAACTATCCTCCCACTATGGAGTGTAACGAGTTCGTTGTTCCCTTGAAGACCGTTCAAAGAACGCTGTCGGGACCTCGTAATTCGGGTGCCTCCGATTCGGTTGACCTTCCTGTTGCTGTTGTTCCTCATCACAAAAAAACCTCAGAGACCCGTTCGTTGTCCCAGTTGGGAATCCGAACGTCAACTTTCACAGCTCCACAGCCTAATCCTTCTATTGCCCCCGAGCGCGTTAGCAGTTTTGGCAGACCTAGTCGTCCGCCAGCTCGTTACGCGCAGACTTAGGGTGGACTTCTGTTCTGTACAAAAATTTTTTTCTATTCTCTCCTGTCAAACCTTCTGTTAGGATTTTCCTTTTATGATCATTTCGGGCATTTACAGGTAACAGCTTCACTGTTACCAGACCTTTCGGTCCACATGCGTTGGGGGGTAGCTGTAGTGAATCTCTATCCCGCAACCTGGTCGAAATTTCGAAATTCTCAGAATGACCATCTAAAAATTCAATAAAATAAATTCAACCATTAGCATTAAATAACATTACGAAATTCACTAATCTCTGTCCTCAATTTTATCAAAATTGTGTAACGAAAACAATTCAATCCATAAGAATTCACATTTGCGTTTTAACGGAACCTTCCAAGGACGCGCGACAGCAACATTGTATGCGATCTAGCGTCATTGTCTCGTGTCATACAGAGCGTGCATATCTAGGGTTATTGACTGGTGAGAATTAAAATATTGTGTGTGTCCTTGCTGTTCTACGGGTAACTATATTTATGTATATTGTAAATCGTCAATAATTTTATTGTGTAGGTATTAAGAAATATTGCCTAAAGTTTCCAGAGTGCTAAACGCTTAGGATTTCCTTGCCAGAACTTGGGTTCCCCACAGGCCATTTTTCCTTGTGTATTGTTGTATATCCTATCTTAAAGTTTTCAAGCAAACAATTCACTATTTCATGTAAAGCCATTTTTAAGGGAAATTTTTCCTTTTGATGTTTCATATGTTTCATAAGCCAATATTTAAGATGGTGTCATTCTTATCAAATTATAAATTTTCCCTTTTGATGTTTCATATGTTTCATAAGCCAATATTTAAGATGGTGACATTCTTATCAAATTATAAATTTTCCCTTTTGATGTTTCATAATTTTCATAAGCCAATATTTAAGATGGTATTATCTGTATCAAGATTAGGATTTTCCCTTTGGTATCAAAAATAACTTCTTTAGCCAATATTCAATATGGTGTTACTTGTGTGATCAAGTTAGACTAACATCAAATTATCAACTTATTTCTTTAATGTTTTTTTTGTTAATCAAAGCAATCAAAATATTCATTCTCAATTGCTGTATTTTGTCACAGTTGTATTTCCAATTAGGTAGTGTTTTGATATAATCACGTGGTTGTATTTTTTTATGTACAGTCAACATTAAAAATCATTCTTAACAAATTTTATAGTCAACCTTTGTTGTGATGATAATCAGAACAAACCTTGTAAATACCAATAACTAAATAGCTGATTTTCCTCCTAGAATCAGTATTATACATTGAATATTATTGATTTTGTTAGGTTTAGTTAGATGGTAATTGTATAATTCTTAGTCATTGTACATTGATTATTTCAGTTAGGAAGAACTGGGAACATGTGTTTTCTAGTTCATTTGCACTTAGCAGATGCTGTAGATTTTTTACCATTAGCTATTAATTAAGTGAGGCAGGATACTCAGTTCACTGCTTATGCCATCTTAGTTTCGCCAGGCAAAGTTTTGCCTGTGTGAGTTACTAGTGTAGAATTTTTAGCTTCATGCCTTTAGAAATATTAGAATTAAGTTCTGATTCCGAGCAAAGTGTTAGTGCTCCGAAGCTGATCCCCGCTTGCACTCCGGCGCCAGAGTGCTGGTGGGGGTCGTTTTTCGAAGAGACTCCTCGCTTTGAGGCGGCATGTTAATGCCAGATTGTTTGCAGCATAGCATGTGTTGATATGTGTTTTAATACCGTGTGCAATTTCACCCAGCGTATTATTCCGTACAGGAAGCTACGAGACACTTTACATTCCACTGCCACGTCACCTACCTTACCCGATCATATCAAAAGGGTAAAATAACCCGGTAGCCAGACTTGGCAAAATAACTGCCTCCTTCATTGTACCTTTTCACTTCAAATTAAACCCCCCATTACTGGACGGCAAGAGCAAATATCAAATTCCTCCACCTCACTAAGAATTGAGACATCATTGGTTACGGCTAACCCAAATGCTGCATAACCTGTCAGTCTATATTCTAACACCCTTAGAGGAATTGCAAATTACCGTCCTCACTTATCAGAGACGCTATTGCCGTCACTAACCACGGGATACCATTGCACACGACCTTCTCCACAATTACACTTCCACATACCGACGCAGCTGTGAGCCTGTTGCAGTCCCTACTCAAGATCGGACGTCAACATCAGCGCACCTGGAAGACCCAATCTGACAGCCAACAATAAACCCAGGCCAGAAAGAAATAACCATATCTACTTTCTTATCCTTTCGATGGTCCAGTTCCGAGGTGAAAATTATAGTATTTTGTTTTGATTAAAGACGCCGGAAAAATCGCGTCCGAACCCCTTCATTTAACTTCTCGAAAGTCAGATGCCGTAAATCATTCAATTAGTAATTAAGTGTGTTGTTAAAACACTGGTGACCTCTTATTAAAAGAACATCTTGTGAAATCTTTAAATTCTTCAATATTCAATCTCTAAAGTCGATATTCAACCTTCACAATCAAATCCAGTAGTTCCCCACTTTGGGAGAACTTCACAACCCGGCGGTTTTACGCGTCGCCATTTGCAATAAACCGCCGGCATACATCGTACGCATTCACGAAGGCAGATGCTAGTATGCATTTTTGTCGCAAGAATAAGAAGAATTGATTTAATTTTGTTGATAGTGATTTATATTGAAATAAGTGCGATTAAACGCAAGATTTAAGGAGTATGAAATATATATAAAATAAAACTAAAACTTTAGCAGGCATATGCATGAATAATCTGCGTACTCTATTAATTCGTACGAAATTATTAGAAAGGCATTCCCACTTATTACACGTCAAAACACCTTTAAGAAAAACTAGAAAAAGTATGTTTGTAAAAAGGAATATTATTCCCCATGCGTAACGTATGATTTTAAATCCCAGCGTCAAGACATGAGACGGCAGTTTGTGCTTCGCCATCTTGGAAAACAACGAGACCGGCAACAACGACGCGAGGAGTTCTATCGTGCTCTCTCACGAGTATTTTACGAACGAATTTCAATATCGTATGACCGCTGCAAAAGGTATGACTTTCAGTAAGGGAAAGGACGTAGTTGAATATTTAATATAAATTACTGACACACGAAATGCACGTGACGTGAAAAGTTCACGCTAAGTCATGTTGAGAAATCCTCTGAATGAAAACATGCTACATCACAATTCCTACGCATAACTACGTATCCAAATACACAGCACTGTCACGATTTATACTCACTGAACACGAAGAAAGGAACACGATAATTTTCTAACACAGATTTACTCACGAGGATTGCTGTAACACCGAGCTAGAGTGAACGCCAATGTGAAAGTGCGATTTTGAAAAGAGACGCGCCTTGCGCAGTATTGCCACTCAGGGGGTCCTCTCTCGAAAAATGTCGAGTGTTATTTCATTGTCTCATGCATTTACACAAAAACTTCAATGATTACGAATTAGAAGTAGAAAATAATTATTAATAAATTAGAGTAAGATTTTTAATGCTAATAATTATTTTATTTACGTACGAATGGGAAAATTTATAGTTTTACGCTCTGTAGCGAATGCTACATTACCCCCAAGGCGCAGACCGAAAGGTCCACCCGCTGCAATCATTTGTAGCGGGAAGGAGTTCGAACAACGCGACCCTGCCGGGTTTGGCGGTCGGAAAATCTTACTAAGCGGGGAAGTTTCACCAAACGGGTCTGCAAATTTAGATCGGCAAGAGTTCTAGGAACACGAGTTACTGCAGCGGGCTCGTCTGGTCTATCCAGACTTGTCGCTGTTTCAGTAAGAGGGCTAGAATTAGAATCTACGATAGGCTTAGGGATAGGGTTTGAATGTACAGGCACATAGAAAGGATTACACTCAAGTTGACTAGGCAACAATGCAGCCAACTGAGGAAGCTGAGATGGTAGATATGATCGAGTCTCAGTGGAAGGGAAATTCATTGGAGAAACTGAAGGGTTAGGAAACACACAATTATCGGAGGTAAATGCGACCTTTAGTCGATCAATGCTCACAGGATCGGGTGAACCAGATCTATCAAGGACGAAATATTTTGGCGTCCGTTTGAGTACTTTGAATGGGCCATCATAAGGGCGCGTGAGTGTAGGTTTGATGGCGTCATTACGGACGTACACATGTGTGCAGTCTTGCAGAGCAGGATCTAATTTGTCTTTTGTCTGACTCATTCGTGGAGCAACATACTTGATCTGACGCATGCAATCTTTGAGACAGGTTACATATGTGGAACGGTCAGCGGATGAAAATTCAGGCAAAGGTTTTGGGTCAACAATGTCGCCGGGGAGACGAAGCGTCTTCCCGTAAAGCATCTCTGCTGCCGTGCATTTCTGATCTTGACCATACAAATTCCTAATACTCAGCAGTACTACTGGAAGTCTGTCAGTCCAATCGTGACTGCAATTAAGGCAGCGCAGCGCAGCCTTCAAGTCTCTGTGGACTCTCTCAATAAGTCCATTCGACTGCGGATGGTAAGCGGTAGTGCTGGTGTTAGTACAACCTAAAGCGGTGCTAAGCTCACTCCAAAATTTGGAGGTAAATTGTGATCCCCGGTCATGTGTGACACTGAAGGGGACTCCAAATCTGGAAATCCAGTTACTCGTGAAAGCGCGCGCTACAGTCTCAGTTTGGGTATCAGGAAGAGGCACGGCCTCAACCCATCGAGAAAACCTATCAATGATTGTTAACAAATAAGACTGACCACGCGATAAAGGCAAAGGACCCACCAAATCTAGATGGACAGAGTCGAACTTGTGACCTGTGAATGCACAACTCTGCAACGCTGCACGATTATGTTTCACCACTTTACTACTCTGACATGCATGGCAATTTTGCACAATTTGCTTGACCTCCTTACGCATCGCTGGCCAGACGAAACGATCGGAAATCAAACGCAATGTACGGTTAATACCAGGATGAGAGAAGGAATGATAGTGGAGAATAACTACTCTGCGGAGAGTCGCAGGAAGATACAAACGAGAAGGTCGCTCGGCATCACGGTACACGCCGTCAACCAAGGTTAATTTCAGAGAGGAAGTGTTAGAAGGTTTGAGAAGATCCTGGAGTTCAGGATCCTCCTTTTGAGCGTTACTAATATTTCCGAAAGTGATTTCACCACTGGTTTGGACAGATTTGATACGGGAGAGGCAGTCAGCGACAGTATTGTCGAGACCTTTGATTAGCACTTAAAGAAAATAAGTATTGACATTAAAAATCTTACTCTAAATTATTATTAATAATTTTCTACTTATAATTAGTAATCCTTGACGTTTTTGTGTAAATGCATGAGAGATAAAATAACACTCGACATATTTGAGAGAGAAGCCTCTGGGATTGGCAACACTGCGCGGTGACGCGTCTTTTTTGAAACTCACTCTCTCTTGTGCGTCCCTTTAGCTTGGTGTTACAGCATTTCTCGTAAGTAAATCTGTGTTAGAAAATATCGTGTTTTTCCTTCTTCGTGTTCAGGTTTAAGAAAAAATTGTGACAGTGCCGTATTATTTAAATACGTAGTTATGCGTAGAAGTCATGATGTAGCATGGTTTATTCAGAGTGCTATCTCAACATGACATAGCGTGAATTTTGCATGTCATGTGCATTTCGTGTGTCAAGATTTAAGTATCAACATTCAATCACGTTCTTTTTATTCTTGCGGCAAAAATATTTACTTGCATCTGTCATGGTGATTTTGCTACTCGCGTATAAAAATACTTCGTGAGAGCGTACGGCGGAATGCCGGCGTTTTCGCGGGAAGATGGCGAACGCAAAAATTAACTGCCGTGTCATGTCATTCCTATGTTCAAGAATTGCACCTCCTTTATGTGTAAATATTATCCTTTTACTACAGGATATTCTTGCAGTGTTTCTTTTTCAGTATGATTGACATGGATGAATTTGGGACTTTCTTTTTATTTCTCGTACGGATATAGAGATATTATAGAGTACGAAATTCAGGCATGCATATTCTTGCAAAAGTTTTAGCTGGTGATATTTCATTATATTCCATAAATTGTGTGCCTAATCACAGTTAGTTTTCAATATGAATAACAATTATGTCATTACCAAAAATTCTTAAATATTCATGCTCTTATTTTAAAAGCAAGGGCAGTGTTGAAAGAGCTTGCCAGCTGTTAAAATCTATCCTATTTCATGAGCGTGACAAAAGGAGAACAGCCATTGCCAGCTTGTAATCTTTCTACCTTCTTCCTGAGCCTGTAAAGAAATTAATAGCTTGAGTTAAAATCTATGGAAGAAGTTCAGGGTTTTCTCCGTGATGGGAAATTACCATTGCAGTGTAGGGATATTCAGTTGTGGAATGTTTCCTTGGTGCCTCTTCGAGAACCTTCTCATTCAGCGTCTTCGACTATTGCAGATCCTCGACGGCACCAAGCACCACAACACACATTCCTTGGGTTTGAGCTTTACAAGTTAAATTCATGTGGCCTAACATCTCTCACTAAACCATCGAGATACACCACTTAAAGTGCTCATTTGTGACGTGAGTCGGACTCTTAACTCGACCTTAGTTGCCTTGCATTCTCCTCGGTTTTTTCGAGCTGTTTTCAGCCTGATAGATTATCAAATTACTGGCTAAGATATTAACTGCTCCAACCCTGGATCCTTGTCGTCAGCGTTTAACGATCTTAAAATCCGACATAAATTAAAGATCGATATCTCAACATCAATCACGTTTTTCCAAAATTGCTTCTCATTCACCTGATAAAATTAAGCAGAATTGAAGCCTATTCCTAAAGCCAACGAATTTCTTGGGATTGTTAAATTGTCAGCAATCTGAAAGTAACCTCCACAAAAACACGCTCACTTACACCTGGCCCACGTCCTCGCTCACCGGACCTCGCCTGCACGGAGTTTCCCATCTAAGAGAAGATCTTCAGAAGCCAAGCACGCCATCGCTCATCGCGGCTTCCTTCAATAAAGCAGATCCAAGCTGAGTTTTCCCATGCTTTTTTATCCCTCTCTTACGATTTCGAAAAACACTATTGAGCAAAACGATTAAGGTTGGAAGTTAATAACTAGCACACCCACCAATCCTAACAGGCATTAATCTACATTAGAATTACATCTCATACCTTTTTCCAACGGACTAGCTATTTGTAATATAGCGGGTAGTTTAAGTTCTAGTTAGAGAGACCTAAAGTTGACAACGCTCGAGATGGCAAGATCATCAGCCAGTTTCCGATTGGTCGTAGCTAGCTAAACAGTGCTTGTTGGCTACAAGTGTGTAAATAATATCTAACGTGGCAAGTAAACTACCTCTAAGTTATTCTTTAACTACCTACTACTGATTCTATTCTACTCTATCCTGCTATTTTAATCTATCTTCGCTCTACTCTTGCTGGCCACATGTCTGGTAGTTGAGTATTTGAGTTGTAAGGTATCTAAGAGGTGAGTGAATTATTTACTGTAATATAGCGAGTAGTGTAAGTTCTAGTTAGAGAGACCAAAAGTTGGCAACGCTCGAGAGAGCAACACTCGCAAGTCAGTCTTCTAGTGGTCTCGGGTTCAAGAACAAGTAAATGTTGTCCGAGTGTGTATATAATTACCTACTGTGGTTGGTATCTAACTTTTTAATTTCTAAACTAATGTACTTAACCTTACTCGACTCTTTTACTATATATTCCCACCTATCTCCGCTCTACTCTTACTAGCCACAGGCCTAAGAATTGAGTATTTAAGTTAAGGTATCCAAGAGGTGAGTGAACTATTTACCTAAATTGATGTGTCATTACATTGTCTATTTTGGTCAGCACTGTGACTGTGTTGTGTCTATGTGGAACCTATACTGTGCTCTAGTGTAGGGCTATCCACTCTACAATACTGGCGACGAGATGTTTGTAGAACTGCTGGGAGTGACTAGTGAGGGAACATAGAATTTGCCTAGTGAATTATTTTTTTTGTTATTATTGTTGTTCTGCTCACTGGTGTTGCTAGACTGGCTAGACTAGTGAAGAAACTCAGAACTGATCAAGTGATTGTACTATTTGTGCTGTGAATTTTTTTTTTTACTTTTCACAGTGTGTTTGACTTACTAAAAATTCAATATGCCATTGATAGGTTCAGTGGGAGAATTTAATCCTTTAGAGGAAGAATTTGGAGACTATGAAACTATATTACACTGCTATTTTGTAATAAACAAAATAGGGGAAAAAGAAAAAGCCCCAACACTAATTTCACTAGTGGGTCCTAAAATTGCTAGGCTTATAAAAGACCTTGTGTCTCCGAAAACAGTCCTTGATGCTACTTATGACGAGATTGTGGAAGCGTTGAGACGGCATTTTAAGCCAACAAGAAATCAGATCTTTGAGAGGTTTAGGTTCCATAAGCGGAACCAGAGACAAGGAGAAAGCATTGCTGATTTTGTGGCTAGCTTGAAAGCCCTTTCTCATACCTGTAATTTCAAACAGGAAGTGCTAGAAGAAACCCTACTGGACAGACTCATTTTGGGTGTGTCCAGTAATGAAATTCAAAATTGCTTGCTGAATGAAGCTGGCCTGACATGGCAAAAGGCCATGGATCTAGCTACTGCTAAAGAAACCACACTGAGAGAAACAGTGGGGTTGAGGCAATCAAATTCAATTCTTAAATGTAGGCCAGAGCAGAGTTCAGCAAACTGCGTACAAGCCTCAGGGCAAGACTCAGGCCCAAGCTAGCCCTAAATCAGCATGCAGCGGCTGTGGTAATCTGCTCTGGCGTAGAGATTGCCCCTACATAGACAGTGTTTGTCATGGTTGTGGCCAAAAAGGTCATCTAAAAAAATGTTGTTTCAAACTAACAAAAAGGCAGAAATCTGATAGGGGCAACAAAAATGATTTTGTGCATGCTATGCATGAAAAAAGGGGGAGGGAACACCACCCTAACCCTAATGGAACTAACAATGGAACCAGTGCAGACTACCCAGCCCCCAATCATGGGTGTTATGGGGAAATATTTGCTTTAGCCGAGGAAATGAAACCCCCAATCAAAATAAAATTGTTACTAAATGGTGTGCCATTAGAGATGGAGGTAGGTACAGGTGCTGCCAGGTTTATCCTTTCAATGGCCACCTACTCTAAAATACCAGCTAAGTCAAGACCCGAGCTGAGACCTTCTGATGTTAAGCTTAGGACTTATGGGGGAGCGGAGCTAGTAGTTTGTGGGGAGATTAGGGCTAACATCCAGCGTGAATCTAGTGGTATGGTTACTCAGCTAGCAACTATTGTGGTTGTAGACAGGGAGGGGCCAGCCTTGCTGGGTAGGGACCTGATTGATTTCTTTGGGCTAACTATAGTATCAAATAATGTCAACAAATTGATCACTTGCCCTGAAGAGTTAGCAAATAAATTCCCCGACCTTTTTCAACCAGGTCTAGGTTGCTTTAAGGGAAGGAATTTCAAAATAGAAGTGGATCCAGCCGTACCACCAAAATTTTGTAAGGCCAGGAACGTGCCTTACACACTTAGACCTAAGGTGGAGGCAGAACTTGATAGACTGGTGCAGGAAGGTATCCTCACCCCTGTACAGTACTCAAGATGGGCAGCGGCTATCGTCCCTGTGCTCAAGGCTGATCAAAGCATCCGAATATGTGGGGACTACAAACTAACCGTCAACAGAGCCACTAGGCTTGATACCTACCCTATACCCAGAGTGGAAGATTTATTCAGCGGGTTAGCCGGAGGAGTTATATACTCCAAGCTAGACATGTCTCAAGCGTACGCCCAACTTCCGTTGGATGATGAATCCAAGGAGCTCACCGTGATCAACACCCATAGAGGTCTGTTTGCTTATAATAGGCTAAGCTTCGGCATAGCCTCTGCACCTGGTATCTTTCAGCGTGCCATGGAAGGACTATTGCAGGGCCTCCCAGGAGTGTTCTGCTACCTGGATGACGTCCTGGTGAGTGCCACTAATGAGCAAGAGCACAACAAGCGTCTCTATCAAGTCTTATCTAAACTACAGGAGGCAGGGCTAAAACTGAAAATGGATAAATGCCAAATTGGAGTGCCTCAGGTATCCTACCTTGGATACCAAATCGACAAGGATGGATTGCACCCCGCTGCAGAGAAGGTAGCAGCAATCCAGAATGCACCAGCTCCTACTAATGTGACTCAACTGAGAGCCTACCTTGGGCTGTTAAATTTCTATAGGAAATTTCTAAAATCATCTGCAACCATGCTGGAGCCCCTAAATACCTTACTGAGGGATAAAACCCCTTGGAAATGGGATGCAAGTCAGGAGAGAGCCTTCCAGAAATCTAAACAAGCCCTCCTGGACTCCCAGACTCTAGTCCACTTCGACCCTCAGAAACCCATAGTGGTAGTGGCTGACAGTAGTGCGTATGGTGTGGGAGCGGTGCTGTGTCACCTTATTGATGGGATTGAACGCCCCGCCTATTTTGCCTCCCGAACTCTAACAGCAACAGAACGCAACTACTTCCAGACTGAGAAAGAAGCTCTGGCTATGGTGTTTGCACTCAGAAAATTCCATTGTTACCTGTGGGGACAGGATTTCACTGTGGTTACGGACCACAAACCTTTGTTAGGGCTATTTGATCCGGGTAGAAGCATTCCTCCGATGGCATCCGGGCGCATTCAAAGGTGGGCTTTACTACTGCAGTCCTAAAAGTTCACCTTGCGTCACCGGTCTGGCGTGCTGTTGGGCACGGCTGATGCTCTCAGTCGTCTACTTTTGACAACTCCCGAGGAAGCCACACCTATTCCTGCGGAATGGACGTCCTTAGTAAACTTCCTCGAGTCAGCTCCAGTCACCAGCACCCACATCCGCGACGGCACCCTAAGGGACCCAGTACTTTCAAAGGTATACAAATACTGCCAAGTAGGCTGGCCTTCGACGGTAATTAGTGACCCTGATCTCGCTCCGTATACTAGGAGGCGAGACGAATTGTCCACACAAAATGGCTGTGTGCTCTGGGGAGCAAGAATTACTGTACCCCAAGTTCTCAGACAAGCCATTGTGGACGAACTTCACTCTGGCCATGCTGGATCATCCAGGATGAAGGAGTTAGCTCGCAGCTATGTATGGTGGCCGCTGCTGGACAAAGATCTAGAAGAAACGACTAAGTCATGCAGCGAGTGCCTGAGCACTCGAGCTGCACCAACGAAAGCTGAACTCCATCCGTGGGAATGGCCTGCGAAGCCTTGGCATCGCATACACATTGACTACGCGGGCCCAATGGATGGAAAATACTATCTAGTGTTCGTGGATGCACACTCTAAGTGGGTTGAAATTTTTCCCACATCTACTACAACCTCTAGCGAAACGATCTCGTGCCTGAAACACACTTTTGCGACATTTGGATTTCCAGTAACAATTGTTTCGGACAACGCAACGTGTTTCACATCGGCTGAATTCCAAGAATTTGTGAAGGCATGTGGTATGCGACATATTACGAGCGCACCATACCACCCTTCAACAAATGGACAAGCAGAGCGTATGGTACAAACGTTCAAGAAGAATATTCGGAAGTCAACGGAACCCCTACGCCTAGCACTAGACAGGTTTCTGTTCAACTATCGGCTGACACCCCACACGACAACAGGTGTTACGCCCACCGAACTAATGTTAGGCAGGAAATTTTGCTCTCGTCTTGATCTGCTTTGGCCGTCAGAAGCAATCGCGTCCAAAGTCGCTCAACGCCAGGACGCTCAGAAAAGATACCACCCAGGGTCTCGCGCGGTTGACATTCCACCTTAGTCACCTATGATGGTCCGTCAATACACGCCGGGTTCCCCAAAATGGACCCCTGCTACCACCATTGAGAAAACGGGCCCGGTATCCTACAAGTGCTAACTGAAGGGGGGAGAGGTCGTTCGTCGACACCAGGACCAAGTTATTACCTGCTCGAACACCTTCCCTGAACAAGTGGAACAACCTACGGAGGAAACTGTTGTGTTTCCACAACCTGTTCGAGATTCATACCCACCACCTCCGACTAATGAACCTGACCCCGAAACACCTGATTACCCGATTCCCACCCAGGAGGCAAGGATGCACGAGCCTCCAAGTGCTAGCATCTCACGCAGGTCTACCCGGGTTCGGAAGCCTGTGGTGGGAATAGACCTTTACGATTGACTATACTAAATAAGACGACTTGGGATACAAGGGGGGGGGGGGTTCTAATTAAGGAGGGAGGGGTGTAATATAGCAAGTAGTGTAAGTTCTAGTTAGAGAGACCTAAAGTTTGCAACGCTCGAGACGGCAAGATTATCAGCCAGTTTCCGATTGGTCGTAGCTAGCTTAACAGTGCTTGTTGGCTACAAGTGTGTAAATAATATCTAACGTGACAAGTAAACTACCTTTAAGTTATTCTCTAACTACCTACTACTAATTCTATTCTACTCTATCCTGCTATTTCAATCTATCTCCGCTCTACTCTTGCTGGCCACATGTCTGGTAGTTGAGTATTTAAGTTGTAAGGTATCTAAGAGGTGAGTGAATTATTTACCTTATGTGATGTGTCATTGCATTTGTCTATTGATGTGCTATTTGTGTATTGATGAGGTGTACTAATGTTATCTCTGTCTTAATACATAACACTATTACATAAATGTTTTGCGCGCACTAATCGGAAGGAAGAAGCACAGCTCCCATTTGTCTCGTCCGCTTTACTTTCAAAGTCATCAACGAAGTAAACAATCCCATAAGAGAATGTCTGAGAGACGTCGAGGGTCGCCATGAAGTTCAGTCGGTCTTTCTCTTCTGTGGGCTTCGTTGAGTTGTGGCTATCGATTCCAGCCCCACTACTCCGACCAGCTACTGTTTTCAGTTAATCCGAGCAGTGGGACTAAAATTTGGGCCTTGTCCACTTGCTGGGCAACACTTACAGGCCTTTATTTGCGCTCAAGTTAAACTATTATATCAACCAATGAAATCCTGGAAGTTGATTAACACTTTGACTGCGACTACTAAATATTAAATTCAATGCCAAACTCAAATATAAAGTCAATTGTAGCAAACTATTATGAAAATACTAAACATGAACTGGATCTTGCCTTCATTTAGCTTCGATTAAGTATTTATGAAAATTGAGTTAGCTACTACTGATCGGTCAGCAGCATTACGGAAATTACCTCCGTGTACCACCGGTGGCGCGTGTCGCAGTCGAAGTGTTGAAATATACATGATAATATAATTAACATTTATAACTTATCAATATTCTTTAAATTTAATTTTTTTTTAAATAATGAAGGCATCTACGGATGCTTTATTTCCAATTTCAAGCCTGATACATATCACCTTGTACATTGGATTTTCAAATGCCTTATAACTAACGCCAGGACGCCATTACGCTTTCCCCCGGTCAAGACCGGTACCCATTTCTGACACCTGGGTGGAGTGGGGTATTGTGCTTGGAATTTTTCTCCTATACCCAACAGAGAAAATCGCCACCAGCGCCGGGACTCGAACCAGGGTCTGCCTGGACGGAGGCAAGTTCGATAGTCGCACAACATGACATAACTTACATGATCCACATTCATTTCTTTATCACACAATTTAAATATCATTGAATGTAAAGCTTACTAGATGTAGTCAATCAAAAAACGGTAATTGGATCTCTAACACGTTCCTCGCGACATGTATACCAACTGGCAAATTGCCCATTTACGTGCCGGTATAAATGAACAACATTGTATCCACTTTGCAACTTTTTTACAGATAATTGTTACCATACGAATTGAAATGTTATCATGCAGTTGTATTTTTTATATTCATCAGGAACTATTAAAATTTATTCAAGTTGGAAAATCTATTTGCCTATTCTTCTACTCATAACCTAACTAAACCAAGCGTTTACAGCCTTGGAATGGCGGGGAACGTGTTAATAATGGAAATGCATGTATTCCATAATACAACATTTAGCTATCACACTCGATGATTATTTATTTTCTGATTCGTGGTCCACGAAGCCCGAGAAGTTTTCTTTTTTCAAAGCTGACGCTTTCAGACGTTGCCATGAGTGGAAGATCCATCAACGAATATCATTCGAAGCACGAAATAAGATGTTTCCTCATCTTGCTCACATCATAGGCGAGAAAACATGGGTCTTTTCCTTTCACTACAGACGTAGAGAATGCTAGAGCGAATAGACCACAACTTGAACCGTCCATTTGGTGTTGTACATTTAGGCACTGAAACACAAGTTTTTAATGGCTTTAGTGCCCGTTTACATCTTCTGTATACACTCTATAACATCTGGGGTCACCGTTCAGCGAACAGATGTGTTGGACGTACGCCACACCTTCTTCAGCAGCTCGGCGATACAATGCGTTTGTGACAACGACCCAATGGCTCCCACTGTCATGTGTACTTGCGTAACCATCGTTGTCCAGTATTAACTTACAGTCATTATACCTTGCATTAATGACTTGCACAAACATTACGGTAGTACTAATCAGTGGTTCTGGTTTAAATACAGTGAGAGGAGAAGGAAATCGATATTGAGGATAGTTTTCTCGAACGAGAATAGCGAATGCATCAATCGCATCACTGGATAGCCAACTTGAGGATTTCAGAATGTCTTCTTTGTTCTCGATTTTGAGGTTAAAATGTGGGAGCCACGTTTTGCTTTTGCTCGAGAGGTGTTCTTCTTCTGACTGGGATGTCTTATCGCAAGCCATATTTCCCTGGCTAATTTCCAGGTCAATCTCTTCAACATATTTCACTTTTTTGCAAGGCTCTTTTTTGCGTGGTGATGTAGAAATGCTTCTACGTCGAAATTTTTTCAGTTTCAAGAAATCTTTTACATGCTCCCATTTTCCTCTGGGCTCATCATTGCACTCTTTTCGACGATCTTGCAATGCCTTGAATTTTTCTTGCGCTCTTTCGTCGTATGATTGCTTTGGGTTGTTTTTCTTCTTGTTCGACCAACGCTCTACGTACTGGTTGACCACTCCTTTTGCTTTATTTTTCTTTTTAACAATTTTGTAATCATCACCAGCTTCTCTACAGCGCCCTTATATCTGTGTGCACATTTTGCGAACGAAGGATGCTGGTGAAGTTCGCTCATTCTTTAGTATATTTCTCTTCACAATTTTGTGCCACCCTTCCACTAATCCATTGGTTTCCGTGCCACCTTGCACTCCCCACCAGAGTGGCGTAAATGGCATGCAGTAAGTCAATACGTCCTACATCATCTTGGGGGAATAAAAAGGATTATTTTTCTCTGCGTCAACAGCCACGTACTTTTTTAAGTCTTCCGCCAGAGCCACGAACCTTTTACCTACAGCGCATTTGTCCCTGTATCTTTCTGCTTCTTCTACCATTAATGTGTCAAGATTTTCACTAGTTTCAAAGTCGGTATCAATGCAACTATCACAGTCGATGAGAGACGCTATTTCTTCTTCAAGAAAAGGGCTTTGCAACACTTTTGCTAAATTTCTGAAGACTGCATACTGGTCTGATTTATTGGAAGCTTCTGCCATATCAGCGAAGTACTGTTTGATTACACTACGATTTTTACTCTTCATATCAGGGTAATATTTCTTGCACATTTGTGCAATAGTTTTCATGAAGTGGGCTATGCAGAATTTAATACAAACGCAGTCCAGTTCAGCCTCATTGAGGTGCATCCATAGCCGGTCCATGTGGTTGTGCAGATCCCCTAGCTTAAATGCAGCTGTAATAGTATGCAGGTAAGCGAAACTGTGGTCTACAACGATACACTTCGGTTTGAACTCCTTCCCAATCACTTGCCTAATGTTGTGCAGCAGGGCTGCAAACATACTTTCTATGTGGTTAGATGCACTGCTTTTTGAAAACATCGAGATTGCCGTCCAAGGAGTAACTCCTTTTTTTGGTTGGAGCACTACAGCGTGGTAGAGGCAGGCGTCTGCTTTGCAGCCACTAATGATACCACCAGTCGAATCCAAATGAAGTGTTACATTAGGTATTCTAGCTAGCTGTCGATGCTCATGCTCAGACTGCATGACAAGTTTGAAGTTTTTGCCGTCAAATTCTTGCACAAAACCAAGAAGGATTTTATTTTTTACGGCGTCTTCGTCGTGAAGTTTAAAAATAGTTGGTTGGAGATCCGTGTCGTCATCTAAGGACATTTTACCGGCATTCTTACTTCTCTGCTCGAGTTTGCTCAAATTGTTGAGAGAGCGGATATTCGTAGAAGTATTACTACTTCCTTCCATACAGGCAAGTTGGCCATAATAAACGTTTGAAGGCCCTTCCTGCACGACTTTCTCTCCAAGGAGTCTTTCTTCCTGTTCGACTTTTCGCTTTGTTGGCTTGTGGCTCTTTATACCTTTCTCCTTTTCTAGCAAAAAAACTTTATGTACGTCATCGGTGTCTTCCTGACCTTCCAGGTAAACAACTTTCTGTTTCAAGGGACAAGATGAGTCACGGTAAGCAATCAGGAAGCTGAAAGTAGGCTCTCCAGCATAACTCTTCCTAAGCGTACGCCTTTCGTAAAATCGCAAGAAACATCCTTTATTTTCCTCTCTTATTCCTGTCAAAAGAGCATTGTTCCGCTCGTTCCGTGGTTCATATATGTCACTAGGGGGACAACCATGACTTCTTATAAGAAATGTTTGTCTCAGGTGATAGTGCTTACCTTTTCCGTGCCGTAAGTATTCTTCGAGGTTTTCTTCTGTTGTCCTTTTTTCTATTAGCATGCACTGCTTTCGGAAATACTCTCCTACATCATGCCTTGTTTCTGTTTGGTAGTCAGGGTTACGCACAGAAGGGTATACATTTCTGAAATCAGACTCTTCCACTGATCGGTTCTTCTCGGTTGTCCGATTCTACTGTATCGGAAATTTCATTATCGGCGTTATCTTGGTTTCTGTTTTTCGATCTTTCCTCGCAATACTCTTGGAGATTTTCGTGGCTCAGCTCTCATTGGGACCCGTATTGGTGCTCATGCCCGTGTGTTCTCGGATAGCAACTCGAATTATAGTCCTGAGACCCTTCACTGACACTATCGTATCATTTACTCCACTTTCATATTCATTGCTATATTCGTGTTAGCTGTGTTGGACGAGTTGTTGGAGTCATTTTGACCATCATGGTCTGACTCACAAGTCCCCCGGTCAATCATGTCACTGAACTCGTCATTATTCGAGCCATTTTGGCCATCATGGTCTGACTCACAAGTCCCCCGGTCAGTCATGTCACTGAACTCGCCATCATTCGAGTCATTTTGGCTATCATGCTCTAGCTCACAAGTCCCCTGGTCAGTCATGTCACTGAACTCGCCATCATTCGAGTCATCTTGACTATCATGCTCTGACTCACATGTCCCCTGGTCAGTCAAGTCACTGTACTCGTCCTTCTCGTCATGCTGATTCTCCTGTTTTTCATGTGTCTGATGTTGAAGGTCTTCTTCTTGTCTTTTCTCCTGAAATTTGGAAATTAAATCTTTCTCAATAGATTTCGAGTCTGGACCTAGACAAAGCCAGTGTAACCAAATCAATTTAAGAGTGAAGGAAGAGAATGTAGTCTCTTAAAAAACATTAGCATGACTAAGCTGACTCTAAAAAAAACACACAGTAGATAGCAGGTGAACTAACAGCAAAACCTCCTGGCCTCAAAATCGCTGTCGCACACCCAAACCAGAACATCTGGAATGAAATCATTGACTGTCAATTCAACCTCGAAGACGCACCCATAGCCACAATCCCACACGATCATTTCGTCATTATGGGAACATGCTCAAAACTTAACACCCCCCACAAAAAACCAAACACTCGACCCCATAATGGACACACACAACATGAAAAAAACACTAACCGTCATCCAACGCAACGTCCAACACTGGCAAAATAACAAAATCGCACTATGCAACATCTACCGTCAATACAATTCACACCTAATTCTACTAAACTCGCACTGCATGCAAAACGACACCCCCATCAAAATTTGGAACTACAACACATACAATACAAACAAAGCAAATGAAAATCACGCTGGAGTAGCAATAGCAATTCGAAAAGACCTCCCATTCAAGCTGCACGATACCTTCCACACAGATATGTTGGCCATCTCAGTAGAAACGCCACAAGGCCCAACCACACTTGCCACAACCTACATACCTCCGTGCATAGATTACATCAACTACATTGACATACACACTCTCTTTAACCGAAAACACCCCACTTAACTCCCAGCCGACATGAATGCCACACACCCCACTTTCGGATACACATACGCAAACAGGAAGGGGAGACAAATCCACTCACTAATAGACAGGATCAAATGTCTCCACATCGGCCCTAATTTCCCCACGATAATCACTCACCGCACTTCCACTAGTCCAGACATCGTACTAACAAACACGCAAACATTCCACAACATCATACTCGAACCAGGTCCACAAACACCTTCCGACCACATTCCCATCATAGCTACAATATCAGCCAACCCTATACAAATTCCCATCTGCCCACGACCCTCCTTCCACGATGCAATTTGGGAACTATACCGTACCCTTCTCGCTGAACACACAATACTGCAAGACCCAAGCCCTACACTAGAGGACATAGACAATCACCTAATCACATGTGAATCCCAAATCAACAAAGCCTCCAACCAATCTATTCCAACTATCACACACAGAACCACACCAGGCATCAAATACACTCATGCCATACTCGTCCTTCAGACGAGACACAAACACATCTACGACCGTCTCCAACGACACGGCCACTCACCCCACCTATACAGAGAACTCCTCAGCCTCAGACAACAGATAAAAATTGCATATCAACGTATCTACTCGGCGACATGGAACAACACTATCGCTAACATCAAAAAGATGGACAATCCCAAACAATTCTGGTCCGCCATCAAACGTATGTCAGGCAGCAATAAAAAACAAAGCACCCCCTACATTAAAGAAGGCGGCATCTTTTACCACTCACCACAATCCAAGGAATCTTTGTTCCGACAACACTGGTCAAACATATACTCAGGTATTAATGACTCCAACAACGATTTAGACGCTGAACACATACACACCATAGAAACACAAATGAACGACATCGCTCCCCAAAACGAACCACACGAGACAGGAGACACTTCCCGCCTTCACAATTTCCACTACCCAGCAATCACAAACGAAGAACTCAAAAACGCACTTCGGATGTTTTCCCAAAAAGCTCCAGGACCAACTAAAATAACCACACACCACCTTAAAAACTTACCGCAAAACATGTTCCAGTACCTTCTGTACATATATAACAACGCCCTCTCGGCGGGTTATTTCCCAAACACACTGAAACACGCAATGATGATCTTTTTACCGAAGCCCTCCACTTCCCAACACGAGGTGCAAAATTACCCCCCATCTCCCTACTCGACACCCACGCTAAGCTCCTAGACAAGATTTTAACCTACAGGCTAACAGACCATCTAACCATCAACAACATCCACAACAGCCGCCAACACGGATTCCGCCACGGAAGAGGTACACACACCGCACAAACAAAACAGACATCTTTCTACGAGATGTAAGCAAGGCCTTCGCAGATGACATCACACAAATCATATCCGCAAACTATTCATATAAAATGGCAGCTATTTTAACAACACGAGCCTGTCTAAAAAAGCCTTTTTTAAATGTAAGATGTAACCCATTTTTCGTAAGCCGTGATGGAAGTTTAAACCCATAAAAGCCTTAAAATTTCGACGCCCTACGCTCCAGGAAGTCGTCACATAACCTTCTTGCATTTTGAGCCTCTATCGGCAGCGTCTTGGACAAGCGGCGCAGAACGATAATCACTGCACCTTTGTACTCCATTCCTGCACGGCACAATTTGTTCATCCCCGGGAATTTTCTTCATTTAAGTGTCGCAGAGAAATCGTACGCCATGTCAGCTGAGTAGAGGTCAACCTCTGCGCGGCCTGCGTTGGGCAGCCGCTGTTCCTGGAGGCCTCCACTGCACCTGCTCCCTGTGCGCCGTAGACCTGCTAGTTTAGACGTAAGTCGAACTCGTGAAAACTTGCCTTCGATGTCTGACGTGGCCTACACTTGGCTAGCTTCGGTGAACCTGGGTTAGGGTAAACTTCCGAATCCGGCTTACGATGTGGGTTTTTCCCGAACTAAGCAATAGTATTGTTCATGTATTGAGGCCAGGGTACGTAATCCCAGATTAAATACTCGAGTATAATCTGTAGGTGTGCCAGTGGTACCATAATTGTATTTCAAATCTTTGTCAAACATAGGATTTACCTAAAACTTGTTTATACTATTCTATTCAAATGTATGTGTGACATCAATGAAATTACCTGTGTAAGAAATATATTTAATTGATTTGGGGATTTAATTGATTTGGGGATTTAATTGATTTGGGGATTTAATTGATTTGGGGATTTAATTGATTTGGGGATTTAATTGATTTGGGGATTTAATTGATTTGGGGGTTTAATTGAGTTGGGGATTAAATTGAGTAGGGGATTTAATTGAGTTGGAGATTTAATTGAGTTGGGGATTTAATTGAGTTGGGGATTTATTTGAGTTGGGGATATATTTGAGTTGGGTATTTAATTGAGTTGGGGATTTAAGGAAACCATCCCACTTTTTCAACTTTTTTAGTCCGATTCGTTTGAAAGTTGGCCAGTATATGTATTTTGTAAAAGTAAACCTTTTTTACTCATGTCATTTTTTCGATTTAGGCCATACTTTTTTTTTGACGAAAAATGTGTTTTTGGTATATTTTTATTGAAATTTCTGATTGTAACTCCTCCTTCAGTTTTGATGCTAGAACAAAAACAAAGACAGTTTTAGAACCCTTGGAACATTTCTAACAAACGCTCGTTCAGTTTTTTTCAAATTCAAATTTTTTCTATTTTTCAAAAATTTTTAAAATTTCAAAAATCAGCAACAATTTTTTGGGTTTAGAGCTATATATTTTTTCAAAGAATTCGAATTTAAAAAAAAACCAACGAGCGTTTGTTAGAAATGCTTCAAGGATTCTAAAACTGTCTTTGGATTTGTTCTAGCATCAAAACTCGAGAACTAGTCCCAGGATGAATGTTGAAAATTCAAAGTGTTGGGTATAAGCAAAAAAATTTTGTGTTGAAGTGTAATATAATGAACAATTGATGTAATTGAATGCAGTTTTAATTCTTATTTTGATAATTTCCATACATAACTTCATATTCGAAGTGTGAATTGTGATTTCAAAAAAAAAAAAAAAAAAGATCATTTTTTTTCAACAAAATAATTTTTTTTATTTTCAGTCTGATTCTTATAAAATTTGACTATGATATGTAACCTTTGAAAATAAACACAATTGATTCCATTCATTTTTTTATTCAGGCCTTAGATTTTACAAAAATTTGACATATTGGTTTTTAGGTATAGATATTTCACTAATATTGATATTTCAAAATGGGACTCCTCCTTCAGTTTTGATGCTAGAACAAAAGCAAAGACAGTTTTATAATTCTTGGAACATTTCTAACAAACTCACATTGAGCTTTTTTTCCATTTCCTATTTGTTCTCTTTTTAAATGGGGTCAAAATCGGGAAAAAATTTAAAATTTTTGGTGCTTTTCATTTATATTGATATTTTAAAATGTAACTCCTCCTTCAGTTTTGATGCTAGAACAAAAGCAAAGACAGTTTTAGAATCCTTGGAACATTTCTAACAAACTCACATTGAGCTTTTTTTCCATTTCCTATTTGTTCTCTTTTTATGTGGGGTCAAAATCGGAAAAATTGAAAAAGTTTGGTCGCCTTACCCCCCCCGGGGGGGGGGGGAAATTATTTTCCGTAGCGCCATAAAATTTTAGGAACGAATAGTCTACCACCTAAGGGTCCTTTTACAACAAAAACATGCAAAATGACCATGGAATCGACAGCATCTGGCAAGGGCCTGGGATGGTCTCCTTAATAGAGTTGGGGATTTAATTGAGTTGGGGATTTAATTGAGTTGGGGATTTAATTGCGTTGGGGATTTAATTGAGTTGGGGATTTAATTGAGTTGGGGATTTAATTGAGTTGGGGATTTAATTGAGTTTGGGATTTAATTGAGTTGGGGATTTAATTGAGTTGGGGATTTTATTGAATTGGGGATTCAATTGAGTTGGGCATTCAATTGAGTTGGGGATTCAATTGAGTTGGGGATTCAATTGAGTTGGGGATTCAGTTGAGTTGGGGATTCAATTGAGTTGGGGATTCATTTGAGTTGGGGATTCAATTGAGTTGGGGATTCATTTGAGTTGGGGATTCATTTGAGTTGGGGATTCATTTGAGGTGGGGATTCATTTGAGTTGGGGATTCATTTGAGTTGGGGATTCATTTGAGTTGGGGATTTATTTGAGTTGGGGATTCATATGAGTTGGGGATTCATTTGAGTTGGGGATTCATTTGAATTGGGGATTCATTTGAGTTGGGGACTCATTTGAGTTGGGGATTCATTTGAGTTGGGGATTCATTTGAGTTGGGGATTCATTTGAGTTGGGGATTCATTTGAGTTGGGGATTCCTTTGAGTTGGGGATTCATTTGAGTTGGGGATTTAAATGATTTGGGGATTTAAATGATTTGGGGATTTAAGGCTCTTAAGCGTGTACGTGGGATTTAGTGGGTTGGAGGTTGTACCGTCTGCTTTGCTCAGCCCTGTTTCTGCGTTTTTTAGGCGGCAGCTGTTGTTAGGAAAATCCTCAACCATAGGTTAATAGGAAGCTAATGTCATCTAAATTCAATAGGAACAATCACTGGCATTTGGCTTCACCTTCATTTCATTGCCCTGACTTGCATTAAAAGTTTATGAAGCTTCTTCCAGCCTTCTTCACATCAGACCACAAATAAGAAGCTAAAATGGGGAACGCAGCGAACTCGAACGTGGTCGCTCTCCAGACTCCAGCGCGGTGAGACAGGGCTCGTTACTGGCTCTATTTATCTACGCTTCGACGCAACCTCTTAAACTGGTTGCTTATAACCGACTTTTCCGAGTCACCCGCGCCTAGTCATGAGGGACTAATTCCTCCCGAGCCTCCCCCTCGGGGTCCCACCGATCTTCAGCACTACAACGGCCGCCGTCGGCAGCCAGGACCGGCTTCACTACTGAAGCAGTAAGTCAGGTGTTTGGAATGAAGTCGTGCTGAATGCCAGTGATTGCTTAAAATGTAGCCTGAGGTCATTGCAACACGCCCTGTAATCTAAAAGGGAAAACGGCAGCTTACCATTTAATCTCCGTAATTGATAGACCATTTAATCTCCGTAATTGATAGACCATTTAATTTCTTCCCATTGATAGACCATTTAATTTCTTCCCATTGATAGACCATTTGATTTCTTCCCATTGTTTAATTTCTTCCAATTGATAGACCATTTAATTTCTTCCAATTGATAGACCATTTAATTTCTTCCAATCGATTGACCATTTAATTTCTTCCAATTGATAGACCATTTAATTTCTTCCAATTGATAGACCATTTAATTTCTTCCAATCGATAGACCATTTTATTTCTTCCAGTTGATAGACCATTTTATTTCTTCCAATTGATAGACCATTTAATTTCTTTCAATTGATAGACCATTTAATTTCTTTCAATTGATAGACCATTTAATTTCTTTCAATTGATAGATCATTTAATTTCTTTCAATTGATAGACCATTTAATTTGTTTCAATTGATAGATCATTTAATTTCTTTCAATTGATGGACCATTTAATTTCTTCCCATTGATAGACCATTTAATTTCTTCCAATTGATAGACCATTTAATTACTTCCAATTGATAGACCATTTAATTTCTTTCAATTGATAGACCATTTAATTTCTTTCAATTGATAGACCATTTAATTTCTTTCAATTGATAGATCATTTAATTTCTTTCAATTGATAGACCATTTAATTTCTTTCAATTGATAGACCATTTAATTTCTTCCAATTGATAGACCATTTAATTTCTTCCAATTGATAGACCATTTAATTTCTTCCAATTGATAGACCATTTAATTTCTTCCAATTGATAGACCATTTAATTTCTTCCAATTGATAGACCATTTAATTTCTTCCAATTGATAGACCATTTAATTTCTTCCAATTGATAGACCATTTAATTTCTTCCAATTGATAGACCATTTAATTTCTTCCAATTGATAGACCATTTAATTTCTTCCAATTGATAGACCATTTAATTTCTTCCAATTGATAGACCATTTAATTTCTTCCAATTGATAGACCATTTAATTTTTTCCAATTGATAGACCATTTAATTTCTTCCAATTGATAGACCATTTAATTTCTTCCAATTGATAGACCATTTAATTTCTCCAATTGATAGACCATTTAATTTCTTCCAATTGATCGAATCTTCCGTTGCTTAGCTATTCTCAACTTGCCACGGAATTGGTATACTTCATTGAGACCTTCATTCACATTCCTCGATTTTGGCCTCTTATTAATAATTAACTATTCTTTCACAGCTGTTTTCCCTTGACGAAAAAGACGGGCAGCTCGAGGACGGCACGACTCTCGGACCCCAGTGGATCCGCAGTCCGTCTTTCGAGTGCGGACAGACGGCCTTGTCATCTGTCCCGCTACCACCAGTTCGGACTTTCAGTCCTTGAAGAACTTTTGTTGGTGTTCATGGTCATTAAGATGCAAATGCAACCAACAATACTTTGTTTCATTCCGAGCCCGTTTATTTCTAGGCTTTTCCTGGAAAGGTTTTTCGTTAGCTGTCAGACCGGCCCGCCATCCGAGGTGCTCTACATTCGCGCTGCCTGCCCTCAAGCTTTTAGAACAATTTTAACAAGAGTCTGAGAGCCCAAATCAACGATTATGAACGAAAATGGAAAATCCAAACCAACACAAACAAATTCAAAATAATTGCTATCAGCTGCCGCAAACACCCAACATTGCACATCAACAACACCCCACACCCTTACACAAACTCAGGCAAAGTTCTGGGACTCACAATCAGCACAACCAGATATCCACCCCACACCAGACAACGAGCAGCAATAGCACACCAAAACCTCTCACGCCTTTACCGATTCAAACACCTGAACCTAGAAGTAAAACGCCAACTCTACATCGCTCTAGTAAGATCCACACTCATCTACCCAGCCATTCCCTTACACACACTTGTGGTGTGTTCTCCCTCAGGCTGCTTTACACTCCGGGCAGACTTTGTGAATATCGAGAACATGTATATCTATTTATGTAGATATATATATACCTACATGAGTAAACACACATATTAATATATATTACTTATTGTAAATGAAATATAAGAAAAAAATACATATATAAAATAAAAAGATGAAAACAACCTACCATCTACTATACCGAAAATGACAGTTGAGCTCACTGTAATCCTAAGAAATTATTCGGAAAAAATAACTATAAGGAAAAGAAGACATCGAAAAACGTATAAATGTACTAGTTTTAAATTTATTCATAGAAATTTTTAAGCAAACTCAGGTTACAGTCAAGAAACAACAACTCTTCAGCATTATACGGACATGTGCACATTGGATAAAATGGAGTAACATTGTGACCGGATATCACATTTGAGTGTCGAATGTTTACGAAATTTGGCACAAATAGGTAGATTAAGTAATGGTCCAAAGTGATAATTTTAATTACAGAAATTTAGAGTTTTTTCCGATTTGAAAGTTCAATGCTAGTGTGCGCTGAACGCACGGAAAAATATAAAAAGACTAAATGAAATGCTTAAATTACCCCCTCCCCCCTGATCAGCCGAAATCGATAGAAAACATCTTCGAGAATGATTTTGAAATAGCGAGACAACGTTAGCTAAAATTTAGTTCATTAAAAACTATGCACAACCCTCACATCTATAAACCTGTATATTGGTGTACACACAAAATGTATTTCAGGGTATGTTTGTCATACGGACGTTAAATATTAATGCAGAAAAGAGAAAAAAAATAAATAAATAAAATAACAAAATAAAGATGAGGAAATACTCCTCATTATGGAAAAACGTTCGTTCTGCTGCATTGAACTGACGGCTGTATTGTTCATTATTGTCGACAGAAATAAGTAAGATGAATATACGAATGGCTTAGCAAACGTAAAATGAAATAGTCTCTGATTTTCTAACAGAAATTTCAGGAAAATTAAAATTTCTGGTAGATGGGAAATTCACACCGAAATGCTGCAGGCCCTATGACAGAGATGAAAAATGACGTGACACGTTTCTTCTAAATTCTTTTACAGTTTTAGAGTTTTTGATATGCTGGGGAAGCTTGTTCCACAAAAAAGCTCCAGAAACTGAGAGAGCCTTTTGTCCCACGTTAGACGAACGATAACTGACTAAAACGTCATTCCTGCGATTTGGTTTTTGGTTTGGGATATTAGATGGAAAAATTTTTACCACCTCTGCATTACTTTGGGAGAGGTACAGAGATGAGAACACTCGTCGAGCTTTTTGGATCATGAATCTGTTCGGTATTAGGATCCAGTCGAGTTTTCTTAAAAGAGGGGTGACATGATCGTATTTATAGAAATTTCCTTTGCATACCACTTTGGCGGCGAAGTTTACACATTTTTGCAACTCTTCCTGACGATATTAAGGTAAACCCAGGTAGCAAAATTTATTGACCTAATATTGGGCCAATATACAGTCTCAATATTGACTGGATATTCAAAATGAACATTGGGACAATACCTTATTTCGGAAAATTCGGCTGATTTTAGAAAAATATATTGGCCCAATAACAATATTATCATCAACCCAATATCAACTAATTATTGTGTCAATATTGACTTGATAATGAAGTGTTCCCTACAATAACATTGGCTTAATACTCAATTCCTGATAGGTTGATATATGTAAAACATATGGCTCCGATAATGATCATTTCACTAACCCAATAACAGGTTTTTATTGTGTCGCTATGGACTTGATATTGAGGTGTTCATTAGGAACATATTGGCCTGTGAGGCCTCGAGTTGATGCCGCATTAGGAACTGAGTTGCGCTTGCGACGAGTGCAGCAGCGACCTTCATTACATACTCGTACTTCTCCTGCAGTTTAAATCGGTTATACGCTATCTAGAATTTAGCACTTTTTTCTTGGATAATTTTACATATGTACATACTAGTATTACTGTATTACTGAACACAAATGGACTAGAACTGAGTTTGAGGGGTAACTAAGGTAGGGTACTACAGGCCCAATACTTATTTTCTGACATCAGGTGGATATTGGTAGAATATATTGTTCCAATAATAATTTATTTTTAACCCAGTATCAGCTCATTACTGTGTCACTATTGACTTGATATTGAGGTGTTTCCTTAAACAACACTTTGGCTCAATAATTAATTTCTAATATCGCATCAATAATCAGAAGGGTTCAAAGACGAGAAATATATATAATTCTGATAACTATGTTATCCGATGTACATACCTACACACCTACAAGACAATGAATTAAACTGCATTCAAAATTTATCTAAAATCCATGACTACAAACCTCTTTGGTATCGTAGTCCTAATTTTGTGACGCACGTACGTACCAGTGGTCGGGCAACCTGTACTAAGCAGCATATATACGTTCATCTAAGCAGCATATATTTGCGTAATTGAAAAATTGCACGAAAGCGCTATACTCAAAGAATGATGCATGCAAAATGGGTTATATGGTAAGAATAGGCCTACTCAATACCTTCGTTACGAAATTGAGTCATTTATATCATCTATATAAATGACTTTATATCATCTTAATTCAATATATAGACATTTATTGCTATAGTAACATATGACAAACGATTTTAGCATATTTTTTGAAAAAATTAGACTTTCGAAACTCATTGGACGACTGAAAAAACAAGAACTGTGAACCTGTGATTACAGTAAATCTGAATATATTTATTATTGCAACGTATTCGCATTTCTTGATATCTGTCAAATATATCTGCACTCATTAATGACTGCAATAACTATTCATTCCTTTATTGGTATATTTTAAACAAATTACTCCGTATTATTGGCGCACAATATCAATCCAATATTTGGGGAATAATAATTTATATTTTAACAAATTTTATTAAATTGCGAGATTTTAATTATTATGAGATAGTTTCCACTTATATGAATATCGTACATATATATATATATATATATATATACACTGTTACTTTATTATTAGAAATAAAACTATTTACTACATTGTCCCAATAACAAGTTGATATCATAAATGAACATATCTTTTTTCGATATTGTCTTGTTATTAGCCTATTATTGTAATCCAAGATTCCAATATCAGGTCAATAAATAATTATCAACCCAATTTTGGCCCAATAATTTTTTGCTACCTGGGAATCTCCCCACACAAGACTGCAGTAGTCCAGACGCGATAAAACTAAAGACTGAATCACTAATAATCTAGATTTTTCGTCAAATGTGTTCTTAATGCGATGAAAGAACATTAAGGTTCCGTTAATTTTGTCGCACATTGTTTCTACGTGTGAATTGAAAGTCATATTTTTGTCAAACCAAACACCCAGATTTTTTACCTTATCTACTGGTTCAATTGTATTGTCTCCAAATGTTAGCTTGAATGGTGATAAATTTTCAGTCGCATTCTGTGATCCAAAAATAATACATTGCGTTTTACTTGCATTAAGTTTGAGGCCATTATGGTCATACCACAATTTCAGATTTCTCAGAAGGTTTTCAGCGTTGGCTGGTGTTTCTTTTAAATTCGCTGTTGAGCTTGTCATGGCAATTTGTACGTCATCAGCATACATTGAGATTTTTGTGTTTGTCGGCATGGTGGGGAAATCATTGATGAAAATTGAAAATAGGAGCGGGCCGATGATTGGACCTTAAGGAACGCCAAAATTATTTGGTATGAATGATGACATTTTGTTATTCAAGCACACTGCATGAGAGCGGTTTAGTAGGTAGTTTTCAAACCACTGAGTGTCTATTCTGAGGTTTGAAATTTTTTGTAGAAGTTTCTTATGCTCAACACTGTCGAAAGCTTTGGAGAGATCAAGCAATAGTAGGAGAGTTAATTTTTTTGGTCAATATCATTGTAAGTTTTTTCTGTTATGTTTAACAAGGCGTCCTGAGTACTGGTATTCCTTCAGGATGTATATTGATTGCGATGCAGTAGATGTGACTCGTCCATGTGAGACGAGAGCTGGTTTGTTATTACTTTTTCTAATATTTTGGACATAAAAGGCAGGAGACTGATTGGTCTGTAGTTTGAGGCTATGTCGATATCACCATATTTATGTAATGGCTAAATAATGGATAGTTTCCATTGATCGGGAAACTTGCTTGTGGCGATAGATGTGTTTATTATGAAGCGAATGAGGGGTGCTGTGACAGGGAAGCTGTCTTTTATATGTTGGAGGCTTATGCCATCATGTCCAGTCGCTTTAGTATTTTTTAGTGAGTATAAGATTTTCGTATCTCTATGACGCTAACCGGCATTGGTCTCCATTTGTTTCTACTGTTTGGGGATGAAACATCGCTCAGGTTTGCCCCTGTAGATGTGTCTGAAACTGTCCTGGACACTTCATTGAAAACATCTTCGCCAACTTCTGAGAAGAAAGTGTTAAAGTCATTCGCCATTTTTGAGGGGTTGTCAAAATTGCTTTTGCTGTCTGAATTTTTATACTGAGCAACTTCTCTAATGATTTCCCAAGTTCTTTTTGGGTTTTGTTTTGCCGCCACGAGTTCTTTGTGGAAGTAGTCCCGTTTTGCTTCCTTAACTTTTCTTCGTAGGATCTTCTCATGATCTTTATATAATTTTCGACGCGTACTGTCTGGTTTATTCAGTTTGCACTCACGATGCAAAATTCTTTTAGCTCTGCTCAACTGTTTTATTTCAACTGTTATCCATTTAGAAATTCTTGGCTTAACTTTCTTCGTAGTGAAAGGTGCGCATTCGTTAAAGAGCTGATACGAAATTTTCGTTGAAAAGCGAAACTTATAGACTGACATCATCGGTTTTTCCATGCCTTGAAATTCACTCCATCTGTCTAATAGCTTTTCTTGAAATACTTCAGGGGAGTAGTGGTTTTCATGCGATATGTAATGTAACTAGATTTCTGTTTCTCTTTGCAATATTGATTTGGCATTCTACCGAATGGTGATCAGAAAAGGATGGTGAGATCTCTGTGCTGAGTACTGCTTGGGGATTGTTGTAATTGCTAGGTCAAGAAGAGTTTTGGAAGTGTTGGTAATTCGCGTTGGTTCTTGGACCATTCAAGAAAGATTAAGTCTGGGCAGCATTTTGCTTAGCTGATTGTTTTTATTTGTCAGATCTACGTTAAAATCTCTGAAAACATAGAAAGACTTTTTGGTTGCAGAGATAAACTTAACCCTTTACCCGCCAACGTTCCCATTTTGGGAACATGCAAATGTTACATAGCTTTATGTGCATCTACAGTATTATGATTTTTCAGTTATAGATCCACTCTAGAATGCGAAACTTCAATTTTACATCATTAGTTTTCTCAGAAACATGAAACTATTATTTTTAGGACATCTCAAAAATAGTCATTTTTTTCACTTCTAGTTATTTGGTTATTTTTATGAAAAAATGTATATAGTGGTGTGATATTTCTTCATGCTCCTGAAAGAACAAAGACAAATAACTAATAATTATATTAGACTTGCAAGAAATGAGAAATAATTCTATTAAATTGTTCAAAGACGAAAAATAAATAGATGTTCCCAAAATGGGAACGTTGGCGGTGGAGGGTTCCCTGTCATGACAGGTTTCACTCGGCCCACAGTGCGAGTGTCTTGCGACATGTAACCTGTTCATGCACTTGCTTGCGTAAGATTTGTTGGCTCTCCCGTCATTACATGCTTAAATTGTAGCCCACCGTGATAACATATGAGTGAAAGAAAGTGATTTGGATGCCGCCTCCTTCTACGGGTAAGTTTCTGTACTTACTTTCTAGATATATATCACTAATACGAAGGTGTGTGCCAAATCTACTAATTTAGATACTGGTCATTAGATTATGAATATCCATTATTTTTTCATTTGAAGAATTATTAGATAATTTTAAAGTGATATAGCTGATCAGTATTACATTTGGTATTAGTATGGATGGACTAGCGTGTCACTCAAATGTAGTACTATTTTGAATAGGACTGCATTTTATATAACCGCAACCGCGCAACTTTGAACAACAACCGCGGTTTCAGTTGCTGCGGTTGTGATCAGAGGGGTGTAATGCAGTTGCAGTTATTCGGTCGTGGGTTTTCTTGCGGTTGTAATGCAGTTGCGGTCGTTCGATCCATCTCTAAAATGAACATTTCTCACATTTAATATTTTGCTCATGTATTTTTCGAGTATTTTCAAGGCATGCATTTTTCAAGTATTCATTTTTTACTCGTCGATCATCAAAGATTAAATAAAAATATTTTTTGTGAAACGTTCTTATTGTTTTCAGAAGATTAACACGTATATCACGCCATAGCTTCCTAAGCACTGCTGCAGATGAGGAGGAAAATGTTCGCAGTAGCAGGATTGATGTTCCTGGTCTACCTCTTACGGATGGTGATCAGAGTGTGCCCAGTAATGAAGAACCAAATTATGATGACATACGTGATCAAAATTACATTAGGAAATTGGAGACGAAATCGAGATACTATATTATAGTGAAGACAACTCGAAGGAAACTGCATCAATCAGGTAGCACGCGCTGGAGCACGCGCCAAGAATTCACTCTAAGAAGAAGTGGGGGAATCTTTTTGCGCATAATTTTAATTTGTCAGTTGTTGCTGCGTATAAATGCTATTCATTGGCCAACCCAGAAGGGAGTTTTCAAGAACCGTGTTGACTCGTCAAACTGATAGAACCCAACGAGGAGGACCAGCCTGTGTCCGTGTTGCTCTTGTTCGATATGATGGAGTAAACCACTTCCATGAAAGTTGCAAGTAGGGCAGATGTGTCATATGCCGAAGGAACACGAGACTATGCTGTGTGAAGTGCTTAAAGGTTACACAAATCCTGGAGTGATTTGTTTCACAAGCAGTAATTTGTATCACAAGCAGTGATTTGAGTGGTACCTAGTGAATGGAGAAACGAGACATTATTATTTTTAATTTATCAAAGTTTATCAATATGGCGTAGAGAAACGAGACGAACATAATTTTTTCATGAAGTTGTACAACTGCTCTGATAACAGAAATATATAATTAAGTCATTCTAGTATACTGTTGCATTGTTACAATTGAAAATATTGTTTTCTTATTGTACATGGATCATCAATATTTGATGTTAAAATGGATACAAGTACGTATTATACATTGGTTATTCCTTTTCTACATTTGTGTTAATGATTAAATTCATTTTTTCTGTCTTTCTAATGAAATTGATATAGGTGAAACTGTTTTTCCATCATTTCCAAAATACCTGTAATATAAGGGAGCAGTAACCGCCAACGTTCCCATCTTGGGAACATGCTAAAAATCAGTGTTGTCATAATTTTTTTTGGTATGCTTTCAAATCTATTCTAATTAGGTCATTTGAGCCTAGTATTCAAAATATTATCAAATTCTGATGCATCCCCAAGGAGCCGCGGGGAAAGGGTTAAGCGTATTTTCAATGAAATCTAATGTTGGACGTAGAGACGCTGACGGATGTCTGTAAAGACTGCCGATAATGAAAGACTTGTGTTTGTTTACTTGAACATTGAGCCACACCATTTCTATGTCTTCACATTATTCATTTATCGGAAATAAGGATGTAGAGTAGACATCTTTGATGAAAATGCATGAACCGCTACCTCTCTTACTCTTGACTCCATCATAACGGTACAATGAGTACCCGGTAATGCTTCGATATGAGCTTTCGACTCGTGAATCGAACCATGTTTCAGATGCGCATAAAATATCGATGTCGTTAGTGATCAACATTACTCGTACGTCATCCATTTTACTATTGAGACTGCGAGCATTTATGTTCAATATTTTGATATTATTTATCTCAATAGGCAGATCTTTAGTGGAGTTATTGCATTGATTAGGTCTAGCAGGGCATTTAGTATTCGTCTCTAGGTCTGTTATGCCGCGTTCACTGTTGGTGATTTCAGCTTCAAATTCAATTTGATCACTGTTATTTAGTCACCAAATGGGGGCGGGAGCAACACGATTTTCATCACGCATTATCAAGAGGGCGCTATAGTGGTCCTGTTTCCGGTGTATGTTTACCGGAGGACAGTTTATCAGAGCATTTGATGTAGGGGAGATTGTCGTCTTCCAAATCCCATTGTCTTTTTCATCAAATATGTGAATAGGTGTTCTCGTCACATTAGAAAGTATTTGGGGTATGAGGTCTCCAACTGCGTGATCGAAGACTTTTCTATTGATGTATTTATCGAGAGTTGTTCGAAACTGCCACTGTATCAGCAAACTTCACAGTACTAACGTGCACCCGGAGTCGTTCGAAGCACCTCAGCTGCGCGGTATTAATCGACAAGCGTCAAGGTGTCAACAATTCTACAGAAAGCATTCCATTTGCTCCTATATCAACTCCGAATTCGCAACAACTCCGCCTTCTCCAGCAAGACAATTGTCCACGTTTATCTTCAAGCCAGCAGTAATGTCGGGCTCTGAGAGCTCTGCAGTCGCGGGCAGGCGTGGTGTCGCATTTCTCAACCCGAGCGCAAGCACAGCCAGGCCGGCCGGCCGCAGCATCGCCGAACGAGAAGAGACGACTCAGTCCGCGTATAGGCTTCAGAATTGAAGAGGAATCCAGCATCCATGGAATGGAATTAGGTCAGCTGCAGCCGCACGTCACAGCAGAGGGGAAAGTGTATAGTTGTCGGCAGGGAGAATTCGGAAAACGAGGGCTCTTAAGTGCAAATTGAGAATGGAGAGTTACACACAGAAAAGTGTTAGCACTTGGCGAGTGTTATAGTTGTGAGAGCTCTTTTAGGTGGTGATTGAAGTTCAATTTCGGATGTAGATCAGCACACAGAAAAGTGTTTTTCAAAGTATCGTGAAGGATCATCTAATTTATAGGCAATCGATTTCCTGTGTTTATTGAGTCGAGAATCGACATCCCGTTGTATGATTCGACACCGTGTCACAATTCCAGGTTAAATCGTGATGTGTTATTCTCGCAAATATTATGATTTGTGTTACTGTGGAGCCGGATGTTTTGTGTACGCGTAAATCGTTGTCAGCGAAGGAGTATGTGTAACTCGAATTTTCGGTAAGCATCATATTTATATCGTGTCATGTTTGGAGTTCTATAACGGTAGAAATGTGTGTGCCTTTCATTAATGCAGTTGTGCCCTTTCAAATCATTTCGTTTCAATGCCTTGTGTGATTTATCTCCACGTGTTACCCAAAATAAATTCATGTAAATCTTCAATCCTTTTATTCTCCATGTCTGGTATGCAGGTGTACGCAAGCATAAAGGATAATACTATAACATGTGTGGGGGTTGCAATTCCCTCAGCGTATGGGCAGGGGGGTCCTAAACCCACCCTCGTCTCTGTATCGCAACATTTAGAGTCATTTCTATATGAGATTACAATTAGGATTTTCATGTACAGGAAGTATATATCTTCAGCGTCTTTGTCACAGGAGATTTTGAAAGGATAACTTTCGTTGTCATTTGCAAACATGCTTACTTGTATATGTGTGTACGTATATAGGTGTATGTGCGCATATGGGTGTGTATATGTGCACGTAAAACTGTGTGCACTAGAGTAGATGAACCAGTCGAAGGTGCATTTTATGTCATTCCTCTCCGTTTCTGTGCAAGCATCAAACTAGACCGTCATGGTACCTATGTGTGTGTGTGTTGATCAATTACAGACATTCTGCACCATATTACAAAGATAATGTATTTTTTCTAATATGAAATTGTAAAGCATCCATGTAAAAAAAAATAAATTCGTTGTGTGATCATCCATTTATACTGCAGTAATATACTTATTCGGCCTATAGTTATATGCTTATAATAATGTGATACCTATGTTTGTTTATCAATTGACGACAATTTGCGCCATATTTCAAAGATAATGTGATTTTTTTTTCTAATAAGAAACCTTTATAGGACATTAATGTTTTCTTTCTTATTCACGTCCCACAAGCGTTTTCATGTTTCTGACTTAAGTAGACTGTTTTGTGCCACTATTTTAAGTACGAAATTTTATAAAATTCATGCTATAATAAAAGATATTTTCTCCGTTTCCCTCGATTGGAATTCTGGTTTATACTGACTAGTTTACGCTGATATTTGCGCACATGCTTACTTGTGTAAATGTGTACGTGTCCACGCTATGCGTATGACACTCTGTAGAATGCGTATGTATTGCCTCGATGCATAGAATTGCATTTGCGTATGCTTACGAGTCAGGTGTAAATATGTGCGTGGGTATATGTGTGCATGTGTATGTGTAAATATTTACATGTATACGTGCATATATGTGTGTACTAGACGGACAACTAGCATTTTACTAGAGATAATGGTCTTTTTTTCAGTGCACTCTCAACTTGTAACATTACCTAACTCGTCATATCTTTAGTATTGTAAAGCATTCATGTAAAAACTATACATTTGTTGTGCGATCATCCATTTATATTTAAATAAAATGCTTGTTAACTAATGACCGTTATGTTAAAATTGTTGAATCAGAAATACAAAACCTATAGTCTTCTTGGTCCTCTTGCTTATATGTACACACGTGTGTGTCCATGTTAACGAAACCGGTGTTTTTCGTAACCTAGGCACACACATGGCCGTAAAACGCGTGTATATATATGTGTGTGTGTGTGTGTGTATGTGTGTGAGTGTGTGTATGGATATATACACACATGCATACGTATATGTACATATGTGTGTATGTGGGTATATATTTATATATATTTTTCTTTTTTTTATGCTTCCTCAAAATGACACTTGTGAACATTGACCGAAACAAGCGATTTCATATATTATTTCCTGGCGTCAAGAATTGCGAAGTCTTATGTCATGTACATGTAAACTGTCAAAAGTGTTTTCACCCCACAATGAAAATGCATCGCCCATGAAATTGTGTTATCTCTTACAATTTTCATTACATGTATTATCAGATGTAGATTAAGCTAGATTAGGAGTTCATTGCCCTCAATCATTTCTTTTGACTAGTGACACGAGTTTTTCAATACTCGTGTGTGTGTGTATCATCTAAGTATATTAATTTTAAGATATTTTAAAAACCAATGATGGTACTTTTGTACCATCTCTATTGGAAATAAACCATTTTTTTTTTCTTTTTTATGTGTACATATATGTGTATATATTTACATGTATGTGTGCACATATGTGTGTACTAAACTGACAACTAGCATTTTACTAGAGATAATGGTCATTTTCTGTTCACTCTCAACTTGTAACATTACCTAACTCGTCATCTCTTTATTATTGTAAAGCATTCATGTACAAACTATACATTTGTTGTACGATCATCCATTTATATTCAAATAAAATGCTTATTAACTAACGACCGTTATGTTAAAATTGTTGAATTAGAATTACAAAACTTATAATCTTCTTGGTCCTCATGCTTATGCGTACATATGTATATACGAGTATATATATATCTGTATGTGTGTGTGTATGTATGTATATATGTATGTACGTATATATATGTATATGGATTTGTGTTTAATTTTTTTTTTCATGCTTCCTTAAAATAACACTTTTGAACATTTGCCGAAACAAGCGATTCATATATTATTTCCTGGCATCAATAATTGCGAAGTTTTATGTCATGTACATGTAAACTGTCAAAAGTTTTTTCACCCCACAATGAAAATGCATCGTCCATGAATTTGCGTTATCTCTTATAATTATCATTACATGTATTGTCAAATGTAGATTAAGCAAGATTAGGAGTACATTGCCCTCAATCATTTATTTTCGACTAGTGACACGAGTTTTTCAATACTCGTGTGTGTGTATCATCTAAGTGTATTAATTTTAAGATATTTAAAAACCAATGATTGTAATATTGTACAATCTCTATTGGAAATAAAGTTTTTTTCTTTCTTTCTTTTCTTTCTTTCTTTCTTGTCAACGAATTTTGCATACTTGTCCTTGTTTCTGGAGCTCTCAGTTTTGATGTTTTTTTTCAGAACTGTATAATTCCATTTCGATTTTTGTTGTGAAGCAAGCTATGTCGTAACTGTGTGGAGGAGACAGTGTCCGTCACCTAAAGTGTAAGCAGATTCCATTTTGAGCGATCGTTTCAAGTCGTCCAGTGTGTCTGCAACGCGTGTGCAAATTTGATTCATTGTTGATTTTACGGTAGCAGTATCGGTTTGGTAGTCCGATGGAGGCCTGGCAGAGGCATCAGATTTTTTTCGAATAATTTGCTTTTCTTTGGAATAGTTTTGAATATCGTTATTCGCTTGGCTTTCCTTTGTTCCTGCGTACTTACTGGAAAGTTGAGAATTGGTTGAAAAGGAGGGCATGGCAGTCACTATTTGTGTCTGTTGCAAGTAACGCAAATTTATTGTTCGTACTGACAATATATTTGTCAGTACGTTCCTCATGCTTATTATATATTGTCTTATTCACGTTCCTCATGCTGTGGATGGGTGAGTTACTCAGAGCTCTGCTTGGTGACGCAATCAATTTTGAAGGATTTGGTGTACCTTGTGCAGTGATGTGCATAGGCTTATTTTCTTTTTCAGAGTTTAAATTGAGACTATTTGTTTCATTCCGTTAAGTTTTCGATTCATTGGAATGATCTACAATTCCATTTATTGCTTGACATTTGTTGAAATGAGGACAATATGGCACGGTGATTCGCAATGTTGATTTCATTGCAAGTTGTCGAAGAAAACAAAATATTTCTTCGCGCGTGCGAGGCCATTGAAAGTTATTGAGTGCGTCACCATTTTCATTGTCTGAGTAAGTTTGAAATTGAATCATGTTTAAGCCCAGGTTTTTGCAAAAATTCATCGTTTTGTTGAATTCTTTCGCCCTGCAAGCATTGGCAATATAAATACGAGAAAGTGCGTACTTTCTTACAATTTGTTGTTTGATTCGAGCAAGGTCTGAGGGCGAGTGGCAGAGACCATTAAAACTTAGTATATAATTTTTAAACCTAGGCATGCAATTTATAGTATGGAGAAGGTCATCGAAGCGCCCAGATGAAACAGTTTTGATCCAGCACGAGCGATCGATGTCCTTCCTTCTGATCGTGCTTAGGATATTGTCACCTATTAGTAAAGTTAGTCTTCACGGACGTTACTTCGGAAGGTAACACACATTCTCTGACGGGGTTACTGGCAGCTGTTAGCAAATCTCCTGTCATTTGAGCATTAGAATCTTGTGAGATGATGTAGGTCTCTTACTGGCAGGCATTTTTCTTGGTAAAGCCGTATTTTTTGCCTCTGATAGAACCATTTTTTCGGGATGTAGTGTAGGGCAACATTTATGCAGAGAACGGCACTTTCCGGCCTGCGAAACGAGTCTCGTAATGATGCATCGTGCGTTGTATTTGCATAGCTTTGACTGGATTTTGAGAAACGAAGCGGTTTTTGTATATATATCACTGATACTGATTTGCTAAATTTTACCTCGCTCAGCAAGTATTTTATGGAAAGGAAGGTAAATCCAAGCCGTTTATCGAAGTATTGAAGCTTACAGCTGAGAGAAGAGGGCAACCCCTTTAATGCTGGAGGAAGGCGGCGTGGAACTGGGAGGGTTGCACCTGGCCGTGAACAATTACGTTTTCATGAAAAAAAGAAAGAAAGAAAAACATTTTATTTTCAATGGAGATGGTAAAAAAGTACCATCATTGGTTTTTAAAATATCTCAAAGTTAATACACTTAGATGATACACACACATGAGTATTGCAATACTCATGTCACTAGTCGAAAAGAATTGATTGAGGGCTATGTACTTCTAATCTTGCTTAATCTACATTTGACGATGCACGTAATGATAATTATAAGACATGAAGGTTGGTTACGCTCAGTGGTGCTCTGAGTTTGAGATGTCTGTTTCTCGAAATTTGCTGTACGTAATTTTGCACTTTGTACGACCAGGTCAGTCTCCGACATGAGTCGCGATTTATTTTCTTTCTTATGAGTCGCTTCTAGTGAGAACATATTTTAATTACAACTCAATGTTAGTTGCACTTTTTATCCTATTTTCTCTGGTAATTGTGACTGTTTTTCAACTTCTCGTTCACCCGTTGTTCTTACTGGTAGCTCACTTTGAACCATCGGTGTCTTCAAACTATTCAGTGTCAGTAGGGAAACGGAGGTACGAAACACAATAATTCTTTTGTGTACATTTGTCGTCTCCGTTTCCCTACTGACAAATCAACTGTCATTTCACCTGGACGAGTCAAATTTACTCCACCAAAATCAATATGCCTATAGAAGAAATACTAGCACTCAAGACGCTCTGCTCAATATATCTGAAAAAATATACAGTGACATCGATCAAAAGAATGTAACACTCTTGCTACTACTCGATCTCTCTAAGGCATTCGATAGCGTCCAACATGAAAGACTTCTACGTAAAATACTGAACTTGGGAATAGACACGCAATGGTTTGAAAGTTACTTGTCAAATCGATCTCATGCAGTCCGCATAGAAAACAAATTGTCCCCATTCATTCAAAACAATTTTGGTGTTCCCCAAGGATCCATTCTTGGTCCGCTACTGTTTTCTATTTTCATTAATGATTTCCCACCAATGCCTTCTAACACACGGATCTCAATGTATGCAGATGATGTTCAAATTGCAATAACAAGTTCTGTATCGGAAATACCACAGACGCAAGTTAAAGCCGAAACTTTACTGACTAGCCTGAAATCATGGTACGAGCGAAATGGTCTCAAATTAAATGCTAATAAAACACAATGCATTATTTTTGGATCCAAAGATGCAATTAAAAAAACTTCAGATCTTACTCTTGCAGTTGGAAATGATAAAATTAATGCATCAGAAAAAGTTAAAAATCTAAGTATCTTGTTCGATAGAAATATGTCCTTCAAATCTCACGTTGAGACTACTTGCAACAAAATCTAGGGAACTTTAATGTTTTTTCATCGTATAAAAAGTATGCTAGACGAAAAATCCAGATTATTAGCCATTCAATCCCTTGTGTTATCGCGCATTGACTACTGCAGCCTAGTATGGGGAGACTTACCTCAATACCTTCAAAGGGATTTACAAAAATGCATGAATTTTGCAGCCAAGGTGGTATGCAACGGTAATTTCAAAAGGAGTGATCACGTAACCCCTCTCCTCAATAAACTCAGCTGGATCCCTATCCAAGAAAGGCTCCTCATGCAGAAGGCCCAATACGTATTCTCCTTGTTATATCTTCCTCAGAGCAATGCTGAGATAGTGCGTTTCCATCCACCCACTGTAACCAATCAAAAACCGAACAGAAACAATAATGTCTTAGTCAACTATCGTTCATCTCACTTAGGGCAGAAGGCTCTGTCCATATCAGGCGCCTTACTGTGGAACAAACTTCCCCTGAGTATTAAAGTCCCTCAAAGACCGAGAGAATTTAAAGCCAAAATAACTCGTCATCTTGTGTCTCAATAATAATCCTTAGTTACAGAACATACTGAATGAGTACTGACGAATCTCATTTACCTGGTATCTCCATTGCTGAACAATCTCCCTCGCTCATTGTTTTATAATTCAAGACATCAAACAACAGTTTTGAAGTATGCTTAGGTATTATGATTTGACCGCCTATACGTTGTCATTTGCGGACATGCTTACTTGTATATGTGTGTAGGTATATAGGTGTGTGTGCGCATATGGGTGTGTATATGTGCACGTACAACTGTGTGCACTAGAGTAGATGAACCAGTCGAAGGTGCATTTTATGTCATTCCTCTCCGTTTCTGTGCAAGCATCAAACTAGACCGTCACGGTACCTATGTGTGTGTGTGTTGATCAATTACAGACATTCTGCACCATATTACAAAGATAATGTATTTTTTATAATATGAAATTGTAAAGCATCCATGTAAAAATAATAAATTCGTTGTGTGATCATCCATTTATACTTCAGTAATATACTTATTCGGCTTATAGTTATATGCTTATAATAATGTGATACCTATGTTTGTTTATCAATTGACGACAATTTGCGCCATATTTCAAAGATAATGTGATTTTTTTTTCTAATAAGAAACCTTTATAGGATATTAATGTTTTCTTTCTTATTCACGTCCCACAAGCGTTTTCATGTTTCTGACTTAAGTAGACTGTTTTGTGCCACTATTTTTAGTACGAAATTGTATAAAATTCATGCTATAATAAAAGATATTTTCTCCGTTTCCCTCGATTGGAATTCTGGTTTATACTGACTAGTTTACGCTGATATTTGCGCACATGCTTACCTGTGTAAATGTGTACGTGTCCACGCTATGCGTATGACAATCTGTAGAATGCGTATGTATTGCCTCGACGCATAGAAATGCATTTGTGTGTGCTAACGAGTTAGGTGTAAATATGTGCGTGGGTATATGTGTGCATGTGTATGTGTAAATATTTACATGTATACGTGCATATATATGTGTACTAAACTGACAACTAGCATTTTACTAGAGATATTGGTCTTTTTTCTGTGCACTCTCAACTTGTAACATTACCTAACTCGTCATATCTTTAGTATTGTAAAGCATTCATGTAAAAACTATACATTTGTTGTGCGATCATCCATTTATATTTAAATAAAATGCTTGTTAACTAATGACCGTTATGTTAAAATTGTTGAATCAGAAATACAAAACCTATAATCTTCTTGGACCTCATGCTTATATGTACACATGTGTATATGTGTGTGCGTGTGTGTGTGTGTGTGTGTGAGTGTGTGTATGGATATACACACACATGCATACGTATGTGTACATATGTGTGTATATGGATATATATTTATATATATATATTTTTCTTTTTTTCATGCTTCCTTAAAATGACACTTGTGAACATTGACCGAAACAAGCGATTTCATATATTATTTCCTGGCGTCAAGAATTGCGAAGTTTTATATCATGTACATGTAAACTGTCAAAAGTGTTTTCACCCCACAATGAAAATGCATCGTCCATGAAATTGTGTTATCTCTTACAATTATCATTACATGTATTATCAAATGTAGACTAAGCTAGATTAGGAGTTCATTGCCCTCAATCATTTCTTTTGACTAGTGACACGAGTTTTTCAATACTCGTGTGTGTGTATCTTCTAAGTGTATTAATTTTAAGATATTTTAAAAACCAATGATGGGACTTTTGTACCATCTCTATCGGAAATAAACCGTTTTTCTTTTCTTTCTTTCTTTCTTTCTTGGCCACGTAGGAAGTGAACAAAAACTTCACAGAGAGGTTAGACATTACCAAAAATTTGTCAAATCAAACGTAATTTCTCTGGTTGCTTGGAGCGAGAAAGTTCAGGATTTGCCACGCTCTGAACGGTCAGAAAGACGGGAGGCAGGGGTACGGGAAGAGGGGGGGGGGGTACGGTTTTGGTGAGGGGTGATTGAGGGAACAAGGACACTTCAGAAGTTCAGACAGGCCTATCGTTCGAGACTGGGCTGAACACACCATTTCCCTCGTGTTGCTAGCACTGCTTTGTTAGCTTCGTATTTAAATTGCACTGTTTTAAGCAGAAATAAGGCAAAAGTTATTATTTTCTTTTCGCAGTTCCTCAGGCAGCAAACCCATTCACTGATAGTTTGATTTTATAATGAGAGTAGTATGACACAACCCTCATAGAGGTCTATTGTTTCAGACATGTACATGGTTTCACATTTTACTCGCTCAGTTTCACAACGTTTCACATTTACAGTAATTGTTGTCCCTCTTCCACGTTATACGTCACTATTTCACCAAAATTTCTCGATAAAACGACAGAGTTACTCACAGGTAAAGTAATTTGAACACAATTTTATGAATTAAATATCTAAATTAAGCGTCATATACACTCAACATGAGGGTTTTTTGCAATAACAGATGAGAGCAACCGAAGATGAAAAAGTTTTTTATCCTTCTCAGATTTAACGTCACTAGTTAACCAACATTTTCCATCAAAAGAACAAGATAATAGTTTAAGCCAATTTGGTGAATCAGAAATTGATTGTGTACGCTAGAGATTTTTCAATCATTCATGCTCTATTGTAACATAGTAATAGTTCACGAATGATGGTCACTGTTATTTTCCCAAAAGATGCGAATTTACCAGAGAACACTTTCTATTTTATTTCGACGTTAGAGACCACGGCACTTGTTGTTTGTTCCACGTTAGGACGGGAGGTAGTTTAGAGGGATGGATCGGGGGTTTAGGGGGTCGAGGGTGAGCTTGCTTGCGGTTCACCTCGCCGTGAGGGCAGCAGCACAGCTTCGCAAATTTACACATCGCGCCACTCTGATCTGCTTGTTAAAATGATCACAACTGAATCAATTCGGCACTGAAGTTCACTGTCACCATTTAGTTAGGTAGAGGGCACATTCACGGACGCATAGTTTTCATTTTGCACGTAGTGGAATTTTCCTTCCCTCACATTCTTAGCAATTTAGCTCCGGTGACTTGGAGCGTGCGTACACGGAGAACTTCGGCAGACGGAGAACTCCGGCAGTAACGTAAGAGGGCAGCTTAAGCCTCCACTTCCCGGCACACCGCTATCACCGCATTCGCGAATTCAGAACCGCTCAAAAGAAAAACTGCAGCAGCAAAACCGAAATTTGATATTAAACATACCACCAAACCCCCTGGCAAGGTCGCCACACTGTCAGGGCATGCAGGATCGGCATAAGCTAGGTGGCATTTCAAAGAAAAAAAGAAACGTCTTATTGTTCAATTCAACAGTATGAATAACATTTATTCTGACTTCAAATTTAGATTTGGAAGATAAATAATTAACGATGAATTAAGATATTGCAAATAATTTTCAAGTATACTAATAGGCGAGTTTGAAAAGCGGTTAATTGTTAAACTCCGAAAGCCGGGCCAGTACAAAATTCAGAATAGAACATTGACACTAGAGCAGCTATATTAATGCAACTAAATTAAAGCAGTTCCGAATTTGCGATATAGGTAAAGGCGCAGTCACGAGGATCTGGCCTGTTGGAAAGATAAACGGGGACCATTCTTAAAAGACACCCAGTAAAGTTAGCAAAAAGTGAAAAGACGCAACAAAGTTATCAACAAGAACATAATACACATTCACGAAGTAATTTGACCAGAGACAGATCACAATGGTCACTATACACTGTAATTTCATTTGATATTCACCTGGAGTGCGGGGCGGCAAGCGAATGTGGCACAACGCTACGAGCTCCGAGGTAGAGATTGAGAAGTAGAACTTTATTGGAAGAATATCGGACTGTTGTCCTTACACCGAATTACCCGGACAAATAAGGTAATTTCTAAACTATAAAACGTACAACCTTGGAATTAGTACCAAATTAATGCTCGTGATGAGTGCAACATTTTTATGAAATTAAAAAAAAATTTACGCCCCCAGGGGGGGGGGGCAGGAAGCGGGGCTCTCGTGGCCCCTCAATAGTCGGCCGATTTTCTCTATAAGGCTCATTTAGGGCGCCTCCTTATTCCTGAACTATTGTACCTAAAAATTTGAAATTGGTTTCATTGTGAACATCAATTCATTTTCCAACTGTGAGTGTACAATAAAACTCTTATACGCTTCCTGGGGAGCCATGGATTGACGTTTTCCTACCCTCTCAATGATCGGCCGATTTTCTTTATATGGCTCATTTAGGGCGCACTGTAATTCCTGAACTATTGCACCTAAAAACTTGAAATTGGTTTCATTATACACAACAATTCATTTTCCACCTGTGGATGTATAATAAAACTCTCATACGCATCCTGGGGAGGCATGGATAAAGGTTTTCCTACGCTCTCAATGATCGGCCCATTTTCTATATAAGGCTCATTTACGGTGCACTCTCATTCCTGAACTATTACACCTAAAAATTTGAAATTGGTTTCATTTTAAACATCAATTCATTCTCCAACTGTGAGTGCATAATAAAACTCTCATACTCTTCCTGGGGGGATGACAGAGAGCAAGGTTCTCATACCGCCATAAGCCGCGCTGGCGATGCACTCCACAACTGCATTTTCATTTGTCTCCCCTGTTTCTGATATTTTTTACACAGCTCGCGTTTCGTTTTCCTCGAAACCCAAGAACTACTGTTAAATCTCATCTCAAATTAAGCCAAATAATGACTCACAACTACTATGTTTTCTCGTCAAAGATTTTTTTATCCTCGTTTCTGCCTTTCCTTTTGCTTTCTCTACTTTTCTTGGCAGAACCTATACGCTACTTCATTATGCCTATTACGAACTTATCTAATTACATTGACGATACAATGATTCACATACTTTGCTTTTCTGCGTCGAAAATACGGAAGCACTTCTGGATAAAGAGTCCATAGTTTTCTTCCCTTTTTCATTTTTATTTCCCTATCCTTCTAATAAAATGTTCTTGTTAGTCGTGTCGGACAACTTCCACTTTCTCATGCTCGTGAGTGTATTATCACAACTCTATTTTCGGTAGTTAACTTTTCGCACTGTTCCAGCTATATATATGTTTGCGAACCCACAATGACTAGATATCAATGACAGTGTAAGGTAATAGCTAAAAATATGCTTTTTCGAACTTCGAAAAAAATTATCAGCAAAAACATCGCGAATTTTTTAGCTTTTCGGTCAAGTATTTTAACTCTGTTCTGTTTATTTTCTGTTTTAAACATTTGCAAATCATTTATAACAAAAATCAGAATCGAAGACACAAAAATAGCGACTCCAACCTCGACTCCACCACATACGGAAAAGTGACTCAGACTCCGACTCCATCCCAAAACACGAGACTGTGGAATTGTACTCAACCGGTGGAGATGCTGGTCATAACTTCAAGGTAAGTAAAAATATAAGGTTGCAAAACCGTATATTTGTGGACAGAATGAGGCCACCTTTATTCAACCATTTCTGGGAAGGCAGTAAGAAACCGTCGAGTGTATAGCGGCAGTGGGCGGCTGCATTGCTGCCATCGGCGTTAAATAATCCGCTCGTTAATTTTTCCGCTTAATGTTTCCGAAACAATGTAATCCTACGTGCTACTTCTGATGCGGCCGCAACGGTAAAAATCCAATCGAAAACAAAACGCCAAGTGTGTCACCGGCCTAAGAGAGCTGATTCATGTCACTTACATAATCAAAATAGTTAAAGAAAGTTGGTTTAACAAATATCACGTATATAAAGGTTAACATCGGCATCTTTGGGATGCTTTATTTCCAATCAAGCCTGATACATATGATCTTAGCATTGGTTTTTCAAATGTCTTATAACTAACCCTATATATAGGACACCATGACGGTTCCCCCGTAAAGTCGGTACCCATTTCCGTCACCTGGGTTGAGTGGGGTATTGTGCTTGAGCTTTCCCTTATACCCAACGGGGAAAATCTCCGCGCCAGCGCCGGGATACGAACCCGCGACTCCAACATACGAGCCCGATCCCTTAACCACTGTACCACGGAGAGCACTCTTTATGAATACTCTTTACGAACAGGACAGTAATCATTTAGCATAGATGTACCGGTAGCTGAACAATGTAGAACAGAAAAATCAATAATAGCGGAAAAGGGAATGAAATACTGAGGAAAAAGTTATATCAGAAATGCCTTCTATATGAAAACGGTCAGGCGTTTTTGGAAAAACGTATGGGGTGGCATCATATCCTCTGAAATGAAAAAAAACTTGTGACAGTTTAATAGTAACATCAGCTTATCATTATGGAAGTGTATTGAGCACAACTGAACTATTCTGAAGTTCCTAAGAAATCTTTTGCGCTCGAAAAAAGAAAATACATTAAAAACGTATTTATTTCCAGCAATATTAGCGCATTTTACGCACTCAATTACATGAAGAGCCTAACGCTGAGCTTCAAGAAGTTCGTAACATAGTTGTGCTAAAATTCTAGGGAAATTGTATTGAATTGCGCGATAGTTGTGCAATAATTACAATATCCAATCAACATAATAAAATGTAGTCTCTTGGGCAAATGAGTTTGAATTTGAAGCAGCTGCTGAAGAAGTATAGAATACTACAAATTTACATCCTATACACTTGATGCAAAACATCTAGTAAAGCATTTACTCTAGGAAATCTCTTAAAAGATATATCCTTCGTTCAAAGCAGCTATTTCGGTATTTTCGAATTTTCAATAAAATCATTAGTCAATAAGTAATGTCATACATTTTTTTGAGTTGTTTTCTTTTTGTATTTTACAGAGGACTTTTTGTTCGAATTGGTATTGCTGATGATGAGCGAAGGCTCGAAACGTCCATGTTTTACGAGTCTTTTACAGTCTCGAGAATATATTTGAATGAGAAATGTTTTATAGCATATATCTTTTGTTAGTGCGTTATAATGTGACATTACAGAGAGCGGAGTATAAGAGGTAGGCACAGTAATTTTCAAGAAAATTAAACACTAAAAAAGATTATACCGATCGAAGATTGACATTTTCGTGATTTGAATATGTTTCAGCATTATTCTTTAAAATGCTACTGTGAGGTTTATCATACCTATGCTCAGATTTAAAGAAGAAACGAAGTTTCTATCAGAAGAGGTTTGTCTAAACAAAATAAAGTATGAAAAACACGAAAGTAAAATAAATAGACTTAAAATCGGAACATAAATTTCCATGCTTCTATAAATATGACATCCCCAATGTACATCCTCAAAAGTTCAAAAGAAAATATTTGACTCAATATATTCAAACGTGTCGGGCTTGAAGGAATAAAACATCCGTTTTTCGCAATTGAAAACTGTTGAACTGATTAACGAAAATACCACCGTTAGGGAGGAAAACTGAGAACACCATCGCTTAAATAACGTTCACAATTGTTTGTTTGTGAGTACAAAAATACTCGAACATCCACGTATCGAGAAGCACGAAAAAATTGAAACATTAAAGAAAAAAAAGAAAAAAAAGAGTTTATTTCCAATTGAGATGGTACATAACTACCATCATTGGTTTTTTAAATATCTTAAAATAATTACACTTAGATGATACACACACACGAGTATTGTAAAACTCGTGTCACTAGTCGAAAAGAAATGATTGAGGGCAATGTACTCCTAATCTAGCTTAATCTACGTTTGATAATACATGTAATGATAATTATAAGAGATAACACAGTTTCATGGACGATGCATTTTCATTGTGGGGTGAAAACACTTTTGACAGTTTACATGTACATGGCATAAAACTTCGCAATTCTTGACGCCAGGAAATAATATATGAAATCGCTTGTTTCGGTCAATGTTCACAAGTGTCATTTTAAGGAAGCATGAAAAAAATATATATAAATATATATCCATATACACACATACGTACATATACGTATGTATGTGTGTGTATATCCATTCACACACACACACATACACACATATATATATATACATATATGTACACATAAGCATGAGGAAAGAAGACGCGCTATGAACACCAAAGTCGTCGCAGTTGTCCACGCGCATTTACTATGGTATAGTTTCACTCGAAATAATAACCAACGTTCATAGAATATTAGTGCAAATAGAAAGAGGTCTTATTACATACAACGTCACCTCTTAGTCATTTCATTCAATGCGCACAAGTGTAGCAAACACGAGCCGTCACGGAATATGCTAGGTTTAATTAATTAAGACTTCTTAAAGCATCGTGAGTCGTGCCAGCGTGTGTTATTCATATAGATTCACAACGGGGTTTATCGATATAACTTACAAAAATGGAGTGCACATTACGCACATTTAGAATTAAGAAAGCGACATTAGCCCGAATTGAAAATTCAACATGTGAGACATTGCTAGGCAGCCCATAGATTTTTTGCATAGTGCAAATGGGTCAGCCAACACCGCAGCATTGTACGTTCGTTTAAAACGAAGAGATTTCCAATTACATTATACATTTATCTCGCATGCAGTACAATTCATGGCGATCGTTTGCATCAATCTTAATACCAAAAATACAGGTTTCACCTGCGAGAATACAATATAGCTTAATATATGCGACCCAAATGGCATTGCCCGCAAACCTTTATGCGCTTTGAAACTTCCTTCCACACAAATAAATGAGAGAAACCAAGAGGGAAACAGAGAGAAAGATGAATGGAAGGAAAGATTACTAAAACAAAAAGAGGAAATTGGATCCTTTGTTAGAAATGAAATTATGACGTCTTGATGGTAATACTTACACGTAGAATTCTCTGAACTTGAAAATTGAACGGAGGGCACGTCTTTTCTAGCCTTTGAAATCGTGTCCTTTCTTTACGATATCGTACAACGAAATTGCATCATTAGCTTCTCGTAAATTTTTTCTTTACTTTGAACACTATTGCCTAGAAGCGTTATATATATAAGTAACTTAACCTTTCACTGCATAGTGTGTCGAATATGACACAAACTGAATTTTGCTGTGTGTAGGAATAATTGATTAAAACAAGTGCATTTCTGCGGTTTGTACCGCTAATAAGACATACTCTACGAAAAATAAAAGCGAATGAAACATGTTCGACACACCCCTCCAGCGGCAGAGTTAGTTTGAACTCCAATACAGACGAGTGCTGGCATTGCTATTTTTCTATTTCCGAAAATAATTCATGCAGTGAAGGGTTAAAAACATAATCCTCGTAACGCATACTGGAAAAACACTCTCGTTAGTGCGCACTTGTATTGGAATATGAGCAAAGCGACACAGGAACTGGTGATTGGAGGATATGTTAATAGTAAATTGGACAGATTTAAATTATTTTGCGTCTAAGATTAAGAGGTCGACATTCAGAATAATGTTTTTCGTAATAAAGCATCGACTAGTTTACCAAAGTAATGAGCTCGAAGGGAATAGTGTTTTATCATAAGACAAATTTAAAAAAATTACTAACTACGCTAATAATATTGGCACAAAAAAGTTCACTGGAGATAGGGACAGGAGAATTGTTGTACAATAGTAACCATAAAATTCGCACCATAGCAGGAACAGTGCAAAAAGTTAACTACCGAAAATAGAGTTGTGATGATACACTCACGAACGTGAGAAAGTGGAAGTTGTCCGAGAACAAGATCTGAAACAAGAACATTGTATTAGAAGGATAGGGAAATAAAAATGAAAAGGGGAAGAAAACTATAAGCACTTTATCCAGAAGTGCTTCCGTATTTTGGACGCAGAAAAGCAAAGTATGTGAATCTTTGTATCGTCAATGTAATTAGATGAGTTTTTAATAGGCATAATGAAGTAGCGTATAGGTTCTACCAAGAAAAGTAGAGAAAGCAAAAGGAAAGGCAGAAACGAGGTTAAAAAATCTTTGATGAGAAAACATAGTAATCGCTTAACTGAGATGAGAGTTAACAGTAGTTCCTGGGTTTCGAAGAAAATGAAACGCGAGAAGTATAAAAAATATCAGAAACAGGGGAGACTAATGAAAATGCAGTTGTGGACTGCATCGCCAGCGCGGCTTATGGGGGGGGGTATGAGAACTGTGGTGGTATGAACACACACCACCACACAAGCTTAGAAGCGCCACCTCATAGCCTCAAAGCGCCAGTACTAAACGACCAATAATCAGAGCTAAAGTCTGGCGCTGGGGTGCCGGACCGAGCTTTATAAGCAGCCTGCTTGGAACAGTCAGGCAACGTCGATAGAAACCTCCGTTAAGTATAGCATAAGCCTAGACGGCGAAAAGTGGGCACCCCAGTTTTGGCCAATCGGAGACCTGGACGAGTAGAGTCAGCCTCCAGCGAGGCCTATATAAACAGCCGCGCAGCCTGCGGAGCCTCAGGACACTCGCAGCGTCCCTGATATTCACACTAAGTCTCGACGCTCCGCCAGCACCTCACCCGTGGCCTTCACCGCCTCCTCGACTGCCAGCCGCCACGCCTTGTTGCTTGCTAGACGCACCAGTTCCCTGCTTGCGCCTCTGGTACTCCCTGGTCGGACGCTCTGCCAGCAGCAGCCCCACCGGTCTGCTCTCGTCCTCCAGCTACGCAGCGTCTGCCCGACAACCGTCGGTCCGCCAAGACGTCATCGGTTGCTGTACTGCTCGACTGTCATATTCCCTTGTGCCATTATTGTCGGCAATCTTCATAATAATACGGCGTTTATTCCAGTTGTGTTTTCCTCATCCTGTCGGGTTCGTTTGCACCTCAGGCACTCACTTCGGGCAAAGATATTTCACAAGTCTATCGATATTCACAAGTCAATAGATATTCACAAGTCTGCCCGGAGTGCAAAGCAGCCTGAGGGAGAACACTACAGAACCTTGCTCTCTGTCATACCCCCAGGAAGAGTATGAGAGTTTTGTTATACGCTCACAGTTGGAGAATGAATTGATGTTTACAATGAAACTAATTTCAAATTTTTAGGTGCAATAGTTCAGGAATAAGGGGGCGCCCTATATGAGCCTTATAGAGAAAATCGGCCGACTATTGAGGGGCCACGAGAGCCTCGCTTCCTGCCCTCCACGTGGGCGTAAAAATTTTTTTAATTACATAAAAATGTTGTACGCATCACGAGCATTAATTTGGTACTAGTTTTAAGGTTGTACGTCTTATAGTTTAGAAATTACCCTATTTGTCCGAGTAATTCGGGAAGGATCTTAGATCGGTTCTCAAAAACGGCGAGCCGGTCAATTTTCAGGCAACATTGGAGCAGTAAATTTTCAGAACAAGATGATGAAGAATTCGATACAGACCCCGCGAACGTAATAAAAGAACACATGAACAACGTTGCACACGAAATTACACCATTTCATACAGGCAATATAAATAGACTTGACCCTCTACAGTTCCCGCCAATCCCACTCGACGAATTCATTCAAACCTTAAGATCATTCAAACAGAAAGCCCCCGGTTCCACAGGCATTCCCACTCTACAATTAAATAACCTACCGAAAAATATGTTTACATATCTCCTATACATATTGAACAACTTCATTTCAGCAGGCTATTTTCCAGATAGGCTCAAACTATAGACCGGCCAGGGTTGAAAATTTGGCCGGGGCCGGGGCCAGAGCCAGGGTCAACAAATTTATCAAGGCCGGGGCCGGGCCGCGCTCATGTCAAAAGCTTGCCTCGGCTCCCCTTCTATCATGATCACCTGTGCTGCATGCCAGATACTGCCAGATCTTGCGTACACCTGTGATGCATGCCAGATACCGCCATTCTTCAGATCATTCTCTATCGAAACTACATCTTCATTTGGATAAGAAAACTAAAATATTACAAATTGTACAATTACATATTGCTGTCGTAATTTTCGTCACTATAACTTGTGAGAATATCTTTAGTATTTCATTCTTTTACGGAAATATAAATAATAGATATCTACTGACCGAGCTCTAGAGACACTGAATGAACTACTTGAAGAGTCGGTAGCTAAAACACACCTTTGAAGACTGTTGTTCATTTTGTGTCATAATAGTTCATCGTCAAAAATGTGAACAATATTTACATTCAAAAAACTGTCGTTGCATAGTTATATTATAATTAAATTAATATAACTGCTACCTGCTGTCTGATAACTATACATAGATAAGGTCAACGTGAAGTTTAATGCAATCACAGAAAATAATAATTATATTCCGAAGAATCAATAAAGGTACCCATTTAAGAACGTTTTACACGAATGACATTCTGCTCGCTGATGCGTTATTTTCGAATTATTGAACTTTGAAGTTGGCCTTCGCGCGCCATAGGAAACGAGCGATCGAAACGGAATTCAATTAATAACAGAAGCTAACCCCCTATTACAAACGTAAAGAGGTTGGGTCGTGAGGGGGAGGCACAGTTCTTCTAGTGAAAATTATCAATAAAGCTTCTAAACCACCCATTAGGGTGACGACCGCAAATTTGTTTACATCGGCTCCATGATGGCGGCGCCCATGGTGGTCGCCATCTTGGAGCCGATGTAAACGAGATTGCGGTCGTCACCCTAATGGGTGGGTTAGAAGCTTTATTGATAATTTTCACTAGAAGAACTGTGCCTCCCCCTCACGACCCAACCTCTTTACGTTTGTAATAGCGTCCGTTATTAATTAAATTCCGTTTCACGCGTTCGCTTCCTTTGGCGCAAAGGCCAACTTCAGAGCTCAATTATTCGAAAATAACGCATCAGCGAGCAGAATGTCATTCTTGTAATACGTTCTTATATGGGTTCCTTTAGTGATTCCTGGGATCGCAATTATTATTTTCTGTGATTGCATTAAACTTCAAATTGACCATAGATAATGCTAGTTCGTGCAGTATGTTTTAAAATCTAGCCGCTGCCTCCATTCTATCACCTCCACCATCCCACCCACCACCACCACCACCCCTGTACCTGTGATGGATGCCAGATATCGCCATTCTACAGATCATTCTCTATCAAAACTACATGTTTATTTGGGTAAGAATTGTGAAATTATATATTGCTGTCTTGATTTTCGTCATGATAAGTTGCGAGAATTTCATTAGTATTTCATTCTTTTGCGGGAACATACATAATAGATATCAACTTAACGCGCACATTTACTCTCCCCAGCAGGATACTTCTAAAGAGACTTAATCTGAGCGGGAATCGACGTTAGAACTGTTTAAAAATACTCTAGATTTGTTTGATTCATTTGAGGTTAGGAAGGGATTGCAGCGTTTCAAATTGAGATTAGGAAAAATTATAACTAAATCTCAACTATAAACCTTTCTTCACACTGCTGGCAGCACAATTTTTAACAAGAGGTCTCTGGGTAGGAAAATTGTTGGCCAACCGACAAGCGTGGCAAGGAGGAAGGTTGGGATCTCAAGAGGAAAGGCTGCATTAAAGATGGGCGGTGACATTTCCACTAAAAGGAAAAGGTGCATAACCAAAAATATAAATGAAAACAAGCCTAGTGCAAAAATTCATTAAAACTACCAATAACTACCGTATTGTGTTCTCTTACTTCCCTTATACATTCTACACACAAAGTGTTAACCACAAACGGATATTAGGAAACCCGTCTGGCATTTCAGAAATCTCACCAGCAGCCTCTGAAATTTTGGCCACGAGATCTTCCTCACATTCATTCAAACCGTTTTTGCTTAAACCTTTTAATCGAATATCACTAAAAGGAAATTTCATCATTGTACACTCTCGTACATTAGAAGTGTTTGTAACGTAAATTCAAACTAAATATAGCGAGTAATTGTATCATCCAATATCATACTTTAACACAAGAAACTGCTAATGTTTCGAAAACCCAAAAGTGTCCTGGAAATTTCATAGAAAAAGGACTGTTCATCTGGCCTTATTCTGCTTGTGAAATTGTGTACCTCTTGTAAAACATCCTGCACAAACTAGCATTATCTCCGTACAGTTATCAGTCAGCAGATTGTAATTATATTAACTTAATATATCTGAACACTTCAATGGTTTGTTTTAATCGCAACCTCATCAGAAACTTAAAACGAAGGAAATTCCGATAAAATTTATTATTTTTACTAAGAAAAGGTTTCGGAGTCCAGCTCCATCATCAGTTCATACGAAAAACAAAAGAATTATGTCTGAAATTTAAGACCAAACAAAATGAATTGCAAATACTATAAATATATCATGAAAGTATGAAAATACAAAGTATGAGACGGACAATTACAAAGAATAAAATACAGAAGCACAAAAAGAATATACACATGACACATAAGTATGAAATAAAATTAGGCTGGCACTGACGAGGAATCTACCTATTCACTATTTGCAAAAGGTACGAACTGTCAATATTGTTCAAATGAGGGTTTCGCTTGAAGATATGCAAGTACTCTAAAATTCTGAGGTCATACGGGGTTGAAGCTGAGTCTAAAATTTTGAAATCGGCAGGAGATATAAGAACATTGCATTATTAACTTAATTATGTAATAACTAAGCAACGACAGCTTTTTGAATGTAAATATTGTTCACATTTTTTGACGATGAACTATTGTGACACAAAACGAACAACAGTCTTCAAAGGTGTGTTTTAGCTACCGACTCTCCAAGTAGTTCGTTCAGTGTCTCTATGAGCTCGGTCAGTAGATATCTATTATTTATATTTCCGCAAAATAATGAAATACTAAATATATTCTCACAAGTTATCGTGACGAAAATTACGGCAGCAATATTTAATTGTACAATTTGCAATATTTTAGCTTTCTTATCCAAATGAAGATGTAGTTTCGATAGAGAATGATCTGTAGAATGGCGGTATCTGGCATGCATCATAGGTGTACGCAAGATCTGGCGGTATCTGGCATGCAACACAGGTGATCATGATAGAAGGGGAGCAGAGGCAAGCTTTTGACACGAGCGCTACCGGGAACGATGCGGGACACCTGTTTTTATTCTGCGCTACGATCTTCGATGAGGCTGTCACTACAGTAGTGCGGTGCTGTCTACACTCTCCTTTGATCGGCCTACTGAGCTGCATAGTACTAGGAGGATTCTCGGGACCGTGGGGTAGACTGTGACTTTTGCCTGCTGGGCGAAATGGCCAGTGTCTCCCGAGTGCCCCGACGCAAGCCGACTGGGATCGCCGCAGGAGGCTGCTTAGTTCGTGGAGGGAGTATATATGGAGGGAGCATAGCCGTCTGTGAAGAGAACCAGTTTTTGAGACTTCTCCTATGTTTGTGGTAACCAATAGCCGTCTCGCAAGTGTGACGTCAGCACGGAAGTCAGTTACCTACTAACTACGCTAGGGTACGCACATGCTCGGTGATTGCTCTTCCAGCGGTTGAGTTTATCGTAATCATTAATTTGGGATTCTAAGACTCCGACAGATAATAAATTGTGTTTCCTCACTCGAGGACACTTAATAATATCAAAATTACTAGCAAAGATACATTAAGAGTTGAAAACTGTAAAAATTACAGGCCCTTGAATATAACAAATTAGAGAGCGACTTGCACGCGCACCTCATCCTTCGATTTGTGGAGCGGTACTAATCTTGCTTTGGCAAATGAACGAGTTGTAGAGGAGGCGAGGAGGAGCACACTTCAACCAAGCGTCTGTGGTTGGCTCACTTGTGGGGCCTTGCCTACGAGTATGTCCCCTCCCAACTTTTGCAGATAATTTGAACCCGATTGGAATCGGCTATGCTCCCTCCATATATCCTAGCTCCATGGCTTAGTTTGCTCCCTCGTAGCTGAAGCGGTGCTGCAGCTGCCTGTTACTCTACCATGCGAGGGGTCGCCATTTTCATTTGTTTAAGGTAAAGGGATTGCCTTACTTTAATTAATCTAGGTTAACCCTAGATTCTTTCTTTCCTGAACCTTGTTGTTGTTAATTACAGTCAATGACTTTCTTTAATCTTATACGCTGTGCCGGCATTAGTCCTAAGATCTGTTAATTCTTGTTCCTAGTTCGTGGAGGCTTATCATAATGTTCTGCCTTAAATTGTTTCGTCCCATCTGAATTTATTGCTACTTGCATCCTTGATTAAACGTTTCTGCTGTCGTTTTAACATTGAACCTATTTGTGTGGATTCTCCACACAGAACTGAGTGAACTATTTACTCTCTTTGATGCTATTGCTATGCGCTATTGCTATGTACTATTGATATGTAGTTATGCCTATTGATGGTTGCTATGTTGCTATGTCTATGTTGGATCTAACCTATTTGGTGCTATTGCTATTTCGTTTTATGGTGAAGCCTATGTGTGGGATTGCTATGTTCTGTGAATAGGCTACCAGTGATCCGCCATTTCTACTAATAATAATATCCTAGACATAAAACATAATAGAATACTTGCAACAAAATTTACGGAACTTTAACGTTTTTTCATCGCTTAAAAAGTATACTAAAAGAAAAATCCAGATTATTGGCCATTCAATCCTTGGTGTTATCGCGCATTGACTACTGCAGCCTAGTATGGGGAGACACACCTCAATACCTTCAAAGGGATTTACAAAAGAGCATGAATTTCGAAGCCAAGCTGGTATACAACGGTAATTTCAAAAGAAGTGATAACGTAACTCCTCTCCTTATTAAACTCGGCTGGACTCCTATTCAAGAAAGGCTTCTCATGCAGAGGGCCCAATACGTATTCTCCTCGTTATATATACCTTCCTCAGAGCAATGCTGAGATAGTGCGTTTCCATCCACCCACTGTAACCAACCAAAAGTCGAACAGAAACAATAATTTCTAAGTCGACTATCGTTTATCTCACATAGGGCAGAAGGCTCTGTCAATATCAGGCGCCTTACTGTGGAACAAACTTCCCCTGAGTATTAAAATCCCTCAAAGACTGAGAGAATTCAAAACAAAAATAACTCATCATCTTGCGTTTCAACAATAATTCTTAGTTACAGAACATACTGAATAAGTTTTAACGAATCTTATTTCCTCAGTATTTTCATTGCTGAATAATTTCCCTTGCTCACTGTTTTATAATTCAACACATTACACAACAATTTTGAAGTATGCGTAGGTATTATCATTATGATTTGATCGCCTATACGCTGGGATTTGCAAACGTGCTTACATGTAAATGTGTGTACGTATAAGGGTGTAGGTACGCATATGGGTGTATGTACGCATATGGGTGTGCAAATGTTCAAATATACCTGCGTGCATTCAACTAGCAGCTAGCATGTAAATAATAAATACCGCCCTTTTTTCACTCCAACATCTAACACTACCCAACACGTCATTTCATTTAATTATTGTAAAGCAATCCAAAGCTTATTTGTCTTGTACATATAAAATGTTATGTTTTCAATCCACAAAATTCTGCATCTTTATTGCTTTTATAAATTAATAACGTCTATTCAACCTAAATAAACCAGCCACAGGAGACATTTTATGTCTTTCCTCTCCGTTTTTGTGCAAGCATCAAACTAGATCAACATGGTACCTATGCATGTTTATCAATTGTAGACATTCTGCACCATATTTCGAAGATAATGTGATTTTTTCTCGTTTCCAACCCCTGTAGGACATTCATGTTTTCTTTCTTATTCACATTCAAAAATGTTCATGTTGGGCTTGTGTAGTGCAAACTATCATTTCATCTCTTACGCTCTAGAGCAGTGATTCCCAAAGTGGGCGGAAACGCCCCCTTGTGGGCGTTACCAAGGCACAGGGGGGCGTTGAGTACCTCTATCTCATGAAGGGGGCGTTGATGCTCCGCTGCGTCCGTTGTTCAAACACCAAGGGACCACAAGTCCGAAATTCCGATCAAGATCGATCTTCCACATCGGGATCGGACTTGAAGGTGGAAACCTTTCGGTGGAAATGATCAGAAGTGCGAGGATCGCTATTGCAAAATGCAAGTCCGATCCCGGCTGTAACGGAAAAAATTGAATATAAGCCGAAGGCGACCTATCAGTCTCGCGAAAATGTTTCTTCTGCTAAGCAGCTTTAAAAACCGTATAACCCTGTCGCTCCCGAGCTCCAGTTCGATCTAGCGCGTGTTCAGCTATGGGTCTGCCATCTTCCTGACTTCGAAGAAGAGAGCGCTTCTCTCGTACCCGAAAGTTCACAGCTTTGTTCACCGTCTAATATGGGCTTAAGAGGGCGACCCTGGCTGCCGAGACTTCGAGCCCTCGTCTTCTTGAAGGGCAACCTTCCTTTACTCAGGAAAACCCACGAGGTGGAGGTGAACGAGCAAGACGAGGTCTGAGCGGGGCAATTCAAACAAAAGGACAGATAGCGTTGCCTTTGTTTCATTTAATGTAATTAAATTGGATAGAATTTAGTAGTAAGTTAAGTAGACATGTTGCAGTTTAGTATTTGACACATAACAAAAAAAATGAATTTAAAATGTATCTTTTCTATTCTATATCAGTATAGATTGGAGCATCAGTATATATATATATATATATATATATATGACGTCGTATACTCATAATGAACCTAAATTGCTTTAAAAACGCTGTAAAAATTGGGAATCGCTGGTAAATCTTAAGGCCCCCTCACACGCGCAAATATATCTGCAGACATATCCGAACTGGTGCTGGATTCGTGCGTTTGTACGCTCATTTCAGGGTGATAAGAGGCAGATCAGCTATGCTTGATACTTTTGGAGCGACCGGCCGCAAACCTTGACACTACGTCAGTGTCAAGCCTGTCTTCGTGTTTGGTGCGCGACTGTACTCTGCCTCTCTCTCTCCTTGTGCACTGCATCAAGCCATTTCACATTTGTTAATTCACTACTTTTTAGGAACCATTCTTTAGCTCCATTTTAGCGAGCTTTTACACCTCTTTTTTTTCCTTATTCATTGCAACTATAGCGAATCCCATCAGCTGTACGAACTCGACGTTTAGAGCCGCTATGCTTTTGCGTGCTTTCCACCTAACTGCTACTGGCATACTGAAGCGTGTGCCACAGACAGAACACTTATCTTGTACATGATCTGTGCGTGTGCCAGTCTTTGTCAGGTTTGCACTGTGTTGTTTGCATCGTGTGAGGGGCCTTGAGACCGACAAACCAAACTCAGTTCAGATTGTCTGCAGACATTGTACGTGTGAGGGGGCCTTTAGGATCGGAAGATCTGAAGTTCGGGATGGCTTCAAATTTTTTGGTGGTGGCATCGAAAAATCGTATTCGGAATTAGCAATTGACCGGGATCGGAAGTTCGGGATCGAACTAACATTTTGAGGATCGATGCCCACCACTGAAACTAACTCATCGATGCAATGCCCATCACAAGTTACTTCTCGCCTCGTCATTACTTGTCTCACGAAACGACAGAATTGTTTCCCTCATGACAAAGCAATCACAGAAAAACGACGAAAAAACGACTCGATTGTTCGTACAATATTTCAAAAATTATTGCTAGATCAGGAAAACTGCATACAATGTGCGAGTTTGGCTTTGCCCGTTATAGAAGAAGTCCTATAAACAGTGGTCCATCATGCTTCACCACGGGCAATTACCAAATCTATTCCTCTTAGTATTAATTGTGTTCAAAGAAAAGTTGATGAAGTCTTTAAAGATATTGAAGACATTTTACGTAACATACTGAAAGAACAATAATTTGGCTTACAGTTAAGGCGAGTCCACACTACCAAACAATGAAGCACTAGAATTGCGGTTTGCGAAAGAGCTTGATGCAGATATTCGCGGTGAGTCTATTTTTTGTAGCTGTTTAGCTGTTCTTTAAAGAAAGAGGCCTCCCTATGTAAAATATCATTGCTTGTGCAACAGACGGAGCTCCCGTATTAACTTGGCAAAACAAAGGGTTTCTTGCTTATTTGAATAATGCACCTGGTGTATTTATGATTCATTGTGTAATTCACCGATAGCATTTGGTTGCAAAGAACTTAAGCAACGATCGTCTCTCTAAATCTTTCGACGCTGTTATCAAATCAGTAAACAAAATAAAATGTCAACCCCCCAATTCTCAAATATTCAGCAACTCTGTCAAGAAAATGAAAAAGAATGAAGAATTTGATTGTCTTCTGTTATACACCGAAGTAAGGTGGCTTTCCAAGGGAGATTTTTTGAAACGATTTTTTTCTCTGTCCAACACCGTAGTGGAGTTTCTACAGCAGAATGAATTCTGCGCCTTAAGTGATGATCTCATAGCTTGCATAAGTAACATCGCTTTTTTGGCAGACTTATATGACACATTCAAGGATTTAAATTTGCAACTACAGGGTAGTAATGTAAATTTTATCAAGGCAAAATAGAAGATTTGCAGTTTCACCGACAAGCTTACTCCTTTTAAGAATAATATCAGCTTCCGAAATTGTTCTCAATTTCCAAATTTTTGCGAGCTAAGATATGAAGAGTTTGGCACATCTGAACAGGATGATGAGATCCTGATTTACTGTAATCTGTTGAATTCTTTGCATGAAGACATGAATCGTAGATATCAAGATTTGATCAAATGGAAGTATCAGACTAGCTGTTTAAAAACTAGAAAAGTGACAACAATTGTGCAACATAAGAATAGCTATTAGCTGTAAAAACGATTTCGAATTAAACCTCTTCTTAAAAATCATATCATGCATTGCGGTTACAAAGAGCAATTCATGAAAAGTATTCGAAGTTTTCGGAGGTAGTAAAACTTTATTACTCGCTTTTTCTTCTTCATACATGGCTGAAAGTGAATTTAGCGCAGCAACGCAGCTTCTCAGTGAACAAAGAAACCGACTCCAGATAGTACAAAGGGGAGATTTAAGACTACTTCCCAGTAGCGTTGAGCAAAAATAGACGAATTGGTAAAAAAACATCAAGCTTATCCATCTCATTAAAAGAATGAAAGGTAAGTTCTAATTATTTATAATTATATTAACTTTAAAATACTGAGTCGCGGGTAATGAAATGTGAAAAGGATAAATTTAACACAAAGAGGGCGTTGTTGAAAAATCTCTTGTCCAAATGTCTAAAATGTTTGGTCTAAAAATGTTTGGGAAACACTGCTCTAGAGGATATTATAACAACCGCACCTAGGCGGTTGATGTCACGTATTTCTGCAATTATGCAGTACTTGATAACCGTTGTAGAATAATCGTTTTCATGTTTCAAACCCAGGTAGACTGTTTTGTGCCACTATTATTAATACGGAAATATTATAAAATTCATGGTGCGATAAAAGATATTTTCTCAGTCCCTTGATTGGAGTGCTAGTTTATACTGACTAGTTTCCGCTGTAGGGATGGATTTTCTTGGGTTAGAATTGTTATCAATACAGGAAAACCCACCAAGGATGCAGTTACTCATATGATGCGCTGTCGAGACAGATAGCCAGAGAGTTAATCAGACAGTCACCGCCGAGAGTCTGCGGCGTGTGTCCATAAAGCACAGCGGTGCCCTGCTCCTTTGCTATATCTCCATATCAGCTCCAATAAACCATCATCGCGAGCTGCTTGTCACTACCCCCCTTTGTCAAAAGACGCAGACACGATCTCTAGGACAGATCCTGTGTGGAACCGCTAGGACCTCAGGGTTGATTATATCGTGACGACATCCGAAAATCCAAAACCGACAACGCTGATATTGGCGCATATGCTTACTTGTGTATATGTGTACGTGTGCTCGCTATGTGTGCGTATATGGGTGTGTGTCACTACGTAATACATCATTTCACTTCATTATTGTAAAGAATATATAAAATGTATATATATATATATATATATATATATATATATATATATACGTTTGTTGCGCGATCACTCGCATGTGATAAATAAGACGCGTATCAACCAATGATCTTTTCGTTGCACTATTTAATTAAGCATCGTTACAATATTTAATTGGAAATTGTAAGCAGCAACACAAACTAAAAAAGTTGTTACCAACCTCCATTGCTCATGATCCTATATTTCAAGACATCGCACAGCATTTTTGTAAAACGCGTTTGCATTGTGACTGCCTCGATATGTTTTTGTGTGTGTTAGGTGTATGTATGTGCATGTATATGTGTATATATGCACATGTATATATACACGTATGTGTGTACTAAAGTAACAACTAGCATTTGTACTAGAGTTACCGGTCTTTGTTCTGTTCACTCATCTCTTTATTATTTATTGTAAAGCATTCACGTAAAAATCAATAAATTTGTTGTGTGATCATTAATTTATACTTAAATAAAATGCTTATCAACTAATGACCGTTGTGTTAAAAAAATTTCAATTAGAAAAACCAAACTTGTAATTTTCGTGGTTTTCATGCTTGTATTTTTTCATGCTTCCTTGAAATGACATTTTTTAACATCTGCCGAAACAAGCAATTCTAATTTCATTTCCTGATGTCAAGAAATTCAATGCTTTATGTCACTGTCAAAAGTGTTTTCCCCCCATAATGAAAATGCATTGTCAATGAAATTGTGTTGTCTCTTATAGGCACCATTAGGAGTACATTGCCCTCAATAATTTCTTTTCGACTAATGACATGGGTATTACACTACTCATGTGTGTGTATCATATAAGTGTATTTGCTTTACGATATTTTAAAAACCGATGATGTACTAACTTTTTTGTACCCTCTTTATTGGAAAAAACTGTTTTTCTCTTCTTTCCTTTTATTTGTTTTTCTTTTCTTTTTCTTTTCTCTTTCTTTCTTCTCTAAGTATCTGTGTGCACGTGTACATGTTCACACATATATACATACATAGTAGTAGTAATAATATCAATTTGCTAGCGCTTCAGTGCCTGCACTATGTCGCGCCGAAGGTCTCGCAATTCGAGTTGTCTCCACGTCTCAAATTTCGAGGTCTCACTGCCACAAACATCGCAACGCAGTTACGCAAGTCACAGCAACTATTAAACAAACAAAGACGCGATAGCCACGAGTGTGATTTGAACAACACTTGATTTCATTGGTGGCAGTAGTAGTAGTAGTAGTAGCAGCAGCAGCAGCAGTAATAAAAGAGCTGCTAGTTCAATACCATACTCCTCATGCGTAGGGTTCAATCAGTTCATATAGTCACCTTAAGGTACATGCACAGTTTGCACATTGAGCAGCAGCCTAACCCCCTAATGGGGGTCTCAGCTGCCCACCCAATTATGGCCGGGCGCCTTACCCGCGCTGAAACCCCCAGGGGCATTGCGCAGCGCGCCCGGCCATTTTACGGTTCAGTGTTTACATCGCATTACCATGCGTAGAATCTTCAGGCTAGATTTTTGAAGACAGATTACACGCTCCAATAAACGACTGCAGCGCTGTCACATTATAAGTTGACCGCTCAGCCTCCCCAAGTATTCCGGTCATAACATCCTGTGCACGACCGCGAAGGTGCGGAAAATGCAGATTCCTGGCAACAGCATACAGGGGACACTCCGCGAGGAAGTGCTTTACAGTCAAAGGCACACGACACCGTTCGCACTGCGGCTGTGGTAGCCGCTCCATCAGGTGGCCGTGTGTTAGCCGCGTATGGCCAATACGGAGGCGACAAAGCATCACCTCTAACCGGCGACTACGACAACTGGACGATATCCACTCACGTATAGTGGGTTTAATGCTCCTTAATTTATTGCTATCGTTAGCAGCGTTGTCCCATTCCTGCTGCCATCGTTCTCTCACTGCCGCTTTGATCCGAGGGTAATAATCTCGGAAAGGAACCATCAGATTTAGAGTCTCTTCGTTTGCCTCTGCGGCCCGTTTAGCCTCCTGGTCAGCTCTTTCATTGCCAGACACTCCTACGTGGCCGGGCACCCAGCACAACGTCACAGATTTACGCTCACGTGTTAAATCTATTAAGTTCATGACGATCTCACCAACGAGCGGATGGGTACTATTATGCTCTCGAGTGGCCTCCACAACACTTTTTGAATCCACAAAAATAGCAAAAGTATCATGCACACAATGTTTAATTAGTCGGAGGGCCTCCAGCACACCGTAAAGTTCCGCAGTGAAAATGGACGACTCTGGGAGCAATCTCTTGGCGCTCACCATCTCCCCCGACACAGCGGCACAGCCTACAGCGTCTCCCATCTTTGAGCCGTTGGTATAGAACTTTATCGCACGGGCATGTTTTTCGGCAATATGGTCCAAAAAGATCCCCTTTAGTATGTGTGTAGGCATAGAATCCTTCTTAGGCATTTGACATCCCGGACAAAAACTCCCGATTGGGACACGCCACGTGGGAAAACTTTCCAAGAACACTGGTTGTATTCTCATTGGCCTCAGCTGCATTGCAACCACGACTGCCGAATAATCTTCCGATGAGGGCAGAAAGTAAGGGAAAGGCGGATGTCGGCCTTGTGGCGCATGCACGCTGGTCCATGCAGGAGACAAGGGGACTTGTTCCAATCGCGCCAAGTACTGAAGGGTCAGCTGCACACGGCGGTGCCGTAAAGGAGGTTCACCGCTCTCCACACACAAGCTGCTGGAAGGGGACGACCTAAAAGCGCCAGTGCAGATTCTGATAGCAGCATGATGCACAGGGTCCAGCTTCGAAAGTGAAGTCGCCTTAGCATATTGATACACTATGCAGCCGTAGTCTATTTTGCTTCTAATAAGAGTACGATATAGTCTCAGTAGGGTCATCCTGTCAGCCCCCCACGTCAGGCCGGCCAGGCTGACATACATATATATACATACATATGCATGTATATGTTTATATTTCTATGTTTTGTGTATAAGCAAAACCTCAAGACACATTACATATTACCTAAAGCTCGATGACCAGTTAACACTGAACCAAATTCCAGAAATAAATATATTTATTGCGCCTGCTTAATGATTAAAAAATAGATCTATCACGTTCCCAGAGGGCATTTCTGTGAATAGAAGAAATGAAAAATATAAACAGACAAATGAAATAAAGAGCCCGTGAAAAAATTATCTCTCTGTCCGTATGTTGAACAAGCCATGAATTTCATTTTTGCGTGTAAGTTGGTTTACGCGTTTCTAGATGAGCGTGCTGTGTTGCGCGATGTTCTTTAAAAATTACTTTGTGACTAAATTTTTCTCAATACTTGATAGTCATTTAGTATGGTGTTTTAATCTGTTCCGATATAGCGTTTTTTTATCTATTTTTTACTTCAATTCAACTAATAATTTAGGAGTTCCGAAGAATTCTTTAGTAGTATTTGAATTATTTACAAGTTGTTAGCCATCTCTTGGATTACAAAATATCCAAAAGATGATATTTTTTATCATTTATTTAACTATCCCTTGGCAGGGTTAATCTATTAGCACGCTACGTATGGTTTGTCTATTAGTACGCCTCGTATAGTTTGTCTATTGGTCGCTTCGTATGGTCTATCTATTCGTACACCTCTGATAGTTTGTCTACTAGAACACCTCGTATAGTTGGCCTATTAGTACGCCTCTTATGGTTTTTCCATTTGTGCACCTCGGATAGTTTGTTTGTTTAATACTCCTCGTATGGAACGTTTGTCTTAGGACATCTTATATTCAAAAATTTGTTAAGTCCAATATGTTGGCAGGTATCTCATGTGGCAACGTTTTTGGAAATCAATGGTTTTTCTTTCTTTTGGGTTGGTTAGTACCTCAGGTTCTCGCTTGGGGCATTGATATTCAAAGTCCATAGATATTCATAGTCTACCCGGAGCGTTAAGTCGCGTGAGGGAGAACACTACAGATGTATTCCTGTTGTTGCTTAATCTAGGCTTGATAATGCAGGAAACTACAATTAGTCACGTTGCGTTGTTGAAAACATTCTTTTCAGTGCACACCTACATTGAAATACGAGCTTAGGGACTTGCGGTATAAGGATTTTTTTTGAAAAGTAAAACGGGTGGATTAAAATAATTGACGTCTAAAGCAACGAGGTTGACATTCAGAACTATATTTCCACTCCTACGTATCAACTAGTATGCCAATCAAGGGACTCGGAGGAAGTATTTTTTATCACGCCACAAATTTATGATATTTTCATGCTGTCACAAGTGGCAGAAGTCTACCTGAACCAGAAACATAAAAAGGATTGTTTTACAACGGAAACCAAGACATGTACAACGTAAATGGAGTAATACGTGAAATGAACCCACTAGATAAGGCTGTCGTAATATACTCAAGAGCGACAGAAATGATATGATAAATTGCACAACACAAGGCTAATAAGAACATTTTAGGACGTGAATAAGAAATGAAACATTGATATCCTGTTTCAGTTAACACAATATAAAAATTTACATTATTTTTTGCAATGTCATGATGCAAATGTTTTTAATTAATAATAATTGATAGGTGCCATGACGGTCCAGTTTAATACTTGTACAAACGCGGAGAAAAAAACACAAAGATGTATTCTTTAGCCAGTCAATTGAAGTTCAAGAGTGTTTTTTAATTCATCTAAGCAATGAAGATAAATGAAATTTTTCGAGTGAAAACACTTGTGACAGTTTACACGTGCATTGACATACAAAGTATAAAGGGGTGTTTACACTAGGGGACATTTCGGCTGTGAGGCGCGACTCGTGTAGCCGAAGCTCACCACTGAGGCTCAAATTTGTGTGTGTGAGCCCGAAGTTCCCGATTCGCTTTGGTTGAATCCGTGGAGCGGCTACACGTGTGCGAGGCGCAGCTCTAGACAGGTCAGTGTGCGGATGACAGTCATCAAATGAGGTTGCGCCTCTCGCTCACCCGTAATGGCTGACTCAACACTGCCGCGAGAAACTACACTGCTTCTAATTGAAATGTTCTAAGCCCATCAATGCATTTGGCAGACTAAAAGCTGCGAATATAAGGAGGCTGCTTTCCATTTTATTTTAATGAAAATGAACGAATATAGTAACATTTCACTCATGCAAATAAAAAAGAGATTACGTAGCTACGATGCAGCAACAATATTTACACAAGCTCGTCGACGGCAATCCATATTTCAAAGCAGCAGGCCACACTGACTGGTTTTGTGCTGCATGGCTGCCACTTTTGTTTGACCAAAAAATCTAGTGTGACCTCAAAAAATATCGAGAAACATCTAGATTTAAAAATAAAACATCCAAAAATATATCTAGAAATGAATTAATTATCTACTATAATAAATTAGTTGAACAATAGCATATAAGGATATTTATATCATAAATCGCTTTATATTAGGCAATTTATCTTTATATGAATTATCTAGTATCCTGATATTTACCCTAATAAAGCTTGGTATCCAAATATTCTTCAATTCCACACGTGTTGCGAGTAGAAAGGTCAGTCTCTATTGCATTGCAATTATCAATGCTCAGATTCCTACTTAAAAACAATTGTTTTAAGGCTTTCACACCGCTATCTTCATCACTTTTAATAATTTTGCAATTACTAAGTAAGTTGATTCTACTTCATTAGATTCATTGCTTTAGTATATAACTGATACACCAAGTAGTTTCATGATAGAAATATCATTGCTTCCATCCAACAATAAACTGAACTCATTATTACCAATATCATTGGTCAGTCTTTCGTCAAAATGAGGCCACAATACATTCTTGATAATCTATGTGCATTTTATTCCATGATTTTTTGATATCATCACTAGTTTTGCAATTGGAGATAGTGTTCTTTAGCTTATGAACCGTGAAATAGCCGTCTTGGTGTCGTTCATAATCTGAACATAACACGATCAGAATTTGGTTGCCTCACTATTCAGAATATTTGCTTAAGTGAATTAACAAATATAATAAGAATGAAGTAGAAAACAACCATTATGGTAAATTCCTAATTCGAATTTACAGTAATCTGTCATATACATAGCTTAAATGTAATTCTAGCTAGAAAATTTCTAGCACGCTGAAAAAACTATATAGATTTTATAGCTAATATCTAGGTTCGAAATTTTACATCTAGGCATCAGCAAAAACATCTAGATCTAGCTATATAATATCAAGAGTCGCAGCCCTGTTGAGCAGCGCGCGCTCCATGGCTCGCTCCGATGGTGTCTAGTCTAAACGCACATGTCTCTTGTGAAGCTCCACACGAGGCGTCTACACGTGAGCCTGCAGCAAAATGTAGACCAGTGTAAACGGCCCTTAAGTCTTGGATTTCCGTGGCTCTTTTGCTTCCTCTTATATTTTCCACTTCACTTTCATTTTTCTTCCGGTACACTCTGTGCTGAACTCATTCTTTCCTTTTGCTACCGACCTTCCTGTCTAATTTGACAGTAATTTTCGAGTTTTAGAACGTAGACGTTGTCGCGAGTAGCGTTCAGGCACTAATGGAAATGCTGGAATCGAGCGGACAGAGAGCTACGTGATGTAAATTCAGCTGTGGGCAGTGTCTAAAAAAATATGGTCAGCGAGACGTGAGTGCTTCTATGACCGTAAATGACGCGGTTGTCTCAGCCTTTATTTAATCAATTACAATGATAAAAAGACTATATACTATAATCAGCATTCGCAAATTTAATGTATCAGAATTAAACCCGCCTGAATTGAGATATTCATGTAAATTCTAGTTGAGCTATTTAAATCTTAATTCCTTAAAGTTAACTTGAGTGAATTTTTACAATTGAAAATTAATTTGACCTGTATCATAATAATAACTAGTATTAACAGCAATGAGAACACTCCCTTTATTTTTTAATTTCCCCAAACATTCGGATGACAAATATTGGTCTATGATTGTTAACATTAGTTTTATCACCATTTTGTAAATGAGTGTTACGAGAGTAAATTTTAGACAATATGGGTAAAAATTAAATGAAAGGGAATGAATTACTGAATTTAAAAGAATCAAACGTATTAAATCACTCATATATTTTAACACCTTTCGTATGAACGATTTCAATCCGTTGTTTCCTTTTTCACATTTTGGCATGGACATCGAATACATTAATTATCATACAATAAATGTGACTGCCTCAACAATTTCTATCGACGAGGGGAAGGTTCAGAAAAGTCCACGGATGATGCAAAACTTGTCTTAAGCAGCCATTTATAGTACATAAATTTTCCTGAAATAGAAAGGTCTAGTTAGCACAAAAGTAATACAAAAAATATACAGTTTTTAGAGATTGCATATCTAAAAGTGATTCAGAGGGCAAAGCAGAAAATAAGGACGCAAAAATTGGGGCAGAACTGCATCACTGGCACAAGAAAATCTAATTCAGAGAACACGGGTAATACTTCAGCGGCTCATTCAACACCCAAATCATTGGCGAGACTTAGTACAATTTTCATACGAGCATCCCAATGGCACAATCAGATATAACCAGTCAACCTAATGAGGCCCTCATTAAATACTAAGGTCAGGCAGTAGGCTCTACACACTAATGTCCAACCAGGTAGATGCTGAATTGAAGTTACACGGCTATTCCCATATAAAAATGCATGTCCAACCCGGTAGACGCTGAACTAAAGTTACACAGCTATTCCTACGTAAACAGTGCCTGACAACTTGAGTTGTTTCTGACTCACATGACTAGTCACAAAAGTCTATCAATCTATAGTACCACCTGGGCATAGTTAAAACACACCCATCTATAAAGGTGGTTAATAAGTGAACAAGGGGGCACACTTAGACACCTCTGAACAAGTAAATAGTTACCTAACAGGCATGAACACATCATCAACCAGGCAATATAAAATATCTGCAGCACAGTAAAAATCACACAAATAAAAATAGGCAGAAACCACCACACTCTACAGACTGGTAAAATAGCAACTTGAGTGAGGAATTACACAATTCTAGAGTCCAAATACCAGAGTTTAAATCCACTAACATTAATCGTGAATGATAACAAGGATCTATATAATGCAATGTGCTTAGATCAAATCAACAACTGAGCACAATGAATCCAGCTGTGAATTCCAGCAAATAAATTAAGTAGCACTGACAAGCACAGAACAAATCAGGCTCAACAATATAATCAAACATGACTGAGTGTTTGCAAGAAAGTCTCACAACCCTGTCCAACACAGGGCAATACCACTAGACAATTTGAGCCAGGTACAAATAGGTAAACACAGCATTACATTATATTGGCACCGCGAATGAAGAATCAGTATCTAGAATTGTAAAAGCACAAACAGAAAAACTGTGACAGCACACATTCTAACATCCCCTGAAATCTTTTAGCTTTTCTAGGACCTAAGAATTCACTGTCTAGTAGGAGACACAAAACAGACATCTATAAGGACCCAATGCACTTAATATTTAGCACTCTTTACTTACATTTCCTTCTCTGGAGTCTACACACTACTTCAACACAACTGGCGGCCTCTACTCAGCTCGCAGAGTTTAAATACCTAATGTACCGGAAGAGAGCGTTTCCGGAAAACGAGTGAACGTGCGGACTGGTTCCCTCGATATTCGAAGGCCCAAATTTTCTACCGCTGTTTGAAAATAGAAATTTCCTAAATTGCTGCGAAGGCAGCACACTCCTCTCTCTCAACAGTGCTAGGTAAGATTACTACAATATCTTTAATCGATCGCTCACAACTTTTGGTACCTCCGGAATTGTCCGTCCGCCGCAGCGTCGCCCCACGCACGCGTCCGTCCGATCCCGAGCGATGCACCGACTCTACCCGAGCCAGGGGCCACTGACATCTTGGAGACTGCGAGTCTCGTACCAGTACGATGTCCCCCTGGGACAAGGGACGCCTTGGTGTCGTCCATTTTCTGCGACGACTGATTTCTTGAAGGTAGAATTGTCTCCATAGTTGCCAGAATTGGTCCGCCAACAGCTGCACTCGCCGCCATCTTCGTGGACCATAAGCGAGGAGGTCGCGATCTGTGAACGAGTCTGACGACTGTGTGCGAGAGGCGTCCCTCATGGTTAGCAAAGTGGAGGGACTGATAGGGAACACATCATTGGGGTCTTCGGAAGGGGCGTACAGGGGCGTAGAATTTACAATGGCCGCGGCTTCTATCAGGAGGGTGTGCATATCATCACGGTTGAGTGTCATCTTTCCTGACCTCCCCAAGGTCAGGTCGAGTACCTTTCTGATCGCTCCAATTTTTCTCTCCCACACACCTCCATGATGACTCGCTCCAGGGAGATTAAATTTCCACTCGCATCCCCTAGTCTCCATGTCCTTTGATACTTTGTTCAAATCGCAAGATTGAGACACCGCACCTGTAAAGTTGGTGCCTCGATCGCTTCTTATCAGCTGGGGGGTGCCTCGTACAGAGATGAATCTACGCAATGCGTTCATAAAGGAAGGAGTATCCATCCCACAGAGAGGTTCAACGTGAACTGCCCTGGACACAAGGCAGGTCACCAGTAGGCCATACATTTTCTTCGTGGCCTTTGTGATTCGGGTACTCTGTCCGTCATGTACAGTGAACGGCCCGAAGACATCTAAGCCCACCCGGGTGAAAGGTGGGGTGGGGATGAGACGATCCTCCGGGAGGTCGGCCATCATCTGTTGCTCAAAGGGAGCTCTCAGCCTCCTACAAATCACACAGCTCCTCAGGAGTCGTTCTATTTGCTTTCTACCTTGCGGGATGAAGAAGCCCAGAGATCGCACCTTACCAAGGGTGAGGAGACGGCCCTGGTGAGCCACCAGCTGGTGTGCCCGTCTTATAATTATCTGGGTGAAGGGATGGTTCCTGGGTAGGATCAAAGGGTGTTTTTGATCCACTGGTAAGTCACTGTGCTTTAGGCGGCCTCCTACACGGATCAGACCCTCTTCATCCACAAAGGGGGCCAGTGGTGTCAGTTGATGTCCTTCCGGTAGCTGCATTGGACCTGGTTTCCCCGTCTTGGGTAGTATTTCGCTGTAAGATTCTTGTTGGACGGCCTTAACGAGGTACATTTCAGCTTCCTGGTCGTTCTGAAGTATACGTAGTGTCGGTTCCGAAGAAGTGTTGAGGTTAGATCTCGCTCGCATCAGCCACTTATGTGCCAGGTTGTGCACGGTGCGGGTAACCCCGAGAAGCCTGGTCCACCTACTCAGTCGGTCTATCACCGTACGAAATGGAGGTGGCGAACCGGTCAAGGTCGTGAAGGCTTTGGTCTCCGGCAACGATTCTGTTAGTTGCGCTTCCTCAAAAGGGGGCTGAGCGTCGACGACGCAATCTTCTAATATCCAGGCAGGGCCGGTGAACCAATGGCTGTGTACGAGCTGCTCTACATCCGTGGGACGAGTAGCCATGTCTGCGGGGTTCTCTTTCGTGTCTACGAAGTACCACTGAGTCGGAGAGCAATGCTTATTAATCAACTCTATTCTCCGGGTCACATATCTGGTGAAGCGTTTATCCTCATTTTTCAGGTATCCAAGAACAATTTGACTGTCCGTGTAGTATCTGACTTCTTGCACATTCACCTTGAGGTCGTTGAGGGTCTCTCTTGCTGCCAGTACTGCTTCGACTGCGGCGCACAGTTCCAACCGTGGTATGGTGGTAGCTGCCCTAGGTGCCACCCTCGAACTGGCGTTGATCAAGGTGGAATGTTTCTGCTCTCGGGTACTGGTCAGCCGCAAATAAATCGCATAGCCAATGGCCTCCTGAGAGGCGTCACAAAAAACGTGAAGCGAGTGCCGTAAAACCTCCCCAAAGTCGCGCGGCTTCACGCACCGACTGAGGCGTATTTCCTTTGATCTTCTCAGTCCGTCTTTCCACGATTCCCAATGCTCTTCCAGTTTCTTAGGTAGAGGTTCGTCCCACAGAGTGGAGCTTTGGTTAGTTTCGGCAGTGCTATCAGACAGCGCCTTTCTTTGTAGAAGTCTGCCACCCAAAATAAGAGGCGCAGCTAGTCCGAGGGGGTCAAAGAAGGAGTTCACAGTAGACAGCACACCCCTCCTAGTGAAGGGTCTGTCCGGGATATTGACCTTGAATATTAACAGATCTTCGGAGACGTTCCAATGGATCCCCAATGTTCGTTGGATAACGGATCCGTCCCAAGTGACAGTCTTTGGTGCGGCTAGTTCCTCGTCTGGCAGACCCACCGTTACCCGAGTGTCAGACGTGGCAACTTTGTGAATGTTCAACCCATACTTGTGCAACAGAGACCGCACCTCGCCAAGCAGCTCCCTGGCCTCGTCTGGGGAGTCCAAACTAGCAGACCCATCATCAACGTACGTCGCATGACGGAGAAAGTCAGTGGCCCGGCTCGGGCGTCCGGATGCATCGCCCAGGTCGGCGATATGGCGAAGGGCGAACGCAGCGACGGCCGGAGAGCTCCGCAACCCGAAGACATGGACCTTAGCTCTGTAGGGGACAATCTCGTTAGTAACCCGATTATCTTTGAACCAAAAGAAACGCAGATAGTCCCTGTCTTCAATCTTGACTCGAAAATTGTGGAACATATTTTTTATATCAATTGTAAAGGCTACCTGGTGGAGTCGGAATCTCTGCAATATTCCCCGAAGGCTGTTGTTCAAATCGGGGCCCGTCAACAACTCATCATTGAGGCAGTGTCCCTTGTGCTTTGCTGAACCATCGAACACCAGCCTAACTTTCCCTTCTTGGGCTTGCCTTACCGGGAAGATAGGCAAGTACCATCCCACGCCTTTCTCAGGAAGTTCCCCTGCGACTACTTCCTCAACGTGATCATTGTCAATGTACGATTGCATTTTCTCGAGACTTAGTGTAGCACTTGAGGGATCTCGACGCAGTTTTCCCAACGTCGTGTTCGTTCTTCCCAATACAGACACGTAATTATTACACAAATTTGGTGGATCTCTAGTAAAGGGTAAGGGCGCAACAATCCTATCGTCTTTCACTTCGATACCAGCTCTCAAAATACTTACAAATTTATTGTCTAACACACTCAGACCCTGGAGCTCGTCGTCGACTCGCTCCTCAAAGACGTCGAGCGTCTGCCTCCCAGGGTTGGGCCCACGTATCTTGATCGAGAAGTGATGATCCTCGTGGTTCACGAATGACGTCCGCAGGGCAGTGGTCTGCTGGGTTCTCGCTCCTCCGTTCAATGGTCCCAACAGTGCCCAGCCCAGGGCGGTCTTGCAGGCAAGAGGACCTCGTACTCCATAGTGTCTAGATGCCATGAGCGACACGGCATCTCTTCCGATGAGTATCAGTGACCGAGCCAAAGGATCATGCTCATTGAAGTGCTTGACCAGGTGCGCAACGTGGCTGAGCTTCTTCACAACGTCGGGAGTGGCTACTTCGTCAGTCGTGTCCGGGATATTTTCGTTGGTCCATGTAGTGGGTAGCTGATGCCATCGGTTCTCACCCACACCCCTTATCTTGAGCCCGGTGATGGCGTGTCCTTCCACCTCAGACGACAGACCACTCAGTGTTCTGAGGGCGTACTTCCAGGGAGTGGCCTTAAGATCGAGCTGTTCTATCAGAGAAGGGTCCGCAAAGCATCTTGAGCTTTGCTCGTCAATGATGGCGTAACAACGCACTTTTCTCTGGGTGGACGTCGAGGTGACATCTACTAACAGCGTCTTGGAAAATTCCCTGGACTCGAGACCGAGGCATCCCGTTCTGGTGCAGGTGGCGACCTCACCAGGGGTCACCGGTTTAGTGCTTGCCCGGTGCATGACCGTCAAGTGTGAGCCTTGACAGTGAGAACACTTCACTTGTTTGTCGCAGTTCCTGATGTAATGGGGACCAAGGCATCGGAAGCATACCTTCGCCTCGGTGATGAGCTTCTTCTTCTGGTCGATGGGTAGTCTTCCAAAGGACCGGCACTCCCAGGTTCCATGGGCGTCGACCTTGTGGAAAATACATTTGTTGATTCTATGGTCCGTTTCCGGAGGTTTTTTGTTGTGAGGTCCTTGCGCCTCATATCTTGACTCAGGTTTGTTGTAGGCCACCATGGACTGATCACCTTCACTAGACTCTTTCTTGGTATTCTGGTCAGCGCTTGTGTGCAGGACCCGAACGGGCTTGGGTCTTCCGCCTGACAGTGCTGGGTTGAAAAATGGATCCCTCATCGCTCTTTCTTCGTCTCTTAGGAACTGGTTGAAGAAGGAGAACGTTGGGCGCTGCCCACTCTTGGCTCGTAGGTCAGATGCTTTCCTATGCCATCTGCGTTGCAGATCTGGCGGGAGTTTGAGTGCCAAGAGCCTCATGCCTCTGGTAGTGCAAAACTCCTCCAGCTCGTCCGATCTTGCTGCGTTGGTAAGTGCGGTACTCGTAGAATCTAAGAAATCCTGGAGAGCGGAAAGATCCCCAGGAGGGATGTTTGGGAAGTTCCGAAGTTGGTCTGCCGTGTGTTCTGCTAGCAACCAGTCCGAACCATAACGCTCACGAAGGGTGTTCCATACCACCTGCAACACTGCCTCTGCATTGTTTCCGATGACCGACCTCATAGTTCTCTGAACGTACTCCTTGGGTTTACCCGCGGTATTGGCCGCCAAGACTTGTAGCTCTTCGATGGGGCCCAAAGCTAGTCCCTGCAGTCGATTCTTCAGATCAGATTCCCAGCAATGGTACAATCCGATGTCTCCTTTGAAGGGGTTGGCAGGGGTCTTCAACAGCTCGGCCCGGATAAGGTGAACAGAAGCTGCATCTAGAGTGCTTCCTTGCCTAGGAGCTCTCAGTCGATGGTTTGCCTCTACTCTAGGCTCTAGAATCGACCTGCGAGAGCTCACGGAAGCGTGTTCCATCAGCCCTGCCAGATCATCTAGGTTGCTTTCCTGCTCTTGATATTCTTCATCCTCTCCTTCTGAGATAGTAGAAACCTCAGAGGCTACCGACAGTGGTGTGGAAAAAGGTCCAACTTTTTCTCTTCTTACGGAGGTAAGTTTACTCATTCTCTCACTACGCAGAGAAGACAGGTCTTTGGGATCAAGGTTGGAAACCATGTCCCCTCCAAGCCTCTCCATCTGTTTGTTGAGCGTCGCGATGCGACCAAAGCAGTCTTCCAGCATCACACGTCTCTTCAAAAATTGCTCATGGTACCGCTGCTTATGTCCTGCTCGTTCCAAGGAACCTTCAAAGGCTCTGCTTGAAGTGATGAACTGATCGCGCTTGACCTTAAGTTCAGCTATGAAGGATAAGATGGCCGACGTCTCATCCTCTCCTGGACTCTCCCTGGACAGGGCTTCATAAAGATCGTCATAGGTCTTTACGGCTTCAACTTCAGCTAGTTTAAGGGTTTTCTTTGAGCTTCTTTTGGCCATTTGAGACATTGCAGAGATGTTGTTGAAAATTTATTGTGACTGCCTCAACAATTTCTATCGACGAGGGGAAGGTTCAGAAAAGTCCACGGATGATGCAAAACTTGTCTTAAGCAGCCATTTATAGTACATAAATTTTCCTGAAATAGAAAGGTCTAGTTAGCACAAAAGTAATACAAAAAATATACAGTTTTTAGAGATTGCATATCTAAAAGTGATTCAGAGGGCAAAGCAGAAAATAAGGACGCAAAAATTGGGGCAGAACTGCATCACTGGCACAAGAAAATCTAATTCAGAGAACACGGGTAATACTTCAGCGGCTCATTCAACACCCAAATCATTGGCGAGACTTAGTACAATTTTCATACGAGCATCCCAATGGCACAATCAGATATAACCAGTCAACCTAATGAGGCCCTCATTAAATACTAAGGTCAGGCAGTAGGCTCTACACACTAATGTCCAACCAGGTAGATGCTGAATTGAAGTTACACGGCTATTCCCATATAAAAATGCATGTCCAACCCGGTAGACGCTGAACTAAAGTTACACAGCTATTCCTACGTAAACAGTGCCTGACAACTTGAGTTGTTTCTGACTCACATGACTAGTCACAAAAGTCTATCAATCTATAGTACCACCTGGGCATAGTTAAAACACACCCATCTATAAAGGTGGTTAATAAGTGAACAAGGGGGCACACTTAGACACCTCTGAACAAGTAAATAGTTACCTAACAGGCATGAACACATCATCAACCAGGCAATATAAAATATCTGCAGCACAGTAAAAATCACACAAATAAAAATAGGCAGAAACCACCACACTCTACAGACTGGTAAAATAGCAACTTGAGTGAGGAATTACACAATTCTAGAGTCCAAATACCAGAGTTTAAATCCACTAACATTAATCGTGAATGATAACAAGGATCTATATAATGCAATGTGCTTAGATCAAATCAACAACTGAGCACAATGAATCCAGCTGTGAATTCCAGCAAATAAATTAAGTAGCACTGACAAGCACAGAACAAATCAGGCTCAACAATATAATCAAACATGACTGAGTGTTTGCAAGAAAGTCTCACAACCCTGTCCAACACAGGGCAATACCACTAGACAATTTGAGCCAGGTACAAATAGGTAAACACAGCATTACATTATATTGGCACCGCGAATGAAGAATCAGTATCTAGAATTGTAAAAGCACAAACAGAAAAACTGTGACAGCACACATTCTAACATCCCCTGAAATCTTTTAGCTTTTCTAGGACCTAAGAATTCACTGTCTAGTAGGAGACACAAAACAGACATCTATAAGGACCCAATGCACTTAATATTTAGCACTCTTTACTTACATTTCCTTCTCTGGAGTCTACACACTACTTCAACACAACTGGCGGCCTCTACTCAGCTCGCAGAGTTTAAATACCAAATGTACCGGAAGAGAGCGTTTCCGGAAAACGAGTGAACGTGCGGACTGGTTCCCTCGATATTCGAAGGCACAAATTTTCTACCGCTGTTTGAAAATAGAAATTTCCTAAATTGCTGCGAAGGCAGCACAATAAACATATTTATTTTCTTGAATGTGCTCCATACAGTTGTATCTGTAGTATTATTGCAAGTAATTTCCTTACCCTAGTTATGAAAGAATTGGTTGAAAGGATTTACAATGTGTTTTCCTCGCGATTCGTTGCTTTTCTTAAACAGTAAATTCAATTTTTTCACGTGCATCATAAGTATGAAATAAAAACCCCTGAAATTATTTTGATAAACTTAAAGCCCTTGAAATGCTTGATAGGGGACAGATTTTTTGTGGATCTTTCGCGTCAAATAAGGCCATTACATCATGGTTAAAATTTGGTCAAGGTCGTTGGCTAGAATATGGCAGCTGTAAACGTGACCTCGAGCAGTGCAACTTGGTAGTAGTGATATCTGTCCGTCGTTGTGGTACTTACGGCGTTTTTTGTTTGCCCTGCTACTTTTCTAAGGTATGATTGAAAGTTACAAAATAATTTAAGAACATTATAATATATAATTCAGCCTTTTCAATTTGTATATGTTTTCTTGCATATGTGAGAGTTCGTTTTTTATTAAAATATCTGACTTTTTTATTCTACTATAATGGGTGTCTTAACCCTTTCGACGCGAAATTTTTCCTGCTAAATCCAGGAGCATTCTAGTGTGTTTTAGGGTTGATTGGCATAATATTAGAAGCTCTTACTGGGTCGGTAGTGTTTTTTTATTAAATTTGTAAGTTTTGTACTGGGACATATACGTCCCATTTAGTAGTCCATTGCCATTGAGAGTGGGACATATGTATCCCACCAGGAAGTTCGAAAAATAGAATAGTGTTTGTATATACATTCAAACTAACATACTTTTTCCTTTTCCGAGGTAGAAAATGAGAAAACCTCAATAAAAAATGGTTATTGTTTTAGAAAAAATAACTTCCATTTTCTAGAAAAAAAGGATATTACGAGTGACTGGTTTTTCAAAGCTCGAACTATTTCACATTTATTTGACAAAAAACAATTTCTTTGACTAAATAAGCATAAAAAACTATGCTATTTACCATTTTATTTATGGTGTGGCTCAAAGAATCTAACTACTTCATGGATATAATATGTCTTGCTTGAATCATTTGATTTTTATGGATTTGTAATGTACACTTTTGAGAATACAAAAGTGAATTTGTCCTTGGAAATGGATTTACTGATGCATTTATTATTTAGACTTATTTCCACTTCAATGAATTCAAGTTTTGGAAGTTGATTACAGCCCATTAGGCACAATCATTATTTCTCATGCATCCATCAATTTGTACTCATTTTTCTAGCGGTTTTCTTTTTCTATTCTTAGATTGGTTTTACATGCTATTTGTATTAACAAACTTGAAGGGACACACATTTGAATGCTTCCAAAGGGGAGGTGGTCTACCTAAAGCACAAATTATTACTCCTTTCTCTGCTGTTGATAATAAAAACATGGGTTCAAGTGCATTTGACAGTATTGGCCAACCAATGTCAGCAATATCATCAATTCAAACAAAAGGAAGTTTATGAGTGCGATTCACATACTCTTCTTCTTTTTGTTCCTCCTCAATGCTGAAGTCACCCTCATTTTGTCTCCTTGGCTCTCTTTTACAAGTGTCCTCACTCTTTTTGCTGTATTTTGCCTATTTTTCTTCCACTGTGCAATCCGGACCCTCAAAACTATCATCAATAGTTATCTAAACTCTTATTGTAAGTGAATTTGTCATCACTATCAAGGTCTTGCATAAGCTCTTCAATTTCCAGATCGTCCAGTGACCTTTTTTGGCTCTTGCATGAAAATAAAACATTTTTATACCAAAATTAGTATGAAGCCAAATTTAAAATTCAGTGCTAATGGGATAAATATATCCTAAATTTAGATATATACAAGTGGGACAAAAGATAAAGAAAGAACAAGTGGGACACACATGTCCCACTTCATTTTTATTTCAACAATGTTTCACAAAAAGTATATTTATGAAGACAAAAATAGCTATATATAGGTTCCTACTAATATTTACATAAAATAAACCCAAAGAAATGATCATAAGCTATATAACTATGCAAATACACCTTCATTTTGAGGAGCAGCTTGAGACACGACCTCATTCTAGCTCTTTCAACGCCCCACTGGGTGATTGCTGTTGAGACTACAAACTAGCTATGGGTAAAACAGAGTCTGATGAAAAATCTGTCAACTTTTGGTAGTTGCTGGGGCATATTCAGCCCAATTGTGCTTTAATTTAAAACACTGGGACAAATATAACCCAATCGCGTTGAAAGGGTTAAAGTCTGAGTAAATCTAATGATCAGTAGCCTCGTTCCTTGAAAGTTGAGTTGACTATGAAATATTTTGACATGAAATTTTTTGTTCAATGTTTCTCAAATTAGTCTATCTTGCTAGGGTACTTTCTTGATTGCCGTGATAATACGTTTCTATGTGGGGAGGGGGAAAGGGAACTGCGTTGCATCCCTGTTATACAAGCTTTGTCAAAAACCTAAATTTGTCCAGAAATTACATTAGTTGTAGATAAATTTAACTATATTTGTTTATTCTTTAGGATCACTAATTTGTCTAAGTTCAAGGCTGCAATAACTTAAAGTCAATATTGAATTTAATGTTGTCAACGAATTAAATAATTTTGTAGGTATAGATAGGTAATATAGTCGATTTTAAGACGTTTTACATGAATGACAATGTGCCCGGAAATGCTTAGTTTTGGAGATATAGGATAAATAACGCCAGGTAAGAATAGCATTAACGGCAGTTTTGATATGGCTCTTCCGGCGTTTTGCGGACGCGGACCACGCCAAGTTTTTTGGCGGGAGTCATCGGCCTCGGTATGGTTGAGTTAAATTAAGATATTTTAGGCTTACTTAGGTTAGGATACTTAACTAAATTAACTTTACCAAACCTAACCTTACCTATCGTTACGTCAGAACCGGATTTCTGCTTATTTACCTCTCCGTTTGTTCAATTTTACAAACGACGTTCCTATAACTTCAAAGTTAAATATCTCCAAAAATAAGCATTTCCGGGCACATTGTCATTCCTGTAAAACGTCTTAAAATTGACTATATTACCTATCTATACCTACGAAATTTTGAAATTTGTAGACAACATTAAATTCAATATTGACCTAACTTAGTGTCCATCTGATAAATTGTGTAATATAATTGTGAAATTTGTAAAATTTTGCAACATGTGAACTTGCAACCAAGTTGCTGTCAATAGCATTTTTTAGTTTCAGAACTGAACTTATTTCAATAATTTGAGTGATAGATGGTACCTTGTGTCAGTATTGATCAAGTTGTAAAACTGTAATAAAAGATGATATTTTGGGATATTTCAGCATTTCTGAATATTGCATAAGACAATTAATTTGCATTTGCTTGAAGTAAATATTGAAAATAGTATTTAAAATTTTTTTATTTTACCAAAAGATCAAGGTTACTGTCAAGAAATGTCTAAATATGATCATGACTTTACATGTAATGGTAAATATGTAGGAAAGGTCAATAATACATTTTGTTAATGGTTAATGAGGGACACATGGTAATGAGATTGAAATAAACAAGTTTTCTTCTATGCACTTTCCTTCTTAAATGAGTATTTGAAGAGTTATGGCGGTATGTTAATTTTCGTCTTTGGTGACGATTGCAAACGAATAAACAGCTACTAATCGAATACCAAATTTTTGTTGCTTGAATCATGGTAATAACCTCAAAATAAACTTCTTTTCTTCTATACACTTTTTGCGGCAAATGAGTATTTAATGAGTTATTTTGGTAGGTTTAGTTTCGTCTTTGATGACAAGCGCGTCGAAAGCAAGACTTCATTGCAGTGTTGTCATACGGTGCGCTTGATGAATTTCTTTCCGCTTCAAACACTGGAGTTGCGGTAAGTTATTTACCGCTATAACCAATAAAATATTGGTCAATATTGAGTTTAGGGGATCCAAGGAAATTAAAAATTTTTGTTCCAAAGAATTGCTAAAGGAACCCATTTAAGAATGTTTTACACGAATGCCATTCTGCTTGCTGATGCGTTATTTTTGAATTATTCAACTTGAAGTTGGCTTTTGCGCGCCAAAGAAATCGAGTGAGCCAAGCGGAATTTAATTAACGGAAGCTAACCCTCCTATTACAAATGTAAACAGGTTGGGTCGTGAGGGGGAGCCACAGTTCATCTAGTAAAAATTTTAAATAAAGGTTCTAACCCACCCATTAGGGTTACACCCGCAATTGTGTTTACATCAGCTCCAAGATTGCTGCAACCGTACTGGGTAACCGCCTGTAAAATCATCACTGTAGCTCATAAACTGTCAGAGCTGCAGTGATGATTTTGGTATCATTGGATGCGGAAAGTTGAGGGCTTTCCAAAAACTTTGAATATATTTCACAATTTTTTTTTCAAAAGTTATATCATAAATCCTCATTTTTTCCAAAGAAAAGTTGCTCTCAATTTTTTTCATTTTTTTCTTTAAAACTGAAAATTTGGGAAATATCATTGGAGTATTTGAAATTTTCACGTCTTTCCGCATCCAATGATAGATACCAAACTCATCACTGTAGCTCGAAAACTGTTGGAGGAAATGCATTTGAAAAACCCCCCAAAAATTTCGTTTTCTATGAATATCTCGTTTTCTATGGGGAAAATCACATTTTTTCACGAATGACAAATGATTCCAAATGGCATTTCCTTTCAGTATACCAAATTTTATTGCTCTAGGGTCAATAATAGAAAAAGGTCCGGAAGGGGGATGTTGTCCTCAAATGTGTTCCTCTAGTGATTCTTTGGAACGGAATTTTTAATTTCTGTTAGCGCATTAAAATACATAATGATCATATTTTCTAACAATTCACATTTACAATTCATCATTTATCATTTGCTTGTCACAGGACACTAATCAATTTTCTTAATTTTATTGCTTCTATAATGGTAATTATATCAAAATGAACCACTTTTTTCTATTCACTTTCTGTCGTAAATGTTAACAAGTTATAACGGTAGGTTAATTACCGCATTTCTAGTCTTTCAAGTGGAAAATTGAGAGGAGACTCTGATAGAATCTCAGTTCTGACAGCTCTAATGCGCTCGAATGAACATTAGGTTACATTACATTGCGTTAGGTTACATCACTGCTATAACTCTATAAATGCTCATTTACAATGGAAAAACATTGAATAAAAGTTTTTTATTTTGATCATCACCATTAAACAAGTAACAATTGAATGAAAATCGATTAATGTCCTATCGTAAACATTAACCTATCATTCTTTTATTTGGACAAAAATGAGTACAAATAAAATACTTTTCAACACTGGGAGTCTGACAAAATATGAATTAATTAGATTGTCAGTTCAAGGATTTGAAACTTACTTCATATTCATACTTGTATACAATAGCATGTAGGGCATGCTTTATTTCATATAGAACTTTGGTGACAGACTTCACAAGCCTCCATGACATTATCAGCTTCTCTGTAATAAATTTTAGAAAGTATTGGAGCTAAAGTATCTTGTCAAAGCATTTCAGAATGCTTGATAAATAAAGTTTTTGCAATAATTAGTTTTTATGTCTTAGAAAAATTGAAAAAGTAACTTTTTCTGTAGATTTTTCAATGTAACCTAAAAATTATTATGAATTCAAAAAGATCTCATGTCAGTAGATAGAGCAGCTTTTTACCTCTTGTAGAAGATAGATTTTGAAAAACAACCAATTATTCTCCTATATCTCCACAATTGTGGCAAAAATGGGAAAAGTTATAGAGATGACCCCTATTTCCAAAATTACAACATATGCCAATTTTCATAAATCTGTATCCCATAGAAAGAATGTTACAATCACTTTGTTAAAACTATATAATATCTTCCAATCTGTAATTCTTTATAGATTTTTTCTATGTAACTCAGAAATTATCATGAATATCAAAATAATCCTCCAACTCATCATGCAGCAGCTCATTGGGCGTCTAATAATACTTGAATCATTTCTGTACAATAAGTATTTCTGAGAAGTGACCATTTTTCATCCCACTATTTCCATAATTATGTTGAAAGTAGGAAAAGGTCATAGATACGACCCCTATTTATTTCCAAAAATACATACATAGGCCAATTTTCATAGATTTAGATCTCATACAATGAATGTTACAGCCATTTTGTTGGTTCATGCTGATTTCAGGGTAGACGGTGGCCTTAATCCTTAGCATCTCTACGACAAATTTCAAGATATTCTGTAACCTCTTCAAACTCAACAAATTTTAGATACTCAGCAATTTTTCTAGTTTCTTGTCAATGATGTCTGATCTGTCAGTATTGTTTAGGTTAGTTGGGTGTGTCTGCTCCATACCTGGAGTGCTAGTGTTTTTGGAAAAGATTGCTATATTGCTAACCAGTTTCATCAACAATTGTGTGGAGAAACTTATGAAATTGAATTTGGAAGTGGGGACAGATAACAAACAAGTAGTTATTTTGCAAATCCAGCCCCATATAGATAATTGAAACTTGAACTTTTTCATTGTTTTGTGATTTCTGAAAAATCTGGCATGAATACATTGTGCCATGTTATATGTCTTGATTATAATGCTTTTGATATGGAGTATCTCAAATGGGTGAAGAAATTTTTCTCTACTAAATTAGCAGAATACTTTTTAAATAAATAAATGTTATTCACAGCTCATGGGGATTGGGGGTGAACATGCCTGCTGATTAATTGGTGAGATAGTCCTGTATAAAAATCCTTGCAATTTTTATACACAAGTTATTTTGTCTTAGGCAATGATACAATTATGTATTCTATCTTAAGGATACCGTCCGAAGCCCCTGCCAGCCCCCTGTCGGTCCGGTGAGCATTTTTCATGTTATTGTTGGAAAAGAACCCTTAGATGGTGGACTATTCGGTCCTAAAATTTTATGGCGCTACGGACAATAAATTCCCCCCCCCCCAGAGAGGGGGTAATGGGACAAAAATCTTGAATTTTCGACCTGATTTTAACCTCATGTAAACAGAAAATATAAAGGGAAATGGATAGTTTCCCAATACACTTTTGTTGGAAATGTTTCATAGATTCTAAAACTGTCTGGTTTTGTTCTAGCAGCAAAACTCAATGAGTTGATACGTTTTGAAATATCCATGAAAATGAACTCAAAAACCAGTATGTCAAATTTTTTCAAAAACTAAGTCCTGAATCAAAAAAATGAATAGAAGAAGTTTTGTTTCTTTTCAAAAGTTACATATTATAGTCAAATTTCATAAGAATCAGACTGAAAATGAAGAATTTCATAATTTTCATGTATATAAAATTTTTTTTTCAATTTTTTTTTGGGAAATCACAATTCACAGTGTGAATATGAAGTTATGCATGGAAATTATCAAAATAAAAATTAAAACTGCATTCAGTTACATAAATTATCCATTATATTACACTTCAACAAAAATTTTGTTATGGTCTATACCCAAAACATATACCTTTCAACATTCAAACTGTATCAACTCATTGAGTTTTGATGCTAGAACAAAACCAAAGACAGTTTTGAAATCCTTGAAACATTTCTAACAAAGATATAATTAGAATCTTCCAAATTTTAGAAAACATAAAAATTTATACGGCTCCAAACCCAAAAATAATTGTTTGTGATGTTATTATAAAGTATCGCTTATCACAGAAATTGTTTTTCGAAATATTTAAATTTTAAATTATAACTTTGTTAGAAATGCTTCAAGGATTCTAAAAGTTTCTTTGGTTTTGTTCTAGCATGAAAATTCCATGAGTTGATACATCTTGAAATATATATAAAAATGTATCAAAAAACTAATTTTTCGTAAAAAATAAAAAAGGCCTAAATCGGAAAATGACACAATTAAAAAAGGTTTACTTTAAAAAATACATATACTGGCCAATTTTCAAGCAAATCGGACGGAAAAGGTCAAAATCCCGGATGGTATCCTTGACCTACTTATCTCATTGTAACCTACCTTAGCCAACTTAATTTACCAAAACCTAAATCGATGGACTTGTGAAAGAATTTTAGAGTTGAGTTGCTAAATCTTTTCTCACCTATATTGTCATAACGAAAGCTAACTACACAAATTTTCAGTTTTCTTTTTTCCAAACAAGGAATTTTCTACTTCCCTCACAGCAGTCAACATAGTTATGGTAGTTGCTTAAAACAGTCAACTTAGAACTTAGGCTTCTAGCCTAGCTGTGTGATTAAGGGCACGGTTCGGGTCTATTTCCAAATTATGGTCATTTTTCGGTTTATAAACTCATCTTATAGAGATTTTTCTTGCGCATCCAATGTTATAATTGGCTTTCAAGTACGTCAATTGGTTAGTCTTCTGGACGGGGTAAAAGACGCTCACTAGTGTGACATTAGGGTGCACCAATGGATGGGTGACCTCCCTCTTCCCCCCCATTACGAGCCAGTATTGAGTGTTTCTCTACGGGAATAGCATGAGAGTTCATTCATGGCCTTACTTGAAATGCTTTTGTACTCAAACGAAACATTCTATTACTCAGTGATAAATTATGATGGTGTAATTGAGTGTTTGTTTTGAGTCCGGGTGCTGAGTCATCAGCTAATTAGCTGGCTATGTAAACATAAACGCCTCCATTTTAAAGCTACAGGAATGGCAATTATATCAATCGAAAGGGCTTAAAAAAGCTACAAAGCAATAGAGGTAATTGAAAAAAAAATTAGCCAGCTTTGAAAAAAAAATGGTTAAAAAAACCCTGTTCTGAAACTTGTATTTATTGACTTTTGATTTGGATCTTTTCCCACTGTTTTGAAGGTACATAAAAAGGTACAGAATCGCTCATAAGACTCGATTTAAAAAATAGTAAAGAGCTACAAATTTTTTTTTGGGCAAAATGGTTTTTCTGCAAACTCGCTTTTTGATTTTAGAAAACCTACTCCTCCCACAGTTTTGAAGTTACAGAGATGGCAAGCATACCAATCAGTAGCGCTTGAAAGGGAAAATAGATCCGGTGCAAATTTTTTTTAATTTCAATTAACCTTAAAAATTAGAAGCAAATTATTTAAAAAAGTGGAAAAAAGGTCATTTTTAGGGAAAAAAGTTCTCAAAACTCAAAAAGTCAAATAATCTAAAAACTTTTGCACCGGATCTCTGGACAAGACAATTTTCCGCAATTTTCAGGATTTTCCGCAACACATGTTTTTTCATTTTTTTTTAAATAATCTATTTCATATTTGGTTACAAAAAATATGCACAAATAAAAAAAATATTCATAACAATTTACACCTACGGTGGATATCTCAGAAAAATCCACCGAGAACTTGCAGACTTTTTTTACCCCGAACCGTCCCCTTAAGCACTCAATCCTATATTAAGCACCTAAATAATCAAAAACCTGCCATCCACAGGTCTTTTGAATAATCTTTTGGGCCTTTAGTTGTGTTGCATGTCACCAGCAGACTTTCAGCTGGTTTTCACTCAATATTTGTTGAACCCATATGTTATTCTGCATTTGCACAATACCAGCATTGTTCAAGTCAGCTTTTTATCATATGCATACTCAGAAAAGACTCCAGCTTAAATCCTCATTAATTGTTATTGAAGGTGTTCATTTTGAGGCTGCTATCCTAATGCCAAACTCCATTTTTTTTTTTATTATCCTGCACTTTCAACTTCATTGCCTTGTCTGTTCTGGACTGTAACTTTACCATACATGAACAAGTCACTGCAATATATTTCTTCCCATGCTACTGTTCCACACAGAGAAAATATATAAAGCACTGGAAAGTTTGAACCTGTGTCCTCTTCAGTAGTTCAATACAATTATTTTTCTTTGAATGTCAGTGTACTACTGACAGTATATTCTTTAATAATCAGTGTACTACTGACAGTATATTCTTTAATAATGCTTTTGAGACTCTTGAAAGATATTTTTCATAGATATTCAATAGAATGGAACACTGAAAGGTGCAATAATACTTGTACACTATACCCCATTCAGGTTTGTACAAAATTAGACATATTTTGTTTTATGATTTCTTTTTCATATGAGATGGAAAAAAATGTGTTCTTTTCTATTGGCAGTGATTTTCTATTTTATTAACTATGATAAAAAATGAACACATGAGCTTTTCCTAACCTTAAGTTATTCCTCTCCAAGGGGGTACAACTGTTGTGTCTAGGGGAATTGCCACTTCCAGAAGGAAGATATCAGGCCCTAAGCTGCTTAGGTAGGCCTTCCTTTTGTTGCAGCAGGGTAGGTTTTTTTGTTTTATTTTGGACCATCTCTCCCAGTTCAGTTTTTTTCAGAGCCAATCACTTTCTTGCTCAACTTTCATTTTCTTTCATGAACTCCTTTAGTTTTGGCTTTTCCTATTGTACAGTATTTGAAGATACAGCATGTGAAGATACAGCTTGTATGTAGATTATCTGTTTCTCTAATTCCATACTAAATGAGACCTTCTTTTGTCACTCAAGTAACCCTTTCCAAGTAAACCTAGAGATACTTAAATTTATAATTTAATTTTTTGGTTGGATTAACTAAGTAAAATAGAAATCTAGAAAACAAGAAAAATTTAAATTATAATATATCTATAGAGCTTTGTTGAAGAAAATACCCCTTCTGGAAGTGCAGACAATAATGTTTTACAGCCTGAACTATTTGCAATGGAGAGAAAATATGTTAAGAGGTTTAATGGCATCTTGAATCATTGGAGAGTGAGGCTTCAGTGTTAGTGGTCAATGAGAATTATCCTAGGCAGCTGGAAGATAGTAAGGCATTTTGGAATTGATGGTGGCAACTAATTTAGAGTGAAATGCTCATGTTGCAATGTTTGAAATGTACCTACTTAGCAGTCAGATGCACACATTGCTGTGTTTAATAATAAGCCGGGGGCATTCAGAATAAATAAGCTTAGATGGTGATAGGCTGAAAATCTCCCACTCCTAAAATACCAGTAGAAATAATTTTTGAGTACCATGAAGGGGTGTTGAACATTGCAAAAAAAAATATTGCGCTACACACCTCTATGAACAAACACAAATAAATGTTATTCAAATTGAAATGTTTGTTAAATTCTTGCATAATTCAGTGTTCAAGAATAACTAAGGTAAATAGTTCATAAACTCTTGATTTTAGAGTAGATTAGTTTTGGGGATATTGAAATGCAGTCATGTGGATCTTGTGGGATGTTTTAAAAGTTAAATTTTTCAGATGACAAGCCTTCTTATTTATTGTGTACTATGCAATGCTGTTTTTTTTTCAATTTGTAGTTCAATGCACACTGGTCATAAAACCGGCAATACAGTGAGGTGACATTCTGCACCCAACTCAATGATAGCTTCACCAATTGAACTTGGTGACAACATGAATTAAATAATAAAAGGAATTGATCAATAGGGCTATGAAAAGACAAACATCATACCACAAGGTTTCTGTGAATTGAATGCTTAGCATACCAGTGTGAAAGAAGAGCATCCTAAGATTAATAAGTAGCTCTCAAGAATAGATAAACACGTAGACATCAAATGACATCATGTTGCTCCAGTTTGCCAAGCGTGATGGGGTATTATCAAGGCAACTTTATTTTGGTGTCTTGGTTGCTGGGGTGCACATGTTAAATCTTTACATCTTAAAAAGATTAAATGCTCTGTTTCCAAATTATTCTGAAGTTGTTAAGCCTGAAAGTGTTATCAAAAGAGCCAAAATATCTTTTCTATTCAACTAAAAAACCAAGGTTTGTAATCCAAGTAGGTTAGCAGAATATTAAAGTGTCAAATGAATGTTTGTAAAGAAATGTTAAGTTTTCTTTGAATATGAGTTGCAAATGTATACATATTATAGTGTTGCATTATTTGTAAACACTCTGAAAACCTTGATTTTTCTGTTGAGAGTATTTGTTACAAATTTCATGTCCATATGTGGTTCTAAATGGAGTAACAGTGCGTGCATGAATGTGCTGCAGTTGAAGGGCATGGCCTGACCTGTGTGCAGGTGTGCGCCATGTCTAAAGGAGGCCAGGCTCCCATCGGGTTCAGTGCTGCCCCGCCCCCCTCCGCCCCCCCGAGCTATGCCCAGGCCATGGGAGGCGTGCCTCCCCAGGCCCCCTTCAAGCCTCAGCAGGAGCTGCACGGCGTCCACACTCAACCCTTCCAGCAGCAGGCTTACAACCAAAGTTAGTGCACCTTATTTCTATGCTCCCTATTTATTCCTCAATATTTCTTGCCAACTGCTCGCTAAATTTTACATTCCCAGTACCTTAGTTTTTTAATGTTTTGTGTTGTGATTCAAGGTGAATTTGTAATTGTGATCTAACACAGTCTGCTTTGCCACAAAAATAGTAGCCTAGATGCAGCTTTTTCTGACTAAGGGGTGCCTTTATAGATTCAAGGCTTAGCTGGCCTTGGCTTGATGGGTGCTGAAGTGTCCTGCATTAGCGCACTCGGTGCCGTGTGTGGTCTCTGCTGGCATGGGAACATGAGGGTATTTATTTGGCCAACTTGCTGATATGCAGACTGCCGCACATCGTGTTGGAACAAGGTAAAAATGACTCTTACGGAATCTTTATCCTTTTATTAAGAAGAATTCTTCGGCTATATACGGCGCGTCGCAGTTCACGCAGTCAACGAGAAACGAGAACAAGGAACAGGCGAGCGCGAACGCACCAACACAGCTGTGAAAAATTTATCAATAGACTAAAGATCTAATAAAGAACTAGGTTCATGTAATGCGAAACGTATGACATCAGATTATACTCTGTATCGCAAAAGTTAACTCTTACCGAGAAACGAAACGAAGGCTTTAAACTTTATTTGGCCTTGCTCTTTCCAACAAGGTGAAGACATTGAAACGAGCAACATACGCTGATGCAGCGGAGGCGGCAGGAGATTACATGAAGGTTGATTCTTCCTAAAGAAGAGTGAAGAAATTCAATTCGGGGAAATAATCTTAAAGAGAACTGTTCGTCAATTTTCAATTTCGTTTATGAGGCAACCTTCGACAAATACTCACTTTATTTTATGCCGAAGAAGAGCCCTACGGCTTTCAGAGATTTAAAGAGGAAATCAGTATAAGGTGCCAGTCCAGCGCAGGCATGCGAATAAAGTTACGAACTACCCTAGTCTACACAAGCAGTTAAATAGCCTTAAGGCGCGTTCTAAGATTAATTGTCCCGTGGGCACGTTAAGGTTAATTGTTTAGTGGCCCTTGGGCACGTTAAAGTTCAAGGTAAAGGTTAAGTGGCCCTTGGGCACGTTAAAGTTCAAGGTAAAGGTTAAGTGGCCCTTGGGCACGTTAAAGTTCAAGGTAAAGGTTAAGTGGCCCTTGGGCACGTTAAAGTTCAAGGTAAAGGTTAAGTGGCCCTTGGGCACGTTTAAAGTTTATGGGTTAAGGTTAAGGCTAATACGCCATCAAGGCAAAACCTTGAAAGCCCACCAACGGGCTTTACTAGAACTAATCACTGGACTGGTCAGGAGCACGAACATGCATTACGTAAATAATCAGAATGAAATAATAACGGCACCGTTTGATCAAAAAAATAAGCAAAAGAAAGAAAAAGGAACAAAATAATAGAGGAGCACAACGGCACTTGCTGCCGAGATCTCTCTCTCTCTGCCTGACTGCTTTGTTCAAGAAGGCCGCGGTCGAAGTGAGAAACTTTGTTAACGAGAGGCCTTCACCGCGCGCCCTAAAATTTCTCACAACCGCACATGTCACCGGACGTCTATGTGTTGCTGCTCGTGAGCGTGGGTGCTGCTCGTGAGCGTGGGTGCTGCTCGTGAGCGTGGGTGCTGCTCGTGAGCGTGGGTGCTGCTCGTGAGCGTGGGTGCTGCTCGTGAGCGTGGGTGCTGCTCGTGAGCGTGGGTGCTGCTCGTGAGCGTGGGTGCTGCTCGTGAGCGTGGGTGCTGCTCGTGAGCGTGGGTGCTGCTCGTGAGCGTGGGTGCTGCTCGTGAGCGTGGGTGCTGCTCGTGAGCGTGAGTGCTGCTCGTGAGCACAAGCGCTGGTCACGATTATCACTGCGCCCCCGCACACATGTGTGCACGGCCCTCAGGTACTAATCAGGTTATCGGAGCAATTAGGCTTGCCATTATTAAGTGCTCAGCCTAAGCTACAGTGATATCTGTGAGCATTTTCTCTGTGTTGTGGGATGACGTCAATTGTAAATGTTCTCGATGACAACTGTATCACACGCTTTCCTTAATACTCTGCGCATTGCCTTGTCCGTTACAACGTGGCAAGCCTGGTGCACTCGAGTTAGTACGAATGTTGTACATCTCGGTTATATTACTTCAGCTTTTCTTTCGTCTTTCAGTGTGTGCATGGGCGCAGCTGGACCTAAAATCTCATCACTTTTTATCGGTTCTGATTTTAGATAAATGAAGAGTTTTCTTTAAGGATTTCAGTGAGCTCTTTTCAGTTGGATTGTGTAGGCATGTATTTTAGAATCATTCGAGCGCCTGTAGAATTTTGGTTTTGGCTCTTCTCCATTGAGTAAATTTAGGCAAATCTGGACACGAGTAGGCATAGGATGGGTTCGCAGGCTTGCGTCGTTAATTTCCTCATGATAAACAGATTAGGTGCAGAAACGCACACCGTTCAATAGAATTTTATTTGATTGGTGCTAGGTAATGTTGGGGGAAGTCAATATCAACATTGAGTTCTTCGCGCTGTCTTTTCTGGTGTTTATTTTACATCCAGCCCGCTTCCGCTTCGCAAGCTTAGATACTTCGGCGGAAAAAATTTGCACAGCCTACAGTTTGACTTGACTACATTTAGATGTGCTCATATCTTTTGGGCCAGTGTCCTGTATTCTGGGACGGAAGATTTTGATAATTTTTTGCTAGAACAAGTCTCATGACCGCCAAGACAAGACTCAACCATGAATGGCGTCACAGTTTAGACACATATTTTATTCCATTTTGTGCGACAAAGAAAAGTCGAGTCAACAAGAAGTTATTGATTGCAGTTTTTACTCCGAATCACTCTCAGTTTTCTTCATATCTGACACTAAAGCAACCCGATGCTTATAATTGCGTCTGAAAAAGCACTAATGTTATTGAACGAAGGTTTGTTAATTATAGCCTTTGTTTGGCGAAACTTTGCTTTTCAGCCAAGATTCAGCGAAGAAACAGGACTGTCCCAGCTCTAATTACACGTGCTTTGTTTGGTGTTCATTGTTCTTGGATTTGCTCGGCAGGGCTTCTGTGTCATTATTTAAACCCTTGCATAATTCTCGGTCGTTCGTTTCAGTAAACATCATGTGTGCTTTCTAGGTGCATCTACCGTCTTGTTTTTCTCTGACCTCGGCAGATCCTTCTTTGAGCTTGAGCCTGAAAAGCCTCGTGCATTATTTAGCTAAACTACATCGATTCGGGACGTGGTGGTGTCACTAAATGTGTCGAGCGATCTCAACGCTCTATTTTTGTTGTCCATTTCCTTCAGGACTATCGATCAGGGATTTGCTTATTCGCGATAATTCGTATTTATTTTCAGTTCATTTTAAACAGCTTTTACGGATGAAAGACCTGAATGTGTTTCGTGTGTTCGATTGCGTCAAATTTGTGAGAAGCGAGCCTTATTTTTCTACTTTTCTGGAGTTACGCCTTTGTTGACACAGTGCTGAAATTGCGCTGTATACTCGGCCCCAAGAAAGTAATAGTATAGAACTAATAAATTTTTCTGGTGTAGCGTCTAATAAATAAGGCGAAGTGGAGCCATTATTGTGATGAACCGATCGAATGTGTCAATTATACACGACGACGACAGCACTGCAACCGAGTGTGTGTGTGGCTACGTCTTGGTGGTGCGGTGGTGTGCTATCCAGCATGTCCAGTACTGTGTGTGCTGTCCAGTACTGGGTGTGCTGCCCGGCATGTCCAGTACTGAGTGTGCTGCCCGGCATGTCCAGAACTGAGTGTGCTACCCAGTACTGGGTGTACTGCCCAGCATGCCCAGTATTGTGTGTGCTGTCCAGTACTGGGTGTGCTGCCCGGCATGTCCAGTACTGAGTGTGCTGCCCAGTACTGGGTGTGCTGCCCGGCATGTCCAGAACTGAGTGTGCTGTCCAGTACTGGGTGTGCTGCCCGGCATGTCCATTACTGAGTGTGCTGTCCAGTACTGAGTGTACTGCCCAGCATGCCCAGTACTGTGTGTGTTGTCCAGTACTGGGGGTGCTGCCCGGCATGTCCAGTACTGGGTGTGCTGCCCGGCATGTCCAGTACTGGGTGTGCTGCCCGGCATGTCCAGTACTGGGTGTGCTGCCCGGCATGTCCAGTACTGAGTGTGCTGCCCAGTACTGGGTGTACTGCCCAGCATGCCCAGTACTGTGTGTGCTGTCCAGTACTGGGTGTGCTGCCCGGCATGCCCAGTACTGGGTGTACTGCTCAGCATGCCCAGTACTGTGTGTGTTGTCCAGTACTGAGTGTGCTGCCCTGCATGTCCAGTACTGAGTGTGCTGCCCAGTACTGGGTGTACTGTCTAGCATGCCCAGTGCTGTGTGTGCTACCCAGTACTGTGTGTGCTGCCCAGTACTGTGTGTGCTGCCCAGTACTGTGTGTGCTGCCCAGTACTGTGTGTGCTGCCCAGTACTGTGTGTGCTGCCCAGTACTGTGTGTGCTGCCCAGTACTGTGTGTGCTGCCCAGTACTGTGTGTGCTGCCCAGTACTGTGTGTGCTGCCCAGTACTGTGTGTGCTGCCCAGTACTGTGTGTGCTGCCCAGTACTGTGTGTGCTGCCCAGTACTGTGTGTGCTGCCCAGTACTGTGTGTGCTGCCCAGTACTGTGTGTGCTGCCCAGTACTGTGTGTGCTGCCCAGTACTGTGTGTGCTGCCCAGTACTGTGTGTGCTGCCCAGTACTGTGTGTGCTGCCCAGTACTGTGTGTGCTGCCCAGTACTGTGTGTGCTGCCCAGTACTGTGTGTGCTGCCCAGTACTGTGTGTGCTGCCCAGTACTGTGTGTGCAGCCCAGTACTGTGTGTGCAGCCCAGTACTGTGTGTGCTGCCCAGTACTGTGTGTGCTTGATAGTACTGTGTGTGCTGTCCAGCATGTCCAGTGCTGTGTACTTCAACCCCTCACACCGACATGAACAATTTAGATGAGCTACAGTAGCCAGGTAGTAGTCACTATCAGACTTATCTGTGAGCGTTCTCGGGAAATAGTTTAGCGATGGTATTCGTTTTTATTATGCATGGAATATTTTGTGTTCGTTTCTACCTAGTTGGATTATTTAGGTATCGTTTGTACTGTGTTTGCCAAGGTTGTGGTATCTCGGGTGAAATTCACTTGTGTGATGAATTCTACTCCACACTTGATCGATATCGTCAAGCTGCTCTGTTTTTAAATGTCCTAATTTACCTGGAATTCCCTTAAGCTTTTATCTCTTTCCTTGAATAATGCCTTCTACAACAGGCGCCTTTCACATGAAGCGAACACCTTCTATTCAAACTTCTAAGCCTCTTAATTGATTTCGAAGTATTGATGGGGCATTCATTTCATAATAGTTTCTGTAGCTGTGGACCGCTAGCTTACTTGTGATGTATGCGGTCACACTCAGTGCGAGCTCCAGTATAGCAAGGCCTGTGGAGGGGAGGGGGTCTTTATAGATTTTCTGGCCTTCCATCCGTCATGTTAGACAAGTTTTATTGCCGGACAAAAATTTCACGAATGTCGTCATTGAGGTGTTACGGGAGCCGTTAGCACGCCGCACGAGGAGAGTTCCGAGGTCGATTGCTGGGGTGCCAGGATGTGACCTTTCCTTGCTCGGCACATCGACCGGGACGCGGCACGCTCAGCCCTCGCCAAATTGCCGTAGTCCGTGACGCCTCCTCAGTTCTGAGCCTTTGGTCAATATCGGGGTGCAGTTGTTTGCAGCGGGCATCTGGAGGGCGGCGCTCGGCGAGTTTTGGCCATTCCAGTCGACGTGCTTTTGCATTTACGTCGTCGCTTCAGTCAATCTAAACTCCGCTGTATGCATTTTAGCAAGTTAGTTCTTAATTGTCTGGTAATTGTTATTACTATCGCTTCCCTCGAAATATTTGGTTGAAGGTCACGGTTCCTAGGCAGATGAACGTAATCGACACTTCTTATTTAATATCTGGATTGATACTTTGTTTTGTTTGTCTAGTTCCACGCATAACGACTAGTGGGGCCTGCAATAATAGGTGCTCGCAGAAGAGTAGTTGCTCAAAGAATGGAACGAAGTTTTCTTCAATACTTTTAGTTACCAATCGTCTTTCCAACTGCCGTGAAGAACAACACGCTGAAGGGAGTTGTCCTTCAGCGCATTTTCGTGCCGTAGCGCGCCTCGAAGACACGTAGGACTCGTCAGCTACACTAGGCGGGTATTGTGGTAGTGTTGGCCCTAGGCAGCGTAGCTCGGGGAACCAGCGCTCCTTGGTGGTAACTTGCGCTACGTATCACAAATTCCATTGAAGGAGTCCGATGTCAGATTAGATTCGTTGTTCGATAGGCTTTTCGTATTGTTCTTAATTTCTTCCTATTCTTACTTTTCGGAGTGATACAACTACGAGTAGTATTCCTTCAGCGCCAATTCTATGGGAATTGGCGCTGTCAGGAAGAAAATGTGTGATCCTGACTGAGATGAAGGTTAGGTAGTTCTTCTTTTGTTGAAATGGAAGAGTGCCCGAGGTAGAGGTCGGATAGGTCTTTCTTTTCTTGGAGTAGAATAGGTTTTTTGTTTCGTAGTTGATTCGCCCGCTCGTAGTTGATTCGCTCCTTCGCCCGCTACGGGGTTTTGAAATATGCGGGGGAGGGGAGGTGGTATTTCATCGTGTTGTCGCGAAAACAATGCTGGTTAAGCACGCAACGCATGAGGAATTGCAACCTCCACAAATAAATATAATGTACACCTTTGTGCTCGCACGTTACCCACATAAATAAGCATGGAGAATAATAAGCATTGGAAGGTTGAACACATTTATTTTTAAGATGAACACGTGGATTTTGGCCCATGGAATTATATTATCGCAACACTAATATTCGCACCAGAGCCCTCAGGCAAGATGCTAGTGATCTGCGACAGGAGAGTTTTATCCGGCACAATGAGATAGCTACACCTTGGCTACATAGACAAACGGGGAAAAATTCACTGCATGACATCAAATTCTGCTTACAACACGGTATTCATAATAAGGAAGACCCTTCACACTGTTGTGCCCAACATGGTCACGACACCCTTGTAAAATTTGCACCTGCTGCCTAATTCATAATACACACTGCGCGCCAAAATGGATTTGCACTGTTCAGCGTGCCTTTTCATCTTTTCCTTCTCCACAATCACTACTGGTGAGCTCTCCCTGGTTAATTCACTCTAATTCACTGTCGTCGGCCTGTCGAGGCACGAAGCACAGCATCCAGGGTTCCCATATTAGCGCTGAATACCAGGCTGGAGGCCCTCTGCGAGATTGAGACCGCCCGGTTGCAGCTACTGTCCCTCGGTCGTGTAGGGCACCCCGGCTGCGGTGCTACAACACAACCCAACCCGCCTCCCCTCGAAGATCTTGGAACCCTACATCTTCACTTAGTCAGGATCACGCAAAAATAGACCGGCTGCTTGTTCAAGCCTAGCTTTTATACCTCACCCGCACAAAGGACGCGTCCCGTGCGGCAGTGCGTTACCCGCGGAAAGTTGAAAGTGACGTGGCATTTCGCGATTGGCTAACCTTCGTGCGTCTCTTCTCTAAACTGACGTGTCTCTTACTTCACAATATTGCTACGCATATTTCTCACAATAAACCCATAAACCCTTGATTTCCTAACTCGTAGGCAATTAAATTTTTAACCCACTATTTTCTGTGCTATATATTCAAGTTGCCCTCGTCTTATTATGTATGCAATTTAGCGCACTAGCTTTTCAATCCAGCCGCTACCCCCTACGTACTCCTCCCTTCTGCTGATGTGGTACACCCCTCATACCCCTCACGATCCGCCCACGGCTACCTATGTAGCCGGTTGCTTGCCTCTGTAGCGTCGGTTTTGCAGATGTACATATCTGCAATATACCTTATATTGTGACAGTGTTACACCTCACCTCTGCTGTTTCTTCACGGCGCGACGTTGCTATATCACTTTCTATGTCTCTTTATTACTGTATAATGATTTCAAGGGTCCTAGCTGACCCCACAAATAATAATAAAGAAAAGTTAAGATTGTTTATGATTCTTTGTTTACCTTTTTTGGGAGGTTCGGATTGTGGGGTTTCAAAATGCATCTCCTCCTACAGTTTTCAAGCTACAGTAATGATTTTGGTGTCATTGGATGCGGAAAGACGTGAAAATTACAAAAAATAAAATGGCGATTCGAAATTAATTTTCGATCAAAAGTTGTAACGTCATAATTAAGTAATTTTACGAAAGAAAACATGCTTTGAATTTTTTTTTCATTTCAAACTAGGAGTTTGGAGAATGCCATATTAGTTTTTCTCATGTCCAAGTATTTCCGCATCCAATGACACCAAAATCATCACTTTTACTTAATAACTGTCGGAGGAGATGCATTTTGAAATCCGCCTCCCAAAAGATTTCGTTTTCTATGAATATCTCGTGTTCTATGGAGAAAATCGCATTTGCACTAAATGAAAACAGTTCCTCTTTGCATTTTCTATCAGTATACCAAATTTCATTGCCCTAGGTTCAATGTAAAAAAATTCTTCCACAAAGGGTACTCTTTCCTAAACAAACAGGACCTTTGAACGAGTTGTAAGAAAACCCAGAGTTTATTTTTAACGTACATTCATTTATGCCTAAAAGAATTAAAACTAGTAAATGAATTTCAATAAATAAATCCATTTGAACATGTTAACTTGTCATACGATAAGTGAATGCACACGAAATTGTAAAACGTCTTTAATGGCGTTCGTTGGAAACCACGAATGCTTGGTAGCGCACGAACGTACACCCAAGCATCAAAGGAACATTTGCAGGATGACGTTCCTGAGATGATTTGATCTGGAAAGAAAACTTCTAGAATGCTCGTTGCAGACGCATAGCTGAGGTTGCAAAACATTTTTTACGAATGTATTTTCAAGCCTGAGCTGAAAGTTGGGTAGGCCTTCTTTTTGTTGAAATAAATGTATATTTGTTTTATTAAGGGCCATTTTTTTCGGTTCACTGCTTTCCTGTTTTTCTGCGCGTCTGACTTTATTCTTCAACTTCTATCTTGTTTCATAACCTTCTTATCTTACTGTTTCTGTGCGCACCGGATCCTTTGCGGGAACACCATTTGTGCATATATTCCACTTCCCCTTAACTCCATACTAAATTGTGCCTTCATCCTATCCGTCCTCTCTTTAAACACCTTTGTTGTGGTAAGTAAGGGAGGTTAAAACTAACTTATCAATAAATAGGATTTTCAAGTAAGGTCAATGCAGTTCTTGTCGCTTGGTGGTAGTAGTAACGGGGCCTGTCGTAACACTTGTTCCGCAGCACAAATATTCATGAATAGACGCGATCGTGGTGGAATCATAGCTGTTATCCATTTTTCTGCACCAATTACTTTCGTTTTCTACTTATATCTTATTTCCTGAAGTTCTTTCAATCTTGCTGTTCCCATGCGCTGGGTGCGGGAACACATTTTGTGCATAGATTGTTAGTCCCCTTAATTTCATTTTAAATGGTATGTACCTTTCTCCTTCCTCTCTTAGGAACACATTTAATAGGGTTAGAAAGGCTCAGACTAACTTAGCTGAATTAATCTAATCTGCTGTTTTTGTGCGCAGTGTAAGGACACACCTTGTTAATACATTCCTCATTCTCTTAATTCTATACTAATTGGTGCCTTCTTTCTTCCTCTCTTGGGAACACCTTTGTTGTAGTCAGAAAGGCTTAAACTAACTTTCAATTAAGTTTTGTGATTCCTCCGGTTCTTCAATTCAATGTTTCTCTACCTTATCTGTCGAGCTCATACCGAACAATTTCCGTTTCGTTTCACGTTTTTACTTTAAACTATTAGACATGGTCTTCTGCAACGCTTCTGGTCGCTGTGTAAGGATGAGAATTAGCATTTGGCCTCTAGGGTAGCGCACATGACTGAGAATTAGCGTGTAGCCTTTATGGCAGCGGATATAATTGAGAATAAGAGTGTACTTTTTGCTCCCATGCCTGGTTCCTAGAACTAGGTGTTCTGGTTATATAATTTCAGCACACGATTTAGGTCCTTGCCTTGTGCTACGATGCTAGTGATTTGGACGATCCGCACAATAGCTTGAATTCGAGCTGAAGTCACAATTATTATGGCTTGCTTTTCCTTCGAATTTGTATGTCCATGTTGTGGTTCCTGTTATTTTTCTCAATTACTCAAAGTTAACTTTAACCACCTCCTTCAGCCCTGTAAAGTTATTCAGAAATAGTGAGACCGACCATGTTTTGGCCTCCCCGTTGTTTGCTTATAAGACTTGTTTTCTTTCAGCACAGAGTAGAAGGAGGGCTTGAAAATCTCTAATGTGAGTTATCTCGAGTGTTTCACGACATTTCTCCGCGTTACGCACTCGCACAAACCGGTTCGTGCGAGATCTGCTACAGTTCGTCATCTCTACAAAGAAGTCTTTGTGCTGGCTTGGGCGCTGCAGCCTTCCAGTCTTGGTTTTCGTGGTCGCCTCCTCAGCTTTTTGCTGAAGAAAGAGTTTATGGCTTCGATCGAAAGCCCTTCTTTGTTTTGAAGTTTACTGCTTGATATTAACTGCTGAGGCGCCAATATGTCGTATTTTTTAATCTTCAGGACCGCAATGGCAGGACCGGCAAGACAGAAACACTCGTGTTCGTGACGACCACCAGTACCGAATATTTGCCGGTAATCTCTGTTTGACCCGAGTGTCCTCACTCGAGGTTGTCTTGCTTGGTGTGAACTGTGAACAAAGAACTCAACTTTGCATGCAACAATTGGAGGTTCCTTAATTCATACACGCATGAGTGAAGAATGAACTTGGTGTTTTTCATGTGTGCTTGGGATGCTTTATCCCCATCATACCCAATCATGTGGTTGACGCAAATTTCCCAGGCTTTCATTATTTCAAATGAGCAAGCCTCTGCATGATCGTAAATGGGGTGTGTGTGTGACAATTTCAAGTGCTAGTGTTACTGATGACTTCATTCCTAATTTTTTTATGCATAATGTCACTTTCTGCAGAAAAAACAAACAAATATAGGGCATAAATGGTTTATCTTTACCTACTCTTCATGTTGTCCCTTGTTCGACCCTTGCCCTGTTTCTCATGTGAAACGAGCCGGTATCGCCTCGGTAATAAGCACCGGGAGGTCTGTGGCTTCTCCTTACGCTCGTCACAACCTTGTCTGGTCCATGACCCTCGGAATTTCGCACTACTGCAACTAAGGAAGGCCATTTGGAACTTCATTAAAAAAACTGTACGATTAAAAAGCTAGAATTCAACTAAAATTCGGAATTTTTTTGATTGAATATGCGTCCATTGTATTTTTAGATTTTTATCAAAAGGTCCTCGACTTTTGATTGAAAGGTGAGGATGTTTGTTGTTCGATTTAGATATAGCTCGATTGTATCCTGAGCCTCAGTCATTGAAGGGGCACGCTGTTCTTCTCGAAAATGAAAATCTTACTTTCGCCAACTGTCACTTTTTGCATTCTCAGATTTGTTTGGTGTTAAATGTAGACCTTATAAGCTCTTGACCTTCAATGAATAAAAGCCTTAAACTCAGCAGCTAAAAATTTTATGAAGATGCGAGTTGACAGGCCTGCAGTCGAGATCCACTTTTTTATATCAAGTGGATCTTTATAATGACTGACCTTGTGAAAGATAGCCCAAGCTTGTTATTTAGTTTGGATTACAGCTTTTATTTCTGTACGACTTCAGCACACACGCAGGGTTCGAGCTAGTTTTGATGGAAAGCTCTGAATCGTGGCTGGCCTTGATGAACATGGTTATGGTGCGAAAAACGGTGTAAGCTGGCTTTTTCATCGCGGATTTTTTAAATAGTTTCTACGCACAACCAGTTCATGTGCTAGGTTTGAGCGACAGACTAATTTTAAAGTTAATTTGACACATTTTACCGATCTTACGCTTGTAATTGTGGTGCTCGATGCTTATGTATTCAGTAATCCCCGACTATTTTGCTTTTAACAAGAGAGTCGTCCGATAATGGGAAGGCTCATTCTAAACAGGGCGCTCCCCTGGTCTACAAGCCGACGCTTCTACTCAGCACCGCCTAGTATGATCTTGAGTGCCATCGGGTATTCGTCCAGAATCTGAGTGTAACTCCTAGCATGCAGACTGTCTTTTGCAGTCTCTGTATACCCGTTGTATATATCATGTTGAGGCCCTTATAAAACTGGTCTTCATTCTAGAGGTGTATAAATATTACCCATTGAAAGTTATTGAATGTGTAATCGTAAATACAATATTGCATACAGATATGTTGATTAGTGTGATTTAAACCCTGCATTTTGTACTCAAAAATGTACTCATATCTTCTGCGTTGCACTTTCATCTCTATTGTAACTAGTAACAAAATTGCAAATTTTCTATGGTATAGATGTGACTTTTTGCACGTTCTTATGTATTTTAATAGACGTTTGTATTGTTTCTGGGTGAGAAGTTTAAATTCATCATAAAAGTTTGTATACTTGCTTCCTATTGCGTGAACAAACATAGCTTGGTTAATTGGTGGAGTCGTCTGTAATTTTAAAAATAAATAAAAGGCCAAAAATCAATGTGTAAGCGGTCTATGCATAAAAATGAAATGTTTCGGTTATGTACCCATCTTAAGCCAGTATATTCGTCTGAAAAGAATTTCTCAACATTAATGCTCAATAGTGGGAACGAAGTTAGATAAGAGTTTGAAATAAATTTCAAAAGAAGAGGTAACAAATCTGAAAGTACTAGGACGGGAACTTGTCCAGCGGATATGAACTGAACTAGTTGTTTATGGACGGTTTCGTTTCAAGAAAAACAAGGACTTTGAAGTCCTGAGGTTTAAAGGACTTGAACGATACTTGAAAATTGTAAATTGACTTCAGTCGTGTACTGAATCAAAGGAGGTGGCGTGATCGAAACATCCCTCGATTTAGAATTTCTAATCTATTGCAGTGTTTATTACGTTTTAAGTTTTTCGATGCTTCAAAGACGTTACTGTTTTCCATGTTTGCACGTGATTACGTGATCTGTTAACACGAATTGAGGATGTTAGCACCCGCACGTGACGTGAACGTGGCACTTGTTTTTGTGCTTTATTTTATCGTGTAAAATAATTTGTGGTTTCGAGATCATTCTTTCTGTATTGGCTTCTTGTGAGACCTATCGAAACTTCATTGCCTCCTTTGTTTAGAACCCTTGTCAAACTGTCGCAATTTCTAGTAACTTTATCACAGATCTTGCAAGCAGGCTAGAGGTTTCAATTTCATCACTCAAGGTCATGGCAGTTCAATTGTTGTGATTTCCCTCGCTGTTGACGGATTCCATGCGACTCAAACCTTGCATGGTAGCCTCCCCTGTCCTCTAAAGGATAGACAGCTACTGCATCTGTGGGAATTGGCGCTCCCAGGGGGAATATGTGAGGTCCTGAGCTACAGGTTGCTGTCCGAGATTCATATCCTATTACTTCTTCAACTTTTATCGTGTTTCATGAACAGCTTTCTCAACTTACTGTTTCTTTTGTACCTTGTGCATAGATTTCACGTTCCCTTGACTCCACATTAAGGGTCCCTTCCTCTCTTAGGAACGTCTTTGTTGTGGTAAGGGAGACGTTAAACTAAACATCTAATCTAAGCCCCCCCCTGTACGTGTAACTTAGTTTTGAATTTCTGAGAGAAAAATTTGTAAACGAACTTAGTCTAAGGGAAATTTTCTAGGGCGTTGTGGTCGTGGTATTCACGTCGTCATCTCATTCCTTTTTTTTAACATCGATAAGGTTCTTCCCACATTTAATGTTGTTATAGGTCTGCAAATTTGAATCGGTCCATTGATTAATCGAAGTTCCTTGTCGATCAGTTGATTAAGTGGAAGAAAAGATACAATATTGTTTAACGTATGGGTTTTCCTTGTTAGGGATTAAAGTACTAAGTAAGCACCTTTGTTATTAAGTTATATTAGCGTATTGCTGCTAAGTACTCTTAGTAGTCAGAATGATTTCTCATTAGAATTCAGAGTGTAGGGCTAAATAGGCTTCTGATCACGTGCTCCACTCTCCGTTCCTATCCTCTTCTCTCTCAGAACACAACTATTGTATCTATCGAAATTAGCACTTTCACGGATAAGGTGTGAGGTTTCGAGCTGAATGTTAGGGAGGTATTTCTTTTCTTTGAACAGAAGAGCCATTTTTTGTTTTGTTAGACATTTCTTTTTCCGAGTCACTGCTGTCTTGTTGTTCCGGTTCTGCTACTTATTTCAAATATTATCTTGATTTATCTTGTGCTGTTTGTATGCGTCAGGGATCTTGTGGAAACATGTTAGGAGTGTTTTTGTGTGGAAATCCCGTTCCTCCAACTCTTTACTTGAATGCTGCTTTTCTCCTTCCTCTCTTTAACAACCTTTGTTGTGGTTATGAGGCTCAAATTAAGTTCTAATCTAATTTAGTGAGACAGACTCTTCGAATGAAGTGTAGGAAAGCGCCCCACTCGACATCCGCATATCGCCATAAAGGTACAAGAACCCTCAATAGCCCTAGAGAGCCGAAGCGGACAGCTATTAACAATAAAGATCAGAATTTGGAGTAGAGATGTGACTCAAAAAAAACCATGCCATTTTTTAAAAAAAAAAAGTTTTAAAAAAAAAAACCGTGGCCAAAAAAACGTGGATATTTTGGTTTTTTTTAAATATTTTGTCTGAAAATAACTGAGCAAGAAAAAGAACCACATTACATTATTTGTTTTCATGTCAAATTACAAAATAAAACAGCTTACTTCTTAATTTATGGTTTTCCATGGTTTTATGAAATTTTTCATTTTCTGCAGCTTCATGCTTTGATATTTCATTTATTTTACAATACATGTGAATGACCTCCAACTCCCAAAATGGTGTGTTATAATAACATATCTTTACTTATGGTCATCGATAGAGATGTGACTAAAACACCATGCTGTTTTTAAAAAAAAAATGTTATTTATACAAAGTTATGAATAAAAACCATGGATATTGATATATATATATATATATATATGACCTTAAAAATCCAATGCTGTTTTTTTTTAAACATTGTTTTTTAACAGAAAACTCTTGACTAAATAAACATGGCTATTATATTTTATGGGACCAAAATATTGTTTTTTTAAAAAAACATTTAAAAAAAATCATGACTAAAAAAACACGGATATAAATATCAGGAAAGTTATTTTTTTTAATCGAATTGTCTTTAGAAACTTATAAACAAAGAATGCTGTTGATATTGAAATCTTGTTTATTAAAACTGTACTAGGTCTTAGAATAAAATATCTATAAAGAATCTATTCACTCCATAAAACCTTTCGGAGACCAGCTCCATCCTCAGTCATTCAGTAAAATTTGGAGAAATGCACAATGAATTTTCACTGTTCCTTTGAAAAACATTTGACTGAATGACTTACTGAGGTTGGAGCTAGTCTCCGAAAGGTTTTATAGAGTGAATAGATTCTTTGTGGATATTTTATTCTAAGACCTGGTACGGTTCTAATGGATATTAATATATCTTATGTGACCAAAAAATCCATGCTGTTTTTTGAATGTTTTTGTTACAAAAATGTCATGACTAAAAAACACGGATATTAATATGTAGTGAATTTTCACTACTGGTTTGTACCTTAACCGTACAGCTAGGGTTTACATGGGGGTTCGTCCCGCGGCTGTCTGGCTGCGGCTGAAATGGATGACCACTCGGCCGAGGCTAGGCAGTTGCGTCGGAACCTTCATGGTGTGCACTTGTCTACGAGCAGGCTAATAAAGCGGGTTGCCTGATGTTGGTAAGTGCCCCATGTAGTGCTTGCTCTATTCCTATGCCTATTTTACTGGGTAACGCCTAAGGTGTTTTGCCAGGGTGGTCAGTCAGCGGTAGAGCCACGGTTTCGTGTACGAAAGACGGCTATCGCGAGACCCGCCCTGAGTCTGTTCTGTGAATTGTCATTCCCCTGTTTTAATATATACTCTTGACTTGTCCGTGCCGTACTTTGACCTCGTATCTGGCCTTAGCTATTTAAGCCTGAGTAGCTATTCCCTGTCTGGCCGGCATCCTGACAGGTTGGTTTCCAGTAACTAAACGTTATCAGGCTCGTGGTCGTTACAAATATACTCTATTTTACCATAAACAACCATGCTGTTTTTTTGAAAAACATATTTTTTTACAGAAAAATCATGATTTAAAAAATGTGGATATTAATATATTTTATGTGCCAAAAAAAAACCATGCTGGTGATTTTTAAATCATGTTTTCTTTACCAAAAAAATCATGACTAAAAAACATGAATATTAATGAATTTTTGTGAAAAAAACATGGTTTTTAAAAGGTCGTATTTTTTGGTCAGATAAAATTTAATAACACTCATGTTTTTAGTAAAAAATCTTTTTTTCAAAAAGCATGGTTTTTTGGTCATAAAATAAATTAATATCCATGTTTTTTTTACAGATTAGATTAGTCATTAGTTTTAGCCTCCCTACCCAGCAACAAATGCGATCCAAAGAGAGGAAGGAAGATTATGAAACAAGATCAAAGTTGAAGAAGACAGTAGAAGGTGCTGAAAAACAGGACAGCAGTGAACCGAAAAAAGGTGGTCCTCAACATAACAAAAACCTTTTATTTCAACAAAAAGGAGGCCTACCCAACTCTCAGCTTGGGCCCTCACATTGTCTCCCTGGGAGTGCTAGTTCACATAGATACAATAATTGTACCCCCCTGAGTGTTTTTTTTTACAAAAGAAGTCATGAACAAAAAATGAATAATAATAACTTTTTAATAAAAAAAACATGTTTTAAAAAAACAGTGATTTTTTTGGTAACATAAATATGTTAATATCCATAATTTTAAAACACGATTTTTTATGAAAAATACATAAAATAAAACAGCATGGTTTTTTGGTCACATAAAATATATTCATATCCAGGTTTTCTTATACATCATTGTTTGTAAAAAAACATTTAAAAAAAACTGCATGGGGTTTTTTAGGTCTCATATATATATATGTATTCATGTTTTTTTAGTCATGATTTTTTTAGTACAAAAACATTTTTTTGGTCTCATAAATATATTATTCATGTTTTTTCAGTCATGATTTTTTTAGTAAAAAATGTTTTTTTTAAAAAACTGCATGGGGCTTTTTAGGTCACATAAAATATATTGTTTTTAATCATGATTCTTTGTAAAAAAATAAAAAAACACCCCTTAGGGGGATACAATTATTGTATCTATGGGAATTAGCGCTCCCAGGGGGACAATGTGAGGGCCCGAGCTGAAAGTTAGGTAGGCTTTCTTTTTTGTTAAAATGGAATAGGTTTTTGTTTTGTTACGGACCATCTTTTTTCGGTTCACTGCTGTCCTGTTTTTTTCAGCACCTACTACTTTCTTCTTCAACTTTGATCTTGTTTCACGAACTTCTTTCTCATCTTACTGTTTCTATGACCTTTCTCCATAGATTGCCCATTCTCTCATCTCCATACTAAATGGTGCCTTCCTCCTTCCTCTCTTCGATACGCTCTTTTTTGTAGCGGTTAGGGAGGCTTAAACTAACTTATAATCTAATCTTGTAAAAAAAAAAGCATGGTGATATATGGTACCAGAAAATATATTAATATTCATTTTTATTAGTCAGAATTTTTGGTAAAAAAACATGTTTTAGAAAAAACAGCCAATTTTTTTGGTCACCTTAAATATATTAATATCTATGGTTTTAGTCATTTTTTGTAATGAAAACATAAAAAAGAAACCATACAGTAAAAGTAGTGGCAGATAACCCACAATTACCTAGAGGAGTCTAAGAGGTAAAGCAGGAACCACAGAACTTACCACAGAATTTATATTGATGGAGTCAAAATTCAGAGCTTATTATCTCTGCAAAGTCTGATTTTTTGGTCACATGAAAATAAAATCAGACATACTAGAGATAGTAAGCTCTGAATTTTGACCCCATCAATATAAGTTCTGTGGCTCCGGAGCTGCTGTTCCTCTTAGACGCCTCTAGGTAACTGTGGGTTATCTGCCACCACTTTTACTGTATGGTTTCTTTTTGATGTTTTGATAAAAATAAAATGACTAAAAAACATGGATATTAATATATTTTAGGTGTCCAAAAAAAAAACCCAGACATATACATAACAAAATTTAAGTGTGCAAAAAAAAACAAAAAACAAAAAAAAAACACATAAAAAACACGTTTTTTTTGCAAAAAAAACCGCAATCAAATAAAACCGTTTTTTTTTGCATCACTAATTTGGAGAGATACGAGCTCAACATAAGTGGCTTGAACAACAAGACGCGCAGAGTACGGGTGGCGGTGGTTACTGAAGCATACCCATAAAACTGTGAACGATTTTTGCTCTTTTAATGGATGGGCCAATATTCGAGGCAACGCACTGAACCCCTCGGGATTTGTGGAAGTTAATAATGCTGCGGCTTTGATTGCAAGTTCATCTGAAATTTGTTTGACTTACAGATTTCTTCACGTGTAAATCCACCCTTTTAACTGATTAAAATGATTAAGCTACTTGCAGAATGTGTACACAGGTACCTCAAATTCCTGTAAAATGGGGACATTATCGTTTAATTTGTATCTCGTTTTGAGTATTTCCTGCGAAATCTTTAAGTGACTTGCGGCAGGACTTGCGTTGAAGTGACTTGCGGCAGGACTTGCGTTGAAGTGACTTGCGGCAGGACTTGCGTTGAAGTGACTTGCGGCAGGACTTGCGTTGAAGTGAGTTGCGGCAGGACTTGCGTTGAAGTGACTTGCGGCAGGACTTGCGTTGAAGTGAGTTGCGGCAGGACTTGCGTTGAAGTGACTTGCGGCAGGACTTGCGTTGAAGTGACTTGCGGCAGGACTTGCGTTGAAGTGACTTGCGGCAGGACTTGCGTTGAAGTGACTTGCGGCAGGACTTGCGTTGAAGTGAGTTGCGGCAGGACTTGCGTTGAAGTGACTTGCGGCAGGACTTGCGTTGAAGTGAGTTGCGGCAGGACTTGCGTTGAAGTAACTTGCGGCAGGACTTGCGTTGAAGTGACTTGCGGCAGGACTTGCGTTGAAGTGACTTGCGGCAGGACTTGCGTTGAAGTGACTTGCGGCAGGACTTGCGTTGAAGTGACTTGCGGCAGGACTTGCGTTGAAGTGAGTTGCGGCAGGACTTGCGTTGAAGTGACTTGCGGCAGGACTTGCGTTAAAGTGAGTTGCGGCAGGACTTGCGTTGAAGTGACTTGCGGCAGGACTTGCGTTAAAGTGACTTGCGGCAGGACTTGCGTTAAAGTGACTTGCGGCAGGACTTGCGTTAAAGTGACTTGCGGCAGGACTTGCGTTAAAGTGACTTGCGTCAAAGTGACTTGCGTTAAAGTGACTTGCGTTAAAGTGACTTGCGTCAAAGTGACTTGCGTCAAAGTGACTTGCGTCAAAGTGACTTGCGGCAGGAACTTGCGTTAAAGTGACTTGCGGCAGGACTTGCGTTGAAGTGACTTGCGGCGGGACTTGCGTAAAAGTGACTTGCGGCAGGACTTGCGTTGAAGTGACTTGCGGCAGGACTTGCGTTAAAGTGACTTGCGGCAGGACTTGCGTTAAAGTGACTTGCGGCAGGACTTGCGTTAAAGTGACTTGCGGCAGGACTTGCGTTAAAGTGACTTGCGGCAGGACTTGCGTTAAAGTGACTTGCGGCAGGACTTGCGTTAAAGTGACTTGCGGCAGGACTTGCGTTAAAGTGACTTGCGGCAGGACTTGCGTTAAAGTGACTTGCGGCAGGACTTGCGTTAAAGTGACTTGCGTCAAAGTGACTTGCGTTAAAGTGACTTGCGTCAAAGTGACTTGCGTCAAAGTGACTTGCGTCAAAGTGACTTGCGTCAAAGTGACTTGCGTCAAAGTGACTTGCGTCAAAGTGACTTGCGGCAGGAACACGCGTCAAAGTGACTTACGGCAGGAACTTGCGTTAAAGTGACTTGCGGCAGGACTTGCGTTGAAGTGACTTGCGGCGGGACTTGCGTTGAAGTGACTTGCGGCAGGACTTGCGTTGAAGTGACTTGCGGCAGGACTTGCGTTGAAGTGACTTGCGGCAGGACTTGCGTTAAAGTGACTTGCGGCAGGACTTGCGTTAAAGTGACTTGCGGCAGGACTTGCGTTAAAGTGACTTGCGGCAGGACTTCCGGTAAAGTGACTTGCGGCAGGACTTGCGTTAAAGTGACTTGCAGCAGGACTTGCGTTAAAGTGACTTGCGGCGGGACTTGCGTCAATGTGACTTGCGTCAAAGTGACTTGCGGCAGGAACTTGCGTCGAAGTGACTTGCGGCAGGAACTTGCGTCAAAGTGACTTGCGTCAAAGTGACTTGCGTCAAAGTGACTTGCGTCAAAGTGACATGCGTCAAAGTGACTTGCGTCAAAGTGACTTGCGTCAAAGTGACTTGCGTCAAAGTGACTTGCGTCAAAGTGACTTGCGTCAAAGTGACTTGCGTCAAAGTGACTTGCGTCAAAGTGACTTGCGTCAAAGTGACTTGCGTCAAAGTGACTTGCGTCAAAGTGACTTGCGTCAAAGTGACTTGCGTCAAAGTGACTTGCGTCAAAGTGACTTGCGTCAAAGTGACTTGCGTCAAAGTGACTTGCGTCAAAGTGACTTGCGTCAAAGTGACTTGCGTCAAAGTGACTTGCGTCAAAGTGACTTGCGTCAAAGTGACTTGCGTCAAAGTGACTTGCGTCAAAGTGACTTGCGTCAAAGTGACTTGCGTCAAAGTGACTTGCGTCAAAGTGACTTGCGTCAAAGTGACTTGCGTCAAAGTGACTTGCGTCAAAGTGACTTGCGTCAACGTGACTTGTGGCAGGACTTGCGTCAAAGTGATTTGCGGCAGGAAGTTGCGTCAAAGTGACTTGCGGCAGGAACTTGCGTCAAAGTGACTTGCGGCAGGAACTTGCGTCAAAGTGACTTGCGGCAGGAACTTGCGTCAAAGTGACTTGCGGCAGGACGTGCGTCAAAGTGACTTGCGGCAGGACGTGCGTCAAAGTGACTTGCGGCTGGACGTGCGGCAAGACTTGCGTCAAAGTGACTTGCGGCAGGACGTGCGTCAAAGTGACTTGCGGCAGGACGTGCGTCAAAGTGACTTGCGGCAGGACGTGCGTCAAAGTGACTTGCGGCAGGACGTGCGTCAAAGTGACTTGCGGCAGGACGTGCGGCAAGACTTGCGTCAAAGTGACTTGCGGCAGGACGTGCGGCAAGACTTGCGTCAAAGTGACTTGCGGCAGGAACTTGCGTCAAAGTGACTTGCGGCAGGACGTGCGTCAAAGTGACTTGCGGCAGGACGTGCGTTAAAGTGACTTGCGGCTGGACGTGCGGCAAGACTTGCGTCAAAGTGACTTGCGGCAGGACGTGCGTCAAAGTGACTTGCGGCAGGACGTGCGTCAAAGTGACTTGCGGCAGGACGTGCGTCAAAGTGACTTGCGGCAGGACGTGCGTCAAAGTGACTTGCGGCAGGACGTGCGTCAAAGTGACTTGCGGCAGGACGTGCGTCAAAGTGACTTGCGGCAGGACGTGCGTCAAAGTGACTTGCGGCAGGACGTGCGTCAAAGTGACTTGCGGCTGGACGTGCGTCAAAGTGACTTGCGGCTGGACGTGCGGCAAGACTTGCGTCAAAGTGACTTGCGGCAGGACGTGCGTCAAAGTGACTTGCGGCAGGACGTGCGTCAAAGTGACTTGCGGCAGGACGTGCGTCAAAGTGACTTGCGGCAGGACGTGCGTCAAAGTGACTTGCGGCAGGACGTGCGTCAAAGTGACTTGCGGCAGGACGTGCGTCAAAGTGACTTGCGGCAGGACGTGCGTCAAAGTGACTTGCGGCAGGACGTGCGTCAAAGTGACTTGCGGCAGGACGTGCGTCAAAGTGACTTGCGGCAGGACGTGCGTCAAAGTGACTTGCGGCAAAGTGACTTGCGGCAGTACTTAAATTATATCATATCAACTTGATTGGCATTATGATACAATCGGTCCCTTACCCTGGAATGACTTTGAAACATTCACTAGAATGAGTTCGGTGCTATATTTTTCGGAGCAGATCAGAACACCCGTTTGCTTTCAACGGTTCGATACGTCCTCAGTACAGAGACATTTACTCATCGTAAGAAAGCTTTTGTTCAGAGTACCTTGGTACTGGTATCGTCAATTCCATTCGGTGAGGTTGACGGCAATTATGATACGCTTTTGTTGCTGAAGACAAGGCATCTTGATGTCAGTTCTTAGTGTCCAGTATAGAAATGGTGCTCTTCAGTGGTATCTTAGAAGCTTTTGTTAGGTATATCTGTTAAATTGATAGATTTATTTACTAAGAGAACATGGATAATTACAAGTGAGATATAAAAATGGAATTGATATTTAACACTCTACCAAAAAGTAGTGTGGGCCAGCCAAATAAGCTACCGAGCTTCTTATGGCATCCTATCAGGAGATGAGCAAATTATGCTGTAACCTATGGTGAATAACTTGGTATATTTATGCTTCTAACTTACAATTAGTTATGCATAAAAGTCAAATATCCTGAAATCAAACTGAAAGAAGACAGGTTCATTGTAATATGGTCTTTTTTTTTCGTCAGGTGTTTTAATGATAGCTTCATGATTTATTCTGTCGTTATTCATGTTCATTTGCTGCTGATTTGAGAGTAAGTTTCGAGTCTATATTTGAATGAGTATTTTAAATATCGCAAATATGAAGAGCATGAAATTCAAGAATTTGAAACCGGCGAAAAAAGTTATTTTCTTAAATCTGATTTTTGAGTATTGAGGAACTACAAGCGTATTCCTATCTCTCAAATCTCTTGGAGGTACAACTATTTTATACATAGGGATTGAAACTCTCAAAGAATTGGAGAAATTTTAGGCTTCGAGCAGAAAGGTAAGTAGACCTTTTTATTGAAACAAACGTTTTTTTTTGAAGACCCTATTTTTTCTGTTCTTCAGTCGTTTTTCTGCACCTAGTGCTTTCTTTCACTTTTATCTTGTTTCATAAACTTCTTTGTTATCTCACTGTTTCTATTCGCAGGGATCCTTTGTGGAAACCCACATTTTGAATAGATTTCCCGTTCCCTAAACTTCAAACTAGACGGGGCCTTCATCCTTCCTCTTTTCAAACGCTTTAGTGGTGGTTAGGGAGGCGCAAACCAATTCATTATCTAATCTAAGAACCGTAGCGAAGCTATTTGGCTTCTAATTAATTTGGTTTGCGATGTTTACTGTTTTCGGGTGAGAAACTTGATAATGTGCTTTACTCTTCAAACAGTTTAAATGTGAAAAAAGATGTTAATTTTACGGCATCGTTTACGAAAATAAAAAAAGAGGCCTGAGAACAGATTCTTTAGTGGCACCATAGATTGTGTTTTGCAGCTCTGAAGTGCAATTACCTATTGAAGAATATTTTATACGGTTTGAGAGGCAGAATGTAAACCATTCATGGACCCCTCAGGGGGATACAACTATTTCATCTGTGGGAATTAGCGCTCCCAGGGGGACTATGTGAGGGCCAGAGCTGAGAGTTAAGAAGGCTTCCTTTTTGTTGAAATAGAATAGGTTTTTGTTTTGTTACGGACCATCTTTTTTCGGTTCACTGCTGTCCTGTTTTTCTGCACCTACTACTTTCTTCTTCAACTTGGATCTTGTTTCATGAACTTCTTTGTCATCTTACTGTTTCTATGCCCATTCTGCATAGATTCCGCGTTCCCTTTAATCCATACTAAATGGTGCCTTCTTCCTTCCAATCTTTGAATCTTATTTGTAGAGGATAGGAAGGCTTAAACTAACTAATAATCTAATCCAAATCATTCTTGGAAACCTCTAATGTTATGTAGTATGGCTGACAGTGTTTCCATCTGTACCTCGTATTTTCTTCGGAGAATAAACAAATAGCAGTTTCGACAGCACCATCGTTGTTCGGTGTTGATTGTATCATTTTAGCTCAACATAAAACAAAACTACATTTAGTTGCGCAAAGTATTCACGGGGAGCTCTACTATGTGCGGTATGCGATGTTCAGACTTGACTTCGTGCCGTAATTAGCTGCGTATCTCGTGGATTTGAAAGCAAGAACGCCTCATGTTACTGGTGGCTCAAGCAGTTAGTTTGGTGAGCTGAGTTTATAGTTTTAGAGAGTGCGCCGTTCTTGTGCGCATGAGGTACTGTGCTGGAGTAAGTTGACGCAGTTGCTGCGTTGAGTGCCGCGTTGCATATTCTAGTTGTTTGCGTGGCTCTTACTGCGTGTACGTTGTGCGGGGGCTGTCTCAAGTGGCGGGAGGTCGATGCGGCTCCCCCTTCTCCCCGCCCTTCTCCTTGTTTTATTTGGTAAGTTATCTATTTTCTTTTGGCTTCGAAATTGTAATTGCTTTGTAAAGCTACGGAAGCTGATATTCAGTGTTTAGGAACTTGCGTTGGATCTATAGAAGTGTTCATTGTTGTTAGTCTCTTGCTCGTGAGTTCAATTTTTTTTCTGGGTAATTCAAGTTGTGCTTCTGTTGTTATCTGGAAGGCGTGGTCGCTCGGTTTGCGTACTTTTAGGGGCAAGGTAAAGATCCTGCTTCGTGTCTGTTATCTCTACTCCCAGCGTCAGTGTGCGCTGCTTAGCGGCATTACGAACTTCCCATTCCGGCATTAGGAGCACTTGTTGCTGGTGTCTACGGTAGGCTAATATCACTTATTTGGGCCTTATTATTTCTGTTCTAATTTACGTCATCTGTATCGGGAAAGGTTGGCCTTTTCTGCGGAGTTTGGTCTTGTGTACACGACTCCTTACTGTCTTGTGTCTTTCCTATGCTCCCTCTTTTGAGTCTCATCAAGGGATATAACTAGTGTATCTATTGGAATTAGTACTCTCACATGGAACACGTGAGGTCTCGAGCGAGAGTTATGCGGGCCTTCCTTTTGTTGAAATACAGGTAGAATAGGTTTTCGGTTTTGGTACGGACTTTTTTTCGGTTCACTGCTGTCCTGTGTTTCAGCACCTACTACTATCTTCTTCAACTTTTATCTTATTTCATCAACCTCTTTCTCAACTTACTGTTTCTATGCCCCTTCTCCATTGATTCAGTGTTCCCTCAACTCCTTACTAAATGGTGCTTTCCTTTCTTACTTTGGAACGCCTTTGTTGCGATTAGGGAGGCTTAACACATTCATTGCGGTATGACCCACCAGTGGGTCGTAGTTAGGTTTTTCCTGCTGCGAAACGACCCATCGATGGGTCGTTTTGAAAAATTCTAACAACCTTTCTAAATTAATGGTATTTAACAGGTCCAGTTAATGTTTGATATTTACAAATTTGCTTATCACTTTTGACTTTAAATTTAAGTTGAATATTGAACTTCAGTTTAACCCATCGCAACTAACGTGTTAAATTAACATCTAATTTTATAATTTTTTTGTAACGGAAATCGTGTCACTAAAATTTGTCTGTTTTTCTCTTGGTTTATATATCATAATTTGTTGTATGAATTCTCAGTTTTTTCAATTGAGTCAGCCTATTTCGTTTTTTTATTATAATTTCGTTCGTATACTGGTTTGTGAAGGTTGAATCAAAACTCAAATTTACGACTTGATAAATTTGTTAGATTCGAAAAGTATTTTTTGACTGAGAAACTTCTGTAGGAAGCATTAGTTTTAAATAAAAAATGGGCTACATCTGTGTAAGCGAAATGTGATACACGTTACGGTAATTTTGAATTATGTCTTTTAGTATGCTGAGGATTTTATTCCCAGAAATCTTTCTCCTAAAGTATCAAACTCGACAGACTTGAAGGATAATTCACGGCAAATTGCTTAGGCAGGAGGATTATGCTGTGGGTAATAACTGCTATTGCTGCTATTTGATATAACTGAAGCCTTATTCAGGTGTTATTTTTTTCCGAAGCAAGGTCATGTCTCAAGGATAGTCGGTCTGCGCTCGCTTTACTGCTGCATGGCGTGCCTGGTATCATTTGTGACCCTCTGATGACCAGGGCTGTGTTCGGTGCGCCCCTCAGTATTGTTGGTGCTGGACCTGAGCAGTTGCTGGCATGGTGCGCAGTTCGCCAACACATTCGTTAGGAGATAAGCGGTGGTGCTGTGCTCTTTGTTCTCAACTTCCAACCGAAGCCAATAAATGCTCACTATTGCCGTTTCAGTTCGGACCTGGCGACGATTGTGATGTTCCCAAGATTAAAGTAGACTGTTCACGTATAGATGACAAACGGGTGTGATTTTCTATGAAGTTGTTCAGAAAAACTATTACCACCTTACCATGCGTTTGATTAATTTTGAGTTATTCATAGGGATATTTACGTCCATGGGCAATTTGCCTTCATTGCCCCTCAGGGGATACAACTATTCTATCAATGGGAATTCGTACAACCAGGGGGGAAAATGCGAGGTCCCGAACTGAGAGGTAGGCCTTTTTGTATTAAAATTAAATGATTTTTGTTATGTTAAGGATTTTTTTTCGGTTCACTGCTGTCCTGTTTTTTAGAACCTTCTACTTTCTCTAGCTTTTGCCTTGTTTCATGAACTTCTTTCTCAACTTACTGTTACTATGCACCTTGTACATGTTTCCACGTTCCCTTATCTCCATACTAAATGGTACCTCCCTCCCTCGCTTTGGAATGCCTTTGTTGCTGTAAGGGAGGCTTAAACTAACATCTGATGTGGCCCTCATTGCAGTCATGCTAGCGGAAAAAAAGCATAGAATATTTTTTATTGCTGTATTGTAAATTTATAAAATTGCATAAGAATGTTTGGAAGAAGGAATGAAAGAATCTCGACCCATGCGCTTACATTGAATTAAGTATTTCTGCCCTAGTTAGCGCCCCTCAAGACAGAGAAGACCTGAAAAGTGAGGGTTTCTTAGGTCGTATTTTTTAGCTATACCTGCTGTTAGAGCGATGTGCATGTCCTTTCGGTGAAATTGGGCACGAGCGCAGGCATTTATTTATTACTTTTCGGTAGGCGCGAAATTCTTATGGATATTGAAAACGGTGCGTTTCATACTCAGCATAGGAATATTTTTACTCTAGCTTTAGCGAGGTAGTGAGGGCTAAACGAGTAAAAATATTTACAGCAATGGCAGTTTTAAAAATTACTTAACTTAAAAACGTGAAATGTTTTTGAACTTCTCTGTGGAATTAATATCGTGTGTACGACTTCATGGTTTTAGTTGTAAATGTGTGATCGACATTTTATGTCGTTTTTGACATTTCTGAATGCTTACATGTTTGAAAGCTCTTAGCTTGCCTTTTTATTGGCAGTTGATTATACAGGATGCCCCCACTCTTTGGAGTCGACGCAAGTGAGGCAAATAATTGGTCTCATGTTCAAAATTGCTTGCGTGGAAGGAGTATGCGCACGCTAGCGCTGTTATTACCTTACCAGGTCTTGAGAAAAGGTTTTTGCACCATTTTCATCGATTGATATGCCATGCAGCCACCCTTCCCCTGTTTGGCTTAGTGCAGCTTTGGTGCAGCAAATGCTCCGTAAAATCCGTCTGTCTCAATGCGGCCTTTGATCTAGGCTTAGGATGAAAAGTGTGACCTCCTGATCAGAGCAGGCGTCTTTCCTGAGGATTTTTTCTAAAAACTTGACGAAAATGGTGGAAAATTACCAGTGTCCTCTATTGCAGTCTCGTTTGCAAAGTTCTCTTTAAAGCATTGTCCTGCGGCGTGCGATGGGACGTGACGCTTCTCGATGATATATGTACATACAATATTCTTGAGCTCTATCCGGAAAGGTGTCTCGTTAGGGAAAAAACAAATTCTATCTATGGAAACGAGCATCCTCTGGTGGAAGATGCGAGGACCCGAGCTGAAGGCTTAGTAAATCTTCCTTTTGTTGAAATAGAAGATAATTCTTACTTTGGTACGGACCGTCTTTTTTTTCGGTTCACTGCTCTCCTGTTTTCAGCACTTTTTATTTTTTTCAGCTTTTATCTTGTTTTATGATTTTTTTTTGCAAATTACTCTTTCTGTGCACAAGAGATCTTGTTTAGGGACACACCTTGTGCATAAATTTCTTGCTCATTTAACTCCATACCACATGGCGCCTTTATTCTTCATCTCATTGGAACACCGTCGTTGAGGTTAGAGAGACTTTGAATAACTTATAATGTAATGTATCGATGAGTTACAATTTTCATTTCTCCATTAATTTGGACCATTATTGCTTTCATATACTTGCTTGTTTCTGTTCTACACCTGAACGCGCGGGGCACTTGAACAACCAGAGTCGTTTGTTGCCCGTGCCGCCGGCTTATTACATTTCAATCATTTCTCCTTTGATGAGTTCCTGGTGATGTCGATCAGACCACAGCCGATGCGCCTGACCTGGTCCTCGCTTTGAGAGCAGCGCAGTGCCGAGCTGACTTCCTTCAGTTCTGGTCTGTCGTTCTGGTGGTGGCCTCAGTGCGTGTCCCTAATAAGAATCCTTGCGTCTTTGTTCTGTTAGCATCACAGATATGTGGGACGTCTCCTTACAGCGTGTTAACACGGTTTATTGGGGATGTATAAATTACTGATACTCTGAAGTTTAATCTGTTTTCAGAAACTCCTCCTTATCTTCGTCTTTAGATTTATTTTGCTGGAAATTTGTGCAGAGCTCACGTTTTGATCGTCTTTGTGCGCGAACAGTATACTAGTTGTGATGACTTCGCTATCATTAGTCAAAAGTAAATATTTCACATTGAATGTAAGTCATTACCTTGAATTGATCGACTGTTTTTCGATATCCAGCGTATGAAATGCTGTCAAGTCCATCCTAATGGATACAACAGGCTTCGACGTGGCTAACAATTTGTTGGTGGTGATCTCTTTTCACAACCGAACTCGTTTTTCGTACCCATGGTGGTCCAACGCTTTGGTGATTCGTAAAGCTCTCGCTGTGGGGCTTTTGTTGAGCGACTCCGGACCTAGAGAAGTAGATGCCCCATAGTGTTGGGCTGTAGCATGAATTTCTTCTCTTGCTTCGACTTTTGCAATACTTCTCCAGAGCACAATGGCGCGGTCGTTTCGTACCCCGTGCAGAAACAGGACCAGGCTGGGCAGTCAGACTTGGTGAGCAGAATATATGAAGGACCAGATTGTCCGCCCGATGTGTTCGGTTGCGACAGCGCCCGACAATGCAGTCATGTCTACGGCAGGACGTCTATTTGGAGCGTTACTTCTCAAAACCCCGAAGAGGAGCCGCACGGATCTCGCGGTCAGAAGGAGGCGCATCTTGACTGTCTGGAAGATTTTGAAAACGAGGACGGACTCTCTTGTCTCATTGTGCCAACGTTTTCGATGCCACAGCTCTTACACCAGCCCGAAGCTGCAGTCCCTTTGTGGGCATGGAATTCCGAGCCCACTTGCGCTCCAAGGTTTTCACGAAGCTCACAATATTGGGGGCACTCGAAGGATAAGCCTCTTAATAGAAAAGTGAATAACTGTAGGTGTTGCAGGAAACAATGGTGCAAGTTTTGTGAAGAAAAGTGCCTTGAAGACCATTCTAGTGTGATGCTTCCTGGTAACGCAGATGTCGGTAATCTATTTTCGAGCTCTTTCGTGTCCACGAGTAATCAGGTTTCGCCTTCTAGTTCTCCTAAAAAATCCCCCTATGGAAAATCCTTTAAAATTCAAAAAACGTGCTGCGCATGCTTGTGCGCAACCCGGTCCGTACGGAAATGTGCTGATTCATCCAGTGATTGTAAAGGTTCTCATTGTTTCCAAAATAAAAATAGAGTTGATGCAGACTTACCCAAACAGTTTGGAAATTTGGAATCCGTGACATCAAGCTCCTTCAAGGCACCTTGCTGTTGTCAAAGTGGGAAATCACAGCTGCGTCCAAGTGATGCTGCATCGTATCATAGTGATAGAGCTAGTTTTCGATCTGATGTGGGTTGTGCTGCCGCGTCATCTTCATCTGACATGAAAGCCCTCCCCGACGAAGAAGTTATGAGGGGCTCCTTCATCGCGCCCATGATGCCTGCGTCCATAATTTCGCCCTACCACAGAAAGATTCAGCCTGAAAATTTCAAGGCTCGTTTATTCCCCAGTGAGAAACACTTTACTGTACAGTTTGCGCTCGCTTTTGTTTCTTATCATTGTTCGGTAGCGTTTTGTCTATTGTCAAAGATTAGTAGTAGCTTTGATTGGAAATAGTTCATTTGTGTAATCGAGTATTTTAAGAACAATTTCTTCTATAACTGAATAAGACAACTTCTCTTGATATTTGAGGTCGAGAGCATGTGTTTCAAGTACATAACTAGAGCGTAAAATAAATGAATATTCGTGTGTTTTGCCTAGCAGTACTGATGCACACCACCCTGCAGTGTGTTCTAATTTGAGTGCTACTTGCTGCCGGTGTGCTGCCATTTGAGGCTGTAAGGGTTTTTGGTGATAGCCTCACTGAATAAAATATACTTCATGCGTTTTGAATATTGAGGATTCATTTTGCGCAGATTTTTAGTTTACTGCTTTGTGTGATGGCAGTTTTTGTCAGTTGCAGTTAGCGATAAAATGCTTTGTATTTACTAATGCTCAATACTATAAGTATTATACCCGAATTCAATTGTTTAATTCCAGAATATATGCTATTAACTACATAAAAATGAATTAACCATTATATTGTTTCAGTATGAGAACAAGGGAACAATTACTATGTCAATTCAGCACCTTTATTCGTGTTAACTTCCATTAAACAGCTTTTGCGTCTATCGTTCCAGTTTTAATGCGTGTAGTGTGATATAATTCCATTTTTCAATAGCTACCTTCAATTCTTGAAGGTTTTCCGAAACCTGTGTGACTTAAAACTTACAAAGCATGCCATAAATTCTCAATTGGATTCAGGTTACGACTCCTGAAAAGGAAATGGCTTGTCCCGAGCTGAGAGTTTAGTTGGCCTTCTTGTTGAATTAGAATAAGTTTGTTAGTTTTCTTGTTCTGTTGAGGACCATTTTATTTTTTTTCGGTTCACAGGTGTTCTATTTCTTAGCTTCTACTCTATTTTTCAACTTTTATCTCGTTCCATATACTTCTATCTGAACTGTGTCTATGCGCGGGGTATTTTGTGTGGGAACACCCCATGTGCATAGATTCCCCTTCCCTTAACACGTTCACCGCGTTTCCGTGGCTGTTAATTGTTGGTTTGGTTAGGTTGTTAGTAGCAGAATTGGGAAATCGACTTTAGTGCTTGAATAATTTTCTATTCTTTCAAATAAATATGAAAAATACAATTATACGATGACATTTTACCTCGTATGGCGAAAGTTATTCTTCGAAAAGGTTGCGAAGCAGATAAAAATGTCGTTCATTTATACCGGTACGTGCCCCTTAGGGGGATACAACCATTGTATCTATGGGAATTAGCGCTCCAAGGGGGACTGTGTGAGGGCCCGAGCTAAAGGTTAGGTAGGCTTTCTTTTTGTTGAAATAACATAGGTTTTTGTTTGTTACGGACCATCTTTTTTCGGTTCACTGCTGTCCTGTTTTTCAGCACCTACTACTTTCTACTTCAACTTTTTCTTGTTTCATGATCTTCTTTCTTAGCTTTCTGTTTCTGTGCCTTTTCTACATAGATTCCGCGTTTCCTTAACTCCATACTAAATGGTACCTTCTTTCTTCCTCTCTTTGGATAGCCTTTGTTGCGGATAGGGAGGCTTAAACTAATAATCTAATCTATACCGGTACGTAAATGGACTATTTACCTGTTGGTACACATGTGGCCCAATACGCAGGGAACGTGTTGACTCCATACTAAAAGGTGTCTTCATCCTTGCTAGTTAGGGAGGCTTAAGGAGGGCGTCCCCCAAAATTGGGTGTAAATCGTGAAATTTAGGGAAACTTTTATTTTAGCTGCTGTAGGAAGTGTGAGCTGTCAGGTACATCCTGTGAAAAAATGGGGGGTTCGTACGCTCGCTCGTTCGCCCGCTACGGGGGTTTGAAGTTTGGGGGAAAGGGAGCGCCCACCTCTGCTGTTTTTTCACGGCGCGACGTTGCAATGTCATCTCCTATGTCTCTTTATTACTCTATAATTGCAGGGTCTAAGCTGACTCCGCAAATAATAATGAACAAAATTGAGATGGTTCGTTTCTTTGTTATGTCTTTTTTGGAAGGTTCTGGTTGTGGGGCTTCAAAATGCATCTCCTACAGTTTTTAAGCTACAATGCTGATATGGATATCATTGGATGCAAAAAGACTTAAGCATTACCATAATCTATATATTTGAGTTTGGTGTTGAACTTAATATTAAGTAGTCGCAGTCAAAGTGTTAAACTAACTTATAATCTAATCCTCCCAAGGGGACAATGTCAGGGCCCGAGCTGAGAGTTAGGTAGGCCTCCTTTTTTGTTAAAATAAAACATTTTTAGTTATGTTACGGACCATCTTTTTTCGGTTCACTGCTGTCCTGTTTTTCAGCACCTACTACTTTCTACTTCAACTTTTTCTCGTTTCATGATCTTCTTTCTTAGCTTTCTGTTTCTGTGCCTTTTCTACATAGATTCCGCGTTTCCTTAACTCCATACTAAATGGTGCCTTCCTCCTTCCTCTCTTCGATACGCTTTTTTTTTGTAGCGGTTAGGGATTCTTAAACTAACTTATAATCTAATATAATCTAATTTATTATCCATACACAATCTTAGATAAGAAGAACGTCTTTTTGATGCAACATCTTGGTCGTATGATTGTTTTGAAAACTGATTCAGTTACTGAATTTTAGGGCTTGTTTCCAATTGAGTCTTCTTTGTCCCAGAACTTTATTGCCATACTTAGGTATACTGAAAGGTGATGTGGCGTGAAATCCCTCAGGGGGATATAACTATCGTATCTATGGGATTTAGATCCCCAGAGGGGAATATTTCAGTCCTAGGCTGAAAGTTAGGTAGGCTTTCTTTTTGTTGAAATCAAATATTTTTTGCCATGTTAAGGATCACTTTTTTCGGTTCACCGCTATCCTGTTTTTCAGCACCTACTACTTTCTTCTTCAACTTTTATCTTGTTTCATGAACTACTTTCTTAACTTCTTGTTTCTATGCACCTTGTGCATAGATTCCGCATTCCCTCAAGTCAATAATAAATGCTGCCTCCTTCCTTTTTTTGCAACGCCTTTGTTTCTTTTAGGGAGGCGTAAAATAACATCTAATAAAATGTAATCCAAAATCGCTGCTTGGCAAGAAACTATTATTGATTTATTCTTTCTTTGGGTTGCACTTCTTTCTCAAAGAGGTGCTCTCAATGAATCAAAATTACCGATTACAGCTCGAGCGATTCCTAACTGTTGACTTGCTTATTGCTTTTTTTGTTGTGAAGTTGAGGCTGACAATTGATTCTCTACATAACAGGTACGGTGATGTTTTGACTGACTACACCTCTTTGTATTAGCGTCTTATTTGTGTGTTATCGACTGACTAACTACGTTACGTGTGTATGCGCAGGTGGACCTACGATCGTGACCACCATTGTGCCGCTGGGGCCACAGTCCACGCACATGATATGTCCCCATTGCCACAGCGAGATCGACTCTGCCACCAAGACATCCCCTTCTCGAATGGCCTGGCTCGCCAGTCTTCTCATCTGCTGCCTTGGGTCAGTGCCGCATTTACTTGAACTCGATCTGACTTCTTTAGCTTTATTGAATCCCTTGTCTGCGCTTGTCGCTTCTGTAGGATGATTAGGTTGTTATATCCTGGGCTTGAAAATATTTCCAAATCAATTAGTTCACTGTTTTTTCGTTTCCTTTCCTCCAGTGCGCAATTAGTAATTTAGGGAACGCTCATGGACCGCAGTAGAGAGATGGATTTTTTTTTCACGACGTAATTTGACTCTCGCATTAAGGTAGATTTTTTTACGTAGTAATTTGATTCGTGCATTTAGGTTCTGGTGTGCCCGAGCGTCGATAGAATCATTGGGTGAATGCAGCAGGGTGTGTAGAAAGTTAAGTTAGTACCAAGGGTTGTTGCGGGGATGATAGAGATGCTGTATTGTTCAGGGATGGAAAAAACCCAGGGTTTTTTAAAAAAACCCAACCCACCTGGTTTTTTGGGGTTAAATTGGGTTTTATGGGTTTTATTGGTTTTTTTTGGGCTTCATTGGGTTTTTTGTAATACCTGTTTTTGTAAAAGAGCTATTCACATAACTCCCGTTGCCCCTATTTCAGATTTATATACATACACTTGTTGAGTAAATATTGCCATTTGATAACTTTATTTCCAACATTATATTACATTATTATATGAATTATTACATTATATGAACAACATATGAATTAAGTTTGTCCATCACAATTACCATTTACCAATTACCATATGCATAGAGACATAGCGCTGCGGTCTGTTAAGTAATAAGATGTCCAAAGAGAATTGCTATGCTCGTCAATTCATAGTAAGTTGTTTTAGCAGCAGACAGGCGCAAGTCATGTGAGAGGGAAGCACCATGCAGATCATAAGTAACCACCACAAGCAGCTTGAAGCAAGACAGCTGCACATCACTTAACAGTCATGCTGTTAACAACTTAACATGTGTATTGTGTGAGCTGGAGTGCTTAGCTGCGCAAGTCAAGTCAGTCAACCACACTGTTACATGTTACAACATGTAGTGACATGCCAAATTTTTTTTTTAAATTTGCTAAAAAATTCACTTTTTGCAGTACAGGATAGCAACAAACACTAAAATGATTGGAAGTAAATGCTCTAACTGATTCCATCGTCAAATTTGTTCCAGTGCAGCTTGAATGCTCCCCATAGGCCAGTAGTTTCTTTACTTTCTCACCCCATGATGGCTGCGGTTGTTTTGCCCCATCTGACTATAATAGTTGGACTTATTTCAATTTAAACAATTTAAACAATTTATTTACCACAGGTGATACAGAGGTAGAATGTTTCTTAAGTCTAATACAATGGTCAAATTTGAGTATAGCTACCTGTGTGGGCCCGAATACGTTCAGCGACTTCTAGGGCATCCTACCATTACATTATTCTAGGGTGTACAATAATGTTTAGCCTAATTCACTTAGCCTAGTTTCACATTAGACTGATCAACAAGGTAATGAACTTGATATTGATGTTTCATTTTACAACATTTAAGGCAAAGCTCTCACAGGAGACTGATATTGAAGAGTGGTTGGCTGAGTACTATCCGGAGTTCATCGGTGCGCTTTACTCCTATAAATTGAAGGACTCCAACATCTTCCCAAAACACATGTTCAATGAGAATATCACTATGACAATGACTCCTTGTTGATGGTGGGATATTCAAGACATGAAACAGCAGAAAATGCATATTCATGAAAAGAACACTGGCAGAGGGTTGCTGCAAGTTTATAAGCAATCTTCATTCTTGCCCCGCAAGTTCAGGATCCATTGAGAGAATTTTCTCAACATTTGGAATTGTGTGGAATAAATTGAGAAATAGATTAGGATCAGAACGCGCACATAAATCGTCTCAGTATATCGCCACCTCACGAATGATCATGATGTGGATGACAACGATGAAATGGCAGTGGATGTAGAAAGAGAAACACAGTAGTATTGTAGTAGCAGTCTAGTCTAGAAGACAGTAAAAATTCAGAAGTCTCTATATTAAGTAGTCAAACTGCATTTGTTTCTAAATTTTTGTTTTTTTACTTTGGAAATGGAATTCATTAAAATATATTAGTCCCTCGAGTTTTTTTGTGATTAAGGTTTTTCTAATTTGATTTGTATAGGGTTGGTGTTTTGTTTTTCAATGTTTTCTTGTCATAGTCATGCACATGACTTAGATACTTATTTTGACAAGATAAATATTTAGCTCATTTTGATTCTATAAGCTTGAAAACAAGTAAAATTTACATAATAATAAAACCCAAAAAAGCCCAAAAAAACCCACTATTTAGTGGGTTTTTTAGTGTGGGCTTTTTTGGGTGGGTTTTTTTGGGTGGGTTTTTTATGTGCCAACCCTGGTATTGTTAGGGATTCCTACGTACAGCAAAAAGCATATTGCGTCAATTGTATAAGTGTATAACTTTCAATGGGAACGATGACTTTGTTGCCATGAACTAGAACCTCTGCTGCGGCTCTAAACTTTTTTCCAACTTCATTTTGACATTTGTGTGTGCAAGAATTTTCAGTTAACGATGCTCTCTTCTCAAAACAGCACTGTTGTTTTGATCAGACTGGGATTTCTCAGATGCTTAATTATTCTTAATTTTATAAGGGTTTGATTTTTCATTGTAGTGCTTCTCCAATAACTGAATCCTCGAAATTTGATGGATCAAAATATTGTTGGGAAATTTGTATTGTTGTGATGTAATGGTATAAACGATTAAATTGCTCGGTAAATTTGACAGAAATCAAACTTTTTCTAAGAAAAGGAGTGCGCGTGAGTGTAATTTATGATTGAATATATACGTTTCAACATTCTTTGTGTATCGAGCTATGGACATAATTACTCGTGTTGGTTATGTTGCTCTCGCGTGTTGCTTTCATTTTATCTCTAGTAACAAACTGATTATTATTACGTATCTTGGTTCTTTATTTTAATTTGTAAATTCTCATTGCACGGAAAATGGCGATATAAATTTTAATGGTTTGATTGTTTTTTTGGCGTCGTTTGCATGACGAATTTTTCCAATATACCTTCCGTATAAAGTGTCCGCTGACGAAAATCTTTCCTCAACTTCTTAGAACGTTCTCGCTTCAACATTTATTTGTAATAAATTTACAAGAGAATAATTGTAGAGCTAATTTTAACCGTCACTAACGTGGGCATGAGTAAAAGTAGGAATTTTATATGATCTTGTATTTCGCACAGAAAAAATGCTTTCTATCACCTTATCGAGTGACATTAGAATTAATGGGGTACAATCAACGTACAAAAAAAAGAGAAAAACAAATGGGTATTTTTTCAATGAGGTTTCTGCATGTGTAAAACATTTGGCGGTTGAAAATGTCTTAACATAAAAGCTCTTAGTTAGTAGACATGATGTACCGTTATTGGGATCATAAGAGCCTTACCAGTGCTTGAACAAAAGATACAAAAGCGTAAAATTGTATACCCTTGGCTAGTTAACTCTCAATTTCAGTATCCTTACAAATACTGGTAATGAAAGACGGTGACACTTGATTAAAAACTCTTGGAAGACACGGTCTTCATTCACATTGGCGCATAAGCGCCACAATTCTGCGAGCGTGGAGGGTATAGCATAGCTAACAGGTTTAAGGTTTGCTAGGTTGTCCGTCTCATGTAGGGAGAGGTACTCCAAGTGTAGACTGCTGACGGCCCTATTGTCAACTGTTGGGTTGCTCAGCCTTAAATAGTCTTATGGACCTCCTATCCTTCGTAGATACTTTGCTCTTTTTAGTTTTCATGTCTCATTCGCTTTCTATTCTTGGCACGTTCTTCCTCTTCCTTCCAAACTTGCTGTTTCTATGCGCAGGGTATTCTGTGAGGGAACGCGTACTGTGCATATATTCCTTTTTTATGACAGTCCATACTAAATGGTCCCTTCTCCCGCGCTCTTGAGATCGCTCTTTTTGTGGCTAGGAAGTCTTAAATTGAGATAATAATAATAATAATGGTGATGCGATAGTATCTGATCTTGCTGAATGAACGAAAGTAGAAGATGGCTAATAAGTCAAATCGAAAGGTCGACTACTCTGAAATTCCAACGAACTTATTGTTCATGAATGTCTGCAACTAGATGGTAACAAGCGTTTACCAGAGCAAACACGTTCAACGTGACGAAGAATTTATAAAATAAATTGCTTAAGTAATGCTGGCAGGAAAGATTCTCGAAAATTTAAAACAAGGGAACGTCACTCACGGTTAATAAAAATATTTTACAGTAAAACATGAGTTGAAAAATGAAATAAACGTTTATGCTGGTGAGCAAATATCGTAGTGCTATTCACTACACACTGTGATGATGTTGATGTTCAATCCAATATTGCCAATTGAATATCGTCGCGTGATTGTAGTCATCAAAATTTATATGATTATTATTCTGCATTCAACTAAAGACACTACTTTATAAAGCAATACCTGCTGGTGTATTTGAGAAGCGAAGATTCTAAACAAAGAAACAAGTTTTAAAGCAAGTTTTAAAAATTAAGTTTCTAATCAAGTTGAGCAAGTTTTAAAAATTTTCATCGAAAAATATTAGTTCAAATGGTTCCATGGTTGAATTTTTATAATTTTTCTAAAGTATTTACGGAGATAGACGCTTGAGCTAACAAAATGAATGTAAAAAAATGATGTATCAATGAGCGACTATCTCGGGAGAAAAACGGGAGGGCACGATCATCTGAAGGTTAGGGAAGTTTTTTTAATAACAGTCGGATAATAAGTCTTTTGTTTTGTAACGGACCATCTTGTTTTGGTTCACTACTTTTTTGACAGCATCTATTTTTTTCTTCAAATTTTATTTAGTTTATAAACTTGTTTCAATCTTACTTTTTCTATCCGCAGGTTATTGAGACAAACCCTGTGCAAAGATTACCCGTTTCCTTTATTCCATAGTGAAGGGTGCTGTCCTCCTTATCTATGTTGTGGTCAGGGATGTTTTAACTGACAAATGTGTATCTCAATCTTTTGAGTCACGAGTTGCTAGTTGGTACGAAAAATACATTTAAAGGAAAAGTATAGGCTATTTTGCCTCAACTTTTTACATGTACACGTAATACGCACTAGCTATACGTATACAAATGATCACTTCATTACGCATTTGAATGAACTTTTACCATACAATTAGGCAATGTAAAGTAATATGTGTTTCGGTTAAAAAGTTGATCATTATTAGCTTTAGGTATGGTGGGTCCTAACTTGTGTAGCATATGTATTTTCGTAAGCCATTTGAAGGTACGATTTAATTCATGTTTGTTACAATTTTAAAGTCACCTTCACATTTGAAGGTCTATCACCTTTAGCCTCATGAGTTTTTTATATTTTCAGCTTACATTCTTTAAAATTTTCATTCAACGCATCGCTGCGAGGCAAAAATGTGTCCAAGTTCGATGTCGCTCGATATGGTGGAAGGAAACACTTGTTCTACACGCAGTCCAATAAACGGATCTTAAATATCTTGATTTATTCTAAAGTTATCGACGGTAAATTAACTTTTTGTGGCTCACTCCGTGTTGTTCTCCAATATCCGTCAGCGTTGGTAAACGCACGAACAAAGAAACAAACGAGCTTCCTTTCCTTTCGGCGGCTCTGACAAAGCTATGTTTGGGCGAGTAGCGAACGTATTTTTAAGCTCAATGACGTCAACAAGATGAAGAATCGATGTTCATTGGATGCCTCACAAAAAAATGAATAGTTGAGTACTGAAATAGAGCGTCACGTGCAGAGAAGAATGAGACTGAGTGGTTCTGATGGTAACTGCAGGTGTCCCCTCGGCTGCTGCCTCATCCCCTGCTGCATCCCCTCCTGCATGGATGTGAAGCACACGTGCCCCAATTGTGGCACGCGGCTCGGCAAATACGTGCAATAGTAACCCAACTCGCGTCTGTACACGCTGCATATTGTTTCCAAAGGAACCGTCATCCCTAGATTTTTCTGCACCCTGATCATACAACACATGTGTATAAAGTATCCCATCACAATTCCGTAAACTCGTGCTTCCGTAGCCATTGCTTCAACTTCCGTTTATCACAAGTCGTTTTTCATCACACTAGTTACATACGACTGTTCAGGTCGGAGTGTGTTTCTTATGTGTGGTATAAAGTGCAAAAGCTTTCTTATGAGTCATTGACTGAAGCGACTCGCGTTGGGTTGAGTAGTAAATTTTAAATGCCTTTGATTTTACAAACGTAATTAATTGAACTTCTTGTAACGACGGATCAGTTGGTTTGTAAAGTCTCACAATTTGATTTGAATAATCTTCAACTTTCTTGCTCGAACTATCATTTCGTTACCGCCAAATTCAAGTGTTACCGATTGCCTGATATGCATTGTGTCGCCAAACCCAATCCTATCTGCTGCTGCCTTTTTTCTCTGGCCTATTGAGAACTATCTTTAGCCGAGGGTCAGTGACCGAGGGTCAGTGTCGGATTTGTTAGCTTTTGTAACACATTTACGGCAAGTGTTCGTTGACGCTGGGAAGTGAGCACAGTCTCGCTACAATTTATTGCACTGTTGCTGTTGACTTTCAAGTGATCTTTCATTCGCTTGAGTATTTGTGTATCAAGAATCTCCTATTTCATATTTCCTCCAGTTAATTGCTACTCTCCTTAACACTTTCATCTCAAGAGAACACAACTATTGCTTGTATTAGAGTTAGCTCTCCCTGGAGAAATATGTGAGGTCTCGAGCTGAAGGCTAGGTAGGCCTTTCTATTGGTACAATAGAATAGGTTTTTCATTTTGTTGCGGGCCATCCTTTTTCGGTTCACTGCTGTCCTGTTTTTCAGCTCCGCTACATTGTTCGTCAACTTTTATATTGCTTCATGAACTTGTTTCTCAACTTACAGTTTCTACGCACCTAGTGTATAGATTCTGCATTCCCTTAACTCCATGTTAAATGGTGCCTTCCTCCTTCCCCTCTTTGGAGCGGCTTTGTTGCGGTTAGGGAGGCTTAAACTAACATCTAATCTAATCCAATCCTTGACACTTCAATCGCATCATGTAGCCCGTGGCGAAGTGTCTCAACCTGTATCATATCCCACTCACAGTTAGTGTTGAAAATTTGCTACACATTGTAAATACGCCCGCCTGGTGCACATGGTTGGGGATTGAGAAAAACTTCTTGCATTATCGACTTGTGTTTCCAGATCGATACTCTAATTGAAGCACTCGAAATACTAGTACTCAACCTCTTCCTGTTCCGACTCAGTACGAGTTAGTACTAGGTGAAACTAGATGCAGGCACTTTCTAATCGTCAGATTTAGAGATAAGGTTTAAGCTTTGAACACAATCTTAATGAAAATTTGTTTCGAAAAATGAATCGGTAGATTTTTTAGGCGTGTGATTTTTTTTTTACAGACGATTGATTCCGGGGAAAATTATCACGTCCGTGATATTTAATGATTTACAAGGAATTTCTGAAGAACTGAACTTCTGGAGAACTGTGTCAATTTCGCTAGCTCTCCCAGTGCAATATATAATTTTCGATTAACCCTTTATTGTCGCGCTTGGAATACACCCGCTACTACATTTTTGTAAATTAACTTTTTCGGAATTTTTCTCCATATTGATTTGCGAGCATGGTTTCGATTTCATAAAGTCCGTGTTACAATTTAACATTGCCACGCTTGTCGTAGAAAGCAAGTAATCTTACTTATTCATGTTGATCACTGCCAGACATAGAAAACGATGAAATCGAGAAGCCTCTTAACGAGTAGTAAAATGTTCTTAAGTAGCGGCTGCCCTGCTTACCTAGTAGATAATTGTCAAGGGATATCAAAGTTATTTACAATTCAAGACTTTAATTTTATTTAGGCTTCCACTAATGGTGCCAATTGTTTTTTGTCGAAGAACTTGCTGTAGTAATAGATGCAGTGGTAGCTTTGTGTATTATGAGCTAGTTTACTGTTGCGAGAATGTTTAAGCCATTTTTCTTTATTTACGTATAGTATTGCTGTGTCAACATTTTATTTGGCCTTTCTGGCAGTTGAAATATAATTTGGGTTTATTTGAATTCATCTTCCGATTTTATGTAAACTGTAATTCGTGTTTGTGTTTCATTTTTACTTATACTTCTTTCACTTTTACTTCTCTCACTCACTTTTACTTGTCTTTTACTTTTACTCGTCTTTTACTTTTACTTGTTTTCTTTTTTTATTCAGTACTCATAACAGTCAAATTTTACTTCTTTATTTCCACCGAAGTAGTTTAAATTTTGAGTAGTATCAGTAAGTAACAGTAATAGTAGTAATTAGTCGACGCTTTCGTGTTGCTAACAATTAATTGAGTTGGTTCTATGGTGTGTTTTCATGGAATTTGTAATTCCCTCGATACGCGAATAACACTGACGGTTCGATAATCGTTCTGGATCTTGTGTTTAAGTTTAGAAAACTTTTCTTTTTGAAAAATCTTGCTATATGGAGTGCCAATCTGCTCGCCACTTGCGCCCTTGGAGCGTGGCATCGTTCCTGCCGCTGCTGTCTGCATTCTACTTATCACCCGAGGTCGCCAGTAAGAACCAACACGAGTTTTTGCGTGTTTGAGACTGGTTTTGAAATGCCCTAAATATGCGGCTTTCTGTCCTGCCACCTTTACCCCACATCCTTCAAATATATGGATCCTTTAGATTATTCTTTAAATCCATGGTGTTTGATCTTTTCTTTGCACTTTAGGATCATATTCCTTAAAAACGGGACGGTTCTGTTTTAGTTTGAAATTCTCCAGAAGATGCAGCTAACTCAATTCTAAAGATTACTTGTAAACTAACTTCTGTTCTTTATGCTACATTTTTCCACCTGGTTTCAAATATTTTCTTGAACTTTGCCTCTGTGGTCTGATAGTAAGTAGCTTGTCCTATTTTTTCTAGCCTGTCCTATTTTTTGTGCTTCCATGCTGTTATCTAAAGTCCGTGTAGGTTCTTTACCGAAGTGTTAATTTCCCGAGTCTAATTGTTAATTTACATTGCCTTCGTAGGCAAAGATAAGTTGGTGCAATTTCAAATTGCAGCAATCGCTTGACATTTTCCCGCAGCCTTTTGTTTAACCTCATTGGTAATTGGGAGGTTGTGCTTAACTAACTACACTTATAGTGAGAGGCGTGGGGCTCTCATGAGCATAGCCTTGTGAAGTAAATGGGAAATGAGATTATTTCATGGCACGGTACACCAAAATGTTACGTGTAAAACTACGATAAAACCTTTTGAAAGCATCTATGCGTAATTTTGAAAGCATCTCTGGAAGGAAACCCGAGTGCTTTTATTTTTGGTTAATATTGAAACCCTCCTCTTCTGTGTTTTTTTCTATCATACTCGAAATTGTCATCTCTCACACTAATAACAACTTGTGAAAATTAGGATTTTCGCTTCGTATCTACTAGATGATAGAATTTTTAGTGGAACTATGGACTGAGAAAAAAGTTTGGACTCGTTTACGTGTGAGAGAAGATAAGACACTCCATAGACGATTTTTTTTTATATATTCACGTTCATTTCACGTTTTTAAAGCGCCATAAATATGAAATGTTAACTAGATTCTACAGCCTGCAAGCTATTTTTCTGTAATGAATTTCAGTTTAACTGCTTAAACATCCCGTCCCCTCGGGGGGAGACTACTATTGTACCCATGGGAATTAGCACTCCCAGGGGAAATGTTGAGGGCCCGAGCTGAGAGTTGTGTTAAAATAAAAAATTTTTGTTATGGTAAGGACCACCTTTTTTTCCGGTTCACTGCTATCCTGTTTTTCAGCAACTACTACTTTCTTCTTCAACTTTCATTTTGTTTCATGAACTTCTTTCTCAACTGTTTCTATGCCTCTTCTGCATAGATTCCGAATTCCCTTACCTATCTCCATACTAAATGGTGCCACTCTTCTTCCTCTTTTCGATACGCTCTTTTTTGTAGAGGTTAGGGAGGCTTAAACTAACGTATTATCTTAGTCTTAGCTTAAACATACCGTAAATTTACAGAAAATATTTATTGTGCGTTTGTGGTATTTCGTTGGTCGAAAGATAATTGTTCTTATTGCTCTTACTCGATTCATGTTTCTCATAAACGTTCCGGTAATATCAAAGCTAGCTGCTGGCTCAGTGAAATTCACTTTTTTTCCTTTTTTCCTTACGCTATTTTTTGTGACATTTTGATTTATCTTGCCTAATCTGTGTAGGCTATTTCTAACTTGAAGGTCATGGTGTCCGAGTTTTAGCGTTATCTAATTCTCTCAATTAAGTACGTTCCAAACCGAGTTGCATTCTGCATTAATGCTTCCATTGATCGCTATTAACATTTCCTTGGTTTTACTTGAGATTTAATTTAAGCGCTCTGTGTTCAGCAAAATAACTCCTCAACCTGCATAAATACCTCCAGCAGTGTTACTTTTGTTAATGAACCAAGAGGTCGTTCCTGGGATTTCTGCGTGGTAGTTAAGGCGCAGGGTACTAATCTTACGCATATAATTGTACATGATTTGTTGAGAGCTCGCATTGTTCTTCATAGGCCTTTTGCCTTTTGGAGTTAATTATATGCTCACCCACTTGCATGCAATTACAATAACTTTGTATAATTGCTTCCACCAGTATAGGAAAATTTATCATTTATAATATAAATATTCATGTATTTCTTAAGAGCTCTTACAATGTTGTATCGAACATGTGTACGGGTTTCTTTTCCAGGTGAGCATAAAATTCTCTAAATTTTCTTGAAAGGAGGTGCAAATCAAAATTAACGTAAACTATTTTTTCTTCAGATGTCCATTTGGGTGCTGTCTCATTCCCTTCTGCATTGATGACTGCATGAACACCGACCACACGTGCCCTAGCTGCAAGACCTACCTGGGACAACACTCTCGTAATTGATTTGTTGAGGGATGTCCTCACTACGCGTCCTAGCCGCCAGTTTGGGATTTTTTCATCAACTATGCCACCTACCGACAATCTTTCCTCAAAAGCTCCAGCTGGCTATTTTAATTCGCTGTAGCCCTAACTGGCGTCTTAAATTCGCTGAACATGCAATTCCAATTCACCAACCCAAAGTTGGCGAAACTGGCGTACACCTTCCTGGTGATTACGGCTCTGTCACCTGAGGGGATTCTGTTCACTGCATTTCGTCATGTTTTCTGTTGACAGCCTTACGAACAAATTTTCTAGCTGTGGCCTTGTTAAAGATACGTGCATCGCTGTTAACTTGAGGTATCTTTTAACCGTGCAGTATTTTCTGGATATTTAATTCCCTTAGTGCCGATTGATACAGATTAGTACTCCTGTAAATTTACAGTGTTCTTTTTTTGTAGACGGTATAATATTGTATTCTTTAAAAACGCGGTGTTACTGTTTCTGGTTGATGCTTCAGCTTTACCGAGTCGTTTACGTACTGATAGCTAATTTCTATTTCTCTCTAACATCGCCCTTCTTTCTCTCTAACTAAGGGGAAATGCCGCTGTTAATCTTAAATAATTTGACATAGTCGGCTGTTTTTGTCGTAATCTTCAAAAGGACGATCTTGTTTATTGGAAGTATGTTCTCCGTGAAGAGTAATATTTTTTCGACAGATTGGCGTTTTTAGTTGCTTTCTCCGGATAAAAACGTATGTTGAGGTGAAACATGTGTTTTAGCCAGCGTTCTGTCGAATTATATTTATTTTCTCATTCACTTGCTTGCAACGCTTCATTTTCAAATAAAAACGCTTCCTACGCCATTTGAGAGATGTAATAAGTGTAATAATTTCAATGCTTTTATTTTGCATTTCAAAAATGGGAAGAGGCATCGATACTTGGAAATCTATAGTTATAGATCTCAGAAAGATTAGATGTCCTCAAGGCAGAACGTAGACAATTGATGATGCTATAAAGCTCTGGATACTGAGCAAGTCAATCGTCTCTCAAGTGTGCCGGATGGTGTTTTGTCATATAATTTCATCATTTTAACTTGGTCAGTATACGCAACTATTGATACGTTTCAAGTTCCATATTTCAACAGTGGAATTCGCAATGGAAGTTTGATCTATTTGGAGGAATGTTTTTAGTACAAATATCAGTTTGAATCATTCAAATTTTTATTTAATAAACTTTCTCCTGATCAAATGCGATGAGTGTCGATCTGGTTTCAAGGTCTGTTACAGGGTTTGGTTATAGACATTTGAGTTTTAACCCTTAATTGTGTCTCGTATGGTTTAAATGCTTCTGTTAAGTTTTCGGTCACCGCTATACCCGTTCGCCTTTGGTTAAAAATTAGTTGTGTTGCACTGAACTTATGTGTTTATTTTTTGTTCGAAATATCTCGCTACTTCATAGGAATGTCGAGTTGGTCTGAAGAGGATCTGCGCTTTAGCTTCTGATTTACGAATTATTAAACTCTTGTTTTCCTACTCGTCAGCCTGCTTTGACTTCTAATATTCAGTATCTCCTTCAAATCTACTACATATTCTTATTATAGAGAGTTTGATGAATCTCTCCTTTGGTGAAAATATTGTCTTGAATCTCACATTTATGTATTTTAGATTAAAAAGACAGTCCGCTATTTTTGACGTACTTCAATCTCGTTTTACCTCATCGTGCGCTAGATGTGTCAAAAAAAAACACCTAAGCCTTCCACGTGTTACAAATTGTTCTTTCGAAGATCTCGAACGAGGCTCGCTTACCTAAATATAGAGTATCTGCTCTTATTTGCTACTTGCGTCTCAATGATCGAATTCGCATTCGGCAGTTTCCAACAACGATTGTTTCTACTCTAATCATGATTTTTTATGTAACGTAGATATTTTTAACATAGTCTCAGATGCATCGTGCATTTTTTGGGCCCTCCTGTTATTCGGAGACGATAGTGTGAAAAGTAATCGTTAAAATTAGAAATTGTAAATAAACTTACAAATAATATGCAAATATTTTCATTTTCGTACGAGCACTTTTCATTCAGGCACCAAATACGGTTTAATTAGAATATTGTAATCCTAATTAATTAATTACCGTCACCCTTCAGGTATAGTCATACAGTTGAAATTTTCTACATTCTAGAAAATTTGCAAATAGTGATCGATTATGCCTTATGACTTCTAATAAAGCAATTAATTGCCTTATCACTGTATCTGAATGAATCTTAATGTCATGAAGAAGGTAGTATGTAGACTGCGAGTGATATACGGAATGAACTTGTTAAAAAAAAGTTACAGTTCAGAATTAGCAGGCGTAAATGTAAACACTGTTGGATTTAGCGTTACCGTTTCGAGTTTCATCGAGTTCAGTTGACAAGGCAGAAGTTTATAATAAGCATGAAGATTTTGATAAAGTAGTCGTGCGACTGAAGTCCAAAATGAAATCTTATAATTGGTTAAATGTCACATTTTACGCAACGCTAAGTGTAAACTGAGGCTGTGCTAGAGTTTGCTCATGTTGTCAGCCGTGCCTTTTGTAATCCGTCTTGATGAAGTTAACGAGATTGGTAGTAATCAATGCATTGAAGGGCTCGAGAGCCCTGGGTCAAAGATCAAGGGACAAAGTGAAATACATGATTTCTCTAGCCATCTCTGTTATGAAGCTGCACTTACTGTGGTCTGAGTGTTTAAAATTAAATGTTTTTGTCATAAAGAGCTCAGTTGCCTCGGAAATAACCGTCAATTTATTTTATGGCTTTTTGAGAGATAGAATTTGCAACCTTTCGTGTGTGAAGATTCCAGTTAATACTGCAAGCTGTATGTCGGTATATGTTTGCACTCCTAGATAACAGTGTACGAGATTTCCTGTGCATTTGGTTACCATAGAACAGTATCATTTCCACTCGTTAGTAAGAATTTATTTTCGTGGCAGCAAAATCCTTGACGGCAGCTTCGAGTACAATGGCTGCGTTTGCCACGTGAGAATAATCAATTCTTGGTGCGATTAAATTTAGTCTTATAAACTTGAATCTCTGCTATAAATTAGATATAAGAAATTTTAATAACGGGTGCATGTGTGTCCCTTTAACGTACTGACCAAATAGCGCTGAAAAGCTCTACTAATTAGAAAATGCTTGTTAACGATTAAACATTTTAGGCCTTAGTCACAAAATTATCACTGAAATAAATATTGTCACCGTAACTTATTTTCTTATTTTCAAAATGTTTGGTTCCTCGTTCTGAAGTAGAAAGGAATATCCTTTATCTAGTTTTTCGCTGAATGTCGTGACTTGAACGTTAGAAATGGAAGATTAGATTATAAGTTAGTTTAAGCCTCCCTAACCGCTACAAAAAAAGAGCGTATCGAAGAGAGGAAGGAGGAAGGCACCATTTAGTATGGAGATGAGAGAATGGGGGGAATCTATGCAGAAAGGTCATAGAAACATTAAGATGAGAAAGAAGTTCATGAAACAAGATCAAAGTTGAAGAAGAAAGTAGTAGTAGGTGCTGAAAAAACAGGACAGCAGTGAACCGAAAAAAGATGGTCCGTAACGAAACAAAAACCTATTCTATTTTAACAAAAAAGAAAGCCTACCTAACCTTCAGCTCGGGCCCTCACATTGTCCCCCTGGGAGCGCTAATTCCCATAGATACAATAATAGTATCCCCCTGAGGGGCGTTAGAAATGGAAGTTCAAGTGCGATTGTTCTTCGTAAAAAAATACAATCAAAACTAACAATACAAAGCGAAAAATATTTTCATGTTCATTCTACACGTGATGTGTGATTCGATGCTCGTATATTAACCATATACAGAAAAATTTTATGTAAAACTATTTTCAGGAGTGACAAAAACCTCAAAACTTTTTCGTTTTCGAGAAATGACCTGAAATAATTTTAGACTCCCGCAGGAATAGACTTTGCAGCCAACGAGTAAAATCTAACTTCTAGGGCAGGCTGTTGGTGCGTGCTTTAGACTATTCCTACGAAGATATAAAATTATTTCAGATCATTTTTCGAAAGAGTTATGAGGTTTTTGTCACTCCTGAAAATCGTTTTATTTAGCTTTTTTCTATAAATGGTTAAAACGTGAGGATCGAATTACACAACACCCTGTATAATTTTAGGAATATAAACCATGGTTTATTCAACGCGTGTACACATACTAGTAAGGAACCGAAGTCCTACTGTAATAACTTGGCGTAGCAATTGAGCTTTGCCAATGCAGGCAGTGGGCTACGATAGCGTGTGAATTGCAATCGTTTCGTCATATCATTTCCAATACGTGGAGAACTTGAAGACGCGAAAAATTTAAACTTTAAAATTAAGAGTTGAAAACTGCTGATAACTGCATAACTTTAAAACGAATGACATAAACCAGTTGTCAAGAAGCACAGAAATTACTCTAACTTGAATTGCAGCTTCGGCATCTATTGTCGCATACTTCAAGGTGAATTACTGGAAGGCGTTCAAAATGAATACATTGGCGACTCATACAAGTGAAAGATCAAATGAAATTGAAACTCGGGTTAAAAACCTAGAATTTTTATCTTGATCGGAAAAGCCGTCTTACAAATAGTTTTCAAGAGATCAGACATGCAAAGCGGAATAAAAGAATCACAAACAGCACAACCCAAAACTAACGCAAAAATCTACGAATATGCAAATGCAGGACACCATAAAAGATACCATTAGATCTTGATGGTCATGCTCAAACTTGATAAAATTAAAGAGAGAATCCTAAATCCGCACTTGAATTCGGTACTCAAAGGGAAGATTTAATTGGAACTCCTCAACCCCAAAAATTCAGATGCTTTTAATTAGCGACATAATCTCGCAGGAAAAAGAGCTCACCCTAGCGAGCCCATACAAATCAGCCGGCCTTTGGCTCTTTGTATTCTTGAAAGAGCTGAAGTAAACAGCGAACATTTAGGTAACTTCTTCAATAGATCAGTCACAACTAGGTTAGTTCCGCTGGAATGAAAACGGGCCATTGTCTCTAATTTTCAAAAAAAAGAACAAAAAACCGATGAATATAAACTAACCAGTCTGACATTTGTCATTAGTAGAACCATGGAGATTACATCAGTTCAAGCCTTCAGAGCCACAACAAATGCGTTCCAAAGAGTGGAAAGAGATATGTAGAAACCACTTCTGGAACGCATTAATTTCGTAAGGTGAGGCATGACAGTAATATGAACAAACTCAAATCCAGAGACCGAACTTCAGTGCAACGACTTTTATTGAGATATTAAGTTAAAATTGATATACAGATACTTGAGCGTGAAGAGTAGGTATTGCAGGGTGTCTGTGCGTTAATAGATGACATAGACCACAGGCCTTTGAATGCAGCCAATGGTTCCTACATACAAGAGGCTTTGATGCAACCGGAGAATGGGTCACTCAGCTCATTTCCGCCACCATACTCTATTCTTTAGAACGGAGGTTTCTGGCTTTCCAAGTCTTTTAGTCTTTACGACAGAAATTTACTCGTTTTTATTGTGTGGCTCACAAGGGAAACCCGACACAAACAAAGAAGATACGAAACCAACATTCCCTCAAGCAACTCAATATCGATACATACATACCTTTTTATGTATTCTATCGAAAGCAAATAAAGTCAAAAGAGATGGTAAATGTTCTTCATGATAAGGAATTAATTTCAGGATTTACATGCTACGTTAACTCCATCCATATGGAAAATCCTATCATATGATAAAAACGGGCAAATATTACACGCAAGTGTTCATGACACGTATCCAATTCCGATACACTTGAAACTAAAACATTACCAGAAACCTAACAATGGATAGTTAATTGGGAAGATTGACTTTCATTAAGAATTCTCAACCTCGTGGTATTTGTTTTATTTATGATTCTTCGACGCGATATGAAGTTAGCGCTTACTAATTGACCACATTGATAAAACATCAGTCAAGGCACAATTAATTATTTATCGATGGAAATGCATAGCGACAGTTCTGACAAGTAAGCTTAAGAACAAAATGAAGATAAGGCAGCCTATACTAGTAAGTGAAGCATTCTCAGGAAGGCACAAAAGGCAGGTACGAAGCAGGAATTTTTTGGACAATGTTACTGAACATTTCGTTTCAGTTGCGAGCTTACTTTCGGACAGAATTAAAGGTAAAGCGACGTGTTTTTTATGATGTCAAAATTTGGGTAGCATAAGAAATTTTCGAGGCCATTTCTCTATACCCATTTCTAACTCTCCTACAATTTGCAATGGAAAATGACACAGTCCACTAGACAAAAAAGGTCTCCAGTAGAAGTGTCTTTCGTCGTTATAGATTATTGTTGTTGCTCCAGTCTCTGGTTGACATACATTGCTGATTTTTAACACCTTTTTGATTCTATTTGCCTCAACTGATGTGAATAAAAAAGTTTAAAGCGACTATAAAGGCAAGAATTATAAATAAGTAAAATGAATAGAACTAAATACTGTATACAAGTAACATCTTTGGATACAAAAACAACGTAATCGTAACCTAATCGAGAAGTACCCGGACGTGAGATTGCAAAAAGTAGTTATTATGTCATCTTGAAAAAGAGCTTTTCATTGTCCCGTGATTTTACTAATCGACAATACTTTCCCGGCAACGAGGGTTTCGCAAACTTCAATGACAGTTCTTGCACATTCTTGTTCGTCTTGATACGGAATAAACCATAAGCAACGCTCACGACTTAGGTTTAAATCTACACCAGAAGCGAAAACAGTTACGGGCGGCTCTGCAGAGCGCCAGAGACGCCCTCTGGACTGACGTGCCTGCCGTTGAGGCGACCGCTGGGCGACCTCTGCGCCACTGCCGCACCTTCACGCCGCGAGCGATGCACACCGCCTGCTGTAGAGTCACCAGCAACGACACTGCACTCAGCACTACCAGGAAGTACGCAGTCGAAACCGAGAGAGCCGATCTGGAAACAACTTGAATCATTGCTCATTCCTAATGTCACGTGTTCCCTAACTTGAGTTGCACTACTCTCACTTTCCAATGATGAATTTTTTTGACAACGATTATAAAAAAATACGATTATTAAATGGTTCATGAGTTTTCCGTCGATACCAATGTCACTGATTTCCTGAAACTTCCCCCCAAAACAAATACGTTAGACAAGCATGAAACCTGTAGTTGAACTCAAAGACTACAATGAACGCAGCAAATGCAAGCGAAAGTAACAGCACTTTTAAAGCTCAGTAGGAAGAATACCTGTTCATAAGTATGAAAAGTAAAGCACCCGGTGCAATTTCTCAAACCTGAGAAATTATTTGAAGTCTTTGCGTGTTAAAATACGAAGAATATTATTTTTCATCTTACTGAAACACTCAATTGTCAACATTCTACAACTGTGAGTCCATAAAAAGTGAAGTTTTGATTTAATTAACATTATCTTCATGCTAAAAAAACAGAGAAACATGCTACTGTGACAATGATAAAAGATTCGATTATTAGTTAAAGCCAGGGTTGCGGAGTCGGAGTCGCATGATTTAGGGTGGAGTCGGAGTCGGAGTCGCTTCTCCGAAGTGTGGTGGAGTCGGAGTCGCTGTTCCGAGTGTGGTGGAGTCGGAGTCGGAGTCGCTGTTCCGAGTGTGGTGGAGTCGGAGTCGGAGACGTTCATTCGGATGGGGTGGAGTCAAAGTTGGAGTCGCTATTTTTTGCTGTCTTCGATTCTAATTGTAACTAAAAATTATTTATAATTGTTTAAAACCGAAAGTAAACAAAACAGAGTTAGAATACTTTGCTGAAAATCTAAAGATACGCAATGTTTTTGTTGATTATTTTGTTTTAAGTTTGAAGCAGCGTATCTATACCTATCACCTAATACCGTCATTGTTGTCTAGTCGTTTTGGGTTTGCATTCCTATATATAATAAATATAAGAAAGAAATATAATTGTACTGCAGTAATAATGAATATTTTGCAGTTATTTAAGCAAGAATTAGTAATTTGAAGCATTGAAAATTTGTTCTGTATATTTCTGTTTCGTTCATTTCCCCTTCAATTAGTACACAGGAAATAGCAAATAGTACTAAATGTGTTGCAAGTTACTTGTAGAACATTTCAGCTGATGCAATACATTGTACTCACGTAAGGAGTGGTAACTCTGTACGCTCTTAATGATGCATTGATTGATAATGACTAGTCTTTGCAGAAACTTAAAGTTATGTTGTGATCATAAACATTTTTAGTCTTTATGTTATGATTCCTTGCCAATGAGTAGTCTTTGCCAAAACCTGGAGCTATGGTCTGTTACATAAAGACTTCTAGTTCTCAGGTTATGTTATCAAAATTGATATGGCTTACTTGTCTTTAGGTCAAGTTTAACATGTATTATTGATAACAATTTCTGCTCATTTCTAAAGTTAGTTCTTGAATGTTGTTTGGTTCTTTCAGAGTTATATTGTATTTCAGTATATCATCATCATGTTTAATTTTTATCTTCGTATCACTCCCCAGTTTTTAAGCATACGCTGAAATGGAGAATTCGATATTATGCTTGTACAATTTTCAACACTGAAATAGTATCCGTTTTGCAGCATGACATAATTAATAACTTTTTCTTATGGAAGATTTGGAAATGTTGTAAGGTAATCAATATCGGCATTGAGACACATGAAAAATTAAAATACAATGTAAACGAGATGCAATGAAAATAATAACTCACTAGTAAAAACTTCACTTAGTCACCTACATATTGTAACTGAAAGCAATGCACTATCTCAGCCGCAATGGTTGTTACATTTATGCGATAGTGCAAATTTTCTTACTGGAGACGTTTCAAATCGCTCCAAAAAACATGAAATTAGAAGAACATGGGCGTTTATTAAAACAAGAAAGTGTCAAACATAAAGTAAAAAGTTAGACGAGAATAAGAGGTAGTATCATATTACACGCAAAGAAGCTAAAAGGGACTTTTATTCGTTAACAAAACGTTCCGAAAACTTCAGTCCCCTGCGACGAAAGTAAAACAACTTTTGCCTATTATAGCCGACTTATAAAATCGTGTTGAGCATTAATATGACACCTTTTCTGCATTGTTACCATGCATGGTGTAGACACAGAGAATAAGAGGCAGTGTGCAAATCTTGCCTACTTTATCTACATGAATATCATTTTGTGGATTTTAAGCATAGTCATTGAATTAACTATAATAATTTCACTGAATGAGTGTTTACTTAGTAATAAAAAAAAATGTGAATACATATCTATGCTTCTCAGTGTAGGCAGTGACTACTTTACCTACTCAGAAGACACTTGTCAGTAATTTACAGGGTGTTTCAGAATAAGAGGCAAAAAAATTGCCCACCAAGTAGAAGATGTCCGAATAAAAACTTTTTCTTCTATGAAATTTTCCGAAGAAAGAGACCTTGAGATATTAGCCGTTTATTGTTTTAAAGGATGAAATTTAATGACTAAATTACTCGCAATATTTATTTGAATTTACGTTGATCGAGCGAAATCTTTTAGCTGCATGACCTTCTAGATCTCCTTACATGACTCCATTCGATTTCATTTTTTGGGGACACGTGAAGAGCCTTGTCTATGCTACACTCCTTGAGTCTGAGGAAGATCTTGTGACCAGAATTGCAGTGGCTGCTGGCGAGAGACCTAAATGTCAGACGTGTTTCCTAATATCCGGCAGTCGTTAAGGCTAACATTCGAAAAGTGCATTGATGTAGGTGGAACACATTTTGAACAATTTTGTGAAGAAAATTCAAAATAAATATTACGAGTAATTGTGCCATTAAATTTCATCATTTAAAACAATAAACAGCTAATATCTCACGACCCCGATTTTTTGCGGAAAATTTCATAGAATTAAGTGTTTATTTCGCCATTTTCTACTTGGTGTGCAATTTGTACCTCGTGTTCTGAAACACTCAGTATATAAAATTGTGTACTCGACCCGTGATAAATGATGGGATTTAATATTGTCTATATACGAATTCTCCAGACGTGGATCATAAAGAAATATGTCCAACCTAATAGTACCCGCGATTAAAATATTCTAGTACTAGTGCACTGGTGAAACTCGCATCACAGATACAGTCATTAAGCATCTTTAAGAGCGAGAAAAGGAGACAGACCAACCAACAAAGACGGACAGCCAATTTTAATTGTGCAATGAAATTTCCTGTTGAAAACCTTCCGTATTTCTGATGGCAGCTTTGTGGAAGAAAAAGTTTCCTTCAGATGGCCTGTCATAGTTGACAGACAAGAATTTGAAACTGTTGAAATTAGTTCTTTCTTTTCTTCGTCTTTTTGTTTTGCAGCTAAATCTTTTCTTTTAGTTTTTTGTTTAAATATAACTTTCTATAATTAAGCATGTTTGAACTTCTACCAGACCTGCATTGACCTAAAATCGCTTAAATTAACATTACTCGTGACGCACTGGCGTTCACTAATTAAATTATCTTTGAGCTTACTCTGCTCGGGCAGCGTGTCGCCCTTTTAATAAAGGTCGGTCGGTGTGGCACCTCTAACTTATTTCTCTTGCGTAAAAAGCAGTTTCTTTCTGCGACTTTAACTCCTCGACCCGGTAAACAGGCACTTATTATTCATGGTAATTAATTGTCAATTAATTGTTAAAATCTTAGTGCTATATGCAATCTTGCAATAGGATACGATATTCAGCTAGTCGGCGACCAGACATATTAAAACTCTGTTTCTTTCTACTCAGAACGCCACTAAAACTTCCTACCGGAGTACCGTGCTGATGACCGGCCACGTCCATTGGTTGTCTTCTATTTTTAAGGAATTTCGTTTTTAAAACTAACATTTCGTTAAAGAAAATCTTTGGTCTCCGTTTTAAAGGAAATTAATAATAAAAATAGTACAGAGGACGCTGCTGTGCGTACTGTTGGAATCCTCATGCCATGCCTATGCCTAACTTGGGTGCTGTTTCCCTTTTTGCGCATCTCGGGGAACGACTTGCTATTGTTCCCTTGAAGTTTTTCTGTATTTGAAATAAATTTTCGAACATTAGCCCTTAAGTTTTAAATCCTAAAATTCCATTGTAATAACATAGGAGAGATTACGCACAGGAAATACCTAAACCAATTTATTTATTTGTTTAAGGGGACACTTGTCATTTTATTGTATAATAACAATCAACGCTATACCGGGTGCCCCACAAAAATGTCCCCGACTTTTTAATTGATTATGTCTCCGCTTTAAATTAGCATATTTAAATTGTATGTGTTTCACATTGTAGTAAATTTCATTCCTTTTTCAAATAATTTAAGTTTTTGAAAATCAGTTGCATAACCACTTCACAATGATCGATTTACAGAAAAGGGTAGAAAAACTGATTATTCAAAGGGAAAGTATTAAAAGCAACACTGGTGTCCTTCTTCATTTCTCAATACCTACTGTTAAGAATTATTTCATAATGATGTATCCTACATACCACCAAGTATTTAAACCCTCTGAGAGGTTTCAAGTCTTTTCAATAACAGTGTTTCAAGAACTGAAAGAAAACGGTGAAATAATCTGTAAAACTCTTCGTTCAATGGTGGCCAGAAGTAATACTTGCCTTGAGTGAAATGGAGGGTATGTCGAAGGATACTGATTTACTTTATTTTTTAAACGTTATTTATGGTAATGATTTGTTTCCTTTTATATTTTTGTTTGTTCATTTTTTTGGAAAGTACAAAATAAGGAAGAGTATCAATATTGCGTAACAAACTTTTCCTCTGAACAATTAGTTTTTCTACCCCTTTCAGTAAATCGATCATTGTAAAGTGTTTATTCAACTGATTTTCAAGAACTTTAATTATTCGAAAAGAAAACAAAATTTATTACATTGTGAATAAGAGACAATTCAAATATTTTAATTTAAAGCGGAGATATAATTAATTGAAAAATCGGGGACATTTTTGGGACACCCGGTATAATAAAAACCCAGGTGTCCGTCAATTTGTAAATAAATATATGTTCTCGGGCGCAATTTCCCCTATGTCATTACAATGGGAATCTGCTTGCTTGGACAGTATCATGAATACCATTGAAATACTATGAAAAACCTGGCATCTGCTCACTTATGTTTATAAATAAAAAACATAGCGTCAAAATCGAATCTGCTGTCACGAAAATGCTGCTAATCGCAGTAAAAAGGTATGGCAATTTTTTTAAAAACTTCTTGCCGAATAATAATATAAATTATAATACAGTGTTGTTGCTTGCTTGGTTGGTGTGTGCGTCTGCGACATTCTTAAAGATGCTTAATGACCGTAACTGTGATAAAAGTTTTACCAGTGCACAAGTACGAGAATACTGTATTTTAATCGCGGGTACTATTAGGATGGGTATATTTGTTTGTCATCTTTATCTTGATATTTTTTTAAAACGATACCATCGAATCCCGTCATTTTTCACCAATCATGTACTCTAGTAGCTTGATTATTAACATTCTGCAGTCAATTTAAAAATCGCCTTTAATAAAGAATATAGTGAACAAATGTACAGGTTTCAACATCTGCAACCGTCTACTACTAAGAATGACAGTCGTGTGTTTATTTATACGTTTCGTGTCACGCTCTTAAGAATCGATAGGAAAAAATTAGCACTGGCGGTCTTGGTTTCAGTTCACGGTCAATTAATACACTCATTTTCGTAAAAGTGCTCTAGCTATAATGATACTTTCAAAACAATTGAGAGATCCAGAGCCTTATATACCAGAGTTCGAATCGTGGATACCGAGTTCGGCGGGGTATTGTATATTACAATGTACTGTATTACAATACACTCAATTGCATATTACCATATACATACACAAGCTCGCAGTTGCTTTCAGTAATGCTGAATTTCTGTATCTAGGATACGACACGAATGGCTATAACTACTTCTCTTGCGGCTCAAAAATACTGTGTTCCAAGTGTTTATTACTCTTATAAGAAAAATAAGTTACCTTTGGAATGAGTTTAAGCATGGAAATTCCACTCGAGCGAAAATTTGTTGAAGAAAGGTATTGAATCCCGTCATTTTTGACGGACCGTGTACGCTAGTTAAGAAATAAAATATTCATCTTATAAATTATGAATAGGTGGAGTTGGAGTCCCAAAATTGCGAATAGGCGGAGTCGGTTTTGGAGTCGCCAAATTTTGGAAAGGTGGAGTCAGAGTCGGAGTCGCCAAATTCTGAAAAGGTGGAGCCGGAGTCGGAGTCGCCAAATTCTGGAATGGTGGAGTCGGAGTCGGAGTCGCCAAATTCTGGAATGGTGGAGTCGGAGTCGCAAATTTATTCCTCCGACTCCGCAACCCTGGTTAAAGCCTCCATATCCGCCACAAAAAGAGAGAGGAAAGAGCAAGGCACAATTTAGGTGGGAGCTAAGAAAACGTGCAATCTATGCAGAAAAGACATAGAAACGGTAAATTAAGAAAGAAGATGATGAAACAAGATCAAAGTCGAAGAAGAAAGTAGTAGGTGCTGAAAAACAAGACAGCAGTGAACCGAAAAAAAGATGGTCCTTAACAAAACAAAATCACTTTTTTTCAACAAAACGAAGGCCTACCTAACACTCAGCTCGGGTCATCACACATTTTCCCCCTGGGAGTGCTAATTCCCATAGATACAATAGTTGTATCCCCTTGAGGGGGGACATTGATGAAAATGAAAATCGAATACTTTAGCTACATCAGACACAAAAAATGAAAAAATGACTAGAAAAATTTGTATCACGAGAATATGGAATCACAAGGCTAGGTAACAGCATAGCATAACAGCTATATGTTAATGGTACTAGAGATAGGGGCGAAATGAATGATCGAGCAGATTCTTTCAACTGTTGAGTTGCGGCCCTGTTGAATAATATTAGAGAAAAAAGTCATTTGTATTTTCGTTGAGGGCAGGTACAAATGACTTTCGTTCATAGATATTATTCATGTTCCTATAATTTGAATGGGCTCTTTTTAACAACACTACTATTTATAAATTTTTTCTACTTGAATTTAGGTCTATATTGGAAGGCTTATTACTATGGCCAACGCGGAAATGATTTAAAATAGAACCTTGGTTTTGTGCGCAATTAATCTGTTTCAGGGTCATCCAAGTTATACATTGTAACATTTATTAAGATAGCTACATCCTCCTTTCGTCCCACTTCAACTGATACGTCACACTGGCTCTGTCAAGAATAGATAATTGACCCTGGATCTGGATATATTATTTATGACCTTTAAGTCAGATTAGTTTAGATTAGTCGTTAGTTTTAGCCTCCCTACCCAGCAACAAATGCGATCCAAAGAGAGGAAGAAGGAAGGCCCCATTTAGTATGGAGTTAAGGAAACGCGGAATCTACGCAGAAAGGCATAGAAACAGTAAGTTGTGAAAGAAGATCATAAAAAAAGACCAAAGTTGAAGAGGAAAGTAGTAGGTGTTGAAGAACAGGACAGCAGTGAACCGAAAAAAGGTGGTCCTTAACATAACAAACACATTTTATGTCAACAAAAAAGAAGGCCTACCTAACTCTCAGCTCGGGCCCTCACATTGTCCCCCTGGGAGCGCTAGTTCCCATAGATACAATAATTGTATCTCCCTGAGGGGCCTTTAAGTCAGAAATCAAATTTTCATAGTATGGAGTTAAGGGAACGCAGAATTTATGTAGAAGATGCATAAAATCAGTAAGTTGAGAAAGCAGTTCACGAAACAAGATAAAAGTTAGAGAAGAAAGTGGTAAGTATTGAAAAACAGACAGCAGTGAATCGAAAAAAGATGATCCGTAACACAACGAAAAACCTATTTTATTTCATTAAAAGGAAGGTCTACCTAACCTTTAGCTCGGGACTTCCCATATTACCCTGGGAGGGCTGTATCCCCATGAGGGGTGCAATCCTATCAAAACATCACGACAACGCGAAAAACATCGTCATATCTCCATAGAAAGAGGGGATGGACTCACTGCCAGCTGGCGTAAGCATAGGTGCAGTCGTGGGGCACAAGCAGCCAGCTGCGGAAGAGGTAGCGAGGACGGCACACAACCGTGAAGGCAAGCAGGGCCGCGTAGCTGAGCGCCAAAACTCCAAGTAACACGCCACTCACGAACCACCTGTCATTTGATGCGCTGATGCAGCAGTCTAGCCTGCGAACGAAGAGATACCAAAATATCAGAATAAACTCTTTCTATGTTCCTTCCTAATAAACAGAAATAGGACAAATAATACCATCTATTTCTAAATGTGTCGCCCTTCGATCGCCTGGCGTGTCGCGCTTAATGTGATAATTGCACTCACTATTCACTGCAGCAGCATGAGCTGCCTTGCAGCCAAACTGTGCTGTAAGCCAACTGTGAATACCCACATACGGCTATCTCAACCTCTAGCATTTTCCTTGAAACGGAAGCTAAAAGTTTCCGCAATCCACATTAAAGAAAACCTTAGCAATAGTGAGGCATAAAAATTGTGGAGGGAAGGTATGTTCTCGCACGTCTTAGGGTACGGCCAGACTGAATGCGTTGGCGCTGACGCGCGCGTACGCAGGCAGAAGCTGCAATATTAAATACATGTGTTGCTCCGAGAGCGGCCACACTAGACGCGCGCGGACGCAAGCGGACCGAAGCGCACAGACGCCGCGTCGCGCTGTCAAAATTCAGGATTACTTGGGAGAAATATTTGACGCTGCGCGGCGCGTTCAGTGTGTCTCGAGCAGCCGTGAGTGAAGGATGTGGAGCTGCTGCTCCCTTCCATTCAGGGTGTGCATGCAATTTGGGATGCTTTTCACCCTCAGCTCGTTGACAGGGTGTTATCAGCGACCAGTGGTCGTCGATAGCGGATGCACTGCAAGTTTCAGGTGAGAGTTGTAGCTGCGTTCAAGACTTCTAACATACTCGTGACGCTTAAAAGTTTTCCCATGATATAAAGATAGGTAAATTATGAAATTAATTGAAATTTATTTCCTTAATGACAGAAAATATGATCTGTGACTTAAACTAAACTCATGTATATAACATTCAAATTTGAAGATGTACGATGTTTCTTTACAATACATATGTCTACCATGCAACTTTTCCAACACCAGAAATAAAATAATTTTTCAATTTAGTTCTCACATGTGCTGCAATTGGTGAGCTGTTTCTGTCAGCATGAGCAGTTTCATATTGTTCATTTAATTCAAAGAATTCATGTAATATAAATTCTAGGCCAATGTCTACTCGCTCCCTGACATCATATTGTGTAACGTTAAAGCTGTTACTGTTTTTGTGATTTCCGCTGCATTCTTTACACTGGTTGCAATGGATTTTGTCAAAATTCTAAATTTTCATGTCATTACTCCGAAAGCACTCTACACAACGCCGGACTTTAGATAGACATTAATTGAAATTTTTTTTTATTTCATTTAAGTTTAGGTATGGGCATGGGTGCATCCAATAAAGGAGCAATGTGTAGGCTATATTTCCTACAAAAAGAAATTGTGTTTCCTCATCACTCCCGGGTAGCTTCATTGATTCAGGGAATTGAATTTATTTTCCAGCATGCATTCACACAAGTCACTATTACGGAGCACTCCACCATCGCTCTGCTTTCCAAATGCTTCAACGTCAACACACACAAATTTGCATCCATGATCTGGAACACCTTTGAGAATTAATAAAAAAAACGCTTTTCGTTCAATACAGGGTTTGAGCATGTTATTCAAATCTGTTTGCCGTCTATGGCGCCAAAGTAGTTGGGGAAGTTTCATTTTATATAAAACTGCTCTGCAATTTCACTACACAACTTTTGATTAGGGTAAGGCATAAATATGAGTTGAAGGTTTCTCCAAATAGCTTTGCACGTCTTCGTCACAATAGTTGCAACTGTAGATTTCCTCATCCTGAATTGAAAAGCTAACAATCAAAAGGACGATCCAGTTACCACATTTCTGAAAAGCATAATAATCATGTTTGAAATGCCACATTATTCAGTTTAAATGATAGATCTTTTCTTTTTCAGAAGAAGCAGCAAGGAAGAAGTTTAAAACTATGCAAGATAAATTTCGAGTGGAATTGAAGAAACTTCAGCAAGGAAAGTTGGGAAACGCAAGACTTCTCCCTGAATCATATGAAAGCAAGTGGCCTTTTTTAAAAATGTGTTTTTTTATGAGAGCTCAAATGTACGGACAACAGACAATTGAAAATTTATCAGAGATGGCTCCGAAGCAAAACTGCGCTGATGGACAGCAATCAGAGTCGATGAGTGCAAGCATTACTTCGACTTCTGCTCATGACACTGATAACACTTGCGAAGGTCTTGTAGAACCCGGTATTGAAAGAACGGCAGAAAATATAGAAAAGGGATCCAAAGAACCGTATAGAAAAAGAGGAAAAGTTCAGAGTGACCTTAGGGAGTATTTCTTGCAATTAGAAAGAGAGAAACTTGAATACCTCAAAGGAAAGAGTGAACCTGATGAATGCAGTCTGTTTCTTCGGAGTGTTGTACCCTCAATGCAGAGCATGAGCAAATGAAATCAATGCCTATTTAAGATTAAGGTTCAAGTACTAGTTTACAAGTTCTTACATGAAAAGAATGGCGCATAATTTTAAATGTGGGTATTGCATTCTAATGTTTGTTTTTCCCCAACTTTTTCAGCACTTTCCAGCTGATATTTTTGTATTAGTCTTAAAGGTTTACCAATTAATTTTACGTTTAATAAATAATCAAATATACTGATACATAAATCGAGAGTAAACCATAACCTTTTGGATAACAGACATATAACTAACAGCTAATTATATAATCTGAAATGGAATTGCTTCGCAAATAAAAGTGCGTAAAGAATTACTTTCTGATAAATAAACTTTTATTTAATTTCATTGTAATGTGATATTAAGTACATCTTGTTGATTGAACTATCATAATTTTACTTACCTTATAGTTACCCTCAGGCGTTCCTCTGGGGAGATAGCCTGCCGAAAGTTAGTGGTTTGTTTGTATATATCCTCACTCACTAAGCTTCATCAAATATAGCCATGCTCATCCTTGTATATTCTTTAAACTTTTTTGGACATTTCCGTCAATCAGAAAACTATTGATGGTATTATCCATGCTCGGATCTGATTTTTATTTAATTGGGTGAACGGCAACTCACTGATTTCCATCAAGAATTAGGTACTCTACATATGAGGGCTCCAACAAGAACACCTCACAAGAAGTCAACGTGACAATTAGTTATCCCCGAAGCCCGATGCTTCTCGACGAACGCGCGCGTCAGCGTGCAGTGTGGCCGCCTCCACTCAAATGACAGCGTCAGAACGCGTGAAGCGTACGCACGCGTCAGCGCCAACGCCAACGCGTTTAGTCTGGCCGTACCCTTATGCTGAGGCTGCCCAGTGCTCGAGCCTGAGATTACAGCCTCTAGCTCGCCTTGTGACGCTTGGCCATTCTAAGCAACGACACACCCAAAGTGAGGTAGCATGACATCTCAAACGAAGACCTCAACCTTCAGCTGTTGCTGGGATATCTGGCTCAGAGGAGCAACGCAGGGCACCGAGGCTGGTTTCAAGTCACCCAAATCAGGGGTCCCAGCCTTCAACCGTCTGTGCTCTATTGTGGTGATCCCAGCGGCAAGCCGCGGACCTCCACAAGACCTGAGAAAAGCTGCCTCCAGACTACAACCGCATCCGTTCCAGAGCACCTCCGGACCCGAAGCGCCTAGTCAACCAAACACGGGACCTGAGAGAAGCCGCCTCGCGACTATGAGAAAAGGTGCCCGTAAGCTACAACGGCTTCCTGCCTCCAGCACCACAGGCCCACAAACCCGCGACCAATCAGGACTCACGCCCGGACTCAAGGCTTGCACTCGAGGCCTACATAAGGCGACCCCAACAAGGCTCGCGGTCACTCAAGCCCTCGCCCTCGTTCAAGTCACATCTCCAGCACCAGCCTCGTGTTCCTGCATCTAGCTTCCGAGATCGACTTTATCTCTCGCGTACCTGCACCAAGCTCCGGAGACCGGCCCTGCCTATCGACGCTCCAAGGTGTTGCTCGGTCTTAAACCTAGTAGCGTCTTGACGCTTCAAGGTGTTTCAAAGCCTTAAAAGGGTCACGTTGCAACGCCCCGCGCCGGCGTCGTCGGCCAAGCCGCTCTACGACATCTTTCGCCCGCTCCGGCCGGCTAGCCTCGCCGTAGCTACTTACCAGCTACAACGGTGAACCACGTGGCGGTTGGGCCCGACCCAGCTGACTAGCCTCGTCTCGGCGCCCCGCTAGCACCAGCTGACCTGTTCGTAACAGTCGCACGACGTAGCACCAATCATCACGTCTCGCCGCTGCGTTCGTAAGTAGCGTCCTCGCGGACGTTACCCGCTATTGGTGCTTGTTTCATTCATTACGTAATTCTCGCATAGTATTGTATTTCAATCATCACGTATTAGTGCTATTCTCGCATAGGATTGTGTTTCAATCATTACGTCATTCCCGAATAGGATTGTATTTCAATCATCACGTATTAGTACTATTCTCGCATAGGATTGTGTTTCAGTCATTACGTAATTTATGTCGTTTTCGAATAGGATTGTATTTCAATCATCACGTATTAGTACTATTCTTGCATAGGATTGTGTTTCAATCATTACGTCATTCCCGAATAGGATTGTGTTTCAATCATCACGTATTTGTGCTATTCTCGTATAGGATTAAGTTTCAGGTTAGGTCATTCTCGAATAGGATTGTACTTCAATCATCACGTATTAGTACTATTCTTGCATAGGATTGTGTTTCAATCATTACGTCATTCCCGAATAGTATTGTATTTCAACCATCACGTATTAGTGCTGTGTTCCAATCATTACGTAATTTACGAGTAACGAACAGTGCTCATAGTAGTCACCGAGGGCCCAGTGTAATGGTCCGTGTTCCGTGTACCTAACAGTCACCAATATAATTACCGTGTTACCCCCGTGTTGTCCATATCCTGCCGAATACGGTTGTACCTCAGGCACTCGCTTCGGGCTATCCTATCACGAAAAAGATAGCTCAAAGCCTGCCCGAAGCGTGTTGCAGCCTGGGGGAGAACACTACACTATAGCTTAGGAAACAAACATATCACAGGTAGTGATCCGTCACAGCCCGTTGGTTTGTTCAGTCCAACCACGATTTCGCTTGGCTTTGGTGACAGAAGGTTGTCTGGGGCTAGGAGAGATGTCGAAATTCAAACCTATCACCCTAACTTCGACTGGTCAATACATGATTCATCTAATAAGAAAAAAGGAAAGGAAAAGAAGTTCCACAAAGCCCATTGCAGGAAGGAGCTGAAAAGGAACCTGAACTTCTCAGCGTAACTCAAAAAGTGCCTGTTGCCACAGAACTCCTCATGGCTATTTATGGAGGATTTTACAGTGCATGTATATCATTCTTTTACCAGCACTAGCTCGTGGAGTCCAAAATATCAAATAACCTCAACGGGTGGTCATTAGGAGGTGGGTTTACGCACTTCAGAGAAAACCGTTGCTCTTCTTGCTTGCGGAGATCAAAGAAGACGTGCCCTTCGCAAATGTTCATGGAGGGCAGATCAATAACCGCCTTCGCAGACACTAAATTTATTGATGTGTTATTGATAACAGACCAACGCTGAAACATCTCTAGACCTCAGAAGTATCAATAACCATAGGGTGATGGTTGGGAAGCCTTTCAGGTTAATCGTGAGAGCAGATCACTTAACTTTCATACGACTTATTGAAGATCACATCATATTTAAACTAGACTAGAGCAGCATAATACACGACCACACAAAAGAAAGTACGCTCCGTGCGCCCCAGGCAGCTATCAGGATGAGTACTCCGCAGCTTCTACGTGGAAATGGAGAGTCCCCTGCTAAGTTCAGGAGTATATAATTATCATAACAGTACTCGGCTCGCTTACAACTTACTCTCTGTGCTTAACTTGTATATGTCTAGGTGCCAAACAGGGTGAGCGTATACCCTTTCCATAAAATGTGCTGTTCTTCACAGCTTGTGTTGCGCTCATGAATACAGTGCAAACTGGCCCATGAAAATCCTTCCCAAACATAATAAAAGGGCGCCTACGTACGCCTGTTTTCAGGTTTTGTGCGGGCTGTAATATCTCAGAGAATGACCAACCGCCGATTCGACATTCATGTGAATTGTCTTCGATCATGTCCAGCAGAGCACTCGAACCACGGGAAGATGTTCGCGATAACTTAACATGGGTCAATTGTGCGGCTGTGTCCGGCGACTAAGAACATGCTGGAAGGCTTCTACAGGAAACATATATTTTCTCTTCTAACCTTGATGCAGTTATCGATGCTGTAGACCTCGCCACAAAAATTTCACACTACGATTCTATCATGCTCCCAGACTCTAAGATGGACAGGAAACTATCAAGAAAGAAAGAAAGAAAGAAAGAAAGAAAGAAAGGAAGGAAAGAAAGAAAGAAAGGAAGGAAAGAAAGAAAGGAAGGAAAGAAAGAAAGAAAAGAAAGAAAGAAAGGAAAGAAAGAAAGAAAGAAAGAAAGAAAGAAAGAAAAGAAAGAAAGAAAAGAAAGAAAAAATGTTTATTTAAAAAAAAAGTCGATACATAAGATGCATTACAACATATTGGGTTTTAAAAATTTCTTAATACAAAACGTCTTTAATTAAGAACTCTAACTATACCATAAAAATTACCTAATAACACGTGACATGGTTGTCTGATTTTCACGTTTGGCTTGTACAAATCTGCCGGGCACCGGACCACGTGCGAGTGCCCAGTATTGAGAGAGTCGATACTACGGCGAGGCGCACGACAAGATCTGATTACCTGTCGGCCAACCTGGGTATCCGTTGTAGAGATTACTATTTTGTTGCCAAGTCTACTGTACTGAAATTTTGAAAACACTGGAAATTTGATGTTGATGATAAATTAATAGCTAAGCCTACAATAAAGAAATAGACCAAAGGTGAATGCTCTAACCGACGCTTGGAGGTGATTTTGTGTCGACTACGTAACAAACAGCCGATATACTCAGAGTCATCTAATGGAGCGTCACCCTCAGTCACACTGCAACACCTTTCATGAGTTGCAGACCGTAGAACACGTGCTTGGTAAGTACCCAAATTTTGATAGGCTCTTTCTCTCATCTCCGGGATGCGCACGCCCCGTCGCTGCTGGTAGGGAGGCTTCAAGATCTCTGCGCGCTGTAACTTTTCTTGTACAATGTGATATACCAAGTAAAATGTAACAAGTTCCCACGTACAGGAAACTAACACGAACAACTGTACCCACTATACACAAAAGTCTAGATACACTGTGCCGACCGTATCATCAGAGTTCTCTGTGAGATGCACTGAGAAGGCGGTATAGCCGCGAAGTGTCCTTCATAATCTGATGATCTCGAAGAAGAGTTATTGCTGAAACGTCCGAAAAAGTAAAACTATATTTAAGGCAAATGGCTTCCAAAATAAGCGCTAATCTACAGAATCCCTTTTATACCCTAACTGTTCAAGTCGTCAGAGAATTATGTTTTATACTACAGTCCTAAACGAAACTTCTTTGCGACGTCCGCTTATTTCTGAAAGTTACCGATCATACATATCACGCGATTCTCACACGCGTACACATAGTGAAGCTGATTTATTCAGAAAGCTAGTACAACGTTTAGTTAGGTTGGGGCCGGTGCTCAGACGATGAGGGACTCGGTCAATGCTTGCAAAAGGGCGATCGCCTATTCTGTTAAGTTCACACAGACAAACCTTGCCTGCGCAGTCAAGTACGCTTATTGAAATAAATTAAGAAAACCCGTTACGACTTTCCCTCCCCCACACTAGGAACGATGTAAGTCGTAGAACTTTGTCGGGGGTTGCCTCAAGAACTCTGGACCCAATGACAAGATTATTATAGAGAACTCGCAACACCCAGACTAACGGGACATGCTGTGACCATTTATGGCAGAGTGACCATCCCAAAGCCTCTACATAGACGAAGAAAGCTATGATGTGACAGCTGGGATAAAACGACAAATAAATTGAACATTAAAGCCCTAGAAACAGGGCATCTGGGTTGACGGGTCATCATTTACATTACTTTAGAACACTGAATGCGTGTTCATTTGGCGGCGAACAACTCCAAAAGCGAATAATGTTGATCGCCGGTATTTTAGTAAGTAGAATGGAGGAGGCTATGTGGTGTGGGGCACGATATGCTGACATTGTCGAGACACAGTGAATCATCTTCCTTAGAGGGAGGAAGATCACAAGCGAGTATTATCGCAGTTTACTTGGGCTTCATTGACACAACGCTTCAGATTGCGAGTCTCAAAATAAAGTCTTCTATTTTCAGATAACACCACTCTGTTCATGAGGTGTTTAATCCTGTTTTTAAATAAGCATAAGGATGATATGAAACATTTCACTTGATGTCCTAAGCCCAGCTCATGGGCTATATGTGAGATGTTTTAGAAAGAACTTTTTGTATTTAGTTTCCTATTCATTATTATTATTATTATTTTATAAGAAAGTTTTAGCCTCCCTTAACCACAACAAAGATGTTCTAAGACAGGAAAGAGGAAGGCACTATTTAGTATGGAGTTGAGGGAACGCGGAATCTATGCACAAGGTGCACAGAAACAGTAAGCTAGGAAAGAAGTTCATGAAACAAGAAAAAAGTTGAAGAAGAAAGTAGTCGGTGCTGAAAAACAGGACAGCAGTGAACCGAAAAAAGATGGTCCGTAACAAAACACAAACCTATTCTATTTCAACAAAAAAGAAAGCCTACCTAACCTTTAGCTCGGGCCCTCACATGGTCCCCCTGGGAGCGCTAATTCCCATAGATACAATAGTTGTATCCCCCTGAGGGGTTAACAAGGACGTCGTCTAACAGAAGGAGTTGCCTAACGTCGATATCCGGACAGTTCTGGTACAATTACTATTTACATCATTATTTAACAGCCTAATGTCAATTAGATTACCTTTCCATTTTATTATCTAGAATCGATGTTCCCATTACGAATATAATTTAATGCGCTAGAGTCAAACGTAACCGCTTGTTCGTGGAATTAATCTGTCTTAAGATTATAAAGTAATTATCGTACAAAGCCAGGCATACGAAAGGCGCTATCTCTTGAAGTGTGCGCGAAGGAGCATTCAGCCCATGACCGCGACTGAGTAAAGAAGTGTTCTCTGCTGGCTGGCCCCTCGGGCTAGGCTTGGCCTATCTTAACCCTTGTAATTAACATCTTGTGGTGACATAGTAGCGTAATAATGAAACAATCACGGAGCCCCCTATAATCATCATCACGGAATCCACGAATAAGATGAGTTTCCTAATCAGTATACGCATATCTTCCTTTAACGCCCTCATGTCTATTCTTCCTGTGCGTAGGTTTTCATCGGTGCTATGCCATCAGCATACACACGTAATATTACTTGAAATGTAAACTAGATGCGTTAGGTTCATTTTAATGCATCAGGATATTCTGTGTCTTTTTAGGTAATAAAGTAATTGATGTGGTTCAAGTCTTCTAAATTTCCCATTAAGGATGGAGATAGATTATCGTAAATATGAAGGTTGCGCTACCAAACATGATTAATTAAGTATGAAACTACCAGTTATGATCTAGACGTTGAAAAGTCTCATTTAACCTTGATTAGCAAAAATAAATGAAAGTGACTTGAGATGTCACGTCAAAGATACGAATAAATAACATATCGTTGGAAACCCCATCAGAAAAGAGATTTATACAACTATGATATGATGTATCATCGGTGGGATACTAAAAACGCGAATTTAACACTATGTTAAAGATGCAACTGGAGAAAGTGCGAAGTGCATAAAGTCCGGCAAGAGTTTACTTTGTAAAGGCTGGTCTACCAGCGGTTTGTCACGTCACCTAAAGAGTAAACACAACATAATGAAGCCTGAAACTGTAGACACAGTTGCGTCAACTAGTAGCTCAGAAGCGTATTGGAACAAAGCACCCTCATGCAAGGGAGAGTACTAGCGAAAGCACTAAACCTAAACAAACAAAAATAACAAGTTTCGTAAAGGTGCATCCAAGTATTCCGGAAGAGCAAGTGACCAAGCTTGTAGCAGTTGATGGCGTGTCAGTAAATACAGTTACAAAGAGTGAATTCATTACAGAATCCTTCTCAGATGAAGGTTTTTTTGCTCGCTAAATCGCCAAATACTGTGATCGATATGGGCAACAAATTACAATAACATAAATATAAAAACAAAGAAATCCCGGTTTCCTGGGATTTTCATTTCGTCCCGGGATTGCAAACCCTAACCTGAACTCAAAGGCCTAATATTGTGAACTCTAGCATTTGAACCTAAATTGATTAAAAAAATCATAGTTAGAGTTTTTACTCTTTAAAAACTTTTAGATAAAAACCTGAACTTGCCACCGCAAACATGAACTTACCATAGACAGTGATGATCCCTGTGCAGGTAACAGGCGTTGCAGGTGCGGCAATGCGACGCGTAGGCAGGCACTTGCTTGGCGCACTCGTCGCACACTCGCCACGCGCGGCCGCTCTCTATCACGTCCACTTCGGAAGCAGGCGGAGGCTCAAACCCCGGGGCACTTGAATCCCGCGTCACAAAGAGGCAAAACAGGGAAGCAGCACACAAGCAATGAAGAGCCAAACTTTCCACAGCATTAATTTCCAAATGATTTATCACTTGAGTCATGAAGAAAAAATAACACCAGAATAAGCAGCTTAAAAGGAACGAGGGGTGGAATGATGATCGACGTTTGGTCGACGTCCATAAAACGTCCAAGTCCTCAGTAGTTGTTACGCGGCTGTCCCTGATGCGTCTGTGAGCCGTGTAAGTGACGCACGGCAGAAGCAGACAGTAACTCACTAAAGTGGCAGTCCACGACACTGCCGCCAATACAATAAAACAAGGGACGATAATCACACTGAATACGACGGACGGGGAAACTTTGATGGCCCCTCCTTTCCATGGCACGCGTAGCCTGTCGAGTACAGTCGATTGGAGGCGATCCGTCAAACTGGATTCGATAGGAGAACATCGCATACACCTGGAAAATTAATTCAAAGTTATTGTCTTCCAAGTGGAAAATATTTTTTCCTAGAAAAAAAAATCCTCGCTATTTTGCACGGGTGAAAAACAATAGGGTAGTAGATAACAATTTGAAACATTTTCTCAAAATTGCAGGTACTGCTGAAGCCTGCAACTACCGATCATCGAACCTCACCAAAGTTACCCGTTTCTCACCAACACATCAAAAAATCAATGATCATATTAACTGCAATACTTCATCATATATATTTATTTTAGGTTTAACCTACTTTTCAGCTTATTAAAATGGTTGTCACAAAAAATCTCAGTTAAATTCAAGTTCTTGTAGCACAATGAAGGTGAAAAATTTGCAGCTCTCGGTTGGCACAATTTTCGACGCTGAGGAAAAAGATTGGTTGCACGGCACGGTCCCTCACAAAAGAGAAGAAGAGAAGTCATGAATGAAAAGACGAGGTCTAAGTAACAAAATCTAAAACCCATGAGACTCCTACACGTTTTGCTAATTATTAAACAAACTGTTACTTATCATTGCATTAGTAATTTCAATATTTCGTAAACACAGGAAAGGTAAACTCACGAGAGCAAAGTGAACGTACTGTTTAGTATTGAACGCAGATGATACTCCAACACTGTATACTAGAGAAACAGTAATGTAGAAAGGAAGAGGAAGAAAAAACACAGATGAGATAGCGGATGAAGAATGAAACTAATAAAAAGCTAAGCGGTCAAGAGAGATAAAAGTCCCGAAGACCTACCTATAGCTAAGGTACCCTAACATTATCCCTCAAGAGGTGCCAATCTTTAGAGCATAGAATAAACCAACCTAACTAACCTAAGCCTATCTGATGCCTTTAGTTTAGAGAATTAACACCTAACCAATGCATTAGGTGCCCATCATGCCATGAAAAATGCGTAACTCTTCTTGCCATAATCTCTCCGCGATTATCAGACTAAAGCTAGTAGGTCATGAGGCAAACGAAGAACGAAGAGAAAAAAGGGAGGAAGAGAGTTTTAGCTCGGTACCACCAGAACCTGGCCCCATTCGGAAGAAGTAAAACGTGAGTAGCTATGACTGCGCCACTGTTTCATGTCTGGACGATAGGACAGAACTAGAGTTCCCATGATGCGCTAGAGAGGTGGAGGCATCATTCCCATCAACAATAGTTGTAAATCCGGATTAGGCACCATATGAATGACAAGTAATGTAAGAATCTTTTGGCGTTCATCAAGGTTTGTATTTTATAACAAGCTGCAGATATCCCCACGATAAATCTTTACTCATCCTAGATGCATCATAAGATGGTATTTCACCTGATGTACTGTTACCTAAGGTCACATACACCAGATATTGGTGTCTCTCACTTGGCGATTCGTGTAACACAAGCTTGGTAGCTTAAATATGGTATACGGTGACTAAAACTGGTAGCTTTTACCTGGACTTCAAAGTACCATGTGGTTGATATTTCTCACCTGTCAAATATAAGATCAAGAGCCTCGCAGTTGCAAAAACTTGCAAGCAGATGCGACCTTTCTCCATCAGCATTTAGGTACTCGCAGCAGCACATGCCGTCTTCAGCTGGACGGGCCATCTTTCAGGAATATTATCACCAAAACTAATAGGTCAGGATTGTGTTTTGTGAGAGATGCACACAATTTTTCTTTCGTAGTCATTGAAGCATAACTAGTAATTACGTCGGTGCACCTCGGTTTAAGAGGAGATAACCGATTAACTAAAAGTTGAACTTGATCAAAACCTAGATCTAAAATAAGAATGCATTTCATAATTAGCGAACATTACTTAAACTTGAGACTAAAAATAATTACTAACCAGTCTAAATGAACGATATATTTGCTGATCAAATTTTACAGAATTAAAAAACAACTCCAAACTAAAAATATTACAAGATAAAAATTCATACAATGCCGCGATCGTTTCATGTCTTGCACAGCTAACGTGAGATAGCATCACCTTACACAAAAATATACACAAGCAAAATTAAATACAAAAAAATAATTAAGAGCCCGGGAAAACTATGCGGCGTCAATAATTGGTAAAATCCTGACACTACAAGGTATTATGTTGGAATCTAAATGAAAATATTGGCGGTACTTCAAGAGATAAGTTAATAACCTGGGACCGGGGGAGTGTAAAAGTCCCCTAGTGAGAGCACTAAGCTTCCACTCCTTGCGGTGCTGCTCAAGTGTCTATGAACTTGAAAGATCTTGCTCGTAACCATTTGGGCCCACAAAGTGCGCAATGACGCAACTCGAACAATTTGAGAGAGTGAAAATCAAATTATTCGTCACAAACTTTTCAAGGTTTGGGTAAGTATTCAGAGCTGTGAGGGTAATTCACACGGTGAAAATCAGTAACAAATGTCATTGTACGTGTAGCGCAGCATACTAGTGAAGTGTCTTGGTTTGCACTCTACTTATAAAGCAGTTCACTAATTTCTAATAGCAAGCATCCAATAAAATGAATGAAAAACCTACAAAATATACGTTGCATTATGATTGGTGTCTCTCATAGAAAAACACAAAAACTTGGCTTTTTCAAACTTAAAAATACACGGACTCATGCGGAAAGACTACCTACACACCTCATCGATATGAGGGTCCAAACGTACGCTGATGAGGAAACATTACTTGCATATTTCCCTGAGAAAAGCTTGTGACAAGCTTGAAAAATATTTCTTTGATACCGAGTTTAATTACTATTTTGCTTCATTCTGCAAGTTAGATTTCTTTCTTATTCTTTGTTGATGCTCAACGACTCAGCCGGTGAACTACAAAATTGAAATTTTTCTAAACATAGGAAATGAAAAGGTGAATTGAAAACAAATGACATTTGCAAAAATGAGCATTTTTTGTAATATTCTGTCGGAAAACTAGAGGAAATGAACAAATGCATTCTAACCATTACTATCATAAGCACCATCCTTTTAAACAAACAAAATATTACATTATTATGCGATAATCATAGAGTCTCGGCGAAGTTCGAGTGGCTCCTCGAGTGCGCAAAATTAAAACGTTTTGACTGGCAAAACTCGCTATTCTGCCAGAAAAAGACGCAAGCTTCTGAATGAAACGAAAAGGATAAATAAGAATGTGGAAGATAAGATGAAGGAAAACACTCATGTAGGAGGTCAGTTACACGGAACGCCGGTCTCCCTCGCGAGAAAAACAGAAGTAAAGAATGAAATATTAGGCCCACCTAACTACAAATCTAAACCCACAACAGACTCTTGCAATTAGTGTACGTTATTCAGCAATGGGTAGCTCGGGATACGACTGAGGAACACAAATTTTCCAAGGCATACTAACGAAGACGGACACAATCAGCATACATTTTGAAAATAGTTGAGGCAACCTGTATGTTCTCGGGAAACGCTAAGTCCTCAAGGATTTTCTGAAAAACAATCCCATCTAACGTATCCTCCCAGTAGGGCTAAACTAATACTAATTATGGGCAGCTATCGGTGCATCTCTTGCAATTACTTCAGAGTACCAGCAATGCTGAAACTATGCCACAACAGGAACCATTAGCATACTCCGTTAGCATGACACCATACATTTATCTAGCTATGAGCGAGAGAAGCACAAAGCTCCCGAAGCACAACCTCTTTAGTCGAGGCCCCATGGAATTCACCTTTCATCAAAAACAGCCGAATCTACAAAAACAGACATCATAGAAGAACCATCGTAAGGTACTGAGTAAATGAAAGCAGAGTCAACAGCAGAATGTTTTATGTTTGCAAAGCTATATTTTCTTAAATTAAAGGAGTAAATGAAATTCGCCAAGTATTTATACATGAATTTTCCAAGTCAAACACGCATTTTACAATAATTAATGCCTCACACAATTCAAGATCTTAAATTTTGTTGGGCTACTTTCTCCTAAAAATAGAATGAGAATGTACAATAAAAATTGCTCACAGAAGATTAGATTAGATTATTAGTTAGTTTAAGCCTCCCTATCCGCAACAAAGGCTATCTAAGAGAGGAAGGAAGAAGGCACCATTTAGTATGGAGTTAAGGAAACGCGGAATCTATGCAGAAAAGGCACAGAAACAGAAAGCTAAGAAAGAAGATCATGAAACAAGAAAAAGTTGAAGAAGAAAGTAGTAGGTGCTGAAAAACAGGACAGCAGTGAACCGAAAAAAGATGGTCCGTAACAAAACGAAAACCTATTCTATTTTAACAAAAAGAAAGCCTACCTAACCTTTAGCTCGGGCCCTCACATAGTCCCCCTGGGAGCGCTAATTCCCATAGATACAATACCTGTATACCCCTGAGGGGAATTGCTCACAGAAATTCATGTGAAGCCATAGAAGTAAAAAGAAAGAAAATAGGCAATCGAACATATTAAACCACTACAGAAAACTGCACGTACTAAATTACTCTGACTTAAGCTCAAGGAATACAACAGTGATCTTTGCAGCTGTTGAACAGACACAAGCCTTGCTAACAAACCTTCACTTCCAGTCCTCGAAACGATGAACGAGAAAACTGAAACAAGTTAACTAAAATCATTCAATGAAATAATTAACAACGTTTTCCATTATGTTGGCTCAGGTCTGCACCAACGACTTCATTTATTCGAACAAAAAACGTAGTGCAACTACACACTATCTTTGCCGCCCTAACCAAAACAGCACTTGGCAGATGCCATACAATGTATGGCACTTGGCAAATGCCATACGTCGCACCACTTCACTATAGTACCCGATTTATTTTCCATCTCTCTTCTCGAGCAGGACATTTACACTGACCATACGCTCTAGGTAGAAACGTTAATTTTATGTTCATTAGACGGTTCATTTACTACACACATTCCGATGAGGCTCCATTCATTCTTATTTTGCACAAACGGAAAAGCTCAAAATACAATGTCTTGTATATTCATACTCAACTTCTTCAGTGTCACCTCACACTAGAACGTTAAAACTTCTCACGTAACTAATGCCAAAATATTACTCCTTCAGTCACTCACTTCCACTAGTTCAGCCCAAAGATACACAAAAAAGCACGTATGCATGTCGCTGCTACCTCGCATTTACACACTTCGGTCACACAACTATTTACATCGATCTCATTGGGAAACTCTAATGCTGTAGTTCACACAAACACAGGCAACGTCCACAGCTCATCCATGACCCTGATTAAAATAAATTGAATATGTTGCAGAGATTTGAAAAGTGTTCAAATGCATCGTCAAGCTGTACACTACCACATCTAGATTGACAGAGTGCATTGGAATGAAAATCTAGCGCAATCCAAAATCTAAAGTGAATGGACATATACAACCACAAAAAAAAAATGCCTAATTTGTTCAAAAATTAATTCAGACATCCGAGACAATAAGAGCTTTCAACATTGCATAACGTTATAGTACTTCCATATCGAGCAGACAGGCTGATACACAACGTATACAATTGCTACAACATGACCTCGACTCACATAAAGTCCCTTGGTCTCTTTAGAATCCTAGAGACTTACTCCTCTTTTCAATCAGGAGCTTAAGTTCGGTGCAGTGCAGACCTTCTGATGCTTATACTCTATACTCCCACAATAAAAGCGTAGTGCACAGGGAAAACCGGTGCAACTCTTCACGCATAATTTATCGTGTGAAATTATTTAACGCATATGCTTAGTAGATGAAAAACTATGAAATTATACATTATAATAATTTATTGCAAACGCTTTGGAGTATAAGCATTTCATTATCTGTGCGGAAACAGGGAAAAGGGTCAAACAAAAAACATGTCAGAAATTAAACTAACATGAGTTTTAAAACCTTGAAACCTTCTTCTATTCACATAGAAGTTGAAGGCACACCCAATATCACGGGTACACAAACCAAAGCCAAACACACATCCATGCTCGCGTACATACTCGTTAGCACGACATGGTGGCTGTGCCAACTTGTGTATGAATGGAATCAGGTTCTAGGTTTTTAGATTATAGATTCGATTATTAATTAGTTTAAGCCTCCCTATCCGCAACAAAGGCTATCCAAAGAGAGGAAGCAATAAGGCGCCATTTAGTATGGAGTTAAGGAAACGCTGAATCTATGCAGAAAGGGCACAGAAACAGAAAGCTAAGAAAGAAGATCATGAAACATGAAAAGTCGAAGAAGAAAATAGTAGGTGCTGAAAAACAGGACAGCAGTGAACCGAAAAAACATGATCCCTAACAAAACAAAAAACCAATGTTATTTTAACAAAAAGAAAGCCTACCTAACTTTTAGCTCGGGCCCTCACATTGTCCCTCTGGGAGCGCTAATTCCCATAGGTACAACAGTTGTATCCCCCTGAGGGGAGTTCTAGGTTTTTATCGAAAGATGTTATGTGCATTGGTTTGATTTTTCTGCAGAGTTTAAATAAGACCCTTTTTTCATATTTTAGCTCTGATGATGAAGTATTTACATTCCGAAACGTTTGCAATGAATAGTATGTTGATTTACACAGGTTTTATTCATTTTCTTGAGTTTGACATTTTCCAAAAATCGATTTTTTGGAGAAGTGGGAAACAACTACGCAAGAAGCAAGGTGACAAAGTAAACAGTTGTGAACTAGTGGATGCTTTATTTGTATTGCGTGACAGAAGGATATGAAGGTTTGGCAGGAGGTTTAGTGTGAATGAGTGCCTTCAGTATTGAGTCACAGAGCGACGATTTACTTTGACTTGCAGCATAGCTACTAGTAGAAGATGCACCGCCTGACTGCGCTACATTGCCGTAGCTCTGTCCGGCGTTAGCATTGCTACTGCCACCGGCACCGTAAGTTGTGCCACTTCCTCCATAATAACCAGAACCGTAACCAGAAGTACTAGCAGCATAACCACTAATACTTCCACCCTTGCCATAGGATCTGCCATTTCCGGTGGTGGGGGCAATAGAACCGTAGTTGGCGCTACTTGCTGTGTTGTGACCAATGCTGTAGTGCTGCTTCAGGTCAGTGCGGATGAAGCGGCAATGAAGTACGCTCTCGGCCGCTGTCAGTTCTTGAACGTTGATTTCACCGACCACAGCTACCTTGTTCATCCGCTCTATAAACAAAAGAGGTTTCAATATAAGTTAAGGACAAAAACCAAAGCACTCCAAATTTTCAAGGAAAAATTGTATGTGGTCACTACTCAAATGAACTATTCGTGCCTTGACTCATCATCAACTGTAAGATCTGCAAAAATATGCAGAGAATTGAGAAATGTTGACCAGCTGCAAGGTGTATTTCAGCGATAACAGTTGATAATTTTTTCTTCGTAAATGTGTAACAGATCCTATTGAAGATTAAATTATTAATTAGTTTAACTCTCCCTATCCTCCACAAAGGCGATCCAAAAGGAGGAAGGCACCAATACGTATGGAGTTAAGGGAACTCAGAATCTATGCTAAAAGGGCATAAAACAGTAAGTTGTGAAAGAAGTTTACGAAACAAGATCAAAGTTGAAGAAAAAGTAGTAGGTGGTGCAAAATAGAACAGTGAACCAAAAAAAAAAGATCCTTAACACATTGACTGCGATGGGTCAAACTTAAGTTCAATATTCAGTTTGAAAGTAAAGTCGAAAGTTGTTAAAAGTTTCATAAATAGCAGCATTAACTAGGCATATTAATACCAATAATTTCAAAAGACACTTTTGAAAATTTCCCAAACGTTCCATCAACAGGTCGTTTCACAGCAGCAAAAACCTAAGCACGACCCACCGGTGGGTCGTATCGCAATCAATGTGTTAAAATGACAAAAACATTTCATTTCAACAAAAAGAAGGCCTACCTAACTCTCAGCTCAGGCCCCCACATTTTTTCCTCCTGGGAATGCTAATTCCCATAGATCCGATAGTTGTATAGCTAATTGCTAAAAACTGGGATAGCTAATTCCCAACCCCTGAGGGGGATCCTATTGAAGGCTTCCGCTAAAAGTTGAATTTTGATCCGATTGGTCTGAAATTTGGCCAGTATATGTATTTTTGCAAGAAAAACATATTTTATTCGTGTCACTTTTTTTATTTAGGCCTTAGTTTTTCCGAAAAATTTGAAATATTAGTTTTCTCAGTCATTTTTATACATATTTCAAAAAGATAGAAGACAAAAAGTTTTTGTGCTAGAACAAATTCAATGACAGTTTTGAAATTTTTGGAGCATTTGTAAAAAAGTGATAGTCCGTTTATTTTGTATTTGAAACTTTTTTTATATATGCGATATTTTACCAATATATAAAAAAACAGAATTTTTGGTTTTGAAGTATGATAAAAAAAATTAAAAAGTATAAATTGGAAAAAAAAACTATCAGTTTGTTAGAAATGTTCCAAGGATTCGAAAACTGTCTTTGCTTTCTTCCTAGCATAAAAACTCAATGACTTCTATTCTTTTGAATGTTGAAAATAAGTGACTTTACAGTACAGGCCAAAAACGAAATTTTTTGTTGAAGTGTAATTTAATGGAAAATTTATGTAATTGAATGCTGTTTTCATTTTTATTTCGATAATCTCCATGCATAACTTCATATTCACACTGTGAATTGTAATTTCCATGAAAAAAAAAATTCCGTAAAAATTGGGAAATTTTTTATTTTCAGTCTGATTCTTATGACATTGGACTATACTATGTAACTTTTAAAAAGAAACACAATTTCTTCAATACATTTTTTTGATTCAGACCTTAGTTTTCGAAAAAATTCGACATATTGGTTTTTAGTCCATTGGTTATTGATATTTCAAAGGAATAGAACTCATTGAGTTTTCATGCTAGAACAAAAACAAAGACAGTTTTAGAATCCTTGGAACATATTTAACAAAAATATAGTAGCAAATTTGTTATTTCCCGTTTTGTTTTTTTCTATATGGGGTCTAAAATTCAAGAATTTGGTCCCCCCTCCTAAGGGGGGGGAGGGGAATCTATTGTCCGTAGCGCCATAAAATTTTAGGACATAGTAGTCCACCACCTTAGGGTCCTTTTCCAACAAAAACATGAAAAATGACCATCGGAGCGACAGGGGCCTCGGATGGTCCCCTTAACCCATGCAAAATTTCCTAAACATAACTCATTCAGAGATTTATACAACGGAGACGGCGCGAAAACCGTGCCTAGACTTAGAGGTGTAAGAGCAAATTACCTTATTGCATGAACTGTTCCGCAGTTTGCAATAATCAGACATGGAAATGATCAAGTGTTTTCTACTCTTATACTGACACAAATTATGCCAGTTTCATATCCTAGAATGAAGAGAGGAACACTAAGTTTTCATAACCGATTATTGTAGTGTACTGGGACATATGTCGCAGTGAACTCGAACTAAAATGACTCCTAGAAAATCAGTGCTTCTTTTGCTACGCATAACTAATTTACTGCATTAGATTAAATTATTTCATATACATTGCACGTCTACTAAAAAGAAAAACGATTATTCCTATTCATAAACTCATTGTCTGAAAGTAGACTAAACACAGTCCAATCATAAAATATTTAATGGGCCACGGTTTCTTTATGGACACTTCCCATAAATTATATGCCTCAGAGTAATAATGACTTTAGTGAGGTAGAAATAAACCAGCAAAAGACGTAGCATCCTTTAAATTTTAAATTGCTAAATATTCAATGAAAGAACAAAATATGCTAGAAAACTGAATACTTCATTGTTATAGACTTTTTATACAACTCTCAAAAAATAGTACAATCATTATCAACTTGTGATGGCAACACTAAAAGCTTTGCGTGCACTCTTTGTAGGTTGACAATAAAATAGCAGACTTTTCAGTCCGTGAGGAGTGTGCCATTTTCACTACTCAGACACCGTAATTGCAAACAATCCTTAGGATCGCACATTTCATTCCTCAGAAAACCAAATTATACTTTTATTACTATAGTGATGTACCGATGTATCGGTATCGGCAGTATCGGTCATTTTTAGTGGTATCGGTATCGGCAAAATTCGGCTGATACTTTCCAATAATACGTATTTTATCATAAAAATGAAGGTCAGAAATCATGCAAGTAAAAGTATGTAACCTAATAATACCCGTTGTGTGTTTATTTATATATTTATTTGGTGTCCGTTTCTTAAGAAACATAGGTTGTGTGAGTTTGCGGTATCATGGATACCGAATTCCTCAGTGTAACATTAAAAGATGGCATTTCCATGCATTGAAATATTTGACATTTTATCGGGATAGGTTTTGTTAGGATAGGAAAGGTTAGCTTAGGTTAGGATAGGCTAGGTTAGCACAGGTTAGGTAATACTGACAGAATTTTTTTTCAGGTCCACCTAGCTTAACGATGACATTGTCCGTGGAATTTCTACGGGTCCTGCTACTATCTAATAATACCCTTGGTTTTTTGGAGTTCGCTTCTTCCATTTTCTTTGTCCCGCTCATAAGGAGAGTTATAGTGACCGTATCTGTGATACGAGTTTCACCAGTGCGCAAGTACGAGAATATTTTTTATCATGGGTGCTGTTAAGATTGATAGATTTGTTCGGTACCACATCTTGAAAATTTGTTCAAGAAAGTTAGTGAATCCTGTTATTTTTGATGGGCCGTGCGTAGTAATCAAACAAAGAGCCTATTCATACCTAGTAACTTAGTTAGCTAACTGTTGAATTATAGCATTTAATCAGGCCCGCTAACTGAATTCACTACTTTGAATTTCCGATGAATCACGTACGGTCATACCTGAAAGCTATGTAGCATGAATAGTTAAACCCTGCAGCGGCATGAAATTATTATACTTTTACGACTAAAACCTATTTAGTTTGACCTAATTTCCATTTCTCAAAGTATGTGACAGGCTAACAAAAACCAAACCAATTAAATGAAGGTGAACGTGCACTTAATAGTTTTTGTGAATTTAATATAGAAGTAGCTGAAAATTTTATTTTAATTTAGCTTGTAAATCGTCAAATATTACGAAGCTAATAATTTATTTTAATTTAGCATGTATATCGCCGTTCATTACGGATCTTGCATTTTTCTTCTATATTAAGATGTTTGAAAAATTCACTAACAATCTTATAGTTGAATACATCTGAACGGGTCAGTTAATTGCTTTTATCGCAACTTGATGAGGAATTTAAAAACGAGGAAAATTCCAAGGAACTTATATTTACTAGGAATACGTATTTGGAGTCCAGCTCCATCATCAGTTCGTAGAAGTAAAATTCATTTTGTCTATAATAAAAGAAAAAAGAAAATGTTGGATACAGTCATTGAAGAAAATCACGAAAACAAAAATAAAATTAAAACATGTCCCAGAAAAAATAAAATCGACAAGATTATCATCTAGTTACATTTTGCAATGGGTAGGAACTATCAGAATTTTTGAGGGCCGGTTTTCGTTTAAAAATATGTAGCGACTGTAAAATTCTGAGGTCACATGCAGTTGAAGCTGAATCTAAGATTTTGACAGTTCTTACCCATTGCAAATTGTACCTAGATAATGATCTTGTCGATTTTATTTTTTCTGGGACATGTTTTAATTTCATTTTTGTTTTCGTGATTTCCTTTAATGACTGTATCCAACATTTTTTTTTTATTGTAGACAATTTGAATTTTACTTCTACGAACTGATGATGGAGCTGGACTCCAAAACGTTTTCCTTATAAATATGATCAAGTTCCTTGTAATTTTCCTCGTTTTTAAATTCCTTATCTTATAGTTGGTTGCGTGTTTGCGGATATTTTCGGTGTCGGGGCTGACCGAATTATAGTGTTTTCTTTTCTCCAAAGATGTATTTGGTGTTAAAAACACGAAAATGACAACCATTTTGTGGAGAAATTATTGTTTTGGTCCACTTTTGGAACCAGTTGCTATTATAGCTAGTCTACATTACGTTGCAATACGATTAGAAACACTTATCTACTGAATGGATTTCATTTTGTTATTTTTTCTCAACAATTCAGTTAACATAGCAAGAGCAGTTATATCATTCATAATCAAAAACTTTATTGTAAATATTGTTATATTATTAGATATATTAGCAAATAATTTCATTATAACCTCCATGTAGGGCTTATAATGGTTTAGTGTGCACGGCCCGCCAAAAATGGGATTCAATGCCTTTCATGAACGAATTTTCAAGATGTAGATGATAAACAAATACAGGATATCCATCCTAACAGTCCCCGCGATGAAAAATATTCTTGTACTTGTGCACTGGTGAAACTCGTATCACAGATACGGTCATTATAACTATCCTTATGAGCGTGACAGAGAAATGGAAGAAAACTACACAAAACAAAAAACCAAGGGCAAGGGTATTATTAGGTAGCAGCATGACCCGTGGAAATTCCAAGGACAATGTCATCGTTTAAAAGCTAGATGGACCCGTGGAAAAATTCCGTCAACATTATCTAACCTATGCTATCCTAACCTGTGCTATCCTAACCTATCCTGATAAAATTTCAAACATATTAATGCATGAAGAGACGATCTTTCAACGTTACACTGAGGAATTCGGTATCCATGATACCGCAAACTCAGACATCCTATGTTTCTTAAGAAGCGAACACCAAAAAAATATATAAATAAACACACATCGGGTATTATTAGGTTAGATGATTGTAAAAGTATCGGTATCGGTAGTAGTATCGGTCAAAGTATCGGTATTACCAAGTATCGGAGTATGGGTATCGGCCAAAAAATGAGTATCAGTATCGGCCAAAAAATGAGTATCGGTATCGGCCAAAAAATGAGTATCGGTATCGGCCAAAAAATGAGTATCGTTATCGGCCAAAAAATGAGTATCGGTATCGGCCAAAAAATGAGTATCGGTATCAGCCAAAAAATGAGTATCGGTATCGGCACATCACTAATTTTTAGTGTGAATGACTTGACTGCAAACTGACCATAATCAACGACTGTGTTCCTGAGAACGCGAATGGTCTCAGCCATGAGGATGGAGTGCAGCGGCGCTCCCAGCAGCAGCGCCGCGTTGTCCAGGATGAGTGCCCGCAGCAGGTTCAGCTGAAGGGCCTTCTCGCACTCGCACACGCGGTGCAGCGTCGTCAGCACCACGTCACTGTTCGCTTCTGCGCAGCACACACGGCAATAGATCATTGATGTTGTCACTCGTGTGCACACTTCTCTCTTCATGATAGGCCGATGGGCACGCATCATAAGCATTCATTTCATTATGGTCCACACAAATCAACAAGGAATGACACGTGGACTTGACACGTCGCGAATAGTATTATTATTATTATTATTGTAATTGTTTAACCACCGTTACCACTAACAAGTGATCCGCACAGTGAGTCGCAGTAACATATTACATTTCAAGCACAATTCAAACTAAAATTGTAAATGGCATCACTATCAATTTGCCTGTCTTTATAATTTAGAACTCATGGGAAATTAGATTACATAGAATAAGTCAGCTTCTTGGAGAAACCTATAGAGGCCTCCCCCCAATTCAACCGGGCCCGAGTCTCCCAGCAACTCGCTCATCACCACCTCGCTCTGACCGAAGTAACGGCGTCTTAGTGCAGCATATCGTTGGCACTCGGTGAGAATGTGTTTTACACTCACAGTAACTTGACACTGGAGACATTGCGGCGGCGCAGTCCCGTTCATCAAATACTCATGCGTTAGAAGTGTATGTCCAATACGGAGGCGACACAGCTTTATCTCCCACTCCCGGTTGGTCCAGCAGCTTGTTCGGAGGGCTTGCGTCGTGTCCTTAATTTCTCGGAGTTTGTTCTCAGTCACTTCACGCCAGTCATGATTCCAATTTTGATGGACGAGTCTTTTAAAGGCACATGCGAAGTCTCCGCGAGGCATTCCTTTGCGTACCTGGCGCTCTCGTTGGGTGGCAGACTGTGCAGCCTCGTCAGCTCTCTCGTTTCCCGCCACACCCACATGGCTAGGCACCCAGCACAATGTATAATGTTTTCCGATCTCAGTCATCAGCGTTAAGATCTGCGTTATTATAGGATGGGTGTTGCAGGGTTTTATCATACTTTGTAGGGCGCTACGACAGTCTGAGACGATTGTGATCATACTCGTATCCACCGCTCGAGATGCGCGCACCGCGGACAGTATTGCACACAACTCAGCTGTGAACACCGAAGCCACTGAAGGGAGTTTGACCGCTAGTATGTTTAACCCATGGACGGCTGCATATGCCGTGCCATGTTCAGTTCTAGATCCATCGGTAAAGAAGACAGCTGTTTCAGAGTGACGTACAAAGTGATCGAGGAATAGGGCTCTGGATGGGGCTGCACCAAGCAGTCGTTTATGCAGGTCAGCCAATTCACTGCACACAGCTATCGGGGGAGAGACCCACGGCGCAATGGGGGAGACGCTTTCCGGAGCCACGCACTCCAGTGAGATGTCATAGTTTCTTAGTATCGTTTGCAGGCGAAGATAAAATGGTTTGGGGCTTCTTTCGTTTGCATGCAGGCGTCCCGAAGCACAGCGAATTTTTGAGAGAATTTGTTGAGCAGGATCAGAGAGCAGTCTAAGGTAATAGTTTACGATCTTTATTTCCAGGTAATACGCTAAAGGTTTTATTCCGGTTTCTGCATGGAGAGATAAGATAGGTGAACTTTTGAACGCACCAGTAGCTACCCGAAGGGCAGAATTCTGCACAGTGTGCAATGATTTCATTAGGGTAGCACATGCAGAGCTATAAGCTTCTGAGCCATAGTCCAATTTTGGCTTTAGTAGACCCATATAAAGACGGAGCAAGGTTTGCCGATCTGCTCCATACTGGGTATGGGATATGACTTTCATTAAGTTTATGTGTTGTGAACATGATCGTTTGAGGGATTGGATGTGAGGCCGCCAGGTAAGGCTCGAGTCGAAGATTAATCCTAGATACTTGAATTGCTCAACATGTGGTAGCACTGCATTGTTTAGATGAAGTTCGGGGGAGGCTTTCAGACAGCCACGAGTACGGCAGAAATGCATAGTCACTGTTTTGGATGGGGAGAATTGAAATCCAGTGGTTGCTGTCCATTGCGTGAGGTGGTTAATAGCGATCTGCAATTGTCGTTTTAGGAACTCCGGTTTTTTGCCCGACACATAGATGACGAAGTCATCTACGTATAGAAGCCGATGGACACTGCGGAATTTCATCAGCGATATCATTTATGGCAACAAGGAAACACACGCAGCTGAGGATACTTCCTTGAGGGACTCCTCCTCGGAGGCTCTTGGTTGACGAGTGGACATTCTGGAGACGGACTCTAATTTTTCTATTATTCATGAAATTGTGTAGGAAAGCAAGAAGGTGCCCATGTATACCATATTTCTGAAGTTTCAGTAGGATTCCGTATGTCCATGCGGTGTCATATTGTTTCTGTAGGTCAAAGAAGACGGCAACAAGGTGATTCTTTGAAGTAATACTCGAAGCGATGTGTGATGACAGCGTCACCAAATGGTCGGTGGTACTTCGGTTCTTCCGGAAGCCAGATTGGATATTTACTATTTTCCTAGTCGATTCCAAAAACCAGACTAGTCTCCTGTTAACAATTTTTTCAAGCAGTTTGCTTAAGCATGAGGTGAGAGCAATTGGACGGTAACTATTTGGAGATGTCGGATCTTTACCAGCTTTTAAAATTGCTATTATTATTGTCAGTGACCAAGTTGCTGGAAATACCTGCTGGGACCATATTTTGTTGAAGAGAGAGAGTACTGCAGGGAGGAAGGTTTCGTGGGCTTTTTTAATCATGCTGTACGAGATGTCATCATGGCCGGGAGCGCTATCGCTGGCTGTGCGTAAGGCAGTTTTAAGTTCTGACATGGTTAAGGGGCTATTGTATGCTTCTTTGTCTCCCCCCAACCGCAGAGGTCTTCCTTCCCACCTTTCCTTATATCGCGTGAAGGATGCGTCGACGGTTGCGTTATCACTCACTGATGAGAAGTGTTCCGCCAGCATCTCCGCAGCTTCCAGCAATGTTTCAGTCAGGTTGTTCGTACGGGGATCTCTCAACTTTGGGGTAGGAGTCAATTTAAATTTTCCGGACAGCTTTTGGACTTTTTTCCATACTAAGTTTAAGCTGGTTTTGATATTTATACTACTGATGAAAGCTTTCCAGGATGATTGTTTACTTGTCAGGAAGGTCTTCCGGCAGATTGCCTTTGCTCTATTGTATCGGATCCTGTTATACGCATTGTTACATCTTTCCAAGGCTCTTTCAGCTCGCGTACGCTCGCGCTTTGCCATTTCGCACTCAGAGTTCCACCACGGTACCGGAGGTCGCGGTAGAGAGCCGCTCTTGCGAGGTATGGATGTATCAGCAGCTTGCTGTAAGATGTTGGTCAAAGTAGCTGTATGATCCTCAACATTCTTTCCATTCAGCTGGTCGATATCCTCACTTGACAACTGGGTCAGTCTGCTAAACAGAGTCCAATTTCCTTTGTTTAGGTCATACCGTTCATATCTGGCTTGCATATTTTGAGGATGGACAGGATCGAGATGGATAGGGTAGTGATCGCTGTCATAAAGGTTTGCATTAACATGGTATTTAAAATCCAGATAGCAGTCAGGAGAGCATAGTGTTAAATCGATGACAGAGAGGGATCCCGTCTGCCTGTGAAAATGTGTAGGTTGTCCGTCCTTCATGATACAGATGTTATTGTCTCTTACTATTCTTTCCATGAGTTGTCCTTTATCATTTACCACGTTGTCATTCCATAGTTGGTTTCGAGCATTGAAGTCCCCCATTATAACATACGGGGTAGGCAGCTGGGAAATCAAATTTTCAACTTCTTGGTGTTGTATATTGATGTGCGGCAAGTAGACCGAGCATATGGTGTATGTCCGGTGCAGATTAATACGTAGTGCTACTGCTTGCAACGTGGTACGCAAGTCAATCCGGTGATGCGGTATTGTCCTGTGGATCAATATTGCAGCGCCCCGCTCGTGATCATCAGTGCGGGTCACACCAGAGGTATAGAGAGAGTACTGAGTGGGTGGTGTCACCGTTCTGTCCCGGAGCATGGTCTCTTGAAGGCAGACACATGCAGGGTGGTATAGATTGAGGAGTTGTTCAAGTTCACAGAATTTGGTTCGGTACGATTCCAAATTCCATTGAATAAATGAATCAAAATTCATTTACAAATAGAGGTACTGGTTTGTTTTCCTTCAGGTTCCGATCACTTGAATTTTTTGGCTTTCTGCTGATCTCGATGCTCGGTCTCGGCTTCTTGATGGTGGCGATGTCGTCCGCTGTTTCTTGGTTGGTGCAGTAGGCTTTGGTTTGTAGGTCATTGAGTTGCTACTGGAGTTGCCATCGTCATCGTCGCTTCCATAGCCTTGGAGGTTTGTAAGGCTGGAAGTTGCCTCCCTCCGCTTGAAAGAGTATTTGGTGAGAGAAGCTGGCGTAGGTTTTTGGCCTTTCACTGTTTTAGGGGGTTCTCCGTTTGGCTCCAGTTGTTTTCGTTGTCGGTTGTAGACTGTAGGCACCTTGGGCTTAGAGAGTGTGGCGTTATTTATTTCTTTTTGCGTCGTCCTTTTTGGTGAAATGATGGGTTGGGATACGGCAACTGTTGGAGTTCCTGAGCTTGTACTAATTGAATCGGTGGCCTTCGATTTTACATCAGCTGTAGCTGGAGTGGATTTAGCGTTGCGAGGAGTAGAGTCAGTGCACGCAGTGGTTTGGTTAGGAGGTTGTTCATTGTTGTTTTTTGCCTGAGCTGGCCTTATTTCTGGTTTTTCAGGTTCTTGTTCAGTGTGAGTCGGCTGTTGTGGCATATATTTTTGAGGAGCAGCAGAGTTGGGTTCTTCCGCAGGGGTACTTGTATCTCCCCTAACTACCGCGCTATACATCCGCTCATGCTCCGGATGTTTCTCCAAAACGAGGTCCATGGCTTCTGAGCGCGAGGTCTTCAATCTCTGTTGAGTGGCTAAAATTTCACTTTCAATTTGATATTTTGGGCATTGTTTGTCATTTGAGTAATGCGGCTGCCCGCAATGATAGCATCGGACGGCATTAGGACAGGAGCTCTTTTGGTGCCCTTCCTGCCCACATCGGGAGCACGTGTCTGCTTCTCTGCGGCAGTATTTTGCAACGTGGCTATAGCGTTGGCATTTAAAGCATTGTTGCGGTCTTTCTTTATATTCTTCTACAAGCTCACTGTGCCAAGATGACAATTTCACAGCTCTTGGCACCGTGTGCTTTTGGAATGTCAGGATGTATGTGTCGGTAACAACTTTCTCGCCATCTCTCCTCAGCTCTATTCGCCGCAGGTCAATCACTCCCTGGTCAGCTAGGTGGTCCTTCAGTTCTTCCATAGAACACTGTCCGAAAGTCTTACTTCGGACTACACCACGAACAGTGTTGAGTGACCGGTGGGGCTCTATTACTACTCCCTTACCGCCAATGCGGTCCAGTTTCATCAGTTTATCTGATTGGGTCACACTATTTGTCTCTATGAGGAGACTGTTATAGCCAGATTTTACGATTTTCTTTGGAGTACCAATCGTCTTAGTAATGTCGCGTTCTGCCAGCAACACGTTCAAATCTCTGGAGATATTGACCCCAGGGAATCGTACAGTATAATATTTGACATAGTATGGGATGGAGTTCTCGAACATTCCTTCCAGTCTCAGCATCTGACGCGCTCGCCGGTCATCTCGTCGTCTCCTCTTCACCTGTCGACGGTTCATCGTTTTCCAGATGCTCTGTTCATCTCCGGTCACAGCTTCCTCATCATTGTTAAGCTCTCGGGTTGTCTCAGCTTCCACTGTTTTGGTCTTTGAAGCGTCTTCGTTATACAAGTTTCTCTCATTCGTCTGATCTTTTCCATTATTTAACTCAGTCTCGGCACTCGCTCCTTGTGTGGGGTCCACACTTAGAGGAGGCAAATCGTTAGTCTGCATTAGAGCAGAACTAGCAGTATCCATTTGAGTGTCCAGGTCGTCAGTGGCAGGTAGGGATTGATGGGTTTCCATCGCGTAATGGGGAGACCCCGGTTGGCTCCCCCTAGCACAATCGCTAGGGGGCACCTTGTAACTGCTTACAAGCTCCTCAGATGATATTGGTTTAATAATCTACATAAAAGAACAAAATAATACAAAACCCCGATGGAGGGGGGGCCGCCTGCGTTGGTTCTACCTACAACAAGCTATCAAGAATAATTAAATGAGGTCAGCCTGTTATTTTACATTTATTATCTAATGTATATCAAAGACAAGTAGGTATACTAATAGTACCACCACGTAAAGGTGCAGGTCGACTAGATACACTCTAGTAAGAATGTACCTTCTATCAAATCCTTGTCAATATTCAGCAATGTTCCCTCCACACATATAAACAAATACACTTGGTACCAGTAAACGTGGTAAAGGGAACACGCAAAAATTTCCGTCGCGAATAGTATCTTGTCTCCTTACAGATTATAGATTATAAGTTAGTTTAAGCCTCCCTAACCGCTGCAAAAATAGAGCGTATCGACGAGAGGAAGGGGGAAGGCACCATTTAGTATGGAGATAAGAAAAAGAGGAATCTATGCAGAAAAGGCACAGAAACAGCAAGATGAGAAAGAATTTCATGAAATAAAATAAAAGTTGAAGAAGAAAGTCAGAGGTGCTGAAAAACAGGACAGTAGTGAACCGAAAAAAGGTGGTCCTTAACATAACAAAAAACATTTTATTTCAACAAAAAGAAGGCCTACCTAACTCTCAGCTCGGGCCCTTACATTTTTCCCCTGGGAGCGCTAATTCCCATAGATACAATAGTTGTATCCCCCTGAGGGGTCTTGTCTCCTTACAACATAAGTACATTATTATTTAACCATTCTATAAAACTAGTTAGGAGGTGCACTGGTTAACTTTTTTTACGGTAGAAACCAGTTAGATGGATCGATGGACAATGCATGAAGTCATTGAACAAGGAAAAGCAGTCACATATTTTCTAAAAATACAGATGTGATTGATTAGTTCAAGCTAACCGCAATAAGACGGCTCCAACGAGAGTAAAGAGGGAGGCACCATTTAGAATGGATTTCAGAAAACTCGAAAATTATGTATGCACAAGGTACATAGAAACAGTAAATCAAGAAAGAAGCTTATGACACAAGATAAAAGTCAGAAAATAGTTGCTAAAAAAAAAAGGACAACAGTAAACCGAAAAAAGATGGTCCGTAATCAATCCTATTTCAGCAAAAGGATGGCCTACCAAACCTTTAGCACGGGAACCCTTATTTCCATTGTCCCCCTGGGAGCGATAATTTTCATCGTTACAATAGTGCAACTGAGAGGTTTACAAATGTGCAAGGCACTCTTGGATATCATTCATTCAATAGATTATTTTCAAGCAATCAGTTCTTCGTTGCACAGTACTTCAATCTATTTATTCAACCAACTTTTAGGACACTTCTAAAGCATATTTACATCTCCAAAATATATTGAAACAACTTCAGTTTTAAAAACGCCTATAAGGGCTTGAAACATGAGTGAAACAAAGGTTATTTCTTCAAGAAAAAACGTACATACCTGCAACCAATAATCAGCCAATAAACTTCAACGACTGACAATGCCAGTTAACGACGGGACAGTTCATGACTCTACCTAGGAACAGAGATTAAACCACAGCTTGTACAAGTTATGAACAGTACCCCAATCCTGGCTACTCGTACACACCTACGGGCTCCTCATCAATGAGAGTCAACATGGTGGCTGACATGGCAGCGATAGTTGGCTGGAGAATCATGCTCATGTGGCGGACGGCCTCCGAGTCAGGCGAGATGAGGAGCACTTTAACGCCGGGCATGTACGGGAGGCGCCGCAGGCTGCGGACGGCATTGGCAGCTATGAGCACAGAGTTGCCCAAGCCTGCCGTGTACACGTCTTGCCACGTCGGATCGAAGAAATTTGTATCCACATCTGCAATGCAATGCTCTTACTTTCAGTAACTTAGTTGAGAAAGAACATCTCGTAAAGAAATGTTGCGTGGCCAACGGGTTATTTCTATTCTGTAACTATCACTTGGTTATTGCAAGTAAGAAAAAACAGTAATTTACAATATTTCAGTTAATGATGAACTGGTGACCAATACGTTAAAGAAAGTCCCAATTATTTAGCAAAAGAATAAGTTTTGTTAGTAGACGAGATTTGCATGTGCAGTTTACTGACATGTTGGTTGTTGTATTTAACAGTATTGAGCAAGATAATTTTGTTTTCTATAGCTTAAATCGATGACATCATGATGAATCTTGCTCAAGCAGTACGTATAAGTTAGGTTGTGCATCCTAATTTTTAAAAATATTCATTTCCAACCTGTTCTTCATTTCAAACAAAAGAAACGGATTTTTATCCGCTGTTCTATTGCTTCAGTGTTGTATACCTACGACACGTTCCCTAAGCAAGTTTTCTAGTGTGGTGGAATATCATCAGTAGTAAAGTCCTGATAACATGGAGAGTAGTCTATCAATAATAACTTACATCATGGTCTACCATAAAATGTTTGAACGTAGGCTCAATGCTTGCTAATCGGTGATGTATCACCATAAGTTGTGGAATTTTATAATAAATCATTTTTATTGCTGCTCTCCCTTGAATATCCTGCTGCACAACATTCAAGAACTAACTCGTGATGGCTTGGACGATAATAAAAACTTGAGGATAAAAAATGTGATAGCCCCCACAAGTAAAGCCAGGCAATGAGTGCCACATGTTACTTTCACCGACTCAAGTGTATAAGTGTATACTGAGTGGGCAAAAATATCAGTTTTATCATGTCCATCACTCAGAAACCTATCAATCGTAAGGAGATGGGCTTAATCTCATTTACAGCAAAATTCCATATTTTTGTACCAGTTTTAGGAGTGTTAATCTTGATCATTCCAATACAGGCGGAATGGTGTTCAGAGTGAGGATCATTACTTTCTGCCTTCCACAAGACAAAAGGATCTAAATTCATTCCCACATTATACTTCGGGATATAAAAAGACAAACAAATTGCTCATTTATAAACACAATTAATAAAACTTCTTTGAATACTATGAATGAAATATCTGTTAATAAATAATAATAATAATGAGAGGTGTTGATACAATCAACATTAAAGCACGGATACGGGTCCTTTACTGCTCCCCTCTACGCATTGCATCTCCAACCGAAAAATCAATTTAAGAGCTTATCATTAAAGGTAAGTCAATTGCAAAACAAAGTTACTGAAGCATTTAAATTAGGTCGTAAGCATCTATCACACGAAGATAGTTCATCAATTCCTTGACGTCTAATTGGTGTCCCAATACCGTCTTGACGGTAGGTTGTTGCAGCGTTCGGCAAGCCTTTATACAATTTCTACTAATTGTGAGACATTCACATTCTATGATTAGGTGTTTGACAGTTAGTGCTGAGTTATTGCAAAACTCGCATACTGGTGCGATATCAGGTATCTCATTGTTCACTAGGTAGCCATGCGCTAAGAATGGGTCCTATTCTGAGTCTGTTAACTATTATTTCCTCTTTACGTGGTATTTTACCTAATTCTAATTCCGTGCCTGGTGATGGCTGTATTTCCCATAACTTGTCTCTGCAATTTTCCAACCTTGTTTTCCACTGGTCAATCATGCTTTGTCGTATTAATGGTTTCCAATCTGAATGTCAAATTAGAATAAATTCATCGGGTTTTTGGGTAGCGTTCTTAGCTGCGGTATCTGTAGCATCGTTATCGCCTATTCCGACATGGGAGGGGATCCAGCATATGTTGATAAATTTGTGGCCTTTTTGCACGTCGTTTATTTTGTGCTGTATTCGGGGTAGTACTGGGTGATGTGTCTCATAATTTAGGCCGTTAACGACACTTAAGGGGTCACAGTAAATTACAAACTTTTCATCTCTTTTGTCTTTAATGATGTTAAGGGCCAAGTGGATGGCGTGTATTTCAGCTGAGTATATTGAGACCTTTTTTGGAAGCGTTGCAGTGCAAACAATAATGCCACATACTGCCGCCGCTCCTGTGCCACCCTCCTCTCGTGAGCCATCCGTGTATATGGTCACGCATCCATCATATTATTCTTTTGCTTTTCTTTTATGCTCTCGCCAGATTATGTATTCGGGAGTTTCATTTTTAGGGAGTACAGTTAGTTCTGTATTTATAGTTGATTTTGTTAAAGCCCATGTAGGTGTATCAATGTTTAATAGTCGGTAAGAAAATTCCGTTTTTTTAACATTTTTTTAACTGCATTTCCACGGTTGTTAACGGTTGGTTTGGTTAGGTTGTAACTAGTACAATTGGAAAATCGACTCAAGTGCTTGAATACAATTTCATCCTTCCTCTAAGAAATATGAAAATACAATGCATGATAACATTTCCCAATGTGTGATAACAGTTCTATTTTAAAAAGTTTGTGAAACAGATAAGATGTCGTTTACTTACACCAGTACTTGAATGAGCAATTTACCGAATGGTACACATGTGGCCCAATACGCAGTGAATGTGTTAACTCGATTTTTTCTCAAGCTTAATTTTTCTAATAGCATTTGCATTTTGATAGCAAAAGTAGGGGTTATTCTCCTATTTTCAGAGAGTAGTCGATTACTCGGCGTTACAGTGCAACTAAAAGCGGGGCTTTCCATGCTGACTTCAGACTTTGTAGTAGTAACAGAGTGACAGATAATTTCGTCTAATATCGGGTGGCATTGCATTGCAAATAACGTGCAGATTATTTGTTGGGCTGGATCTAGATGCTCCTGTAGCAATTCGGAGTGCTTCGCACGTAATTGGCTCGAGGGTTATTATTATTAAAAGAAAGCTTCAGCCTCCCCCACAACAAAGATGTTCTAAGAGAGGAAAGAGGAAGGCACCATATAGTATGGAGTTGAGGGAATGCGGAATATATGCACAAGGTGCACAGAAACAGTAAGCTAGGAAAGAAGTTCATGAAACAAGAAAAAATTTGAAGTAGTAGGTGCTGAAAAACAGGAGAGCAGTGAACCGAAAAAAGATGGTCTGTAACAAAACAACAACCTATTTTATTACAACAAAAAGGAAGCCTACTTAACCTTTAGCTCGGGCCCTCGCATGGTTCCCCTGGAAGCGCTAATCATTGACTCAAGGTGTTTCAAAGGTGTTTGACTGGCAGAATTATAGATTATTGATCCATAGTCGAGAATTGATCTGGTCATACTTCTGTAGATTCTGAGAACTGTGGTTTGGTCGGCTTCCCAGCTTTGAGCTGTTATTGATTTCAGTAAGTTTAGAATGTCATTTCCTTTTTTCTTTAAAGCAGCGACGTGTTGTTGCCAGCTCAATTTTTCATCGAAGATTAGGCCTAGGAATTTATGTGAGTTTGTGTATTGAATGTTTTCGTTATTGATTTTGAGTGTTGGGCTGAGGAATAGTCCGAGTATGATATTGAAATGTATTGCTTTACATTTGCTAGGTGAAAATTTGAATCCATGATTTTGGGACCACTTAAATATATTATTAATACAAGATTGCACTTTGTTTTGAATGACCTGAAGGTCTTGGTGGTGGTCTCCGACTTGCAGGTCGTCAACATATAGAGTGGTGAAACTTGTTGTCCAGTGGGATCTGTTTAGATATGTCGTTTATTTTGAGGGCAAATAATGTAACAGAAAGAACACTGCCTTGAGGGACTCCATTTTGCTGTTCGTAAATGTTTGAGTTATAGTTATCGATTCGGACACTCAGTGTTCTACGTTCTAAGAACTTGGTAACTGAAAATTTGTAATCTACCCCTGAGTCTAATGTCATATAAATCCCGTATAATTCCATACCTCCATGTTCTGTCGAAGGCTTTTTCGAGATCAAAGAACACTGAAATGAAGTGTTCTCTGTTTGCGAAAGCTAATCTTATGGTTGAGTTTAGTCTGACCAAGTGATCTGTAGTGCTACGTCCCTTTCTGCATCCACACTGCGCTTTACTTATTATGTTGTGGATATCAAAATATTCTATCAGTCGATTATTGACCATTCGTTCCATTAGTTTGCACAGACAGCTCGTAAGTGCAATCGGTCTGTAGTTGTTTGGTTTACTCTGATCTTTTCCAGGTTTTGGGATTGGTATTATTGAGTGCTGCCATTGTGGTGGGAAGAAGCCCGTTGCCCAAAATTTGTTGAAAATGCTCAAGATGTATGTTCAGCTGTTAGATTTAGGTGTTCGATCATGTCATATGTTATTTTGTCATTTCCTGGTGATGTATTTTTCGTTTCCCTTAGGGCTGATTCAAATGCATGCATATGGAAGGTTTGGTTATAGATTTCCAAGTTTGGCGAACTGAAATCGATTGGTACCGTTTCATTAGCGGCTTTCATTTGTTGAAATTCTGGGGAGTAGCTTTGGTCGCTTGATATTTTGCAGAAATTTTCAGCCAGTTTATTCACAATGTCAGGAATTGTGCTGTAGTGTATATAATTTTCGATTAATATATGGGTTTTTCTTTGTATTCGACTTTTTATTTTTTGTATCGTTTTGTATATTTTGGCCATTGGGGTGTATTTATTAAGTTGGTTAATGAATTTCTTCCAGGTTTCTTGTTTGCTCACTCGAATGTTGTACTTGTGATTTGCTGTTGCTCGTTTCCAATTAATTAAGTTTATAAGATTTTCATTACGGTGATATTTCTTGTAAAGTTTTTCTCTTTCTTCTTTTCACTCTTAGAGTTCTTTTGTCCACCATGGTTTGGGGTAGTATTTTCCAGGTGTGTAGGTCGGAATGGCATTTTCAGCTGCTGCATGAAATCACTGGTATAAGTCTGTGAGTAGTTTTCATTATTAGTTATTGTGTTCAATATCGGCTCGTTCCATGCTTTATTATGAGAATATAGATCCCAGAATAACAGATCCCAACAAAGAATATAGATCCCAGTTAGCTTTTGAATAGTTCCAGATAATTGATGGGGGGTTGGTTGGGACAATTTTCATTAAGGTAGGTGATCAAAATTGGGCAATGATAGCTATCATCCGGTGAGTCGAAAACAACCCAATCTAGTAGCACGGCCAATTTAGGTGAGTAAATTGTCAGGTCAATAGCTGATTCTGAATTGTATCCTATTCTAGTGGGTGAACCGGTATTAAACAGGCAAAGGTTATTATTTGCGATAATAGTTTCTATTAGCTTGCCCCTATTATCTACTTATGCACCCCCCATATGGTGCTGTGGCTGTTAAAGTCGCCGGCTAGGATGAATGGACTCGGTAGTTGGTGGATCAAGTTGGTAAGTTTTTCATTTGTGACGGTTTGTCTACAGGGTATGTAGGTGCTACAAATGGTTATTGGTTGTCCTATGTTTGCCTGAATGGCCACGCTTTATAGGTCGGTCTGCAGATTGAGTTCACAGAAAGGTATCGAGCTATGGACAAATATTCCTACTCCTCCATGAGGGGTTCTGTTATAGTGACTGTGTCCTAGAACATTATTGTAGCCATTGATTTTAAACTGGCAGTTATCCCATAGTTTGGTTTCTTGTAGTGCAATTATGCTAAGTTTGTGATTGTTTATTGTTTCCATAAGTTCATCTTTCTTTCCCCTAATACCTTGGCAGTTCCACTGCAGGATTCCTATATTAGACATGAGGAGTGTTATATTTGGTTTGGTTTTTCGGTTTTACTGTTAGTTATTTCCTTTTGGGTGATCTATCTCTAATCCTAGAATCGCGGGAGTAGTGTGGTTGCTCCCTGTCCAAATAAGTCTGCCGTTTATCATGTCTGTTGTGTCAGTGGGAAGGGGATCGTGATTTTGATCGTGATCTTGACCGCTTCTTGTTTGGGTTTTGGAGGGTCTGCGCTGTTTTGATGGTTTGAATTCGTTAAATATTCGTCTGGCTTCTAGTCTCATAATCGGATTGCATTCGCTTGTGTCGTTTTCCTCGTTTTCAGAACTTTCAGCTGCAGTTTTGATATAAATTATGGGTTTCAGCGATTGTGTTGGGTTGGGTTTAATGCAGAGTATTTCTTTTCGCATGTTTCGTGATCATGTTGTGAAGTTTGCGGTGGTTTTGTTTTTGGTGTATCAACTGTGTAAGTAGTCGTACCTGATTTGTAACAGAATGGGGTTTCCATATTTTGTTCAGTGGTCGTTTGATTTTTGGTAGTCGCTTTGGTGAGTTGAGGTGTTGGTAGTTTATGTATTTCGTTGGTTTGATTTTGTCATTTGCGCGTAGCTTTGCTCGAGTTGTGGGGATCGTTTGCAGTATTTTATAAGGGCTTGTTCTTTTGAGACATTTTGTTTAGTACGGATCGAAATTACTTCTTGTTGCTTGCGTTGTTCTGGGCATTTTTGGTCTCCAGTTTTGTGGTTATTTCCGCAGTGGTGGCATGTCAGGTTGTTTTCCGTGGAACTAGCTGCTTCGTGGCCTTTCGATGCGCATTTCCCGCACACGAATTCTTCACAGGTACATCTTTTAGCTGTGTAGTTGTATTCTAACCACTTTTTACACATCATAGGGCGGTCGAAGTATTCATATATCCTAGTCTTACAGTCTTGTCCAAGGATATCGAAGTTAGGAGTATTGCTTTTGCATTGGTGTTAAGGCTTTTTATCCAATTGGCTGGTTCAGCATTTTTGATTATATGGTTTTCCATTAAGCCTTGTTTGAATTTCTCAAAGTTGGTGAAGTTGTAGTTATAGATGTAGGCGAGTCCTTTTGATAGATTTACGTTTCTGTTACTTGCACAGGGATGTTGTTTATGCCTTTGATTTTTTGTACTTCATCTTTTTGTCGTTTGTGATCTATTTCCACAATAAATGTGTTTTAGCCGCCCGATCGGATAGTTTTGGGTTTTCCTTGGATTTAGTTTGCAATACATTTTTCTAGGAGCCATGGTGTAATTTTTCGCTTTTCGTTTTCCAGCATTGTTATGTTGAAATGAGTTGTGGGAATGTTTGTATCTGGTGTTTGTATCTGGTGTTGGTATCTCGGAGTGCCCTGTGACAATCTGTATGGCACGGCGCCTACTTACTCGTTGTTCCTGTTGGACTTTGCAAATTTCTGTTTCCATGATATGTTTCGGGCATTCGATTAGATTATAGGTTAGTTTAAACTCCCTAACCGCTACAAAAAGAACGTATCGAAGAGAGGAAGCAGGAAGGCAACATTTAGTATGGATATTAGGGAATTCGGAATCTATGCAGAAGGGGCATAGAAACAGTAAATTGGGAAAGAAGAAGATGAAACAAGATAAAAGTTGAAGAAAGTAGTGGGTGCTGAAAAACAGGACAGCAGTGAACCGAAAAAGGGGGTCCTTTACATAGCAAAAAATATTTTATTTAAACAAAAGAAGACCTACTCAACTCTCAGCTCGGGCCCTCACATCTTCCCCCTGGGAGCACTAATTCTCATAGATACAATAATTGTATACCCCTGAGGGGGTTTCGGGAATTCTCTGTGGCGTTTCATATTCACCCTTGCAATACATGCAGGAAAGGGCGTTGCTACAGTGTTCGCTGTCATGGCTTGCTTCTCTGCAGCGTTTGCCTCGTTACGACAGTGTTTGGCTGTGTGGCCGTAGTTTTAACATTTGTGGCAGATCATGGGTCTGTTAATAAACGGGTATACTATCGTATCTGATTTTTCGCCTGATATGTACATGGACTCTGGTGTAGTGTAGCTATTAAAGGTTAGTAGGAGTGGGGTGGTTTGGGAGAATCGAGTTTTAATGAAGTTGGCACGGACAGCGTCACTGATATTGTACTGACTTCTAAGGCCTTCCACAAAATCTTCCATATTATCTACATCATTTTCTTGTATATATACTAGTCCTCTGGATTGATTATAGTTCGGGTGTTCGCTGATCTGGCAATTAATACCGTCGACGTTATTAAGTCTGGTGATGCGCTCAGATTGGGGTTTGTATCGAGTTTCTATGGTAAAGCTATCTTTACCTGAATAAGTTATTCTTTTCGCCTTTAGACCGGTTGTCTTGACTATTTCTTCTTGGAAGCAAAATGGATTTATTTGGTTTCTCTCTTCAATTTTGAATTTGACCATGAAGAACTTTGTATAATGGTTGTTCTTAGTCATCTCTTGGTTCAACGATATGAGTGTGTATTTGCTAACTTTGCTTTGTTTTTTCACATTTTCTTTTTCCCGCCCATGTTTTTACTGGCTTTTTCTATGTTCTGTGCTTTCGTTATTTCTAGGAATTTTTGAGTGTATTTTCAACTTTCCTAATTCGGTCATCTGTATTTTGCGTTTCTTTTTCAATTCAATGTCTATCGGGGTTGATGCATTTGCTCGCATCACCTGCCGCAAGTCTATTCAGCACTTCATTTAATTTAGCCACTAATTGGTCCACTTTATGGTTGGCACCGTTTGGTTCCTGTGATGGGATTTTTTTTATTATTAGGTCAAGTGTTCCATTATTCCCATTTATTTTTTGTTGGTAGTGTTGGTTTTTGGGTTGGTTGCACCTACGTTGGTAGCGGTGCTTGGGTTGTTTTTGTCGGGGCTTCGTAGTTTTGGATTGTTTTTCTTTTTGGCGTGCATACTCCCAGCTTCAGAGGAGGTTTCCCCGCCTCGAAGTCGGGGTTTGAGGTATTCGCTGATTGTTGCCAGAACCGTTTAGAGTTTTACTTTATGATTTAAAGTAGTAATCCAATATGGACTATTGGCATACGCAACTTAAGTCTTTTCTTAAAGATTATTTTGAGGCCCTGGAATGTGGGGCAAATTAAAGAGAAGATAACTACACAATTGAGACCCAAGCTCCGGGGAGCTCAGGCCTCCGCCCGACTTAGTCTACCCAACAACGGGGATTTAGAAAAAAAATTAAAATCTTAATCCCTCGAAAGAAAATTCAAAAGATAGAGGAAGGAGCAGTTGGGTATTTCAACGGTACCACCACGAGAAGGTGCCGGGTCAGCTGGATACTTGCTCGTGAGCAGGTACTCCTGTATCAATCCTTGTCTCCGACTTCTTTCCTTTCACCAAGTTCAATAATTCAATAATTTGGTACCAGTAAACGTGGTGAAGGGAACGCGTAAATTTTCACTTTTTGAATACTATTAATGAAATATCTGTCAAAGCCCTTCTGCTCCAATTTAGTTGTGTACTGTCTCTGCCATAGTTCTCATGACATTTTTGGCCTTTCTCTCTCATCTTCCCCATGACTTTTTCAATTAGCTCAAAATTGTCTCAAAGGAAGTTGGTATTTAGCGATTCGGTTACGGATATCTTGTAAATCCGTCTGGAAAACAGTTTTTCAAGAAGCCCTGAAGGAAGAAATCACACAGCGTAAGGTCAGGGCTCCTGGGCGGCCACTCCACTGCATGCCTAACTCTCATGGAGCGCTCCATAAATATTTCTTTCCGGCGATTTCTCACACAAACAGATCCGTGGCTCATAGCGCCGTCCTGCATGATAGCGCCGTCCTGCATGAGTTAGCGCCGTCCTGCATGTCTTTTTATATCTCAAAGAGAAACGTGGGAATGAATTCAGGAAACTCTTATCCTGCGCAAGGCAGAAGGAAATGGTCTTTTCTCTGAACACCATTGCACATGAATGAAATATTCAGCAATAGAAAGCCTGGAGCTCATAGCAAACAATGAAATCTCACAATGAATGAGACCGAGCCCATCTTCCTACTATTGTGGTTTTCGAGCAATCAATACGCTAAAATTTGGTGGGAACACTTTTTACCCACTCAATATATTCAGTAATAACATAAAAATGTGAGATCATTATGAAAATTCCAGAGAGAAGCTAGGTCCTCAGTATTACTGGAAATGAAGACCAGCTCACCTGAAGATACTTTGAGTAGCAGCTTGGTGACGGCGCTGTCGTTGTACTCGGACGTGAACTGCTTTAGTAGCCGCTTGTACAGGGACTCTGTCTCCACTGTGGGTGAGCTCGTTGGTTCTGTACAAAGCGGGGGGAAAACGGGATGAACAAAATGGAAAAATAATACAAGTTGCGCCTCAGAAATGAATGGGTTTCCCACTTAAATTATGACTTCCACATAGACTGACCCATTATGATCCAGAAACTAATTTTACAGAGAATAACGAAAAGCAGAGCGTCCGCCATGGAGTTCATTTATACCTTTTCAAGAATCATCACTCCGTGATTGTAACAAGAAAATGACATGACCTCTTCTGAAGGGAAATTGACTCATTAACCTTTATCGCGAGAGCTACAAATGAAAATTCCACACAAAATGGTAGCTTCCTAGTTAGTGAATTAGAACGCACGCTGGGCGGTGTGGAGCTCAGCAGAGAGGAGCGTGTCGAGCAGCCTGTGCTTCTTGAGGTTGTTGAGGAGGTAGCTAGCAGCGTTGTCATGCCTCTGGCTGCACCGCACCAACCACGAGCCTGTCAAAATTAATGGAATTTGGGAACAGGACAACAGAAATATTAGGACTGAATGCAAGATAAATTATTCCAGACAATCTCTTGGTTCCATAAATTTTAGAAAGAATTAGAATGAACTCTCCTGCACATCAGAATAAAATAACCTAAAGTAAAGACCAAAACTAAAAATGTTAAAGCCTCCTGAAATGGCAAACAATTACCGAGCTCAGGGAAGGTAGGTAAACATGCGCGAGGGCTGGTAAAATACAGACGACAAGTATACGCGAAAGTTCAGTTAGGATCCAATTCTTGAGAAAACTTGTAATTTGATTTTGTGTTGAATTGAACACTAGAAAAATATTGGTGGCACTAAGTACATGACAAACAACTCAGAAATGTTGCAAAATAGCGAAGACGGAACAATTTGAGCACTGCAATTTAAAACACTTCTCAGCGTTTTTAGACCATGAAACGTACCATCATTGAGGCATTCAGGTGCAGAACTGATACCAAAGTAAGCGATCAACCTCCTGATCCAGCTTTCAGTCATTTGTTCGCCGCAGGAGCTAAATTTCACACCAACGCTAGGTGAAACTTGACTACCTCGGCTGGCGGTAGTCAATGCGTCCAACAGGGTGCTTTCTCGATCGAGAGAAGAGCCACTCGTCTGCAAAATGAAAATAAAAAATGAGCATCTGTTCCTCATCAATACATTTTGAATTTTGCTCACACATGAAAATAGAAACGCACCGAAGCCAAAACATAATTGGAGAAAAACCACATGCATAAGTCAGCAACCTACCAGAAATTTAAATAAAAAAACATATGCGATATAAGAAAACTGACCTTGAAACTTCCCCGGTGATGCGTAAGTGACTCTACACGAGATATGAGAGCGGCGTAATCGGGGTTAAGCGCCTGACCAGCGGTCTTGGTCTTACCAAAGGCCGCTACCTTCGCCAGCACGGCCGCTACCGCAGGAGACAAAGAGTCCTTGTCCACTGCATTTTCGGTAATTACTTCCAACAAAGACTCCTCCCTATTGGCTTTAGATTTTGAACTCTTTCTCTCGTAATCTTCAGAACTAGAACTGCTGCTGGGTCTATTTTTCTTCTTGTGACGAGAGAGCTTTCTGTGCTTGTCTGCGTTGTCTCGAAGACGCGGACGACGTTCAAGCGAGCGGCTGCGTCTGTTTGACTTCCGCCTAGATTTCTTGCCGCGTTTGCGACCGCGATCAGAAGATGAGGAAGAGGAAGTCGAGGAGGAACAAAACGATGACGATGATGATCGCCTCCTCGTTCTTTTAGATTGTTTATGAGATCGGCCGCTTTTCAAAGGTCGCCGGTAGTCAGCAGAACTAGAGGGGCTGGAAGACATGGACGAATGACGTCTTCTTTTCAAGGAGCTAGCAGCAGGCCGACTAGACGATCTAGATCTTCTGAAAATGAACAACAAAAATTGAATGACGAAAGAAAAACCTGAAACATGTACTTCAGCACAACTTTCTAGAAATAGTATATTGGCAACGAACATTTAATTAAAAAAATAAATTAAAGCCTGAAGGAAACCCAGAAAGGGTTTGACAAACAAGAAAGGGTTTGATAAAAAATTTCCTTACTTCCTTAGATTTCCCAATCACTTGAAAAGTGCTCTCTGAAAAAGTGACAAAAAATATAAAACAAAAAATTACAAAAAACAGTGACTTTAATGAACCATTTTGATGAGTCGGGAAGCTGTACAAATATATTCGAATTTCACTCTATATAATTCTTTACTACTGCATAATAACAAAATCGGGTACCGATTTGAAATGTTCAAGACCAGATAAGTTTACCAAAACCATAAGTGAGTGTGAACTCCCTACTGTACTCATTAACCTCTTGCTACCTATTCTTAACAGCTATGCCTAATATCTAAACGTAATTTTGATACCCACAAGATTTACTAGTAGTACCTGCGCTCTGGGCTTTCCTGAGCAGCCCTCATGGCTGCGACGTTGAAGATGCCAGCAGGAGGGTCATCAGGTTTCTTCGCACAAAAGCGCTTACTAGGAGGGTAGTCCCGACCAGGGTAGCCGCTACCCGAGTCCACTGAAGAATATTGTGAGCCAAGCGGACCTGGTCGATGAGCGGGCTCGTGGTGAACTGAGAAATGCGCTTGAGATAAGTGAGGTGGTGGATAAGCCGAGCTTGAGTGAACTGGTGGCGGATATGCCGAGCTTTGGTGAACTGGTGGGGAATATGCCGAGCCTTGGTGAACTGGTGGGGGATATGCCGAGCCTTGGTGAACTGGTGGGGGATATGCCGAGCCTTGGTGAACTGGTGGGGGATATGCCGAGCCTTGGTGAACTGGTGGGGGATATGCCGAGCCTTGGTGAACTGGTGGGGGATATGCCGAGCCTTGTTGGTGAACTGGTGGCGAATATGCCGAGCCTTGAACTGGTGGCGGATGTGCCGAGTCTTGGTGAACTTGTGGGGGATATGCCGAGCCTTGGTGAACTGGTGGTGGGTATGCCGAGCCTTGGTGAACTGGTGGTGGGTATGCCGAGCCTTGGTGAACTGGTGGTGGGTATGCCGAGCTTCGGTGAACTGGAGGAGGATAAGCCGAGCTTGGGTGAACTGAAGGCGGCTTTGCCGAGCTTGGGTGAACTGGAGGCGGCTTTGCCGAGCTTGGGTGAACTGGAGGCGGCTTTGCCGAGCTTGGTTGAACTGGAGGCGGCTTTGCCGAGCTTGGTTGAACTGGAGGCGGCTTTGCCGAGCTTGGTTGAACTGGAGGCGGCTTTGCCGAGCTTGGTTGAACTGGAGGCGGCTTTGTCGAGCTTGGGTGAACTGGCGCCAGCTTTGTCGAGCTTGAGTGAACTGGCGCCGGCTTTGGCGAGCTTGGGCGAACAGGTGGATAGTTAGAGCCTGAGCTGGGAGCACTGGGCCGAGGGACGCGAGCTTGAGGCCTCACACACATATCTGGAGGAGGGTACACAGGACGCACTGAAGGAGTTCTTCCTGGGGCGGGCCCACGAGGACCCGGAGGCAAGCCCCTCGGCCCACGAATAGGAGCTCCAAACGTTGCAGGGGCCATGGATGAACCCACAGAATTTCCGGCAAAATTCACTGTAACAGATAACCACCAAGCTAAGCATAACAAAAACAGATGAAACTTGAAAGGATAGTCATCTACGCTCAATTAAGTTTAAATTTTTTAACTGACCAAATGAATTTCACGAATATGCAAGCTTCATTTAGTAAAATAAGAGACGCAACCACGAAGTAGTGCAGGAAATCGTTTCATCACATGCACAGAAGGTACGCAAATGAAAATATGCGACTAGGCATGTTCAAAAATAATACCGATACAGCGTAAAATTGGCATATGCTATGAATTTCACCTTTACATTTAGCCTAATGTTTGACTCACACTTGCCAGATCACAAAATACTCTGAGTCATATGTATTTGTTAAAACCCCCGTAATTTTCAGGGACGGTGGTCGCACAATCTTTCAACAGATTTTTAACGACCTTGATAATGAGTTGAATTCGAGCTCTCTTTCACTAATAAAAGAGTGCACTTTCCCTTAAAACACGTAAAAATTTATGTCATGGAAGTTAACGCGTTCACCGCGTTTCCGCGATTGTTAATGGATGGTTTGGTTAGAGTGTGAGTAGCTGAATTGGGAAATTGATTTAACTGCTCAACTACATTTTAAACCCTCCCAAGAAATATAAGAAATACGAAAATGCAGTTGCACAACATTTTACCTTGCATAATAAGGTATTTTTGTAAAAGATTGTGAAACATGAAATACCATTCATTAATACGGGTACAGGAATGATCAATTTACCGAATGAAACACATATTGCCCAATACGCGGGAAACGTGTTAAGATACTTGAGCATGACTTGAAAAAGTCATATATCTGCAAACATATTGGTAGGGAGATAACTTTTATATTTAGTAGTGGACTATTTTTACCCAGACTATCGGTGCAATAATTCACTTACAGGAATGCACCAGCCTGCTTTATAACAAATCAAGGCGCATGTATGAATACAAGCAATTTGTTGGTTCAAGAATTGACTCGAGGGTTTGAAATGAATAGCAAAACACAGAATAAGCATATCCATACAGCTTTCTTAAAATTTCATTCTATTTCTGATGAACATATTAGTATTACCCCAGTAATAGCATAAAATTATTCTACTCCGCTTGTCAGTTGTCACTCATGATTGCGCATGAATGCAATACGTCAACTTTTTGAGCTGGAATTCGAAAATAGGAAAACTGACAAAAAACCTGGTTCAAGGGTTACCAAATAACTATAGGTATTCTGTTGAAATAACGGCTCCAATCAATAGATGCCAATGTAATAAAACTTGAATATTGAATTCATCTCAAGTCCACAGTTATAGAGAAAAATGAAAAAGCGATCAACCACAATAGTGAGTAACAACCAACAGGCTAGATTAGATTAGTCGTTAGTTTTAGCCTCCCTACCCAGCAACAATTGCGATCCAAAGAGAGGAAGGAGGAAGGCACCATTTAGTATGGAGTTAAGGAAACGCGGAATCTACGCAGAAAGGCATAGAAACAGTTAGTTGTGAAAGAAGATTATGAAACAAGACCAAAGTTGAAGAAGACAGTAGTAGGTGCTGAAAAACAGGACAGCAGTGAACCGAAAAAAGGTGGTCCTTAACATAACAAAAACATTTTATTTCAACAAAAAGAAGGCCTACCTAACTCTCAGCTCAGGCCCTCACATTGTCCCCCTGGGAGCGCTAGTTCCCATAGATACAATAATTGTATCCCCCTGAGGGGACCAACAGGCTAGATCAAGTTCAAGTTATGCCCTACAGACAACAAGATTTGCAGGAAAAAGCAACAAAAAATAAAAACTGTTGAGGAACTTTTAAACAATTGAAATTTCTGGAGTGCAACTTGAGATATAAGAGTAAGATATTTGGTTCATCACTTACCCGACATTGAAGTAATAGGAGACTTCAAGACAGCATTCACGGTCTCGAGCCAACTTTTAACTTTTGTGTCAATGATGGTGATACTAGACTGGTTAATGAGGGGCTGTGCAGCGACGAAGGAGAACGGTTCTTCACTGTCAATGGGGGGCAATAGGCGGCACTTGTTGAACAGATCTGTGTAGGCTTGGTTGAACTCAGCAATTAGCGGTTGCAGTTCTCGCCTGTAGTCTGAGTGGACGAAGAAGTGAGATTGCCCTTTGTGAAGCAGCTTTGTATGCACAACGTGCATGAGCATGTGTGTGGCGTCGTCCAGGTTGTCGAAGGCTATCAATTTTGTGGGGAAAATGGGCAACACAGTAGCATAGTTACCGGGCCCCAGCTTGAAGCACAGCAGAGATAAGAAGCTCGTCATGCGCTCCATCAGTTGGGTCACGCTTGTGTCCTGAGGGAAACGGTGTGATCAATTATAGCTTCGATATGACGGTGTCTGGCGTAGAATACTTACTCGATTTGGGGCTATATTACCATTAGATAACGGCAATGTACGAGTTATTGCTAGCTAAATGTCCAACATCATTAATTCACCAAGAAGCCAGTGACATACAAACGCAACTTGAAAGAATAATTTCCATTACTAAGAGGTAATTTATCGGCTGAGTAAATCGCACAATGAATGACAACATTGCAGTTTTACTCCATATTACTCTAGGGGGCATAAGCTATACTTTAAATAACTGACACGATCCCTTTTCAATGCAACCAGACGTCATTATTGTTTACAGGTGTGTGATTTTCATTTTTACTGAGAAAATGAAGTAAGATTCGAATCAATAACTAAACTTTCTTTTGAAAACTTTGAAGAAATTGCTCACACGACGACCCACTACTGTCCACTCCATAAATATGTCATTTTCGCTCCCGTACACTCCAAATGAATAAGTTGTGAATTTAAAATCATCAAAATTTAACTTCTTATCTACAATCGGCAAAAATTTTAAAATCAGGTATGCGTCTTGATAGTCACAGTAACTTGCTCCTCTCTATGACCGTCTGATGTAGAATTTTCAATTCCATCTTATATTTATTTGTGAGATTTAGATTTTGTAAGTAGTCTAGCACGCATTTACTCAGTAATACATTTTCTCCGACTATCTATAAGCCCTGTACACACCTTGCAACTTTTCGCGCTTCATGCCACATTGATGAGTTGCCGAGCGCTCTCTGACCGCTAGGCAACATGATACTGCATCAAGAACAAAAAGTTCAGCTAGACCGATTGCTCGCGCTAGCGCACGGAGCATGGCACCGAGTCAGTGTGGAACAAGCAGGCATTGAGCACAGTTATAGTGTCGGTGACGCGCTCCGCGATCAGCAGAGCGCAGCTGCTTTGCACAACATATTGTCATCAGACATCTTCTTCTCAAAGCGTATTGGCAACTGACAGCGGCTGCACGGCGCGCTCATTCACAAGCCGGTCTGTACAGCAGCGATTGTTCTGTGACGCTATTACGACGACAAATCGCATTGACGTAATGCAAGGTGTGTACTGGACTTGACACAAACTGAGGAATTTAAGAGAGTAGCACAACTAGCACAAAAATAACAAAAAATAAAACACCGTAACATTTCCTGTGTTGCTAGTCCAACAAAGTACAATGAATGACAAAGGTATGTCATAACACGAAACAAACTGTGCAAGTCTCCAAAACAAACCTTTTTCTTCTCCCAGTACACATTCTGGCACTGACACTTCTCCCGCACGCACGCCTCGAACGTTTTCGACGTGAACAGGACCTGCCGTCAGAGAACACAATCAGTTCACTGCAATATCTAATTACACGACTTTAGAATAGAAGCCACCCAAAATGAAGGTCACCTTTATAGACTAACATTTTTCAGATCAAAGCTGAGGAATCCAAACTTGGTGCACACATGAATCACATCGTTGTGCGTTGATCTTTGCGCGTGTACTTTTTGACCTAGTTAGATAATGCGGAATCGATAGAAAAGTTGAAATCACTTCCTCAACTGTGTATGAATTTTTTTTTTGCATGATTTAAAACACTTCAGCAATGCCAGTTATACCATTTTACTCTCATACTAACTTGATACCTGCTCATAGGAAAAATATATTTTAAATTTTCCACTGTCTTTTGCTTTTGTTCAAGTTTTTATTGAAAACGAAATGGTCTACGATTTTCCCACAGATCATTCATAGTTGCTAGTCCTAAAAAACATTATATGAATTTCACAACATTTCTCATAAGTATTAAATTGTTTTTTCTTCTATGAATGGTGCTAAAATTGTTCTACTTTAATTGCTTGGTTTTAAAATTTAAAGAAGTCTCAAGGGACCATATTGCTACACCTGTTGCGCGCGCAACGAGCTGTCTGACCAATGAACACTTTTTTGAAATGTCTTTCTCTTATAAATGCTTGAAAACGGGGAACTTACAACAGAAATACAGTTATTACCAGTAGCAGTGACATCTAAGCAACGGTGACACTAAAAAGCATGCCTCCTACCTCTCTAAAGAAAGAAAATAAGTTTCGAAGTAGGGAATGCATCTCAATATTTGCTAGATGATAAAAGAATTGGATTGGATTTGCTTAGGTTTTCAAATGCAGTTCTCCCCTTAAATACAACAGCTACGAATTAATTGACCTACCGTAACTTCTGCTTGATCAAAAGCTGATTCCCACAAATTGAGATCCCATTAATCAATAGACATCTTTTATTTCCTCAATGATAACTGACTACATTGTATCGTGGACAGAGGAAGAATATTTTGAGAGTAATGACTTAAATTTATCTATTAACATACGCTAGGGAAGTTGCAGATGATGTAACAGGTCCAGGTGACGTATTTCCTGCTTCCCTTGCGTTTTTGGAGCGCGTCCACGATGTGGTCGATGTCACCGAGCGAGAAGCAAAAATTGCCAGGGATGTGAACGAGCCGCTCCCGCGTGAAAGCGTTGTCAGGGACGAGGCGTGAGTTGCCTAAGATGGCGCAGTGCGTTGTGAGAGAAGGAGCCCTGATTTCAGGTCCAAATTCTGCGCAGTCCCGGCGAGGAGTGGAACATGGCAAGCCCGTAAGTGCACTCATCACGAACGCCTCTACAGGGGCGCGCCAAGCGTTCGTATCAAGCAGGTTCTCATGGATCTCGGAGGCCGAGGAAATAACGCTCACACATTCATTCTTGATAGTCCGAGGATATGACATCATTAACATCAAATTTTCATGCCTGGTCAGCATCTTGGAAAGCCAGTAGGTTTTGTCAAACAGCTGCAAGTAATACTTTCTTATGTTGAGTGCATCTACTGTAAAGGACTCAGGAGATATGGCCCTCGAACTATCTGGAACGTCAGAAGATTGAGCAGTTTTGAAGTGTTTTCCGGCAAGGTCGGCATTAATGACAGTAGCCTGAGAAGCTTGTGGAGTTTTTAAATGTCCTGTGGACAATCTGGAAGAGGAGGCAGCCATCATACTTGTCTTATCATTGTAGTTTCTTCGCTTTTCAACTAATTCTTCATCCGTATTTTCGGAATTCTTTGCCTTTGCGTCATCGCCTCTAATAACAGATGCTGTATTGCGGTTATCATCATTGACTTTGGTATTTTTTAATTTTATGATGGCTTCAAGAGTGGAAATAGATATGACAGTGGAAGATTCCGTCAGATCCATAGCCACCTTCGTACTGCTTGTAGAGTCTGTAGAATCACGTTCAGGAGGAGTCAGTTTGGAGTCATTCTCCAACAATTCTTTACATTCCGTCTGCAACGCCAAGTCAGTAGCGGTGGGAATCATACAATCCACTTCCATGGGCGCACCTCCGTCACCAGAACTATGGGAGCTAAGTACGTCGGGTGGAGTTGAATGAGATCTGGGATCAACATGGCTGCCAGCAATGGGAGCCTCATGATCTTCAAAACCAGTCTCAATGTCAACATTACGATTGGCCTCAACTTGACCATCAGCACTTGTCTCAACTTGACCTTCAGCACTTGTCTCAACTTGACCTTCAGCACTTGTCTCAACTTGACCTTCAGCACTTGTCTCAACTTGACCTTCAGCACTTGTCTCAACTTGACCTTCAGCACTTGTCTCAACTTGACCTTCAGCACTTGTCTCAACTTGACCTTCAGCACTTGTCTCAACTTGACCTTCAGCACTTGTCTCAACTTGACCTTCAGCACTTGTCTCAACTTGACCTTCAGCACTTGTCTCAACTTGGCCATCTGCACTTGTCTCAACTTGGCCATCTGCACTTGTCTCAACTTGGCCATCTGCACTTGTCTCAACTTGGCCATCTGCACTTGTCTCAACTTGGCCATCTGCACTTGTCTCAACTTGGCCATCTGCACTTGTCTCAACTTGGCCATCTGCACTTGTCTCAACTTGGCCATCTGCACTTGTCTCAACTTGGCCATCTGCACTTGTCTCAACTTGGCCATCTGCACTTGTCTCAACTTGGCCATCTGCACTTGTCTCAACTTGGCCATCTGCACTTGTCTCAACTTGGCCATCTGCACTTGTCTCAACTTGGCCATCTGCACTTGTCTCAACTTGGCCATCTGCACTTGTCTCAACTTGGCCATCAGGACTTGTCTCAACTTGGCCCTCAGGACTTGTCTCAACTTGGCCATCTGGACTTGTCTCAACTTGGCCATCTGGACTTGTCTCAACTTGGCCATCTGGACTTGTCTCAACTTGGCCATCTGGACTTGTCTCAACTTGGCCATCTGGACTTGTCTCAACTTGGCCATCTGGACTTGTCTCAACTTGGCCATCTGCACTTGTTTCAACTTGATATTCAGCACTGGCCTCCATTTGACATTGAGCATTGGTCTCCACTTCACCTTTAGCTATGGTCTCCATTTCATCTTCAGCATTTGTCTCCATTTCATCTTCAGCATTTGTCTCCATTTCATCTTCAGCATTTGTCTCCATTTCATCTTCAGCATTGATCTCCACTTCACCTTCAGCATTGGTCTCCACTTCACCTTCAGCATTGGTCTCCACTTCACCTTCAGCATTGGTCTCCACTTCACCTTCAGCATTGGTCTCCACTTCACCTTCAGCATTGGTCTCCACTTCACCTTCAGCATTGGTCTCCACTTCACCTTCAGCATTGGTCTCCACTTCACCTTCAGCATTGGTCTCCACTTCACCTTCAGCATTGGTCTCCACTTCACCTTCAGCATTGGTCTCCACTTCACCTTCAGCATTGATCTCCACTTCACCTTCGGCATTGGTCTCCACTTCACCTTCGGCATTGGTCTCCACTTCACCTTCAGCATTGGTCTCCACTTCACCTTCAGCATTGGTCTCCACTTCACCTTCAGCATTGGTCTCCACTTCACCTTCAGCATTGGTCTCCACTTCACCTTCAGCATTGGTCTCCACTTCACTTTCAGCATTGGTCTCCACTTCACCTTCAGCATTGGTCTCCACTTCATTTTCAGCATTGGTCTCCACTTCACCTTCAGCATTGGTCTCCACTTCACCTTCAGCATTGGTCTCCACTTCACCTTCAGCATTGGTCTCCACTTCACCTTCAGCATTGGTCTCCACTTCACCTTCAGCATTGGTCTCCACTTCACCTTCAGCATTGGTCTCCACTTCACCTCCAGCATTGGTCTCCACTTCACCTCCAGCATTGGTCTCCACTTCACCTTCAGCATTGGTCTCCACTTCACCTTCAGCATTGGTCTCCACTTCACCTTCAGCATTGGTCTCCACTTCGACTTCAGCATTGGTCATCACTTCACCTTCAGCATTGGTCGCCACTTCACCTTCAGCATTGGTCTCCACTTCACCTTCAGCATTGGTCTCCACTTCACCTTCAGCATTGGTCTCCACTTCACCTTCAGCATTGGTCTCCACTTCACCTTCAGCATTGGTCTCCAATTCACCTTCAGCATTGGTCTCCAATTCACCTTCAGCATTGGTCTCCACTTCACCTTCAGCATTGGTCTCCACTTCACCTTCAGCTTTGGTCTCCACTTCACCTTCAGCTTTGGTCTTCACTTCACCTTCAGCTTTGGTCTTCACTTCACCTTCTGCTTTGGTCTCCACTTCACCGGCCACTTCAGCTTTGGTCTCCACTTCACCGGCCACTTCAGCTTTGGTCTCCACTTCACCGGCCACTTCAGCTTTGGTCTCCACTTCACCGGCCACTTCAGCTTTGGTCTCCACTTCACCGGCCACTTTAGCTTTGGTCTTCACTTCACTTTCAGCTTTGGTCTCCAATTTACACTCAGCATTGGTCTCCACTTCACCTTTAGCATTGGTCTCCACTTCATCTTCAGCCTCGGTCTCCATTTCATCTTCAGCATTTGCCTCCATTTCATCTTCAGCATTTGCCTCCATTTCACCTTGAGTTTTGGTCTCCAATTTACACTCAGCATTGGTCTCCACTTTACATTTAGTATTGGTCTCCACTTTACATTTAGCATTGGTCTCCACTTTACATTCAGCACTTGTCTCAACTTGACCGCAAGGACTCATATGGACACTACCATCAAGCCCGACTTGCCCAGACTCCACACCGCTGGCCACAACCACCGTCTGATGTGAACAAGACAGCGCGCTGAGGCAGGAGTGAGGGACGTTGCTGAGCAGAAGATGAAGGGGGGCGGTGGGCAGGGTGACGACGCGGTGGCCAGAGTGTAGCCGCGTACGTAAGCTGGCATGCAGTTCATTGAGCGAGTAGACGGCCTGCACAGGTCAGCTCAAATGAAAACCAGAGAAAGGGATAATCCTGCTAGAGTGTTTGATTAGCAGAACAGCTAATATAGAGTCTTTCGGATCCATTGAACTAATTCAAAAACTTTGGTAATTCTGATCACTCAAGTTGGCAACCCTGAAGTGCATCAGTTATACTTAGTTATTTATGACCAGCAGTTAACATTAAAAGCGCATTGCACAAACATTACACAATAAAGCTGTAAAAAAGTTCACCTATCTATTAAATTTGGCGCGTGAGCCGAAACCCAGCCTCTATTGCAAGTCCCTCCAATATCCTGAGCAGATAGTTGACAATGTTTGTAAGCATTTTGATGAATCTGGCCAGGACTGCTGGTCCACTCACATGCTAAGAAATTATCAAATTCACAAGCTTTGCTTTTTAACCAGCCTTAAAAAAGCGTCTAGGCCAATCCAACAGTGTCATTATTGACATTGGCTACGAAAAATCTTGTTGGCAACACAACAATTCCCAGAACAACCAAGGACATTGGTCTAACTCTCTTATAATCAGACTAGAAAGCGCCTCCCAACTAATAAGATGAAAGAAGATTGTTTCAAGTTGTGAAAAAAAGTTTCAAACTGACTGAAGACCACTGGATTGACCATTAAGGTGTTTTCTGAAAGAAAGATCATTACAGTTGATAGTATTTGTAACGGACGTAAAGATCGCTAGATTGCCTTTTCGAGAACTGACGATCAACCCACAATGACCACAGAGAAACTAGCTGGCGTCATAATCCTCCGAGTGCAGGTGACGTCTCCATCTACAGTGGCAAAAAAAAATCCGATCACTCTCCATAAAACCTGTATTCTTTACAGATTTTATGAAGCTTTAAAATATGTTCTAATATAGATAGAGACTTGCAGTAAATTGTTTTGTTTTATGCAGAGGAGTCACGTAGCTTCCTCTGGCAGTACTGCGCCAGTTGACTACAAGCACTAGTTGAGTGAGGTAGTGTCGTTGTTATCCGCCGTATACTGTGTTTTCACAAATCTGACTATTCATACTGAAAGTGTTGTACTTTAAGAAATCCTATAATGGCTGCAAGGAAACAACTTGGAAGTGACCAAATAGGTGCTATTATTGCATTACATAAGGTTAGAAAATCACAGACAAATTGCAAAACAGTTAGAAATATCTCAAAGTACCGTGAATTTATGGATTTCGCGACATAACTGCAGTGATGGTTCTTGTATGCCAGTCCGAAAAATAGGTAGCGGAAAACCTAGAAAGATTAATTTACGTACTGATAAATAATAACACGTACTGTGTTAAAAAAAACACAAATAACAGCAAAAGAAATTAAGTCTGAGCATTATAATTTGCTTAATGATGTGTCTGAGTACACAATACGACATCGGCTGCAAAAAGAGTTCGGGATGCCATCGCGCCATGCTGCCAAGAAACCTTTCCTGAATGCCAAAATGCGCAAGTAAAGAGTGGAGTTTTGTAAACAGCACATGAATTGAACTGTTGACGATTGGAAAACAGTTCTCATTAGTGACGAGTCCTCTTTTTTAACATTTAGAAGCTGTCCAAGAATGGTGCGCCGCCCGCTTGGCTCAGATAGGATGGATCCTAAATTCACTATTAAGACAATGAAACACCCTCCAAGTGACATGGTTTGGGGGTGTTTGAGCAATTTTGGTAGGGGGAGTTAAAATTTTCTTTTTAAGAACACAACCATGAATGGTCAACGATATTTAGCCATGCTAAAGGAAAAATTCCACAATACTAAATAGCTCAATGATAATAACTTTCGTGTTCTAGATTGGCCTGGTAATAGTCCAGATCTCAATCCTATAGAGAATCTGTGGCTCATTATAAAAAATAAAGTCAAATGTCATGATATTGGTTCGCTTCCCAAGCTCACAGAAGCCATCAAAAAAGTTTGGTGCACTGAAATATCACAAGAAATATGCCAAATTTGATCAAATCCATGCCAGAACGTCTCAAAAAAATCATCAAAAACAAAGGGCATATGACAAAATACTAGTATACGGTATTGATGTACATGGATGATGTTTATATATTGATTTTGTAGAAAGTAAATAATATTGCCATGGTGATCGGATTTATTTTGCCATCACTGTACTTCTTCGCCCATAACAAAAACGTAAATACTGAGTTACGCTGAGAAGTGCATAATAAGCTCAGGTTAGGTTATATGTTAGTTTAAGCCTCCCTAACCGCAACAAAAAAACGTATTGAAGAGAGGAAGGCACCATTAAGTATGGAGATCAGGGAATGCGGAATCAATGCAGAAGGGGCACAGAAACACTAAGTAGAGAAAGAAGTTTGTGAAACAAGATAAAAGTTGAAGAAAAAAGTAGCAGGTGCAGAAAAACAGGACAGCAGTGAACCGAAAAAAGTGGTCCTTGACAGCAAAACCATTTCATTTCAACAAAAAGGCCAGCTTAACTCTAAGCTCGGGCCCTCATACATTTTCCCTCTGGGAGCGCTAATTCCCATAGATACAATAGTTGTATCCCCCTGAGGGAGAATAATACGCGTATTATTACGCGTAATAATCATTCACAAAAGCATAAAATACAGTATGTAAGTCTCTAACTCGCTAATTCAATGATAGTAATAATTTGAAAGTAACAACTACAAACTGTCTATAATAGATTTTAAAATTTGAATATTAGAAATAAACTATTCCAAATAAAGACTTGTCACTTTTAAACTGTATTTCTTACATGAGTAACTACATACATTAAGCAATGCACTTCAATAGCCAACCCAGCTGGAAATATATAGCAAAGAACAATCAATCTCGAGTCACTTTTTTACTGAACCTGAACATAAGTTCACTAATGACGAGTGGGTAAACATGATACTGAGATACAGCAAGCGATACTGAGATAAAGCAAGCGAAAAACGCATGTGAGAAGATTAATGCTTACCATATTCAGCAAACCAGCAAAATGAACGTTCACATTTGCACTCGAGATGGTGACCAATGGCGACTTGCAGCATTCTTTTTCAACGACAGAGTAGAGAAGCTCTTTTTTAGTTTCCGTTGAACTTAAACTTGAAGCTCCTTCATTGGCAGAAAGACATTTATTTTTGACAGGCAATATTTCAACGACATTTCCACATGACGTCGTACTGGGCTTCTGGTTGATGCTATGTTTGTTTAAGATGGGTTTACCATCACCATCCGTTGTTCCTTTTAGCTCAGTTTTCATGAAACTGAAGAATTCTGATACATCATCTCCATGTATTCCTTCCACATCAATGCTTGTGCTCGTCATAATATCATCCAAGTTGATAGAACTAACCGCTGAATCGGTAGGAATTTTCTCTTCCTCTGAAAGGAGAGCAATTTTAGATTGAGCATTGTTTTCATCAATTTTAGGACAAAGATCACTAGCAGATTGATGTGTTACTGATGAAGTGTTTTGCACAGATGGGGTTACTGCAGAGGCACAATTCTCAATGATTTCTACAGCTTGAGCTGTATCATTATTTTTGGTACATCCAGATATTTGTTTTTCATCAGATACTTCCCCTAAAGTAGACTCATTGGTTGCTTTGTGCTGACCATCAGAATCTTCATTCTTCAATAAAGTTTGAGAGGTTCTTATGGCGGAATGATTTGATGGGTCGTCTGATGAGTGAGAAATTGGATCCTGAATTTCGCTCTCGTCCATCAATAATTTTGTTGACTTTACTGAATCTACAGAGGCGATACTCGATGTGTCTTCAGATGGAGGAGGAACTGAACCCTCGGGCTTATCTTTCAACAGTTTCTTTGACTCAGAAGGATCTGAGACTTTAGTGACATCTTCGCTGACAAACGACGTAACCTCATTAGACTTAGACAAAGAGGAGCTAGCACCATTAGCAGCTGCAGAAAAAACTCGAGCAGCAGAATCTAATGGAGAAGAAGTCGTTCCAGCATTAGAGTCAAAAATAGAACTGAACTTTGGAGCGAGAAATAGGTCAAACCCAGGACATATAATCCAGAGAGCTTTGGGCTTCTTCACACGCGGCCAGAGGCGCTGACAGTCCGAGTGCCAGCGTTTGAGCACTGAACTTAGCGCTTCCTTGTCGCTCACGAGGCGTGACACGGTGTACACCAGCACCTGTAAATATGAAGATGTCGTAATACATCGTCAGAGCTTCTAGCAATATTTCTTACACAGGCAGGTGCATCACTAATCCGTCTACCCCACTAGTGTTTGAATACTTTCAATTTCAGTCTCTTCATCCAATTGAGGGACTCTAATCTGTCCTATTATAATAATAACACATATAAGATTAAAAAAACAGTGCAACCACAAAATTATAAAATTGTACAACAGGAAAAAGAATTGGAGTAACAATACAACACAAAGAAAAATTAAACTAAAAATAAAAGGAATACAAGAACTAAAACAGTAGAGAAAACCGTATAACTAAAACAGTAGAGAAAACTGCAGAACTAAAACAGAAAGAGAAACTACAAAAAAATTAAAATTAGATTAGATGTTTAAAACTCCCTAATCGTAACAAAGGTGTTATAAAAAGAGGAAAAAGGAAAGCACCATTAAATATGGAGTTAAGAGAGCGTATAATATATGCACAAGGTGTACAGAAGCAGCTAGTTGAAAAGGAAGTTTACGAAACAAAATAAAAGATTAAGGAGGAAATAGTAAGTGCTGAAAAACAGGGCAGCAGTGAACAGGGATAAAGATGGTCCGTAAATAAACAATAACCTGTTTCATTTCAACAAAAGGTAGGCTTTCCTCTAATTTTTAGCTCGGGACCTCACATATTTCTTCTGGGAGCACTAATTCCTAGATACAATAGTTGTATTCCCTGAGGGAAAAAAAATTAAAACAGTACAATAAAGAGGGAAATAAAATAGCAGTATAACTAGCAGAAACATTGAAGAAGCAACCCACATCATCAAGAGCTGCATCAGCATCCTTGTTCCTCAATGACAACTGAAATTACTGCTCTACACCTTGTCGAACCAGTCAACTTGATGCACCACAATGTATTGTAATGAATTAATTCTGTCATAACTTAAAAACGATTTTTAAATTGTAACCCACATATACTTATCCCCAGTTATTTCATGGTAAAATTAAGGAATACAAGCAACACACACTCGGAAAGGATAAAATAAAAATGTGAGTAAACAAACAAAAAACAAACAATTTAATTTCTAAGCTACGTTAAAAACTAATTGAACTAAATGCAAGGTTTTAAAAATTTCCAAATTGGTGAATTTAGGCAGCGGCGCACAACAGCGCGGCCTAGCCTCGAGGCCACACACTCACGCGCTGGTCCAATTCAGCAAAAGGCTTCAACAGCGGCTTCAGAATTTCATCAGCAAGCAAAACAACTGCATCGAAACGTGGTTGGCGAAACAATCTGCAACAAAAATAATCAATTAGACTTTGGAACTAAAATCCACAGTACTGAAAAAATTTACTGAAGCATCAACTCGAATGTAGCACTTTTGAGCCCCCAACTATTTTTTTAGCATTGAAGTTTCAGGCTGCGGATTGAAAATTGTTGAGCACACTAATACATGAGAAACTTGAGACAAGATTAACAATCACATAACAGTTGACATTTACCACGGTTATGAACATCGGAACTGATGAGTTTATGATCGGGTGCAGTTTCGTAAACGTTAGCCTTAGTAACACATGACGCTATTCCAAGAATGCAAATGGCAAATGAACAGCCCAAGCACAAGGTGACGACTTTGATTATAAGACTAACTCTTTCTTGACAAAATTCCTAACAATTCATTCAAAACCTATTTAAATTGAAATTTAGCCTCAAAAATCCCATCTTACAACACTGAGGGGTTGTAAGACGTTGAGTATATTTTAGGGTCGAAGTTATTCGGGGGAAGGCCAAGTTTGAGAAATTAAACTAGACAGGCTAACTCGGCAACCCTAGCAGTGACCAGCTGTCTTGAACGTCCAGATAAACCCCTCGAGTTTGAGCGTACCTCTTGGTACAAAACCAGTTGAGAGAGATTGTGGCCATGGCTTGGGGGTTGTCAAGCTTCATCCAACGGCAGACATTAACGCGGTGTGAGTGCAAGTTCACATGGAAACGCAAGGCCTGCATTGCCAGGGTTTCTTGACAGGGAATGCACTGCCTCTTCCAGGGCCCCAAAGGCCTGACAATCCCAGCCAAGTGCAGCTGATCCAAGTAACCTGTATTGTAGAGGAAACAAACTGAAAATTGAAACTGAACAAACAAACGTCAAACTGAACATCATAGAGGCCTGTATGTACCGAGCATCATAGATATACTAAGCATCATAAAGAGTCTATACTTACCGAGTGTCACAAAGAGTATCTATGTATTGAACACAACAGAGAGCTAATACATACTGCGCATTACACAGAGCGTCTACATGAGAGAGAGCCTGCAAAAACTTTGCATCATATAAAACCTTTACTTCTGACAGACCTGAACAACAGTACCTAAGTTATACAATAGTATTTTTGTCTTGAATCAAATAATTGTTACACGGAGGTCAAGGAACTCAAGTTGAAATTTAGTAAGGTTTCCAGTTTCTCATTGCAACCTCTTTCCATGACTAAAAATAAAAGCAGCGCACCCCTTAAAATCAAATTCTCCCAACCAGGACTTGGCTGCAACACAGCAGACCGACAGTTTGAGGGACAAAGAGTGCGGTTCACTGAAGCGTAGCTAGATAAATGAAGGCTCAATTAGTAAGTTTCTTTTGAAATTAATCACATTATAACTAGTGGTTGTTCTTCTTCGAACAAATATTAAAAATTCTTACCAATTAGGGAAATTAAGCTGTGAAAAGATGGTTGTAGGGAACTCACCTTTTGTGAGGTCATACTGACTCGCACACGTTGATGTGCCCAAAACGAGCAGACTGAAGTTGGGTGGGTCAAGGAACATGTTGGTTCTGAGGGCAGTAACGTGAGACTCCACATACACGTGCTGCTCAGCCCACACCAAATCTCCAAGTGCATCAGGACAAAGGTTGCACACATACACAGTCTGAAAACAAAAGTCAACATGGCTAATTCAAATAAAACTAAAGAATGAAATTCATTTTACAGAGTATACTACTAATTAAATCTTGTTTCTTCAACATTCTTAGCTTGAATATACATGAACGTAAGTCAAAAATGGCAAATAGAGTATTGAGCTAAAATAGCAAAAAGCCCCAAATGCTAATTGGTATCTAACTATATTCATAAAATTCTGATTATCTTGTTGGGTTACTTGCTTGCTCGTTTGCTTAACTGTAACCGTCTATGCTTTGATTTTAATAACATTCAAAAAATTCTGTCATAAGGGAGAATTGAAGGAGAAAATTGAAGAATCTACTTTCACTAATAACTTGCAAGAAATTCACTTTGTTTTCATACTGCAGATGCAAGTCTTTAACTGGCTCGTAAGGGGAAATTTAAATTCTTGGTTTCCTGTATGATAATAATCAAACATGCTGTACAGAGGATGGAATCTGTTAAAATATTCCTAATACAAAAAATATTTCCCAACAAATTGTTGGGTAACAACCCGATCTACTGAAAAACACGTGGTCACCATCCTCACTCTGATATCAGTAATAACATTACTTACTGCTGCATTCTATAGCGCTCAATAGAAAATACTACAAATAATTGAGAACGGAGAAATTTACGTTCATCATGGCCCAAGTTCTCGTACTAGTGCAGCACTCATGTCATAAAAATGACGGTCATAGGATGACACACAAATGGACATGGACAAATTCAACACGCTATATGATCTGCTTCACGCAACCATTTACGATAAAATATTTGTTTCTTGCTCAAATTATTCTTAGAAAATGTTTTTAATAAATCATGAACTATTTTATCCTCATAAAGAGACAAATTGTTAATAACTTTCTGGGTATAAATTTTAGCTACACAAATAATCTGACCTATTTGGTTAAGAGGAAACTATATAGAAATATTTTAACTGGAAATATTACGATGCAGCATATTTGTTAAGTGTTCACATCTGAGAGACTGATATAGGGAAAACTGGAGGGTAGCAAAGTCTGCATTACACATAAGCTCACCACATACTTGTAGTTGCTCATGGCGTCAGATTCCATATAATTCCTTATTCCATATAATTACCAACTTAATCAAATGACTAACGTGATCTGTCAAAAATTATTACATACATATACATATACCAGGCTTCTCCTCCCTTTGGGAGGGTAGCCAACAGCAGGCCACAATCATCATTCTTAGCACTAGGAGGCGAAAGAGGCAGCATTGGCCACACCAGGCTGCCAGGATCAGCACCAGCCCAGCACAACCACCTTCCACAGTCAGGCCCGACAGCCATAGCTGGTTTACCCCGACCGCTTCATTGAGTGCAGCCCCTTCCCCGCGCACAGGAAAGGTCAACCCCATCACACGCGGGCAGGCTTCCAGTAACGCATCATAAATATAATTACCTTCTTATGCACTGCCCCCACTCACTTCTGTCCGCAATCAACCCTTTCGCCACGTCCACAGTCAGACCCCTCTCATACAAAGCCCGTTTCACCCCATCCATCCAACTCATCCGTGGTTTACCTCGCGCTCTAAAACCACTCACTTCCAACGTATAAATCTTTTTCACCAGCCGCTCAACATTCATTCTTTCAACATGCCCAAACCATCCAAGCACTCTTTCATCCACTCGTCTGCTCAAATTTTTGATAACACCTGTCTGCCCCCTAACCAACTCATTTCTGATCCTATCTCTTCTTGTTACTCCATACATGCTCCTCAGACACTTCATCTCAAACACATCCAACTTCCTCCTCTCAGCTGATCTCAACCCCCAGGACTCTGCTCCATACAACAAAACTGGCACGATCAAGCTTTCATACAGTTCCCTCTTAGCATTCATACTCAAACTCCTGCTATCAACACCAAACACTTTCTTCATTGCTCAGAAATTATTAAATCCTGAAAATTTTGATGATCCGTGCACGCTAGTGAGTATTAAAGTGCTATAGTTAATGACGTGTGCAGTGCACACTATGCTTGTTAAATTCTCCTTTCTCAGGTTAGATTTCATTTTAAAAAATGGCTAAATTTAAACAAACTTCATCCAGAAAAAGTCACTCTGATCACCATAGCACGCACATGTGAAGCCCCCGAAGTTTGTTGACTCCAGCTTTTCGAGTGTTTGCTGAAGGATTATAAACATATTCTCCAAAATCAAGGGAAAGTGTTAACTATCAAGTCTGCATCACGCAAAGTTTTTTGATGATCAAATTATATGTTCTCCTCTTCCTCCACAAGAAAAACACCATCGTCGTACAAAGATTTTTGATGGTTTTAGAATCATGCTCAAGAAGCAATTAAAATGGGCATAAAATAACAATGACCTGAAATTTTTTGTCATCTTTATCTAACTTAAAAAACGAGCATACCTCTTTCTTCTTATTTTCATCCTCAACAAAGACCTGCAGCTCGAGGGAGCGGGCAACTACTTCGGGCATGACGTCACGGTCCACAGGAACGGTTACGGGAGTGGTCCAAGGATCCACGTACTTCTGAGGGCGCAGAGCAAAAATTCTTTCAGGTCAGCCGCAGAGTTTGAAAATCTTACATGAACTAACTTGGTAAACTTTGCTAAAAAAAAACTTTATTTTTTATTAAAAACTCACAGCATTTATGCGTCAACATCCAAAGAGAAAAATTGGCAAAATGTGCGTCATTTTCAGAGGTGAGGGTTAACTTTTTGCCAACCCTGCAGTTTTCTATTATTCATATCATTTAATTGTTTTCTATGTATATTTGAAAACATGTAAGGCCCTAAACTTCCTGTTAGTGACATAATTTTAGAGGAAATTAATGGAAAAAAATTACGTTATTGATGCTGCCCTGAGTTTAACAAAAAATAAATATTCCTTGAGCTTTAAAAAGTTTTTAAAATTAAACCAATAACACACATGTATATGCGTTAGCTTAAATCCTCACAAACCAATTCATTCTATTTATTATTCCTACTTTATGTCAGTTATTTTGACTCCCTGGCTATAATATATGCGACCTCAAAAGAGCAAGAAGGAACCATTTAGTATGGACTACAAATATTGGGAAATCTACGCACGAAGTGTGTTCACACACACAGGTTATCCTGCACAGAGCAATAACATGTTAAAAAAGAAGAGGAAGAGAAGACCATTGTCTTTTCTTCCTTTTCCTCCTTTTCTAAAAGATATAGTGAAGAAGTTGAGGACCTGAAAATGCAAAGTAATACTTATCTTGTGCTTCCTGAGGGGGGCAAAGAGATGCATAAAACACATGCAGAAGAGAAATTGAGATTCAGATATAATGAGTCAAGAATTCCAAGATACAAATAAAAATTTTCATTCCTTAAATTCATTTAAATGCCATTACTCGTATATTTTCAACAGCAAGACAGGAGAATTCACAAATTTGCACAGTGATGGCTCCCTGATGACTAAGAAAATCGGGCCTGACCAATGTCTGCTGTATCTCTAAGCCTGACCCAAAGCGTGGCAACGAAGCTATGACATCACACAACTGGTCATAACATGGCGCGAGTTGTCAAGGAATCGAAGGGAAATAAATGAACAACTATCGATAATTTCCATCACACCTTTAGTGATTTTGGATGTGGGCGGGTAATCAAAATATACATGAGTTATGTAAAAAATGTCATTCAAATATAAACTTATTGGACATATTTATTTCAGACTTTCTGATTTATATTTTTTCATTAGAGACAATAGCATTTTAAGCAATACAGCGCTTCTAAAGATTTCAGCAATTGCAGAGGCAGATTTCACTGATAGCGTCCAATTTTTGATCGTTTTTCTGTTTGTTGAATTGTGCTCAACTTTTGCTGTAGTTGACGATTTTTGACATCCTCATGTTTTATGGTATCAATATGAAAAGGAAGACGGTGTGACGATGCCTTACCTCTTACAACTCAAATGTTTCACGAGAACACTCACCAACTAATATCGCAAGAAAATGCATGAGTACAAAATTCCCTTCATTTCTCGTGTAAATTGTTTAATTTAATAGAGCAGACTAATGCCGAGACCAAACATGCTGGACAAGTCAGGGTCAACAATGAAAGAAAAATGACAAAGTAGCCTTCCTTCATGTAACTCTTATGCTCCTATTATAATCAAAACTCAAACCCTGCTGAAGTCACACAACAGCGTGAGAACTAGACTTCCCTCGTTTAAATTTGTTTAATCTGATGGTGCAGACTAATGCTGGCCCAAATAAGCTCGAGTACGCTTTTATTTTCTGTCGTGTCAAAAATGACCACACAAAACTGAATTTCTTACACACTAATTTGACAGTAAAGTATCATTGCACATCTCATTAGATTTTCCCAAGCCTGGTTTGCTCAATGCCCTAGGAAATCAACGATAGGTTGCAATTAACTTAAAATCATCCCTTCGCATCACCACAAATATCACAAAATCTTGAACCACTTCTCTGATGCTACAATTTCTATGAGCAGCCCTAGAGATATAGACAGCATTGATACGACTGTGGTGAAATTACCTTCGAACAACTGCCCATGTAAGAAAATTGGTCCCCTTACAATTCCCTAAGATTATGCGATTAGTTTTTCCGTATCAAACTCAAAAGTGTGATTTAATAGAACAGAACAAGTGTCACCTGAATCTAACAAGACTCAATACCTAACTCTACCTTATGTCACTTAACTCTATGAAACATCATTAAACCAAAAAATTTGAATTTCAGTATTTGAATGTAACAACTTCTTCTATTCAACTAAGATTTTACAGCTTCTCATCAAAAACACAAAAAGTCAAAATCTAAGGTTATTAAAATTAAATTTGGAGACAATATTAGTACATAACAATTACTGTGCACAAATTCAAGTTTTTTTGTTTTAGTTATCCCAGGCAATCGAGGGCAACTGACACAGAGGCAGTTGTCTGCTTCCCTCTCGCACGCACAACACACAGTAACTACACAACCCACCACACGTAACACAGCACTCAGCACACACAGCACATCAGTATTGGACGCACCATGAACTTCTTAGAGTAGCTGAAGAGCGAGAGGAGGTCTGTGATGGTAGCTGCGTAAGCCTCGGAGACAGGCAGCCGAGTGTCGACAGGAGCAGACTCCTTATGAGGCCGTGGCTGCACGATTCAGGCATCACATTACTTATTGGCGCCAACAAATCCCATAGTAAAACCATCCAATTAAACCGTGATCTTGGGTTGCCTGAATTTCAACCAACAGCTATGTTCAGTGAATTGGTACTACAATTGGAGCATATTGCAAAGTATAATACAACCTATGACGTGTTTCATGCTGAGACCACCAGCTGCCTGGCCAACTCAAAAGTAATGCCAGAATTTCCAAGTGCCCTGTAGCAACCAGATGTTATTGGGAAAAGTTAAGCATAAAAACACTATCACTGAATAAATACACAAGTTTTTGAGATTTAAAGCCTAGCTAACAACTCAAACATAATTCAAAAAGGAAAAAAATTAATTCACATGAAAAAATTATTTTCCAGCAAAAAATCGGTCAAAATAACTACCACTCTACACAAAGTTTAGCCAAACCTCATTAATAGAAACAATTGTACAGTAATTTACACACCAAAACTTTAGGACAAACGGCTGTAAATTGCACTCGTGTCCCCACGGCAAGCGAGGACCAATACAGCTGATCTAGCCCCACCGGTGCCGGCATCACACAAAGCTGACATGCAGCCGTGAGGAGCGCACCATGACACAAGGCAACCCATGTCCCATGTGTACGCTGCCGAAAGTCCCACTACTACGGACCGAGCTAGCAGCCTGGGATGCAAGCCACCTAATGTTCGTTGCAACACATGACTTAGCGATTAGGAGGTAAGCACAGTTTGACACCAAGAATGGCAGTTGGCTGCAGAAATATCTCAGAATACAATACACTTACAGCAGACGTTTTGGGTGTCGTGAGCTGCAGAGTTGACGGCGTCTCGGACCTGCACTTGGTTTCCAGTATGGAGAGTTCCTCTTCTTCATCTAGCTCGAGATCTACGACGAGAAATTCATCGGCAAACATTCTCTTCTTTTCTGCTTCGCGGGCACCAGCTTTCATCTCGGGACTAGCGGCCTCCGCCTCGGGTTCAGCGGCCTCCGCCTCGGGTTCAGCGGCCTCCGCCTCGGGTTCAGCGGCCTCCGCCTCGGGTTCAGCGGCCTCCGCCTCGGGTTCAGCGGCCTCCGCCTCGGGTTCAGCGGCCTCCGCCTCGGGTTCAGCGGCCTCCGCCTCGGGTTCAGCGGCCTCCGCCTCGGGTTCAGCGGCCTCCGCCTCGGGTTCAGCGGCCTCCGCCTCGGGTTCAGCGGCCTCCGCCTCCGGTTCAGCGGCCTCCGCCTCCGGTTCAGCGGCCTCCGCCTCGGGTTCAGCGGCCTCCGCCTCGGGTTCAGCGGCCTCCGCCTCGGGTTCAGAGGCCTCTGCCTTGGGTTCAGAGGCCTCCGGCTCGAGACCAGAGGCCTCTGCCTCGGGCACAGAAGTATCTGCCTCAAGCGCAGTAGTACCTGTCTTAGGCACAGTTTCGTCTGTCTCGAGCGCGGTAGCATCGTCAACGAGTGCAGAGGAGGACTTCTCAGATGCAATCGAGTTTGCCTCGGATGCCGTTGCGTCCACTCCAAGACGAGTTTCGTCTTTCGTTTTGCTTACAGCATTGCTGACTGCACCTGAGGATGTTGCCCCTTCCTTCACAGACGCAACTTTGAAATTGCAAGGTGCAGTATCCATAACATCACAAGAGGTGCTCACAGAACCGATCGGGCGATCTATTCTGTCAAGTAAGACAACAGCCTCTTGCAAGCCATACTTGGCACGACCCTCTTCAGCAAGTTTTGCCAGGTTTGGCTCTAACACATTTTGTGTGGAAGGTAAAGCTCCAACCCGTGCGTTTAACCGGCGGCTACTGCGCATCGTACGAGTTAGAGCAGAGGAAAGTGCACTGCTGGCCACAGCACCTTGTGCAGATCTTTTGGCCTTTTTTCCGATCCCTACACCACGACGAGATTTTAGATTCTTTGAGATGCCCTCTACCTTAGATGAGCTTGCAGAAGAAATTTTCCCCACAAAATGTTCGTCATTTGTTGAATTTGATTTGGCATTTCCAGCATTTTTATCGATGAGTGCTCCAGTTACTTCAGCTTGTACTTTAGATGCTTCGGGAGACATTAATCTCAGTTTGCTTTGGTCTCCTTTAATTTCATCAACCTCCACAATGCTCTGAAGTTTCTCAAAATGAGCAGAAAAGGAACATTCAGTAGATTTTCGAGGATCTGCTTCTTCGTGAGGGCCTCCTTCTTTTGCGTCAAGTTCTCCAGCTTCCTTGGTTTCAGACACATTGTGCTTTGTCTCTTGTAGCTGCGTAGTAGTCTCATCATTAACTGCATTTGTCTCCCTTTCTGCCTCAATACTGAAGGTTTCATGAGTAATACTTGAGCATTTCTCTATTATGCAGATCTTTTCATCAGCTCCGTCTACATCATCTATGACATGAAACAGCTGATCGGTTTCTGCTTTAGATCTTTCAAAGCAATCTTCTGAACCTGCTGAGTTTTCGACTGTCCAAGACATGGGTTCCTCCTCATCTACAGATTGGCTAGATATTTCTACTGCTGTTGCGTTTGCAGAAATTTTCTCACTTTCTGCTATGTCCATGACTCCTATTTCCTTCTCTTCTTCAATATGATTCAAAACTTCGATCTCACGAACGTCAGAAGAGCTACTGTCCTCTGAAAATGGACCTGAATGATAACTTGTAACATCCACAATAGTTTGAGGCTCACTGGTCTGATCTTGAATTTCCATCATTTCCGTCTCGTGTTTGGCACTATCAATGTGCTCCAGCGTTTCGCTCTCCTTTCCCAACAGGCTTTGCTTTTCGTTCACAGGATCACATGACTCGTACTTTAGCCAATCCAGGTGAAAAAGGCTTTCCAAGGCTAACCCACCACACTCATCCTGTACCAAACTGGAACAGTCATCAATGGACAGAGATTTTGTCTCAGTCTTGGAAACAGATTGTTTTTTCTCTTCACGACCAGCTACAGTAGAATGTTCTTCACCAATGACATCAGGGTTGACTTTACGGGGAAGCTTGATATTGAGCTTGTCCAGATCGGTGTATGAAAACCCACCCAACTTCCACGTACTCATTGCAAATTTGTTGAAGCAGCGCATTGCTGCGAGCAGTGCAGAGCAGAGCCGTGAAGCGTCCGAATCTGCCATCTGGCGATGAAAGAGAAAACGTACAGACCTAACACTAGGCATGCCTTTGCCTTCACCTTAGTCTGCACCACAGGCGCAAGACCTGGTAGGAGGAGTTCAGTCTTCTTGTACAGCACAATGCCCTTCTGAATTCATGCCCTCATTGTGATCAGTACAAAACCACATGCTTTGGGGGTCATTTATGTATAACCTATAAGACCATTATATTGTATTTATTTTGATGCTAGCTAAAATTCATAAAATTCTGGTGATTGGATATTTGAAATTAATGATTGCAAATTATTTTTAAAGACATCACCACGGAACTGATGAACAGATAATTCATCCTAAACGTTTGGATGCATGAACTGCACCTTAATGACTGTATGTGGAGAAAACGAAACGTTTAAATTTCAAAACAATGAAGAATAGACAAATCTCAAATAGCACATAATACAAAATGTTTTCAATGAAGGTGATAGCAAAGACAATCGCTTCAAAAGACCATCACTTTTTCCGTGTGTTTTCAGTTATCCGCTGATGATAACCTTTGGGTCAAAACGTTCATTTTTAACATAAACGTTGTTTAAAATGATTGTCTTCGTCAGGTGATGCAACCCAATCTGATACAAAATATTTTTAGACACTCGATGGACCAGACAATCCAACGGCACACAATCAAGTAGATATTACAAGTTCCTATTGCTACTATAGCGAGTTTGAGAAATAACTGACAGTCAAGCTCAAGTGAGGAGCTACAAACTAAAACTGACAAGATACAAACCTACTCCTCAGAGGAAGTAGCTTGTAGCTTGTAGATCGTTCATGAAAAGGTATTTCCCACTTTTTCCCTACTTGGCGACACAACTGTGGGCTTAGATTTACGGCTGCATTGCAAAGGCGCGCAGGACAGGGCTCACAAAGCAAGATGAAATCACAGGTGTGTCTCGTCTTTGAATAGACACTCGGTGGGTAGTGAGATGGCTAACTAAAATGAAACTAAAAATTTCAGACGAAACTGAAAGGTCTTGTGCATGAACCATTGGCGTATAATTTTCTGTAATAACAGGACACGAGTAGTCAGAACCATGTTTGAACTCCCTGAAATTAACAAAAAATAAGCTAAGCTCATGAAACACTGACCACTTGACACAGGTAGCCGTGCACTGCTGCGGTCGAGAGCCCAGTGTGTGGGTAGCCACAGAAGACTAACTCTGAGCTGCTGCGGCTGCCAGAGCAGCCAGCACGGAGGTGGTGGGCCAAGTGGACGGCGCGGCGTGCAATATCTCCACTCATCTTACAAGCTCCTGTAGTGGCTTGGTCTTCAGATGCACTATCCATTTCATAGTTGGCTTGAATCATGAGATTAAACTCAAACTCACGCGTCACAGAGAACGTTTTGACAAACTCATCTAAATCTTCTTGGGACGATTTCACTGACTCAGAATCAGAAAAATCAGCTGGGTATACTTTAACACCTCCTAACAAAAACTTGAGCCATGGCACAAAAACAAAAAGAGTAAAGTTGTTTTTTTTGCTCATCCTGACCATCATATTGTGAACGTCTGATGCGTCCATATGTTTTTGATGAATAAGCTCAACACTAGACGTAGTCTTGAGCATGTTTAAGTCTACATAGGGAGCAGCGGAGTCCACCAAGAGAACAACTCTGCGTGGCCTGGAGCCCTGAGGGAACACGCCCAACTCGTACTTGCTGCAGGGAGGCATGGCCAGCAGCCTCACAAACTTCTTCTGCAGCTCCACAAAAGCGTGGCTTTTGAGCTTCAACAGGTCTAGAATCATGTAGGGCTTGCCTTTTACCTGTGTATAAAATGGTTGTAAATATTAGAGCACTTTTCATGTGAATGAATTTAAACATGAGTATGTTCAGTACATGAAGAATTAATTGCAATCTAAATGAAAAATAGAATTAAGATAATTTTTTCTCACATTTTCATACATAATTGCAATTAAGCAAGCCCCTAAAGGTAAAAATAGAATACAGATAAAACCAAAAAGCAAAGAATGAGAAAGCAAAACGGCATCCATGACTTTGCAAGAGAATAAATTATTGAGCCATGAATTAGTCAATGAAGACCACCAGCAAAACGTTTTTTACACTAACAGGCAAGCTAACTGATCTAAAATATGAACTGGATCAAACATGGTAGATGCCCAAACAAGAGCGACACACGCTTCTGCGTATCATCTGTTTTAGTAGCAGATTATTTGGGCATGTCAAAAGATACATCAGCCTGACTTGGTCTTTTGATGTAGACTATAGTACATTGGGACTATAATTGAGGCATAGATTAGATGTTACTCAAGCCTCCCTAACAGCACCAAAAACATAAAGAGAGAGAAAGGATGAAGGCATCATTTAATATGGACTTAATGGAACACAATCTATAAACAAGGTGTCCCCACACAAGCTCCCTAGCACATAGAAACAGTAAGTTAGGAAGGAAGGTTATGAAACATGATATATAAGTTAAAGAATAAAGTTAGAGATGCTATAAACAGTGCAGCGGTGAACCAAAAAAGGATCATTTTTAACCGGACAAGAATGCTTACTGAACTCCCAGCTCGGGAGCCTACATTATCCCCCATGGGAGCACAAATTCCCATAGAGACGATAGTTTCATCTCTCTAAGGGACTATAGTGAAGGCTTTGTAATAGCACTTGTTCAGTGAGAGCAAAAAAGTTTAAGGTATTTGATTTCATTTCACTTATGACCTGTTTTTTTTTGATAAATATTTTAGAAAATTTGATACTTGACATATTTTAAATAAATTCAAAACGTCTCCATACATTTATTTTTTTAAATCTCCTTTTAAGAAAACTTGACAATACGGTGGACCCCAGGGTTACGGCGAAGGGTTTCACATTACGAAGTGTAGCACGAAGTTTCCTTGTTCCCTTGTTATGGCTTTTACCCCGCCTTACAGTATCAGCCATTTCTCTCGCGCATCCAAAAAATTCCAAAATTCAAACTTGGCGGTCGGCGTGCGTGCGCATTGTTGTGTGAGCCTCACACCACACTCATACGTCACTAAGATGGTGGTCTACTTTTGGTCGATGTCACGGCGTCACTACGGTGCCGATATGCTATTGGCTCGCCTTACAACGATTTTGCTTTACCATCCCAACTCTGGAATGGATTAAGGGGATCATCCGGGTTTGAGACCTTTTTTCGTCCGATTTGTTTGAAAATTGGCCGGTATATGTCTTTTGTGAAAGTAAACCTTTTTTGCTCCTGTCATTTTTTCGATTTAGGTCTTAGTTTTTTGACGAAAAATGTGTTTTTGGTATATTTTTATTGATATTTCAGATTGGAACTCCTCCTTCAGTTTTGATGCTAGAACAAAAACAAAGACAGTTTTAGAACCCTTGAAACATTTCTAACAAACTCAAATTCAGCTTTGTTTCAAATTCGAATTATTTCTATTTTTTCAAAAATTTTCAAAAATTTCAAAAATCAGCAAAAATTTTTTCGGGTTTAGAGCTATATAATTCTTCAAAGAATTCGAATTTGAAACAAAACCGAATTCGAGTTAGTTAGAAATGTTCCAAGGATTCTAAAACTGTCTTGGGATTTGTTTTAGCATCAAAACTGAAGGAGTTCTAATTTGAAATATCAATATCAATGAGCAAAAAAAATTTTCAACTTTTTCCTGATTTTGACCCCATATATAAAAAGAACAAATGGAAAATAGAAACAAAGCCGAATTTGAGTTTGTTAGAAATGTTCCAAGGATTCTAAAACTGTCTTTGGATTTGTTCTAGCATCAAAACTCGAGAACTAGTTCCAGGATGAATGTTGAAAATTCGAAGTGTTGGATATAAGCAAAAAAAAATTTTTGTTGAAGTGTAATATAATGAACAATTGATGTAATTGAATGCAGTTTTAATTTTTATTTCGATACTTTCCATACATAACTTCATATTCAAACTGTGGATTGTGATTTCAAAAAAAAAATTAAAAATTTTTCTTTTATCAAAAAAATTAATTTTTTTCTTATTTTCAGTCTGATTCTTATGAAATTTGACTATGATATGTAACCTTTGAAAAGAAACACAATTGATTCTATTCATTTTTTTGATTCAGGCCTTAGATTTTGGAAAAATTTGACATATTGGTTTTTAGGTATTGATATTTCACTAATATTGATATTTCAAAATGGGACTCCTCCTTCAGTTTTGATGCTAGAACAAAAGCAAAGACAGTTTTAGAATCCTTGAAACATTTCTAACACACTCATCTCTTTTTATATGTGGTCAAAATCGGGAAAATTGAAAGTACATCGGATTGATTGCCTACATTGTGAAAGTACATGTTTCAAATTAAAAAATGAGCTAATTGTACGTTCATCTACACACCAATACATAAAGAAACTTGCAGAAAACATTTAGAAAGGAGGTTTGAGAGCTATAACTTCAAACTTTCATAGATAAGTATACTTTAAAATTTCCCTAGTGTGGAAAAATATAATAAATATAAGTATTTCGGTTTTACACACAAGCAGACAGTAAATTTTGCATAGGAATTTATGAACTGACAAAAAATTATGTTAAGAGAGAAAGAGTCTACATAAAATACTTCAGGAAAATTAATTCTGGATGAGGCCGGCATAACTGGATCATTTTCTGTCAGCACGTGAAATGAGCATGGGCAAGCTATTCATTATTAATTGTTTTAAACAAAAAGTAAAATAACAGAGTCTTAGACCCATGAAAATTTGTTTTTGGTGGAGGCATAAAATTTACTCCATGCAAATATAATTTCTGCATTGGTTTCCATGCAAATTAAGTATAACTGTTTCAGTTAATAAACATGCACCTCGTTTTTTCTATGAAAATTTATTTCTATAAAGCATGGGATCTACCCTAGTCTATAATTTCAGCTGTGGACAATGCACATCACAGTGTCACTCGACAGTGCACTGTACATTAGGATATCTGGTCTGTTGGACACAGCCATCGTACTGGTGGTAAAATGTAAGGCTCTTCATCGTATCCCTGGGTTGTGATACCTCAAAAGCAAATGCAATCAAAATAAGTCACTTAGAATATTGGATGCATGTTCAGTAGAGTATGCAATTTGGAGTCTTTGTACATAAAATGAAACCTTTCTTAAATGACAAGTGCACTTCATATCAACTCAACAGTTTCTCTTACATTATTATATCCTCTCTCTTACTTTTTTTTCAATTTATATTTTTCATTAACACAATCCTTCCTAATTTCTTTACGGATTATCTTACAAATAAATGTAATATCCCTCTCTCTAAATCTGTCTATGTAGCATTTTGCTAAGTATTTTTTGTTTTGTTTTGAGAATATGTTATCTTCCTGTCAATTTTTAAATCAACACTTTAATGTGAATCTGTATAAAATGTAGTTAAATGTTTTCACAGAATTCATTGAAAATGAGCCTAGGCTCGAAACTTTTTAACCGAATGTTTTTAAGATGACTCTTTGCAGTTTCATCCCTAATTATTTTGCTACCCAAGGAAAACGTAACCCGAGTTTGAAGGAAAATATACACACCGCATTACCTTAAAGCTCATTTTCACTCATCTCTAATTACATCTTTCCATAATCTAGAAGAATATTTCATGAATTTAATTAATATTTACTTGACACTCGCCAGTTCAAACATTTAATCCTGAAATCTAGGCTATTTCTATAAAAAAGTTCACACAATATCTCTGAATATCTTTACATGCCCTTAGCACCAGAAGTATAGCTAGTGTCCTTATATTACTGAAGCATTCACGTTTTACTCGTATGTAGCATTACACTCACCTTTAGCTCAGAACATGTCATGACCTGTTCAAGTGCTGTCAACGATGCGAAGGTGAGGACGGCAGAGCCCAAGTCAGGAGACCATGCAATGAAGCGAAGGGAGGTGATTTGCAGCCCTTCAGTGTGCTGAGCCAAGCTAGAGAGCAGCTCATGCTGAGTTGTACTTGCTGGGAAGCCATCAACAAACGCAAGAACACCCTGGTGCCAAAATATAAAATATACCAATTGCACATGCCTTCAACATTCATTTCATCTACATATAACTCAACACAAAATTTCTTACACAATTACTATTCTCTTCACTTTATATTAACTTGCCCAACAGGAATTGAGTTTAGTTTGTAGAAAATAGTCTTAAAACTACATTAGCACCCATTTCAACATACCTGTTTTACAATAAAATGAAAGGCACAGATGCTTTTAAATGCATGTTAGCTTCATTCTTTCGACCAATACTATACCCCTTTTCACAAAAATTTCTCACCCATGTAAAATTCTAAAAATCAAAAATTTAGAAATAACATTATGAAGCCAGTTTTCCTCATGATACCCCAAACGTTACCAACGAATTAAGAAAAGAAACTAGAATACCCATTAGTTGTACAAAAAGAAATACTGACCTACCATCAAAAAAACAAAGCAAACCCAAGATTGCAGTGTAGTTCAAGTTTATTACAGGGTTTTGTAATTTGATCTCAATGGCCTTGAAAATATGAAATCCAATAATATAATTAAAATAAAAATTAATTTTAGGGCACTTTTTAAAGGTATGATATAAAAAATTGGAATGTTCGTGCAATGATCCCTGCTATAATGCTGATGAAGGTTACTAGAACCAAATCGGTGCTTCACACATCTTGTTTTGAGCGTATTTTGGGTCCCCAATGTAAATAGCAATACAACTGGTCTTAGCAAATTGAGGTCAAGCCAATGGCACAGAGGTTAGATGAAGTGCTATTTACATTGGATAAAACAATACGATCAAAACCAGATGTAAACATCTTTTCCATGAGTTTTACAAGTGGAACTTAAATCTACTTAAGTACATACACAAAGGAGAAAGGAATCTCAAACTATTAATGAATGGTTGCCATCAAAGAATGGGAGAGCTTTTCATCTCCCGAGCTGATGAACCTGATGAATAGAAAAGGTGAGGAGCGATATATTCACTCCCAAGCATAAACGTCAAAATGGAAAACGGGTATACGGGTCAGTAAGCAACAAATACATTTTGGATTAACAATAAGTAGAACCACAGTACGGAAAGACAATTTCTTTATGCATAAACATGAGTACAAATAAACATTTACATAGTGTAAAAATGAACACTTACATAATGTACAAATAAACAGTCTAACACAAATCGTTGAATACTTTTTTTGATAGATAGAGCATACAAACCTCAACTCCTGCAGGTATCAATGCAGGTAAGCTGTCAATGTCAATTTTCTTCCTAAGAAACTTGAAATAATTCAAGATAAATGCACACTTATACAGTTCACTGAAGTGACTCTCAGAGCTGACTTCTTCTAAAGTATCTTCACGCTTCTGTTTTTTCAGTTGCTCTTCACAGGTTTTGCTAAGACTATCAGAGTCACGAGCATTAATCCGGGGCATATCTGACGGTAATTTTGTTTTTCTGTCAGAGCCACTGCTAGACAGATGATCTTCTAGTCTTGACCGATGCTCCAAGCTAGTCGGACGCTCGTAGCTGGGACGTCCACGGTATTCACAGCTGGGTCGACCTTCGTGACGCTCATAGCTTGGCCGACGTTCGTAATGCTCATGGCTGGGTCGACGTTCGTAGCGTTTATGGCTTGGCCGACGTTCGTAGCGCTCATGGCTTGGCTGACGTTCGTAGCGCTCATGGCTTGGCCGACGTTTGTGACGCTCATGGCTAGGCTGACGCCTGTAACGTTCATGGCTAGGTTGACGTCCGTAACGTTCATGGCTAGGTTGACGTCCGTAACGTTCATGGCTAGGTTGACGCCCGTAGCGCTCATGGCTTGGCCGACGTCCGTAGCGCTCATGGCTTGGCCGACGTCCGTAGCGCTCATGGCTAGGCTCCCGTCCATAACGTTCATGGCTAGGCTGACGTCCGTAACGTTCATGGCTAGGCTGACGCTTGTTACGTTCATGGCTAGATTGACGCCTGTAACGTTCATGGCTAGATTGACGCCCGTAACGTTCTTGGCTAGATTGACGCTTGTAACGTTCTTGGCTAGGTTGACGCTTGTAACGTTCTTGGCTAGGTTGACGCTTGTAACGTTCACGGCTAGGTTGACGCTTGTAACGTTCACGGCTAGGTTGACGCTTGTAACGTTCATGACTAGGTTGACGTTCATAACGATCATGGCTGGGCCGACTTGTATAGCTTTCACGGCTGGTTCGACGTCCACGTTCATGTGTGAATGCTTCTGTGGTATTTTCTGCACGCTTTAGTTTTCCAATTCGTGAATCCTGAGAACCAATACTCTCGGACCTTTGTTTTGAAGTACTCGCACGTGAGAGTTCATCACCGCTTTGGCTGAGGCTCCGCTTGCGGTAACGATTCTCTGTTACGCTAGTCCTTACTTGATTAGGCAGCCTCTTGAACCGTGAAGGGGACTTGGGGGAACTACTTCTGCTACGTAGCTCTCTCAAAACCTCATGGACTAAATTTCTGATCATCTCTTTGGCTTTTTCAAATCTTCGTGCAGAACGAGATCTATTGGAAAAACAAGAATGATTATGATCAAAATGAAACAATGAAATTTTCAAACAAAATTGGCAAAGTGCAGTTGTTAAAAGTAACAGCACTGTTTATTAAGTGTGATGCCATCATAAGAATGAATTACAAATAAGAACCCATATTTTGCAAGTCAACTCACCCAGGAACAAATGAAGCTTAAAATCCCGACGTATTAGTGTACGATCTACTCATGACATGGAGTGGTGGATGACTACTTAATGTTATTCTTGTGTTACTGCAATTGAGACACTATTTCGATTACAGAAAATATGAACACTGATGTTGGACAATTTCCTGAGAGTTTAATTACCTTCCAATGTTTCTGAAAATTAACAAGGACGATTTGAAGAGAGCCCACTAATTGCTCTTGAAAGATGCTACAACCCTTCAAAAATATTTAAATCCAACATAGAAATCGAGATAAACATTTAATGGAAAATAAATTACTATTGCTCCTAAAGCATGCAAGCTAATAGTTATATTAATTAATAAGGACAGCATCCCCCTTGGGGATCCAGGATTTTGAGCCCATTTGAATAACAGAGATTTTTGCTGCAATATGAAGTGTAGGTCAGATACATCCTGTGAAAAAATGAGACTCGTACATTCACTCGTTTGCTCGCTATGGGGGTTTGAAAAATGGGGGGGGAGGGGAACTGGTATTTTATCATGTTACACCTCCCCCTTGGCTCTTTCTTCACAGCACGACATTGCTATGTCATCTCCTATGTCTCTGTATTACTCTATAATGATTTCACGGGACTAACCTGAACCAAAAATTTTAAAAAAATTTCAATTAGAATTGTCCACATATATTTTTTTTACTATAATGAAAACCTCGGACTTTGGGGTTTCAAAATGCTTCTTCTTCAATAGTTTTTCAGCTACAGTGATGATTTTGGTATCATTGAATGCGGAAAGACAAGGGCTTTCCAAAATAAATGAAAAGTTTTTCAAAATCAATTTTTGTTCAAAAAGAAATACTGACCTACGTCATAACATTATGACATCATAAATCCAAATTTTTTCGAATAACAGATTTGCTCTCTAATTTTTAATTTTTTTTATTCAAAACTGGAAATTTGGGGAAAAGCATTTAATTTTTTTGGAATGTCCACGTCTTGCCACATCCAATGATACCAAAATCATCACTTTTACTCAAAAACTGTTGGAGAAAATGTATTTAAAAAAAAACTAAAAATCTCGTTTTCTATGAATATCTCGTTTTCTATGGGGAAAATCGCATTTTTTCACGAATGACAAATGATTTCAAATTGCATTTTCTATCAGTATGCCAAATTTTATTGCTCTAGGTTCAATAATAAAGAAAAAGGTCCGGAAGGGGGCTGCTGTCCTTAATTAATTAAACCAATGACGACGGTAATCCAGAAAGTAAAGAATGACTTAGTACAACTAAACAAGCATGAAAGCTATCAACAAAACAATTGACTTAAAAAGTCGGGAAGACTGTCCTATTTTTAATTAAATCACAACTGCAGTAAGGTACTCATTGTAATGTGGAACTAGTTTTCCAATTCCAACATTACACACTCCTGCTGAAGATCTGTTTGCCAACTTAAATTCCTCCAGTTTTAAAGAGACATTAAAAATCTAGGAGCCATATCCAGACTATAAGGATGTTCAAAATTTTATTCTCTAACTTTTTCTTTCAACTAATCCATGTACTCTATCACCACATACGTGCTCAATTTGCTTAAAAATATTAACAGGCCAAACATTTAGCTCATTTAGAAAATTAATCACTCTGCGCACTTCACATTCAACAGAACCTTATATTTGAGCTGCGATTTTGCAAGGTAACTACACAACCATGAAGCTCGGCAACTCTTAGGCAGAGAAAGGAGCTAACTTGTGCTCATGCGAACATCGGTGAGGGACCAATGTTGAGGATGATGTGCAATGGCTCATTACATTCTGGATGACCTTTATAATTTTAAACTCATCAATAATACTCAGCCCATAACATTGCCCTGAAAGGGTAAAAAAATTATACACTTTGATACTCAAGAATGAAAGGTACCAAAGTAAATCTCAAAAACAAAAATATTCACTAACCATTCTCTTAAAAAGCTATTTTTTCAAATTAAAAGTCAAAGTAACACAGACTAAATGTGCATTCTCTCGAGTGGGGAAATATGGGAAATTAGAGGCAATTGAAATCTCATCACAGAACATCAGAAGAAGCAGCAGTGCTAGTTTCTGTTCTAATGATGCAGGTTATAAAATTGAAATGAGCATTGCTATATACAGAACCTAAGTTTAATAACTGCTTTTCCTCCTTTAAGTATCATTAAACTTAGATTTAAATTTTTTTGTGAGCTATGAAAAGAGAAAAATTCTTTTATTATAGCATGAAGACACACAAGTAGTAAAAACTTCAACTTACTTGACGAGAAAATACATTCTGCCATCTTCATCAGATTTGAGTATAGGACACACAAATGTCTCCTTCTTGATGCTTGAAGTGCCAGCTAACAATAGGGCTTGCAGCTTCTTACTGGTTATGCCTTCAGTCATTGGCAGGTACATGGCTTCGATCTGCATTGAAAAGGAAAATTTTAATTATTCCTGTACTTGCTCCATATGCAAGATCCTAAAAGTTGGAGGCTTTAGGAGTAAAGAAATCTCTATCAAAGCTGATATATACAAAAACTTTAATCCAAAACCTTCTGAAGGCAACAAATTACTTGAAAAGCTAATTATACACATAACTTCATGACTCATAAGCAAGTAATATATAAATGCCACAGCATTCAATTATACTTGAAAAACTTTAGCCATAATTATTGCTTTTGTCACTTTATATTTAAGAAACTCGACGCCAAAAATTTTTGAGTTAAAGATAACTGCCCATGTTTGTTCAGCATCATTAAACTTAGATTTAAACCTTTTTGAAAGACATGTAGAAACAAAAAACATGGCAAACAACCTTGAATCCAGTACCAAAATTCATCTATGGAGGTCGTCTGCATGTGTGCTAGATAGTCAAATATATAATTTCTTATGCTTTTAGGTCAAAACACTGCATGTTTGGTTTAAGGACACCGTCTGGGTAGAAATTGGGATTAGTGTTGATTTTCTGTTTTTATATGCATCTTATAGAGGATTTTCTTGCGCTTTTATTGGTACTTCCCGCTTACGTCTACTCCGAATGGTACGCCCCCCAGAGGGGGGAAAGCGATGGGGGTGGCGTGACCTTGAACCCTCCCCCCCTCATTATCGGGCGTCAATTGAGGGCATTTCTCTGTGGCAATGGCAATATAGTTCGTTCATGGGCTCCTCAATGTGCTTTCATTATTCAAACAAAACATTCCAACGCTGAATAAATATTTTTTATAATTTTTGATAAATTTCAGAATTTAGCTGTTCTGCCGTATCTATGATAACGCAGCTTTCATTCATAGCTCGATGACAGCTGCAGTATCATAGCTACGGCTATGGCAAGCACAACAATCCAAAGGGCTTGAAAAGAGCTACAAAACAGAGGAGTTGACTTGAAAAAAAAGTATTTTGATCCAAAAATTTTTCATTTTTTCAAAAAAGTGGTTGTTTTGAAGAACTGCACGTATTGTCTTTTGATGCTGATTTTTTCTCAGAGTTCCAGAGCTACAGCAATGTAAATTATATCAATCAAAAGGGCTTAAAAAAGCTACAAAAGCTCAAGAGTTCATTGTTGAAAACTTAGTAGTTCAAAAGATAAGAAGAAAAACAATTTTTTACGTGAAAAAACACGTTTTTAGGGAAACTTGATAATTGGATTCTCAAATGTATCTTCTTCCACAATTTTAGAGCTACAAGAATGGTTTATATACCATTCGATAGGGCTTAGCAAGGTGTATGCATACGCAACAGAACTTTTTGATACATCTATTATTTAGAAAAATACATGACATGAAAAAAAATTGAAATAAAGGTCATCTTTTTTATATAAAAAGTTCCCAAAATCCACAAAAAGAAGTTACCAAAATTCCCTATTGCGTATGGTTATATAGACATATAAGCAATGTAAAAACGAAGTACTGGTTTTGTAACTTCAAAATTGTAGAAGATAGATTTTAAAAAAAACCTATTTTATCATATTTTTCGAGAATAAAAAAAAAACCCAGAGCAGATACAAATATTTTGTCCAGGTAACAAATGATCTATGCATCATTTCACACCTACTGTGACAATTTCAGAAAAATCCATCTGTAAATAACGGACTTTTTTTTACCCAGACGGTGTCCTTAAGTTAAGATAGAATAACATGGAAAGGGGTAGTGAGTTAGGCTTCTCCATTGAAATTAAGATTTAAAAATAATTAATATAAATCAATAATCTTGAAGAGACAATGAGTATTATTGTTTTCATAATTATTTTATTTATAACTTCACTTCCATTTCTGCATACTAAACCAGACAGCTATAAAAAAACTCAGGGATATCAAATCTTCAAATTAAATTGCTTCCATTCCCCTTCCCTGCCAGTACCTCATGTAGCCTACATCTTCCTAAGAATGACTAAGTTCCCTAAATGCACTGAAGGTGCATTTTAGGGACTTCAGTGCATCCCTGCTTAAAAGGCCAGTCAAAGTGAGCAGAAGCAACATCAGTAACAAAGAAAGTACAAACCTTTTCTTCAATGTCATCTGAATGGTGTATCTTGTCAGTATTCAATCCAAGTCTTGCATGAACTGAAGCCTTGGATGTCTGACTCCTCTCTTGACTGCTGTACATCTTGTCAGAGGTTCTTGAAGTTGAAGCATCAAAAAGAGGGTCGCTATCATCAAAAGAGTAGGAAACTTCTCGAGTACGGTTGGTGTGCCTCCACTCCTTATCTTGATACATGGTGCCACCACTCTCATAATCATACGAGTCCATTTCATTCCAGTCTCTTTTTCTTCTCCCTTTGCTCACTATATAACTGGGAGGCCCTTTGATTTCCAAAAGTTTTTCCCTCAAATCTCTCGACATGGATGCTATGATATGTACTCAGTAGGAAAGAATTATGTAAATTTTACACACAGAAAAATTCCACTCTGAAACAAAAACACCAATAAAATAAAAACTTGTAAGAAGCTCCATTCCAATCATGCTAATACATAAATCATATCAGATTGAGCCATAATTAATTTCTATTATGAAAACCTAACAGAGATTAAGTGCATTTTAGTTCTCCTCAAAAATCATAAAATGAAAAACAGAATTTGCAGGCCAGTTTCAAATAAGCCCTGATCAGGCAAGCCTAGCAATTTCAGTTTCATTCTTTAAAATGGATTTGATTTGCATGCACATTTGATCTAGTAATTTAAGAATGGTGGTTTACATACATTCTTGCAATAATAATAGCCAACTGCCTGAGTGAGCTCATATACATGTACAGTACTTTTCTTTCCCTTGAATAGATTTTTTTACACATCTCAGTTATTCTACAAGAAATCCTATACTGTTTTTATTTATTTAAAAAGAAGTTGATATCCACCACTGTTACTTATTTGATGATAAATTTACTTCAGCTACTGTGCAGTTTACAAAGCAAGCACACACTCATTTCATCAGCATCTAGCGAGTGTCTACACTGAGAACTTGCCCAAGTAGTGTGAGCAGTTGACTGTAGGCTGAATTAAAAGAGAGTGTGATACTGCACTGAATAGCTAGCTAAATCAAAAAGCTAATTCAATCAGGAAGCCAACTAAACTAAAATAAGGATCTCAGCCTTAGAAACCAACTAAATATTCTCTAATGCACCTAACAAACCAAGTGTTTAAACTAAAATAAAAGCTAAACAAACTGAAGAGCTAATTTTTTTTTAAAGATAATACAACTATGGATTACAAAAATTCAGCAGTGCCTTGAAATAACTTACCCACTCATTTGGGTTCAAATGATTGCTTAGATTAGATAAGTTAGTTTAATCCTCAGTAATTGCAACAAAGTTTAATTATTGTGCTCCTATAAATTGGTCTGAAAATTAAATTGCATAATATGCAAAACAATGACCACAATATTTTGAACCTTTCTCCTTTGATAGTAATCAATCATTCAAGTTCTATGAGCTTAATCAAAATATTCAAGAAAATAAAAACATCTTAGAACAAAGAGAGACCAGCAAAACACTTATCATGAATGTACCTCAACTCTGAGTCTCTGACTACTGGCGCGTTTGATACGCTATCCAACTTTGTCTTTTTCAAAATCCGGACGAATCTTTCAAAAATCATTCTCAGCTTCCTCTCACTGTTGAGTGAAGCACAGCAAAAGTTGAAAATATTTGCATTTAGAGCAAAAATTTGATACTATGTTATTGAAACTATTATTATTATTATATAAAAAAGTTTTAGCCTCCCTTAACCACAACAAAGATATTCTAAGAGAGGAAAGAGGAAGGCACCATTTAGTATGGAATTGAGGAAATGCAGAATCTCTGCACAAAGTGCACAGAAACAGTAAGCTAAGAAAGAAGTTCATGAAACAAGAAAAAAGTTGAAGAAGAAAGTAGTCTATGTTATTGACATAAAAGCTGTGACTTACAAGAGCTTGTTGAGTCTTGGAAGATAAAAATTAATTTTTTATTCAACCAAACTCGTATGCACAGTTCAGTGGTGCAGCCAGCCAAAAATTTTGGGGGGCCCACACATCATTTATCAGCAATTTAATTTAGTGATGTACCGATGTATCGGTATCGGCAGTATTGGTCATTTTTACTGGTATCGGTATTGGCAAAATCTGGCCGATACTTTCCAATAACACTTATTTTATCATAAAAAGGTCATAAATCGTGAAAGTAAAAGTATAATTAAATAAACAGCCTATTCATACCAAGTAAATTAGTTAGCTAACTGTTGAATTACAGTATTTATTCAGGCCCGGTAACTGAGTTAACTACTTCAAATTCCCGATGAGTCACGTACGGTCAGTAAGTGAAAGCTGTGTAGCTTGAATAGTTAAAACACAGTAGCAACATAAAATTATTTTACTTTTACAACTCAATCCTATATAGTTTGGCCCAACTTCCATTGCTTAATGCATGGAACAGCCTAACAAAAAATCAAACCAATGAAATAAAGTTTAAGGTGCATTTAAAGTTTTTGGGCACATTAAGTACATTTTAAATAATTCACTATTGAATGTATTTGATTTTGTTATTTTTTCTCAACAATAAAATTAACATAGCATAAGCAGTTTTATTATTCCTAATCAAAAACTTTATTGTCAATATTGTTATAATATTAGATATATTAGTAAATAATTTCATTATAACACCCATGCAGAGCTAATAACGGTTTTATATTAATATAATTGTAAAATTATCTGCATTTCCAAGTATCGGAGTATCGGTATCAGCCAAAAAACGGGCATCGGCTTCAACCAAAAACAATGGTATCGGTACATCACTACGGGTGGCATAAAAATTGTGAGAACAAATAGGATAAGTGCACTGCATTCAAAGCTTAGGAGGCATCATCTTTGTTGTCATAGGTTTTGACACCATATTTGACAATTTTCCTGCTAGATAAATTAAAGATGCTAAAAATATTAGCAGTGTTTGACAACCAAACCTATATTGCATAGGTTTATACTTTCATACACATTGTATGACACTGTAACGAGTTCTGGTAGTGATTTTTTGTTTTATTGTGATTAATAACACAAACACATTCTCAACATAGAAAAATTTTTCAAGTACGTTTCCAACATAAATATGCTGTATGATTTGTAGAAGTTTGCTTTGGTAAAAGCTTGTTTTTGTTTCAGATTTCATTGGCTATTAGGCTACCGCTATTTTCTATATTTTCATTGCTTTTTGAACAAATAAAGTTCCCCATATGGCATCACGTAAGGTTTGAGAATCATACAGACGAGGGCTCTACTCCAGGCTGTTGCTACAGTGAAGGCAGAAACTCTTTCACTCTATAACTCATTCAAAACTTGACCAAATTTTTCATGGTGGTCTACAAGCAGTCCTATTGTAACTAGGTGAATGAAACTGAATACCAATATGTTAACATGTTGACTGTGATTGCTCATATGCCAAACTTCCTTAACAGACAGGAACAAATTTCACTTCTCAAATCAGTTTCGCACCAACCGTTGCTGCGATAGGCGAGTGGCTCTATGTACATTAGACTGGACATGTTGTTGAGAGAAAACCCGTGGGATATTTTTGTAACACAACGTACCAGCGCCGAGAAAATCTTGCAGCATTGGAAGTGAGAAAGTATTGTACCACATCTCTTTGGTACTGTATTGGCCCACTACGTAGATCCAGCTTAGGTGAATTGGCTGTGATACGTTGTGTTACAAATATGGTGCACTGATTTTTTGGGTACCTACGGTTGAGCTGTGCCTATTTCTTGCAAAAATTGAAATAATATATATCATCTTCCTAACAATGTATCTTGATATGGGTAATAAGCTAGTATACAACCCTCAACCCAGTCTATACAACCCAGTCAACCCTCGATAAGACGGACCACGGTAATTCGGATATCGGAAATGATGGACGTCGTCCGCAGTAAAGGGGAGTTGTCCGCGTTACTGGCATTAGTGACGAAAGTTGCCAATGGATGGCACGCGCATCGGCCGCCACCGCTCCCACCATAATTCAGTTTGTTTACCCCCACCATATTCGAATGATAGTGCTGTGTTGCTGTGACTTTTCATTGAATATTTCTGTGTTTTAAGCATAATTGAAATTTCTGTTTTTCACCATGTCGTCAAGAACTAACGATAGGATAAGTGCACTGCATTCAAAGCTTAGGATGCATTTTCTTTGTTGACATAGGTTTTGACATCATATTTGATAATTTTCCTAAGAGGAGCATTAAGGAAAAAAGTGACATTATCTGTGACCCAGGAACTAGAAATGATAAGAAAATTAGAGGCAGGTGCATCTGTAGCAAATATGTCTTGAATATGGAGTGAAAAATATATAGGCATATCAGTTATTCCGGACAATCGGCTAATCCGGACCACCCTTCCCCCCTAGTAGTCCGTCTATTCGAGGGTTGACTGTATTCTTATAACTCAGATCCCATATTTTTTTTCAGAAATGAATAGTGCAACTTTCTACGGGCAGAAAAAAGCTGCAGTTATGGATGAGGATGATGAAGATGAATCATCAGAAAGTGAATTCTTACTTGATAAAAGTGATGAGTCCGTTCAAAAATGGCTCATCTTCAGATGATTCGTATGAAGAGGAAGAAGCCGATGACGTGTTAGATGATGAAAATTTTGATGATAGCACTAACTCAGAAGCCAAAGCTGTGCAACCCAATTGGAAGCTTGTAGCTGCATCAACACGATCATTTTTTTTTTACCAGAAAGAAAGAAATGTGTCTACAACCTACCATTGATCCAGAAAATGGGAAACCAAAGCCGATTGATCTTTTCACAATCTATTCATTAGCAATGATGTGTTCAATCACATCATATGTGAAACTAATGGATATGTTTCTCAATGTATTGCCAATGCAACAATAACTTGTACATCTGCATTGAAAGATTGGAAAGACACCACACCCATTGAACTTAGTAAGTTCATTGGACTTTTAATATACATGGGACTTGCTCCCAAGAAACAGGTACTACTCTATTGGTCTAAAAGAGCCCTCTATGAAGAGCAATTTGCACCCCAAGTGATGTCTCAAGACAGGTTTCAAATGTTGCTAAGATTGGTTCATTTCAACAACAATGCTGGAGCACTTTCTCAGCAAGACAAGCTACACAAAGTTTGACCTCTTGTCAATATGATGTGTAGTAAATACCAGGAAGCTTACAAATCAGGACCAGATCTCGTCATTGACAAGAGTATGATTGCATTCAGAGGACGGGTTGGAATAAGAGGTTAATATTACTGAGATGCAACTAATCGAATTTTGAAAAAAATTTTGCCTAAAACATATCAATTACATCAAAATAACTTTTTTTCCATGGACTTTTTGGGACAAATGAGTATTTACCGAGTTATAGCGGTATGTTAATTATCGTCTTTGATGACAATGCGCTTGAATAAACAGCTACTCATCGATTTTTTAATTTTGTTGCTTGAATCATGGTAATAACTTCGAAATAAACAACTTTTCTTCCATACACTTTTTTCGTCAAATGAGTATTCAACGAGGTATAACGGTAGGTTTGGTTTCGTCTTGACGATCGCGCTGGAAGCGAGACGGCATTGCAGTGTTGCCATCAAACGCGCTCCTTGAATTACTTCCCGCTTCAAATACTGGAGCTGCAGTCAGTAATTTACCACTATAGCTTGTTAAATACTCATATGGCACAAAAAGTGCATAGATGAAAAGTTGTTTATTTTGATGTAATTACCATGATACAGGCAAAAAAAACTCAAAATTTGATTAGTTGCATCACAGTAACATCAAGGGCACGGTTTGGGTCTATTTCCGGATCATGGTCATTTTTCGGTTTATGGACTCATCTTATAGAGATTTTCCTTGCGCATCCAACAATATAATTGGCTTTCAAGTACGCCAATTGGTTAGTCTTCTGGACGGGGTTAAAGGCGCGTACTAGTGTTACCTTGGGGTGCGCCAATGGATGGGTGACCTCCCTCTTCCCCCCCCATTACGAGCCAGTATTGAGCGTTTCTCTACGGGAATAGCATGAGAGTTCACTCATGGCCTTACTTGAAATGCTTTCGTACTCAAACGAAACATTCTATTACTCAGTGATAAATTATGATGGTGTAATTGAGTGTTTGTTTTGAGTCCGGCTGCTGAGTTATCAGCTAATTAGCTGGCTATGTAAACATAAATGCCTCCTGGAGTTTTAAAGCTACAGGAATGGAAATTATATCAATCGAAAGGGCTTAAAAAGAGCTACAAAGCATTACAGGTAATTGAAAAAAAAATTTGCCAGCTTTGAAAAAAGTTGTCGAAATTTAAAAAAAACGTTTTGAAACTTGTATTTATTGACTTTTGATATGGATCATTTCCCACTGTTTTGAAGGTACATAAGAAGGTACAGAATCGCTGATAAGACTCAATTCAAAAATTAGTAAACAAATTTTTTTTTGGAAAAATGGCTTTTCTGAAAACTTACTTTTTGATTTTTGAAAACCTACTCCTCCCACAGTTTTGAAGGTACAGAGATGGCGAGCATACCAATCAATAGCGCTTGAAAAGAAAAATAGATCCGGTGCAAAAGTTTTTTTAATTTCAATTCACCTTGAAATTAGAAGCAAATTATTCAAAAAAGTTGAACAAGAGGTCATTTTCAGGGAAAAAGTTCTCAAAACTCAAAATATCAAATAATCGAAAAACTTTTGCACCGGATCTCAGGACAAGACAATTAGCTATCTAGAAAATATTTTCTCAGTTCTGTGAGTTCAAAATTGTAGGAGTAGGATTTTCCGCAACACCTGTTTTTACATGTTTTTTAAAAATAATCTCATTCATGTATGGTTACAAAAAATACATACAAATAAAGAAAAATATTCATAACAATTTGCACCTACGGTAGATATCTCAGAAAAATCCACCGAAAACTTTAGACTTTTTTTTTACCCCGAACCGCCCCCTTAACCGAATAAGGCAATACTTACCAGGAAAATTGCACATGTACGAATTGAAGCTCTACAAGATTTGTACACTTTAGGCGTATATGTAGAATTTTAAAATTCATTGTGGAAGACAAAAAGAAACGGACGGTCTAAGCGGAACAAAGTCGTTGACTGTCGTCATGGCAAAAAAGATTTCGAACAAAGGATCAGCAATTTTTGCAGATAACTATTATACCTCAGTTAGATTAGCAGAGTACCTGTTGATAAAGAAAACCTATGTGTGGAACAATTAAAAAACGAACCAAAAACATCTTATCAAGGACGTTGTTGAAGCAAAGCTGAAAAAGAACGAAATGAAGCACCTGGAAACTGGTGGCATTAAAATTTGAAGTTAAACGGCGGCGACCGTACCGGGTGGCCGCCATTTTGGAACTGATGTAAACAAAGTCTTCAGCAATCTAGTCTTGCTAATATTTTTTGGTTATAACCTTTTTAGTGTTTTTAACTAAAACATCTTAGAAGTTGGCTCAGGCTCCGCGGGGTCGGAAAATAATAAGTTACGCCATCCATTGCAAAAACAATAACTTTTCCCCGCTGCGGCATTGTTGGAACGCCATCTCCTTTGTGCGCGAAAGCCATTCCACATCATAACTTCAAAGTTAAATAACTCAAAAATAACACATCAGCGAGCAGAATGTCATTCATGTAAAACATTTATAAATGGGTTCCTTGAGTGATTCTTTTGGAATGGAATTCTTAATTTTTGTGAGGCCCCTAAAATACATATTAACCAAAAAAACTTTTTTCTGATAATTCATTGGGTTGGGTTGGTCACGCTTTGGTAGGGTTAGGTTGGTCATGCTTCAGTTGGGTTAGGCTGGTTCCGCTTTGGTTGGGTTTCTTTGGGTTGGGGTACCATTGGCTTTGGCTGGTGGAAGTTTTGGTAAGTTTTGCGGGTCTTAATCAGAACCGCACCTTAGTTGAGTTACGTCACGTTACCCCTATAACTCGTTGAATACTCATTTGCGGCAGAAAGTGCATAGTAGAAAAGTTGTTTATTTTGATCTCATTACTATAATTCCAGCAATAAAAATTTGAAAATCGATTAGTTTGTTGTTCTAAAAATTTACCAATAATATTCATTCAAAAAGAGTTTACAAAATGATTTGAAATGTTATTCCTTTATATTAGTGCCTATATGAACAATTAACCTAGTGGTACACATTTGCCCCACTCCATAGCCAATGTATTAAAAATCAAGGCTCTATTACATCATGTTTAGTACTTTATTCGGTAAATGTTGATGATTATTTGAGAATCGATTATCCACTTTTCAAATGCTAAACATAGTAAATTAGATCGAAATAAACAAGTTTTCTTCTATGCCCTTTCCGTCATAAATGATTATTTTACGAATTATGGCGGTAGGTTTAGTTTTGTCTTTGACAAAGAATGCGCTCAAATAAACAGCTACTGATTGATTTTCGAATTTTTGTTGCTTGAATCAAGGTAATAACATCAAAATAAACTACTTTTCTTCCATACCCTTTTTTTTGTCAAATGAATATTTTACGAGTTAGCGCGGTAGGTTTAGTTTCGTCTTTGATAACGACAAAACAGGAAGCGAGACGCCATTGCAGCGTTGCCATTTGCTGGGCCAAATGAATTACTTCCTGCTTCAAACACTTGAGTTGCGGTAACTAATTTACCGCTATAACTTGTAAAATACTTATTCACGACGGAAAGTGCCTAGAAGAAAACTTGCTTATTTTGATCTAATTAACTATGTTAAGGCACCTAAAAATCAAATATTGATTCCCAAATAATCCTCAACATTAACCCTTTATTCCATTAATGACAATTGAATATCTCATCTAAAAGTATCAGATCTTCATTTCAAAGCCATTACACTATAAAGTAATTATTCAGATGGTGTTAAATGGTCATCATCCTTTATTAAATTAGCATTTCTATTATTCTTTACTTTTTCAAAAGAAGAATGGCTTGTTACCAATAGCCACTGAAACTAACATAAATAAACTTTTGGGTTGTTTATCTTTTTTCTTAACTGTAATTAAAAGCGATCAGAAAAAAATATACTTCCGATTGAATACCATTCCAGTAATTTAAAACCAAGCAAACTTAGCAAGGTACTTTACACAAAGCATCCACTGATGACTGCAGTCTAGCCCAACCGTGAACCAAGTGTAGGCAAACAGCAAATCTTAATCCTCGTAGTTGTCACGTAGCCAAGTATGAAAAGCAAGCTCTGACAGCCCTTTTAATTCATTCGTCTATGATTCTGTTATCTGTATTACAATACACGTTCTTGAATCTGGTAGCAGCACTCACAGTAAACAAATGTAGCTTGAATTTGAAGGCCGACAGCATCGGGGCCTTTGAAACGGCATACAATTCCCTCCACAATTTTCACACAAAGAGTTCAGCGCCTGGTACCCGACTTGTCCTCTAAACTACTCAGGATCTGCCAATCCTTGTCACAAGCTGCCATTGGACGACCTCACTGGGATAAGCCAGTGTGTCAAAACACCAGGACAATGTTTATTTTAGGTTCGGCACGGAAATTAATAATTTCGTTGCTAAGAATCACTGAAAGAGCACATTTAAAAACCTTTTACATGAATGACATTCTGCTCGCTGATGCCTTATTTTTGAATTATTGAACTTTGAAGTTGGCCGTCGCGCGTCAGATTAAGCGACCGCGCCAAGCAGAATTTAATTAATAACGGAAGCTAACCCCCTATTCCAAACGTAAAGAGGTTGGGTCGTGAGGGCTAGCCACAGTTCTTCTAGTGAAAATTATAAATAAAGCTTCTAACCCACCCATTAGGGTGACGACCGCAATCTTGTTTACATCGGGTCCAAGATGGCGGCGCCCATTGCCGCACCTAAAATAAACAATGACCAAACACCACTCCCAGGCATATTGGGTCATTAATGACCACTCTACCTGACTGGCTCATTCCAGTCACAGTCTCTTACTCCAGGCATGCACAAGAAACATTTTCAAAGCTTCAATGATACTCAAATTACACTCCTGATCCAATCCAGCAAGACAGCTCATACCAAAATCATGTTCAGCACATCTGGCATACCACTCATTCTCTCCATACTGCTCAAACACCACATTCATGGAACTCTCTCTCTCTTACTCATACTTACTAAATTCCAGAACTGCACAAAATGCTGAATTGTTTCCTCTATTCCACTATTAACGTTACACTGCCGACATAATCTGTTATTATTCTCATTCCATCTCCATGTACGTCTGTTCACATTCAATGACTTACATCTTACAACAAACAAGAGTTGACATTCAAAACTACCATCATAGAACATCTCAAACTTAAGTTTGCTAATGATATTTATAATGACGCACGGATCAAACGTGGTACAGTCTCCCTTTCCCATTTTCGTCCGCACCGTGATATTGAAGATGTTTCACATTAGCCAAACTTTACACATCCGTCAAAAATTCTCCGCTCACTAGTCGCACTGAAATACAGAAATGTTATATGCTTTCTTACATTTTCACTGTTCCCTTTACCAATTTTACTGCTTGTGACAAGGATTGGTAGATCCTGAGTAGTTTAGTGGACAAGTCTGGTATCAGGCGCTGAACTCTCTGTGTAAATTGTGGAGGGAATTGTAGGCCGTTACAAAGGCCCCGACGCTGTCGGCCCTCAATTTCAAGTTCAAGTACAGGAATTTTAAGCTGTATGAATAGGAAAAGTGAACTGCTAGATATTATGAAGATGTGGGCAGAATTCAACATGACCCGCTCACAGGCAGGCAATCATAACTCCAAGTCGACGTGAATGCACGAAAGAAAGAGAAGATAAACTGTTTGTTCCAAAAATAAGTTGATACATGAAATGTATTGCAACCCAACGGGTTTCAAAATGCTTAATCAGAATGCCTTCAATTTATATAAACAAACAATACGAGGTATACAATAGACGTGTCAGAGGTTAATCATGTTATTGGGAGGAACAATAAAAATATATTCCTGTGGTGTCTGCCGCCGCTAAAGGGCGCTGCAAAGGTGTGCGAACCGGCTGAGTGAGACAGCCATCTCGCTGGCAGTCAGCGGACAGCTGCGAGCGTGGTGCAGTGTGCATAGAACAGCAGCAGAGTGAAGACGAGGCTAACGTTCTTGGCATTTGAATTGCGCTTTTGCGCAAACATTGAGGAAGTGATAGATCTGCGTAGTTGCGTAACAACTATATTAGTATAGTGAGGCAGTGAGAGAGCTGCGTAGTTGCAGGACAACTGGAGTTCTTTATGCGAGAGAGTGCTCGGCGACTCGTGGAGTGATTTTTTCGCTCCTGAGGGGAAGGGTTACGGCTGTATCACTAAAAGATCGTTCAGTGGGGAGAGCGTCGCACCTTTAGCACGGTTCTCCACCTGAGGACGACAGTGAGGAAAGAAAGTCCGAGTGCTTGTAGGCGTGCTACCCTCTCACTCGCAGCTTTATTTTCCGTTTAGAAACCACAGTTCTCTTAGATATTTTATCCACAGCAAGATAACTGGAAGTTTATGTATACCTTAAATACTACTGGCGAATGCTCTGATGGATCTTCACTACAAGTTAAAACAAAAGAAGAATTATGAAGTTTGGCTTGGTGCGCGTAATTCAATTATTCTTACTTATTTGTTTTAAGTATCCCAGTTTGACGTGCTGGTATCATCAAGGGATAGATAATTACGTTATTACGTTTGGCAGGGTCACCATCACTTACTGTGCCTAGGGCTAGGCACATAAATGCAAATTTAAATTTTGAATATAAGATTGACAGTTAGTTTGGCCCATTGACTCAGAAGGAGTGGGTAATCGGGTGCTCTACTGGCACCGAGGTCTTTCAGATCCCTTGCACAAATTTATCCTCTGGGGGACAGTGAAACAACGACTCGTCTCGCCTGTTTATTGGTCGCCTATGGATGCCGTGACTACGGTCTGTAGTGATCGCCATCAGCCGCACCTCAGTCTAAATTTCTTAAATTATTAAAACCATCTTCTAAAAATTAAATAAAGCTAACATAATCATTCTTAAAATTTTAGATCACTATTTTCATTCAACATTACCCCGAAATCTATTAAAATTTGACCAAAAATATTTAAACATTTTTCGAGCGTCAGCTCGCATCGCGTTTTCACGCAGAACCATTTGCCAAGTTCCGAGAGATATTTTCAGGAGAGGCGTCATTCTGGTATTCGATGCTCCTGTGTTAAGTGTTTGGGCCCCAGAGGGGCAATTTTCTCTGGTGAGAATTAAAGTATTGTGTGTGACTTTGCTGTTCTACGGGTAACTATATTTATGTATGATATGTAAACTATCAATAATAGTATTGTGTATGTATTAAGAAAAATTGCCTAAATTTTCCAGAGTGCTAAACGCTTAGGATTTTCCTTGCCCAGAATTTGGGTTCCCCACAGGCCATGTTTCCTTGTGTATTGTTGTATATCCTATCTTAAAGTTTGCAGCAAACAATTCACGATTCAATGTAAAGCCATTTTTAGGGAGTTTTCCCCCTTTTGTTATTAAAATAATTTTATTCCAACATTTCAATATGATGGCATTTTATTCAGGCTAGAAATTCACTATTCAATGTAAAGCCATTTTTAGGGAGTTTTCCCCTTTTGTTCTTAAAATAATTTTATTCCAACATTTCAATATGATGGCATTTTATTTGGGCTAGAAATTCTCCTTTTCTTAAAATGATTTTTTGTCAACATTTCAATGTGATATTATCCCTCTCAAGGTTAGGATTTCTCCTTTGTATCAAAAATAATTTATCATGCCAAAATTCAGTATGGTGTTTGTTTATCAAGCTAGAATTTCCTTTTCGTTGTCTAAAATATTTTTGGGCCAATATTTCAAAATGTGTTTATGTTTTATCAAGTTAGGCTAGCACCAATTATTTTTTAGTCACAGATGTATTTTTCTGAATGCATCTAGTCCTGCATCAATTACCAATTATTGCCCCAACTGTGTTTCTAAATGAAATTAGGTAGATAATCAATTAGAAAAACACAAATAATTCTTGATTCTGAAGAATAGATAGTTAGTAAATTTAATTAAATAGTCATTGTACATTGTTGATTTCAGTTAGGAAAAACTGGAAACATGAGTTTTCTAGTTCAATTGCATTTAGCAAATGCTGTAGATTTTTTTACCATAATCGATTAATTAAGTGAGACCTAGGCTCAAGTGTTACTGCTCATGCCACCTCAGTTGTCCAGGCAAAGTTGCTGATGTGTTCAAGCCTCTAATCAATTGAATTGGAATAGTCTATTGATCGCAATGGTCTCATTAGGGTTTTGCCATCTCTTGTGTGTTCCAGTGTAATTAATTGTGTTCTCAAGTTTTGTATGTTTATTAAGTCAGATCTATTTAAGTTGTGGAATTCCCTTGAATTTTAGTCAATGTTTAAATGTCATTCGTGGGAAATGAAGCCATGATAGAGTATTTACACAATAGAGATTGTATCCTCGGTAGTTACTTACCTCAAGTCGAGTCACATAAATAATCATTCTTTCCTGATCATTAACTGTAGCAAGAATTCCTATCATAATCACTTTAGTGACAACTCTTACTATTGATTTTTGGTTAGGTCAATTTGTGTATATAAAAATGTCAATAATTAGTCGTTACTTGATTTAGCCAAATTAGGGTAATTATGCTTACCTCGGAAAGTCTCCGAATATTCTAAATTCCCAACTCCTGGAAATTCTAATCCAGAAATTATCCAACTATCTGATTTGGGGGTGAAATTTAGTTTAACCAGTAATTGGTCGCCCTCAACTGTAGCTACTTGTTCCTTTTACCTCTTGGCAATGGCGGCTACCTCCAGTGGTTGTTGTCATTATAACTCAGAGGATGCCTAATACTATTCTGATATGTATCCTCTCGATCAATGTTCTCTAAATCCTTCTTGTGCTCTGATCCTCCTCCTCATCTACCAATTCTGTGCACTTTGTGCATAGATTCCGCGTTCCCTCTACCCTTTTTCAAATGGTGCCTTCCTCTCTCCTCTCGTAGGACACCTTTCACGTTCAAGCCAAGGGAGACCAGGGATTTCTCATATAATAATAAATAATAACAATAATTAGACTGCACGTGCCCTCTCTGGCACAATTCCTAGCTTAAGTCAAGCAATCTTTATGACCATTCTAGCCTTAGTTAGGACCAATACAGCCAGCCCTCGATGGCGGCTTAGCGTAAACGTTCGAATTAAACACTGCCAACTCTTAAGATACTCATTGTAAATAGCAGTCAAAGCGTAGATTATTGGGCGGCAGACGCCTGTAATATTAATGAAGACAAACTAACTTACATTGCCTACCCAGTAATATTCTTATCTCATGTATTAATCTTGCACTCCAATCCGGAAATGTTCGTACACGACGCGTCACGATTATTAGTAACCGGAGAATACTAGTTGGGAAAGCAAAGGCAGGTAGGGAGATTCATGATTGTCCTTACGAGTACTTATTGTTGCGACTGCCTCGCCCTTGTTCAGGCGCCAGAATTGGGCCGAGGCACCCGCATGTAATCTTCTATTTGAGGCAATCCTGTAATTCAGCAGTAAAGCTCGCAGCCTGGCTTGCGTAGCGACTGTCTCTCCTTGTGTTATCATGCTTGAACAAGTAACCCAAGCCAATCTCCCGTACAGAAGATCCTGGGAGGCCGACACACAAACAATCACCTCCAACATTCAATCAACATCCCTCAAAACTCAGTTCGCCACACGGCAATCAATTCAACTAAGCCACACGGCTACCAATCAACCACCAAAAGCCTCAAGGCACTAGCAGAAAATAACTACCTCCTTCATATACTCATATAAACAAACTATTACCGCACCTGCGGAGTATTACACTAACAAATCCACTCTCGCCGGGATCCACCCCGGATTCCCTCGAGCCGCGGCACCTGCTTAAGTGCGGCTACTCACTGGACCCGGATCTCCTTCCTCAAGAAGTGGACCCCCATACTGCTGCCGTAGTCACGGCACTCAGAGTCGTCAAAATAAAAACCGAGGCGAGATTATCCAGTTCCGTCATTATCCTGCAGAGGTCAATAGTGCAAGTGAAGAAAATAGATGCCAGGAAAGCAACTCGAATTACCCAAACAGAAACCCCTTCTGAGTCAGATTCATTCATTTGTTATCAATTAAGTGTGCTCTACACCGAGCACTGGTGGCCCTTGAAAATAGTAATACACCCTCCTAGTTACCTGAGAAATTCTCTGGCTATTCCACCTTGGAAAATTCAAACTCAATTAGTTCCCCAATTTGGGAGAAGTTCAAAGTTCATAGGTCACTCGTTGGGATGATCCGCTTCTTGAGGTGGAGGTCTGGATCCAGTACGGGCGGCGTACTCCAACCGCGCGCCGTGGCTCGTGTGAATCCGTTGTGGGTCCAGGCGAGGACGATTATGTGAGTGTAGTAATCCGCGGATGCGGGTGATAAGTATAGCTTAATTAGGAGCTCTCAAAAGAGGCAGTACCTTGGTGGGGTAACTGCGTGTGGAGCCGTGTGGCTGAGTGAATGTGAGGAACTTCTCAAGTGAGTCTGAGGAAGGTCCAGATTTTTGGCTCAATAGCGGGGATTGAGGACTAGGTGGTTGTGTTTGTGTGTTGGCTCGTAGGTCCTTCTGTATGGGAGACAGGCGCTGGGTTACTTGTTCAAGCACAGTTAAAGAGGGAGAACAGTCGCTGCACAAGCCAGGCTGCGAGCGACTGCTGATTAACATAATTGCCTCGGATCGAGGAGTCTCTATGCAGCAGCCTCAACCGTAATTCTGGCGCCCGAATACGGCCGAAGGCAATCGCAATATTGACTAAGTCGTATGGACAATCTGAAATTCCCAAGTGCAAATTTCCCCATTTACCTAACCCAAAACTATACACCGAGTACTGCTAGAAGTGAGCACGGCATATCTTTTGACTGTCTCCAGCATGGAGTGCAAGGTCAGTCTACGAGATTAAAAGGTCGGTACTGGATAAGTCGACGTACAAGGGAGTTTGGCTGATTTAAGTAAAGGCTGTTGCAGCCCGATACTCTAGGGTACACTTACTAGAATACACAAGTGCTTTAGGTTTGGCAGTTGTTATTTTAGAACAGTTTACACTAAGCAAACAGTCAAGGACTGTCTGCACTAATCATAACTAAGGCTAAAGTTAGCTGGATCAATGCTAGCTTAACCCATTTGGAAAATAACAGGAAAACACCACAGAGCTTCAACAGCTAAATTATGAGTATCTAAGCATGAATTAGGTGAGACTCTTATGTTATTCACAATGAGTAATAAAAAACCATAAGGTTGCTCTAAGTTATCAAGAGGGATTAATTTGCCTAGCCAATCAGCAACACATGAAGGTAACAATGCTAAAAATCGCACTAGTCGAGAGCACATTAAAGCTTACTCGGAGGCTAGCAAGGCAAACAAAGGTAAGACAACTGTAATATAGCGAGTAGTGTAAGTTCTAGTTAGAAAGACCAAAAGTTGGCAACGCTCGAGAGAGCAACACTCGCAGCCAGTCTGCTAGTGATCCCGGGTTCGACAACAAGTAAATGTTGACCGAGTGTGTATATAATCACCTACTGTGGTTGGTATCTAACTTCTTAATTTCTAAACTAATGTACTAATTCTATTCTACCCTATTCTATATATATTCCCGTCTATCTCCGCTCTACTCTGACTAGCCACAGTACTGCACACTGAGTATTAAAGTTGAGGTATCCAAGAGGTGAGTGAACTATTTACCTAACTTGCTGTGTCATTGCATTTTTCTATTGATGTGTTATTCGTGTCTATGTGGAACCTCTACTGTGCTCTAGTGTAGGGTTACTAGAGTTACAACACTGGCGACGAGGATGAGATCATGGAAGCGTTAAGACGGCATTTTAAGCCGACACGCAACCAGATCTTTGAAAGGTTTAGGTTCCATAAGCGGAACCAGAAACAAGGTGAGAGCATTGCTGATTTTGTGGCTAGCTTAAAGGCCCTTTCAGACACCTGTAATTCCAAACAGGAAGTTCTAGAGGAAACCCTGCTAGACAGGTTCATACTGGGTGTGGCCAGTAATGATGTTCAAAATTGTTTGCTGAATGAAGCTGACCTCACATGGAAAAAAGCCGTGGATCTGGCAACTGCCAAAGAAACACAACTGAGGGAGACGGTTGTGTTAAGGCAACCTAATTCCATACTAAATGTGGGCCAGCATAGAGTAAAGCAAACTGCTATTAAGCCTCAGGGCAAAACTCAGGCTCAAGCTAGTCCCAAATCAGCATGCAGCGGCTGTGGTAATCTGCACTGACGTAGAGATTGCCCCTATAAAGACAGTGTTTGTCATGGTTGTGGCCAAAAAGGCCATCTTAAGAAATGTTGCTTTAAATTGAAAAATCAAAATTCTGCTAAAGGCAACAAAAATAATTTTGTGCATGCTATGCATGAGAAAAGGGGGAGGGAACACCACCCTAACCCTAATAGAACTAACAATGCAACCTGTGCAGACTACCCAGCTGCTAATCTAGGCTGTTATGGGGAGATTTTCTCAATAGCCGAAGAAATGAAACCCCCCATTAAAATGAAAATATTACTAAACAATACCCCACTGGAAATGGAGGTAGACACGGGTGCTGCCAGGTCTATCCCATCAAAAGCTGCTTATTGTAAACTACCAACAAAAACAAGGCCCGAGTTGAGACCTTCTGATGTTAAGCTTAGGACTTATGGGGGAGCGGAGCTAGTAGTTTGTGGGGAGATTAGGGCTAACATCCAGCGTGAATCTAGTGGTATGGTTCCTAAGCTAGCAACTATTGTGGTTGTAGACAGGGAGGGTCCAGCCTTGCTGGGTAGGGACCTGATTGATTCCCTTGGGCTAACTATAGTATCAAATAACGTCAACAAATTGACTACCTGCCCTGAAGAGTTAGCAAATAAATTCCCCGACCTTTTTCAACCAGGTCTAGGTTGCTTTAAGGGAAGGACTTTCAAAATAGAAGTGGATCCAGCCGTACCACCAAAGTTTTGTAAGGCCAGGAATGTGCCTTACACACTTAGACCTAAGGTGGAGGCAGAACTTGATAGACTGGTGCAGGAAGGTATCCTCACCCCTGTACAGTACTCCAGATGGGCAGCGGCTATCGTCCCTGAGCTCAAGGCTGATCAAAGCATCCGCATCTTGGGGACTACAAATTAACAGTCAACAGAGCCACTAGGCTTGATACCTACCCCATACCCAGAGTGGAAGATTTATTTAGCGGGTTAGCCGGAGGAGTATATACTCCAAGCTGGATATGTCTCAGGCATACGCTCAACTACCCTTGGATGAAGAATCCAAGGAGCTCACCGTGATCAACACCCATAGAGGTCTGTTCGCTTATAATAGGCTAAGCTTTGGCATAGCCTCGGCACCTGGAATATTTCAGCGTGCCATGGAAGGACTATTGCAGGGCCTCCCAGGAGTGTTCTGCTACCTGGATGACGTCCTGGTGAGTGCCACTAATGAGCAAGAACACAACAAGCGTCTCCATCAAGTCTTATCTAAACTACAGGAGGCAGGGCTAAAACTGAAAATGGATAAATGCCAAATTGGAGTGCCGCAGGTATCCTACCTTGGATACCAAATCGACAAGGATGGATTGCACCCCACTGCAGAGAAGGTAGCAGCAATCCAGAATGCACCAGCTCCTACTAATGTAACTCTACTGAGAGCCTACCTTGGGCTGCTAAATTTCTATAGGAAATTTCTAAAATCATCTGCAACTATGCTGGAGCCCCTAAATACCTTACTGAGAGACAAAACCCCTTGGAAATGGGATGCAAGTCAGGAGAGGGCATTCCAGAAGTCTAAACAAGCCCTCCTGGACTCCCAGACCCTAGTCCACTTCGACCCTCAGAAACCCATAGTGGTAGTGGCTGACAGTAGTGCGTATGGTGTGGGAGCGGTGCTGTGCCACCTCATTGATGGAATTGAACGCCCAGCTTTTTTTGCCTCCCGAACTCTAACAGCAACAGAACGCAACTACTCCCAGACTGAGAAAGAAGCTCTGGCTATGGTGTTTGCACTCAGGAAATAATGGACGTAGGTTAAGAAGACGAGACTCTTGGAGTTTGTATAATCAGTACACACAGCAGGACACACGTTTACATTACGAAGGGTAGCGGTGGAGTGGACTCCAGCCAAGCCCGAGAACTACGAGCAGAGATCCACAAGAACCATGAGCTCAGTTCTCAACGCATAGTGCTGTCTAAATACATTCTTACGCAAGAGCACTGTAACATTATCAGTATTATACACATATACATTCAAGGTGCTACATGAAAGGTTTCAACACTCCTTCTCACATTGAATGTGTGTCAGATGAGACCATTCCTAACTTCGTTCTTAGTCTAGAGAACTTTTCTATCGGCAGGTTCTTGGTGAATATGTCGGCGAGCATTTCGTCGGTAGGGCAATACACTACGTCTATATCTTTGTTACTTACAAGATCCCGTACATAGTGAAACTTAATATCGATGTGCTTGCTCCTCCCATGATATTTGGGATTGTTGGCAAGACAGATGGCTGACTGGTTGTCTTCGTTTATAACCATTGGTTCCATAGTCCCAAAATTTAGATCACTGAGTAAGTGCTTTAACCAGACAGCCTCTTGAGCCGCACCGGCAAGAGCAACGTATTCGGCTTCTGCAGTTGAGAGGGCTACACAAGTTTGTTTGTTAGATCTCCACGTAATTACCGAATTACTGAGGGTGAAACAGTAACCAGAGGTAGACTTTCGGTCATTTTTATCACCAGCCCAGTCAGCATCTGAATAACCAATGCAAGTATCAGAACATTTGCTATACAAGAGACCTAGTTTAGAGGTGCCTCTCAGGTACCTGAATATTCTCTTAACACACATCCAATGCTGTTCAAGAGGCTTGGAGCTGTATTTAGCAACATTATTCACTGCGAATGCAATGTCAGGTCGAGTTCTGGTTGACAAATACAAAAGGCTACCTACAGCACTTTGATAAGTGGCAGGGTCAAATTCGACATCATTTGGGGAGCATATCGGATTTACGTTTACATCGGCGGGAGTTGCAACAGGTTTACAATTATCAAAGCCAAATTTTGACAACAGAGCCTCAGTGTAGGCAGTTTGATTCAAGAAGACATTGTTTTTAAATTGTACAACACTTACACCTAGGAAGTAACTCAGCACACCAAGGTCCTTCATTTTGTATTGGGTAGAAAGGCTCAACTTTATTTGATTTATTTCATCACCAGACTCAGAAGCAATTATTAGATCGTCTACATACACCGCCACAATACACAGTTTCTTATCTTGAACACGAGTGTATATACAAGCATCACTCTTAGATTGTACAAAACCCAATTTCTTCAAATAGCTATCTAGTGTAGTATTCCAACACTTAGGAGCTTGTTTTAGTCCGTAGAGCGATTTTTGTAGTTTACACACCAGATTTTCTTTGCCTTTGACAATAAAACCGTCAGGTTGAACCAGATATAGTTCTTCAATCAGTTCTCCATTAAGGAAGGCTGTTGCAACGTCCATGTGATGGACTTGCATGTTGCATTTGGCAGCCAAAGCTAGTACTGTCCTGACAGACTCAAATCGAACCACGGGACTGAAGGTCTCGTCGTAGTCGATGCCATATTTTTGTGAGTAGCCCTGAGCCACAAGGCGAGCTTTGTACGAGCAAATGCTTCCGTCGGGTCCGGTTTTTCTTTTAAAGATCCACTTTGATTTGATAGGTTTTTTGTCATTAGGACACTCTACAAGGGACCATACTCTGTTTTGATTTATAGACTCCATCTCATTCTCCATAGCTGTTTCCCATAGTTTTGCTTCTGGTCCACTGAGTGCTTCTTGAACACAAGATGGTATATCAAGCTCTTTTTTCATTAAATACACCCATTCACCAAACCTATCAGGAGCCCGTCGATATCTGGCTGATTGTCTAGGCTGCACTCCCTCCATCCCAGCATCTGACTGTCTATGCTCCACCCCTCCCTCAGAGTCTTCTGGTTCTGGATCCTGAGGAAGAAGAGAAAAATTACCATCATTTACTTCTGAAGGCTCCTTCTCAATTGGCATCTGCTGAGATTCATTGAACATAACGTCTCTACTCAAAAATATCCTTCTACTGTTTATGTCATACAGACGATATCCCTTGGATCCACTTCCATATCCTACAAGAACACACGGTTTAGATTTTGGATCAAGTTTTTCCCTCTCATCTTTGGGGACATGAGCGTACGCACTGCAGCCAAAGGTTTTGAGGTGCTGTACGTTGGGCTTGTGTCCATTAAGGGCCTGATAAGGGGTCATATCATTCAATGCACTAGCAGGGCTCCTATTTTTGACATACACGGCAGTTGATATAGCTTCACCCCAGAATGATTTTGGTAACTTGGAACCAGACAGCATAGCTCTGACAGAGTCAAGAAGAGTTCTATTCATTCTTTCTGCAACTCCATTTTGTTCAGGTGTCTTAGGCACAGTTTTTTCATGGATAATTCCTTCCCCTTTTAGGAATTGTTCAAAGTCATTAGAGATGTATTCCCCACCGTTATCGGAGCGCAGAATTTTAATTTTGTGATCATAGTGATTTTCTACCAAGGATTTGAACTCCTGAAACACTTTGAAAACATCACTCTTATGTTTGATAATGTACACCCAAGTATATCTGGAGTGGTCATCTATGAAGGTTACAAAATACCTTCCACTCCCAAGTGATATGGGATTAAGCTGGCCACACACATCACTGTGGATAAGTTCTAAGGGTTGGCGTTTCCTTTTGTGATTTGTTTTGGGGAACGGAAGCCTATGATTTTTACCATCACAACAGTTTTCACAAAAAATGTTATCTCCACTCACAGAACAATCAAAACCTCTAACAAGATTCTTAGTGCCTAATTTCTTAAGATTATTGAATCCTAGATGACAAAATCGTTTATGCCACAGAATTTCATCAGAGGAAACGTTCATGCATTTAGCGGCTGAATTAAGGGTGCAATTAAGTTTATACAATTTTCCTACTTTACTGCCTAAGGCAATTAATTCATCGTCTTTATTTACAATCTTACATGAGCTTTCGTCAAAGTAAACTGAGTTTCCACTTTCTGTAATCTGAGGCACGGAAAGTAAATTGTAAGCTAAACCAGGTACATACAAGACATTCTTAACAACACAGGTATCTACTCGACCTTTAGGCAACAACACCATAACTTCAACATCACCTACACCAACACCTTGCAAGTTTCTACCATCACCAACTTCAATGTTAATTGGGCTAGATAGCTCATTCATACAAGAAAAATCATTCCTATTATTACACATGTGTGCTGTTGCACCGGAATCAATTACCCAACAATTATTGATATTTATCACAGACAATGCACCGAAATAATTTGTTTTACCTGCTACAAAATTGTTTTGGTTTTCTGTGTGGTTCCCATCTTCTTTCTTCAATTTTTCTTGATAGATCCAGCACTTGGTACGTAGGTGTCCCAATTTTCCGCATTCGAAGCATCGTGAGTTTTTCAATTTGGAGGTCACAAGGGATTTTTCACTGAAGTCTGAAGCACTTTGGTTTTTCAGTTTTGCTTCTTCATTCAGAAGACGCTCTGTCACAATATCCCATGACGGTAGTTTTTCATGAGCTTCCAGTGCAGTCACCAGTGTGGAGAAATGGTCGGGAAGTGACGACAGCAAGATTATTACACGACTTTCTTCATCAACTGCGTCATCAATCACACTCAAGGACTCAAATATTTCGACAAATGCTTTGAGATGAGTTTGTAAGTCTTGGTCTTCTTTTAGTTTCATGTTGTAGAGTCTTTTGCGTAGTCTGAACTTGTTAGACCAAGTTTTCTTCTGGAATGTATCTTCAATCTTATGCCATAGTTGCACAGGGTCAGTAGGATCACCCAACAAATAAAGTTGACTTGTTTCGACACCAAGCACAATTGTTGCAAGTGCACTGTCACGTCTTTCTTCAAATTTTCTTCGAGCAGTCTCGTCCGTAGTCTGTGGCATGGTTTCCGTTCCTCGAACCAAGTTCCACAGTTTTTCCTTCATCAGAATCATCTTCATTTGCAGCTTCCACGTAGGATAGTTTTTATCATTAAGAGCCGTGAGGCAGTTCTTTGCACTTTCACTTACGGAGCCTGCCATGTTTCTTTCTCTTTCACCGTTTCTGTCTCACACAGCACTAACAAATCACCAACTTCTGTTCTCGCTGTCCCGGGCTGTTTTTCGCTTCGGGACTTAAGATAACCTCACTTGATATTGCTTCATCGGAAGGTTTACTGTGCCCATAACCTAATGGACGTAGGTTAAGAAGACGAGACTCTTGGAGTTTGTATAATCAGTACACACAGCAGGACACACGTTTACATTACGAAGGGTAGCGGTGGAGTGGACTCCAGCCAAGCCCGAGAACTACGAGCAGAGATCCACAAGAACCATGAGCTCAGTTCTCAACGCATAGTGCTGTCTAAATACATTCTTACGCAAGAGCACTGTAACATTATCAGTATTATACACATATACATTCAAGGTGCTACATGAAAGGTTTCAACAGGAAATTCCATTGCTACTTGTGGGGACAGGATTTCACTGTGGTTACGGACCACAAGCCTTTGTTAGGACTATTTGATCCGGGTAGAAGCATCCCTCCGATGGCATCCGGGCGCATTCAAAGGTGGGCTTTACTACTGCAGTCCTACAAGTTCACCTTGCGTCACCGGTCGGGCGTGCTGTTGGGCACGGCTTATGCTCTCAGTCGTCTACCTTTGACAACTCCCGAGGAAGCCACCCCTATTCCTGCGGAATGGACGTCCTTAGTAAACTTCCTCGAGTCAGCTACAGTCACCAGCACCCACATCCGCGACGGCACCCTAAGGGACCCAGTACTTTCAAAGGTATACAAATACTGCCAAGTAGGCTGGCCTTCGACGGTAATTGGTGACCCTGATCTCGCTCCGTATACTAGGAGGCGAGACGAATTGTCCACACAAAATGGCTGTGTGCTCTGGGGAGCAAGAATTATTGTACCCCAAGCTCTCAGACAAGCCATTGTGGACGAACTTCACTCTGGCCATGCTGGATCATCCAGGAAGAAGGAGTTAGCTCGCAGCTATGTATGGTGGCCGCTGCTGGACAAAGATCTAGAAGAAACGACTAAGTCATGCAGCGAGTGCCTGAGCACTCGAGCTGCACCAACGAAAGCTGAACTCCATCCGTGGGAATGGCCTGCGAAGCCTTGGCATCGCATACACATTGACTACGCGGGCCCAATGGATGGAAAATACTATCTAGTGATCGTGGATGCACACTCTAAGTGGGTTGAAATTTTTCCCACATCTACTACAACCTCTAGCGAAACGATCTCGTGCTTGAAACACACTTTTGCGACATTTGGATTCCCAGTAACAATTGTTTCAGACAACGCAACGTGTTTCACATCGGCTGAATTCCAAGAATTTTTGAAGGCATGTGGTATGCGACATATTACGAGCGCACCATACCACCCTTCAACTAATGGACTGGCAGAGCGCATGGTACAAACGTTCAAGAAGAATATACGAAAGTCAACGGAACCCCTACGCCTAGCACTAGACAGGTTCCTGTTCAACTATCGGCTAACACCCCACACGACAACAGGTGTTACGCCCGCCGAACTGATGTTAGGCAGGAAAGTTTGCTCTCGTCTTGATCTACTTTGGCCATCAGAAGCAATCGCGTCCAAAGTTGCTCAACGCCAGGACGCTCAGAAAAGATACCATCCAGGGTCTCGCGCGGTTGACATTCCGCCGGAGTCACCTGTGATGGTCCGTCAATACACGCCGGGTTCCCCAAAATGGACCCCTGCTACAACCATTGAGAAAACAGGCCCGGTATCCTACAAGTGCCAACTGAAGGGGGGAGAGGTCGTTCGTCGACACCAGGACCAAGTTATTACCTGCTCGAACACCATCCCTGAACCCTTGGAACAACCTACGGAGAAAACCGTTGTGTTTCCACAACCTGCTCAAAATTCATACCCACCACCTCCGACCAATGAACCTGGCTCTGAAACACCTGATTACCCGATTCCCACCCAGGAGGCTAGGATGCACGAGCCTCCAAGTGCTAGCATCTCACGCAGGTCTACCCGAGCTCGGAAGCCTGTGGTGAGAATGGACCTTTAGGATTGACTATGTTGAATAAGGGGACTGGGGATACAAGGGGGGGGTTTCTAATTAAGGAGGGAGGGGTGTAATATAGCGAGTAGTGTAAGTTCTAGTTAGAAAGACCAAAAGTTGGCAACGCTCGAGAGAGCAACACTCGCAGCCAGTCTGCTAGTGATCTCGGGTTCGACAACAAGTAAATGTTGACCGGGTGTGTATATAATCACCTACTGTGGTTGGTATCTAACTTCTTAATTTCTAAACTAATGTACTAATTCTATTCTACCCTATTCTATATATATTCCCGTCTATCTCCGCTCTACTCTGACTAGCCACAGTACTGCACCTTGAGTATTAAAGTTAAGGTATCCAAGAGGTGAGTGAACTATTTACCTAACTTGCTGTGTCATTGCATTTGTCTATTAATGTGTTATTCGTGTCTATGTAGAACCTCTACTGTGCTCTAGTGTAGGGTTACTAGAGTTACAACAACAAAAATGACGAGGATGGCGCAGAATAGCAGAATATTTTGGCGCCCTATATTGAAAACTCGGTCGGACTCGGTCGCGGTCGGATGTGAGGGGAAATGGTGCGGTAATTGTTGAAATTGCAAGGGGGAAATAACCTAGCCATGCATAAAAATTATACTATCAGTGAATGTGTTTGCTACCTGTGGAACAACGAAAAGGAAAAAATAACTTTTGTCTTATTTCTGCTTAAATCAGTGCACTTTAAATGAAAAGCCAACGAAGCAGTGCTGGCAAGGGGTGTGAAATGGTGTGCTCAGCTTGGTCTCGAACGATAGGCCTGAGTGAAGTGTGAAGTATCCTTGTTCCCTCAGTCTCCCCTCACCGCGCCCGCACCCTCCCCCCCCCCCTTTCCCGTACACCTGCCTCCCGTCCTCTAACCGCTTCAGAGCATAGCAAAACCTGGACTTTTCCGCTTCAAGCAACCAAAGAAATTACGTTTGTTTTTGATCAATTTTTGGTAATGTCAAACCTCTCAGTTAAGTTTTTGTTCACTTCCTACGTGGCCGAGACGGCAAATGTGCACGAAAGAATTATTGTGTTTCGTACCTCCGTTTCACTACTGACACCGAATAGTTTGAATACACAGAAAGTTTGAAGTGAGCTACCAGTAAGAACAACGGGTGAACGAGAAGTTGAAAAACATTTACAATCACCAGGGAAAATACTATAAAAAGTGCACCTAACCTTGAATTTGTAATTCAAATATGTTCTCACTAAAAGCGTTAGTCATCCTACTGACGATGTGTTTCTTGATCCTGCAAAATTTCCTGCAAAATTACCGCAGCGAAAGGAAGCCCATCCGAACGAAGGAAAAGACTGAAGATGAGGCTGAATACTAAGATACGCTTTCTTTATAATCAATGAAACTAAAATTTAAAAATTGTGCTGTCCCTCAATATCATCATATCACATGTTGTACCAGATCTCATTCTGTTGAATAATTAAAACGTCCCTCAAATAGGAAGAAACTCTCGGCCAAAAAAAGAAAAAAAATCACGACTCGTGTCAGAGACTGTGACCTAGTCGTACAAAATGCAAAATGCAAAATTGCATGTCATTGTTCGCGGCCAACCCCAAGCCTCCCAGTTCCTCGCCTCTGTCCTCCAGCATTAAAGGGCAACCCCTCTTCTCTCAGCTGTGAGCTTCAATACCTCGATAAACGGCTTGGATTTACCTCACTTTTCATAAAATACTTGCTGAGCGAGGTAAAATTTAGCAAATCAGTATCAGCGATACATATACAAAAATTACATCGTTCTCATAATTCAGTCATAGCTATGCAAATATAACGCACAATGCATCACTACGAGACGCGCTACGCAGGCCGGAAAGTGCCGTTCTCTGCACAGATGTTGCCCTACACAACATCCCGGAAAAATGGTTCTTTCAGGGGCAAAAATACGACCTTACCAAGCAAAGTGCCTGCAAGTAGGAAACCTACATCCTCTCACTCACAAGATTCTAATGCTCAAAACGCAGGAGGCTTGCTAACCGCTGCCAGTAACTCCGTCAGAGAATGTGTGTCACTTTCCGAAGCAACGTCAGTGAAGACTATGCAACCAATATCGCAGGACGAGGGAAAACATATCTGCCAAACCTCCAGCAATCATTTGAAGGTTCGAAGCAGTGAAGTCTCAGCCGCAGCACCACAACCAACTGCTGCTCCTCATCTGAACAAGCATAACAGCGTGCCAGCTCCCCAGCTCTGCGTCAACAACAACGCTCCAAACTGTCCGCCAGCGACGGGGACACAAACGCCATCCTCATCAGTGGTACAAGACAGAATAGTTGTTATTAATAAGGACATTTCAAGCGTGGTAGACTCTCCTCATTCTCCAGATCATATGTTCGATAATATTCGCGCCAAACCGATACTGGCAGTAAATTACCCCAGAGCGCAAGCTGTGAGAACAAAATGAAATTTCCAGCACAGAGCAATAGAAAAAACACTGTTACTTCTTTAAATGGCTACTTGCACCCGCTTCAAATCACAAGCTCTCAAAAAATTCATGAAATTATTCACAATTTGTCTCTAACAGCAGCGTTTTTCAATAAATCCCTAAGACAACGTGAGCCTCCTAGCCCGTCGTCGATTTTCTCTACAGTATCAAACATTCAGAACTTAACCGAGCAACTTTTTGCTTTAAATTCACATATAAGTTCTCATGACCTTGCAACTGCGGTACCTGCTAGTATCTCTTGTGAAGTCGACTCCAATTGTCGAGAACCTTACGATACTCTGCTGCTAGGTGACAATATCCTAAGCACGATCAGAAGGAAGGACATCGATCGCTCTTGCTGGATCAAAACTGTTCCATCTGGGCGCTTCGATGACCTTCTCCATGCTATAAATTGCATGCCTAGATTTAAAAATTATATACTAAGTTTTGATGGTCTCTGCCACTCTCCCTCAGACCTTGCTCGAATCAAACAACAAATTGTAAGGAAGTACGCACTTTCTACTATTTATATCGCGAATGCTTGCAGTGCGAAAGAATTCAACAAAGCGATGAATTTCTGCAAAAACCTGGGTTTAAACTTGATTCAATTTCAAACTTACCCAGATAATGAAAATGGTGACGCACTCAATAACATTCAATGGCCTCGCACCCAGGCAGAAAACTTCTGTTTTCTTGGACAACTTGCAATGAAATCAACATTGCGAATCACCGTGCCATATTGTCCTCATTTTAACAAATGTCAAGCAAAAATTGGAATTGTAGGTCATTCCAATGAATCGAAAACTTCACGGAAAGAGACAAATAGTCTCACTTTAAACTTTGGAAAAGAATATAAGCCTATGCACATCGCTGCACATGGTACACCAAATCCTTCAAAATTGATTGCGTCATCAAGCAGAGCTCTGAGTAACTCACCCACCCACATGAGGAACATGAATAAGCCTGAGCCTTTCCCTGACTCGATCTCAGACAAATATAATGTCAGTACGAAAAATAAATTTGCGTTACTTGCAACAGACACAAATAGTGATTGCGACGTGCCATTCTTTTCAACCAATTCTCAACTTTCCAGTGAGTACGCAGGAACCGAGGAAAGTCAAGCTAATACCGATATTCAAAACTATTCACAAAAAAATCAAATCATTAAAAAAAAATCTGTTGCCTCTGCCAGGCCTCCGTTGAACGATCAAACCGATACTGCTACCGCAAAACCAACAGTGAATCAAATTTGCACACGCGTTGCAAACACACTGGACGACTTGAAACGATCGCTCAAATTGGAGCCTGCTTACACTGTAGGTGACGGACACTGTCTCCTCCACGCCGTAACGACGCAGCTTGCTTCACAACAACGATCGAAATGGGATTATACATCTCTGAAAATAGCCATCAAAACTGAGAGCTCCAGAAACAAGGACCAGTGTGCAAAATTCGTTGACAAGAACAGTGGCAGTTTCGAACAACTCATCGATAAATACATCAATAGAAAAGTCTTCGATCACGCAGTTGGAGACCTCATACCCCAAATACTTTCTAATGTGACGAGAACACCAATTCACGTATTTGATGAAAGAGAAAATGGGATTTGGAAGACGACAATCTCCCCTACATCAAATGCTCTGATAAACTGTCCTCCGGTAAACATACACCGGAAACAGGACCACTATAGCGCCCTCTTGAAAATGCGTGATGAAAATCGTGTTGCTCCCTCCCCCATCATGTGACTAAATAACAGTGATCAAATTGAATTTGAAGCTGAAATCACAAACAATGAACGCGGCAATAAAGACCTAGAAACGAATACCAAATGCCCTGCTAGACCTAAAAAATGCAATAACTCCACTAAAGATCTGCCTATTGAGATAAATAACATCAAAATATTACACATAAATGCTCGCAGTCTCAATGGTAAAATGGATGACGTACGAGTAATGTTGATCACTAACGATATCGATATTTTATGCGTATCTGAAACATGGTTCGATTCACGAGTCGAAAGCTCATATCTCAGCATTGCCGGGTACACATTGTACCGTTTTGACGGAGTCAAGAGTAATAGAGGTAGCGGTTCATGCATTTTCATCAAAGATGTCTACTCTACATCCTTATTTCCGATAAAAGAAAAATGCGAAGACATAGAAATGGTTTGGCTCAATGTTCAGGTAAACAAACACAAGTCTTTCATTATCGGCAGTCTTTACAGACATCCGTCAGCATCTCTACGTCCAACATTAGATTTCATTGAAAATACGTTTAAATTAATCTCTGCAGCCAAAAAATCTTTCTATGTTTTCGGAGATTTTAACGTAGATCTGACAAATAAAAACAACAAGCTAAGCAAGATGCTGCACAGACTTAATCTTTCTCAAATGGTCCAAGAACCAACGCGAATTACCAACGCTTCCAAAACTCTTCTTGACCTAGCAATTACAAACAATCCTCAAGCAGTACTCAGCACAGAAATCTTACCGTCCTTTTCTGATCACCATTCGGTAGAATGTCAAATAAATATTGCAAAAGAGAAACAGAAATCTAGTTACATTTCATATCGCATGAAAAACCACTACTCCCCTGAAATATTTCAAGAAAAGCTATTAGACAGATGGAGTGAATTTCAAGGCATGGAAAACACCGATGATGTCAATTTACAAGTTTCGCTTTTCAACGAAAATTTCGTATCGGCTCTTAACGAATGCGCACCTTTCACTACGAAGAAAGTTAAGCCAAGAATTTCTAAATGGATAACAGATGAGATAAAACGGTTGAGCAGAGCTAAAAGAAATTTGCAGCGTGAGTACAAACTGAATAAATCAGACAGTACGCGTCGAAAATTATATAAAGATCATGAGAAGATCCTACGAAGAAAAGTTAAGGAAGCAAAACGGGACTACTTCCACAAAGAACTCTTGGCGGCAAAACAAAACCCAAAAAGAACTTGGGAAATCATTAGAGAAGTTGCTCAGTATAAAAACTCGGAGTGCAAAAGCACTTTCGACAACCCCTCAAAAATGGCTAATGACTTTAATACTTTCTTCTCAAAAGTTGGCGAAGATGTTTTCAATGAAGTATCCAGGACAGTTTCAGACACATCTACAGGAGCAAATCTGAGCGATGTATCATCCCCAAATAGTAGAAACAAATGGAGACCAAAGCCGGTTAGCGTCGTAGAGTTACGAAAAATCTTATACTCACTAAAGAATACCAAAGCGACTGGACATGATGGCATAAGCCTCCAACATATAAAAGACAGCTTCCCTGTCACAGCACCCCTCATTCGTTTGATAATAAATACATCTATAGCCACAAACAAGTTTCCCGACCAATGGAAATTATCCATTATTAAACCATTACATAAATCTGGTGATAACGACATAGCGTCAAACTACAGACCAATCAGTCTCCTGCCTGTTATGTCCAAAATATTAGAAAAAGTAATAACAAACCAGCTCTCGTCTTACATAGACGAGTCACATCTACTGCATCGCAATCAATATGCTTACAGAAGGAATACCAGTACTCAGGACGCCCTGTTAAACATAACAGAAAAAATTTACAATGATATTGACCAAAAAAAATTAACTCTCTTACTATTGCTTGATCTCTCCAAAGCTTTCGACAGTGTTGAGCATAAGAAACTTCTACAAAAAATTTCAAACCTCAGAATTGACACTCAATGGTTTGAAAGCTACCTACTAAACCGCTCTCATGCAGTGTGCTTGAATAACAAAATGTCATCATTCATACCAAACAATTTTGGCGTTCCTCAAGGTTCAATCATCGGCCCGCTCTTATTTTCAATTTTCATCAATGATTTCCCCACCATGCCGGCAAACACAAAAATCTCAATGTATGCTGATGACGTACAAATTGCCATGACAAGCTCAACAGCAGATTTAAAAGAAACACAAGCCAACACTGAAAACCTTCTGAGAAACGTTAAATTGTGGTATGACCATAATGGCCTCAAACTTAACGCAAGTAAAACGCAATGCATTATTTTTGGATCACAGAATGCGACTAAAAATTTACCACCATTCAAGCTAACATTTGGAGACGATACAATTGAACCAGTAGAGACGGTAAAAAATCTGGGTGTTTGGTTTGACAAAAATATGACTTTCAATTCACACGTCGAAACAATGTGCAACAAAATAAACGGAACCTTAATGTTCTTTCATCGCATTAAGAACACACTTGACGAAAAATCTAGGTTGTTAGTGATTCAGTCTTTAGTTTTATCGCGCCTGGACTACTGCAGTCTTGTATGGGGAAATTTACCTCAATATCGTCAGGAAGAGTTGCAAAAATGTCTAAACTTCGCCGCCAAAGTGGTGTGCAAAGGAAATTTCAATAAATACGATCATGTCACCCCTCTTTTAAGAAAACTCGACTGGATCCCAATACCGAATAGATTCATGATCCAAAAAGCTCGACGAGTGTTCTCCTCTCTGTACCTCCCCCAAAGTAATGCAGAGGTGGTAAAATTTTTTCCATCTAATATCCCAAACAAAAAACCAAATCGGAGGAATGATGTTTTAGTCAGTTACCGTTCATCTAGCGTGGGACAAAAAGCTCTCTCAGTTTCTGGAGCTTTTTTGTGGAACAAGCTTCCCCAGCATATCAAAAACTCTAAAACTGTAAAAGAATTTAGAGTAAATGTGTCACGTCATTTTGCATCTCTATAGACCTGCAGCATTTCGGTGTGAATTTCCCATTTACCAGAAATTTTAATTTTCCTGAAATTTCTGTTAGAAAATTAGAAACTATTTCATTTTACGTTTGCTAAGCCATTCGTGCATTCATCTTAACTATTTCTGTCGACAATAATGAGCACCCCAGACGTGAGTTCAATACAGCAGAATGAACGTTTTTTTCCATAATTAGGAGTATTTCCTCATTTTTATTTTGTTATTTTTTCTTCTCTGTGTTAATATTTAACATCCGTATGGAAAACATACTCTGAAATACATTTTGTGTGTACACCAATATGCAGGTTTATAAATGTGAGGATTGTGCAAAGTTTATAATGAATTAAATTTTGGCTAACGTTGTCTCGTTATTTCAAAATCATTCTCGAAGATGTTTTCAATCGATTTCGGCTGAGCTGGGGGGAGAGGTTAATTTAAGCATTTTCATTTAGTCTTTTAATATTTTTCCTTGCGTTCAGTGCACACCAGCACTAAACTTTAAAATCGAAAAAAACTGTTAATTTCTGTTATCAAAATTATCACTTTGGACCATTGCTTAATCTACCTATATGTGCCAAATTTTGTAAATATTCTCCACTCAAATGTGATATCCGGCCACAATGTTACTCCATTTTATCCCATGTACACATGTCTGTATAATGCTGAAGAGTTGTGTTGTTTCTTGACTGTAACCTGAGTTTTCTTAAAAATTTCTATGAAGAAACTAAAAATCAGTTCATTTTACGTTTTCCGAAGTCTTCTTTTCCTTTTATTTATTTTTTTTTTTCGAATAATTTCTTAGGATTACAATGAGCTCAACTGTCATTATCGGTGTAATAGATGGTAGGTTGTTTCTATCCTCTTATTTTATATTTGTATTTTTTTCTTATATTTCATTCTCAATAAGTACATATATTAATATGTGTGTGTACGTATATAGGTATATATATATCTACATAAATAGATATACATGTTTCTATTTCATTTCTTTACACAAAAACCATCCGGTTAATGAATTTATTGCACTAGCGAAATGATTCAAAAATAGATCTCCCACTTACACCAGAGGACGTCTCTGTGAATCGGATAAATGACAAATACAATTAATGAAATTAATCGTAATTTGAGCGTATGAATCGTGGTAAAATTATCTTTCTGTCCGTATGTTGTACAAGCAAATTTTGATGTTGAGTATATGTTTGTTTGCGCATTTCTGCCAAAATTTTGTAGATATTTCTCAATCATGAGTGGTAACTGGCCTACACTGTATCTCCATTTTATCCCATGTACCCATGTCCGCATGATGTTGCAGAGAATATCGAGAAGATATGATATATGATATGTATTGAAGATATATGTTTTTTTTTTTTTTTTTGTTCCTCAGCGGTAACTTGAGTTTTCTTAAAATTTCCTTTAGGAAATTACAAAACCATTCCATTTATACGTTTTTCGAAGTCCTTTTCTATTCCTTATCTTTCCTCAGGTTATTTCTTACGATTCATCAGAGCTTGGGCTGTCATTTTAAATATTGAAAGAGTAAGATTATTTTTCATGTCTATTAGCATTTTTCTTATATTCGTTTTCAATACGTATATATATGAATATGTGTGTTGGTGTGTGCGTGAGTATGTACGTGTGCGCACGCAAACATAAATGTTTATGTATCAGTGTAAAGATGCACACGTTTCGCACACATATATGCGCACATGTACATATATCGGTTTCTATTTCTACTTTTTGCATAAAAAGCAAAACCTCAAGACACATTACATTTTACCTAAAGCTCTGCGATCAGTTAACACTGCACCAAATTTCAGAAATAAACAAATTGATTGCGCTTGCTTTATGATTTATAAATCGATCTATCACGACCCCGAAGGGCATTTCTGTGAACAGAAGAAATTAAAAAGTATAAACAGACAAAGGAAATAAAGCACTCGTGCAAAAATTATCTCTATATTTGTATGCCGAACAAGCCACGCATTTCAATTTTGAGTGTAAGTTTGTTTACGCATTCCTAGATGTGCGTGCTGTGTTGCGCGATGTTCTTTACAAATTATTTCGAGACTATCTTTTTCTCAATACTTGATTGTCATTTACGGTGTTGTTTCAATCTAGTACGGTGTAGCGTTTTTTTGTATTTTTCCTACTTCGATGATCTTATAAATAATTCGAAAAATACTAAAGAATTCTTCGAAACTGCCAAGTTCTTAGTTGAAATTATCGAAGTAGGAAAAAGGCAAGAAGCGCTGTACCGGAATCTCTTGGAATATAAAATATCCAAGAGATAATATTTCTCATTTCTCATTCAACTACCCTTGACAGAGTTAAACTATTAGCACGACCCGTATGGTTTGTCTATTAGTACGCCTCATATATTTTTTCTATTAATATGCCTCGTATGGTCTATCTATCTGTACACCTATGATAGTATTGTCTAATATTACATCTCGTATAGTTTGTCTATTATTATGCCTCGTACGGCTTATCTATTTGTACACCTCGTATGGTTTGTCAATTAGTATTCCTCGTATGGAACTTTGTTAGACTATTAGCACACCACGTGTGGTTTGTCTATTATAGTACGCCTCGTATATTATGTCTATTAATATGCCTCGTATGGTCTATCTATTTGTACACCTCTGATAGTTTATCTATTAGCACACCTCATATAGTTTGTCGATTATTATGCCTCGTATGGCTTATCTATTTTTACACCTCGGATGGTTTGTCAATTAATACTCCTCGTACGGATCTTTTGTTTTAGGACGTCTTATATTAAGGAACTTTTAAAAGCCAATATGTTGGCATATGTATCTCATGTGACAACTTGGAAATAAACGGTTTTGTTTTTGTTTTGTTTGTTTTTTGTTATGTTGAACAACAACACTTCTGGCAGTAAACCCTAAAAATGACAATGTGTGAGAGGAGAATGTGCAGCAAAAATGACAACAGGAATTTGCAGAGTGAACTACTCTCCAACCCAGGGAACTATGGTAATTTTGGAGTGAAATTTGAGAAATTGGTACTCTAGAATATTCAGACACTTCTCAGAAATGAAATAACAATCACCTAATCCAACTGGATCAGGTTTACTCCTGAATAATATTACTATTTTACCCCCTGAAAACAATGTCTAGATGGGCAACCACCAATTTCTAAAAAGTTATCACTTCACGACGTCACGAGAATCAAATAGGGCCAGCACCGTGACAAATGCGTGTGATAGTCAACTTAAAGCTGAAGGTGAAAAAAATGAAAAGACTACACACTGAGGCAATTCGAAAATTAAGGGAGTCCTAGACAGCATATATGAGAAAAGGTGAGGAGGCCTCTATCTCTCTAAAATTCCCGTGAGCAAGACTACAACTACTCCAGCTTAACACCTAACTATTTTCAAACTTGAAGGATTCTGGCCTAGTATACAGCATGATTCTGAAGTATTTACGCCAAAAATGGGTCTTTATTTACAAGGATGCACGATGTAGAGATCTCAGTATCAGCGAAAGCAATAGGGCTGTGATCTCAATTTTGGCTTCAACAAATGATTTGCTTCTCAAACACATCAGACAATTTCGTTGCCAATTAATAATTGAATATAATGGAACCTAACAATGGCAAGAATATAACACAAAAATTGAGATACCATAATATATATAAGAATGGTACACTAGTAAAAAGGCAAGATCAAGATGGAACCAAAGTTAAAGTGATTTGGCGAGGTTCGCATAAGCTCAATACTTCTTGAGCCATCAAAAAATAATAATACTAGGCACACTGGGATAACAATCCTATCTTCTCACTTCTAATGCACAAGCAGCTATTGAAATTAGGATTTTTTAACTTAAGAGAAGTTGAGGCGGGAATAGTGACGCCAACCCTACGGAACATAACAAACACAATGCTCGTGACATAAGAAATGACATAACTACAGTAATGGCAAACCTGGCACAATCACGAAAACAAATGTAAGCTCAATATTTAACCGTATAGCACAAGATAACACAGACTAATGTAATTAAGAATCTCACCCGAGGAGACAAGGAACATGTGAAACGCACACAACGAGTGAATTTGTAAAAGTGAGCTTGTTGGCGACGAATGTTGCCACTGTGCGTCTCTGAGAGGTCTCTTACTTTTTTGAACTGAATTCTCAAGAGACATATTTTTTTGGTACACAATTTTAATAGATTATGGGTAATGTTGAGTAAATTTCTTACTCTAAAAATAATGAGAGTGATTATTATGCGATTATTGGATTTTTAGATGGACGTTTTAATAATTCGTACATTTTGGCTGGTAAGAGGCTGGAAGCGTTCACTACAAAATGACATTGATCACCATGCTGAATTAAAATAAAATGACCTAAATAATTTTCAGGTAATGGGAACAGGTTGGACAAAGAAAAGAAAGAAAAGAAAAGAAAACATTTTATTTCCAATAAAGTACAAACATGAAATGTTGATACATTGGTTTTTAAAACACCTTAACATTAACATCCTAAAATGATTATAACACATTGGTATCGTAATACCCCTGTAGAATGTTGAAACAAAATGATTGATAGAAAATTACAACAAAATTGAGTTCCTATCCTTGCCTAATCTGATTTTGAACTAAGAGAGCACAATCCTCGCGACGCTCATTTGAAAAACACTTTCATTAGTACGCACAAGTTTTGAAAAATGAAAGCGAAAAATGCATTCAAATACCTTAACATAGAAACCCTTAATTGCTATTTATACATGGTTATCATAACACCCATCTTAAGTTTTGGAACATATGATTTAGATCCTTAATTGCTATTCATACATGGTTATCGTAATACACATGATAGTTGTCGACACAGGATTTAGGGAGAAGCACAAGTTAATAAAAAATAAACACTAATATGTATAAGAGGATCATTTGCATTTGGAGGGCGGCACTAAGTTTCAGTTTCTGTGTTTCAATTTCTAAGTTTCGATTTCTGAAATTTTTGCTAGGAAGTGAAAATTTATCTTATTGTACGTGCGCTAAGTCATTCTAATATTGATCTTACTTATTCCTGTCGAATAAAATGAGCATCACAACTGTTGGTTCCATGCAGGGGAATGAGGTTGCTTTCCACAATTACTAGTACTTCATCTGTGGTGCCCGGAAATGGAAATGGAGCTTATTATTTTCTAACGAATTATCAACTCCAAAACCCAAAAATTCCTTTCGTCCATCCGGCACCACTTCACTCCCTCTTCCAGTGATGCCCCGCATCCGGTGATGCCCCGCATCCGGTCATGCCTCTACGCTTGGTCACGCTTCACATTTGTTTATATCTTACATCCGGTGAAAGCCCACATCCGATCTTTCATCCCTATGTAAGGTGTCCCAACGATAATATTTGCTATCACAAAACACAAAATGGTTATGATATTTCTTACTTGCGCTAATAGTACTGGCACAAAGAGTACATCGGGGTTAAAAGACATGAAAAGTATTGTTTTACATCGCTAGCTGTAATATTTTCAACATAGGTGGAACCGTACAAAAGTTAACTATCTAAAATTAGTGTTGTCGTAGTGTATTCACGAGAATAAAAAGGTAAGAAGAGTTTACCACACAAAGCTTACGACAGCAATTTGAGACCAGAATAAGAAGATTAAAATGATATCTTTAAAGTTATGACATTCGTCAGATCCGAGGCCTTTTTTAAATGTTTCAATGAGACCGAAGTAGAGAAAGTATGTACTAAAATACCCTCACATTTAACATCCTCTCTCTCTTTGCGGTAATTAATTTGAGTTTGGAAATGCAAGATGAAAGTGAGTCACTAAGAACACAAAATCCCTGACACATAGCTGAAAATACTCTTGTTAGGGTGCGCGTTATTGGATCACGAGTCCGTAATATTTGCTACATAGCTGGAACACCAATGTACACACGAGCGCAGGAAAGTAAAAAATTGCTAATGAACTACGTCGCATGTTCAAAAAGCTTCAATATGAGCGAAAAGTACTTACGAGTATCTTAAAGTTAAGACCATGACTTGAGATCGAATACATGAGGATCTTAATATTTATATTGGTTGATTTTGAAACAAATTGTTGGGAGAAAAGTACAAAGAAAATGCATGATTTCCATTGTGTTGTTATCAAATACATGAGGATCGTAATATTTCTATCGGTTAAGTTTTGGAACAAATAATTGGGAGAAAAGTACGTAGATAAATGCATTCTCTCCGTTGTGTTGGTCTGATTTTAACACTGGATTTTATTTCAAGGGGTCAAGAAAATATTGCACATGTGATGCGTTGTTAAGAACACTCCAGCTGATGCACTTCCATATTGAAATTTGAGCTTACGAACGTTGGAACTAGTGAAATGATGGATTAAAGGTTGAAAGTACAACGGGTAGATCCAAAATTAATTTGCATCTTTGACTGCTAGGTTGATGCTAGAGGCAGTTTTACATTGTTTTGTATCAACTTGTAAGCTAAAATACCTGGTATGGATGAAATGAAGGATTTTACAATAACGAAAAATTTAAATTTCGTATACTACAAGCTTTGGCACAGAAAAATTCACCGGATTCAAAATAGATGAGAGGGACCGATGTACAATGCCAACCGTAACATTATCAAGATTGCTGGGGCAAAACGAGAAAGTCAAAACAACCTCAAATGGTGTGGCCGAAGCATACTGGAAGAGTGTAAAGGACGACACTGCGTCACAACAGGATCAACATGAGCATTTTAAAGGGGAATATGTTCTAAACATACAGACACGCACATACGTACACCTATATCCATACGAATATCCGCACACACGTACTGCATATACGCACTCTTCCAGCACGTACTGCAGTTCACACTTATTGTGTTGACGCAAGATAGAGAACCATTTTAGTTGTGAATTCTCTCAGTGTTTGAGGGGTTTTGAAGCTCTGGGGGAGTCTGTTCCACAGTAAGGCGCCTGATACTGGCAGAGCTTTCTGCCCGATGCTAGATGAACGGTATTTGATTGAGACATCACGTCTCCTGTTCGGCTTTTGGTTCGTGACGGTAGGGGAGTGGAATTCCACTATTTCAGCACTGCTATGAGGAAGATATAAAGAGGAGAAAACGTATTGGGCTTTGTGCGCCAGAAACCTTTCCCGAATCGGAGCCCAGCCAAGTTTATTCAGGAGAGGTGTTACGTGGTCATGCTTTTTGAATTGACCGTTGCATACAACCTTTGCTGCAAAATTCATGCATTTTTGTAGGTCTTTCTGAAGATCTTTCGATATATCTCCCCAGACCAGGCTACAGTAGTCAATACGTGATAAGACCAAAGAATGAACGGCCAGCAATGTAGATTCTTCGTCAACCATATTTTTTATACGATTGAAAAACAATAAGGTCACGTGAATTGCGTTGCAGGTTTTATCAACGTGGGATTTGAAGGACATGTTTCCATCGAACCAAATACCTGAATTCTTAACTTTTTCTGATGGGTGAATTTTATCATTTCCAACTGTAAGAGTTAGATCTAGATTTCGAATGTTGTTTATTGAATGCTTTGACCCAAAAATAATGAATTGTGTTTTGTTCGCGTTTAGCTTGAGACCATTTTGGTCATACCATGACTTGAGGCTGATCAATAGAGCTTCAGCTCCTTTTTTCGTCTGTTGTATTTCTGCTACAGAGCTTGTCATTGCAATTTGAACGTCATCTGCATACATGGAGATTCGTGTGTTAGAAGGCATTGGAGGGAAATCGTTAATGAAAATTGGAAACAGTAGTGGGCCCAGAAGTGATCCTTGAGGGACACCGAAGCTATTTTGAAGGAATGGGGACAACTTGTTGTCTAAGAGGACTGCATGAGACCGATTTGAAAGGTAACTTTTAAACCACTGTGTATCCACTCCTAAGTTCAGTATTTTTCGTAGGAGTTGATCATGTTCGACGCTGTCGAATGCTTTAGAGAGATCAAGTAGCAGCAGAAGTGTTACATTTTTTTGATCGATGTCGTTGTATATTTTTCAGTGATGTTAAGCAGGGCGTCTTGAGTGCTAGTGTTCTTCCTATAGGCATATTGATTTCGATGAAGTAAATTTGACTCGTCCAGGTGAGATGACAGCTGATTCGTTACTACTTTTTCTAATTTTTTGGAAAGGACAGGTAAAAGGCTAATGGGCCTGTAATTATAATTTGACGCTGTATTTATGTCACCAGTTTTATGCAACGGTCTAATTATAGAGTGTTACCATTGTTTTGGAAACTTATTTGTAGCTATTGATGTGTTGATAATCAAACGAATCAATGGTGCTGTGATTGGAAAACTGTCTTTTATGTATTGGAGGTTGATTCCATCATGTCCAACTGCTTTTGTGTTTTTCAATGAGTATAAAATAGTTTTTAACTCTGGTAAATCGATAGGGCGTGGCTTCCACAGGGCGCCAGCCTTCAAAAGTGCAGTATGGCATGAACTTTCAACTGTCAATTTCCTCGGACTGGTGTTACTCACTTTATCGAAGACTTGGGCACCTACTTTTGAAAAGAAAGTGTTGAACTCAGTGGCTTTTTCATCTCTCAACAAAACAATAATACTACGAGCATTGATGAAGCAGTTGTAAAGTTGACTGAAACTATAATGACCGCATACAATCAGTGTTGCCCAATTGTAACTCGTACAGTTACCCCGAAAAATAAACATAAGCCCTGGATTACTAGAGACATCGTGATAAATATAAAGAAACGTCAAGCGTACCTAGCCCTCCTTTGCGAAGGACGAATATCTAGAGAAACATATAACCGATTTAGAAACTATGTAACAAACCAGATAAGAACATCAAAAAAGAACTACTTCACGCTCAAGTTTACTCAATTCAAAACTGACGTTAAAAAGACTTGGCATCTCCTTAACTCCTGCTGTAAACCGAATAATGCCGATAAAAAGAAAATTGAATATGTTGTTCAAGATAATGTAAAATATCATGAGAAGAAAGAAATTGCTAATCTCTTTAACAACTTCTTCGTAAACGTAGGGAAAACAATAGCTGATGGTATTCCAAGTGAACCTACTGATCACCTGGAATTTATGGATCATATTCGAGAACCCAACTCCTTTTTCTTTACGCCTACAAACTCCTCCGATGTAATTACGTGCATAAACAACATGAAAAATAAATCGAGTGGGTTACAAACGTTTCCGACTAAAGTACTTAAAGTTATTGCTGACATTGTAGCCCCACTGATATCAAATATTATTAACCAGTCTCTCTTACTAGGCACTTTCCCGAACTCCCTCAAAGTTGCTAGAGTAACCCCTATCTTTAAAAGTGGTGAAAAAACCTGTGTAAACAATTATCGACCTATCTCCATTCTACCAATTATTAGCAAAGTATTCGAAAAGATTGTGTATAAAAAAGTGTACTCTTATTTTGAACAAAAATCATTTCTTTACGATAAACAATACGGTTTTCGCTCTAAAAAATCAACAACACAGGCTATATTAAATCATTTACAATTCCTCTATTCTAATATAGATGAAGGAAAGCCTGTCTTCTCTGTATTTCTTGACTTCCGAAAAGCATTTGATTGTGTGGACCATAAAATACTACTATCGAAACTACACTGTTATGGCATTCGAGGGATTGCCCATGATTGGTTCAGATCATACCTAACAAATCGGAAGCAATACGTTGTCATTGACGACGCAAAATCAGACCCACAGACAATTAGCCATGGAGTTCCACAAGGATCTGTTCTCGGGCCTCTCTTGTTTCTGATTTTTATCAATGATATTGTACAATCTACATCATTCTTCAAATTCATACTTTTTGCCGATGACAGTACGCTTTCTGCGGTCCTTCCGAACCAAAATCCTGCTATGATTGTGGAGAGTATAAATACTGAACTTCACAAGGTTTCATCGTGGCTCAAAGCTAATAAAATAAGCCTAAATATCGATAAAACAAATTATATTACTTTCTCATACAAGAAAGATGTATCTCTCCCATGCATTAAAATTGGCGAAGGTGAAATCGAAGAAACCAACTCATGTAAGTTTCTGGGCATCATAATAGATAAACATCTGACCTTCAAAGAGCACATCACTCATATTAGTTCTAAATTATCAAAATCCATCGGAATCCTAAATAAAGTTAAAAATTTTCTGCCTGAAACAGCTTTACAAATGCTCTACCGAACGCTCATTTCTCCATACTTGCAATACGGAATAGAAGCATGGCACGGAACTGATAAAAATAAAACCAACAAAATTTTTACTCTGCAGAAAAGGGCTGTCAGAGCGGTAAAGAACCTAGAATATAATGCTCACACAAATTATTCTTTCAAAAATTTACAAATACTTAAACTTTCGGATCTCTACAAAATCTCCATCTGTAATTTCATTTACAAAACATTAAGAAATGATGGCGACAATAGCCTAAGACAATTATTGACTGCGCAAACTGGTCATCACGACCATTTAACCCGAAATAGAAGTAAATTCATGCTTCCTTATTATTCAAAGGCCAGGTCGCAACACAGTATTCTCTTCGTTGGAACCAAAACTTGGAACTCTATACCTGCAGAGATCCGTGAATGTAATTCGTACAAAGTATTCAAAAGACATCTTGAGTCTCACTTCCTATCAGAATACTAGTCGTGTAAGATCACCGTGTCGAAATCTTGCCTCCTACATGTAACTAATGATAATGTCATAATGTAACTTGCCTTGTGTACCATAACCAATCTTCTCTCTGCTCTTGAATCGTTTTATCGAACATACTGTTAAATATAGCCGACTTGACCTATATTGTAAAATACAGCATAAAATATCGAGTTAATTATCTCAATGATCAGTCTAATGCGAAACTAGGTTAAGTGAACTAGGTTAAACTTTTGTACACCCTAGAATAACGTGATGGTAGGATGCCCTAGAAGTCGCTGAACTTATTCGGGCCCACAGGTAGCTATACTCAAATTTGACCATTGTACTAGACTTAAGTAAAATTCTACCTCTGTATCACCTGTGGTAAATAAATTGTTTAAATTGTTTAAAATTGTTTAAATTGTTTAATGATTTTCAAAATCACTTTTGCGCTCTAAGTTTTTATATTGAGCCACCTCACTAATAATTTCCCATGTACGTTTTGGATTATTTTTTGCCATGAATAGTTCTTGGTGTAAGTGAGTTTGTTTTGCTTGCGTGATTTTCTTCCGAAGAATCTTTCCAAGTTCTTTATATCTCCTGTATAAAGTAATGTTCGACCTGTTTTCTTTATACTCTCGCAAGAAAATTTTCTTTATTCTGCTTAGGTCTTTAATTTCGCTGGTAATCAACAGAGTGCGTTTTGGGCTAGTTTTTTTTGTGATATAAGGAGCGCATTCATTTAGAGCTGCTGTAAAGTTTTCGTTAAAGATAGAAACTTGAATGTCCACATCGTCAGATTGTATCATGCTCTGAAATTCGGTGAACCTGTTTAGGAGTTTTTCATTAAATAGTTCCGGCGAATATTGACTTTTTAGGCGGTAAGTCATAAGACGATAGTTTTGTCTTTCCTTTGCAATATTAATTTTACATTCTACAGAGTGGTGATCGGCGACAGAGGGTGATATTACTTTGTTAAGTATTGCCGTAGGTTTGTTTGTGATTGCTAGATCGAGGAGAGTTTTAGATACTCATGTAACGCGAGTCGGTTCTTTAACCATTTGTGAAAGGTTTAGTTTGTACAACAGTCTGCTAAGCTGATTTTTTTCATCTGTTAGGTCAACATTAAAATCACCGAAAGCAAAGAATGACTTTTTTGTAGCTAAAATTTCTTTGAAAATTTTCTCAATGAACTCTACTGTTGTTGGTAGAGAAGCTGATGGGTGCCGGTAAAGGCTGCCGGTAATGATGGATTCATGTTTATTTATTTGCACTTTCAACCAGACCATTTCTATGCCCTCGCACACTTCGTTTGCTAAAAGTAAAGACGACTGGTAAATTTTTTTTACGAAAATACAAGAAAATAACGAAGGCATCTACGGATGCTTTATTTCCAATTTCAAGCCTGATACATATCACCTTATACATTGGATTTTCAAATGCCTTAATTACTAACGCCAGGACGCCATTACGCTTTCCCCCGGTCAAGACCGGTACCCATTTCAGACACCTGGGTAGAGTGGGGTATTGTGCTTGGAATTTTTCCCCTATACCCAACAGAGAAAATCGCCACCAGCGCCGGGACTCGAACCAAGGTCTGCCTGGACGGAGGCAAGTTCGCTAGTCTCACGGCACGACGAGCACACAAACACTACCTTTGCTATTTTTAACGCCGTCATGGCGGTACAGCACGTAATCGGAAGTATTGAAAAAGGAGCTCTGAGTTCGCGAATCGAACCATGTCTCGGAAACACATAAAATGTCAATGTCTTCTGTGACCAACATTACTCTAATCCCAGTCGGAAATTATGGTTGTGCTTATAGCAGAATTTAGTAGAGTATGAGAAGTTAAGGTCGATTATGGTTATGAAAACATTATGGTCGAGATGCCGACCAATACTCAACGTTGCTTTTGGCATATTTTGGTCGATTTCGGTGGAGGAAATATTGGTTGTTTATGGTTTGTGAGAACAACGATGATTTTGGTAAATTTAGGTCGCTATAAGAGAAGGAAATATTGGTTGTTTATGGTTGGTGGGAACAACGTTGATTTTGGCATGTTTAGGTCGATATTGGTGGAGAGAAATTCGGTAGTCCAAGATTTGTCAGGAAGCCAATTTGAGAGTACATGGATATTTCAAGAATATATGTATAGTATGCATGTGTTAACATACGCATGCAGCATGTAAGTTATGAAGATCAAACAAATTAGTTTTTCGTTGTAAACTTCAAATTTGATAAATTTTTAACATGCAGGACGTTTTCTTCCTGCATTACGAAGGTATGTAAACTGGCATTTTTTTCTTTAATTGAGCAATGTACTTCTATTTACCGCGTTTTTACATGTATTGCTAATTCAAGTTCCATCCGTATGTAGTACCAGTTAAAGATTGCGTGAGATGTTGTAAAATGATATATATATATTCTCAAGGGGGCCCGACGAGGACTCGAACTTTCTGAATCACTCGAATGAGAAACACGAATTTACGATAGTGGCTATGCAACCTGGGCAAGATCCCAGTTAAAATTAGCGCAGTTGCGCGGGAGAATTTTGGCAGTTTTTCGCAGTCATCGTAGTTTTAATACGAATTACAGCAGTTCACCGCAGACAAAATGCATGGGAGTCAATTCGAATAGCGTTTTTTGACAGACCTCAGCAGTAATTGTCTACAGTCGAATTGAAGCAGATTGTTCTCTGATGGCCTTCATCGTTCGCAGCAGTAAATGCCTCGGTCGAAAACAGGCAGTAACAGAAGTGCTTCCGCCCATGGCGCGTCATACATTTATTTCAGTTAGCCCTCAAGTATTATTTGTATTATATTTCAACATCCTAACATTAGTCTGATTACCTAGCGAAATAGCACGAATATTTTACACGTTGTTTTACGTGTTTTGTTGTGTTATGCAATTGTTTATGATTATACGCTTTATTTTTGCAAAAATAAATAAATTACTGTATTTTTGAACTGTATTTGTCTATTTGAGGCGGGCGGTTAAGGTATTTCGCGCGGTATATGTTCAGAGGCTAATTAAAAGTATCCATGACCTCCATATGTTAGCGGCTGAGTTCGATTGGACTCCCTCGAATGAAGTTCTTGGGGGACCTTAGATGGGAAAACTTTTGTTACGAAGTTTTCTTGAAGAAAGATATGTCGTAGATCGGCGAATCAGGAATATTCGTGAAACTTAATTTGTTGTTTGCAATTTTCTATTGTTTTGACAGTTGATTTTTTAATGGTACAAGGATTTCAAAATTAAGTAAGCCGCATAAAAACGTAGAGCAGTTCTAAGCAGACGTTCTCGCGAGTGCCGCCGAAATAGTAGATTTAGGTATATATAGGTAGTACTATGGTCGATCATGGCTGTGCGGACGAAATGTATATAGTCGGTAATGGTCGGTAATGGTGAAAATATGGTATTGTATTATGGTTGTTTATGGAAAAAATTAGGGACATTCCGGCCATACTCGACCCCATATTTGGTTGAACATGGTAGGTACGTAGATAATAAGCAACCAATATTGTAGGCCATATTCGACCATAATCATCGACGATGCACACCATAATTTCCGACTGGGATGTCATTTAGCTTACTAAAGAGGCTACGAGCATTGATATGTTTAATTTTAATGTTTTTTATTTTATGGCGATTATTTGTGGCATCAGAGGGATTTTTTGGTAGGGACTGTTTCGTGGAATTATTGATTTTATCATTGTTGCCCAGAGTGTCAAGTCTAGCATCTGGTGTGTTTGAGAGACTGCCATTCAACTGGACAACAGTATTTTGTCATGAAGATGATGTGATATCAGTCTTGTTTTTGTCTTGTGCAACAAGGGTACTGTAGTGATAATTTTTCCGGTGAAGCATCAACGGATGGTTATTAGTTGATACTTCTGGTGAGGGGTCGACTACTGTTCTCCAAATACCATCGCCTTGCTCATCGAAGATGAAAATTCTCCTACCAGTGATCTTTGATATGATCAAACTGTTCATGATCATATCAAATAGATCATAATAACAGATGAGAATTGCATAAATTTATCACTGTATTTTGTGTTGGTGTTCACAAAATTCAACTTTGCTATTTCATCAGGTCTTTTTTGCTTCCACGTTAGTATTCGTGGTAAGCTTGTTCCGGTTCAAGTCGGTGTGAGTGACAGGGGATGCTGAAGTCCGACAAGAAGCCAAAAGGAATTATAAAAAGAATAGCACAACGCTGATTTTTAAAACAAATAAAAAATACATGCTGATATGAATTTCACAGCTTGTTTATCGTACAGTGAGCGTGTGGTGGTCTTAACAAGCCATAACCCTGTACGCCACCACACAAGCTTCGAGTGACCAGCTGCCACCTCACGCAACGGCGGGCTTGATATCATATCAAACTGTCCCCAGCATCATGATCAAACTGTTTTTCGTCAATGTATTTACTTATAAGCCTAGGTAGATCACCGCTTTTCTTGGCAAGGAAATTGACATATTTGTTTTCATTTGTAGTGCTTTCTTTTTTTATTGCTGCTTTTAAGGAATTGTAACTCCATTTTGAGGGCGATTTAGTTTTAAGCTGGTGAGTTACTACATGAAGGAGGCAGTGCCCATCGGCTATGGTAGGATGCAGCTTCACTTTCAATGATCGTTTTAATTCATCCATGGTGGTACTGACGAGTGAGTACATGGGGCTTGAGTGATATTTAGGCTGACATTCAGCATTTTCAGACGAGAGTTGTTTGGATTTCTTGCTTTCCTGGCTTTGAATTGGCAGGCTGTGGCCAGTTTTAGTTGAATGAGCGACTGAGAAATGAGGGGTGCTCTTGTCATTTCCACTCTCTTGGTGGTGGTTATGTGTGCGGTTTGGCTGTAAATATTTATCGGATTTTGATCGAGATTCTGCTGCAATTTTTCTCTTTTCATTGATTTTACTGCTTCCGAGTACGTGTTTGGTAGTTGATGATTTGTTCTCGTTTGTGATGAGGGTATATCGCTCTCTGAGTTCGCGTCAGATAATAACGAGAACCTGTTTTTTGTGGGTACTCTGCGGTAGCCGGAGATCAATGGAGAGTAACGCTCATTCCCAATAGGCAAGCAATGAATCAGGTTTCTGGAGACTTCACTGGAAGCAGTTAGTGAACGAGTAGAATTCTTCAATTCATTTTGCTGTTTTGCACTGATGTTGGAGCATTCGGTTTTGTCATTTAGGCCATTTGAGTTTATAATACATGAGCTAGATTTTAAAGTGAGTTTTAGACTCGATCTGAGAGCAATCTGTTGAAGAAAATGGCGTGTTTCTTCTCTTGTACCGGGCCAAGTACGAACATCATTGCAAGTTATGAGATCAGTTGCACCGTTTGTTCGGAGCGGAATCAATTTAATACCGTTTGTTTTGCACAAGTTCAACGCCTGATGCAATTGTTTACAGCTACACGCACTCACGACATAAATACAGGCTAAGGCATGCTTTGAAAATATGAGTTCTTTGATTTTAGCAATGTTAGATTGTGAGAGGCTTAAGTCTCTGAAGCAAACGATGTAGTTAGTGAAGTGAGGCATTTGGCTAATTACGTTCAGGAGATCATCGATGCGACTGGAGATTACAGTTCGTATTTTACAAGAGGGGTCAATGTCGGTCCTTTGGACCGTCGTGAGAATTTTATCTCCGAGAAAAGAAAGAAAGAAAAGAAAAAATGTTTATTTCCAAATTGTCACATGAGATACATGCCAACATATTGGCTTTTAAAAGTTTCTTAAATATAGGGCATCCTAAAACAAATGTTCCATACGAGGAGTACTAATTGACAAACCATCCGAGGTGTACAAGTAGATGAGCCATACGAGGCATAATAATAGACAAACTAAACGAGGTGTACTAATAGACAAACTGTCAGAGGTGTACAAGTAGATAGACCATACGAGGCATAATAATTGACAAAATATACGAGGCGTACTAATAGACAAACCATTCGTGGTGTGCTAGTAGTCTAAAAAAAGTTCTATACTAGGAGTACTAATTGACAAACCATCCGAGGTGTACAAATAGATAAGCCATAAGAGGCATAATAATAATAGGCAAACTATACGAGGTGTACTAATAGACAAGCTATCAGAGGTGTACAAAATAGATAGACCATACGAGACATATTAATAGACAAAATATACGAGGCGTACTAATAGACAAACCACACGTGGTTTGCCAATAGTCTATCTCTGTCAAGGGTAGTTGAATGAGAAATGAAAAATATGCCCTAAAAATATGCAAAGCCCTATCACCACCAAAAACATATTTCGGATCTTCTCGATATTTACCACATCATGCGGACATGGGTACATGGGATAAAATAGAGATACAGTGTAAGCCGGTTACCACTCATGATTGACAAATATCTACAAAATATTGATAGAAATGGGTAAACAAACATATATTCAATATCAAAATTCATAGCTTGTACAACATACGGACAGAAAGATAATTTTACTACGATTCATATGCTCAAATTGCACTTTATTTCATTAATTATATATGACATTAATCCGATTCACAGAAACGCCCTCTGGGGAAGTGCTAGACCTATTTTTGAAAACATTTCGCTATTGCAATAAAATTTATTAACCGAATGGTTTTTGCGTAAAGAAATGAAATAGAAACATGTATATCTATTTATGTAGATACATATATATACCTACACACGTACACACACATATTAATTTATATACTTATTGAAAATGAAATATTAGAAAAAATACATATATAAGATAAAAGATAGAAGCAACATAAAAGATAGAAGAAGAAGAAGAAGATAAAAGATAGAAGAAGAATAGTATCCAGAGTTTTTTTGCAGTGTGAGTCAGAAAATTGGCTTGTCGAAAACGGGATCTTTGGCGTAAGATCGAAAGAGCTTACATGCAAGTTCAATTTGAAAAGTTGTTCTGAAATGAGCCTAATATTTGAAGCGGTTGAAGATATCGAAAGTGGACTTGGAGGCGTCCGCTGTTTTGACATTTTCGTTAAGTGGGCTGCAGTGAGAGACAGGTTATTGTTTACCTGGTGAATGAAATGGGACATTGAAATTTGAAGCGGGTGCAAGCTGTTTGATGTAATATTCAGGTAATCATGATCACTAGAATTATAAATATTAGAAATATTAGAATCGCAAATATTAGGCTCATTCATCGCATCATTCTCGGTAGCTAGTGACAAATTTACATTTTTACCCATCATACCCCGTGGAATACTTGATTCTTTCGCTGGTGTATCTTCTCGAGGACTGCTTGGATTGTGGAGTCCAGGCTCAGGGGCTTCTTCCCTGCTCTTGCTAGGGCTTGTTTTGACTGCTTGCGATGCCGATGTGAAAATTTCATTGTTACCAGCAGCGCTTGGGAGATTTCTGTCTGTGGCGGGTGACTCAGAGACTCGACTCTCAGTCGGGCGACCTTCTGTCGACTATCTGTCGGTTCGCTCTGGTGATGGTAGATGTGTTGCGGTGCTTTTGTTGACGTTGCACTGCTTTATTGTCGGGGTTTCTTCTGTTATTTTGAGCGGTTGAGGCTTTTGAACGAGCGATTTTGCGCGTGACGTTTTTGGTGGTTTTCGTTTCCGTTTTATGAACGGTTCAGATATATTCTGCTTATTTGGCTTTGAGTTTTCAAGCGGCGTTGTGAGGGATGTTATTTCTCCAGATAAAGCCGCTTTACGAGTAGCAAAGCGAGTTTCATATGAATACATCGTGAAAGATATTTTAGGTTTTGTTCATTGATTAGAAGTTATTGAAATCGTTAACAAAGCATGATCCCTGAAAGTTCATTGTCACGAGGCACGGTCTTGCCAGAGTACAACTTCTATTTTTTGCTGCGATTTTGGTTTCCATGGTTTGAGAAATAGGAAGCATAGGTGACATTGCTTTTAAAATGGGATGAAAAATAAACTGTCAGGCGTTGAAAAGAAACCCACAGACACTCAATTCATATTCACTGACACTCAACATAAATTTCGCAATAACAGATGAGAATTGCATAAATTTATCACTGTATTTTGTGTTGGTGTTCACAAAATTCAACTTTGCTATTTCATCAGGTCTTTTTTGCTTCCACGTTAGTATTCGTGGTATGCTTGTTCCGGTTCAAGTCGGTGCGAGTGACAGGGGATGCTGAAGTCCGACAAGATGCCAAAAGGAATTATAAAAAGAATAGCACAACGCTGATTTTTAAAACAAATAAAAAATACACGCTGATATGAATTTCACAGCTTGTTTATCGTACAGTGAGCGTGTGGTGGTCTTAACAAGCCATAACCCTGTACGCCACCACACAAGCTTCGAGTGACCAGCTGCCACCTCACGCAACGGCGGGCTTCGAGTTTCGAGCGATCAGCTGCCACCTCACTCGACGGCAGACTTCGAGGTGGCTTTCGGATTGGCCAAGTGGCATTCAACCGCTAACCAATGGGGATGCTTGATTAGTGCGTTACCACCTCAATAGGCCCTATGTAAAAGGAGGTGCAGATGAAGCTCAGCCAGTCATGTTACCTCATAGTCACAGTGATAGCAGCAGCATCACGATACTCTCTGCGTATTCTTCGATTTTTCTTGGAAAGTGGCTTCGGCCAGTTTTGGTGCCTCAGGAGACAAAGGAATGTATTTTTTGTCTTCAAACGAATTTGTTGGTAGAAAAAGAGTTGTGGTAGTCTCAACAAGCCTTCGTTTCGAGCGACAAAGCGCCACCTCACGACACCACCACACAAGCCTCGAAGCGCCACCCCGCGCCCCAGCGAGCTTCGAGGCGCCACCTAACCACCAACCAATGGGAACGTGTGCTCAGCGCGTTCCCACCTCACCAGGCACTATATAAAAAGGTGCAGTGGAAGCTGAGCTAGTCTTATTCACTGTGGACGGTACCGACTTCTTTCTGTTGAGCGAGAAGAGCATTATAACCAATACTTTCCGCAGTCCGTTATTTTTTCTATTTTTTCTATTCGTAAGCTTTGAAAGACAGTTTGGTAGAAAGAGTGGAATGTGGTTGTTGACCACCGGCCCCGGGCATCCTCTCCGGGCCTGAGGGGAGAACCTTTCCCAACTATTCCTTTTTTCATTTTCTGTGTGATTTTCAATTCCGGTGATCTTGTGCATACTTGTCGAATTTAAATGGATGGATATTTATATGTATGGATATTGTATAGTTTAATGTATTAATATCGTACTAGCAGGACCCGTGGAAATTCCACGGACAATGTCATCAATAAGCTAGGTGGACCCGTGGAAAAATTCGGTCAACATTACTTAACAAATTTTCAAATACTCTAACCTTACCTACGATGCCATCCTAAAAAATTAAATGAAACTACTATTTGCTCTCATGTTCTGTGTGAGGCTCATGTGATGCAAGCTGGGCCATAAGTCGGAGCGTTTGAGGCACACGTCAAGCACAGCAGCAGGAGCACAGCAGCATTTATCGATGGCTTTCATAGAATAGCATGGAATCATAGAGGCTTCATCAATAATGAACACTTTAACTTTCCGCAGAAATTGTCCTTACACAGAGCTTGGTGGCTCATTGCAGACACTTGTTTCGCTTAGGGAAACTGGAAGCTTGAATATGTTGTGCAGCGCTTTGCCGCATCTCAACAGTGTTGCTGCAATACCGGTCCAGGCAGATGTGCTTGTCTTAATGTTGTTCGCATTAAGATAGTCGTTTACTTTGTTGAATAGGTAGGTTTTCCTGAGCCGCCGGGTGCATCCGCATAAAACAGTCTATTTTCAATCTGCTTGCCTCACTCAACAGAGAATGCACTTGCAACCACAACATTGAATATCTTTTTCTGTTCAATATCCAGAAAATTAACATTTATGTTATTGTTTCTAACAACTCCTTCATTTGCAGGATTATCTCCAACTGGTTCAGGTAGACCGAACATGTTGCAGGTCATGCCATTTTCAATGAAGAAGGCATTCAGCAAGTGGAGAGCAACATTTTCAGCAGTTATGTTATCATTTCTCAGAAGCAGATCTTCAATCATGAAATGCTCATTCTCATTCCATAACTGCAGGGCATTCACGGGCTGGTTGAAGACGCACATCATTGCAAACATAGTAGTTGCCGTGGCATTTGATGAGCTGCTGCTTCTGTTTAAAGCTTCATGCAATGCATCGTCATTCTCAACCAGGCGCAGTCTGACGCATGCCTGTTTGAAGGTGTCCATTTCTTGACCCCCGATTGTCTTCAAATCCCTGAATGCAGTCGCTCCAGGGGCATGGAGGAGCAGCATCCTCAAATAAAAATTTTTAGAATTTCGAGGACTTGCAGAGTACATTCTGGTTACAATGTTGCTTAATCTAACACGAAGCGTCCACCTTGTTGTTTGTTTGATAAAAACATAATGCTCAGGTATAGAACATTACAGAAAATTTCGAGCATTCTCATCTGTTTGATTGAGTTTAAACCAAGCTGTCAATTGTGTGTCGCGTTCTTCTGCTCTTGCTGCCGCCTTCCTTTGATTTCCTTCTCTATAGAACACTTGCTGCTCATCAGGTAAATGTAGAGCCAAACGATAAACAGTGTGAGATTGATCATGCATTTTGAACTCTGACAATCTCCAAAAGGCTTCTGGCGGAGACACATACCTGCATGACAAATACTGTTTAACTTCATTATGTTCATGTACTTCATTGTGTTCTTGTACTTCATTTGGTTCATTATTATTGAAAACATTATTCCTGATTTCCATGTTAGCGCAGTCGTGGTCTTTATGTACATATTTTAACAGGTATTTTACGCTTTTCACCGAGGAACACACTTCAACAATTTTATGGGTGCGGTATTTTCTCAGTAGATACTTATTGTATGGGACGACAAATCTGTTGTCAACCTCACGAGTGCCCATTTGTACATTCTCTGCATTGTTTCTCCGTCTGTACACTGGGTGACAAAAAATATGCCGTGACAACTATAGCAGGGATTAAAAAATAGAAAAGAGCGAAAGATCGTTTAATGGCACTAGCGTTTAGAAAACGCTAAGAAGATCGATCGGGTTGAAATCCCAACTATGGACCGGAGGGATGGAGATTAGGCCGGTTGGGCATCGTCTCGAGTAGCGCTCCCCCGGTGCCTGAATTGCCACGACTACTGTCGAAGGAGAGACTGATCAGCAATTGGATTACCTTGAAGAAGGCACAAGGCCACAAACGAGATAATTACGTTAATGGGCACAAGGCCACAAACGAGACAATTACGTTAATGGGCACAAGGCCACAAACGAGACAATTACGTTAATGGGCACAAGGCCACAAACGAGACAATTACGTTAATGGGCACAAGGCCATAAACGAGACAATTACGTTAATGGGCACAAGGCCACAAACGAGATAATTACGTTAATGGGCACAAGGCCACAAACGAGACAATTACGTTAATGGGCACAAGGCCACAAACGAGACAATTACGTTAATGGGCACAAGGCCATAAACGAGACAATTACGTTAATGGGCACAAGGCCACAAACGAGATAATTACGTTAATGGGCACAAGGCCACAAACGAGACAATTACGTTAATGGGCACAAGGCCACAAACGAGACAATTACGTTAATGGGCACAAGGCCACAAACGAGACAATTACGTTAATGGGCACAAGGCCACAAACGAGACAATTACGTTAATGGGCACAAGGCCACAAACGAGACAATTACGTTAATGGGCACAAGGCCACAAACGAGACAATTACGTTAATGGGCACAAGGCCACAAACGAGACAATTACGTTAATGGGTACAAGGCCATAAACGAGACAATTACGTTAATGGGCACAAGGCCACAAACGAGACAATTACGTTAATGGGCACAAGGCCACAAACGAGATTATTACGTTAATGGGCACAAGGCCACAAACGAGACAATTACGTTAATGGGCACAAGGCCACAAACGAGACAATTACGTCAATGGGCACAAGGCCACAAACGAGATAACTACGTCAATGGGCACAAGTCCACAAACGAGACAATTACGTCAATGGGCACAAGGCCACAAACGAGATAATTAGGGAAATGAATGAACGGCACAAGGCCGCAAGCAATAGAATTAAGGGCACAAGGGCGCAATTAATGGAATTAAGGGCACAAGGCCGCAATTAATAGAATTAAGGGCACAAGGCCGCAATTAATAGAATTAAGGGCACAAGGCCGCAATTAATAGAATTAAGGGCACAAGGCCGCAATTAAATGAACTAAGTTACATCTCTCCAGATTTATTTAAGGATTCGCTAGGCAGGCCACTGAACTGCAACAACACACCACTCCGCGACGCTACTCATGGACGGTGTCTCACCATTGCTAACAGTCGAGCTCGTGCGCTGTCCACCCGACGAGGTCACAGGCGCACCGGAGGTCGGTGCAGAGGTCTCACTCCATCTTCCCCGTGACGTCCGACATCATCGGCAGATATATAGTCTTGACGGTCTGGCTCCCAAGTTCCAGATCTTGAGGTAGGAGACGAAGTGGTAGCGGAATTTTACGAAGACAGAGGCGGCAGTGGTAGATGCGAAGACTACGATTGAAGAGGACTTGAATCCATCGCAGTTGAACACTGTTACACAACCACAGGGTGCCGCCACTCTGACAAGAGATTGATCTGTCTCATCCGCACACCAAATTGGGCAGAGCTGGTGCGGCAACGCGAGCCAGCCCGAGGAAACCGCTCGCGTTGCCATCTGGTTGGAGTTCCTGAGATGGCTTCAGAGGTAAAATTAGAGCACCGACCACAAGTAAAATCGAGAATGGTGTTAAGAACAGTGGCCAGCAAATCAACTATTAATGTAATTTTTGATTAACAATAAAAATTTTAATGTGACGTTTTGTTTACTGGGTATCCGGATACATTCATCATGGTTTCTTCTTGGGAATCTTTTGGATATTTTTTCTCACACTGTCCTTCAACCATGCACACAGAATTAGGATTTGATGTCCCACATGGACCATGGATCATCAATGTTCTCACGCATTCTCTCAACTCTGGATGGTCTGATGAAATTATTTCAGCGCAAACTATATCATCAATTTGCTCTCTTGTTCTTAGTTTGTCTTCTTCTCGCAAAATAATCAAAAGATGGCAATGATCCAAGGTTCTCTGTGATTTCTCGACACTTTGGGTTACAAGTGTATGTCAAGAAAATATCTGGTTTTCTAAATTTGCAGACAATCGCCTGGCATCTTGATATGCTTGTTGCATGTTCCTTGGACTTCCTGTAAATGTGGAGGGCAAAATGAATGGAACACCTGGCTCTTGATGATCATTCTGTCTATCTAGGTGATCTATGAGACCCGAATACAGTGTCACTTTTAATTGTGCTTGACTATTTTTAATGAAGTTCAAACGGCATCCCTCCAATTTTACATAGGCGTCAACAATGTATTGTTGCAGTAGTTTTCCAGATCGATGTAAAGCACTAAAGTCATCTCTGATAGCCAGACGGTACGAGTAAAACTGTTACATGGTGACTTTGTCGCGAACACGCGTTTGACGATGTTCCACATGAGGCGTATCTATATGCCATCCAGGTTCTCCTTTCGGAAAGAAAAGAAGATAAACCATGGGATCAAGATGGCAAGATATGTAAGAAATCCTCTGCCTCTGTAGACCTATAGGATAAACAACAATATCACGGTACATTGGAAGCGCGCCATCATCACCAACGAATATGGCTGCTATCTTATTGCCTGTCGGGTTGTTGTATCTTCGTCTGTCAGGGCCAGGATGAACTGCATGGTTACCTCTTGGTGGCATGTTCTCTGTTACAGCTCTCTCTTGTTCATGTTGTTCAATAGCTTTCATTGTGGTATGCTGCTGCATATGGATTATTATTCATCGCCTAATTTATCTTTTAAAAATAGATATTAAGCAGTTAGCATTTTCGTGAGCATTTGCTCTAATTTGTATGGCTTCATTAGTTTTTAAGATGTAGAGCTGGCCGTATATTCTCTCTTCAGAGCCATCTGCATAGAGGTGGCTTGCGTAGTGGTAAGTTTGACCTTGTAAACGGAACCAATACGGTCCACGTGCAACAGTCCAGCGGACAAGACGAAAATTTTCGAAACGACCTTTTAAGACCTAAATGCTCCTCTTATCCGACTGATTTCAACCAAAACCGGTTTCCATGCAGTTGATGATGATGGATGATGATGATGTCACTTCAGATGATGTCACTTCAGTTGATAAACAGTTGATAAACTAACCTCCAGCAAAGCAATCAATGCATTCCAAAATAGAATATAACCCCAGTTATTTCCCCAGACCTGCTAGCTAAAAGGTCAATATTCGTCAGACAAATTGACAATGAAATAGGCTCACAACCTGCAGACGAAATAAAAGCAGAAATCCAAAAGCAAAACTCATGACTTACAGTGACAGAAATAGTTAAAATAAAACAATCTACGCATCTAATCAAACTAATAACTTCCGACACCACTACTGCACAAAGGATCCTCCGAGATGAGGTTTACATGCATCACATAAAAATTACACCATATGAATGCGAACAGGAAAAATACACCCACATCCTCATCTGTTACAAATGCTATAAATATGAAAACCACCCAACACACAAATCCACCCAACAAACACAATATTGCTCAGAATGCTCCTCACAAGAACATACCTACCATCAATGCACAAGCACATTCAAGCACTGCCTTAACACAGAACTTTAGCATCCAGTTGCCTGTACTGGAAAAACGTAATTAAACAAAAAATAGAATTTAAAGACGAAGAATACAGCAGGGATAGGTATCATATTTAATAGAATTTAACAAAGCTAAGTATAAAATATCTGAATTAATCAAGTTTAAACGTTTCGAAGACCAGCTCCATCTTCAGTAAGTCTGAAGACATAAAAACCAAAATTGGTTAGTTCATGACAACAGTGAGAAAAGTGACAAAGTGATTGGTAAGAAAAAAAATCTATACAAAAATTTCTAAAGGATATGAACTATTAGCATTATTTAAAGGTGGCTTATCTTTTGCAATGTGAAGGGATTCTAAATTCCGCAAATCTAACTCGTTAGGAGCAGAGCATAAAATAGAAAAATTGTCCTCGGAAATACGGCTGCGACACTGTTCGGTATGAAGGCGGATTGATGAATGAGGAGGTTGAGCTAAAGGTCTCCCGGTACGAAAGCTAACTCCGCGGTGCTGGGCGATCCTAACGTAAAAAGGCAGCGTCGTCATGCCAACGTAGCCAGACGTACACTGTACGCAACTAAATTTATACACCAGGAATGCCCGCATCCGCTTAGGAATCCTATCTTTGTACCGAAAGAAAGAACCAACTCGCAGCAGATTCACAGTAATTACATATAATTTTACCGCAGAAAAGTGGTGTTTAAAAAGGTTTTCAATATCCCGGCACATCTTGCTCGTAAAATCACCAAAATATGGAAATACACAGTAGAGCTGTTGCACCGAATCGGCGACATCATTAATGCCTGTATATTTCTTGGTTAAAAATTTTTTAATAGGAGCATGAACAATTGAGGAAGGGAATCAGTTTTTACACAAAAAATGAGAATAAAAAATTAAATTCAGCATGCAGATCTACAAAACTAGAACAAATGTTATGGGCACGATTTAACCTCAATTCCCTTCCTCAATTGTTCATGTTCATGTTAAAAAAATTTTATCCAAGAAATTTTCAGGTATTAACGATGTCGCCGATTCGGTGCAACAGTTCTCCTGTGTATTTCCATATTTTGGTGATTTTACGAGCAAGATGTGCCGGGATATTGAAAACCTTTTTAAACACCACTTTTCTGCGGTAAAATTGAATGTAATTACTGTGAATCTGCTGCGAGTTGGTTCTTTCTTTCGGTACAAAGATAGGATTCCTAAGCGGATACGGGCATCCATGGTATATAAATTTAGTTGCGTACAGTGTACGTCTGGCTATATACGTCGGCATGACGACGATGCCTTTTTACGTTAGGATCGCCCAGCACCGCGGAGTTAGCTTTCGTACCGGGAGACCTTTAGCTCAACCTCCTCATTCATCAATCCGCCTTCATACCGAACAGTGTCGCAGCCGTATTTCCGAGGACAATTTTTCTATTTTATGCTCTGCTCCTAACGAGTTAGATTTGCACATTTTAGAATCCCTTCACATTGCAAAAGATAAGCCACCTTTAAATAATGTTAATAGTTCTTATCCTTTAGAAATTTTTGCAAAGATTTTTTTTTAACGATCACTTTGTCACTTTTCTCACTGTTGTCATGAACCAACCAATTTTGTTATTTATGTTTTCAGACTTACTGAAGATGGAGATGGTCTCCGAAACGTTTAAAATTGACTAATTCAGATATTTTATACTTAGCTTTGTTAAATTCTATTAAATATGATACCTGTCCGTGCTGTATTTTTCGTCTTTAAATCTTAATGATAGTCCGACTAAGGAGTGTTAATTTTACGGAACAAAAAATAGATAACGAAAAGCAAGAACAACATCAAAGAACCCGCAACACCTACACAGAAATAGCGAAACATGCAATTCAGCAGCCTAACCCCCCAGAGCACACCCTCACTTCAACTGCACAAACGCATATAAACTTACAGCACTCATCTTAGAAGAACACATAGCAGCAGTCAATTGAAGCCAAAGATTTGGCGACCTTTTATCACAATTCCTAAAAATGAATTTCAACATTGATACCACCTTCCCAGATCGTGACTCAGCCGCAATTTTCAATTTCTTTTACAAATCAGAACAAACACCACAGGAGATGGAAACAGAACAGGAAAAAACGGTAGATGTCTGTCTAGAATGTGAGCAGGAGCAAATGTAGGAAACCACGGATACAGAAGCAAAAACAAAATGCAGGATAAGTGACGACATGGGAAATTCAACCATAGTACTTGACAACAAACACAACTTTCATATTAAACTATACAGGAACTTTATCGACAACTCACCAATCCCTGAAGAGCCGCCCCCGATAGAATGGTACATCCAAGAACTCAACAGAAAAGAAAATGACAAAGGATAAAATTGATCGTTCAAGAAATGAGATCACAAACTTTACTGGAATACATAAAAACAAAAGGGTCCAATTTACATGAACTAAAATAAACATCATTCCACACGAGGACTTCATAGACCTTCCAAGACACCAATCAATAGTAGCAGCCACCAAAAAAATACAAATAATTGCTCAAAAATGACTTTTAAGAAAATAACAATAATACAACACAACGTACAACCTTGGAACATCAATAGAATCCCTTTATCCAACATATATAACATGTTCGACCCAGACATAATACTCATCAATAGTCACTGTCGTATAAACAATCAACCTCTTAAGATCTTTAATTACAATATATTTTATTTAAATAAGTTAAACGAAAATCACGCAGGCACCGCAATAGCACTCAAGAAAAGCATTTCGTACAGACTTCACAATAATTTTAATACAGATATGATAGCAGTAACAATCGATACGCTTCAGGGACCAATCACTATCCGTACTACATATACACTACCAAGAACAGACTACCTACACTTCATAGACTTTCACACGCTTTTCAATAGACCGCACTCAACCTACTTTCTAGGAGACATAAACACAGTACACAGCATAACAGCATACTCACATAGGAACAATAGAGGAAACCTTCTTTGCTACCTAATTTCAAAACAAAAATGCAAACACATTGGACCCTTTTTCCCACCTTATAACTCACAATAGCACCACCTCACCCGATATAGTTCTACAAAATAAGGATGCATTTCATAATATTTTCATGATGCCCTGCCGCGCTCGTGTCAAAAGCTAGCCGCTGCCCCCTTCTATCATGATCACCCGTGCTGCATGCCAGATACCGCCAGATCTCGCATACACCTGTGATGCATGCCAAATACCGCTATTCTATAGATCATTCTCTATCGATACAATCTAAAGAATTTTAAACAATTTATTTACCACAGGTGATACAGAGGTAAAACGTTTCTTAAGTCTAGTACAATAGTCAAATTTCAGTATAGCAACCTGTGGGTCTGAATAAGTTCAACTACATGTTCATTTGGATAAGAAGACTAAAGTATTTCAAATTGTACAATTATATATTACTGTCGTAATTTTCACCACGATATGATGTGAGAATTTCATTAGTATTTCATTCTTTTGCGGGAATATGAATAATAGATTTTGACTGACCGAACTCTAGAGACACTGAACGAACTACTTGGTGAGTCGGTAGGTAAAATACACATTTTAAGACTGCTTTCGTTTTGTGGCACAATAGTTCGTCGTCAAGCAAAGTGAACAATATTCATGTTCAAAAACATGTCGTTGCTTAGGAATTGCATAATTAAATAAATAAATAATGAAGGCATCTACGGATGCTTTATTTCCAATCAAGCCTGATATATATCACCTTGTACATTGGATTTTCAAATGCCTTATAACTAACGCCAGGACGCCATGACGCTTTCCCCCGGTCAAGACCGGTACCCATTTCAGACACCTGGGTAGAGTGGCGTATTGTGCTTGGAATTTTTCTCCTATACCCAACAGAGAAAATCGCCACCGCCAGCGCCGAGTTTCGAACCCGGGTCAAGTTGATATAAAATAAAAATGATAGTAAAAATGGCTGATTTAAAAATTATTTTAATTGGTGAACGTTTCGGCTTCAAGCTAAGCCATTTTCAACACCTGTAAAAGCAAATTGAAATACAGAAAATACGACATGGCTATAAGACAAAAAGAATACAATTGTATTCTGTTATTTCACATGGATATATTTCACGTAAATGTATTTCACGTAGATTGCAGACGTTGATTACAATGACCTTGATTATCGAAAGCTATATTTTGCAGAGGTAGATTGAGGAGAGGTAGATAACGAAGAAATACTTATAGGTAATGAAGAGGTACTCGTAGATTACGAAAAGGTAAATTACGAAGACGTAGAATTGTATTCTTTTTGTCTCATAGCCATGTTGTATTTTCTGTATTTCAATTCGCTTTTACAGGTGTTGATAATAATCGCTTGAGCTTGAAGCCGAAACGTTCACTAATTAAAATAATTTTTAAATCAGTCATCTTTACTATCATTTTTATTTTAAAACTTGCAGGAGTGCTCCAACCTAATTTAATCACAAGTTGATATAATTGCTACCTGCTCGCTGATAACTGTACGTAGATAATGCTAGTTTGTGCAGGATGTATTACGACAAGAGGTACACAATTTCGCAAGCAGAATATGGCCAGATGAACAATTCTTCTTCTATGAAATTTTCAGGAAAACACTTTCCGGTTTTTGTAATTTTAGCAATTAATTGTTTTAAATGATGAAATATTATGACACAATTACTCGCAATATTTAGGTTGGATTTACGTTTCAAACACTTCTAATATACGAGAATGTACATTGATGAAACTTTGTTTTGGTGATATCCGATTAAAAGGCTTAAGCATAAACGTTTTAGAATGTAATGTAATGAATGTGAGTAAGATCTCGTGACCAAGATTTCAGAGGCCGCTGGTGAGATTTCTGAAATGTTAGAGATCTACGGAAAGGGCGACTACAAAGCTAAAAACTACAACTACGAGGTGATTCATCCGACTACGTTATCTTCGTGCTACGGGTGAAGCTGTAACGGTGCATCGCTTCCAACGACTGCAGAGACCGCGACATCGTTCGACAACAACGACAACTAAACCTACAATTTAAGATAAGTAACGCAGCAACAATTAATTGTTATTGTGGTCGCAGCAGCAGTGGTAGTGTTTTTTTTCTTCAGTCAGTTATTGTTTGCGTGCGCGCAGGCGTCAAGGCCAAACATAGGCTGTACTCGCAGTGAGAGCAAGTTAGAGAGCAAGCAGTGTGCACCTACACTGAGTGCAATAATCCCTAGACATGAGTTTTTTAAGAGTTTAAGAGAGTTTTTTTGAAGTGAGTGACGCAATTTTCTTGAAGTGTTGTTATACGTGATTTAACTAAATTTGTATTGATTTAGTAACTGTTGTAAAAATTTGCTTTTGAGCAATCGTAAGCTCAGTTGAGCAGTAATTGTTATTTTGTGTAATACCTTGACATCGAACTAGTAACGTAACTATGCCTGAAATTCCAGTAACCAACGCGCCTGTAGTGAGTACAATGACTGCCACGAATATTTTTCTAGCGATGATATGTTGGCGAAAGAGACATAAGTATCCTTAAATGCCTCCTGTAGCCAGTGCAACAGTTAGGTCATGTAATGCTCCCTGTAATTTGAGCGAGGCGGTCAGTTGCAAAATGCTCTTTAAAAGTATCCCTGTTTGTTTGCGGGCAGAAAGGTCATTTTTGGGGTGACTATTTTTTGGACATTTATTGTGTCATTTTTAAAGATCATATTTGAGTTTTTTTGCTGGTTGCGTCTGATAGGATGCTGCAGGGGGAGGTGCGTTTCCAATTTGCCCAAAGGTAATGCTGAAGACCTTTGTAAAACTCAACGTTCAAGCAGTTAGAGAGTAAGAGGAAAATTGTTTGCAAGAGAATCATTGCATTTTGATTTCGAGGAAGTACTACTGATCAAAGGATCAATTATTGAAAGAACAATTCGCTGTATTAAGATGACAGGAATTAGTTAAAAGATGATGTAAAAGTAGTACAATGCATTGAAATGATGTAATAGTGATGAAATATGTACTGAGAAATGCAATGTGATTTCGAGAATTAATAATATATTAAAGTTGGAAGATACTCTTTCAAGTGAAGTAAGTAATAATGGATGTTCAGATGATACATTCCTGATGTTATTGCTCTGAGTACGATAGAAGAAATATGTGAGAAATATGTGAGAAAAATAGAGCAAAAAGAGAAGATACCGCGGCAGAGTGAATGTCCGTGAGAGAATAAATAAAGCGTTGCAGCGCTTGGTAAAGATACCGACAAGTCTGTGGATATATCTGGTAAAATGGTTTAAGGTTACCAGGTACATTTACCAGCGAGGTCGAGTAATACTGTTGAGTAATTCGCGCAGACAATTAAGTGAATAAGCTTTTGCAGAAGCTGTTACCGTTGATTTTCATTGGGACTCTGATTTCAGTTCATAATTTCATGTGGTGGAAGTAATACCATTGATACCATGACGGTCAGAGTTAAGCATTGTAGATTGCGGTTGTCATTGTGCTGGCAAATAATAATGAGAGGCGATAGATGCCCGTAAATTAACCACACGTGGTGGTCTGGTAATAAGTTAAAGAGTAACGAGTATCGAGTATCAAGTATCACTGGTAAAGAGTATCGAGTAAAGTTACCAGTGCAGCTGCACTGCAGCGCACACGAGTGAGTGTGATGTTTTTTTGCTTGATGCAGAGGCAGATGTTTTTTTTTGTACTCCGGCGCAAGGCCGAGAGCTGTGCTCAGCACAGGCTGCACAAGGCATTGAACTTTAGCGAGGTGCGAGAGGCGCAAGGCGACGCATTTCCGGTCACTCGGACTGGCAACATGCAGACAGTGGTGACTGCAGTTCAATGTACGGATGATTGTGACTGGTGTGACTGGTGGATAGTCATGAATTAGATGTGTTTTGAACGTGAGAGGCCATACTAATTCAGTGTGGGAGTAAAATTTAATTTACTTCATAGTCATTTGTCAATGAGAGAGGCTTCGTTTAATAATCCTTCAGTTAATAATTTTTGAGCACGTTGAAACGATCTAGTGCATCATAAAAGTCATTTTACAAGCCTATCTGAATTTCATGTTCAGTAAAATTTTGTGCTATGTAATTTAAAATGTTTTAATTCTAAAAGAATGCAATTTATTTTCTTGAATACCAAAATTGTCCAATTGACAATTTACAACTGATTGAAAAATTAAAAGTGATTGTCAAGCATTTAACGTGAAAATTGATTTTGATTTGATTTTTGAAGTACGTTCTTACGTATGTTTCTTATGTATATACCAAGTATTTTCAGTGCTTTTGCTATGTTTCATTGTATTCTCGTAAACGTTTTGCTTGTAATCTATTTGCTTCTAATTTTGCATTGTAGTGTTCGTCTGCAAAAAGCAGCATGGTGAATCTCTTTGAACTGAAGTAACCTTTCTGGTTATGTTTTTAAATTCGAGGTTTTATTCGGTGAATACGTGCTTGTGAGGAATTTGCTGTTTATGAGATTTGTTCTATTTTTTTTGGTTTTTCCTTGCTCACGCCTGTGGATTTTTAATTAGTTCGCAGCTAAAAATAGCTCGTTGCCGGCGAGAGGCATGCGCTGACTTGGCTGACGAGTCGATGCGGCGGTGCACTTTTGCTGTCTCAGCAAAATTAAATTAAATTTGAAATCGATTTGAAATCAGCACTCACGTGGCTGGAAATTTCCCGAACGAGACTCAAAAATGTAGTTCTCAATTTATAGGTAAATACTTTAGATTAATGGGAGGTGAATGGACTTTGCCTAAACTTATGCTTTAACATTTGGGGTCATGAGTAGACTGTTAACTCGATTAATGAGATTCGTACTTAGTATTATTTACCTGTTTGAATTTTAATTTCTTTATATTTTTAATTGGTTGTTAACTCATGTTGTTGATATCGGGCCATGCTAATTGTTTCTTTGTTTTCGTTTCATTTCAGCTTCGCGTGCTGTGCGAGTGACAGCGGGTACGGGCAGGTACCGCGTGTTAAGCACGTGGCGAGTACACGTGGTTGAGCCGTGCTCCGCTCAGACGGCGTGGTGCCTCAGCGACTTTGTTCTCAAAAACCAAAAACACATAAACTTTGACGACAGTAGAGCTTCAGAATTGGAAATTGAGATTGAAAATAATAAGAAAAATTATGAGAAAATTGAAATTGAAATATTGGAAAAGAAGGAGCTGGAAAATATTACTGCAAAAATTTATGCGCTCGTTGAAAATCGAGTTTATTTGTATCTGAAAATGCGACTAAAATTCGGACTGAAGATGGGAAAGCGTTGTTGAAAATTCTGCAAGAATTATGCTTTTGTTTGGATGCGTTTACCTCCGTGAAAATTGGAGGGTAAAATGTAATAAGAAACATGTTGAAAAGTTTTATGCGTTTAAGGGTTTATGCGTTTTAATGTGTTAATCCGTTTAGATGTTTTATAATCGTATAAGCTATATAATCACTATTTAATCTAGTTCTCGCTATGTAATAACTATTTAATCATGCTAATGCTGTATGTGTTTTACGCTCACTATGCGATCGAGCGAGTGCAACATGTTTGGAGAAAACGATGGTGTTAACATTTTTAGTTGTGCGAAATTTAATTAATGGATTTGCTTTAATTTTGTTTAGTTATTATTTCGTTATTAATGTTGTTTTTTGACTTATTTGAAATTTCTTTATATTTTTCATGCACAAGGTTTTGCGAATTCACCTTCGTGAACGGTGAACCGTTGATACGGTGAACCATTGACTTTGAACGGTGAACCATTGATACGGTGAACCATTGACTTTAAATACAAAATAACCAAACTTGAAAAAGAGTGCCTATGTTCTACAATGTTACTTTACCATGTTCGTGGTGTTGCCAACGTGGTTTAAGTATATTTAGAAACTTGAAGTAGGTAATTATAAATTCAGTCGTTCAAAATTATGTACTTTGTTTACATTTTATTACTATTGGATTACGATAATTTGAAACGGTTTACCGAATTTCCATATTCATACTTGATGTTTTAAACTAGCGTGTGTTTGATTTTACTACATGTTTTCTTATATCTTACTCCACATTCTATATCCTTATGTATCGATAGAATTAAGTCTTACGAGTCTACGGCACTCTGTTTATTTCGATTATTCTTTTACTAATAGTGGAAAAGTTCTGTTCTAATTGGAGCGATGTTTGGCTTTAATATTATAAAAATCAATAACAATAACATACGCGTATGATAACAATAACATTATCTAACTTCTATTTTTAAGTCTACGGTAACGCAGACGAGGTTTTGAATTTTTCTTTTTGGTGAAAACTTTAATGATGCTTTAATTTGATTTTCAGCTAATTTAATCATCCTTTCTGAATTATTTTCCATTACCTACGAGGTAATAGTTTTGATTCTTATAAAATTTTCCGAAATTGCCTTGCCGGTGAACTCGTGTTTCACGTTGCAGTTAATCTATAACCCCTATAATCCCTAGGTTTATTTTGTTTTTTCTAATAATATTTGTGTTATGCGCGACTTTTTTAACGTCAAGTGGCGATGGTCAATAAATTTGGTGATGATTTCAGTGAAGGAATTTTGTTTTTGACGGTTCTGAAATTATGCATGTGATTACCTGATGTCGAAATTGCTTGTCATTTACATAATTGTTGCGGTATTGAAATATTGTGCGACATTACACCTTTAATTGCGAGGTATCATTTACTGGGTTCGATCAAATTTAATTGTTTAGTTAATAGATTTACCTTTGAGCATGTGAGGCGGATTTTGTGTTTGAAATTAAAATTTTTGTTGTTATCCGCCCGAATATTATTTTTTTTTGGTTTATAATTGAATACCTATCCGGGTAAAGGGGGGAGGTATTTGCGCCAAGCGCCATCCATGCCCTCTTCCCCCGTGCACCTCAGAGGTCTTATAAGCGGTGAGCTCTTTAGGGCCCGCGCATTTGGTTCGCATCCCCACCTGTACAGCATCCTACCAGTAAACGCTGCCCTTCTCCATTGTTATCTCTAACCTCTGTCTGCCTGTATATTTCCTAATATCCGGTAGTCGTTAAGACTTTGTATATAGAATATATAAGGGATATAAGAAAACAGAATACGGTAGTTATTGGTAGTTTTTAATGAATTTTAGCATTGGGCTTGGTTTCATTAATATTTTTATTTATGCACCTTATCCTTTAGGTGGAAATTTCACCGAATCACATTAATGCAGTCTCTCCTCTTGAGATCCCAGCCTTCCTGCTTGCCACGAAAAGAAAAGAAAGAAGAAAAGAAAAACATTTCATTTCCAATAGAGTACAAACATGAAATGTCGATACATTGGTTTTCAAAACACCTTAACATTAACATCCTTAAATGATTATAACACATTGGTATCGTAATACCCGTGTAGAATGTTGAAACAAAATGACTGATAGAAAAGTACAACAAAATTGAGTTCCTTTCCTTTCCTAATCTGATTTTGAACTAAGAGAGCACAATCATCGCGACGCTCATTTGAAAAACACTTTCATTAGTGCGCACAAGTATTGAAAAATGAAAGCGAAAAATGCATTCAAATACCTTAGCAAAAAGACCCTTTATTGCTATTTATACATGGTTATCGTAATACCCATGTTAAGTGTTGAAACATATGATTTAGATCCTTAATTGCTATTCATACATGATTATCGTAATACACATGATAATTGTCGACACAGGATTTAGAGAGAAGCACAAGTTAATAAAAAATAAACAATAATATGTATAAAAGGATCGTTTGCATTTGGAGGGCGGCACTAAGTTTCAGTTTCTGTGTTTCAATTTCTGCAATTTTTGCTAGAAAGTGAAAATTTATCTTATTTTACGTTCGCTAAGTCTTTCTAATATTGATCTTACTTATTCCTGTCAACTATAATGAGCATCACAACTGTTGGTTCCATGCAGCGGAATGAAGGTTGCTTTTCCACAATTAGTAGTACTTCATCTGTGGTGCCCGGGAATGGAAATGGAGCTTATTATTTTTCTAATAAATCATCAACTCCAGAATCCAAAAATTCCTTTCGCTCATCTGACAACACTTCACTCCTTCTTCCGGTGATGCCCCGCATCCGGTCATGCCTCTACATTTGGTTACGCTTCACATTTGTTTATATCCTACATCCGGTGAAAACCCACATCCGGTCTTTCATCCCTATGTAAGGTGTCCCAACGATAATATTTGCTATAACAAAACACAAAATGGCTATGATATTTCTTACTTACGCAAATAGTACTGGCGCAAAGAGTTCATCGGGGTTAAAGACATGAAAAGTATTGTTTTACATTGCTAGCTGTAATATTTTCAACATAGGTGAAACCGTACAAAAGTTATCTATCTAAAATTAGTGTTGTCGTAGTGTATTCACGAGAATAAAAAGGTAAGAAGAGTTTACCACACAAAGCTTACGACAGCAATTTGAGACCAGAATAAGAAGATTAAAATGATGATCTTTATAGTTATGACATTCGTCAAATCCGAGGCCTTTTTTAAATGTTTCAATGAGACTGAAGTAGAGAAAGTAGTTACTAAAATACCCTCACATTTAATATCCTCTCTCTCTTTGCGGTAATTAATTTGGATTTGTAAATGCAAGATGAATGTGAGTCACTAAGAACACAAAATCCCTGTGACACATAGCTGACAATACTCGTGTTAGGGTGCGCGTTATTGGATCACGAGTCCGTCGCTTGTCAGTTGGAACACAATTTTCCTGCTCAGAGACCTCTTGTTAAAAATTGTGCTGCCAGCAGTGTGAAGAAAAGTTGTCGGTTGGGATTTGGTTTTAATTTTTTCCTAATCTCAACTTGAAACACTGCAATCCCTTCCTAACCTCAAATGAATCTAACAAATGTAGAGCATTTTTGAACAGTTCTAATGTGAAATCCCGCTCAGATGAAGTCTCTTTAGAAGTATCCTGCTGGAGAGAGTCATTAACGTTTACTTCTGCAGGCACAGGATCCTGTGTGGAAACTACAGTACTTGCTCCATATCAGCAGCTTTAAGGCGCGTCCAGACCTACACTCATGTTGTCGAGTTGACACGCACGTCCATGGACGCAGATGACACTCAAATTTTCGGTTTGTCCACACCTATGATGTGTTGTTAAGGCCCTATTACACGGGACAACAATTGCTCCAAAAAGCAGCGACGGATGCTTCTGTGAGCAATGGACTGCAGTTGCTGGGCGAGTTTTGGTTTTCACGCTTGTTCAAAAAGCTCGTGCACCTCAGAGCGACGGAGCAGTGCTCGACTGAGCGTCGTAATGTAAGGATGTTTGTAACACCGTCTCCGTCTGGCTCACTACGGTCTCGATCCGCCATACAATTGATAATAGAAGCCTTTCATCTATGTCCTATGCCCGCCTCTCACTGAGCCAACATAAACTCGGTCCACCATTCAATACAAAGGCGAAGGATTTAACACTTTGACTGCGGCAACTAGGTATTAAGTTCACCACCAAACTCAAATTTTAAGTCAATTGTAGTAAACTATTTTGAAAATACCAAACATAAACTGGATCGTGCGTGTATTTAGTTTTTATTAATGAATATTTATGAAAATTGAGTTTGCGACTATTGGTCGGTCAGCAGCATTATGAAAATTTCCTCCGTGTACCACCGGTGGCGCACGTCGCAGTCAAAGTGTTGAAAAATGGCGCAGTGTCCTATAATATGGAATGCTAATAAGTCTTATATAAGCTATTAAGTATCATTTTAGGCATACAATTAGTCGTAATTTCTGCACAAAATAAAGCGGAATATTACCATTTACCATACATTCGTGACGTTTCATTTTCAAATGCTGTAATTTTTCCATATATCGGAATGTTTATCAGGTAGAATTTTATGATAAATAAAGTGGTCAGAAAGTTGAAAAAAATAATCCATAGGTTTATAAGTTTAAACAGTTTAGCTGAATATCATGTAACTATCGAAGCCATAAAAAAATAGAAAAACATTAAGAAGATTGACTCTATGAAGTCAGGTAACTGAATGTGCATTCATTTTTAATTTTCTATCATTAATAGCGGGTAGAAAAATAGGCAATAATTTATTCAGCTTCTAATGATCAAACCATTTAATATGTTTTTTAGGCTTGAACCTAACTATATCAATATACCAAATGAATGTGCTTAACACTTCGACTGCGACGTGCGCCACCGGTGGTACACGGAGGTAATTTTCATAATGCTGCTCACCCGAGCAAACTCAATTTCCATAAATATTTAATCAAAGCTAAATGAAGGCACGATCCAGTTCATGTTTGGTATTTTCAAAATAGTTTACTACAATTGACTTAAAATTTGAGTTTGGTGTTGAACTTTATATTTAGTTGCCGCAGTCAAAGTGTTGATGAATTAAATTACTGTCCCTTTTGTTTATTTCTGTGCGGTATAAAAACACAAATTATTATATGTATATGCGAATATGAGCTGTAAAATAATGAATAATAATAATAATAATGAAGGCATCTACGGACGCTTTATTTCCAATCAAGCCTGATACATATCACCTTGTACATTGGATTTTCAAATGCCTTATAACTAACGCCAGGACGCCATGACGCTTTCCCCCGGTCGAGACCGGTACCCATTTCAGACACCTGGGTAGAGTGGGGTATTGTGCTTGGAATTTTTCTCCTATACCCAACAGAGAAAATCGCCACTGCCAGCGCCGAGATTCGATCCCGGGTCCTTGCCGCACGGCGGCAGAACCTCTACCACATGGCTAAAGCTGTTAAAAATTTATTACAATATTATGATGTTTATATTACTGCATTTTATATTGATTCTCACAAATTAAATATTTTCCTAGAAGTCAATAATACATCAAAAGAATTATTTTGAATCAATAGTCGTAGGACCCTTCAATCTCATCCATTGTTAGAGAATAAAGACAATAAATAATGCAAGGACATTTAAAAGCGCAAAACGGGATATAAGTTTTGTATAAGTTCTTAATGCTTTTCATTTAATGATGAAATGAAGATGTCAAATGCCGCAGTCACTGCGAGCTACAACCTCCCTCTGGAATTGGCAACGCTACACTGGTTGCCTAGTGTGATAGCGCACCCACAAGTTGCGTCATTTCAGTTGCCGTAACCGAGGCTAAGTGTTGCCCCGTGTAATAGGGCCTTTAATCTCAGTGCGCTGCAGTCTCTGGTCGTGATAAGGTGCGCTCATCATTAACTGGAGGCAATGAAGTGCAAAAAGCTTATGAAAGCAGTGCTTGTGTGCTGTACTGTTGCAGCATCCTTGAAAATATTACGCAAGTATAAAAAAAGAAGATTTGGACGAAGAATTGGCTACAAAGAAGACCAATTAAAAGTAGTTTTGAGCACATTTTCAAGGAACTGCGAGCAGAGTCCTAAAGTGACTTTCAAAATTACATGAGGATGAAGCCTGAGCTATTTTCTTTGTTGCTGAGAAAAATTGAACTCAGTATATCTCGGAGTGACACAGTTCTGAGGGAGAGTATCTCTGCTGGGTAGAGGTTAGAAGCAACTCTACGCTTTTTGGCCACAGGGAATACGTATACTTCTTTGCAATATTCGACAAGAATATCGAAACAAAGCCTGTCACTTGATTTTAATTGTCTCAGAAAAAATGGATTCTTTCATAGTTTTGCTCATTGCTTCATTGTTCTGCGTATTGATTCGCATGAGATAAATGTTTCACAGTTTTCATAGATTGCTTTCTTTATATCACTTATTGCTAGTGTGTGCTTGACTTAATATTGCGCAAAATGATTCAAGAACAAGTTCATAGTTAATTAGCGAATGTAAAAAGATGTACTCATCGTTAAATAAGCATTAATTATATTTAACGCGGAAATTTTTATAATGTAAGGTTTGACGGAGTCACTACTTCATCAGAATCAAATTACATACCTCTCCAGTACTGGAATCATCTAAACTTGAGCGAGATTCTCTTTGGAGCTCACCCTCATTAAGAAAAACCAGTTGATCGAAGCACCAAAGTTTTGGAGTATAAACATCTGACACGCCTGCACCTGATTTTTTAGATTGTTCAATATTTTTAAGTTCACGTCTGAACTGTGTACGCAGAGTATTTATTTTTCTTTTTATATTCTCTACTGTCAGGTCAGGCATAAAAGGTTGCATTGCTTTCTTGATGTCAATTAGAGCGACTGTTTTTAATGTTTTGTTTTTAAATTACTTACTTTGAACCTTCCACAAACATGGTTGGGAAACTATTAAATCAATAAAAACACCGGTGGCAGTTCTAATCCAGAATTCCGGAACCTCGGGAGCACGTGTCGCAGACATCTTTACTCTATGGGATCAGATCCGCGACTGGGAAGTGTGACAACCACAGAACATTTACATAAGAAGAACTGCAAAACTACGGTGGACCCCAAGCCCGCTCTAGACAAACATACGCACGCACGCTAACCAATCAGCAGCCAGCAGTCACGACTGGCCGCTGACGTCATCACGGCCAAAGCTTCCAATTGGCTGCGTGTCCAGGCTTTACTGTGACACTCGTTTGGATTGTAAATAAACGTTTCTGGGCGTAGTAAGGATAGTGAAAGCCGAAATCGTAAATTGCGGGTACATTGACAACACTTTTTATTATTTCATTCAATATACATACACGTGAATGCGCATTCATGTACATATTTGCAATTCATATATAAAGGCTAAGGCGCATTTAGATTAGACTAAGGTGCTGAATGTGATAAAACGTTGGTGCCGTATATTAAAAATTTTCGGAAGGGGTTCATTGTCTTTTTAAACCATTCAATATCAGATTCTCATACTAGTCGAAACAATACAATAATGAAGAAATTAAGTTAGTTTGAGCGATAAAAAACCTGCTAATAATATGTAGCGATGTTATTTTTATTTATTATTCGTAAGGATTACGCAAATAGTTACATACGAGAAATGGGAAGAAGTTTACGTTAAAGTTATGTTTTTTATGTTACGTTCATTGATGAATGATTCGTGCGTACGTTGCTTGATTGGTTATAGATTAGTTTTAGCCTCCTTTTACCACATACCACAACAAAGAGATTCAAAGTGAGGAAGGATGAAGGCACCATATCGTTTGGAGTTGCGAGAACGCTGAATCTATGTACAAGATGAGTTCCGGCACAGGATCCCGTGCGCATGGAAAGTCAGTTAAGAAGGAAGGTTATGAAACATGATAAAAGTTGATGAAGAAAGTTAGAGGTATTGAAAAACAGGACAGTAGTAGATTGAAATAAATGGTCCTACACAAAACTACGAACATTTTATTTCAACAGAAAGAAGGCTCACCTAACTATCAGCACAGTACCTCATATTTTTCCCTTGGGAGCGTTAATTCCCATAGATATAATAATTGTATCCACCTGAGGGGCGCGAACGTTGTTTCGTAACAATAATGGAGAATATTGAGGAAGGAGAGTACACAAGACCGCCACGCACACACTTTGGATTAGGGTTTACAAGTATCCAGTTTTTGGACGGGGCTCAACACACAGTATTAACTAGTATCAGAAGTGAACTACAGTACTGAGATGGCTAGGTGAGCTAATAAGTGAAGCCTAAGCAGAGCCGTCGGCATGGCTTTTCATTACATTTTCCAGTTACAACACATCAGTAGTGAGCGTATACGCTAAATAATAGCGGGGTAAAAATGCTTAAGTATACAAAGCAATGAACTACGCATGAAGATTTAGTGCAATTAAAACTCTCAGTATGTGCACAAGCGTGTGCTAAGAAACAAAAATATAGATATGAGACATTAAATACAATCTCTGTGTCTGTTGAAAGCTTGCACTGTCACGGTTGACACCGCAGTGCAAGAAGAGCAATCATTTGGATAAATTAAGAGCTAGCAACAGTAAATGAGCTTCCTACCATGACGCACTGCAGAAATATTGTAGCGATATAAGCTTATGAACCAAATTAATATATTAACAATAAAATATACTTAGGTAAATCAAAAAATATACCTAACTTGCTACCAGATGGTAATATTACTCATGGACAATTTTCTTGAGTTTTTCAGTACAACTTTTGGAAGACATAAGTGTGTTCACGTGTCTTGTGCATTAAAGCGTTCTACACACGGCAAAAAATTGCTGCAACTTGTCGGTGACCTGGACACAGCAGAAATTACAGTGATGCTGACACATATCTAAGAACTTACAGACTAGTTAACGAAATCCTGATACGTGTCGATAATTGTGAAAGCAATACAAAAATACTCTCTCGTACAAAATAATCAGGTCAATAAATAGTCTCAAATCCAGTTATGGCATCGTTCTCTCGGTTGTACGATAGCCCTTTCCGGAGCGACATCTCATCCACTAGAAGGAAACCAAGTTTATCTCTAGCACTGACGGGTTTTACCTTCATTTTCAACATGGACACACTTTTAGCACTTGTACCAGGACGTACTTCGAATTGTTTCATCAATGCACGCAGTCTAAAGTGAGGGTAATGACATCAAGTTCCTCATCAGTTGATAGTGGGTCTCTGATGAGCTTACAAGAATGTTCACAGCGAGCCACTTGTGATATATGGTGTATGATCTCTTGCCCCTTAATATGGGCTTGACAAATGCACTGAGATAAGGACCAAGTCTGCCACTTACACTTCTCAGGAAATTATCTGTGTTCAACCGCTTGTACAGTACCTTTGATTTTCTCCTGAGCCTTTTCCCAAGTTTTCTCTCGGGAGCTGGTCTGCTGTTTTCAAGGGCAATTGTCGTTCCAATATGAGAAGCGAACAACCGTCGCTTACAAGGTACCACTGGAGGACCTGTGTCTTCCAACAAAGAACTGCTGCTTTTGCCACACGAATTCTGAAATAAATTGACGAAAATTAGATTGTATGTTATATTTACTTCCCCAACTTGAAGAAAGTATTAATTGTACACATAAATCAAACTTCAAAGTGATTGAAAGTTTAGGTTTTGAACACAACAAATCTAATTTAAAAATATGCCACATTTAATCTACATGGAGTGGAATCACAGCTCTGGTCAATATTCTCTTCCAAGGTTTCTAGTATTAAACTATGAATGAGTTCAAACATACCGAACGGTATAAAGTGAGTACCACTGAGACAGGATAGCCCTGTTCAGTACCCAAGAAAGTCAGCGAGTACCGCGAGCCCACCCTTCTAATGAATCAAGCATTATAATTGGATGAATTCTGCAAAGAAGCATTACCTAAATGTTTGCATTAATTCAATTCCAAGGACACAAGAAATAAAGTATAGTTCAGAAATATGCTACGAGAATCACATTTTAATTATATTTTTTACCCAAAGATAATTATATAATTTCATGATAGATGTATTAAATCGAGAAGTGGAATGATCAGAGAGGTAAATGAGTGACAGTGAATATGGTATTGACACTGATGGAAATGGCAGCAGGTAGTTTTCAAAGAATTCTACAAATGCTGCTGTGTTTTAGAATAATGCGTATGTGATAACTTTTCAGCAATCTTTCCAGCTTTTGCTGCTAGCACTCATCCAACGCTGTCCAATTCTGGCTTGTAACTTGAAAAATCTATCTCGCTACAATTCAAAGACACTTCAATGAAGTACGAACTCTGATTATTTCAACACGACTAACCTGCGTCGTTTCCCTCCACGAAGATGAGCAGCATTGTTTGCTGGAAGCACTGGTGGCAGGCCTTGAGGTGCAAGGAGTGGCAAGCCTTGAGGTGCCAGGAGTGGCAGGCTTTGAGGTACCAGGAGTGGCAGGCCTTGAGGTGCCAGGAGTGGCAGGCCTTGAGGTGCCAAGAGTGGCAGGCCTCGAGGTGCCAAGAGTGGCAGGTCTCGAGGCGTCAGGAGTGGCAGGCCTTGAAGTGCCAGGAGTGGCAACCCATGAAGCACCAGGAGTAGCAGCTCTCGAGGGGCCAGGAGTGGCAGGTCTCGAGGTGCCAGGAGTGGCAGGTCTCGAGGTGCCAGGAGTGGCAGGTCTCGAGGTGCCAGGAGTGGCAGGTCTCGAGGTGCCAGGAGTGGCAGGTCTCGAGGTGCCAGGAGTGGCAGGTCTCGAGGTGCCAGGAGTGGCAGGTCTCGAGGTGCCAGGAGTGGCAGGTCTCGTAGCACCAAGGGCAGGAGGTACAGTACCAGCAGCTGATGGAGAAATATGGGAATAAATTAGGAACAGTGATATGGCATCTCAAATGAAATTGAAGCACACTACAAAATGAGAGGTATTTTCAACAAATTTAATCCTTCCAAAAGCTCTACTTCATGTCATTCAATTCTTACTCATTAGTAGAGAAGGCGGCTTAAGGCTCCACCCCATAAAATAATTTCACAGAGGAAGTGGAAGGAAGCATATAGTATGCAAGGAAAACATTTAGGTGCAAACAAAAAAGAAAGCCGACCTCACCATCAGCTCAGGCCCTGACATTCTCTCTCATGGAATACTACTTCCAATGGATAAAAAAGTTTTATCCCACTTATTGGGAAATCATCATATGTAAGTGATCCTTCATAATGCAAAATAGGCAAGGCCTATTGGTAAATTAAAGTTCTGCTGCACTGTAAGGGTACATAAGGAATTAAACACTGGGGTACCGAGAAGGGTCATCAAAAACTAAAAGAGCTCATCTTTAAATGAATACGAAACCTATTTTTACCAACCAAGACTAACCTGTCAACACAAACACTGCACTAGGTATTTCTCATTCATGAAGCTCCTGAGTTATCTCAGGATTGTAATTCAGATTATATTAATTAACTTTGATGTTCGTAACAACATTTTTGAACATTTCAATTTTCTTTCTTAATTCAACACTAAATGTACATGGAAAAAGATTGGTAGTAACATTTTTTAGTAATTTCCAATTCAATGCTGAAGTTTGTTTCCCTACAAAAAACTTTCTATGCTATGTTTCATTTAGTGTAATAATGAATTGTGTAGCATCTATTTCCTGGATAAATGCTACACACTGTAAAACATGTGTGAATACCATTCTCAATAGTATTTGGAAATGTACCACCCTTTCTTTGTGTACACTAAGGCTTCATAAGTGACAGCCATGCACTCTCTAAATAAGTGTAAATTGAGCTTATTGGCTTCAATTTTCACATGGGATGAATATTTCTTCAAGTGGCCTTGACTTTTTCAAGAATTTCAATACATTAAACTCAATGTTAACATTCTTTTCTTTCATTTCAACATTCCTCAATTGAATTGGGGAATCATCATTTAAAATGTAAACTTACTTTTGTTAGGAGTGGCAGGCATTGCAGCCCTAGGCATTGTAGCAAGAAGTAGGGCAGGCCTTGCGCCAGGAGAGCCAAAGCTTGTAGCACCAAGAGCAGGAGGTTCAGCTGATGGAAAAATAAGGGAATAAATTGGGAACAGTGATATGGCAACTTGCATAAAATTGAAGCACACTACACAATGAAAGATATTTCCAACAACTTTAATTTTTTCTGAACTTCTACGTCATGGCATCGCCTATTAATACTTCAGGAGAAAATAAGTCATTTTAAGGCTCCACCACCATAACATAGTTTCACAGAGAAAATAAAAGGGAATGAGTAAAATACTCATAGAGCTAAGTACCATTGAATATCAATCCCCACAAACCAAAGTCATTAAGGGGTATGTTGGCTTCTGGGGTACCCATACCATTTTCAAAACACAGCCTTTGAGATGCAATAAATAGGTTCTTTTCACCCCTTCAGTGTAAAATTAATCACATGAATTTAGACCTTTTATTCAAGTAAATCAACCCACTACCCAGCTTCTAGCGCCTATATCTTCTAAACTGTTGTACTGATCCTTATGAAATTTCAATTTATTATTATTATTATTATTATTATTATTATTATTATGTAAATTCCCCAATCTGAATGTGAATGCGTTTGATCTCAATAAGTTTAATTCCTTTTAACTAGATTTTTATTCATTCAATTTTAGTAAAATTTCTATTTGAAATTGAAGTACATAATAATTGAGAGTCCATGTAGCCTACTCTGAACATTTTTTTTAAGAAAGATCCATTGATCATGTTTCTGGACCTTGAATTAACCAAGAGGAACCATATGTAAACTATGTAAACTTTGTATGGTCATCTTTGGGGGCCAACTCTACAAGGTCACCTTTATGAATAACACTGTCTGATCACTGTTCATAGTATTAAAGGTCATCTTTGAACATGACTAGATATAAGATCAAAAGCTGACTTATTCAAACCTAATCATTTATTTTAAAGCTGTGTAAAGTCAGAACAAGTAGTTATGCTACTATAAACCTACTAAAGTAGAGAAGCCTGCATGATGTTTCTTTTCATTATAATAAAGGCAATGAGCCGTGAGAAAATAACTGTGAAGTTTAAAAAGCAAACAAAATTATTTGAAATGGATCATTCATGCTCATTGAGTGCAATCATGATATCACAATGATTACTTCACACAATAGCCATATATAAATTATTTTACAGTATCTTATAAGTTGCAAGCAAATTGAAAGAACTTGGTTAAAAAACACAGGATGATTCAAAGTGTTTAACCATCACTTGTTCAAAAAAACTACTAATGAGAGATTTTGATTGTGTTAAATTTTAATACAATACAAGCAGTTACTGCCTTACTGGCAATACAAAATTATAGCCAATTTCAGACAATTTAAATCAGCATTTATTCATCTATTGAAACATTACTTTTAGAATAGCTTTTGCAACTAAATCTTGCATGAAAAGCATAGCATTCATTTTTCCTAATGTAAATTAAATTTTGGGGTTATCTACTGCATTATTTATTTATTTCAGCTAAAACTAGGCCTACCAACAATATTTCTTATTATATTTTTGATAAAAATTTCAAGCCCATAAAATTTCTACTCTTGATTAACACACTGTTATTATACGTCAATCCAACAGCCATTCATTAGTCGAAATCGAGGGTATGAGAAAAATCATAATTAGTGAAACGTCGATGTACTGGATTAACTTGGAATAAACGAAACAACTAAAAGTTTTACATTACCTTGGTCTTGCACAGCTCTTCTTGGAACTGCTGAAGATTATAATAACTATCTCGCATTTCTGAATGGAGACAAAATGAAGTTATAGTCTGAACGAGAGAAGTGCTGGCACACACATAAGCCCTCTCCGGCCTTTTAGATCTCTTATCCATCTTCAACGTTACAGTACCACATGCTGCCATCCACTCGTCGTAATTTCCTTCAGGAAATAGGAAAAACAACAAATCAGGACATTGACGGTTATCATTTCCACAATTTTCCATCAAGCACTTTTTAAAGCGTACGTACGGGACCATTTTTGCAGCAATCTTCGTTACACCTCTGTCACAGCTGCTTTCAGATTCAAACAGAGTCTCCTGCCGATTTTTCGTGACGTCACAATTTCTTGGCTCCTCATTGGCCAATTGGCACCCACGTCATCGCGGCCGGCAGACGAATTCGCTTAGTGATAAGTTGCGGATCTTCTAGTATATGGTCTGTGGTGACAACTCAGCGCCATGGTTTCCAACATTGCCGGAAAACGGCTTGGTGAGTGTCGACTCAACTTTTGGAGTGATTTTGAGTCCATGGATGTGTGTGTAGCGCTGGTTTGACACATATGAGTGTAGGTCTGGACGCGCCTTTATTAGGTGGACCATTTCCATGAGTAGATCTACCGTCACACTTAGTTTCTGGCAACCGTGGCGAGGAGGAAGGCTAAGATCTCAAAAGGAAAGACTGCATTAATGAGAGGCGGTGACATTTCCACCAAAAGGAAAAGGTGCCTAACTAACAATATTAATGGAACCAAGCTTAATGCTGAAATTCATCAAAAACTACCGATAACTACCATATTCTCTTTTCTTGTTTCCCTTATATATTTTATATACAAAGTGTTAACGACTACCGGATATTAGGAAACACGTCTAACATTTCAGAAATCTCACCAGCGGCCTCTGAAATCTTGGTCACGAGATCTTACTCACATTCATTACATTACATTCTAAAACGTTTATGCTTAAGCCTTTTAATCGGATATCACCAAAACAAAGTTTCATCAATGTACATTCTCGTATATTAGAAGTGTTTGAAACGTAAATCCAACCTAAATATTGCGAGTAATTGTGTCATAATATTTCATCCTTTAAAACAATTAATTGCTAAAATTACAAAAACCGGAAAGTGTTTTCCTGAAAATTTCAAAGAAGAAGAATTGTTCATCTGGCCATATTCTGCTTGCAAAATTGTGTACCTCTTGTCGTGAAACATCCTGCACAAACTAGCATTATCTACGTACAGTTATCGGCATGCAGGTATAGCAATTACATCAACTTATGATTAAATTAGGTTGGAGCACTCCTGCAAGTTTAAAAAAAATGATAGTAAAGATGGCTGATTTAAAAATTATTTTAATTAGTGAACGTTTCGGCTTCAAGCTCAAGCCATTTTCAACACCGGTAAAAGCGAATTGAAATACAGAAAATACAGCATGGCTATAGGACAAAAAGAATACAATTCTACGTCTTCGTAATTTACCTATTCGTAATCTACGAGTACCTCTTCATTACCTATGAGTATTTCTTCGTTATCTACCTCTCCTCAATCTACCTCTGCAAAATGTAGCTTTCGATAATCATGGTCATTGTAATTAATGCCTGCAACCTACGTGAAATACATCTACGTGAAATATATCTATGTGAAATAACAGAATACAATTGTATTCTTTTTGCCTTTTAGCCATGTCGTATTTTCTGTATTTCAATTTGCTTTTACAGGTGTTGAAAATGGCTTGAGCTTGAAGCCGAAACGTTCACTAATTAAAATAATTTTTAAATCAGCCATCTTTGTTATTATTTTTATTTTATATCAACTTAATTATGCAATACCTAAGCAACGACAGCTTTTTGAACATGAATATTGTTCACTTTGCTTGACGACGAACTATTGTAGCACAAAACGAAAACAGTCTTAAAATGTGTGTTTTACCTACCGACTCTCCAAGTAGTTCGTTCAGTGTCTCGAGAGTTCGGTCAGTTAAAATCTATTATTCATATTCCTGCAAAAGAATGAAATATTATAGAAATACTCACTACTTATCGTGGCAAAAATTACGACAGTAATATATAATTGTACAATTTGAAATACTTTAGTCTTCTTATCCAAAGAAACATGTAGTTTCAATAGAAAATGAACTGTAGGATGGCGGTATTTAAACAATTCAAACAATTTATTTACCACAGGAGATACATAGGCAGAATGTTTCTTAAGTCTAGTGCAATGATCAAATTTGAATATAGCTACCTGTGGGCCCGAATAAGTTCAGCGACTTCTGGGGCATCCCACCATCACGTTATTCTAAGGTGTACAATAATGTTTAACTTAAATCACTTAACCTAGTTTCGCATTAGACTGATCAGTGAGATAACTTACTCGATATCAGATACTTCATTTTACAATATAAGTATATGGATTATATTTGACAGTACATTCGATAAACGATTTAACAGTAGATCGGCGATATTACTCATGGCAAATTGCATTATTGGAAACAGTCATGTAGGAGACAAGATTTGACTTGGTGATCTTAGTTGTAAAGTGGCAAGTTGTACAGTGTTGGGGAGAGGACTGCTCCCTGGGGGACACCTGACTTGATGGAGAAGGGTGGGCCAGTGTAGTTTGCGATTCGTATGGCTGCGGTGCGGTTAGTGACGAAGCTATACAGGATTTTTGTGAATAGGGGGTGAATTTGTAGCTGTGACAATTTAAATTTGAGTCCTGTGTGCCAGACTTTGTCGAAGGCCTTGCTTACATTTCGTAGAATGATGTCTGATTTGTTTCTCTGTGTTTGTTCAATGTGGAAAGTCTCGTGTAACGTGGCAAGTGCGGTGTGTAAACCTCTTCCGTGGCGAAATCCGTGTTGGCGGCTGTTGTAGATGTTGTTAATGGTTAGGTGGTCTGTTAGCCTATAGGTTAATATCTTGTCTAGGAGCTTAGCGTGGGTGTCGAATAGGGAGATGGGGCGGTAATTTTGCACCTCGTGTTGGGAGGTGGAGGGCTTCGGTAAAAAGATCATTATTGCATATTTCAGTTTGTTTGGGAAATAACCCGCTTAGAGGGCGTTGTTATATATCTACAGAAGGGACTGGAGCATGTTTTGCGGTAAGTGTTTAAGGTGGTGTGTGGTTATTTTAGTTGGTCCTGGAGCTTTTTGGGAAAACGTTCGAAGTGCGTTTTTGAGTTCTTCGATTGTGATTGCTGGGTAGTGGAAATTGTGAAGGCGGGAAGTGTCTCCTGTCTCGTGTGGTTCGTTTTGGGGAGCGATGTCGTTCATTTGTGTTTCTATGATGTGTATGTGTTCAGCGTCGAAATCGTTGTTGGGGTCATCAATTCCTGAGTATATGTTTGACCAGTGTTGTCGGAACAAAGGTTCCTTGGATTGTGGTGAGCGGTAAAAGATGCCGCCTTCTTTAATGTAGGGGGTGCTTTGTTTTTTATTGTTGCCTGACATACGTTTAAGGGAAGAGTACCCCCAAAATGTCGAATTCTCTGGAGATATTGGGTTTTAGATGCAATAGGAAGGGTGAGATGTCAGGTACATCATGTGAAAAAATGAAGTTCGTACGTTCATTGGTTCGCCCGCTACGGGGGTTTGAATTATGGGGGGGAGGGGGAAGTGATATTTTATCATGTTACACCTCCCCCTTGGCTCTTTCTTCACAGCGCAAAGTTGCTATGTCATCTCCTATGGCTCTGGATTACTCTATAATGATTTCAGGGGTTTAACTTGAACCAAAAATTTTACAAAATTTTTGATTTTAATTGTTTATATACTTTGTTTTGATTATAATGTAAACAATGGTTTTTGGGGCTTCAAAATGTATCTCCTCCTACAGTGTTTGAGCTACAGTGAGGATTTTGGTGTCAATGGATGCGGAAAGTTGGGGGCATTTCAAAAACTAAAAAGCCATTCGGAAATTCATTTTCGATCGAAATTTGTGACGTCATAAAGTATGAAATTTTGAGAAAAATTTTTTTTTTAATTTTTCAATTTTTTTCAACTTCAAACTAACGTATGGAGAATGCCAAGTTAGTTTTTGATATCTAAATGTATTTCCGCATACAATGACACTAAAATCATTACTGTAGCCCAAAAACTGTAGGAGGAGATACATTTTGAAACCCCCCCCCCCCCCAAAATCTCGTTTTCTATGAATATCTTATTTGCTATGGGGAAAATCGCATTTTTTCACAAATGGAAAACGGTTCTAAATTGCATTTCCAATCTGTAAACCAAATTTCATTACTATAGGTTCAATAATAAAAAAAATTGTTTAAAGGGGTACTCTTCCCTTAATTGCGGACCAGAATTGCTTGGGATTGTCCATCTTTTTGATGTTAGCGATGGTGTTGTTCCATGTTGCCGAGTAGATACGTTGATATGCAGTTTTTATCTGCTGTCTGAGGCTGAGGAGTTCTCTGTATGGTGGGGTGAGTGGCTGTGTCGTTGGAGATGGTCGTAAATGTGTTTATGTCTCGTTTGAAGGACGAGTGGGTTTGATGCCTGGTGTGGTTCTGTGTGTGATAGTTGGAATAGATTGGTTGGAGGCTTCGTTGATGTAGAATTTCCATGTGACTAGGTGGTTGTCTATGTCCTCTAGTGTAGGGCTTAAGTCTTGCGGTGTTGTGTGTTCAGCGAAAAGGTTGCGGTATAGTTCCCAGTTTGCATTGTGGAAGGAGGGTCGTGGGCGGATGGGAATTTGTATTGGGTTGGCTGATATTGTAGCTATGATGGGGAAGTGGTCGGAAGGTGTTAGTGGACCTGGTTCGAGTATGATGTTGTGGAATGTTTGCGTGTTTGTTAGTACGATGTCTGGGCTAGTACAAGCGCGGTGAGTGATTATCGTGGGGAAATTAGGGCGTATGTGGAGGCATTTGTTCCTGTCTATTAGTGAGTGGACTTGTCTCCTCTTCCTGTTTGCGTATGTGTATCCAAAGGTGGGGTGTATGGCATTCATGTCGGCTAGGAGGTAAGTGGGGTGTTTTCGTTTAAAGAGAGTGTGCATGTCAATGTCGTTTATGTAATCAATGCGTGGAGGTATGTAGGTTGTGGCAAGTGTGATTGGGCCTTGTGGTGTTTCTACTGTGATGGCCAACATATCTGTGTGAAAGGTATCGTGAAGCTTGAATGGGAGGTCTTTGCGAATTGCTATTGGTACTCCAGCGTGATTTTCATTTGCTTTGTTTGTGGTGTATGGGTTGTAATTCCAAATTTTGATGGGGGTTTCGTTTCGCATGCAGTACGAGTTTAGTAGAATTATGTGTGGATTGTATTGACGGTAGATGTTGCACAGTGCGATTTTGTTATTTTGCCAGTGTTGGACGTTGTGTTGGATGACGGTTAGGGCGCGTTCACACTACGAGCGGAGCGAGCGGAGCGGCGCGGAGCGTCGCGGCACGGAGCGGAGCGGCGCGGCACGTGTGTTCACATGTGAGCTGAGCAGAGCGACCTACACAAGCATCAGTCGCTATGGAGCGTTCCGTGAATGCGCTTCTGTTGCTCGACGGCAAAACGGAAACACTGGATCCATCCCATCAACATGAGGAGAGATCGCTATGGAGAATAACACAATCTCTTCGAAGCACTGAGGAGAGATGAATCACAATTCTACGAGTATTTACGGATGAAGCCGGCAAGTTTTGATGTACTACAATCCCTTATAGAAAGAAAAATTTCCAACGAGATTAGATAAATTTGCTGTTTAGCAATACACAAATTTTTATTGAGGATACATGTAAAGCAAAGTAGTTTAAGCAAAATTAAAGTCTTTCCATATAGGCTGTATCACATATATTACTTCAGGTTTTTGTAGGCCAGTACGAACAAAAAAAGTCTTGTGGTGACTTAAACGTGAGTGAACGTAAAGTAATTCCCTTCAGAAATTCAGGGTTGTGCCAGAGAAACCTAAGTGAAAAATACTGACAAATATTGACTTGTCCTGACCAAATAGTTCTCGAAACACTGATATGCTTTCCGTTAGTATTGGAAAAAATCACCCAAGCTCATAAAATTTTGCAACTTATTGTGTATTTGACACTCATTGAGTCCTCCTCATCATCATACGGCCTCCTTTTTCTCCCATTTTACGGAAAAAATGAAAACTTTATTAAAACATCGTACATAATTATACTTTAATCAAGATCATATAATAAAATACACAGCATCACAAGAAAGATGAAACTACATCACGAGAAAAGCAAAATAAATTCCTTAAACTGAAGCAATAATAAAATAACTTATCAGAGAAAGCAGAAGAAAATAGAAATAAATGATTAATGAACCCAAATGGGTGAAATTACACTAAAATATTACATGTTACACTATCAGTTATAATTGTTATATGATTAGTTGTACAAGTAAATAGTTATATACTAGATTTTTTTAACTCAAACGACAATTCTACCCCTGTAAGATATGACGATCCAAAGGCGGAGCCGAGGAGAAACGCTCGACGCGAGCGTCAAAAAATCCCAACGAATTTCCCGAGCGTGCCGCTCCGCTTGTCGTGTGAACAGCCAAGCGTTTCTGCATTCAAACCTGTACAAACATTATTGCCGCTCCGCTCCGCTCCGCTCGCTCCGCTCGTAGTGTGAACGCACCCTTAGTGTTTTCTTCATATTGTGTGTATCCATTATGGAGTCGAGTGTTTGGGTTTCTTATGGGGGCATCAAGTTTTGAGCATGTGTCCAGCATGACGAAATGATCGTGTCGGATTGTGGTTATGGGTGCTTCTTCGAGGTTGAAGTGGAAGTCAGTGATTTCTTTCCAGATGTTGTCCAGGTTTGCATGTGCGACACTGATTTTGAGGCCGGGAGGTTTTGCGGTTAGTTCATCTACTATCTGATCGTTGGTGGGTTTGCTTGGAATATGCCGTGAGTGCGTGTCGCTGCGGAAGAGTGTAACCTGGATTGTTTCATCGTGTCCAGGGGATTCTTCCGAGGATGGTTGTCTCTTTTTCTTCCGTTGTTTGGTTTTCTGCTTCGGGCGGGACTGCGTTCTCCAATTTTCTTTCAAGTTGTCGTCACTGCTTTCGGCCCGGGTTGAGTTCTCTTCTGTTGAGTGGTGGCTTGTGTCCATTTCGTCTTCGTTGGGGTCGGTGCTTGCTTGTTTGGCAGGTGTCTCCGTTGTGTCTGCTTGGGGTTCTTCGTGGGATTTGATGAACATGTTGAAGATTTTTTGGGAGTCGCGATCTGGGAACTTGGTGTTCACGTCGTAATTGTCTTTGAGGGATTTCGATAAGTTTGATCCGAAATCTTCTTTTTGTGTGAGGTTTGCGATGTGAGCCTCAATGATGATAGCGGCCAGTTTTATATGCATCTCGCTGGTGAGTGTGAGTGTATGTTCTGTTTTTGCAGTTTGTTTGATGGCCGTTTTTGCGATTTCGATGTATGTGTTTTGCGTTTGGTCTGTTTTTTGTTTTTGTAGTTCATCGTTTTTCTTGCGGATAGCTTCTTTCCTGTATGGGCAAGAAGCTTCAAGGGTGCGGTGGTTTCCTTGGCAGTTGAGGAACTTCTTGTACGGTGAATTGCACTGTTGGTAGGTGTGGTCGTGTGCAGCGCATTCAGAGCAGTTTGGTGTCTAGACAGTGCATTGATGTGTAGAGTGGTCCTCAATTTTATAGCATTTGAAGCAGATCCGTAGGTGAGTGTACTTTTCAAGTTCTATTTGCGATGGTGTGATCTCTGTGTTGAACATGAGGAGCCCATTCTGGAGAGCGCGCTGTGTCATGGCAGTGTCGGTGAAGGTTATTTTGATGACGTGTGTGTAGTTTTTTATTTTGTTTATTTCCAGTATTTTTGCCCATTATTGCACTCGTGTTAGTTCTTCCTGTATTTCTTGCGGTTGGCGTTGGCCAATGCTGCTGTCCAGTTGTCTTATGAAGATGGTTCTTTTGGCTCAAAGATATGGGGGATGATGGGTTTCAGATTTATTTTCTGAAAGTGTGTGGTGGCTTTGTCCGAGGTCAATTTATCAATGGCAGTGATGTCATCAGTTATGGCGTAGAATCCGCTTGAGTTGCCGGTGAGTCGTATGAGAGGGGCTTCCAAGTATTTGAATGTAGTTTCAAAGACTTGTTGTCGGTCTGTAGTTTGGCTGGGGTCGATCTTGCGGAGTTGGACTTTGTAGGTAGTGTTGGATTTTTTTGGCAGGCTGTGCTGGGATGGTTGTGGTAGTTTGCTTGGTCGTTCGTGGTTGAGTGTTGTTGCCAAAGGTGGCGTTGGTGCGTGTGTTGGTGTTATGTTGCATAGTGTTAGGTCTTATTTGGGGATGTGTTGGTAGTAGGCCGCGGGAAAAATGGTTATAGCCAGCTCTCCACGAACCTTGTCTTCCTTGCTGGGGAAGCATGGTGTTCGTCCTAAGTGTTGGTGTATAGTGTCTCAGGCGTCGGACTCGTCCGGAAGGCGGCTGGTGCCCTACTTGTACCCGCTCCCCCCTACTATAATGGGGTTTGCCCAGTTGGTCTGGGGCCTTTCGGTACACCAGACTCTACTACCTTCCGGCGACGCTCAACGGTCGGTAAACGTAAGAGCTAAATAAGAAAAGGCTACTCACACCCGCTTGGGAGGCTATGGCTCGGCAAGCGAGGTAGGAAGTCGGCTGCTGTTGTGATATCTTGGTAGTGAGAAGGTCGTTGCTGAAGAATAGATGCTTCTAAGACGGTTTTCACTGGTGAACATCCCTTAGCCTGTGCTAACATCCCTGTGCTCTCTGTGGCACAGCGGTTAAGGGATCGGACTTGCATGCTGGAAGTCGCGGGTTCGTATCCCGGCGCTGGCGCAGAGATTTTCCCCGTTGGGTATAAGGGAAAGCTCCTGCACAATACCCCACTCAACCCAGGTGTCGGAAATGGGTACCGGCTTTACGGGGGAACCGTCATGGTGTCCTATATATAGGGTTAGTTGTAAGACATTTGAAAAACCAATGCTAAGATCATATGTATCAGGCTTGATTGGAAATAAAGCATCCCAAAGATGCCGATGTTAACCTTTAACCTTTAGCTGCGCTGGCTGCGCAGCTGTTTATATAGGCCTCGCTGGAGCCTAACTCTGGCCGTCCAGGTCTCCGATTGGTCAAGACGGGGGTGCCCGCTTATCGCCGTCTAGGCTTGTGCTAAACTTACGGAGGTTTCTATCGACATTGCCTGACTGTGCGAGGCAGGCTGCTTATAAAGCTCGGTCCGGCACCCCAACGCCAAACTTGAGCTCTGATTATTGGTCGTTTAGTACTGGCGCTTTGAGGCAGTGAGGTGGCGCTTTTAAGCTTGTGTGGTGGTGTGTGTTCATACCACCACAACCTAGACACATGGACCAAACACACACTGGATGCCACAAATTCAGCAGTCCCACTCATAACTCATAGAATAATCTGGCGAAACTTTGACATTACAAGCACAATACCAACAGACAACCCATTATATTTACAGATATGGACTATCTATAGATTTGAACAGACATCTGAATACAATAAGAATCGGACTACAATATATATATATATATATATATATATATATAAAGGTAAATATCAGCGAATTTGGGAGGATCTAATTCATAGTCTTGAACTACAGGAGGATCCGAAAATGTTCTGGTCCTCCTGTAAAAGGGTGATGGGCGACAACACCAAACAACAAATACCATACCTTGAACATTATAAAAAACCGTTACATACTCCTAAAAAAAATATCTTCAGAGAACACTGGAAAGAACTATTTACAGAACAGGACGAACCAAACTTCAACAGAGAACACATTACAATAATACAAGAACAAATTAACAGCATAGCAAATACTATTAAACCTTATCGAACTGGAAATATCAATAGATTGAACCCCATACATTTTCCCCCTTTTGCGCTTGAAGAGCTATTACAGGCGCTGCGACCGTTCAAACAGAAAGCACCAGGGATAGCGGAAATAACTACTTTACAACTTGAAAACCTACCGAAAAATATGATCAACATTCTGATTTACATTTTCAATATGTCCATATCCGCTGGTTACTTCCCGGACAATCTAAAACATGCCATACTGATTTTCCTCCCACAACCAAAATCATCCCCAAAATCAGTGCAAAATTACAGACCCATTTCCCTCCTGGATGTACATGCCAAACTACTACATAACATTTTAAATAATAGGTTGACAAATTTCCTTACAATTCACAATCATCTCAATAGCAGACAACACGGATTCAGATGCAGTAGAGGCACACACACAGCTTTAGCAATCCTGCATGAAACAATTTCCATCAAATTAGCACAGAAATTTACAATAGACATTTGCTTAAGAGATGTCAAGAAAGCATCGATAAGGTTTGACACTCTGGTCTCATCGTCAAATTATCACAAATCAATCTTCATCCTATATTTATAGACCAACCGGGGTTGAAAATTTGGCCGGGGCCGGGGTCAACAAATTTGTCATGGCCGGGGCCGGGCCGGGGCCGGGGTTATCAAATTTACCACGGCCGGGGCCGGGGTTCAGACCGTGTCAGGACGTGTCACGACGACGTAATGCATAACACCGGTTAGTGGCTCAATGCATGATGAATTTCGTTTGCGGTTGGGTGTGTATTTATGTCAAGTCAACAATGTTTGTAGATTTGCAGTTGCAGTGCTTGTTCAATTAATTAATACAGAAACAATTATATTAATTAAATGTACCGGGTGTTCCACAAAAATGTCCCCGACTTTTTAATTTGTTCTATCTCCGCTTTAAATTAACATATTTGAATTGTCTTTTTTTCACAATGTGGTAAATCTTGTTTCCTTTTCGAATAATTTAATAAAATTAAAAGGGCGATTTTTGGGAAATCTAATACGTAAAATGAAAAGAAGAACCAATATAAAAGGGAACACACATTTATCACATTTATACAGTAGACACAACCATTTCTCAGGCACTCTTCCAAACGCTCTTTCCTATTGAAAGGGGGGGGGGCGGTGCCATTAGGAAAGATAGGAAAACAAGAGTTTGGCACAGGGTGTGCCGGAAGAAAAGGAATAGGAAAGAGAAGATGGACAGTCGGAGGGAAAACAGGCGAATAAAAACGCATAATTTGGCGATCTCGATCAATTTGCTTATTGGTTAGTTACTTAGAGTGTGAAGAACGGGAAGACCTTTCAAGGCTTTGTATATACGAATATATACTAGTCTCTCGAGTTGCCGAAATGAAATCTGCATTATTTACAGGATATACATTAGGCTAATTTTAACGGCTGCCTAAGACTACCTAGATTCTATTTACATAACGTAGAGGGCATAATAATATTATATGTACATTATTTACACTACTTGCCTGATGTACACAAGAATATTATTTACATTACATACACATATACATACACATGATTTTTTTAAATTTTATATATATATATATATTTTTTTTTAATAGTACATCTATGTACACAAATTGCTAATATGCACATGGATTTATATAATTTTTTTCAATATTTTTTTATTTTTATTTTATTTTTTTTATTAATATTATTATTTTTTATTTCATTTTTTTATTATTTTTTTTATATTTTTCTCTTTTTTTACATACTGTATGTACATAAATCGTTATTATGTGCATAGATTTATATATATATATTTTTTTAAGAACGCGTATGTACATGTGGATTGTTAATATGTACAAAGATTTATATACATTTTTTTCTACATTATATACATCAAGCCATCCGAGTAACCGGTGTACTCATAGCAAGCCTGCCCGAGGGGGGAGGGGTTCCATCTGTCGTGAATGGAGATAATCTGGGTATTGCTGGGTTGTGGGTCCTGATGATTAGACGGTTGTGGTGGGTTTTTCTGATCGGTTGTCTGATTTTGAGGTTGGGTTATTATTGGGTTGAGTTGAAATGTTGAATGGAGTTTTGGGGTTCTGACTTCCCACCCGTGGGGGAAGACCGTTCCGTCCGCTCGTCAGAACCCCAATGAAAAACAAAGTAAATAAGTAAAGTTGGTACGGTCTTCCCCATGTGCTGTTGGATTTGGTCACTTGTATTTGGGTTCAGGTGAGGGTCCTAAAGCGAGAAGTTTGGAGCTTCTAAACCGGGAGTTTTGGCTACTGGCACTATCTAATGGAAACGTTAATTAATGGAATAAATCGGGTTCTAATAGTTCTAAATTTTCCCAAATATTACGGGCGTGATTATGTAGCAGGATGTTTATTGGGGGAATATCGGTTTGTTCATGCAGTGTTTTTGATGAAATTCTGTCTACAAGTCTAGTATTGGTTATAAATCTTAGTGCTTTATTCTGTACTTTTTGTAGTTTTGAAATGGCTGTAGGAGACCTTGTGTGGAGTGGAATGGTTGGGTATGTAATGGCTGATCTTACGAATGCTAAATATAGTTTCCTTTTAGTGTCGAGGGATAAATGCTGAAATCTGTATAGTTTACTGAGATTGCTATATGCTCCCTGGGGTACTCCGGATTCTAATGTGAATTGAGGGCCTATGTAGTTTGCTACCCTGATTGATGCTGTTCAGTCGGTCAAGTAACCTGCTAGTGTACGGAGAAAGAGCGAATGGATGCCAGACTGTGTGAGCTTGTATATTAATCCTGAGTGCCAGACTTTATCGAATGCTTTGGTGACATCACGAAGTACAACGTCTATTGTGTGTTTGTTGGCTAAATTTATGGATATAGTTTCTGTGAATGTTGCCAGTGCTGTATGTGTGCCTCTGTCTTTTCTAAACCCGTGTTGTCTGCTATTATTGAGGTTGTGGATGGTTAAATGGTTGGTGAGTCTGTTGTTTAGAATTTTGTCCAATAACTTGCCCTGTATGTCTAGTAAGGATGTCGGTCTATAGTTTTGAACTTGCTTCTGAGATGTGAGGGGTTTGGGGATGAAGATCATGATGGCATGTTTCAGACTGTCTGGGAAGTATCCTGCAGATATGTCGTTGTTAAATATGTACAAAAGGTATTTGAGCATGTTTTCTGGTAATTTCTTTAATTGTAGTGTGGTAATACCTGATGGTCCAGGGTCTTTCTGTTTGAACGGTCTTAGGGTCTGAGCAAGTTCATCTAAAGTTATTGGTGGGAAATGAAGTAGGTCTAATCTGCTCAAGTTGCCGGTGTGAAATGGTATAATTTGATGCGTTATATGGTTCATGTGTTCTTAGATTAAATTTATGTGTTCAGTGTCGAAATCTTCATCGTCCTGCTCTGAGAATATACTTTTCCAATGTTGCCTAAAAATCGGTTCTTTTTCTTCAGGTGTATGAAGTTCAAGTCTATTGTGCTGTAAGTATGGAATTTTTTGTTTGTTATTTGTGCCCATCATTCTTTTGATTGATTTCCAGAATTTTGTAGGATCTTCTTGTAGGTCTATTTTTTGTATTAATGAATTTCAAGTCTGCGTGTAGCTCTTTTTATAGATTGTTTGTAATTCTTTCCTGAGATTTGAGAGGGTACTGTGCAATTCTTTAGATGGTCCGTTAATGCGTATGTAGTTTAATAAATGTTGATATCTTACTTGGATGCTTAAGGTTTCGTGGGTGGGTTTGATGCCAGGAATTGTTCTGTGGGTTATTGTTGGTATTACGTTTTTTGAGCCTATTGAAAAATGAACTTATTTTAAAACTATTTCTATAAAATGGTAACACGTCAATGAAAGTAAAATGAGAGTGTATCAGAGATTAAAGATCATTTTTCGCCTCCTTGAAAAGATAGCCCAAGAAAGAGAGCTCGACGAAAACTTTCTGCTTTGGTGCGGTCAGAATTGTACACGGAGGGGAAAGTTTTTTGTCTAAAAACTTTTTAACCAGATTGTTAATTAAAGGTACAGGGTATTTATTTTGTACAAGTAACTTTGTGATATATTTCACTTCGTCATGAAATATTTTATATGAATTGGAAATACAGTTTGCGCTATGCAATAATGTAGTGACACTTGTTTAACTATAATCCTTGTAAATGCAACTGAAGAAATTGGTACATAATCCCGTAAATGTAGGTTTTCTATAAACAGAGGTGGTGAACGTTGAATTAGTTTTCTTTACGAGAACGTCTAAAAATAGCAATTTATCATTTTGCTCAGTTTCCACTGTGAAATTTATCTTGGCGTGATACCCATTTATGAAGTCAAAGAATTTTAGGGCCTCTTCCTGTGAACGATACACTCACAGTAGATATTTCACAGTAGGTATTTTATTCCTTGTTTTACAGAACTGGTAATGGAATCATAGATTCCGAAACGTTTGCCATTAAAAGATTGTTCCATTTTATATTGGTTTTTCTTTCTTTTTACGAATAATTTAAATTTTTGAAAATCGTTTAATAACCACTTTACAGTGATCGATTTACTGAAAGAGGCAGAAAAACTATTTGTTCAAAGGAAAAGTGTTAAAAACAACACTGGTGATCTTCTTCATTTCTCAATACCTACTGTGAAGGAACTCATTTTCAAAACATCACCTCCATCATTAATAATTCTTCGACGAGTTGAAGTGTTTCAAGAACTAAAAGAAAACGGTGAAATGATCCGCAAAACTCTCCGTTTAAGTGGCTAGAAGATATGCTTGCCTTGAGAGAAATGGAGGTTATGTCGAAGGATACTAAATTACTTTTTTATTTAAACTTCATTTAATGTATTGATTTGTTACTCTTTTAAGTTTTTGTTTGTTCGTTTTTTTTCGGAAAGTGCAAAACAAGGAAAAATATCAATATTGTTTTAAAACGTTTTCCTTCGAAAAATTAGTTTTTCTATCCGTTTCAGTTAATCGATCAACGTAAAGAGGTTATTAAACAATTTTCAAAAACATAAATATTCGAAAATGAAATAAAATTTACTACATTGTGAAAAAATGAAAATTGAAATATGTAAATTTAAAGCGGAAATATAATCAATTAAAAATCAGTGACATTTTTGTGGGACACCGGGTACAATGACTAAAAGTAGTGCGTCAGCAGTATGAGATTACTTTTACATATCGGTGAAGAGTGTAGAAATTGAAGTGTGCACCATTTGTGAAGCAAATATACGACGAGGAGCGGCTGGTGCATCTTAGAAGACTTTATCAACTAAATATTTATGGGGCCATCTAAAATCGACACAAAATGATCAATTCCTGGAAGCTGAAGAAAAACCAAACAACGAAAAAAATTGAAAAATAGAAACAAAACGAACAAGAAGAAAAACTAAATGTCTATGTATTGGAAACAAACAAAGACAGTTTAGGCTGCAGCAGAAAAGGTTTCCTTTTCCCTATGGAAAAGGAAACTTTTTTAATTCTGTAGGGTTTTTGAATAAGAAGTTTCAAGTTCCATCAGAGAAGGTATTTACAACAAGACTAATTCCGGACCTCAGTATCCAAATTCAGTTTGCTATTTCAGAGGAAATACAAAAGTAAATTAACGTAAATAACGCCTTCTCAATAACCGCTGATATTAGGACCTCTCCAAGTCGAGATTCTTTCAGGTCAATAACTGCGCACTGGATTATAATTACACTGGATGGTAGCATAGGTACTGCTTTTTCTTCTCAGTGACTGCATGTTCTTCAGGATTGCAATGAAATGGCAAATCTCTTGAGAAATTGTTTTAAATTTGTTTAAAAGACACGTGAATTTCACGTACGGGTAACCGGGCATACTACGCACGCTTTATTCACTTCAAATTATAATTCAAGTCAAGTTCAAATTAATCCAAGTCTTTTCAAATTAGTCCAAGTCAAGTTCAAATTAATCCGACTCAAATTCATATCAATCCAAGTCAAGTTCAAATTAGTCCAAGTCAAGTTCAAATTAATCTAAGTCAAGTTTAAATTAATTCAAATCAAGTTCAAATTAATCCAGCCCGAATTTGAATTAAGAGTTGACAAAAATCCCTCGTTAATTTGAGCGTTATTTGCATTAAAAATGTATCTGTTGGATGTGATCCGGGTAGAAGTATCCCTCCGATGGCATCCGGACGCATTCAAAGGTGGGCTCTACTGCTGCAGTCCTACAAGTTCACCTTGTGTCACCGGTCTGGCGTGCTGTTGGGCACGGCTGATGCTCTCAGTCGTCTACCCCTGACAACTCCTGAGGAAGCCACGCGGACGTCCTTAGTAAACTTCCTCGAGTCAACTCCGGTCACCAGCACCCACATACGCGACGGTACCCTAAGGGACCCAGTACTTTCAAAGGTATACAAATACTGCCAGGTAGGCTGGCCTTCGACGGTAATTGGTGACCCTGATCTCGCTCCGTACACTATATAGAAAAAAAGATTGATTAATACACGGAGTTCCGTAATGGGAAATATTGATTCAATTTATTAAGACAAATGTCAGAACGACATTTGAATGAGAAGATTAAACCACTAAAACTAAGGGTAACAAGATTATGAACTTCTCAGAGCCGGACTTCAGGCAGGCAGGCGGGCGTTGGACTTGCGGTCTGCGACTGTGCCGTCCCAGGAAGCAAGCCGTGCTCTGTGGAGTTAGTTGTGGTTAGTTCTGATACAGAGTAAATATTAGGTTTATTACAGTTTATCGTTGTAAGGTAAGTATATAAGTTATAAGTCTTAAGGTAAGTTTATAAGTTATAAGTTTTAAGGTAAGTTTATAAGTTATAAGTTTTAGGGTAAGTTCATAAGTTATAAGTTTTAAGGCAAGTTTATAAGTTATAAATTTTAAGGCAAGTTTATAAGTTATAAGTTTAAGGCAAGTTTATAAGTTATAAGTTTTAAGGCAAGTTTATAAGTTATAAGTTTTAAGGCAAGTTTATAAGTTATAAGTTTTAAGGTAAGTCTATAAGTTATAAGTTTTAAGGCAAGTTTATAAGTTATAATTTTTAAGGTAAGTTTATAAGTAATAAGTTTTAAGGCAAGTTTATTAGTTATAAGTTATAGTTATTAGGAATGCATGGGGAAAAGTGGTCCTAAGTACCCAGCTCACAGCGTGGCAAGTATGTAGTGAACTTTTGGGACTCAGTTCACTCGAATTTATAAAAACGTTAAAACGAACATTCTAAAATTTAATTATATCAAGGTAATGATTTTCATAAAATTACAAGACCGAATTTATTCGTCAAAACCCAAAATTTTACCAAAAATGTGTCTCGAAAATATTTTCCGTTCACGTATCTACGCCCGTCACTTTCGATTGGCAACACTCCCCTAGCCATTTTGAATCGTAACGCACTCTAATTCTAGCTCCCTTGTGTTTCGGTTCTGGTGCTTTTGCAGCGACGGGTGAGACTAAATTTTGTGTTAAATTCTGTGAAGTACAGCGTAATTGTTTGTAACATATTACGTCATCTACTTTATAATTGTGTTGTCCTTAAGAAGTGTCATTGTGCCTGGGTGTTATTCCGATAGCGTACGAAGTATTGAGCAAACTTAGGATCATCTACTTTGTTTTGATTCCGTGCAAGCGCTTGGGCGGGCACAAGTGCTTAGGCTTACTGTGCCATTTTTGTCAAGTTGTGTTTTGTTTTATTATTTCTTTTTTTTTGTGTTTCCAGCCTCTGAATAATCTTTGTGTTCTCAAGTGTTGTATTTTAATCAAGTTAGGTTTTGAATCACTTATAATTTATTTTAAATTCCACAGCTGTATCTTTTTAATCAAGTTAGGCTGTGAAGCAATCATAAATTATCATTTTTAATCTTTACAGCTGTATTTTTCTTAATGCAGCTAGGCTTGCATCAATTATCATTTTTAATCTTTACAGCTGTATTTTTTCTTAATGCAGTTAGGCTTGCATCAATTATCATTTTTTAATATCTACAGCGGTACTTTTCTTAATGAAGTTAGGCTTTGCATCAATTATAAGCTTTGTTTTCACAGCTGTATTTTCAATTAAGTAGGGTTTGAAATAATTACAATGTTTTAGTTTTCTTTAGTCAACGCTAAGCTCATTTTTAAGCAATTTACGTAAATCATTGTTCATTTAAATCTTGCTCAGAACTATCCTTATAAATACCTAATAACAATTGACAACATGTTTTTCCTAAGAGAATCAGTATTGTGTATTTAAATAGTAGTGATGTTTTGAAGAATAGTTAGTTAGTAAATTTAATTAAGTAGTCATTGTACATTGATTCCTAGCGTGAATAACAATTAAGTTATTCCACGTTAAAACTCAAACTAGTTAGTACTATTTCAGTTAGGAAAACTGGGAACATTTTCCAGTTCAATTAGTATTAGAAATTTGCCTGATGTGTTGGAGAAGACAAGTAATTCTTGTAAGCCAGAAATAAGCCATCACAAGCCGCTGTCTCTTGAAGGTAGTTAGGTGCTAAGCTGAGATAATTGTAATCTTACTCCGGAACTTCTTATATAGAGGTTCTCCCTTTTCCTCATTTTTTATTGTTTAGAAATTCCCTATTAATTTGCATTAGCATTTGCTGTAGATATTTTTACCATAGTTAATCAATTAATTGAGACGTTAGGCTCAGTTGCCACTGCTTTTGCCATTGTAGTTTTGCCTTTTTATGTTGTTCTTATTGCAAAAGAAAATCCGAAAAGTCTGTGCTCAGAGTTCAAGGGATTGCACTAGCTCCCTCAATGCCTCATGGGCCCTTTCGGCCAAAAACATAGGTGTATTTTGTAGTACCTGTACAGTTATTATTATGCTCCAAACCAGGCAAAGTTTTGCCTGTGTATTAAATAGTAGCGTATGGCAGTCCCTTAGTTCGGGCGCCACTTTGTTAAATAGTAGGTTGTGGCGTATCCGCATTGGGCGCCAAATTGTTAGATATTTGGTTTTGGCAATATCCTCTTTGGGTGCCAAATTGTAGATAGTTGCAATTTTTGCTGGTCCTTCTTGGGAGCCAGCGAATTGATTATTTAGGTGGGCTAGTCCTGTTTCAGCCCGATTGAAAACTAGATTGGTCCTTCTTGGGAGCCGAAATTTCAGAGTCTTCTTATCCCGGAAGGATCTTCCTGATATCTTCAGGGAAAATGGAAAGTCAGGTTTTGGCGACTTAATTTATTAGTTGGGGCTTGCCCACAGGTTTTCAAGAGGCGAATTATTTTCCAGCAGTTGAAATATAAGCCGATATAAAAATCAAGCTTTGAAGTTTTAGAGCCGAAGAATTTCTGGCTGCGAGCTAATCAAGCTTTGAAGTTTTAGAGTCGAAGAATTTCTGGCTGCGAGCTAATCAAGCTTTGAAGTTTTAGAGCCGAAGAATTCTGGCTGCGAGCTTTTCACGCTGGTAATGCAGCCGTCGAAAGTTAGAGCCGAAATGAAATTCGAGCTGTTGAAATTTTGAAATCTGTGATGGATATAGGGTTCGCAAGTATCTGTGATACGCCAGTTCGATTATTTGCGAGAGAATTATTTTTCCTCCCGCGAAATTACAAGGCACTAGTCGGCATTTCTGACAATAGCCTGACACTGTGCATTTACTAGTATAAAGTGTAGCTTCATGCCGTTAAAAATATTAAGATTAATATCTGGCTCCGAGCAACTTGTCAGTGCTCCGAAGTTGATCCCCGCTTGCACTCCGGCGCCAGAGTGCTGGTGGGGGTCGTTTTTCGAAGAGACTCCTCGCTTTGAGGCGGCATGTTAATGCCAGATTGTTTGCAGCATAGCGTGTGTTGATATGTGGTTTCCCCAAGATACCGTGTGCATTCTCACCCAGCCTTGTGCTCCCTTACAGAAATCCACGAGACACTTTACACCCCACTGTCACGTCATCTACCTTGCCACTCTTATTAAGGGGGTAAATAAACCGGTAGCCAAACTTGGCAGAGGACAAAAGGAACTGCCTCCTTCCCTTGGTCTCTACTCATTTACTGGGCGGTGAATTCTGTTTCCTCATTCCCCTTCAACCTCATTCCTCATTCACGTTACGTTCTCCATCCTAGCGACGTGACGATTTGAGACACTCGGGCTGCATCTAATTCACTTGCTGCTGACCCAACAATTCAAGATTGTATCAACTTTTGGGGAATTGAGCCTTTCACCGTCTTCTTTATTCACTGACGCTTATGCCGTCTCAAGCCATTGGGATTTCCATGCACACGACCATCCCCTCATATTCACTTGCCATATAACCACCACTGCTGCGAGCCGACTGGGGTCCTACTCAAGATTGGACCACAACATCAGCTCATCTTGAAGCGACCGACAGGATTGACAAATCTTCCAGCTTCAATAAAAGGCCAGAAAATATAAACCATATTTCCTTTCTTTTTCCTTCTCCGTGGTCCAGTCCGTGGTAAAGTTCTCTTGTAAGTTTTGATTGAACGGAGGCATAAAGCTCCCGAACACCGAATAATTAAACCCCCTTCTGAGGGCATCGTCAGATATATATATATAATTTTATTCTAAGTAAGTGTTGCCTTCCCGGCGACTGGTGACCTCCATTATCAAAAAAAAAAAAATACCAATCAATCAAATTCTCAACGAGTCAAATAGCTGGCTCTTCAAGCTACCAATTCTAATCATTTAACTGAACTTCCCCACTTTGGGAGTAGTTCAAATTGGTGAATCCCCACAGTAGTTTAATCAAATATAAAGGCTTATAAATACGAGATACTTACCCGGACCACCATCGGAAGGATTGGGAGCGCATGTCTAGTGCTGTCAACTTCTGTGCATGGCTGACCTTGAAGGAGGTAGTTTCTGTTCCATACTCTCAGTAGTCAAACATAGTATTTCCTCTCTAACCCTTCCCTAATAATAAGTTATTGCTACTGCAGCCTATCCTAACAAAACTCTTCATACATTTCCATTGCTACTGAAGCAAACCTCAGGAGATCTTCTTACAGGATTATTTCTATTGCTACTGAAGCTCCTTACTAACAACCTTCGCAAATTCCATTGCTACTGGAGCACCTCTCATTGCTACTGAAGCACACCATTTGGAAAAACCTGTTTGTTTTTACAAAGCAAAAATCTACCAAAAATGACGCCCCCAAACGATTCAAACGAAGCGGGTTCCAACGATTCTGCAAATTCCCCACTAAAATTGGCACCTTTTGAAATTAACGGCATAGATGCCTGGTTCCTACAATCAGAGCAGTTTTTCGAAAGTCTTAACGTGACGGACGAAAAGAGGATGCATTTTGCCTTAGTTAGGAGTTTACCCACTCGGATAATAGATGACGTTTCAAGCATCATGAACCCTAACCGTGATAACCCTTATACAACCTTGAAGAACGAAATTTTAAAAATTTACTGTAAGGACCGCTTTTCTCGGATTCTTGCCCTTTCGAAAAATCCAACAATTCAAAACCAAACCCCTATAGAGTTGCTTAAAGATATGAGACGTTTAGCGAAGGGACACATGGATGACGAAACCCTCAGGGCCTTGTACATCCAGCGGTTGCCTGCGCACGTTCGACCTTTTCTCATTTCCCCTAACGCCCCCTTGGAATTAAATGAGGTAGCCCAATTCGCTGAAAAACTCCTCGATCCGGAAATATCGGGCCTGAATAGCCAAGCCACGCCCCCTGCAGTAAATCAAACTAGTAGTAGTAGCAGTGGCAGCGTCACCGACGCATTGTTACGAGAACTAGCTCAGCAAGTTGGAGCGTTAGTCGCTAACCAGCAAGCCGAACGTGCCAACACTCAGGGACATGTGCACGCGGTAACTCAACACCAAACATCAGCGCATCAGCACGCAAATTACCATCCGCAAAATCCTCCTCCGTTTGACCGCCAGGCCCGTACAAATAGGTCATTCAATCAGTTCCAGAGGAACGGCTCAAGACCTAACAATAGGCAGAATCAAAACCCGCAAGCTAATGAATTGTGTTGGTACCACCAACAATATCTGCATAAGGCTCGCAAATGCGAGTCACCTGACTGTCCGCTTCACGTATTGTTGTACCCAAAAAACGGGAACAGTGCAGCGTAAATGCGAGTCAGACGCCAGCGCCAACCCAACCAAATGCCACTCGCTGCCTGTTCCTAACTGATCCGGCTACCGGTATTCGATTTCTGATCGATACCGGGAGTTCGGTGAGCCTAATCCCGGCAACTGACAGAGACAAAAGTACCACGGGTATTCCAAACTTGCGTGCTGCAAATGGCACTCCTATACTGTGTTACGGCACGAAAACGTTGTCGTGCTCCCTAAATCTCAAACGTACCCTGAGCTTCGAATTCATAGTGGCTGATGTGGACACGCCCATCATTGGTGCCGATTTCCTTCAGAAGTTTGCATTGGTGGTGGATGTGAGAAACGGATGCTTGTATGATAGCGAAACCCGAGTGCAAAGACCCCTTAGTGCCGTCGACATGGTGAACGTTACGTCAAGCGTCTCCCCTAATCTAGAGAGTACATGCCCCTACCAACGGGTGTTGCTCGAATTCCCCTCACTCTTTCAACCTAACGTAACGTTGCAAAATAACACGCTGACGCAACACCACATATCGACGAGCGGTCCTCCTGTTTACGCGAAAGTAAGACGTTTGCCCCATGATCGATTGCAGGAAGTAAAAGCTGAGTTCTCAAAGATGGTCCAAGAAGGGACAGTTCGCATCTCGAAAAGTCCCTGGGCCAGTCCCTTGTTGATTGTGCCAAAAAGTAACGGCGAGTTGCGTATTTGCGGCGATTATCGCCAACTCAACTCCGTAACTGTACCCGACAGATTTCCCATCCCACACCTTCATGATTTTACTGCAAATCTGTCAGGGGCAAAAATCTTCTCTACAGTTGACCTGAAGAGAGCTTTCCATCAGATTCCAATGGAGGAAAGCTCTATTCAAAAGACCGCGGTCTGTACGCCGTTTGGCTTGTACGAGTACCTTCGTATGCCTTATGGCTTGCGAAATGCTCCGCAAACCTTTCAGCGGCACATGACCGAAGTCCTTTCCGACCTCCCGTTTTTGTATTGTTACCTCGATGATGTGCTTGTGGCTTCGGGGACGCCTGAGGAGCATGTGCATCATCTGAGGGAGCTGTGCAAGCGACTTGCGTCGCACGCTTTGCTGATTAATCCAGCAAAGTGTGTACTGGGAAAGAAGGAACTGACTTTTCTAGGTCACCACATCTCAGATAAAGGCATTAGGCCACTTCCTGACAAGGTAGAAGCTATTCGAAATTTCCCAAAACCCACTACACAGAGAGAGTTGCGCAGGTTCTTGGGATCGGTGAATTTTTACCACCGATTCCTAAGGAACTGTGCGGCGACTCTGGCACCACTCTCCTCCCTCATTAGAGTGAAGAAACGAGGGAAGCCTGTGCTTATTGAGTGGAACAGAGGGGCAGAGGAGGCATTCACTAAGACCAAAGACGAACTTGCAAATGCGACGGAGTTGGCTTACCCACACCCGAACGCAAAACTCAACCTATTAGTAGACGCGTCCGACCTTGCTGTCGGCGCGGTACTACAGCAAACCGTTGACGAGGACACGTCACCATTGGCGTTCTTTAGTCGGAAACTTTCTCCCACCGAACAACGCTATAGCACGTTCGGGAGAGAGCTTCTGGCGATATATCTCGCCATCAAACACTTCCGCTATACCCTTGAAGCGCGTCAGTTTACGGTATTTACCGACCACAAACCCCTAATTAATGCCATAAGAATGCCTCCTGACCGCCACTCCCCTCGAGAAAGTCGGCACCTGAATTACATAGCACAGTTCACTAACGATCTCAGGCACATTAAGGGGGACGAGAACACGGTCGCCGACTGCTTATCGCGTGTGCACAACGTGGTATTAAACCCGTTGGCGCCCGAGTTCCGACCTTCTGTGCACATGATTTCGTTGGCTGATATCATCACCGAACAAAAAAACGACACGGAGATCCAATCTTTGATTGAGTCTCCTAGCTCGTCTCTAAAGCTGTCACTCAGAGAAGGCGTTTACTGTGACGCCGACCGGCCTAACCGATACTACTTGCCTAACAGATTGCGTCTCCTCACCATTAAACACTACCATGAACTTTCCCATCCTGGGACTGATAAAACCTTCTGCCTAATCGCGGATCGTTTTGTCTGGCCCGGGATGCGTAGGGCCATAAGAGAGTTCGTTCGCAATTGCCCAGATTGCCAAGCTAGCAAAGTCACTCGGCACAACAAAGCCGCAATCCAACCTTGTGCATTCTCAGGCGGAAAATTTGACGCGGTCAATATCGATATTGTGGGCCCCCTTCCTAACTCCCGCGGCTACGTTTATCTACTTACAATGATAGACCGTTTCTCTCGTTGGGTAGAGGCTGTTCCCATTGCTAACATCACGGCCGATACCGTAGCTAGAACCTTCGTGGAGACGTGGATCTCCCGCTTTGGGGTTCCTTTGAGCATCACGCATGATCGTGGTGCTCAGTTTACTTCCGCTTTGTGGTTAGAGATCTCCAAAATCCTAAGTAGTGACAACATCGCGACCACCGCGTTCCACCCCCAATCAAACGGACTCATCGAGAGAGTCCACCGAGACCTCAAAGCGGCATTAAGTTGTTTAAAATGCCACGACGATTGGGTAGACAGGCTACCTATAGTATTACTTACTCTGCGGAACCTGTTTAGACAGGAGCAAAAGTGCACGTCCTCCGAACTGCTTTACGGGAAGTCCTTACGATTGCCTGGTGATGTTATTGATCCCACGTACCATACCGACGACTCTCCCAGCCAAATCGCTGATTACGCGGCACGCCTCAAACGCGCCATGGGGGAAGTAGTTTACAAACCACCTCGCCTTCCACCACCATCTGAAAGCTTAGACCCTCGTTTACAGAGCTGCACTCATGTTTACGTCCGGGTGGATGGGGTAAAGACCCCTTTGCGACGCCCTTATGATGGCCCCTACAGGGTCCTCAAGAGGACTCCTAAGTATTTTATAATCGAAAGGGGCACCAAAAGCGACAGTGTCAGTATAGATCGCCTTAGCCCGTCTCCACATGGTCGACCTATCGGGAGGCTTGAAGAAAATGGGTCAACTGTGCAACTTACTGTACATTCATTATTCAAGTTAGAAGTTTCATTGGGGGTTCATTGCAAAGAGAGAGAGTTGCTCTTTCTGTCAGTGGGGAAAAAATGCTGCTACCCCAACAAAAATCTACGAAATTTGAGTTTTTATTTCGGTAAAATACAAAAAACAGAAATCAGAAAATTACTGGCCATTTTTTATAAATTGCACTTCCATGTTTTTTTGTGATGCATTTTCATAGATTCTGAGTTGCTGAATCTTGTGGTATGTGAATTTTTTTTCAGGTCGAATAGTTCCGGAGTTATGTGCATTATATATAAAACACAGTTTTATTTTTTAGTTCATTTTGTGTATAGGCTGTTATCAAGCAGTTCATTGCTTGTAAAGAGTTTGGTATGCATAGAGCTTTTCCTCCCGAATACAATGGTGGTATTATTTTTTGCCTAGGAGTAAATCAGTGGATTTGGACTCCCATTTTTGGAACAAAAAACAAAAACAAATAAAAATGATGGCGACCTTCTTAGAGGCAGAGTGTGAGCTGGTATGCCTCAGCTACACTGTTGGCCTTCTAAGAGGTTGTGCAGTGCCGGTAGCTACACTCCAGACTGAGCAGAAGAATTCATACAGATTTGAGCTTGTTACCTCTCCTTCCCTGTTCCCCCCACCTAATTTTACCTTACACCAATGAATAGCGCTCAACGAGACGCTTAAGACCATATATGGTAACCCTAGGTTTGCTGATGTGAAACATGTGCTAGATTTGCCGACCTTTTAAGAGTCCAGGACGTGGCGACGGGTTAAGGCGGCCTATACGTCCCTTCCTGACAACCTTTCCACCAACTCTCATGAGCCACAACCCAGGCTGCAAATTGGCCTCAGGTCAACACCTGTCGAGTCCACTAATTCGCACCTATCTGCTTGGGCTAGGGTCCTCCCTCCCACCATGGAGTGCAACGAGTTCGTCGTTCCCCCGTATACCGTTCAAAGAACGTTGTCGGGACCTAGTAATTCGGGTGCCTCCATTTCGACTAATGCCTCTGATACTGTTTTCCGTCATCACGGAGAAGTCACAGATAACCTTTCATTGTCCCAGTTGGGAATCCTAACGACAACCTTCACAGCTCCACAGCGTAATCCTTCTACAGCCCCCGAGCATTGTACCAGTTCTGGCAGACCTGTTCGTCCGCCGGCCCGTTACGCGCAGACTTAGGGTGGTGCACTCTATTCTGTCCATTTTTCTTCTATTTCTCCTAAGTCAAACTAACTGTGGGGATCTTCCTTAATTCTTTCAAGTATCTTACAGGTAACAGCTTCACTGTTACCAGACCTTTCGGTCCCCATGCGTTGAGGGGTAGCTGTAGTGAACTTTTGGGACTCAGTTCACTCGAATTTATAAAAACGTTAAAACGAACATTCTAAAATTTAATTATATCAAGGTAATGATTTTCATAAAATTACAAGACCGAATTTATTCGTCAAAACCCAAAATTTTACCAAAAATGTGTCTCGAAAATATTTTCCGTTCACGTATCTACGCCCGTCACTTTCGATTGGCAACACTCCCCTAGCCATTTTGAATCGTAACGCACTCTAATTCTAGCTCCCTTGTGTTTCGGTTCTGGTGCTTTTGCAGCGACGGGTGAGACTAAATTTTGTGTTAAATTCTGTGAAGTACAGCGTAATTGTTAGTAACATATTACGTCATCTCCTTTATAATTGTGTTGTCCTTAAGAAGTGTCATTGTGCCTGGGTGTTATTCCGATAGCGTACGAAGTATTGAGCAAACTTAGGATCATCTACTTTTTTTTGATTCCGTGCAAGCGCTTGGGCGGGCACAAGTGCGTAAGCTTACTGTGCCATTTTTGTCAAGTTGTGTTTTGTTTTATTATTTCTTTTTTTTTGTGTTTCCAGCCTCTGAATAATCTTTGTGTTCTCAAGTGTTGTATTTTAATCAAGTTAGGTTTTGAATCACTTATAATTTATTTTAAATTCCACAGCTGTATCTTTTTAATCAAGTTAGGCTGTGAAGCAATCATAAATTATCATTTTTAATCTTTACAGCTGTATTTTTCTTAATGCAGCTAGGCTTGCATCAATTATCATTTTTAATCTTTACAGCTGTATTTTTTCTTAATGCAGTTAGGCTTGCATCAATTATCATTTTTTAATATCTACAGCGGTACTTTTCTTAATGAAGTTAGGCTTTGCATCAATTATAAGCTTTGTTTTCACAGCTGTATTTTCAATTAAGTAGGGTTTGAAATAATTACAATGTTTTAGTTTTCTTTAGTCAACGCTAAGCTCATTTTTAAGCAATTTACGTAAATCATTGTTTATTTAAATCTTGCTCAGAACTATCCTTATAAATACCTAATTACAATTGACAACATGTTTTTCTTAAGAGAATCAGTATTGTGTATTTAAATAGTAGTGATGTTTTGAAGAATAGTTAGTTAGTAAATTTAATTAAGTAGTCATTGTACATTGATTCCTAGCGTGAATAACAATTAAGTTATTCCACGTTAAAACTCAAACTAGTTAGTACTATTTCAGTTAGGAAAACTGGGAACATTTTCCAGTTCAATTAGTATTAGAAATTTGGCTGATGTGTTGGAGAAGACAAGTAATTCTTGTAAGCCAGAAATAAGCCATCACAAGCCGCTGTCTCTTGAAGGTAGTTAGGTGCTAAGCTGAGATAATTGTAATCTTACTCCGGAACTTCTTATTTAGAGGTTCTCCCTTTTCCTCATTTTTTATTGTTTAGAAATTCCCTATTAATTTGCATTAGCAGTTGCTGTAGATATTTTTACCATAGTTAATCAATTAATTGAGACGTTAGGCTCAGTTGCCACTGCTTTTGCCATTGTAGTTTTGCCTTTTTATGTTGTTCTTATTGCAAAAGAAAACCCGAAAAGTCTGTGCTCAGAGTTCAAGGGATTGCACTAGCTCCCTCAATGCCTCATGGGCCCTTTCGGCCAAAAACATATGTGTATTTTGTAGTACCTGTACAGTTATTATTATGCTCCAAACCAGGCAAAGTTTTGCCTGTGCATTTACTAGTATAAAGTGTAGCTTCATGCCGTTAAAAATATTAAGATTAATATCTGGCTCCGAGCAACTTGTCAGTGCTCCGAAGTTGATCCCCGCTTGCACTCCGGCGCCAGAGTGCTGGTGGGGGTCGTTTTTCGAAGAGACTCCTCGCTTTGAGGCGGCATGTTAATGCCAGATTGTTTGCAGCATAGCGTGTGTTGATATGTGGTTTCCCCAAGATACCGTGTGCATTCTCACCCAGCCTTGTGCTCCCTTACAGAAATCCACGAGACACTTTACACCCCACTGTCACGTCATCTACCTTGCCACTCTTATTAAGGGGGTAAATAAACCGGTAGCCAAACTTGGCAGAGGACAAAAGGAACTGCCTCCTTCCCTTGGTCTCTACTCATTTACTGGGCGGTGAATTCTGTTTCCTCATTCCCCTTCAACCTCATTCCTCATTCACGTTACGTTCTCCATCCTAGCGACGTGACGATTTGAGACACTCGGGCTGCATCTAATTCACTTGCTGCTGACCCAACAATTCAAGATTGTATCAACTTTTGGGGAATTGAGCCTTTCACCGTCTTCTTTATTCACTGACGCTTATGCCGTCTCAAGCCATTGGGATTTCCATGCACACGACCATCCCCTCATATACACTTGCCATATAACCACCACTGCTGCGAGCCGACTGGAGTCCTACTCAAGATTGGACCACAACATCAGCTCATCTTGAAGCGACCGACAGGATTGACAAATCTTCCAGCTTCAATAAAAGGCCAGAAAATATAAACCATATTTCCTTTCTTTTTCCTTCTCCGTGGTCCAGTCCGTGGTAAAGTTCTCTTGTAAGTTTTGATTGAACGGAGGCATAAAGCTCCCGAACACCGAATAATTAAACCCCCTTCTGAGGGCATCGTCAGATATATATATATCATTTTATTCTAAGTAAGTGTTGCCTTCCCGGCGACTGGTGACCTCTATTATCGAAAAAAAAAATACCAATCAATCAAATTCTCAACCAGTCAAATAGCTGGCTCTTCAAGCTACCAATTCTAATTATTTAACTGAACTTCCCCACTTTGGGAGTAGTTCAAAAGTATTTGGTCCTAAACTTTTAGTTTACAAACCTCCACAAGTACTCGTGAGCTTCAGGAAGCCAGGAAGCGCAGTCAGGCGAGTGGACGGTGAGTGATGCAGGTCAGCAGCAAGGAAGGCGCCTCAGCCTCTCATCTTCTGTCCGCTCGGTCCTCGGAAGAAGGGACGGAGAGCGTAGGGAAGCTGACGAAAAACCACCGGTGCCCCTGGGCTGGTTGCAGGCAGGTGCCGCACGGTGTTCGGGACGGAGGCTGAGTAGGCTCAAGTTTGTATAAGTAATAAAGTTGATGGATGATGTTTGCTTAGTGGAGGTTGGAGGCGATCTGAATTGGCATCCAGAAAATTTACGAGGTAAGTGCGGCTTGGCTCAAATGGTGTATTCATTAGGTTGTATTCAGGACAGTAAACCAAAGTTCAAGAACCAAAGACAAGCCTAGAGCTGGGTTATAGAAATTTTTACGTTTTAAGTTATTGAATTTGCTAAATTATCTGGGCCTCAATTTCATTTAAAGGTTTGAAGGGCTGTTTATGGTTTATTATTAATTACTTATAATCTTAAAATTAAGTTCATGAACAAGAAAAGCTTAAAGTTAACGAACGTGAAAACTAATACAGGAACTCCTGTAAATTTATTGCACACACTAGGAGGCGAGGCGAATTGTCCACACAAAATGGCTGTGTGCTCTGGGGAGCAAGAATTATTGTACCCCAAGCTCTCAGACAAGCCATTCTGGATGAACTTCACTCTGGCCATGCAGGATCATCCAGAATGAAGGAGCTAGCGCGCAGCTATGTTTGGTAGCCGCTGCTGGACAAAGATCTAGAAGAAACGACTAAGTCATGCAGCAAGTGTCTGAGCACTCGAGCTGCACCAACGAAAGCTGAACTCCACCCATGGGAATGGCCTGTGAAGCCTTGGCATCGCATACACATCGACTACGCGGGCCCAATGAATGGAAAATACTATCTAGTGATCGTGGACGCACACTCTAAGTGGGTTAAAATTTTTCCCACATCTACTACAACCTCTAGCGAAACGATCTCGTGCCTGAAACACACTTTTGCGACATTTGGATTTCCGGTAACAATTGTTTCGGACAACGCAACGTGTTTCACATCTGCTGAATTCCAAGAATTTGTGAAGGCATGTGGTATGCGGCATATTACGAGCGCACCATACCATCTTTCAACTGATGGACTGGCAGAGCGCATGGTACAAACGTTCAAGAAGAATATACGAAAGTCAACGGAACCCCTACGCCTAGCACTAGACAGGTTCCTGTTTAACTATCGGCTAACACCCCACACGACAACAGGTGTTACGCCTGCCGAACTGATGTTAGGCAGGAAAGTTTGCTCTCGTCTTGATCTACTTTGGCCATCAGAAGCAACCGCGTCCAAAGTTGCTCAACGCCAGGACGCTCAGAAAAGATACCACCCAGGGTCTCGCGCGGTTGACATCCGCCTGAGTCCCCTGTGATGGTCCGTCAATACACACCGGGTTCCTCAAAATGGACCCCTGCTACTACCGTTGAGGAAACGGGCCCGGTGTCCCACAAGTGCCAACTGAAGGAGGGAAAGGTCGTTCGTCGACACCAGGACCAAGTTATTACCTGCTTGAACACCATCCCTGAACCCATGGAACAACCTACTGAGGAAACCGCTTTGATTCCACAACATACTCGAAATTCTTACCCACCACCTCCGACTGATGAACCTGACCCAGAAACACCTGATTACTCGATTCCCACCCAGGAGGAAAGGATGCACGAGCCTCTAAGTGCTAGCATCACACGCAGGTCTAACCGAGCTCGGAAGCCGAGCTCGGTCTAGCCGAGCTCGGAATGGACCTTTAGGATTGACTAGGTCAAAAATAGGGTGGGATTACAGGTAGGTTTCTAATTAAGGAGGGAGGGGTATAATATAGCGAGTAATATAAGTTCTAGTTAGAGAGACCAAAAGTTGGCAACGCTCGTGACGGCAACAATATCAGGCAGTTCCTTATTGGTTGCAGCCAGCTAAACAGTAAATGTTGAGCTGCGTGTGTATATATTATCAAAAGTGCGGTTAGTACTACTTTTAGCTATTTCTAACTACCTACTACTAATTCTATTCTACTCTATCCCATAGCTCCCATCTATCTCCGCTCTTCTCTCACTGGCCACATGTCTATTTGAGTATATTTATAGCTTAGAGCTATCAAAGAGGTGTGACCCTATTTGCTTATATTTTATTATTGATGTGTCAATGATTGCTATTACTGTGTGTGTCTGTCTATGTGAATCACCTATATTATCTGTGGTGCCTAACCTATATTGCTTCAGTGTTAGAATACACTGTAGTGAAGTCTAGTGTAGGATTGTTATGTGTATTGACATAGGTTATCATAAGTGGGTTACCTTCTATTTCCATCACTACTACTAATATCATATGAGACAATCCTTAATAACATAAAAATAAAAAAAATAATAATAAAATAATGAAAAATGTATATGTATGTGTACAACGTATGTACGATCATGTATTTAGGGTATGTATGTAGGGTCCTGTAGATAGGCATGAAATAACACTGGGACAAACTTGAATTCATTTAATGCCCCGATGGCTCTTGTCGCCCCCCACCGCAGACTAAATTACTGTAGAGATTACACGGTACAATTATAAAGACAAATTACCTTAACCATATAAAGCCCTGATGGGTACCTCTTCCCTTATCCGTGTAACTAAGTAGTAACATATATATATATATATATGACAAGATGCACATGATCACCAATTTATGCGCTTAGATGCGCCTTTGTCATCTTCTACTATCCCTTTCCTTTTCTCTCCTCTTTTTCTCTTCCGACACAATCTGTGTCAAACTCTAATTCTCTCCTATCCTCTTGTTACCGCCACCACCAACACCCCCAGCGCCAAACTTGAGCGCTGATTGATCGGCCAGTAGGGGCGCTTCGAGACTGTAAGGTGGCGAGGCTGTAAGGTGTTCTCCCTCAAGCTGCTTTACACTCCGGGCAGACAGTGAATATCTTTGGACTTTTTGGTATCTTTGCCCGGAGCGAGTGCCTGAGGTGCAAACGAACCCGGCAGGATAAGGAAAACATAACTGGAATAAAGGCGTATTATTGTGAAGATCGCCGACAGTATGGCACATGAGGTAAATAATTACAGCAGGTAGTATAGTACCCAAGGACGACCAAAGGTTGTCGGTAAGTCGCGTCTTGCGTGCCGTGGCGTAACGGTGCGCCGTCGAGGTGGCGATGGAGGCTACTGCTTGCTGAGCAGCCGAGACTAGTGAATGTCGGAGTCGCTGCGCGGAGAGTCGCAAGGTGAAGTCTTGTGTGAGCCACTGCTGTGAAGAGGCTCGTTGGAAGACTTGTGTGAGCCGTTGCAGTGAGGAGGCTCGTTGGAAGACTTGTCTGAGCCGTGGCAGTGATGAGGCTCGCAGGAAGAAGACTTGTGTGAATATCAGGGTTCCTGCGAGCGCACTGTGAACTGTGCGAACTCACTGCTTGGCTTGGCGATGATTATAGAAACGACGGAAAAAGAGTTTGACGCAGAGTGTGTCGGGGAGAGAAAAGGTGAAACGGAAAAAGATAGATAGGAAACTGACAGAGATGCGCTTTGCGCATATGATGCTAGTGTTGAGGGTGTTTTTTTTTGTAGGTAGTTTAAGGGTGGTGAGTAGGTAGTAGTAGTAGTGGTCAAATAGTAGTGGTCAAATCTCTCCTAACACAAAACATTCGCAGGGGTCGGTTGTGGTCCGTCGAGTCCGTCCGTCCGTCCGTCGTTAGTGTCGTGTTAAGTGTATTTTGGTCTCGGTTGGGGTGCGAGTGTTTTCATTTTTGAGCTCTGGAATTGTTTGTGCGGTATTTGTGGAGTGTCTTGCGGGAATATGAGTTGTAAGTAGAGTTGTGGGTGCATGTCGTGAACATTTTGCCAGATTCTTTTTGCGTGTTTGTGGAGTGTAATGTTGATTGGTTGCAAGTTTAATCGGCGATGTAGTTGTGCAGAGGTGGAGAAATCTTGCCATTCTGAATTTTTTATGTATCTCGTGGCTCGGTTTTGTACACGCTGGAGTGTTGAGATAGATGTTGGTGGAAGTGTGTGTAGGGGAATGGCTGGGTAGATGAGAGTCGATCTTACTAGAGCGATGTAGAGTTGGCGTTTTACTTCTGGGTTCAGGTGTTTGAATCGGTAAAGGCGTGAGAGGTTTTGGTGTGCTATTGCTGCTCGTTGTCTGGTGTGGGGTGCATATCCGGTTGTGCTGATTGTGAGTCCCAGAACTTTGCCTGAGTTTGTGTAGGGGTGTGGGGTGTTGTTGATGTGCACTGTTGGGTGTTTGCGGCGGCTGATGGCAATTATTTTGAATTTATTTGCATTAGTTTGGATTTTCCATTTTCGTTCGTAATCGTTGATTTGGGCAATGGCTCGTGTTGTTAGAAGAGCTGCCATGTTCTATGAGTGCTTTGCGGATATGATTTGTGTGATGTCGTCTGCAAAAGCTATGTAGTCAGTGTTGGGTATTGGTGGGGGAAGGTCGTGTGTGAAGTAGTTGTACAGTGTTGGGGAGAGGACTGCTCCCTGGGGGACACCTGACTTGATTGGGAAGGGTGGGCCAGTGTAGTTTGCGATTCGTATGGCTGCGGTGCGGTTAGTGATGAAGCTGTACAGGATTTTTGTGAATAGGGGGTGAATTTGTAGCTGCGACAGTTTGAATTTGAGTCCTGTGTGCCAGACTTTGTCGAAGGCCTTGCTTACATCTCGTAGAATGATGTCTGTTTTGTTTCTCTGTGTTTGTTTAATGTGGAGGGTCTCATGTAGCGTGGCAAGTGCGGTGTGTGTACCTCTTCCGTGTCGAAATCCGTGTTGGCAGCTGTTGTAGATGTTGTTGATGGTTAGGTGGTCTGTTAGCCTGTAGGTTAATATCTTGTCTAGGAGCTTAGCGTGGGTGTCGAGTAAGGAGATGGGGAGGTAATTTTGCACCTCGTGTTGGGAGGTGGAGGGCTTCGGTAAAAAGATCATTATTGCGTGTTTCAGTTTGTTTGGGAAATAGCCCGCTGAGAGGGCGTTGTTATATATGTACAGAAGATACTGGAGCATGTTTTGCGGTAAGTGTTTAAGGTGGTGTGTGGTTATTTTAGTTGGTCCTGGAGCTTTTTGGGAAAACGTTCGAAGTGCGTTTTTCAATTCTTCGTTTGTGATTGCTGGGTAGTGGAAATTATGAAGACGGGAAGTGTCTCCTGTCTCGTGTGGTTCGTTTTGGGGAGCGATGTCGTTCATTTGTGTTTCTATGGTGTGTATGTGTTCAGCGTCGAAATCGTTGTTGGGGTCATCAATACCTGAGTATATGTTTGACCAGTGTTGTCGGAACAAAGGTTCCTTGGATTGTGGTGAGTGGTAGAAGATGCCGCCTTCTTTGATGTAGGGGGTGCTTTGTTTTTTATTGTTGCCTGACATGCGTTTGATGGCGGACCAGAATTGTTGGGGATTGTCCATCTTTTTGATGTTACCGATAGTGTTGTTCCATGTCGCCGAGTAGATACGTTGATATGCAGTTTTTATCTGTTGTCTGAGGCTGAGGAGTTCTCTGTATAGGTGGGGTGAGTGGCCGTGTCGTTGGAGATGGTCGTAAATGTGTTTGTGTCTCGTTTGAAGGACGAGTATGGCATGAGTGGGTTTGATGCCTGGTGTGGTTCTGTGTGTGATAGTTGGAATAGATTGGTTGGAGGCTTCGATGATGTGGGATTCCCATGTGATTAGGGGGTTGTCTATGTCCTCTTGTGTGGGGCTTACGTCTTGCGATGTTGTGTGTTCAACGAGAAGGTTGCGGTATGGTTCCCAGTTTGCATTGTGGAAGGAGGGTCGTGGGCGGATGGGAATTTGTATTGGGTTGGCTGATATTGTGGCTATGATGGGAATGTGGTCGGAGGGTGTTAGTGGACCTGGTTCGAGTATGATGTTGTGGAATGTTTGCGTGTTTGTTAGTACGATTTCTGGGCTGGTACAAGCGCGGTGAGTGATTATCGTGGGGGAATTGGGGCCTATGTGGAGACATTTGTTCCTGTCTATTAGTGAGTGGACTTGTCTTCCCTTCCTGTTTGCGTATGTGTATCCAAAGGTGGGGTGTATGGCATTCATGTCGGCTAGGAGGTAAGTGGGGTGTTTTCGGTTAAAGAGAGTGTGCATGTCGATGTAGTTTATGTAATCAATGCGTGGAAGTATGTAGGTTGTGGCAAGTGTGATTGGGCCTTGTGGTGTTTCTATTGTGATGGCCAACATATCTGTATGAAAGGTATCGTGAAGCTTGAATGGAAGGTCTTTTCGAATTGCTATTGCTACTCCAGCGTGATTTTCATTTGCTTTGTTTGTGGTGTATGTGTTGTAATTCCAAATTTTGATGGGAGTGTCGTTACGCATGCAGTGCGCGTTGAGTAGAATTATGTGTGGGTTGTATTGACGGTAGATGTTGCATAGTGCGATTTTGTTGTTTTGCCAGTGTTGGACGTTGTGTTGGATGACAGTTAGTGTTTTGTTCATATTGTGTGTATCCATTATGAAGTCGAGTGTTTGGGTTTCTTGTGAAGGGGGTTAATTTTTGAGCATGTGTCCATCGAGAGGAAGTGTTCGCGTGGGGTTGTGGTTATGGGTGCCTTTTGGAGGTCGAATTGGCCGTCGATGATTTCTTCCCAGGTGTCCGAGCTTGGGTGTGCGACAGCGATTTTGAGGCCAGGAGGTATTTTTGTTAGTTCTTCTAATATCTGTTGGTTGGTGGGTTTGCTTGGAATATGCTGTGAGTTCGTGTCGCTGCGGAATAGTGAAACCTCTATTTTGTCATCTTGTCCAGAAGATTCTCCCGAGGAGGGTTGTCTCTTTTTCTTCCGTTTTTTGTTTTTCTTCTTCGGGCTGGACTGCGTTCTCCAATTTTCTTTCAGGTTGTCATCGCTGGTTTCATCCTGGGTTGAGTTTTCTTCTGTTGAGTGGTAGCTAGTGTCCATTGCGTCTTCGTTGGGGTCGATGCTTGCTTGATTTGCAGGAGTCTCCGTTGTGCCTGCTTGGGGTTGTGTGTTTTGTTCGATGAACATGTTGAATATTTTTTGTGAGTCGCGGTTGGGAAACTGGGTGTCCACGTCATAAATTTCTTTGAGGGACTTCGACAAGATTGATCCGAAATCCCCTCCCTGTGCGAGGTTTGCGATGTGGGCCTCGATGATGATAGCGGCCAGTTTTATATGTATTTCACTGGTGAGTGTGAGTGTATGTTCTGTTTTTGCAGTTTGTTGGATGGCCGTTTTTGCAATTTCAATGTATGTGTTCTTGGTTTGGTCGGTTTCTTTTTTTTTTGAGTTCGTCGTTCTTCTTGCGGATAGCTTCTTTCCTGTATGGGCAGGAAGCTGCGAGGGTGCGGTGGTTTCCTTGGCAGTTAAGGCACTTCTTGTACAGTGAATTGCACTGTTGGTAGGTGTGGCCGTGTGCGGCACACTCAGAGCAGTTCGATGTGTTGACAGTGCATTGATGTGTGGAGTGGTCCTCAATTTTGTAGCATTTGAAGCAGATCCGTAGATGAGTGTACTTTTCAAGTTCCATTTGCGATGGTGTGATCTTTGTGTTGAACATGAGGAGCCCATTCTGGAGAGCGCGCTGTGTCATGGCAGTGTCGGTGAAGGTTACTTTGATAACGTGTGTATAGTTTTTGATTTTGTTAATTTCCAGGATTTTAGCCCATTGTTGCACTCGTGTTATTTCTTCCTGTATTTCTTGCGGTTGGCGTTGGCCAATGCTGCTGTCCAGTTGTCTGATGAATATGGTTCTTTTGGCTCTGAGATCTGGGGGGATGATAGGCTTCAGATTTATTTTCTGGAAGTGAGTGGTTGCTTTGTCCGAGGTCAGTTTATCGATGGCAGTGATGTCATCGGTTATGGCGTAGAATCCGCTTGAGTTGCTGGTGAGTCGTATGAGTGGGGCTTCCAAGTGTTTGAAAGCAGTTTCAAAGACTTGTTCTCGTTTTGTATCTTTGCTGGGGTCGATCTTGCGGAGTTGGACTTTGTAGGTAGTGTTGGATTTGTTGGCAGGCTGTGCTGGGATGGTTGTGGTAGTTTGCTTGGTCGTTCGTGGTTGAGTGTTGTTGCCAGGGATGGCGTTGGTGCGTGTGTTGGTGTTGTGTTGCATAGTGTTGGGTCTTATATGGGTGGGTGTTTGTAGTAAGGGGCGGGAAAACTGGCTGTAGCTAGCTCTCCATGAACCACGACTTCCTTGGTGGTGATGCATGGTGTTAGTCCTAAGTGTTGGTGTATAGTCTCAGGCGTCGGATTTGTCCGGAAGGCGGCTGGTGCCCTACTTGTACCCGCTCCTCCCTACTATAATGGGGTTTGATCAGTTGGTCTGGGGCCTTTCGGTACACCAGACTCTACTACCTTCCGGCGACGCTCAACGGTCGGTAAACGTAAGAGCTAATTAAGAGAAGGCTACTCACACCCGCTTGGGAGGCTATGGCTCGGCAAGCGAGGTAGGAAGTCGGCTGCTGTTGTGATATCTTGGTAGTGAGAAGGTCGTTGTTGAAGATTAGATGCTTCTTAGACGGTTTTCACTGATGAACCCTCACTGCGCTTACCGCGCAGCTCATTATATAGGGCTGGCGGCGGTCTCACTGAAGCGAGCTAGCCCTCTGGTTAGGGGACTCGCCGGTGCCGGGTTGTCGCCGTCTGTGCTGTGCTGAACGCACGTGGGTGTATTCAGATGTTGCCTGGCTGCTCGGAGCGCGCAGCTTGTAGAGGCTCGGTCCGGCACCCCAGCGCCGAACTTGAGCGGTTTCACATATGATACGGTGTGCAAGTGTGCGTCTGATCCTCCGACGAAAATTGTGGTGAATTAAAGTGAAGTTGCTGAAAAACTGGTATAGTTTGTATATTCACGTGAGTACAGTGTGTGAATTTGTATGGAGTGCTCGTGAGAGTAGTTTTTTGTTGCGTGAGAGTTGAGACTGAGCATTGGTGTGGTGACTTGCAATTTTTGACTGAGATGTTTTGACTGGTAAGCTTTCTTTGCATATAAGGAGTATAGTGTGTGACATTGTAGAGAGTGACTGTGAAAGTAGTAGGTAACGTTTTTGTTTCTTTTTTTTGTTTGATAACTTGATTTTCAGTAAATTTGGTGAGTGTAGACTTCTTCTGTCTGTGAAATTTGTACGGAGATAGAATTCTGTGTTTGAGAATGGCAAGAAATAGGACTGGTCGTAGGAAGGGAGGTGCAAGTGGAATGGACGAGGAGGTTGAGTGCATAACTTGTAAAGAGTGGGTAGATATAGATGGATGCAAAGGTTTGAGAGAGATGAGTCGGAGAAAGTTGAGTGATCTTGTATTCACGTGCTGGAAATGTTTGAATGATGAGAGTAAGAAGTTGAAAGAGGAGGTTGAGAGATTAACAATTCTGATGGTTGCTTTAGAGTCTGACTTGAAGGATGAAAGGAAGCTGAATGAAGGAAAGAATGAGAATGGTGCAAATGAAGTGAATGATGAGGTAAATGATGGTGCAAGGAGTGCAAATGTAATATAAGATGAGGGAAATGATGGTGTAAATGAAGTAGATGATAAGGCAAATGATGGTGCAAGGAGTGTGAATGCAGTAAATGATGGTGCAAATGTGACATATGAGAGTAGAAGGATGAATGAGCATGATGAAAGAGGTACAAATGGAAAGAGAGTGAATGAGCGACCTGTAGATGTGCCACATGAGGTGCAGGAGCCTGTAGTGGAAGCGAATGAAAGGAAGATGAATGGAAAGAGAGTGAATGAGCGACCTGTTGATGTGCCACATGAGGTGCAGGAGCCCGTAGTGGAAGCGAATGAAAGGAAGATGAATGGAAAGAGAGTGAATGAGCGACTTGTTGATGTGCCACATGAGGTGCAGGAGCCTGTAGTGGAAGCGAATGAAAGGAAGATGAATGGAAAGAATGATCTGAGTGAAAGAATTGAGCGAAAGAGCAGCATGAAAGGGCGAAAATAAAGAAAGAAAGAAAAATAAAAACATTTTATTTCCAATAAAGTACAAACATGAAATGTCGATACATTGGTTTTTAAAACACCTTAACATTAACATCCTTAAATGATTATAACACATTGGTCGTGATACCCGTGTAGAATGTTGAAACAAAATGATTGATAGAAAAGTACAACAAAATTGAGTTCCTTTCCTTGCCCAATCTAATTTTGAACTAAGAGAGCACAATCCTCGCGACGCTCATTTGAAAAACAGTTTCATTAGTACGCACATGTATTGAAAAATGGAAGCGAAAAATGCATTCAAATACCTTAACATAGAAACCCTTAATTGCTATTTATACATGGTTATCGTAATACCCATGTTAAGTGTTGGAACATATGATTTAGATCCTTAATTGCTATTCATACATGGTTATCGTAATACACATGATAGTTGTCGACACAGGATTTAGGGAGAAGCACAAGTTAATAAAAAATAAAATATAATATGTATAAGAGGATCGTTTGCATTTGGAGGGCGGCACTAAGTTTCAGTTTCTGTGTTTCAGTTTCTGAGTTTCAATTTCTGAAATTTTTGCTAGGAAGTGAAAATTTATCTTATTGTACGTGCACTAAGTCATTCTAATTTTGATCTTACTTATTCCTGTCGAATAAAATGAGCATCACAACTGTTGGTTCCATGCAGGGGAATGAGGTTGCTTTCCACAATTACTAGTACTTCATCTGTGGTGCCCGGAAATGGAAATGGAGCTTATTTTTTTCTAATAAATTATCAACTCCAGAATCCAAAAATTCCTTTCGCTCATCTGACAACACTTCACTCCCTCTTCCGGTGATGCCCCGCATCCGGTCATGCCTCTACATTTGGTTACGCTTCACATTTGTTTATATCTTACATCCGGTGAAAGCCCACATCCGATCTTTCATCCCTATGTAAGGTGTCCCAACGATAATATTTGCTATCACAAAACACAAAATGGTTATGATATTTCTTACTTGCGCTAATAGTACTGGCACAAAGAGTACATCGGGGTTAAAGACATGAAAAGTATTGTTTTACATCGCTAGTTGTAATATTTTCAACATAGGTGGAACCGTACAAAAGTTAACTATCTAAAATTAGTGTTGTCGTAGTGTATTCACGAGAATAAAAAGGTAAGAAGAGTTTACCACACAAAGCTTACGACAGCAATTTGAGACCAGAATAAGAATATTTAAATGATGATCTTTAAAGTTATGACATTCGTCAGATCCGAGGCTTTTTTTAAATGTTTCAATGAGACCGAAGTAGAGAAAGTATGTACTAAAATACCCTCACATTTAACATCCTCTCTCTCTTTGCGGTAATTAATTTGGGTTTGAAAATGCAAGATGAAAGTGAGTCACTAAGAACACAAAATCCCTGTGACACATAGCTGAAAATACTCATGTTAGGGTGCGCGTTATTGGATCACGAGTCCGTAATATTTGCTACATAGCTAGAACACCAATGTACACACGAGAGCAGGAAAGTAAAAAATTGCTAATGAACTACGTCGCATGTTCAAAAAGCTACAATATGAGCGAAAAGTACTTACGAGTATCTTAAAGTTAAGACCATGACTTCAGATCGAATACATGAGGATCATAATATTTATATTGGTTGATTTTGAAACAAATGGTTGGGAGAAAAGTACAAAGAAAATGCATTCCTTTCATTGTGCTGATATTAAATATATGAGGATCGTAATATTTCTATCGGTTAAGTTTTGGAACAAATAATTAGGAGAAAAGTACGTAGATAAATGCATTCTCTCCGTTGTGTTGGTCTGATTTTAACACTGGATTTTATTTCAAGGGGTCAAGAAAATATTGCACATGTGATGCGTTGTTAAGAACACTCCAGTTGGTGCACTTCCATATTGAAATTTGAGCTTACGAACGTTGGAACTAGTGAAATGAGGGATTGAAGGTTGCAAGTAAAACGGGTAGATCCAAAAATTAATTTGCATCTTTGACTGCTAGGTTGATGCTAGAGGCAGTTTTACATTGTTTTGTATCAACTAGTAAGCTAAAATACCTGGTATGGATGAAATGAAGGATTTTACAATAACGGAAAAAATTAAATTTCGTATACTACAAGCTTTGGCACAGAAAAATTCACCAGATTCAAAATAGATGAGAGGGACCGATGTACAATGCCAACCGTAACATTATCAAGATTGCTGGGGCAAAACGAGAAAGTCAAAACAACCTCAAATGGTGTGGCCGAAGGATACTGGAAGAGTGTAAAAGACGACACTGCGTCACAACAGGATCAACATGAGCATTTTAAAGGGGAATATGTTCTAAACATACAGACACGCACATACGTACACCTATATCCATACGAATATACGCACACACGTACTGCATATACGCACTCTTCCAGCACGTACTGCAGTTCACACTTATTATGTTGACGCAAGATAGAGAGCCATTTTAGTTTTGAATTCCCTCAGTGTTTGAGGGGTTTTGAAGCTCTGGGGGAGTCTGTTCCACAGTAAGGCGCCTGATACTGACAGAGCTTTCTGCCCGATGCTAGATGAACGGTATTTGATTGAGACATCACGTCTCCTGTTCGGCTTTTGGTTCGTGACGGTAGGGGAGTGGAATTCCACTATTTCAGCACTGCTATGAGGAAGATATAAAGAGGAGAAAACGTATTGGGCTTTGTGCGCCAGAAACCTTTCCCGAATCGGAGCCCAGCCAAGTTTATTCAGGAGAGGTGTTACGTGGTCAAGCTTTTTGAATTTACCGTTGCATACAACCTTTGCTGCAAAATTCATGCATTTTTGTAGGTCTTTCTGAAAATCTTTCGATATATCTCCCCAGACCAGGCTACAGTAGTCAATACGTGATAAGACCAAAGAATGAACGGCCAACAATCTAGATTCTTCGTCAAGCATATTTTTTATACGATTGAAAAGCAATAAGGTCCCGTGAATTGCGTTGCAGGTTTTATCAACGTGGGATTTGAAGGACATGTTTCCATCGAACCAAATACCTAAAATCTTTACTTTTTCTGATGGGTGAAGTTTATCATTTCCAACTGTAAGAGTTAGATCTAGATTTCGAATGTTGTTTATTGAATGCTTTGACCCAAAAATAATGAATTGTGTTTTGTTCGCGTTTAGCTTGAGACCATTTTGGTCATACAATGACTTGAGGCTGATCAATAGAGCTTCAGCTCCTATTTTCGTCTGTGGTATTTCTGCTACAGAGCTTGTCATTGCAATTTGGACGTCATCTGCATACATGGAGATTCATGTGTTAGAAGGCATTGGAGGGAAATCGTTAATGAAAATTGAAAACAGTAGTGGGCCCAGAATTGATCCTTGAGGGACACCAAAGCTATTTTGAAGGAATGGGGACAACTTGTTGTCTAAGAGGACTGCATGAGACCGATTTGAAAGGTAACTTTTAAACCACTGTGTATCCACTCCTAAGTTCAGTATTTTTCGTAGGAGTTGATCATGTTCGACGCTGCCGAATGCTTTAGAGAGATCAAGTAGCAGCAGAAGTGTTACATTTTTTTGATCGATGTCGTTGTATATTTTTTCAGTGATGTTAAGCAGGGCGTCTTGAGTGCTAGTGTTCTTCCTATAGGCATATTGATTTCGATGAAGTAAATTTGACTCGTCCAGGTGAGATGACAGTTGATTCGTTACTACTTTTTCTAATATTTTGGAAAGGACAGGTAAAAGGCTAATGGGCCTGTAATTTGACGCTGTATTTATATCACCAGTTTTATGCAACGGTCTAATTATAGAGTGTTTCCATTGTTTTGGAAACTTATTTGTAGCTATTGATGTGTTGATAATCAAACGAATCAATGGTGCTGTGACTGGAATAGTGTCTTTTATGTATTGGAGGTTGATTCCATCATGTCCAACTGCTTTTGTGTTTTTCAATGAGTATAAAATAGTTTTTAACTCTGGTAAATCGATAGGGCGTGGCTTCCACAGGGCGCCAGCCTTTAAAAGTGCAGTAGGGCATGAACTTTCAACTGTCAATTTCCTCGGGCTGGTATTACTCAATTCATCGAAGACTTGTTGGAAATGAACCTGAAAGTGAAGATTTGTTAGCAATTAAGTGTGAAAGAATGCATGCCAGAGAATGTATTGTTATGATTGTATGTTATATGACAATTGATGGGATTTTAGCTCATGAAGAGAATGTAAAAAAGTATGAAATATTAACAAGGATTGTACGAGAACACTGCAGATGCCCCCTGATTGTGATGGGTGACATGAATGGCCATGTTGGTATACTTGGTGAGCCGGTGAATGCAAATGGACAAAAATTGATAGATTTTTGTGATGAGAATGAACTTGAAAACCTGAATGTCACAATAGGAAATGGCTTGCATACAAGGCAAAACAGGGAATGGAAAACTGCAATTGACTAAATGATTGTGAATAGTAGAGCAAGAGAGTGTGTCAATGAAATGTTTATAGATGAAGATGATTTTGATATTGATAGTGACCATAAAATGCTTGTGCTTGAATATAACTGGGGTAGAAAGGAGTCAATGCAGAAGGTCAGTAGTGTGAAAGAAAGTTGGCAGATAAAAATGGCAAACTGGGAAGAATATAAGAATGAATTGAGTAGGTGTAACTGGAACAGGTGTGGAAATTTAAATGACCTAAATGGTGAGATTGCAAGAACCTTGTATGATGTGGCAGAACAAAAGATTGGTAGAACAAAATGTAGGAAAGGGACAGGGAATGCCAGGGGGTTCACAAGTGAGATTTAGGAAGAACGAATGAGAAGAAAGACTTTAAATAAGAAACAACGCAGTATGAGGAAAATGTAAGAAAGAAACAGAATTACTGAGGATGAATGGCAGAGTGCATGGAATGAGTACAAGGACCAGCAAAAGAAAGTAAGGAGAATGATTAATGAGGCTAGAGTTAAAGAGGAGAAACACCAAGTTGAAAATCTAAGAAAGAAAGGTCCGGATGGAATAAAAGATTGGTATAAGTTTATATAAGGTAATGACAGAGGTAGTGAAGTTCAAGTTGATGAATTAGTAGTCAATGGTTGCAGAGTGCAAGATAGGATGCAAATGGTGAAAGCAGTAGAAGAATACTGGGAGGACATTGGTGGAATAAGTGAGCAGGTTACAGATGATGAACCCGTAAATTTCCTGATTGATGAATGGGAACTGCAAATGGAAGACGAAATCCCTTGTGAAGAGATTGTAAGTTTTTTGAAGAAAGTGAAAAATGGAAAGGCATGTGGCCCTGATAAGATCCCATATGAGTTCTATAAATGTGGAGGAGAGAGTGTAGTCAGTATGTTGAAATGTTTATATGATGAGATATGGAAAATAGAAAGAGTACCGGAAGACTGGAACAAGCGTAATGTAGTTCTGTTGCATAAGGGTGGACATAAGAGTATGCAAGAACTTAAACATTACACACCAATTGCACTGGATGAAAATGTATGTAAGATCTTTTGTGGTATTTTGAATGAGAGAATGAAAAACTTAGTTGAGGAATTAGGAGTCCTAGGTGGAGAACAGAATGGATTTAGGCAAGATAGACGTGGGGAGGATAATCTGTTTGTAGTGAGTGAAATAATTGAGTGAATGAGGAAGGATGGTAAGAAGGTATATTTAGCATTCCTGGATATTGAAAAGGCGTATGACAGAGTGGATCGGGGTAGGCTCTTTGAAGTTTTGAGAAAAGTTGGGTTTAGCTGAAAAATAGTAAAAATTGTACAAAGTCTGAATGAGAACACAAGCGTAATATACAGGTTAAGAAATTTGGAAACAGGGCAAGTGAGGAGTGTTAGAGGAGTGAGACAGGGCTGTACTTTGTCTCCCCTGTTTTTTGGATTATACACAGAAGAATTAGCAGTTCGACTGAGAGGGAGTGGCTTAGGACTGAAAGTTGGTAATGAGAGACTGAGCTGTTTGTTGTATGCGGATGATGTGGTTGTGGTTAGTGAATGTGGACATGAACTGCAAAGGATGCTTGACATTGTGAATGGATATAGTACAGATTTCAAGATAAACTTTGGTGCCGACAAAAGTAAGGTCATGGTTATAAATAGTGATGAGACTGATAGAGACAGATTGTGGAATATTGGAGAAATCAGAATAGGTAGAACAAAAGAATACAAATATCTAGGTTGTATGATAAGTGAAGACGGATGCACTAGAACTAAGGGTGAAAAAGTGGCAAAAGCAATGCAGTGGAGTGGACGGTTAAGTAGTGTGGCCAGATACAGAGCAAACAAGTATGAATGTGTGAGAGGAATGTGGTAGTATGTTGCTGTACCTAGTGTTATGTATGGTATGAGTGCTCTTGCCTGGAATGGAAGTGATCTTGAAAAGCTGGATGTAATACAAAATAAGGTAGGACGGTTAGCATTGGGTGCTCCGAAATGGACAGCTACAGAAGCCATTAGAGGTGACCTTGGGTGGAGCCTATTTTCAGAAAAAATGATAAAAGCAGTGCTGAATTATAAGGTGAGAATTGAAAGAATGCAGAATAGCATATGGGTAGAGCAAATTTTTGAATGGAATCTGAGTGTTAGCAATTGGGAGAAAGTGTGCTGGGGGCATGCAAGGAAACTTAGTATGCAAAAGATTATTCATGTTAGAATTGGGAGGCCTGTAGATGACTGGAGTTTAATAAATGCTGGAGGTGTAGGGCCTGAGTTGGACTGCAAGAGGTGGAAGAGAGAGATTGAGAGGCAAACAAAAGAGTATGGAGTGAATAAGTGGAAGCTTAGCATGATGCGAAAGCCTACACTTGACTGGTATATGAAAAAAGAAGCACCTAAGTTTGAGATGTTCTATGATGGTAGTTTTGGAAGTCAACTCTTGCTTGCTGTGAGATGTAAGTCATTGAGTGTGAACAGACGTACATGGAGGTGGAATGAGAATAATAACAGATTATGTCGGCAGTGTATTAGTGGAGTGGAGGAAACAATTGAGCATTTTGTGCTGAAATGTAGTAAGTATGAGCAGGAGAGAGAAACTTTCATGAATGTGGTGCTTGAGCAGTATGGAGAGAATGAGTGGTGTGCCAGATGTGCTGAAGACGATTGCGGTATGAGCTGTCTTGCTGGATTGGATCAGGAGTGTAATTTGAGTATCATTGAAGCTATGAAAATGTTTCTTGTGCGTGCCTGGAATAAGAGACAGTGACTGGAATGAGCCAGTCAGGTAGAGTTTTCAGTAATGACCCAATATGCCTGAGGATGGTGTTTTGACGCACTGGTTATCCCAGTGATGCCATCCAATGGCAGCTTGTGACAAGGATTGGTAGATCCTGAGTAGTTTAGCGGACAAGTCTGGTACCAGGCGCTGAACTCTTAGTGTGAAAATTGTGGTGGGAATTGTAGACCGTTACAAAGGCCCCAACATTGTTAACCCTCAATTTCAAGTTCAAGTTCAGTGCTGGTTGGTCGGCCAGTAAGAGCGCTTTGAGGCTGTGGGGTGGCGCTTTTGCGCTTGTGTGGTGGTTAGCGCGCACAGCTAGATGGAACCACCACAAAACCACCACAAATATATTTACTGCACGTGCTTAATGATTCGAAAACAGATCTATCACGACCCCAGAGAGCATTTCTGTGAATATATGAAATAAAAAATATAAACAGACAAATGAAATAAAGCGCTCGTGGAAAAAATGATTTCTCTGTCCGTATGCTGAACCAACCATGGATTTCATTCGTGTGTGTAAGTTTGTTTACGCGTTTCTAGATGTGCGTGCTGTGTTGCGCGATGTTCTTTATGAATTACTTTGTGACTAGCCTTTTCTCAATACTTGATAGTCATTTGCGATGGTGTTTCAGTCTGCTTCGGTATACCGTTTTTTTGGCTTTTTCTTACTTAGATTCAACTAATAATTTAGGAGTTCCGACGAATTCTTTAGTAGTATTTGAATTATTTATAAATAGTCAGCCATCTCTTGGAATATAAAATATCCAAGAGGTTATATTTCTCTGACAGGGTTAAGGAGGCCGTTTGGGTAGAAATCAGGATATGTGTTGATTTTCTGTATTTATATGCATCTTATAGAGGATTTTCTTGCGCTTCCATTGGTACTTTCCGTTTACGTCTACTCCGAATAGTGCACCCACCAGAGGGGGGAAAGCGATGGGGGTGGCGTGACCTTGAACCCTCCCCCCCCCTTATCGGGCGTCAATTGAGCGTTTTTCTCTGCGGCAATGGCAATATAGTTCGTTCATGGGCTCCTCAAAGTGCTTTCATTATTCAAACGAAACATTCTAACGCTGAATAAATATTTTTTATAATTTTGGACAATTTCAGAATTTAGCTGTTCTGCCGTATCTATGATAACGCAGCAGGAGACCGTCTTGATAGAAATCGGGATATGTGTTGATTATCTGTTTTTATATGCATCTTATAGAGTATTTTCTTGCGCTTCCATTGGTACTTTCCGTTTTTCGTCTACTCCGAATAGTGCGCCCACCAGAGGGGGGGAAAGCGATGGGGGTGGCGTGACCTTGAACCCTCCCTCCCCTCATTGTCGGGCGTCAATTGAGCGTGTTTCTCTGCGGCAATGGCAATATAGTTCGTTCATGGGCTCCTCAAAGTACTTTCATTATTTAAACGAAACATTTTAATGCTGAATAAATATTTATTATAATATTTGACAATTTCAGAATTTAGCTGTTCTGCCGTATCTATGTTACCGCAGCTTTCATTCATAGCTCGATGACAGCTGCAGTATTATAGCTACGGCAACGGTGAGCACACCAATCCAAAGGGCTTGAAAAGAGCTACAAAACAGAGGAGTTGACTTGAAAAAAAGTATTTTGGTTCAAAAATTTTTCATTTTATCAAAAAAGTGATTGTTTTGAAGAATTACACGTATTGTCTTTTGATGCTGATTTTTTCCCAGAGTTTCAGAGCTACAGCAATGTAAATTATACCAATCAAAAGGGCTTAAAAAGAGCTACAAAAGCTCAAGAGTTCATTGTAGAAAACTTGGTAGTTCAAAAGATAAGAAGAAAAATATTTTTTTTGTGAAAAATTTAGGGAAACTTGATAATTGGTTTCTCAAATGCATATTCTTCCACAATTTCAGAGCTACAAGAATGGTTTATATACCATTCGATAGGGCTTAGCAAGGTGTATCCATACGCAATAGAACTTTTTGATACATCTTTTATTTAGAAAATTACACGACATGAAAGAAAAAAATTGACAAAAGGTCACCTTTTTTTAAAAAAAAGTTCCCAAAATCCACAAAAAAAAGTTATCAAAATTCCCTATTGCGTATGGTTATATAGACATATAAGCAATCTAAAAACGAAGTACTGGCTCTGTAACTTTAAAATTGTAGAAGAAGATAGATTTAAAAAAAACTATTTTATCATATTTTTCGAAAACAAAAAAAAATTCAGAGCAGATACAAAAATTTTGTCCAAGTAACAAATTATTTTTGCATCAATTCACACCTACTGTGACAATTTCAGAGAAATCCATCCGTAAATAACGAACTTTTTTTTACCCAGACGGTGTCCATAATCTATTAGCACGCCACGTATGGTTTGTCTATTAGTACGCCTCGTATAGTTTGTCTAATAGTACGTCTCGTATGGTCTATCTATTTGCACAACTCTGATAGTTTGTCCAGTAGTAAACCTAATATAGTTTATCTATGAATACGCCTCGTATGGTTTATCTATTTGTACACCTCGGGTAGTTTGTCTATTAGTACTCCTTGAATAAAACGTTTGTCTTAGGATGCCTTATATTAAGAAATTTTTAAAATCCAATATGTTGGCAGGTATCTTATGTCGCAACGTTTTTGGAAATAAACAGTTTTTCTTTCCTCATCTGCCAGTAACCCCGTCAGAGAATGTGTGTCACCTTCCGAAATAACGTCAGTGAGGACTATGCAACCAATATCGCCGGATGAGGGAAAACACATCTGCCAAACCTCCAGCAATCATTTGAAGGTTCGAAACAGTCAAGTCTTAGCCGCAGCTCCCCAGCTCTGCGTCACCAAAAACGCTCTGAAGTGTCCGCCAGCGACGGGGACACAAACACCATCCTCATCAGTGGTACATGACAGAATATTTGTTATTAATAAGGACATTTCAAGCGTGGTAGACTCTCCTCATTCTCCAGATTTTATGGTCGATAATATTCGCGCACAAACCGATACTGGCTGTAAATTACCCCAGAACGTAAGCTGCGAGAACAAAACAAAATTTCGAGTACAGAGCAATAGAAAAAAAAACTGTTGCTTCTTTTAATGGCTACTTTCACCCACTTCAAATAACAAGCTCTCAAAAGATTCATGAAATTATTCACAATTTGTCTCTCACAGCAGCGTTTTTCAATAAATCCCTAAGACAACGTGAGCCTCCTAGCCCGTCGTAGATTTTCTCAACAGTATCAAACATTCAGAACTTAACCGAGCAACTTTTTGCCTTAAATTCACATATAAGTTCTCAAGACCTTGCACCTGTGGTACCTGCTAGTATCTCTTGTGAAGTCGACTCCAATTGTCGAGAACCTTACGATACTTTGCTGCTAGGTGACAATATCCTAAGCACGATCAGAAGGAAGGACATCGATCGCTCGTGCTGGATCAAAACTGTTTCACCTGATCGCTTCGATGACCTTCTTCATACTATAAATTGCATGCCTAGATTTAAAAATTATATGCTAAGTTTTAATGGTCTCTGCCACTCGCCTTCAGACCTTGCTCGAATCAAACAACAAATTGTAAGGAAGTACGCACTTTCTCGTATTTATATTGTCAATGCTTGCAGTGCGAAAGAATTCAACAAAGCGATGAATTTTTGCGAAACCCCGGGTTTAAACTTGATTCAACTTCAAACTTACTCAGACAATGAAAATGGTGACGCACTCAATAACTTCCAATGGCCTCGCACCCAAAAAGAAAACTTTTGTTTTCTTGGACAACTTGCAATTAAATCAACATTGCGAATCACCGTGCCATATTGTCCTCATTTCAACAAATGTCAAGCAATAAATGAAATTGTAGATCATTCCAATGAATCGAAATTTTCACGGAATGAGACTAATAGTCTCACTTTAAACTTTGAAAAAGAAAATAAGCCTATGCACATCACTGCACATGGTACACCAAATCCTTCAAAATTGATTGCGTTATCAAGCAGAGCTCTGAGTAACTCACCCATCCACAGCATGAGGAACGAGAATAAGCCTGAGCCTTTCCCTGACTCGATCTCAGACAAATATATTGTCAGTCCTAAAAATAAATTTGCGTTACTTGCAACAGACACAAATAGTGACTGTGACATGCCCTCTTTTTCAACCAATTCTCAACTTTCCAGTAGGTACGCAGGAACCGAGGAAAGTCAAGCGAATTACGATATTCAAATTTATTACAAAGAAAATCAAATTATTCTAAAAAAATTTGATGCCTCTGCCAGGCCTCCATCGAACTACCAAACCGATACTGCTACCGCACAATCAACAGTGAATCAAATTTGCACACGCGTTGCAGATACACATGACGACTTGAAACGATTGCTCAAAATAGAGCCTGCTTACACTTTAGGTGACGGCCACTGTCTCCTCCACGCAGTTACGACACAGCTTGCTTCACAACAAATATTGAAACGGAATTATACATCTATGAAAAAAGCCATAAAAACTGAGAGCTCCAGAAACAAGGACATGTATGCAAAATTCGTTGACAAGAACAGTGGCAGTTTCGAACAACTCATCGATAAATACATCGATAGAAAAGTCTTCGATCACGCAGTTGGAGACCTCATATCCCAAATACTTTATAATGTGACGAGAGCACCAATTCACATATTTGATTAAAAGAGACAATGGGATTTGGAAGACGACAATCTCCCCTACATCTGATAAACTGTTCTCCGGTAAACATACACCGGAAACAGGACCACTATAGCGCCCTTTTGAAAATGCGTAATGAAAATCGTGTTGCTCCCGCCCCCATTTTGTGACTAAATAACAGTGATCAAATTGAATTTGAATGTCACGAAACAATGCCGGTTAAGCACGTAACGTAGGAGGACTTGCAACCTCCGTAAAATAAATAAAATGTACACCTTTCTGCTCGCCAGCTACCCACATAATTAGTCATGGAGAGTAATGGTCATCAAAGATTAGCACCTTTATTTTTCAACTGCACACATTGAGATAACACAGGGAAATATATATATCACAACACTCATATTCGCACCAGAGCCCTCAGGCAAGATGCTAATGATTTGCGACATGGCACTTTAAAAATTTAGACACACGAAATGAATATTCTAGTCAGTTCACACATAAATGCATGGTCACGTCAAACATGGGTTAGAACCTCGGCCATTAAACACCACTGGCTGCCTAATTCATATTACACACTGCGCGCCAAATGGATTTCACTGTTCAGCGTGCTTGCGTTGTTGCCAACCTCGGCTATCAAGCATCCTTGGGAAAATTTTTACTGCTGAATATCGGGCCGACGTGGAATCTCTGCGAGGTTAAGAACACCCAGCAGCAGCCCTGCACCACGGTTGTGTGGAGCCACCGGCCGCGGCACTACGCCTGCCGCGTTGGCCAGTTTCCCCAACCTCCCATGCGAACAATGTGCATCATGATTATATAGCTCTATTTGAGTCTTTATTCCCTGCAGTATGCCTACTTCACATTGTATTAATTGAACTAATGCTTTACTCCCCTTTAATTCTCACAATCAATCATAATTTATTTCCCTCTGAAATCAATCCGGATGAACATTTTGCCCCGCTTCACAAAACAAATCACTAAGTACTTTGTTACATAAAAACATAAAGCCTGCACTTCAATAATAAATGCCGTCTCAACACAATTCCCCGTTGAAAAATTATCATTTTACCCTCATACAAAAAGTCAAACTCAAGGCATCCTGTTTGAGATAATAAATGTAATCAACAATGCAAATGACTATACTTGGCAAAATCACTGCGTCCAGAAGTTAGACGTACTACGTTTCGATGACTCCACATGAACTATCACTAAATTAAACCACGTATTCTCACCTTCCCTCTGGCCGTCAGAAAGCCTACATCTTGTCACTGCACCGGTCAAATAGGCCGGTCCCCGCGCTTGCTCTGCTTAAATACCCCCGCCGCACAAAGGACGCTCATTGTAGCTGGTGCGGGCTACCCGCTCAAATTGTTAGTGACGTGGCATCGCGCGATTGGTGCTTCTAACGCGTCACCTCTGACGTGTCCCCTGCGTCAAGCTGAACGTGACGTATCCTCTCGTGATAGGCTAACCCTCAGCGTCACCTCACCCCTTCGAAGTTCCCCTTCGCATTTGCGGCGCTGGCTCCCACGCTTCGGCTTAACGGTCTACATTCCTCAGCGTCACGGGATTTAGCCCAAAAATAAAATGTGCCATGAACATATCACCTAATGTTTTACGTGATTTTTTTTTTTTAAATGTGTATGCCTAATATAACTTTATCACGACACATCCCCCCGCCCTTCGCAAAATTTGAGCCAACGGATCAAATTTTTTATATGACAATATCAAATTGTTATAAGGTACATAAATTTTTAATTAATTCAGAGAAACGCTACTCGTAAACTTCCATCCATACTTTGCATACTCGCAGAAATGAATATAACTGTCACGGCATTATAATGTTGACGCACCCTGACGTTGATAAACATAGACGTATGACGTTAATCAAACACACATCGCGTCCAAAAATCACATCGAAAAGAAACATCCTAGGGCTCGGATGAAAACACAGCTAACATAACACACACATCGAGCAAATAGACACAAGAATATTGAAACACACATGACATTTAATATTGAAACACACATATCAAATTTATCTTATTTTCCGGCTTGCCCCCGGCATATATACCAACGACATTAGAGATTGTTTAATAGGCGTGTTCATTACAAGGCAAACATTATCGCGCTTATAAGCCGCCTAACCACTTCTCTCTAAATTTTGGGCAATGTTTCAACGTTGAATATCTTCTTATTTATCCTCAGCTCGTTCTCCTTCCAAGCAGTGGTGCATCATTATTGTTATCATCCTCAAATCATCATCAGCATTATTATTACATTTCCTCGGCAAACGTTATCATCAAAGGGGGGGCCCCCTGGTTCATCAGGATTTGTAACCTACTAATCTTTAATTGTAGATTCATCCAATCCACTCTATCCTTGCGTCACGCTATCTGCGCGGAAAAGTTCGTTGGAAACCATCCTTGCGTCGCGGTTTACGCGGAAAATTAGACCTCGCGTCTTCGCGGAAAATTCTGTAGATTTATTCCATCGTCGGAGCTCGTAAGCTGGGCTCGTCAGCCCTTCATTTGCTTTCCAGGGTAACATACATATTTTCAGAGATCAACTTACACCTACGATTTACCATCTAACATTGTCACTTAGGTGATCGATAGACATCGTACAGTTTGGTTCCTCTTAATTAATTATTCACTTCTCGTGAATCTTTCCAAGCCTACCCTGACTGGCAGAAGTGAGATCACAAGAGTTTCAAATAAATTAATAAGTGCAGGTATCCATAATGAACTACAGACAAAGTCAAGAATGCTTCGACGGTGTCACTGCTCATTTACTTTCACCTAACTTCCTAAACATGTACACACATGAAATAACATATGCACAACGAGAGATTTACCAGGTTGGCCGATATCCCGTGTGCTCTTACTCAAAGAAAATAGAAATAGAGTGTTAACATTTCATCAGACTTACGCCACACTGCCGTGCACTGCAGTTTAGGCGATCTGATTACTCGTCCGCACCCACAAAATCATGAGAAAATACAATCACATCCTAATTACCTGATTTGCCAGCCCTTGAGACAGTTTAGCCTTTATTCATATCATGTCATTCCACTCGAAGAGACGTTGTAGAATTGCATGACATTATCAATGTATTTACATAACTCGGGAGCCTGCAGTATGTTTTCCATTCAATGACGGAGAGAGTGTTGTATCACCTTAACATAACTATTATACTAAGAAAATTAAATTAGCATATCCGTCGATGTTGGAGTACGAACAGTTTGAGGGCCTGCAACATCCCTATGCGAAGAAAACACCAAAACTTCAACACATGAACGCAGCGACAACTCACACTAAATTGTATCCAAAAGTTAGTACGTCAATCAGGTAGTCTAAATCCGGTAAACATCGCAGTTACTCAAACTCAGAAAATAGGATATGCTTTACTTCTGGTTGTGCCACTGCAAATGTAGGTCAAAATCGCAGTTCCTATTCTCGTTCCCTCACACACCGTTCACCAGGTGGAAAGAAGCAAAAGTTCCTGGCAACGCGCATTGGAGATTCAGAATTAAGGAACAGTTCTTATCCTATTACACTTAAAAATTAATGAACTATCACCAGCACCTCAAATTTCACGAGAGTCCGCCTGATTGAAAGACGCAACAAGAAAAACCAGCAAACATTCCTACGTGAAATCCAGTGCAAAGGATTAAGTTCATCTTATTATACTACGATGCCGTGTAATTGTGAAATAATTTACAATTTCTGCAGGGAACCCTTAATGATATTCACGCATTTATTAATCTACTTGTTCCTTATCCAGCCTGCCCAGAGTCTGACCTTCTCGACATCACCAACACAAGAAACATTTGCATTACTTACTCTGATTCTTTTTATTTAGCTGATACAGGAATAGCACAGGGGATTTTCTTTGCAAATCCTACAACTCGCAAAAAAAACCAGAGACACCAAAAAACGAGCTGTACTATTTTAAAGTCCAATTCCCCGCCATTGAAGTTCAACACATTTTAAATAATAACAGTAGTAATATTTCTACTTCATTTCCTATAGCATTCTGCATTCTTGCGTTCACACAATACCACACGAGTAATTAAAAGATGAGACTCGACGAACGCAAAATTTTTATTGCCCTGGGATCAGAACAGTAATAACTTACACACGTCTTCTCCGCTTCGCATCCTCCATCTCTAGCACACGCATTAGCACAAAAGTACCGTTTATTCATTACAGTGCGCAACTATCATTCATTACAAAAAAATTTTCCAACAAAATCAAGGCTTCAATTCAACATATTGTATATTTTCATCGTAGAAAATAGCATATTCCAATGAGCCAATTTATTCAATACAATTATGTGGACACATCCTCGATGTAACATCGCAATTCGCTTGGGATTACGCACGTTATCGATATCGTTACCATCATTTTATTTGAAACAATATATATATGAAGATTCCAATAAAGTTCCCCACTGAACATGAAATTCACACATAGATCATGGCGGACGAATGCATTTAATTATCAATTTGACATCGCAACTTGTGATTTCTATTACGACCGGGTGAATAAACGCACCTAGGGGCGTAGATTCAGGCTCCAACAAAATCCTGTCTCACATCCAAAATTATATGAAAGCTTCATTAAACAACCCATTTGCAGATGCAGTAAAATAGTCTTGAATTCAATGTACGGTTCAGTAGATAAAATGAAAATTCCTTCCTCGCTTATATTCACTTACTTAGTCAAAAAAAAATTATCATTGGTCACTCCACGTGTGCAGCTTAAAACTAAGTACACTCAAAATAATGTTCCTTTCCAACTAGAAGAAGCTGAGATTGAATTACCCTTAAATTAATACGCCTAACACGGTCGACACCTGCAAAAAAAATTATATATTCCCAGGAGTTTATGTGAATCGCAGTCTGACGCAATGAGGATTTTATGCCCACGGAATTTGAGAAGGAAAAACAAGTCATTTTGAAATAATAGAGTATCGCAACAGATTAAAAAATATTCACTTCCTACTCTTGAACACTGGAGGTTCGCATGAATTGTTGTGAATACAGAAAATTTAACGAATAAAGTTTACTTTATTGGTCACGTGTGTAGGCGGTATTTCTATTTTAAGTAACTAAAATTACGTCAAGAATTAGCTGCGCAGCATCTAAGAGATACCACACACATTCCTAAAATCACCACACTAAATTATCGATAATCCTACATTCCGTCCCTTAACTCAATTTACTCCTACGATTGGGAAAGGTCATCTTTCTCTGTCTATGATAGCGAGAAAAATTGAATTTCGAAACAATTCCATCACTCCCATCAGAAATGTTAAAAAAAATTTTATAGTTAAAGTACTCAAGATTAGCAAATAAAAATGTGAATTGCGTTAGACGTTAACGTTACGTTAAACAAAAATTTATGTTTACGTTAACCAGCAGCTCCCATGAAACTGAGTTCTTAAGACGCTTCAAAACTTGTCTTCAGATATTCTGGCGAAGGCGATTTTCCCTAAAATCAAGGCATTAATCTCCTGCGCCACCTATTTCTATTTCTACACAAAAATTTAGCAAATGCAATTGGTGGATCAATCATAGCTACATTCAAATTCACCGCACAAAATTTTCACCCAACACATCGTCGAGAAAGTTCTTGCTAAAATATTATTCTATCAAAATGCAGCAGAATTAATTCTCTCAAAGCACACAGATAGAGTTCAAGACACACTAGCATTCGACTGTGATTTTAATTAAAATTAAAGGATAATGGCTGCACCTCAGAACTCGAAATTATTATGATGGCCTTTACATGCTCCCAAAATAAAACACACTCAGAAGTTCCAGCATCGTTACTCAAGATACGGGCGAGATTTACTGCAAAATGATCAAAGCTACTGATGGTACTCTTCTCTCATGACGTGTAGAAAAATTAATGGCAACGTGTAATACAACCCAAAGCCTGCACACTAATTCACGTTCATTTCAGCGAGAAACTCAGAAGGTCTGGCCGTAGCAAGGCGAGCTTCAATTTTTATGACTCTAACCGCCAGCTCGCACGGTCTTACACAGCGGCATCAGCCTTTATGCTGGAATTTTACTTCAAATATTAAACTGCATTCAAAAGGACCCGGGAAATCAGCACACATAGAAACATACATTGAACTACTCTGTATTACACAGCAAGAAAATCTAATTGAAGCAAAATCCTATCACCGTGTATCAGAAAATGTGAATTGTTGAGTTTTAGGTCTCAAATGTCGTTAACAAGGTATGCATCACATTGCTAAGGCTCGTTAGAAATTTACTATGGAAACAAGTTCACACGACAACACACAAAATTTCCAGCAACCGCAAATCATCACAGAGAACATTCGGATAAAATTCATCGCGAAAGCAATGTTTAATAATGTTTTAATGTAGGCACTTCCCATCAATGATAAATACGCAACGCGTGTGATGTTGGTAATATATACGCACTTCGAAACAGCACCAGACTATGACAGCAATAGACAATGCTACTCTGACGGGCTCACTTTAATTAGTTCCCCGAAAAAAAGGTCTAACCACAGCTTTAAGAAATTTTTCAGCCTGGCCCACAGAAAGCTCGGCCGGTCTCAAGCCGCGGCATATTTACCCAAAAGATTCGGCTGCACACAACGTGAATGTAAGGTAATGGCACATGTAAAATTGTGTATGACATTGAGCACTCATTCGACACAAGTTGATAATTAATGCTTTACTCGAATGGTTAATACAACAATCATAAAAATTTTGAGACAGCTGAAAATGCTAAAAATGCTGAGGGAAAAAATTTCCATACAGAAATACAGGTAGCTCGCTAAATAACACGAGCAAAAAAAAAAGGTACAGGAAGAAATATCTGTTTAATTTCGGGCACTTGTTCGACTAAATTTAATGTTTAAAGAGCTAACCCAGAGAACACATCTAGGCATTGAAATGATAGAGAATTCAATCTTGAGAGAGAGTTTATTCTTATGCTCATCACATAGATATTAGGCTCCCATTGTGCTGATCACAGAATTTCATTCTGTGCTTGATCAAGAGATATTGGAAGAATTTTTTTAGTGATAGCCCTGTCTCAGCAAAATTGAAAGCGGCAGATTTTATTTATTCACGCACACCGACTATTCCTACTCACAAAGAATTTAACTGTAAATTCAGCTGAAGAATGTAAATTTAATTATGATAACTCACTTCAGCACTTGACAAGCTTGTGATGGTTCTTGAAAGCCTAAGAAAATACAACATATTTCAGCAACATCAAACTCTACCACATAACTTGAAGTGTGAATTCAACAAGAAGAAATATTTTAACTGATGCAATTAAAGTTATGACAAATTTGAGCCAAGAATGCAATATTAATACATGAATCGTTCATCGTATAAAGAAAGTTTCACTGCCAAGACATCCTTCAAATTTACTTGTCTTCGCAAGCACTCTTAGACATTCCAGAGAATGCTTGGCCACAACCACAAACTCTCATTTTATTGCCGTCGGCCGCCTCTCCTTCTAGGCTGTAAAATTTGCCTTTTAAAATTGGGCAGCCCTCCAAGCAACACATTGAAATGGCACAGGAAGAAATTGCTGTTTAATCGCGAGCACTTGTTATAACGAACTTTAATGGTTAATGATTTTCTCGAAGGGTATGTGACGTAACAAAATTTTAAGCACTGTAAATGTTTTAACTAAATTCCATGCCAATATGTTGGTATCAGGCTCACAGAGTGTACGTTCATTTTCCCTGTCACGAAACAATGCCGGTTAAGCACGTAACGTAGGAGGACTTGCAACCTCCGTAAAATAAATAAAATGTACACCTTTCTGCTCGCCAGCTACCCACATAATTAGTCATGGAGAGTAATGGTCATCAAAGATTAGCACCTTTATTTTTCAACTGCACACATTGAGATAACACAGGGAAATATATATATCACAACACTCATATTCGCACCAGAGCCCTCAGGCAAGATGCTAATGATTTGCGACATGGCACTTTAAAAATTTAGACACACGAAATGAATATTCTAGTCAGTTCACACATAAATGCATGGTCACGTCAAACATGGGTTAGAACCTCGGCCATTAAACACCACTGGCTGCCTAATTCATATTACACACTGCGCGCCAAATGGATTTCACTGTTCAGCGTGCTTGCGTTGTTGCCAACCTCGGCTATCAAGCATCCTTGGGAAAATTTTTACTGCTGAATATCGGGCCGACGTGGAATCTCTGCGAGGTTAAGAACGCCCAGCAGCAGCCCTGCACCACGGTTGTGTGGAGCCACCGGCCGCGGCACTACGCCTGCCGCGTTGGCCAGTTTCCCCAACCTCCCCTGCGAACAATGTGCATCATGATTATATAGCTCTATTTGAGTCTTTATTCCCTGCAGTATGCCTACTTCACATTGTATTAATTGAACTAATGCTTTACTCCCCTTTAATTCTCACAATCAATCATAATTTATTTCCCTCTGAAATCAATCCGGATGAGCATTTTGCCCCGCTTCACAAAACAAATCACTAAGTACTTTGTTACATAAAAACATAAAGCCTGCACTTCAATAATAAATGCCGTCTCAACACAATTCCCCGTTGAAAAATTATCATTTTACCCTCATACAAAAAGTCAAACTCAAGGCATCCTGTTTGAGATAATAAATGTAATCAACAATGCAAATGACTATACTTGGCAAAATCACTGCGTCCAGAAGTTAGACGTACTACGTTTCGATGACTCCACATGAACTATCACTAAATTAAACCACGTATTCTCACCTTCCCTCTGGCCGTCAGAAAGCCTACATCTTGTCACTGCACCGGTCAAATAGGCCGGTCCCCGCGCTTGCTCTGCTTAAATACCCCCGCCGCACAAAGGACGCTCATTGTAGCTGGTGCGGGCTACCCGCTCAAATTGTTAGTGACGTGGCATCGCGCGATTGATGCTTCTAACGCGTCACCTCTGACGTGTCCCCTGCGTCAAGCTGAACGTGACGTATCCTCTCGTGATAGGCTAACCCTCAGCGTCACCTCACCCCTTCGAAGTTCCCCTTCGCATCTGCGGCGCTGGCTCCCACGCTTCGGCTTAACGGTCTACATTCCTCAGCGTCACGGGATTTAGCCCAAAAATAAAATGTGCCATGAACATATCACCTAATGTTTTACGTGATTTTTTTTTTTAAATGTGTATGCCTAATATAACTTTATCACGACATGAAGCTGAAATCACAAACAGTGAACGCGGCTATAAAGACCTAGAGACGAATACTAAATGCCCTGCTAGACCTAAAAAATGCAATAACTCCACTAAAGATCTGCCTATTGAGATAAATAATATCAAAATATTGCACATAAATGCTCGCAGTCTCAATGGTATAATGGATGACGTACGAGTAATGTTGATCTCTAACGATATAAATATTTTATGCGGATCTGAAACATGGTTCGATTCACGAGTCGAAAGCTCATATCTAAGCATTACCGGCTACACATTGTCGCGTCTTACAAGACGCGAATTTTTAAACATTTTTATCAGGCAACATTTTGCGGATCCGCGCTGGTTCGCAAGACTGACGCAGCGTTCCATTTTGACTAAAGTGTTTGTGAAAACAACGTGTACCCGGATAATTTTAAGTTTCTCTGCGATAACTTATGTGATTATTGTGTCAGAAAACTATTAATTCAAAACGTGTTCTTGAACTAGCTATACTCGTCGATTCGACACTATGTATCATATGTTTGATAACGGTGAACAGCCGGTTTCTAGAGCATTCGAGGATGCTTCTGGTAGCCGGCGAACCACCCTCATTGAGTCAGACTAGCCGTTGTGATATTGTGAATTCTGGTGCGTTCTGTAGCCAGCATGCTGCAGTGTAATGCTGAAAATAACAGTCAGATTTTAGATTGACAGTATTTTAGCAGACCACTGAATGTGTGAATTTTAGAAACATTTATTGAGTTTGACTCTGAATTTGAGCTGAATGTTAAAAATCAGTTTAACCAATCACAATCACAAGGGGTGTCGTCGTCGGACTCGGTCGCGGTCGGACGTGCGGGGAAATGGTGCGATAATTGTTGAAATTGAAAGGGGGAAATAACCAAGCCATGCATAAAAATTATACTATCAGTGAATGTGTTTGCTACCTGTGGAACAACGAAAAGGAAAAAATAACTTTTGTCTTATTTCTGCCTAAATCAGTGCACTTTAAATGAAAAGCCAACGAAGCAGTGCTGGCAAGGGGTGTGAAATGGTGTGCTCAGCTTGGTCTCGAACGATAGGCCTGAGTGAAGTGTGAAGTATCCTTGTTCCCTCAGTCTCCCCTCACCGCGCCCGCACCCTCCCCCCTTCCTTTCCCGTACACCTGCCTCCCGTCCTCTGACCGTTCAGAGCATAGTAAAACCTGGACTTTTCCGCATCAAGCAACCAAAGAAATTACGTTTGTTTTTGATCAATTTTTGGTAATATCTTTTTTTTTTTCTTCTTTTCTTTTTTTTTGTCTTTTTCTTTTTGTCTTTTTTTTTTGGTCAAACCTCTCAGTTAAGTTTTTGTTCACTTCCTACGTGGCCGAGACGGCAAATGTGCACGAAAGAATTATTGTGTTTCGTACCTCCGTTTCACTACTGACACCGAATAGTTTGAATACACAGAAAGTTTGAAGTGAGCTACCAGTAAGAACAACGGGTGAACGAGAAGTTGAAAAACATTTACAATCACCAGGGAAAATACTATAAAAAGTGCACCTAACCTTGAATTTGTAATTCAAATATGTTCTCACTAAAAGCGTTAGTCATCCTACTGACGATGTGTTTCTTGATCCTGCAAAATTTCCTGCAAAATGACCGCAGCGATAGGAAGCCCATCCGAACGAAGGAAAAGACTGAAGATGAGGCTGAATACTAAGATACGCTTTCTTTATAATCAATGAAACTAAAATTTAAAAATTGTGCTGTCCCTCAATATCATCATATCACATTTTGTACGAGATCTCATTCTGTTGAATAATTAAAACGTCCCTCAAATAGGAAGAAACTCTCGGCCAAAAAAAGAAAAAAAATCACGACTCGTGTCAGAGACTGTGACCTAGTCGTACAAAATGCAAAATGCAAAATTGCATGTCATTGTTCGCGGCCAACCCCAAGCCTCCCAGTTCCTCGCCTCTGTCCTCCAGCATTAAAGGGCAACCCCTCTTCTCTCAGCTGTGAGCTTCAATACCTCGATGAACGGCTTGGATTTACCTCACTTTTCATAAAATACTTGCTGAGCGAGGTAAAATTTAGCAAATCAGTATCAGCGATACATATACAAAAACTACATCGTTCTCATAATTCAGTCATAGCTATGCAAATATAACGCACAATGCATCACTACGAGACTCGCTACGCAGGCCGGAAAGTGCCGTTCTCTGCACAGATGTTGCCCTACACAACATCCCGGAAAAATGGTTCTTTCAGGGGCAAAAATACGACCTTACCAAGCAAAGTGCCTGCAAGTAGGAAACTTACATCCTCTCACTCACAAGATTCTAATGCTCAAAACGCAGGGGACTTGCTAACCGCTGCCAGTAACTCCGTCAGAGAATGTGTGTCACCTTCCGAAGCAACGTCAGTGAAGACTATGCAACCAATATCGCAGGACGAGGGAAAACATATCTGCCAAACCTCCAGCAATCATTTGAAGGTTCGAAGCAGTGAAGTCTCAGCCGCAGCACCGCAACCAACTGCTGCTCCTCATCTGAACAAGCATAACAGCGTGCCAGCTCCCCAGCTCTCCGTCAACAACAACGCTCCAAACTGTCCGCCAGCGACGGGGACACAAACGCCATCCTCATCAGTGGTACAAGACAGAATAGTTGTTATTAATAAGGACATTTCAAGCGTGGTAGACTCTCCTCATTCTCCAGATTATATGTTCGATAATATTCGCGCACAAACCGATACTGGCAGTAAATTACCCCAGAGCGCAAGCTGTGAGAACAAAATGAAATTTCCAGTACAGAGCAATAGAAAAAACACTGTTACTTCTTTAAATGGCTACTTGCATCCGCTTCAAATCACAAGCTCTCAAAAAATTCATGAAATTATTCACAATTTGTCTCTAACAGCAGCGTTTTTCAATAAATCCCTAAGACAACGTGAGCCTCCTAGCCCGTCGTCGATTTTCTCTACAGTATCAAACATTCAGAACTTAACCGAGCAACTTTTTGCTTTAAATTCACATATAAGTTCTCATGACCTTGCAACTGCGGTACCTGCTAGTATCTCTTGTGAAGTCGACTCCAATTGTCGAGAACCTTACGATACTCTGCTGCTAGGTGACAATATCCTAAGCACGATCAGAAGGAAGGACATCGATCGCTCTTGCTGGATCAAAACTGTTCCATCTGGGCGCTTCGACGACCTTCTCCATGCTATAAATTGCATGCCTAGATTTAAAAATTATATACTAAGTTTTGATGGTCTCTGCTACTCTCCCTCAGACCTTGCTCGAATCAAACAACAAATTGTAAGGAAGTACGCACTTTCTACTATTTATATCGCCAATGCTTGCAGTGCGAAAGAATTCAACAAAGCGATGAATTTCTGCAAAAACCTGGGTTTAAACTTGATTCAATTTCAAACTTACCCAGATAATGAAAATGGTGACGCACTCAATAACATTCAACGGCCTCGCACCCAGGCAGAAAACTTCTGTTTTCTTGGACAACTTGCAATGAAATCAACATTGCGAATCACCGTGCCATATTGTCCTCATTTTAACAAATGTCAAGCAATAATTGGAATTGTAGGTCATTCCAATGAATCGAAAACTTCACGGAAAGAGACAAATAGTCTCACTTTAAACTTTGGAAAAGAATATAAGCCTATGCACATCGCTGCACATGGTACTCCAAATCCTTCAAAATTGATTGCGTCATCAAGCAGAGCTCTGAGTAACTCACCCACCCACAACATGAGGAACATGAATAAGCCTGAGCCTTTCCCTGACTCGATCTCAGACAAATATAATGTCAGTACGAAAAATAAATTTGCGTTACTTGCAACAGACACAAATAGTGATTGCGACATGCCCTTCTTTTCAACCAATTCTCAACTTTCCAGTGAGTACGCAGGAACCGAGGAAAGTCAAGCTAATAACTATATTCAAAACTATTCAAAAAAAAATCAAATCATTCAAAAAAAATCTGTTGCCTCTGCCAGGCCTCCGTTGAACGATCAAACCGATACTGCTACCGCAAAACCAACAGTGAATCAAATTTGCACACGCGTTGCAAACACACTGGACGACTTGAAACGATCGCTCAAAATGGAGCCTGCTTACACTGTAGGTGACGGACACTGTCTCCTCCACGCCGTAACGACGCAGCTTGCTTCACAACAAAGATCGAAATGGGATTATACATCTCTGAAAATAGCCATCAAAACTGAGAGCTCCAGAAACAAGGACCAGTATGCAAAATTCGTTGACAAGAACAGTGGCAGTTTCGAACAACTCATCGATAAATACATCAATAGAAAAGTCTTCGATCACGCAGTTGGAGACCTCATACCCCAAATACTTTCTAATGTGACGAGAACACCAATTCACGTATTTGATGAAAGAGAAAATGGGATTTGGAAGACGACAATCTCCCCTACATCAAATGCTCTGACAAACTGTCCTCCGGTAAACATACACCGGAAACAGGACCACTATAGCGCCCTCTTGAAAATGCGTGATGAAAATCGTGTTGCTCCCTCCCCCATCTTGTGACTAAATAACAGTGATCAAATTGAATTTGAAGCTGAAATCACAAACAATGAACGCGGCAATAAAGACCTAGAGACGAATACCAAATGCCCTGCTAGACCTAAAAAATGCAATAACTCCACTAAAGATCTGCCTATTGAGATAAATAACATCAAAATATTACACATAAATGCTCGCAGTCTCAATGGTAAAATGGATGACGTACGAGTAATGTTGATCACTAACGATATCGATATTTTATGCGTATCTGAAACATGGTTCGATTCACGAGTCGAAAGCTCATATCTCAGCATTGCCGGGTACACATTGTACCGTTATGACGGAGTCAAGAGTAATAGAGGCAGCGGTTCATGCATTTTCATCAAAGATGTCTACTCTACATCCTTATTTCCGATAAAAGAAAAATGCGAAGACATAGAAATGGTTTGGCTCAATGTTCAGGTAAACAAACACAAGTCTTTCATTATCGGCTGTCTTTACAGACATCCGTCAGCATCTCTACGTCCAACATTAGATTTCATTGAAAATACGTTTAAATTAATCTCTGCAGCCAAAAAATCTTTCTATGTTTTCGGAGATTTTAACGTAGATCTGACAAATAAAAACAATAAGCTAAGCAAGATGCTGCACAGACTTAATCTTTCTCAAATGGTCCAAGAACCAACGCGAATTACCAACGCTTCCAAAACTCTTCTTGACCTAGCAATTACAAACAATCCCCAAGCAGTACTCAGCACAGAAATCTTACCGTCCTTTTCTGATCACCATTCGGTAGAATGCCAAATAAATATTGCAAAAGAGAAACAGAAATCTAGTTACATTTCATATCGCATGAAAAACCACTACTCCCCTGAAATATTTCAAGAAAAGCTATTAGACAGATGGAGTGAATTTCAAGGCATGGAAAACACCGATGATGTCAATTTACAAGTTTCGCTTTTCAACGAAAATTTCGTATCGGCTCTTAACGAATGCGCACCTTTCACTACGAAGAAAGTTAAGCCAAGAATTTCTAAATGGATAACAGATGAGATAAAACAGTTGAGCAGAGCTAAAAGAAATTTGCAGCGTGAGTACAAACTGAATAAATCAGACAGTACGCGTCGAAAATTATATAAAGATCATGAGAAGATCCTACGAAGAAAAGTTAAGCAAGCAAAACGGGACTACTTCCACAAAGAACTCTTGGCGGCAAAACAAAACCCAAAAAGAACTTGGGAAATCATTAGAGAAGTTGCTCAGTATAAAAACTCGGAGTGCAAAAGCACTTTCGACAACCCCTCAAAAATGGCTAATGACTTTAATACTTTCTTCTCAAAAGTTGGCGAAGATGTTTTCAATGAAGTATCCAGGACAGTTTCAGACACATCTACAGGAGCAAATCCGAGCGATGTATCATCCCCAAATAGTAGAAACAAATGGAGACCAAAGCCGGTTAGCGTCATAGAGTTACGAAAAATCTTATACTCACTAAAGAATACCAAAGCGACTGGACATGATGGCATAAGCCTCCAACATATAAAAGACAGCTTCCCTGTCACAGCACCCCTCATTCGTTTGATAATAAATACATCTATAGCCACAAACAAGTTTCCCGACCAATGGAAATTATCCATTATTAAGCCATTACATAAATCTGGTGATATCGACATAGCGTCAAACTACAGACCAATCAGTCTCCTGCCTGTTATGTCCAAAATATTAGAAAAAGTAATAACAAACCAGCTCTCGTCTTACATAGACGAGTCACATCTACTGCATCGCAATCAATATGCTTACAGAAGGAATACCAGTACTCAGGACGCCCTGTTAAACATAACAGAAAAAATTTACAATGATATTGACCAAAAAAAACTAACTCTCTTACTATTGCTTGATCTCTCCAAAGCTTTCGACAGTGTTGACCATAAGAAACTTCTACAAAAAATTTCAAACCTCAGAATTGACACTCAATGGTTTGAAAGCTACCTACTAAACCGCTCTCATGCAGTGTGCTTGAATAACAAAATGTCATCATTCATACCAAACAATTTTGGCGTTCCTCAAGGTTCAATCATCGGCCCGCTCTTATTTTCAATCTTCATCAATGATTTCCCCACCATGCCGGCAAACACAAAAATCTCAATGTATGCTGACGACGTACAAATTGCCATGACAAGCTCAACAGCAGATTTAAAAGAAACACAAGCCAACGCTGAAAACCTTCTGAGAAACCTTAAATTGTGGTATGACCATAATGGCCTCAAACTTAACGCAAGTAAAACGCAATGCATTATTTTTGGATCACAGAATGCGACTAAAAATTTACCACCATTCAAGCTAACATTTGGAGACGATACAATTGAACCAGTAGAGACGGTAAAAAATCTGGGTGTTTGGTTTGACAAAAATATGACTTTCAATTCACACGTCGAAACAATGTGCAACAAAATAAACGGAACCTTAATGTTCTTTCATCGCATTAAGAACACACTTGACGAAAAATCTAGATTGTTAGTGATTCAGTCTTTAGTTTTATCGCGCCTGGACTACTGCAGTCTTGTATGGGGAAATTTACCTCAATATCGTCAGGAAGAGTTGCAAAAATGTCTAAACTTCGCCGCCAAAGTGGTGTGCAAAGGAAATTTCAATAAATACGATCATGTCACCCCTCTTTTAAGAAAACTCGACTGGATCCCAATACCGAACAGATTCATGATCCAAAAAGCTCGACGAGTGTTCTCCTCTCTGTACCTCCCCCAAAGTAATGCAGAGGTGGTAAAATTTTTTCCATCTAATATCCCAAACAAAAAACCAAATCGGAGGAATGATGTTTTAGTCAGTTACCGTTCATCTAACGTGGGACAAAAAGCTCTCTCAGTTTCTGGAGCTTTTTTGTGGAACAAGCTTCCCCAGCATATCAAAAACTCTAAAACTGTAAAAGAATTTAGAGTAAATGTGTCACGTCATTTTGCATCTCTATAGACCTGCAGCATTTCGGTGTGAATTTCCCATTTACCAGAAATTTTAATTTTCCTGAAATTTCTGTTAGAAAATTAGAAACTATTTCATTTTACGTTTGCTAAGCCATTCGTGCATTCATCTTAACTATTTCTGTCGACAATAATGAGCACCCCAGCCGTGAGTTCAATACAGCAGAATGAACGTTTTTTTCATAATTAAATTCCTCATCTTTAAATTCCTTAATTATTAATTAATTAAATTCCTTAATTATTTCCTCATCTTTATTTTGTTATTTTTTCTTCTCTGTGTTAATATTTAACATCCGTATGGAAAACATACTCTGAAATACATTTTGTGTGTACACCAATATACAGGTTTATAAATGTGAGGATTGTGCAAAGTTTATAATGAATTAAATTTTGGCTAACGTTGTCTCGCTATTTCAAAATCATTCTCGAAGATGTTTTCAATCGATTTCGGCTGAGCTGGGGGGAGGGGTTAATTTAAGCATTTTCATTTAGTATTTTAATATTTTTCCGTGCGTTCAGTGCACACCAGCACTAAACTTTAAAATCGAAAAAAACTGTTAATTTGTGTTATCAAAATTATCACTTTGGACTATCGCTTAATCTACCTATATGTGCCAAATTTTGTAAATATTCTCCACTCAAATGTGATATCCGGCCACAATGTTACTCCATTTGATCCCATGTACACATGTCTGTATAATGCTGAAGAGTTGTGTTGTTTCTTGACTGTAACCTGAGTTTTCTTAAAAATTTCTATGAAGAAACTAAAAACCAGTTCATTTTACGTTTTCCGAAGTCATCTTTTCCTTTTAGTTATTTTTTTTCGAATAATTTCTTAGGATTACAATGAGCTCAACTGTCATTATCGGTGTAATAGATGGTAGGTTGTTTCTATCCTCTTATTTTATATTTGTATTTTTTTCTTATATTTCATTCTCAATAAGTACATATATTAATATGTGTGTGTACGTATATAGGTATATATATATCTACATAAATAGATATACATGTTTCTATTTCATTTCTTTACACAAAAACCATCCGGTTAATAAATTTTATGAATCGGATTAATGACAAATACAATTAATGAAATTAATCGTAATTTGAGCGTATGAATCGTGGTAAAATTATCTTTCTGTCCGTATGTTGTACAAGCAAATTTTGATGTATGAGTATATGTTTGTTTGCGCATTTCTGCCAAAATTTTGTAGATATTTGTCAATCATGAGTGGTAACTGGCCTACACTGTATCTCCATTTTATCCCATGTACCCATGTCCGCATGATGTTGCAGAGAATATCGAGAAGATATGATATATGATATGATATATTGAAGATATATGTTTTTTTTTTTTTTTTTTTTTTTTTTTTTTCCTCAGCGGTAACTTGAGTTTTCTTAAAATTTCCTTTAGGAAATTAAAAAACCATTCCATTTATAAGTTTTTCGAAGTCCTTTTCTATTCCTTATCTTTCCTCAGGTTATTTCTTACGATTCATCAGAGCTTGGGCTGTCATTTTAAATATTGAAAGAGTAAGATTATTTTTCATGTCTATTAGCATTTTTCTTATGTTCGTTTTCAATACGTATATATATGAATATGTGTGTTGGTGTGTGCGTGAGTATGTACGTGTGCGCACGCAAACATAAATGTTTATGTATCAGTGTAAACATGCACACGTTTCGCACACATATATGCGCACATGTACATATATCGGTTTCTATTTCTACTTTTTGCATAAAAAAGCAAAACCTCAAGACACATTACATTTTTACCTAAAGCTCTGCGATCAGTTAACACTGCACCAAATTTCAGAAATAAACAAATTGATTGCGCTTGCTTTATGATTTATAAATCGATCTATCACGACCCCGAAGGGCATTTCTGTGAACAGAAGAAATTAAAAAGTATAAACAGACAAAGGAAATAAAGCACTCGTGCAAAAATTATCTCTATATTTGTATGCCGAACAAGCCATGCATTTCAATTTTGAGTGTAAGTATGTTTACGCATTCCTAGATGTGCGTGCTGTGTTGCGCGATGTTCTTTACAAATTATTTCGAGACTATCTTTTTCTCAATACTTGATTGTCATTTACGGTGTTGTTTCAATCTAGTACGGTGTAGCGTTTTTTTTGTATTTTTCCTACTTCGATGATCTTATAAATAATTCGAAAAATACTAAAGAATTCTTCGAAACTGCCAAGTTCTTAGTTGAAATTATCGAAGTAGGAAAAAGGCAAGAAGCGCTGTACCGGAATCTCTTGGAATATAAAATATCCAAGAGATAATATTTCTCATTTCTCATTCAACTACCCTTGACAGAGTTAAACTATTAGCACGACCCGGATGGTTTGTCTATTAGTACGCCTCGTATATTTTTTCTATTAATATGCCTCGTATGGTCTATCTATCTGTACACCTATGATAGTATTGTCTAATATTACATCTCGTATAGTTTGTCTATTATTATGCCTCGTACGGCTTATCTATTTGTACACCTAGTATGGCTTGTCAATTAGTATTCCTCGTATGGAACTTTGTTAGACTATTAGCACACCACGTGTGGTTTGTCTATTATAGTACGCCTCGTATATTATGTCTATTAATATGCCTCGTATGGTCTATCTATTTGTACACCTCTGATAGTTTATCTATTAGCACACCTCATATAGTTTGTCGATTATTATGCCTCGTATGGCTTATCTATTTTTACACCTCGGATGGTTTGTCAATTAATACTCCTCGTATGGATCTTTTGTTTTAGGACGTCTTATATTAAGGAACTTTTAAAAGCCAATATGTTGGCATATGTATCTCATGTGACAACTTGGAAATAAACGGTTTTGTTTTGTTTTTTGTTTTTTTGCTCAAGTATAAAAACATAGGATGTGTGCTAGCAGATCGCAGGTTCTAGCAGCTTCGCAACTTAACCATGCATAGCTCAAATTTATTTCGAAATAAAAAATGTTTTTGATTATATTTGTTGGCTCCTCACCCACGAGCTGTGATGGACGAGTTGCGTCAGTCAGTGAGGTAGAAGCCTAGAGTTAAAGCATTTCAAAAAGTAGACTGGGAATATACCCAGAAATTTATGCGACCACTTGCCCATGTGATTTGTGTTTTCAGGGCGACGTTGGTCAATGTATACTTGTTGCCCTAGGACAGTTCACCTGTATTTAAATTAAGTAAGTCAAAATTAGCGAGTCATTTCAAACCCTCCCAGTATTAGGCTGATCAATGAGATAGCCGTTTTCTTCTTTTGATAATAGGATTTTTTTGACAATGGCTGATCTGCTGTAACTTATGTTCTGATTATTCTGCGGCTGGATAGGCTGTAGTACTAGTCTACAGTTACTATTCTAACTTGCCCCTGCATCAGAGACCTAACCCTTTAAAAACTTTCTCCTCTCCCACAGGTAGAGTAAAGAAAAATAAAATAGTCATTTTTGTATGTTGAAATAGGCCATTCAACGTGTAAGGAACCTCCCCCCATCGTTTGTAAGTACTCCAGGGTGTTGTCAGGTTGTTCTACCAGGGCTGCAACCAGTGCTGTTGTAGCATTTGATTATGTAAACAGTCCAAGATAATTGAAGGCCGAGGTTCTGAAATCAATGTGTTCTTTAGCTGGAGAGTGTTCTTTAGCACTGTGTTCTTTAGCTGGAGAGTGTTCTTCATCAATGTGTTCTTTAGCTGGAGAGTGTTGTGTAGGTTTATAAAATTGGATCCGCATTGTTGGATGCTCAGTATAAAAAATGAACTGTATTTCTTATCGTGAAAGTCTGATATTTTAATATGCTGACTCAGATGCTAAAATAGTTGTCATCAATGTGTGTGCGAGTAGGCTGTCCTCCTTTGGTCCTATGTGTGCATTACAAATGTGTATCCGCCAATGTGTTCTTTAACTGGAGAGACTTATTTTCTTCTCAGTCAATGCAACAGCCGTCTCATTGTGTTATGTCGTTGGCAGGACAATTGATCCCCTTTCATGTGTCACTATTCTCTTATTGCTATTCTCTATGACTGGAATTCTCGCTAACATGAATCGACTCGTGAACTCTTGAGACTGGCGAGATGTTTCTTTATCATTAGAATATCACACCTAGTTCTAGCATTATTTAGTTGCTCTTCTTGTCTTAGTCAACTACTTCTCATATACATTCGAGGTTTGAGTTTTTTCATATTATGCGGTACTATATACCTTAATCGGTCAGTCGTCTATGATCTTAATCTAGGAGTTTTCCTATCATGCGTATTGATGTGCCGAACCTGAACTATACCTGTTTGTGCAGTTCACGGAGTCAACGGGGCTTGAAATAAGCCGAAGAAACTTCATTTTCTTTTGGCGTCCCTTTGAGTCCGTTCATGCACGCCACCGTAGCGAAGATCAGAAAATCCGCAAGGTAGCAGTGACATACATTGTACCGTTATGACGGAGTCATGAGTAAGAGAGGTAGCGGTTCATGCATTTTCATCAAATGGTGTGGCTCAATGTTCAAGTAAACTAACACAAGTCTTTCATTATCTGCAGTCTTTACAGACATCCGTCAGCATCTCTACGTCCAACATTAGATTTCATTGAAAATACGCTTAAGTTAATCTCTGCAGCCAAAAAGTCTTTCTATGTTTTCGGAGATTTTAACGTAGATCTGACAAATAAAAACAATCAGCTAAGCAAGATGCTGCACAGACTTAATCTTCCTCATATGGTCCAAGAACCAACGCGAATTACCAACACTTCCAAAACTCTTCTTGACCTAGCACTTACAAACAATCCCCAAGCAGTACTCAGCACAGAAATCTTACCGTCCTTTTCTGATCACCATTCGGTAGAATGCCAAATCAATATTGCAAAAGAGAAACAGAAATCTAGTTACATTACATATCGCATGAAAAACCACTACTTCCCTGAAATATTTCAAGAAAAGCTATTAGACAGATGGAGTGAATTTCAAGGCATGGAAAACACCGATGATGTCAATCTACAAGTTTCGCTTTTCACCGAAAATTTCGTATCAGCTCTTAACGAATGCGCACCTTTCATTACGAAGAAAGTTAAGCCAAGAATTTCTAAATGGATATCAGATGAGATAAAAAAGTTGAGCAGAGCTAAAAAAAATTTGCAGCGTGAGTACAAACTGGATAAATCAGACAGTACGCGTCGAAAATTATATAAAGATCATGAGAAGACCCTACGAAGAAAATTTAAGGAAGCAAAACGGGACTACTTCCACAAAGAACTCTTGGCGGCAAAACAAAACCCTAGAAGAACTTGGGAAATCATTAGAGAAGTTGCTCAGTATAAAAATTCAGACTGCAAAAGCACTTTTGACAACCCCTCAAAAATGGTGAATGACTTTAACACTTTCTTCTCAAAAGTTGGCGAAGATGTTTTCAATGAAGTATCCAGGACAGTTTGAGACACATCTACAGAGGCAAATCCGAGCGATGTTTCATCCCCAAATAGTAGCAACAAGTGGAGACCAAAGCCAGTTAGCGTCATGGAGATACGAAAAATCTTATACTCACCAAAGAATACTAAAGCGACTGGACATGATGGCATAAGCCTCCAACATATAAAAGACAGCTTCCCTGTCACAGCACCCCTTATTCGCTTGATAATAAATACATCTATAGTCACAAACAAGTTTCCCGATCAATGGAAACTATCCATTATTAAGCCATTACATAAATCTGGTGATATCGATGTAGCATCAAACTACAGACCAATCAGTCTCCTGCCTGTTATGTCCAAAATATTAGAAAAAGTAATAACAAACCAGCTCTCGTCTTACATAGACGAGTCACATCTACTGCATCGCAATCAATATGCTTACAGAAGGAATACCAGTACTCAGGATGCCCTGTTAAACATAACAGAAAAAATTTACAATGATATTGACCAAAAAAAATTAACTCTCTTACTATTGCTTGATCTCTCCAAAGCTTTCGACAGTGTTGAGCATAAGAAACTTCTACAAAAAATTTCAAACCTCAGAATAGACACTCAGTGGTTTGAAAGCTACCTACTAAACCGCTCTCATGCAGTGTGCTTGAATAACAAAATGTCATCATTCATACCAAATAATTTTGGATACAATTGAACCAGTAGATAAGGTAAAAAGTCTGAGTGTTTGGTTTGACACAAATATGACTTTCAATTCACACGTAGAAACAATTTGCAACAAAATTAACGGAACCTTAATGTTCTTTCATCGCATTAAGAACACACTTGACGAAAAATCTAGATTATTAGTGATTCAGTCTTTAGTTTTATCGCGTCTGGACTACTGCAGTCTTGTGTGAGGAGATTTACCTCAATATCGTCAGGAAGAGTTGCAAAAAATGTGTAAACTTCGCCGCCAAAGTGGTATGCAAAGTAAATTTCTATAAATACGATCATGTCAACCCTCTTTTTAGAAAACTCGACTGGATTCCAATACTGAACAGATTCATGATCCAAAAGCTCAACGAGTGTTCTCCTCTCTGTACCTTCCCCAAAGTAATGCAGAGGTGGTAAAATTTTTTCCATCTAATATCCCAAACAAAAAACCAAATCGGAGGAATGACATTTAAGTCAGTTACCGTTCGTCTAACGTGGGACAAAAAGCTCTCTCAGTTTCTGGAGCTTTTTTGTGAAACAAGCTTCTCCAGCATATCAAAAACTCTAAAACTGTAAAAGAATTTAGAGTAAATATGTCACGTCATTTTGCATCTCTGTCATAGGACCTGCAGCATTTCGGTGTGAATTTCCCAACTACCACAAATTTTAATTTTCCTGAAATTTCTGTTAGAAAATCAGAAACTATTTCATTTTACGTTTGCTAAGCCATTCGTACATTCATCTTACTTATTTCTGTCGACAATAATGAGCACCACAGCCGTTAGCTCAATGCAGCAGAACGAACGTTTTTTCCATAATTAGGAGTATTTCCTAATCTTTATTTTGTTATTTTATTTTTTTCTCTTTTCTGTATTAATATTTAACGTCCGTACGACAAACTTACCCTGAAATACATTTTGCGTGTACACCAATATACAGGTTTATAGAGGGTTGTGCAAAGTTTTTAATGAACCAAATTTTTGCTAACGTTGTCTCGCTATTTCAAAATCATTCTCGAAGATGTTTTCAATCGATTTGGCTAAGCTGGGGGGAGGGGGTAATTTAAGCATTTCATTTAGTCTGTTTATATTTTCCATGCGTTCAGCGCACACTAGCACTGAACTTTTAAATTTGGAAGAACTCAAAATTTCCGTAATTAAAATTATCACTTTGGACCGTTGCTTAATCTACCTATATGTGCCAAATTTTGTAAATATTTGCCACTCAGATGTGATACCCGGCCACAATGCTACTCCATTGTATCCCATGTACACATGTCCGTATAATGCTGAAGAGTTGTGTTGTTTCTTGACTGTAACCTGAGTTTTCTTTTAAAATTTCTATGAAGAAATTAAAAACCAGTTCATTTTTACGTTTTTCGAAGTCTTCTTTTCCTTTTAGTCATTTTTTTCCGAATAATTTCTTAGGATTACAGTGAGCTCAACTGTCATTTACGGTGTAGTAGATGGTAGGTTGTTTTTATATTTTTATTTTATATATGTATTTGTATCTTATATTTATATATGTATTTGTATCTTATACGTATGTGGGTATATATATATATCTACATAAATTGATATAGATTTTCTATTTCATTTCTTTACGCAAAAACCATCCGGTAAATACATTTATTGCACTAGCGAAATGATTCAAAAATAGATCTATCACTTCGCCAGAGTGCGTTTCTGTAAATCGGATTAATGACAAATACAATTAATGAAATAAAGCGCAATTTGAGCATATGAATCATGGTAAAATTATCTTTCTGTCCGTATGCTGTACAAACTATGAATTTTGATGTTGAGTATATGTTTGTTTACGCATTTCTGCCAAAATTTTGTAGATATTTGTCAATCATGAGTGGTAACCGGCTTACACTGTATCTCCATTTTATCCCATGTACCCATGTCCGTATGATGTTGCAGAGAATATCGAGAAGATATGAAATATGTTTTTTTTTGTTGTTGTTGTTCCTCGTCGGTAACTTGAGTTTTCTTAAAATTTCTTTTAGGAAATTAAAAAACGATTCCATTTATACGTTTTTCGAAGTCCATTTTCTATTCCCTATTTTTCCTCAGGTTATTTCTTACGATTCATCAGAGCATTTGCTGTCATTTTAACTATAGAAAGAGCAAGATTATTTTCCATGTTTATTAGCATTTCTCTCATATTCATTTTCAATACGTATATATATGAATATGTGAGTTAGTATGTGCATGGGTGTGTATGTGTGAGCACGCAAACATGAATGCCTATGTATCAGTGTACTCATGCACACGTTCGCACATATATATAAACACATGTACATATATATGTTTCTATTTCTACTTTTTGCGTAAAGAGCAAAACCTCATGACACATTACATTTTACCTAAAGCTCTGCGATCAGTTAACACTGAACCAAATTCCAGAAATAAACAAATTGATTGCCCTTTCTTAATGATTTATAAATCGATCTATCACGGCCCCGAAGGGTATTTCTGTGAATAGAAGAAATTAAAAGTATAAACAGATAAATGAAATAAAGCGCTAGTGCAAAAATTATCTCTATATTTGGATGCCGAACAAGCCATGCATTTTATTTTTGCGTGTAAGTTTGTTTACGCATTTCTAGATGTGCGTACTGTGTGTTGGGCGATGTTCTTTATAAATTACTTCGTGACTAACCTTTTCTCAATACTTGATTGTCATTTACGATGGTGTTTCAATCTGCTCCGGTATAGCGTTTTTTGTCTTTTTCCTACTTCAATAATTTCAACAAAGACCTTGGGAGTTTCGAAGAATTCTCCAGCAGTATTCGAATTATTTATAAGTTGTTAACCATCTTTTGGAATATAAAATATCCAGGAGATGATATTTTTCATTTCTCATTCTACTACCCTTGACAGAGTTAGACTACTAGCACGCCACGTATGGTTTGTCTATTAGTACGCCTCGTATATTTTGTCCATTTAATATGCCTCGTATGGTCTATCTATTTGTACACCTCTATTGGTTTGTCCATTAGTACTCCTCGTATGGAACTTTTGTTTTAGGACGTCCTATATTAAGAAACTTTTAAAAGCCAATATGTTGGCATGTATCTCATGTGGCGAATTGAAAAATAAACGTTTTTTCTTTTCTTTTTTTCTTTTCTTTCTTATAGAGCTTAGTGCGGCACCTCTGCGCCAAACTTGCGCTCTGATTGGTCAGCCAGTAGGGGCGCTTCGAGGCATATTCGGGCTGAGGGAGGTGACGCTTCTAGGCTTATGTGGTGGTGTTTACGCACAGCTTGTTGAGACCACCACATACTGTTTTCGTTTTTGGCGCACAGGTCAGAGGTTTGACGTCATTGGGTCTCGTTTTTCATTGCTTCCGGTGTCGCAGGTTGTTTTTTTTCTTACCAGTTGGGAGAGCGTAATCACGTATAAGGTGATTTAATTCTACTTTCTCAGTTGCTTACGTACACATTCATTCCATTAATTTTCCTTTCATCCACTTCCACTAGAGGTGCATGCACCTTAACTGGCGCGTCAACAAGTCGCTTATTTACTCTCTTTTCGCTTTAACTTCTTTCACCATTGTAATTCATCTCTCTCTTTTCAGCTGTCACATCGCTATCATTTACTTCATCATTCCTTGCACTTGCACTCCTTGCATCATTCTCATTCTTCCCTTCTTTCAGCTTCCTTTGTACCGAATAAACATATGCCTAAAGGCCCGTCTACACTATCAAACTCTTCGTCAATCACGAACACACCAAAACGCGAACAAAAACACAAACTTTTCCGAATCGTGTCCAGACGTCCAGACTATACGCTTTCGGCGGACAGAAGTTGTTCGCGAACAACATGTAAACAAACAATACTGCTTCCCAAGTAAGTTTTAGTTAATTGATGCATATAATTGGTAAATTTCATTTGTTGAGAGTTAGTAACCATAATTTATTTGTGTGGGCATATGTGAACAGAAAATATTAAGAATCGCTGATGTATTATGAGAATATTTCGAATACCATCAGTGTTACAGTGGTAAGATGGGATCAGCTGATGTCCTTGATCTTTTTCAATGCTCTTCATGAAGTGTAAATTTTTGGACTTGAGCTTAAAGCTTTAAAATATGCTCCTACTCAGCCTATATAATTTTTTTTCACTTTTTTTGACCTAAATTTTCTATAAGAGGTGAAAAATGCTCATATTTTTCATTTTATCATAAAATAATCCTACAATATTTGAAGTAATTTACCAAAGTTATTTAATATTTTTCTGTTTAATTAAGCCAACAATTTATTTCAAAAATGTAAAGTTTAGCTTGTGCATTTTATTAGTGTCTCAAACTATATGCAGTATTCATACTTTCTGTGCACATTTTTGAAGCATCCATTACTCAGTCAAGCATACCTGAATGTATTTTTACTATTGCACAATAAATTTTTGTGTGCTTTTCTGTGATATTTTTCTGAGAACATTGTTAACACCTAGATCTCTTATAACTACTTAACATATCTAAGAAATGGTTCTAAGGGAAGAATTTGAGAACTCAAAGCTGAACGTCAAGCAGGCCATCTTTATATTGAAATTTTTTTTACTTGTTAAGGACCATATTTTTTTAGTTCATTATCATTTATGTCAGCACCTGCTCACTTACATATTTCATGAAAAGTATGACAGTGGAATGTAAGTTTTCCATGTATATAATTTTGTGTATAAAATCTGTGTATAAAAATATAATCCGTGTATGAAAATATATAATCAAATATAATACGTAAATGAAAAACAAAAGTATAATAGGTAATTATTCTAAATTATTGTTAGACACCTCATGTTGATTATGAATAATTTGCTCCTATTCAGAACCTCATGACAATTATATTCCACAAATTTTGATGCTAGTACATAATCATTTTAATGTGTTCCTCATGTATGGATTATTTTTTTACAGGTGGCTGCTACAAAGTGATTCATGCACTTCTCTACAGTATTTGACAAGAATATCAAAGCAGTTGCGTGCTATCATACCTGAAACTTGTGAGGCCACCAATACTCTACTTAAGGATGAAAACATGAAGGTATGCATCCCATTGCAGTGTTGGGTTCAAATATTACTTTGCAATGAGTATTGTAATGTTCCTCAAATAGAAAACTAATTTTTCTGGAATATTGAAACCATTAAGAAATTTGCAGTAAGTTGAAATATGGTAATGAAACGAGTTAAGTGACCCACGTATCATCATAAATACGGTATTGACTTGGTACAATAGCAGAGCTGAGCACTATGTTTTTGCAACACTGTCTGGTCTTGGGGGGCTACTTGAATTGATTAACTCTCTCACAAAAAAGTAGTGCTGTGCAAAGTACATAGATATATATTTCAATTATTCTCGTAGTTGATTGTAACCTACTACAATTAGAACTACTTTGAAACCAAACTAGTTCCATTATTTGTGAACTTTCAGGTGCATGAGCAAAATTTATATTGTGATATCTAGGGGAATCTATATAACCACTGTTTTCTTCCAGTAATATTGTTCACATCTCATGAAACGATAATGCATAAACCATCGAAAAATTTTGCGGTGGACTTCCATCTGTAATTCCCTTTGTTGTACTCATTTACAGACTCCACAAACGCAAGCAGAGTCGGAATCTGCAGCCAGTGATTTCTACCTGAAGTGAAGTTTCCCATAAAACTTCTTGAATTTCATGAACTCTTCTCTAGAGATTGCATGCCACTTTAACATCACTATGATGAAGTGAGAAGAGAGAGCTCCTTGAGCTGGTGGCAGCGTTGGGCACTGCAACTGTGCTGCTCCGCGATGTGGTGCTGCCGTGCCGCTTTCATCCGTGGAGGCTAAACTGCTGCTGCGTCCTAGAGCTATTATGAACTATGGACCGCCTCAACTACCTTCATTGGCATTGCACAAATAGCGTCCCCGTGAACTTCCTGTGGACGACTGCAGCGGTACCAGAGACTTCAGAACGAGTTCGATTTTGAGGTGGGTCGAAGTGACATGTAGCACTTGGTTCGGTCGACTTTTTTTTGAGAATTTCCCATCAAAAATGTTTATACTCCATTCCATCACTTTACATAATTTCTATGTTGGTTTGATTGGAGTTTGAGGTCTTCAATGATGAGAAGGGATGAGGTTTTATGTACACATGCTAGTATGCCAAAAATTATCATTTTAAACATTCTCTGGTATTCAAACTACTCTAATTATCATAATAATCTTTTGATTTAGGGAAGCTATGGTTCAATCTAAATTGTATTTTGCAAAGTAAATGCTGCTATAATACCGCCAATGTTTTAATTTATGAAAAGCTAAAATATAGCATTTCTTGAATTATAAACTGAACTCGCTCCGCTTGAAATAATTCATTTCCTTGGGACCTTGTTTGACGTTAATGTTTGTTCACAGCCCGAGCTCGACCCTCCTATTCGTTTGTGCTCGGGGGCCAGCCATGGTCCTGTCCTGCGCTGCCAAACCTTCCTGGTTTGGTTTTCCACGACTGGAGAGGGGCATTTGCACTACTGGTGTAAATGATTCATGACTTTACAATACTATCAAATTATAATGCACTGGTGTCTTAATACTTTTCTTACCTGCCATCATATCATCATGCACATTGGTTTTTCAAATGCTTTATCACTGACATCAGGATACAATGACGGTTACCCGGTCAAGTCTGTACCCATTTCCGACACCTGGGTAGGGTGTATCTGAGTTCTCTCCTTTCCAAACGGGGAGAAATCACTGCATGGTGCTGGGATTCAAAAAACCGACACCTACCCATAATGGGTGCATTCTTAATCACTTAATTTAAAAAAATCATCTAGTCCTGTATTCAAGCGAGGGGAAAAAACAGATGAATATTTTTGTGTATGATCTCAAACGTGAAAGACATTGATCAGTTACCAAGAAGATGATAAACCTGTTATGAATACAATTTTGTACGTCAGTTACCTAAAACCATGTTAAAGAAAGCATTTTCTTGAAACTGATTAACATAAGGACAACAGTGAACCCAGAACAGGTGTACTTAAAGAGTAAATGTGTGAATTCATTTTATTCAATATTTACAATGAAAATAACTGCATGGATAAAAACAGTAAGTCAAACGGTTAAAGGCACCAGAAACAAGTCATAGAGATACCTTGAAAGGTAAAAATTTGCAAAGGTGATTTGTTGTATGCACAGATCTTGAATATATAATCATCCATTGACAAAAAACTATGGTTAAACAAAATGCAGTGCTATGTAAAATTAATTCACCAATAAAGATTTAATTTCTAAACTATTTCAAATGTTTCTCATAAGTTGTTAATTGTTTCTTTCAGCTTCAATTGCAAGTTTGTTGTTCCCCATACATTGCACTATTTTTATTACCAATGAAGAGAACATACATGTTACTTTGAGCCTCCTTAAGGGAATCAAACGATTTTTTTTGTGAATTCTTTGAAAAATAAAAAAATACTTCTGTAGGGAAATAAGCTCTTGGATATTTGCAGCATGTTTATAACATTCGAATAGACAGTTGTAGTTCAAATTTTTTTAAAATTTACCCCTCAAAGAATTTTTTTTAAATTTTAATTTCTCAGCCAATATTGTACATAGAAACAAATGATTTTTTTATTTGATTCACAATCAAAATATCTACAATAGCTAGCTCAGTTGGTTTGTTTTTGCTCTAAAAATACAAATTGACAATTATTTGAATATTAAAAACAATTAAATACTGTTATTTATTTCCATGGACAAGGAAAAATATTTCTAATCAACTTATCTAACCCAAATAAGCTAGCTATTATAGTAGTCACTTTGCTCTCCATGATGCAAAAAAGATCTCCTTCAAAGGTGAAAAACTGTAGGAGATATTGAGCCGCAGAGTAGAAGAAAACTTTTTATGTGGAAAAAGTGTTCCAGTTTTTTAATTATTTCTCCAACAGTTTTTTACTTACTGAGATCTTTCTTGCATCGTAAAGATCAAGGTTAATACTATAAACCTGCATAGTTTTTTTGATAAGTGAATTAGAAAATTTTTTATTGACATGTGAAGTAATAAGTAAAAAGTTAGTATATATTACTTAAAAAATTCAAAAATTTCTTGAATTTTTTTTTTAAGCAAAACCAAGCACATGGACCTAGCATTGGTAGATATTTTCATTGTGAATTTAACAAAAAAACTAATCGTCTATGTACAATATTAGCTGAGAAATTAGGTTTTTTAGAAATTTCCCCCTAAGGGGTTGAGGTTGGATGGGCAAATTTAAAAAGTTTTAGGGCTCAGAACGTCCATTCGAATGTTCTAAACATGTTGTGAATACCTGCAAGCTTATTTCGCTTTTGACGCTATTGAAATATTTTATATTAAATTTTGAGGTTTTATACCAAAAATTGTTCGATTCCCATAACCACAACAAGGGTGTTCCAAAGAGAGGTACAAAGTAGGGATCATTGAGTACAAACATGTACACAGGGTTTGTGCAATGTTTAAAAATCCCCTAAAAATAACATATTTCTGTAATAAGTAGTCAACCGCAAGCCATCTAATTCTGACATGAAACTGATGAAAAGTATATTGCAAATAAATATTTCTTATGAAAATCATCACTACACAACGTAATTGGCATTCTGGTGAATATTTGGTGAACATTTAGCTCAATGAAAAAATATTTCATAGAATTATAGCATTTATATTCTACATATCTAATACAGATAATTTGTCTTGATGACTAATATAAAAAGTATATTGAAGTACACTTTAAATACCCTCTGGTATTGTAATGTTAAATAATCATAACTAGCATATAATGTAGCATAACAAAAGTATGAGTACAATTTGTAATTACTGGTCAAGCACATCATTACCAAGATACAAAAAGACTAGAATTTGATCAATCAAGCACTTTACTCATTTCATGATCTCAACATTATTTATTGCATTGCAGGAACTTTTTTTTAATACTTCATACACAATTGATTAACATCTGTATTACCAAAGTAAATACATACATTTTGTTTCAGCGCACCAGGATGCTAATGGCAACAAAATTGTTTACTATATGATTGGCTGATGTTCATCAGTGGAAAAATTTCCTTTGTGGAATTATAATCACCAAAAAGTAAACAACAACCAAATCATTATGCCACAATGAAGAAAGGGCCCCCTGCTTCATTCTTTTAACACGTTCCCTGCGTATTGGGCCATATGTGTACCAACAGGTAAATTTCCCATTTAAGTGCAGGTATAAATGTACGACATTTGATGTTTCCCGACATTTTAAAAAATAATTGAAATCATACAAGGTAAAATGTTATTGTGCAATTGTAATTTTCATAATCATTAGGAAAAATTAAAATAGAGTGTATATTCAAGCTGGAAAATTGATTTACCTGTTCTGCTACTTATAAGCTAACCAAACCAACAGTCATGGAAATGCAGGGAAAGTGTTAAAAAAATTTAACCTTCACTTTTAAATTCATGTAGAGTCTAACCAAAACTTACCCAACACAAGTCTGTTTAGAGACTTGTGTTGAGAGAAGAGGACTACCAACAAAAAGGACCACGGTGATGGTGGTAAGGATTCATCAGAGGTGCTCGAACTTGAAGGCAGGGTCTTTGTAATGACCTGTAATGATGGTAACCAATTCGAGGAAAACCCGTGAATAGTCTTCAATGATTTCAATTGCTTCTTGGGTGGCAATGGACTGAAGGACTTGGGTGGCAATGGGCTTCTCAACCTGACGGAAGAGAAGAAAATAATTTGTCTATTAATCATAGGTGGCTCTCTAAAAATGATAGAAACTCTTGAATAATTATGAATGACTTGGTACATTGGAATTACACACTTGAGCAAATCAAAGTTTAATTTTATAAAATTTCAATCAAACATAGATGAAGTTCATCAAAGTAGTTTTTGTAGAGAGATGTGACAAAGCCAGAATTTTGCCAAAGCTAAAGTGCTGGAAGTGGCACCTGATGTTAAAAGTTGATAATTATTTCCAATAGTATTTGTAACAAATAATATTGATTGAGAAAAAATGTATCCAATTTACAACCTGCATAGCAGGCTGGTTTGTTGAAGTACCAAAATTTGGTTCACAAATAAATGAAAAATTTTATTCTAATTCACACTTCTGCATTCATTTTTTATTGTTAAGCCTATATGCCATAAAAATTCAATACTTAAGGACCATATTTTTTAAACAAAGCTTCCATACATACTAATCTTACTAACTTCAATAGTCATGAATGGAGTTAGGTAGAAAAATTGAACAATTCACTGAAATACTTACCATTGTTGAAGATTCTGAAGACCCAGCTCTGCAGTTCCATAGTAGAGTCACCTAATGACATTGAGTCACCACTGCTCAATAACTACTTTGAAGTACTACAGAGGCAATCTAAGGCAACTGCCTTAGTTTTTATTTAAAATAAGTTTTCCAAAATTTATTCTGCTACATCAACACCTTTCATGCAAAATTGCCAATTGTTTGAAAACTTTCTGAAAAATACAAAAAAATAGCATTTAGTTTAATTTCATAATATCAGTATCAGGCTATAAGAGAAATAAAATATTCTAATTTAACCAAAAAATGTCAAAAATAAATACAATAAATAATAGCCACAGATTTTGCAAATGAATTTTTGTGCCAATTTTATCAGCTGCAAATTAGTAGCTACCACTCTTGGCATACTACTGAAAAATATTCAATATTATATTTAAGTTAGCCTAGATCTCAAAATAAGTAAACTTTGATAATTTTATGCATATTCAGCTTCGGTTTCAGCAATTTTTATTCAATTACATTCACCTCAATTAAATCCAAACCTACTTACATATTCAGCCATATCTGAATAAAATGAAATAACATCGTTACGTGGTTCATTTTGGTAAATAAATGTCTGTGCCACCCTACAATTACCATAATTTGCACCAAAAACATAAATAAATCGATGAAATAGGAAAAAAGACATAGAAACCAAGTAATTCACTCGCAAAACCACCTTCCACAATACATAAACAAAACGAGTGTTCGCTGTTTGACCGAAAGTTCGTGTTCGTGTTTTCCAACACGTTCGAAAACACAAACACACCGAAATCTGCGAACTTTTCATCTGTGTTCGTGTTCGCGGACTGCCGAAAAACACGAACTTCGGGCGAAAGATTGATAGTGTGGACGGGCCTTAAGCAATTATAGTAGCTGGTACATTTGCCCTGACTTATTAGAGGGTCAAGGTTAGGGAGTTACGTTACACAAACAGAGCCGTTATTTAGCAAGAGATGCTAACCTGAGGTTAGTGTTATTCGAAACAAGTTCTCATAACAAAGATGTTCCTGTAGCCGGGCGGTGATAGTGCGAGGACATAGTTCGGTAGGGCCAAGCACATCGAGTAGAGACGTACAGCCCTGACCGAGGATGATAGTAGACTGACGTGGTCGCTGACCATATACTGTATATACAGACCATATTTATGTAGATGTTCTGTGACATGGTGCGACAATAGTTGTCCCAATCTCGTCTCTCCCGTATCCGAACAATTGGTTTCGGTTTCGGGAATCGTTCTAGCAGTAATTAGTATTTTACTTTAAGGCTCGATCGACCGTGGACGTGAAGATTTCCAATACCATAGCTCTGTTTATTTTTACTGTATTTTCATTCATTCTCCCAATAACTGCATTATTTCAGTTGTTAGAATGAGCCACGGAAATTAGTTGGCAGAGGCTCTTTACTCACAGGAGCTTAATATTGGAAACAGCTAGCTTATTGCCTCACACGGAAGAGCTATGATTGGAATTTCGACACCTTTCATCCTTTAAATCACCCTCCAAAGCATCCATCAGAACTGTCAACCTCTCAACTTCTTCTTTCAGTTTCTTTCTCCCATCAATCAAGCATTTCCAGCATGCAAACATATACTTCTTCAACTCTCTCTCTTACTCATCCTTCTACAGCCCTTGCATGCATCCATATCCACCTAATCTGAACAGGTCTTACACTGAATCAACTCCTTCTTCCCACCTGAACCTCCAACCCTAACACTACTTCCCCCATTACATGCCATTCCCAAGCACAGGCTTCCAGGTACAGGCTTCATTTCAAGGCATACACTCGAAATTTCACTGTTCCCTTTACCACGTTTTACTGATTTCAAAATAAAAGAAAAAAGAGGAATGCTGCAGTGGCTGAAAGGAGTTACTCCATCGGTCGTGAAGTGTAAACACGTCGTGGTGTTGTGATACGATTCAACTGTGTTGCCCAAATAGTGCGTTTGCTCAGTGTGTTATTTGTGAGTGATCTATTTTAACAACCAGTCATGTTAAGCACCAGTACTTTCGTACCTGGAAGAGAAGCCGGGGATATCATGGGCCCTGGCCCAGGTGGTACCAGTGGTACCAGTGCAAGAGTACAAGAGAAACCTAAAAAAGAACGAAACCTTACCTCGCAAAAGATACAAAGATGACTAAGAGTCATTCTCGTAAGCGACAATCTACTTCTCCTTCTCCAACATCAGTGTCTTCAAAAAACAAACTGTTGCTGACCGTTCAGTTATGTATGAAGTCAGATTCATCCCCTATCTCACATTTTGCCGAGCGAACAGGATAGCATGCACGGGAAGACCGCATCTCTGAATTTATACGGGTCGTAAATGAAAGCCGGCTTTCGTGCTTTGGTTTGGGAAATATATGAACGGGACGTTCTCAGAAGAGAAATCCTCCCCATATTAAATTCGATAATTTGATGCGCTGGCCTATGCAGCCACAGCGCTGTAAAACTGTGGGAACACCATGCTGACAGCGCAGGGCGCTGAGGCCAGAATCGCCGTCCGGCGAACCATTGTTAATTACCGTAACGGGAGGCAGGCGAGGCCCATGAGACCCGACCCCTCTCCCCCAGCCGTACCCCCGGTTGTGTGGGGGAGGAGCGGCTCAGAACCTTTCTCGCCCCCTTGTTACCCTGCTCGTGTGGCGACCTCCCTCCCCTTCGGGGAGGGGGGAGCGCTGTCCAAGCGGGGTTGAGTGGGACGAGTAGACGACACTTCGTGCGGAGTCGTAGTCGAGAACGGACAAACCGGGTTGTCGGGGTTGATTTGTGAGACGATCAAGCCGGCATTTATATACTTAGAAAAATTCAGTCGCCGGTGAGTCTAGAGAAAAGTGAGGGACGCGGATGTAGGACTCAGGGGAGTGTTTCAGCAGAGTAATCCAGAAGGAGATCGGTGTTTGATCGTTGAGGCCCGTGTATTCAATTTCATACTTAAAACTTGTGTTCGGTTTAACGTTGGCAAATTCGACGGCAAATTATTGACTGTATCGTGGAGGGCGCGTGATTTCAAAGCGTCTGCTACACGCTTCGTTGGCTCGAAATTTTCGGTGGCTCGACGTTTTCGGTGGCTCGACCATTTCCTTGACTTGAAATAGTGGGTACGCAGTTTGTCGTATTGGTATCGTGGGCGATCCATCGAAAGATAATCGTGAGTTGAGTGGTCCTGTTGTTCCGAAATCGTGAAGAGTTGTTACCACGCGTGCTCTTGCGATCCTTACTTGCCTTCCAATAAATGTGTAAAAATTGGGCCTCGTATATTTTCCTTTCTCGTCTCTCGTGAACTCGCAACTTGTAACACGCGCCTTGAACCGCGCCATAGCTACCAAGTCATATAACGGAATCAATCTCTAATTTAGTCGGGGCCTTCCACCCCTGGTGGCAGCGTCGCTATCGGCAACCTTATCATTTAATAACTCATGACATTCTCAAAGTAATCTGAAAACTCTAATGCCATAAATCTAGAAGGAGCGGATGAAAAACCCGACTCCGTACAGTTATGAGCTGTATACTATCAGACTCAAGCGAAAGCCTCACCTCGGGGCAACCAAACCCAACCCCGGTATCAGTCAAGATTACCGCCAAAAGCCCCAAAAGTGCTCGACTGAACTTAAACGCCGAAGAAAATTCAGATAAAATCCCAAGCTCAACTCGAAATGTATTAATAACATGCATTGATCCCAAAATCTGCCTTGACAAAATAAATCCTTTTCATCTGGCTAAATCCATCGATAAACTATGTGGCTAAGTAGAAAAAGTGACTCATCAAAAAACGGGAGCGCTACTAATTACAACTGAAACCCTAACCTAAGTCCACACGCTCTTAGAAGCCACCACCATCACGATAAACGGCTCTACAACTCCAATCTCCACCACTATAGCTTGGTCAACGCACTTCTCATACGGCAAACTCTTTGCCTCAGAACTGCAACAAGAATCCCTATCATTCCTCCTGACTATACTTAAAGAAAACAAAGTTGTCGGAATCCGAAAGCTCTTTGCAGATTCCAAGAGGGCCGCACTCCCCCTGTACGTAATAACGTTCCTAAGCCCAACTCCTCCGGACAAACTCCGAATAGGATATGTAGACTACGCAATCGACAAGTACTACCCCAGCTCCCTCCGCTGTGGACAATGCTGCCATTATGGGCACTCCAAAGCGAGATGCTCACAATGGATCAAAGCTGCAGCCATTGCAGTAAACGAGGTCATACCTATGGCGAATGCCCATCATCAAACGACCCCCCCCCCCCGTATGCGCCAACTGCAAAGGTAACCACTCAGCCGTCTCTCGATCATGCTCAGTATATGAAACTGAAAGAAGAGCATGCAAACTCACTACTGATGAAGGCCTAAGCTTCGCAGAAGCCAGAGCGAGGGCAAGAGACGAAGGAAACGAAAATATCAGAAGTACAATGCGTTCAAAAAATGTTTCGAATCAACTTACCTCCCCTCTAGATATAAATTCCATCCAAGCATTTCCCACACTCACTCAGCTCATACAATATAATGATGATCTTCCCTCTACCCCTGGAAATTGCTTCAACACTACAACGGCCTCCTCGTACAACATAAGAGAATCCACCAACTCCCTTTAGATAACTCAAGAGCAACAAAGCCGCCCAAACACCCGCTCTCCTCGCACATCCGTGGTAAATCTCAACTCAAGCCAGCCCCTACTTTTACCTAACCCCCATGCCACTAATTTCTCAACCCATGCCCAGCCCCTCGTTTCTCAATCCAATGCAAATACTCAGTATCCCTCATCCCAGCTCCACTCATCCCAACCCCATCCATACGAAGCTCACTCATCCCTACCTGACTCCTCCCTGCCTTTACCATCCCATTTGCTCCCATCCCAACTGCACTCATCCCAGCTCCCTCATCCCAGCTCCCTCATCCCAGCTCCCTCATCCCAGCTCCACTCATCCCAGCCTCACTCGTCACAGCCTCACTCGTCACAGCCTCACTCGTCACAGCCTCACGCGTCACAGCCTCACGCGTCACAGCCTCACTCGTCACAGCCTCACTCGTCCCCGCTCAACACGCACCCCCCCCCCTCAGTCTCATCCAGGCTACACGCCTTCAATCAACCAACTCATCATCCAACTTCTGCCAATCATCATGCTTCTTTTCCTCTCCTCACAAATTAGCGAAAAAGGAGCATGTTTCACGCAGATAGGTCAACTACTGAAAGCGGACTCAATCGTAAACGAATCCATAGCTCAACTGGGCCACTCATCTCTATTTCAAAGATGCTAAACCTGACCTTTATGCAATGAAACGTCAGGTCATTCTTTGCAAGAGTGCCGCACCTCACGAAACTAATCTCAGAGCAGTACCCAGACATCATATGCCTTCAAGAGACCCACTTCGCTCCTGGCGCTCGCTTCTCTTTTAATGGGCACTCACAGCCTGCAGCTCGCTGTGAGCGGGTGTGTGGAGGAGGCGGTGGTGTGATGATGCTCGTCAAAAACAAGCACCTCACACTATCCTCACCATGACCACATCCCTGGAGGCATGTGCCGCACGAGTCTTTCTTTCTAACTTTACTATCACTGTTTGTTCACTCTACCTCCCTCCCTCACTTCCTCTTACTGTCCTACAAGCTGAACTTCCCCCTACTACTGCAATTGTTGCCTCGCCCATTTCTTATGTGTTGACGCAAACGCCCACCATCCATCATGGGGATCCCCATAGGCTGACTCCAGGGGAGACTTCATTGATCAATGGCTAACCGACAACAACCTATGTTTCTTGAATAACAGTGAACCAACATACCTAAGCTCATCTGGCAAATATACCGACATTGACCTGTCCATCGCTACCCAAGAGGTGGCGCCTCTACTGACATGGCAACCGCATAGCAGCCCCAGTACGAGTGACCCCATACCCATAATAATAACAACTGCCCTCCCAGCTCCCCAAACGGAACTTCCGAGATGGCAGCTAAGGAGAGCCAACTGGGCAGCGTACTGATTGACTTTTACTCTCCCCACCAAATTTCTCTCGCCAACACAGGCTTGCGGTGCTATCACGGCAGCCATAATGAAGTCTGCTCTGGAACATGTCCCGACAACCACCAGAACCAAACACCCTTCAGCCAATTGGTGGACTCCGGAATGCGCTGCAGCACGCCGAGCCAAAAACAGAGCAGTGTCAAGATACAAAAACCACCTAGAAAACATGTTACTCTGGATCGCATTCAAACGTGCCAGAGCTGTTTTTCGATCCACAGTCCTCGGAGTGCGTAAAAGTAGCTGGAGCACTTTCCTGTCCACGATGAACATGAGCGCAAACAGCACCACTGTATGGCGGAAGATTCGCACCTTGTCCAACAAAGCTCCGATGAAATCAATCTTGCTTCAAATAAATAACTCCATCACAGCTGACCCTAACGTAGTCTCAAACGAGCTAGCTACTCACTTCGCCAGACAAAGCAACGCAAAAACACAGTTGCAGCCTCACTCCCCACTTTTATGAACTCCGGCTTTGAAACACACGAACTAAGACGAGCAATTTCAACCTCCACATCCAAGGCTCCCTGCGCAGACAGAATCCCTTTCTCATTTCTACAGCATCTCAGTGACCGCCAAACACAGGGTCTGCTTAATTTATACAACTACCTCTACGACACCGGTTTCCCTCGCCAATGGAGAAAGTCAATAATCATACCGATCCTCAAACCTGGCAAAGCGGCAACCTTGGCCACATCTTATCGCCCTATTGCCCTCACAAACTCTCTGTGCAAAGTGATGGAAAAAATGATCAACTGGCGCCTGCAAGTACTCCTCGAAAGAACATTTTTTTACGACCCGCGCCTGAGTGGCTTCAGAGCCGGGCACGGCACTGCAGATGCACTGGTAAGGCTAGAGACTTCAATTCGCGAGTCCTTCTTCTGTGGGAGCTTTTGTGTGGCGGTCTTTCTCGATGTATCCAAAGCCTTTGATTCTGTGTGGCATCATGACATCCATCTGAAGCTTCATACAATGGGCCTCGATGGCAACATAGCTTGTTTTATAGCCGACTTCCTGAAACTAAGAACTTTGAGAGTCCGCATAGGAGATAGGCTATCCTCGTCCCACCCGCTGTACGTTGGTATCCCGCAGGGATCTGTGATCAACCCAACACTTTTTCTAATGCTCACCAATGACCTTTTCCCAAATATTCCCCGAGGCATGGAGCACTCGCTGTTTGCAGATGATGGCGCTATGTGGGTGACCAGCCATTCGCTACCAAACGCAGTTGCCCTAATGCATCAGGCTCTGCATAAGATCGAAGAGTGGAGCAACAAGTGGTGACTTTCTATCCCTACCAAAACGACAGCCATCGTCTTCACTCTGAACCGTCCTAACTTTATACCCTAACTCTTGTTGAATAATACTACTCTCTCGTAAGTGAGAACAGTAAAATTTCTCGGAATGAACCTCGACTCCCACCTCACATGAGCCGAGCATATTTCTAGTCTCGTCTCGCGAACCCAAAGCGATCTCCGCCTTCTCTCCACCATTGCAGCTAGAAGGTGGGGCGCTGATTTTTTCACTCTCCGCCAACTTGACAACACACTGATCCGCTCCAAACTTGATTATGGCTCCTTTCTTTTCTCCACTGCTGCGCCATCACACTTGGCACGCCTCGATCGAGTGCAGTAAGCCGCGGCTAGGGTGATGTTAGGGGCTCTGCGCTGTACTCCGACAATAAAACTCGAAGTTGAGGCAGATCTAACTCTTCTCCATGTACGATGGCGGCAATTACTCTCTGGATACTGCTCGCGCATTCTTTTCATCCCCAGGCACCCAACTCGCACTCCTTCTAAACTACTACCCGCTCCTGTTTTATAATGTCATTCTACGCCCACTACCGTTCCCTGGCAGAGCCCTAAAAGAATTCGAGTCACTAAGCATGGAATTTTATGACATACAGGTCATACCCATGTCTTGCAGATATATCCGCCCAACTATCCCAGTGCATAAATCACTAGCCTTTCAAAATAAGAACTCTTTATCCAATGAACAGTGGAACCAGGCATTCAGCGATCTGATAGAGCACAACTACCCAAAACGCATCCTCATCTTCACTGGTGGCTCTGTACAAGACAACTCTGCAGGCTGCAGCATCTACTCAGAAACATTCAACCTCAAATCGAAACTTCTCGATCACTCCTCTATCTTTACCGCCAAACTTTATGCCATCTACTCTGCAATTAAGTTTATCTCCAAGTCAGAAGAAAGATACGTTATTTTTTCCAACTCCCTCAGTTCAATCTACGCTCTCCTATCCCATTCGCCACCAAATCACTACCTTATCCCGTGGATTCTCGAGGAGATAGCCTCGATGTAACCTGACCAGGTCTACATTGAGTGGATTCCTGGTCACGGGGGTATTCGGGACAATGAGCTCGCCGATCAATCAGCAAGGGAATCCTCGACTCTGCCTTTAGTCGCTAAGCTGCCTCCCAGTGGAACAGAGATTCGCAATAAACTCAAAGCACACTACCGCCAGGTGTGGCAGGTGGCTTGACGCGGACTTCCTCACAATGTTACCTGCATTAACCACTCCCTAAATAACTCTGTGCCATCCTGCCTGCCCAGACACTTACAAGTTTCATATACTCGACTTAGACTGAAAACTTGCTTCATCACTTATGCTCATTTCTTTACTGTGGGCTTTAGCCGGAAAATAAAGTCGCGAGTGTGACGGCAGCGCCTACCAGCACTAGGACTTACCTTCCACTCAGTCGTTCTCACTCGGTGCCGGCCGAGCCGCCACCAGGTTCGACTGTACAGAGGTGAACCGTCACCTCTACCACGGAGCAAGATGATCACTCCTACCAGCTGCTCTCACCCAGGAACAACTGCGCAGCTTCCCTACTGCAACAACTCTAGTTTTACCGCAGAACTAGACAACCCGAATGTCAGACTCACGATAATAGGCAGAGGCGCAACTTGAAACCAGAAAAAGCACACCACGTCTGCACGATATCGCTGTCTGATGCATACTGAAGCCGGCCCACCGCAGCCATCCGGCAGCGGCGGTAAGATCTTCGTCTCTCGGTGGTGGAGCGCACATCGTTACAGCGCTCTCTTGCGGCGGCAAACACTTCAACACCACATCTCCCCCATTTTCTCACGAAACTCGCAGTGCTTAGTACCTAGCACTCGTACTCATTCAAGTACGTGGGACGCCGTCGCTCACGGCGTGACCGCCTCAATGGTTCGGGCTCCCCTCGCTGCTCCTCAGCATCGCTGCCAACAGGGTCTCGCTCGTCGCCCTCTTCTTCCGGGGACTCACCAGTCGACTCGCGATCTGCCGCCGGCTCAACGGGCGCCTTGTTTGAGGCGTCAACTGAAACTGTCTCTGGCAACGCTAAGGGAGTTGCGCAGCAGCCGCCCTCTCCACCGAAGACCATTGCTTCGGGCTCCGCAGCACCAGGGACACCACCATGGTTCTCAGGAACCCTGTCCCACTCACCACCAAACCGACGCTTCCTAACGTCGCGCACATGCCTAGGCATGCCGTCTACGCACACTACGTGCTTAGACACGACGCTTGTGACCTCACTTGACGTCCACTGCTTCGTGCATGAGGGCAGTGGGGGTTTTACCCACACCTCATCACCAGCGGCAGAGCTGTTGTTCTCGCAGCCATCAATCACCCGAAGATTGACATCAAACGGCACTCTCCAGCGATACTTGAAAATAACGCTCGACGGGACCGAGCCAGCCTCTGTTTCCTTTCGAGACGTCACATTTTACCAAAATGTGGCCTCCTCATGAGAGATGCCTCCCCTAGCGGCGATCCTCATGAACGTCCGGTGATTTCTCTCAACGATCTCGTTGCCACTCGGGGCGTAGGCGGCACGGAATCGCAGAGAAATCCCCCACGCATCAGCGAACTGCTCAACAGCCGCTGATCGAAACGCCGTCGAATTGTCCAACAACAATTCGTTACACGGACCTAGCTCAATTACGACCTCTCGCAAATGGGCGACAATGCTCGCTGCTGATCCATTCAGCAACCGTCGCCAGATGGCGAACCGCGAGGGTCCACAGTCAACCATAGACAGGTAGAGCTCGTCACCATAATGGGTTACGTCAACCGCAACCCGGCGCCAGCTCTCCTCTACAGAAAGACCCCCTCGCTCTACGAGATTTTCCTCCCGCATCGCGGGATCGATCCGCTGACAGGCCTCGCATCCAGCCAGCTCACGCTTCACCTGCTCTCGTAACAGATCACTGCGGATCTGACGAGACAAGTAAAACGTCCGATCGATGCCCAAATGATGCGGCAGATGAGCCGATCATATGGCATCCTCGAGACTCTCTCCAGTGGCAAATACAGCAGACACCTCTGCGACAGCTTCACCAGCGTCGCGATAACTAAGCCACCTCTTAGGTACCCTGGTCATCTGATCGGCTTTGTTCTCGATCGTCGAAACGAAGCGAACAAACACGACCAGACCATGCTCAGCGATCGTCTCACGGATCACCCCATGACGTCGCTTCACGAGCATCTCCGCCGCGCCCTTCGTGCGAACACGACTGCGGCCATCGACACTGCTGTCCATCCAGGTGACGACTGTCCGGGAATCACTGGTGACCGTGAAGGTTTTAAAACCCCACGCAATAGCCAAGTTGATACCCCGCGCAACCGCCTCCAACTCAGCCACATTGATATGAAGGTGTTCTGACTCTTTCCGGAGCCAAGACGCATCTTCAACAATGCGGCCATCGACCTCAAGGGCCACACCGACTCCGAAGGAGCTGGCATCAGTACACACGGTAACCGTACCATACGGATCGACACCCCAAACGCCCCCAACAGGGTCCTCCCGACGAGCTCGCGCCAACAGCTCCCCAGCCAACAAGCTGACAGAACTGTCAACCGAGTCGTCTCAAAAGCCTTTGCATCCCAGCCGTTTCAAGAAACTGCAACATGGACGCAGCCACCCCGTCACGGGGTAATGGCCGACTAATCGACCACACAAGGAAAACAGCCCTCTCTTCGTTAAGCCGGCATTTACCGAACCGAACTCGAAGCGAGCAGTCCCCCTCGACATCCGAAGATGTCCATTGGAATCTTTCCGTAAAGAAATTCCCAATAACCGGCCTCCATCCAGGCTCTCAGGTTCCTTCGTCACAAGTCCGTACTTCGCCAGATGCTCCCGGAGCTCCTGAGCACTGATAACGGACTCACAAACCACTATATCATCGATATAGTGGTCTGTCCATTGACGAACTCGGTCGTTCAACGACAGAACCTTGCTGAGAATCACCGTCATGATTCGAGGTGCACACGAGAGGCCGAAGCCTAATCGCGTCAAAGCGTAAGGCACACCCTTAAACTTCACGATCTGGTATCGCCACAGATCCTCGGAAACGTGGATCTGCAGGTACGCAGACTTAAGGTCGACGACCTTAAGCTCACCCCGCAGCTGCCGCCATTTCCGAATCTTGTCGCCCGCCACACACAGCGACCATGTCATCACCAGTATGACACTCGACAAAGCTGTTCAATTCAAGATAATCCATGACTGGACGGACTTTGTCCTTCGTTGGTTGCACGACGGCCAGCAACGGAATGACACCCAAGATGGGGCCATACCATCGCCTCAACCAACCCTTCGAGATCCAACTCTGAATCTCCGCGTCATAGCGCTCACGCACGTGAGGCGCCCGAGTACATCCGTACTCCGCGATCCGAGTCTGCAACCCCTCGAGTGGCTTCTCGGATCACCGCCAACTGACGGTCCACCGACCGTCAGCGAACCTAGCAACAAAGTCAGGGTCGATAATCTCGATCGGCGCTGGCGCACCTCTCGACTCCACCGACCCCGCCTCTGCTACCAGGCCGGCTCCCAGCTTGGCACAGGCGAATCCATTGCTGGACCCCCTACAGCATCCAGCTGACCAGGATCTCCCCCAGTCGACTGCATACTTCGAGTCAGGGCCTCTCCTGACGGTGACGCCCCCCATGTGATCATTAACATCACTCCCTAGGAGACAGTCAACGCCAAGATTCCCCAACTCCGGCATGACGAGTGCAGTGACACCGAAACAATGTCCCTGCAACCCGACTCCTACACAACAGTGCTTCCCCTCACAGAAAGTTCTGCCGTTCGCCGTTAGCAACGGACGCCTCGCTCGGAGGCGTTGGCCCACCACCACCCGCGGATAAACCACCGTCCGCTCGCTCCCGGAGTCTACCAGACACCAAGAACAATGCCCATTCAAAATGACACGAACAACTGGCAAACGATTCCTAGTCGTAACACCAGTCGCTCCGAGCGATTCTAGATCGCCCCGCCTCAGCGACACACTTATGCCGCTCAAGGTCCTTCTCTCCGAAGGGGCGCCGTCACCTCCCTCGGAGAGAGGAGACCTCCGGTAAGCTCGGCTTACGCGGTTTCCATTGAGGAGGACGCGTCGCCCCGACTGGCGTCCTCCGCAGAGGCCCAGCTACCATTCTAGACGGAGCTACCGTAGGACAGTCGCAGGCAAAATGCCCGATCTCTCCGCACGCAAAGCACAAGGACTTCCTTTTGGCGGGAGCCTTTGCGGCTCCCCTGCCAGCAGGCGCCGCATAACCTTGCTTCGGCGGGCACACCTTCACGCGGTGCACACCGCCACAGCGGTAGCAAGCACCCTTGCCACCACTGCTGCCCTGCTTCCCAGAAGCAGCAAGGTCTGCCCCAAGCTTGGCCCCCTGACCTCGCCCGGCCACAGCCCTCTGTGCGGCCATTCTATCCCGCACCTTCGACACCACAGCGTCGAACGGCGCAGTATACGCGTCCTCACGCGCAACTGCCCAAGTGTACTGAGTAGTGGTGAGACCTTCGTAAAATTTGAGCCTAAAGATCAAATCTCCCTTAGTCAGTCCTACTCTCCCACCCAGAAGCACCAAGTCATCCAGGTATACGTCCACCGACTCGCCAGCTCCAAGCCGACGTTCGGTGTACCGCCTATAAGCCTCCTGCAGAGGCAACGCGAATTGCGCGGCTAGCGTAGACCTAACTACCTCTCACTGAGCAGCATCACCGACAGTCATGGAGCGAAACACCCGCACGGCATTGCCGTCAAGCATAAACCCAATGACATCGGTCGGCGCCTCGCGCTCCAGCTGGCAGAGCCTCTCCAGATTCTCCAGCCCCTCCAGGGCATCGATCGATCTATCGCCGGTCAACTTAGGCAACTGCCTAGCCGACTTCGGTTAGGCAACTGCCTAACCGAACAAGGATCGGACCACGCGCCTGAGTCACGATGTTAGCTAACATGCTAAAAACCACGAGCACTTCCGGCGTGCTCCCCGCTAGCGGCACTGGCAATCCTGTTTCGCCAGCCCCAGCCGCCGCAGCCTTCTCAGCCGACGCAGCCTTCCTTGCCACTGCCATCTTGCTAGCAATGAAGATGGCTACCACCGCTAAAGGCCTAGATAGCTTGTGGGCTTTAGCCGGAAAATAAAGTCGCGAGTGTGACGGTAGCACCTACCAGCACTCGGACTTACCTTCCACTCAGTCGTTCTCACTCGGAGCTGGCCAAGCCGCCACCAGGTTCGACAGTACAGAGGTGAACCGTCACCTTTTCTACGAAACAAGATGATCACTCCTACCAGTTGCTCTCACCCAGGAACAACTGCGCAGCTTCCCTACTGCAACAACTCTAATTCTACCGCAGAACTAGACAACCCGAATGTCAGCCGCACGATAATAGGCAGAGGCGCAACTAGAAACCAGAATAAGCACACCACGTCTGCACGATACAGCTGTCTGATGCCTACTGAAGCCGGCCCGCCGCAGCCGTCTGGCAGTGGCGGTAAGATCTTCGTCTCTCGGTGGCGGAGCGCACATTGTTATAGCGCCCTCTTGCGGCGACAAACATTTCAACACCGCATTTACCAAATCCGCTCCTCGCTCGTGTCTTACCTGCCACGAGAATATCACTCTGAAGCACATATTCATCGAATGCCCTGCCTACGAACATCCCCGCGTTCATCTCCGTTAAGCATGCTTTGAGAATAATCTGCCCTCCTCATTGACCTCAGTGCTGACCAAGCCAATTTCACCAAAGCTGGTGGTCGACTATTTGAAGAAGACTAGTCTTCTTGGCTCTATATGAAGCAGTCTGCAAAGAGGCACCAAGCTCATTGTGGGCGCCAATACCAGCATCGGGTGACGCGCCACACTCTAAAAAAGTAAAAAACGGAAGTAAGACATGCACTGGTACCCTTCACACCTCACACTTTCCGACGTGCCGTCTATGATAAGTGTTGGCTTACCTTCTGCGTTGCTGCGTGCCTTCACGTTAACAGCAACCACAAAACAGCTGCCTCAGCTGTTTCACCTTCCTGTTGTCCCAAAAGAACGGAAGCAAGGCATGACCTTACACAGGTACCGATCGCAGAGAAGATAACACGAACGAAGGACGAAAGCACGCGCGTCTGCACTCAACCACTGCCATACTCAGACTGCCGAGGCAGCGCTTCAGCCACCCGAAGCGGTTGCGGAAGGGTACGACAACTGCCGCAGGGTACGACAACTGCCGCAGGGTACGACAACCGGACCGCCCACGTAACTCGTGGGCGGCGACAAAAACCCCACATCTCCCCCAGTTTCTCAGGAAACTAGCGTGGCGGGGTGCCTAGCACTCGTACTCGTCTGGGTACGAGGGACGCCGTCGCTCACGGCGTGACCGCCTCAATGGCGCAGGCTCCCCCGGTTGCTGCTCCGCATCTCTGTCGATAGCGGTGGGCTCCTCGCCCTCTTCTTCAGGGGAGTCTTCACTCGACGCGTTATCTGCCGCAGGCACCACTGGCGCCACGCTTAGTGCGTCAAAAACCACTCTCTCGGGCAACGCAAGAGGAGCTGCACCGCCGCCGCCACCTCCACCGAAACTCACTGCTTCGGGCTCCGCGGCGCCATCAACGCCCCTATGGTTCTCGGGGACACGGCCCCGTTCACCTCCAATCCGCCGTCTCCTGACGTCGCGCACATGCCTAGGCATGCCGTCTACGCAGACTAGGTACTTAGAAACGACGCTGGTGACCTCACCAGACGTCCACTGCTTCGTGCATGAAGGCAGTGGGGGTTTCACCCACACCTCATCACCACCAGCAAAACTGTTGTGCGCGCAGCCATCACTCACCCGACGATTGATATCAAATGGCACTCGCCAGCGATATCGGAATGTACCGCTCGAAGGGACTGAGCCAGCCTCAGTGTCCTTCCGGGGCGTCACATTGTACCAAAATGTAGCCTCTTCAGGAGTGATACCTACCCTGGCGGCGATCCTCTTGATCGTCCGGTGATTTTTCTCAACGATCCCGTTGCCGCTCGGGGCACAGGCGGCACGGAATCGCAGTAAAATCCCCCACGCATCAGCGAACTGCTCCACAGTCGCTGATCGGAACGCCGTAGAATTGTACAGTAACAACTTGTCACACGACCCTCGCTCAATTACGACTTCACGCAAATGAGCGACGATGCTCACTGCAGACTCATTCAGCAGCCGTCGCCAGATGGCGAACCGCGAGGGTCCACAGTCAACCATGGACAAGTAGAGCTTGTTGCCATAATGGGTTACGTTGCCTCGCCCCGCAGTTGCCGCCATTTCCGAATCTTGTCGCCACACACAGCGACCATGTCATCACCAGTATGACTTTCGACAAAGCCGTTCAACTCACGATAATCCATGACCGGACGGATTTTGTCCTTCGTTGGTTGCACGACGGCAGCAACGGAATGACACCCTACATGGGGCCATACCATCGCCTCAACCAACCCTTCGAGATCCAACTCTGAATCTCCGCATCATAGCGCTCACGCATGTGAGGCGCCCGAGTACATCCGTACTCCGCGATCCGAGTCTGCAATCCCTCGGGCGGCTTCTCGGACCACCGCCAACTGACGGTCCACCGACCGTCAGCGAACCTAGCAACAAAGTCAGGGTCGACAATCTCGATCCGCGCTGGCGCACCTCTCGACTCCACCGACCCCGCCCTTGCTACCAGGCCGGCTCCCAGCATGGCACAGGCGAATCCATTGCTGGACCCCTACAGCATCCAGCTGACCAGGATCTCCCCCAGTCAACTGCATACTTCGAGTCAGGACCTCTCCTGACGGTGACGCCCCCCATGTGATCAATAACATCACTCTCTAGGAGACAGTCCACGCCAAGGTTCCACAACTCCAGCATGACGAGCGCAGTGACACCAAAGCAATGCCCCTGCAACCCGACTACCACACGACTGAGCTTCCCTACATGGGAAGTTCTGCCGTCCGCCGTGGGCGTTGGCCCACCACCACCCGCGGACAAACCACCGTCCGCTCGCTCCCGGAGTCTACCAGACACCAAGAACAATACCCATTCAAGATGGCACGAACGACTGGCAACCAACGCCCCGTCGTAACGCCAGTCGCTCCGAACGATTCTAGATCGCCCCGCCCCAGCGACACACTCGTGCCGCTCAAGGTCCCTCTCTCCCAGGGGGCGCCGTCACCTCCCTCGGGGAGAGGAGACCTCCGGTAAGCTCGGCTTACATGGTTTCCATTGAGGAGGACGAGTCGCCCCGACTGGCGTCCTCCGCAGAGAAACCCGACCCACCTACCATAGGCCTACCTACCACCGGACAGTCGCAAGCGAAATGCCCGACCTTGTAGTGATCGCTTCCGGCCTCTTACCAGCCAAAAATTACGAATTATTAAAACGTCCACCTAAAAATCCAAGTATCGCATAATAACCGCTCTCATTATTTTTAGATTAGGAAATTGACTCAACATTACCCATAATCTATTAAAATTGTGTACCAAAAAAATATGTCTCTGGAAAATCCAGTTCAAAGAGTAAGAGACCTCTCAGAGACGCACGGGGGCAACACCAGTCGCCAACAAGCTCACTTTTACAAACTGACTTGGTGTGTGTGTGTCACGTGTCTTTGTCTCCTCTGGTGAGATTCTTAATTGTATTGTTCTGTGTCTCGTGTGCTTTGCGGTTAAATATTGGGTACAATTGTTCCGTGAGTATGCCATTTCGTCAATGATTAGTCATGTCTCTAGTATGTCACGAGCAGAGTGTTTAGTTTTGTTCTTTAGTTATGGCGTGACCTTTCCCGCTTCAACTTCTCGGAAGCCATAATCCTAATGTAAATAACGCCCTTGTGCTTTAGGAGCGAGAAGATAGGATTGTTATTCCATTGTGCCTAGTATTATTATTTTTGTTAGCTCAGGAAGCAGTGAGCAAAATTAAGTGCTGAGACATTTGTGTTCAGGAGTTTTTACCACCACAACAACCAGTTAGATCAAGTCCAACCGGAATTCGGTTTCCACCTGGAAATTGTCCTTATATTTTTTGTCGGGCATTTTTGTTGTATTCTTGACTAAGTATCCGATTCTTCCTTTTTTATCTAACTAAATTGGACAGTTGAATTGGCTGGTAATTTGATTGGATCTTTTGCAAATAGGCAGTGATTTTTAGCGTGAAGAATGGTCAAGGAATTCATGTCAAGTCAAGTTATTAGGAACATCTTCTCTTTTGAGTCATTCTGTGCAAACTCTTAGGCGGGCATAAGTTGTTCAAACTTACTACACCATTTTTGTCACTGTTGCTTTTCCTGTTGTGTTCCCAGCTTATGATTAATCTCGTGATCTCAATTATTGCATTTTTAATTAAGTTTAAGTATTGAAATAATTAAAAACTGTTGTTATTGGCACAGTCAACGATTGAAGTCCAAATTTAGAAAGCGTTGATAGGTTATCGCAGCTAACAGAGTTTCATTGCTTTAGTTGCTCATTGCTAATCAATTGACATAAATAATTAATTAGGAAGTCTTGCTTAGAACTATCCCAATAGTTACCTGATTACATGTGACAACATGTTTGTATAAATAGAACCGGTATTCTTAATATAAATACTCAATTCATGGAGGAACTTAGTAACATTTTTTATTCAATAATTGTTAGCCAATAAATTGCCTGATGTGTTGGAGAAGCAGCTATTTCTTGAAGCCAGAATTCAGCTATCACAACACTTTTTTTTCTTGAAAGTAGTTAGGTGTTAAGCTGAAATAGTTAGTCTTGCTCCTAGGAACTTCATATTTAGACGCCTCACCTCTTCTCATAATTGTTGTCTAAATTCCTTATTTTTTTTGCAATTCATACTCAGTTGTATATTGTTTGTATCATCTCAGTCCTGTTCCTGCATGTTCTGTAATTAATAGGCAACTTCTAGTTTTCCAAGTTGCCCCCAAGTTAATTCAAATATTGTATATATTGGATAGTCACCCAGTGAGCATATGGAGCAAATTCTATCTCACCCATCCCTCATGAGTCATTGTGATCAAAAAAGACTACGATTAAGTTTTGGTATCACTAAAGCCTAATCGACAGTGCAGACAGTCCTTGACTGTTTGCTTAGGGTAAATGGTTCTAATATAGCAACTGCCAATCCTAAGGCACTTGTGTATTCTATTAAGTGTACCCTAGGGTATTTGGCTGCAACTTCCTTATATAAAATCAGCCAAACCTTTTTTACATAGTCTTATCCAGTAACGACTCTGTTTCTAGTAGTACTCGGAGTATAGTCCTGGGCTAGAGAAATGGGAAAAATTGCACATGGGAATTTCATGACTGTCCATACGATGTACTCAATTGTGCGATTGCCATCGGCCGGATTCGGGCGCCAGAATACGGTTGGGGGTACCTGCAAAGAGACTCCTCGTTCCGAGGCAACCCTGTAAATTAGCAGTTAGCTCGCAGCCTGGCTTGTGCAGTGACTGTTCTCCCTTGTTTTTATTGTGCTTGAACAAGTAACCCAAATCCTCTTTCCCGTACAGAAGAAACTACGAAGCCAACACAAACACACCACCACCTTCCTCAATCCCAAAATCATTGAGCCCAAAAATCGGACGTTCCTCAGACCCACTTGAGACGTCCCTAAAAGTCATTCAGCCACACGGCTCACACTCAAACTCACTCAGCCACACGGCTCCACACGCGGCACCCCCCCCCCCCCCAGAGACTGCCTCTTTTGAGACACCATAATTTAACCAATTATCACCGCATCTGCGGTTAGCTACACCAACGATACATTCTCGTATGGATCCACAATGGATTTTTCGAGCCACGGCAGCGGCTGGAGTGCGTCGCCTTACTGGACCCGGATCTTCTTCCACAAGAAGCGGATCCACCCCACAGTTGCCGTAGTCACGGCACCCATTGGCGACCCCAAATAAAAATAAGGCGAGAGATATCGTTTTCACTGTCTTTCAGAGGATAGACTCGTGGTGTCGAAATGAAAAGCCCCGGTGCCAGTAGAGCACCCGATTACCCACTCCTTCAGAGCCCATGGGCCAACTTAACTGACAATATTATATGCAAATTTTAAAAGTGTATTTAGGTGCCTTGCCATAGGCACACTAAATGCTGGTGACCCTTTTGTCAAAACCTTAATTATCAAAGTTGTTGATACCAGCATATCCAACTGGTATCCTTCAAACAAATAAATAAGAATATTAAAAATCACGCCAACCCAACGTAACTTCATAACCTCTTCACACGCAAAGCCTGCGAACTTCCTTTTGGCGGGAGCCTTCACGGCCTCCCCGCCAGCAGGTGCCGCTGCGCCTTGCTTCTGCGGGCAAACCCGCACGCGATGTGCACCGCCACAGCAGTAGCAAGCACCCTTGCCACCACTACCCTGCTTCTCCGAAGCAACAAGGTCTGCCCCGAGCCTGGCCCCTGGCCTCGCCCGGCTACAGCCCTCTGTGCGGCCATTCTCTCCCGCACTTTCGACACCACAGCATCGAACGGCGCAGTATACGCGTCCTCACGCGAAAGTGCCCAAGTATACAGAGTAGTGGGGAGACCCTCGTAGAACTTGACCCTAAAAATCAAATCCTTCTTAGTCGACCCCACTCTCCCACCCAGACGCGCCAAGTCATCCAGGTACACGTCCACCGACTCCCCGGCTGCAAGCCGACAGTCGGTGAACCGCCCATACGCCTTCTGCATAGGCAACGCAAATTGCGCGGCCAGCGTAGACCGAAATACCTGCAACTGAGGAGCATCACCGACAGTCATGGAGCGAAACACTCGAGCGGCGTTGCCGTCGAGCATGAACCCGATGACGTCGGTCGGAGCAACGCGCTCCAGAGGTCGGAGCTTCGCGCTCCTGGAGAGGCAGAGCCTCTCCAGGTTCTCCAGCCACTCCAGCGCGTCGACCAATCCATCGCCGGTCAACTTCGGCAGCTGCCTAGACAACCAGTCGAGGATCGGGCCACGCACCTGAGTCAGAATGTTAGCCAACAGGCTAACATCCACAAGCACTCCCGACGTGCTCCCCACCGGCGGCACTGGCGATTCCGCATCGCCAGCTCCGGCTGCCGCAGCCTTCTCAGCTGACGCAGCCTTTCCAGCCGCCACCATCTTGCTACCCACAAGATGGCTACCACAGCCATAAGCCTAGATAGCTTGTTGGCTTACCTTCTGCGTTGCTGCGTGCCTTCACGTTAACAGCAACCGCAAAACAGCTGCCTCAGTTGTTTCACCTTCCTGTTGTCCCAAAAGAACGGAAGCAAGGCACTTGCCGGCCTTACACAGGTACCGATCGCAGCGAAGATAACACGAAAAAAGGACGAAAGCACGCGCGTCTGCACTCAACCACTGCCATACTCAGACTGCCGAGGCAGCGCTTCAGCCACCCGAGGTGGTTGCGGCAGGGTACGATAACTGCCGCAGGGTACGACAACCGGACCACCCACGTAACTCGTGGGCGGCGACAAAAACCCCACAATGAGACAAGTTATTGAACAGAAATAACGTTACACGCTGCTCTCACAGTCACTCACACACTATACTCACCTGAATATACCAGACTGCCAGGCAATAGATTTTACGGCGTTTAAATAACTTCCTTTTAAATCCACAAGATCTCCGTTTTCGTAGTTCCGTAAAGTGTCGATGTCATCACGTTCATCAGTAGTTGTGGACTTGTGGTATTGTGTGGGAGTTCCGCGGCGTACTTTGGTACGTACTGAACCAGAATTGGTTCTGGTTTCGTTCCGAGCGGTGTGCACGTGTTTCTGGTCCTCCGACGAATATTGTGGTGAATTGAAGTGAAGTTGCTAAAAAATGGTATAGTTTGTATATTCACGTGAGTACAGTGTGTGACTTTGTATGGAGTGCTTGTGAGAGTAGTTTTTTTGTTGCGTGAGAGTTGAGACTGAGCATTGGACTCTGGTGTGGTGACTTGCAATTTTTGACTGAGGTGTTTTGACTGGTAGTTAAGCTTTCTTTGCATATAAAGAGTATAGTGTGTGACATTGTAGAAAGTGACTGTGAGTAGTAGGAAACGTTTTTGTTTCTTTTTTTTTGATGACTTGATTTTCAGTAGATTTGGTGAGTGAAGACTTCTTCTGCCTGTGAAATTTGTACTGAGATAGAAGTCTGTGTTTGAGGATGGCAAGAAATAGGACTGGTCGTAGGAAGGGAGGTGCAAGTGGAATGGATGAGGAGATTGAGTGCATGACTTGTAAAGAGTGGGTAGATATAGATGCATGCAAAGGTTTGAGAGAGATGAGTCGGAGGAAGTTGAATGATCTTGTGTTTACGTGCTGGAAATGTTTGAATGACGAGAGAAAGAAGTTGGAAGAGGAGGTTGAAAGATTGACAATTCTGATGGTTGCTTTAGAGGCTGATTTGAAGGATGAAAGGAAGTTGAATGAAGAAAAGAATGAGAATGGTGCAAATGCAGTGAATGAAGAGGTCAATGGTGGTGGTGCAAGGAGTGCAAATGAAGTGGATGATGGTGCAAGGAGTGCAAATGAAGTGGATGATGGTGCAAGGAGTGTGAATGCAATAAATGAAGTGAATGGTGGTGCAAATGTGCCAGATGAGAGTAGAAGGATGAATGAGCATGATGAAAGAAGTACGAATGGGAAGAGAGTGAAGGAGCAACCTGTTGATATGCCACATGAGGTGCAGGCGCCAGGGTGTAATTTGAGGATTGGATGGCACAAATTAGCAAAAAGTTCAAAAAATTTTTTGAATGACCGTAAAAATAGTTCACTTTTTTCCCCATTTTATGATGGATGGTTAATATGAACAATAATATTTAGAGTCATTTGCATGTTTTAAATTTTTTATTGTGATTTGATCGATGTTTTCACTGTCATTTGGTGAATTTTCAGACTATTTATCAGTAAATAATCAAGGATTTCAAACTTTCAAAAATTGAATTCAGTTTAGTTAGTGCTTGAGTTCTTAAACAACTTCAATTTTCCATTGCTCTCTGTAAAATTCAACATTCTTGTCTTTTAAGGATATTCTTTGAATAAACCCAATTGCGTTACCTTCGAAGTAAAACACACCCTTCATCATTGAAAGAGCATTTAAATGTCCTCACTCTGAGTTTAATACTAGCACTTCTCTCAAATTATCGCATCATATAACTATACCTCAAAAATATGAACATAAAATATAAGCAGTGACAAACCTAGTGAATCACAACACAAATGTTGAAAAACCCTTGCAAGCTCAATCACTTGAACTTGAAGTCGAGTGGCGACAGCGTCAGAGCTTTAGTATCGGCCTTCGCACCTCACAACTTTCGAGATCGGACTGTCCGAAATCCGAATGTCTGAGAGACGCATACCATTATACGTTTTGAATAATCACTAAAATAATAATCATCCAGAGGAGGTATAAATTCAAGGCGTTAATATTTATGAGTGTTGAGGAAATTACCAAATGAAGCAATGAATTTGAACAACTTGGATGGATTGATATAGAGGTGCAAAACTTATATTTTACATTTCTAATTATTTCTAATTAATACGAGAACCTGTAAAAAAGAGCGCATTTCAGAATTGCGCAAAAAATACAATATTTCCCTCATAGTCTCGCTGCTAACTCAATTCTATATATGCATGTTATTTGGAGTATTTAGCTATAATGTTCATAGCATTTTGCAAACACTTTAATTTTATGAAAAGAATAGAGACATCCCTTTTCGCTAAGCCCGTGTAGCTAAAATATAATTTTCCTCAGGTGCCGGTGACAGTACTAATGAGTGTAAAAAAGTTGTATAATCTCACTGTTTGAAGTATATTGAAAATGAGGTATCATTGTAGTAGAAATAAAAATTTTTTATGGGCACACACAAGATCTAGATGGGTAAATTCACAAGGTGGTGCATCCTGCATTGCAGGTAATTATTACATGCTCATAATCGAAACATGATTGTTCAGAAAGATATGCTATTTAATAATATTTTCCACCAATTAAAATCTTTACGTGCTCTGTCAAACTATTCGAGCATCCATTGCCTTCAGTTTTGATGGGCTCTGTGCACACAAATCTTCAATTATTTCTGTAATATCGCAAAAGTCTTCGAACCTGATTTAGTTGAACGAACGTGCAACGTATGCTATAAAGTATCTCGCTCTCAACATGAATTTGCATTTATTCATATGTATACCAAATGAAATTGGAAAGCGTCATTTGAAAAAAACTTATTTCCGATCTTAGAAAACAAAAAATAGGAAAATAAAATGTTATTTGCAGGCCATTACTTGCAAGGCACTCTTCTATTTTTGTAACTTGTGAATATAATGTGAGACAAAAAAATAATTCTGAGCAGTTTGTTTCCAAAAAAATGTACAAAACGATCATTTTGTTAATAAAATATCATGCAATAAAGATACATAGTAGATGAGCATGCTTGTATCTTAATACTCATTTCAATTGTCGAAAACAATTATTGAGAGAAAAGAGTAAAAAAAGCTTTAGCTCTCATGCAGTAGTCGAGGTTTCATAATTCGTATAGCTACAAATTAAAATAATATAATACCAGTGACGATGCATTGTTGACAACATTTTTATTAGTGCGCACTTACGTTGAAATATGAGCTTAGGAACTTGGATATCAGGGGTTAATAATGAAAATAGTATATCGATTGAAAAATTCTGCGCTTATGAGTATGAGGTCGTCATTCGACATCTTTTATTCCTACGTATCAAATATGCATGTAAACGATTTGAAAAAATGAAATAGCCTAGCTACAGATTTTTCGTGGAAGTTTATCAAGTGGCTTTGATTAAAATATGTTTGTCAAATCAAACCATTTATATTTTATGGCAAATCAAGATTTTTTTAATGTAAAACATCATGTGAACTTATTCTTTTGTAGTTAATAAATAAAAATCTAGCCAAAATTGTCTAATAGGTAGTCGTATTTATCACAAAATAATTATTACACTTTATTAGACTTTGTCTTAAGTAAATGCAGTAGCCCGTGGGATATTTAGCATTGATGACCTTATTGTTTTTGTGCTCATGTCACTAGAAAATTAGAGTATTTCATTCACAAATGTGAGCACAGAAATTAAATGGTTTTAATTTGTCTTACAGACTTTTGTAGCTATTTTAGATGAATGAGTCGCGAATCGAACTTTTTACATTTCTATTCCCGATGAATGATGTTAAAACATAGTCATTTATTTGGCTGGCAAAATCTTGATTATCATTAACTTGATATAACGAATTTCTATTCATAAATAAAAATTCGCAATCTAAGCACTTCAATGCAAACATATATATTATGGGATTTTACGAACAATATAAGGGGAAAACTTGATTTACATTTCAACTATTTCGTACCACGTTCATGGGATTCAAATTTTATATATCTCATTACAATGCAATACATCATTATATCCTTAATTTAACGTCAGTACATTACACCGCATACACACTGAAAAATTGTTGCTGCAGGATAGAAACATCGGAATGATGTCAAAGGAACTTCTCCGCACTCCGTAGTTCATTTACATTCAGCAAGTGGTTTTTATGCCCTGAACTTGATCGCAAGGCTAATTTCTTCCTTTGAAAAGACTGGAGTTTATTCTGTCTGCTACGGTGTGCAGGGAACAATAACTAATAAAAGTACTTATAAATATTTTTTTTCCATGAAAAATTACCTCTTCGTAAAGCTGAAAGTTTTTTCTTTCCAATGACATTAGGATACGCCCAAATACTGAAAGAATTATGGTGTAAAAATGCATTTTAATACGATGTGTAATCATTTGAACGAACGTAAGTTCATTTCACGTTCGTTTTGACGTCACGGACTCACGGGCTCACAGCGATTCAGTTACCTTCAAACTGTCGTACGGGGATTATGTCGACGCTCTGTCTTATCGTAGTTTATTCTTCGACTTTTCATGGGAAAGCTGCATGAAATTAGCGTTTTCATGATATGTCCCTTATTATAACATGTTAATTACCTATTTGTGGTCACTATTGATCGAAAATAGGGTGCCGATTGAAATTTTCAGGAAGGATAGAAATAGTTCACAAAAGTTCGTGTGACTGCTACTCATAGTTCAGATGTGCCATTGTGTCTGGTCATAATAAAGTTCCCTGATATTCCACCTTGGCAGGCGCCTGTAGTGGAAGTGAATGAAAGGAAGATGGATGGAAAGAGTGATGTGAGTGGAAGAGTTGAACGAAAGAGTAGTATGAAAGGGAGAGTGAGACCTACGATTAGAATATGTGGTGACAGCATGGTGAAGAATGTGGATAGGTTTGTGAGTATGACTGACCGTAGTGGATGTACGAGCATGAGAGGAAAGGGAGTGAATGAGATTTGTAGGCATGCTGAGGAAGTGATAGATGGAATGGATGAAGGGATGGTTGTACTGCAAGGAGGTGGCAATGGATTGCTTGAATGTGGGAGAGAGCGTACGGTGAATGCAATTATGAATGTTGTTGAAAGGGCGCGAAAGAAGAATGTAAGAGTGGCTGTGACCAGTCTGCTGAGAAGGCCTGCATGTGGCGAGGAGTATGAAAGGGTGCGAAAGGAGGTGAATAGGGAAGTGCATAAAAGGATTATGAGTATGAAAGCTGAGAGTATGAGAAAGCGTGAAATGGGTTCCAGCTTCCTTGATATGGATAACCTGATCCAGAGTGGGTGTTTTCGTGGAGATGGAGTCCATCTTACTCAAGAAGGTGAGATGAAACTCTCCAGGAGATACATCCAGTGGATTGGGTGTACTCATATTGTAATGGAAGGTGGAACTGGATGAATGGAAAGCTGTCAGAGCAAAAATGAAAAATGTTGTGAATTGTCCAATAGTGTTGTAAGGTTTGGATGTATAAATGTGCGTGGATGGAATGCAGGAAAGTTAAATGACCTTGTAGCAGAATTTGAGAATGGAGATTTGGATTGTGTTGGTGTAGTAGAGACCCAAATGCGTGATAGAGTCAGTTTAAAATGTAAGGAGAGCAAGTACTACATGATTGGAAAAGGGCGTGTAAGTTGGCAAAAAAGAGGTGGTGGAGTTGGTCTCATTGTAAAAAATGCTCTAAATTGGAAATTAGAAGAAATTCCTGTTGGAAATGAACCTGAGAGTGAAGATCTGTTAGTAATAAAGTGTGAAAGAATGCATGCCAGAGAATGTGTTATTGTGGTTGTATGCTATATGACAACTGATGGTATTTTAGCTCATCAAGAGAATGTAAAAAAGTATGAAATATTAACAAGAATTGTGCAAGAGCATTGCAGATGCCCTCTGATTTTGATGGGTGATATGAATGGCCATGTTGGTATACTTGGTGAGCCTGTGAATGCAAATGGACAAAAATTGATTGATTTCTGTGATGAGAATGAACTTGAGAACCTAAATGTAACAATAGGAAATGGCTTGCATACATGGCAAAGCAGGGAATGTAAAACTGCAATTGACTATATGATAGTGAATAGTAGAGCAAGAGAGTGTGTCAAAGAAATGTTTGTAGATGAAGATGATTTTGATATTGATAGTGACCATAAAATGCTTGTACTAGAATATAATTGGGGTGGAAAGGAGCCGATGCAGAAGGCGAGCAGAGTAAGAGAAAATTGGCGTATTAAAATGGCAAACTGGGAAGAATTTAGAAATGAATTGAGTAGATGTAACTGGAACAGGTGTGGAAATGTAAATGACCTAAATAAGGAGATTGCAAGAACCTTGTATGATGTGGCAGAGCAAAAGATCGGTAGAATGAAATGCAAGAAAAGTACAGGGAATGCTAGGTGGTTTACGAGTGAGATAAAGGAAGAACGAACGAGAAGGAAGACTTTAAATAAAAAACAACGCAGTATGAGGAAAATGTATGAAAGACGCAGAATTACTGAGGATGAATGGCAGAGTGTATGGAATGAGTACAAGAACCAGCAGAAGAAAGTAAAGAGAATGATCAATGAGGCTAGGGTTAAAGAAGAGAGACACCAAGTTGAAAATCTAAGAAAGAAAGGTCCAGATGGAATAAAAGATTGGTATAGGTTTATACAAGGTAATGATAGAGGTAGTGAAGTTCAAGTTGATGAATTAGTAGTCAATGGTTGCAGTGTGCAAGATAGGATGCAAATGGTGAAAGCAGTTGAAGAATACTGGGAGGACATTGGTGGAATGAATTGTCAGGTTACAGATGATGAACCAATAAATTTTCTGATAGATGAACATGAACTGCAAATGGAAGACGAAATCACTTGTGAAGAGATTGTAAGTTTTTTGAAGAAAGTGAAAAATGGGAAGGCATGTGGCCCTGATAAGATACCATATGAGTTCTATAAATGTGGAGGAGAGAGTGTAGTCAGTATGTTGAAATGTTTATTTGATGAGATATGGAAGAGTGAAAGAGTACCGGATGACTGGAACAAGTGTAATGTAGTTCTGTTGCATAAGGGTGGACATAAGAGTATGAAAGAACTTAAAAATTACAGACCAATTGCACTGGGTGACACCGTATGTAAGATCTTTTGTGGTATTTTGAATGAGAGAATGAAAAATTTAGTTGAGGAATTAGGAGTCCTGGGAGAAGAACAGAATGGTTTTAGGCAAGATAGACGGGGGGAGGATAATCTGTTTGTAGTGAGTGAAATAATTGAGCGAATGAAGAAGGATAACAAGAAGGTATATTTAGCATTCCTGGATATTGAAAAGGCGTATGACAGAGTGGATCGGGGTCGGCTGTTTGAAATTTTGAGAAATGTTGGTTTTAGCAGAAAAATAGTGAACATTGTACAGAGTCTGTATGAGAACACAAGTGCTATCTACAGGTTAGGAAATTTGGAAACAGGGCAAGTGAGGAGTGTTAGAGGAGTGAGACAGGGCTGTACTCTGTCCCCCCTGTTGTTTGGATTGTACACAGAAGAATTAGCAGTTCGACTGAGAGGGAGTGGTTTAGGACTGAAAGTTGGTAATGAGAGACTGAGCTGTTTGTTGTATGCTGATGATGTGGTTGTGGTTAGTGAATGTGGTCATAAACTACAAAGGATGCTTGACATTGTGAATGGATATAGTACAGATTTCAAGATGAACTTTGGTGCCGATAAAAGTAAGGTCATGGTTATAAATAGTGATGAGACTGATAGAGACAGACTGTGGAATATTGGAGAAATCAGAATAGGTAGAACAAAAGAATACAAATATCTAGGTTGTATGATGAGTGAAGATGGATGTACTAGAACTAAAGGTGAGAAAGTGGCTAAAGCAATGCAGTGGAGTGGACGGTTAGGTAGTGTGGCCAGATACAGAGCAAACAAGTACGAATGTGTGAGAGGAATGTGGAAGTATGTTGCTGTACCTAGTGTCATGTATGGTATGAGTGCTCTTGCGTGGAATGGAAGTGACCTTGAAAAGCTGGATGTGATACAAAATAAGGTAGGACGTGTAGCATTGGGTGCTCCGAAATGGACAGCTATAGAGGCCATTAGAGGTGACCTAGGGTGGAGCCTATTTTCAGAAAGAATGATGAAAGCTGTGCTGAATTATAAGGTGAGAATTGAAAGAATGCAGAATAGCAGGTGGGTAAGGCGAATCTTTGAATGGAATCTGAGTGTAAGCTATTGGGAGAAAGTATGTTGGGGGCATGCAAGGAAACTCAGTATGCAAAAGATTATTCATGTTAGAATTGGGAGACCTGTGGATGACTGGAGTTTAATAAATGTAGGAGGTGTAGGGCCTGAGTGGGACTGCAAGAGGTGGAAGAAAGAGATTGAGAGACAAACAAAAGAGTATGGATTGAATAAGTGGAAGCTTAGCATGATGCGGAAGCCTACACTTAACTGGTATATGAAAAAGAAAGCACCTAAGTTTGAGCTGTTCTATGATGGTAGTTTTGGAAGTCAACTCTTGTTTGCTGTGAGATGTAAGTCATTTAGTGTGAACAGACGTACATGGAGATGGAATGAGAATAATAACAGATTATGTCAGCAGTGTAATAGTGGAGTAGAGGAAACAATTGAGCATTTTGTGCTGGAATGTAGTAAGTATGAGCAAGAGAGAGAGAGTTTTATGAATGTGGTGTCTGAGCAGTATGGAGAGAATGAGTGGAATGCCAGATGTGCTGAAGATGATTGCGGTATGAGCTGTCTTGCTGGATTGGATCAGGAGTGTAATGCGAGTATCACTGAGGCTATGAAAGTGTTTCTTGTGCGTGCCTGGAGTAAGAGACAGTGACTGGAATGAGCCAGTCTGGTAGAATGGGCTATAATGACCCAATATGCCTGGGGATGGTGTTTTGACACACTGGCTATCCCAGGGACGCCATCCAATGGCAGCTTGTGACAAGGATTGGTAGATCCTGAGTAGTTTAGTGGACAAGTCTGGTACCAGACGCTGAACTCTTTGTGTGAACACTGTGGAGGGAATTGTAGGCCGTTACAAAGGCCCCGACGCTGTCGGCCCTCAATTTCAAGTTCAAGTTCAAGTTCTTTGTGGCGATTGGTTAACCAGAAAGTGCTCTGTGCATCTGGTAAAAGTGAGACCGGTAAAAAGATTTGTGTCTGAATTATCAAGTGAAGATCTTTAGTCTAAATGAACAGTGTCAACGATTGTGGACAAAATACCCCTGTGCCCTGAAAAGCACAAGATGGGGAAACCTGATAGCCTAAACCCAAAGGCCAGTCAGTCGGTTAAAGGCAAGAAACCGTCAAACACTCAAACTTCCTACAATGCTCGTGCCTCACCCTCACCGGCAAGCCGGAACAAAAGGTGTCAACGCTCTCCTACTGACTCAAGTGGTCCTACCAAAAAGACAGCTACAATGACAACTGTTCATGCAAATGTAACACCAACAGAGGATTTTTGCGAATCTTCTGACATGAGCGGAATCATCTCTGATGAAGATCCCAAGACAAGAAGGAATATTTCCAACATTTCAACTCTTAACACAAATGAACACTTAGAGAAATCAGCAACAAAGGAAGCAGCTTCAAAATCAGCTCGAGTTGATTTAAACATACCAGTCTCCAGAGCAAGTCCAAAAACTAGCTCCAAACATGCGGCAAGTTCTTATTACACCAGTGGACAAAACCTACAACATTGCAAAAATGAACCCTATTTGTACTGCACTAGCCCTAGACAAGCTGTGTGGTTCAGTTAAAAAAGTAGAGCATCAACACTCTGGAGCCATTCTTGTGACAACAAATACTCTAGAGCAAGTAAAATCTTTGATGGCTGCCACTACAATGGTAATATCTGGGAACACCATTGAAATCTTAACTTCTATTGCCTGGTCAACCCAGTTCTCGTATGGCAAAATCTATGCACCTGAATTTGCTTCTGACACCCTTGAAGACCTTCTAACTATGCTGAAGCCCTATAATGTGGTAGGCATCCGCAAATTACTGCTAGACCCCAACAAAGCGTCCGTTCCAGTGTATGTGCTGACGTTTCTCAATCCTTCTCCTACTGCTGAGCTGCTCCTAGAGTATTGTGTTTACAAAATAGATAAATACTACCCAAGTCCTTTGAGATATGGATTTTGCTGCCATTATGGCCACTCACGAGCCCGGTGCACGAGTTGACTGCCAACTTGCAGCTATTGTGGCCTAAAGGGTCATTTTGCAGATTCATGCCTAAATCTGTCTGCTCCCCCTTCCTGCTCGAACTGCAAAGAACCCCATCAGGCTACTTCACGTGAGTGTTCCCACTACATGGCTGAAGTTAGAGCCTGCCATCTCACAGCAGATGAGAGTTTGAGTTTTGTGGAAGCTAGAGCTAAAGCAAGAGAAATGAGACCTATAGATGCAGTTCAATCCAACCCACCAGTTCAAAACTTGGAAATGCAAAGAAGACCTACAGTAAAGGAACTGACTTCTCTGCAAGTTTTTCCTACACTTACCCAACTTATGGCTCAAGAAGATGAAGCCTCCACTCAGCCCTCTCAACAAACTTCTCTGACAACCAACATTCCTTCAACGGATCAAAATAGTACAAGAACCTTTGCAGCTTGTGCATCCATACAAAGCACTCTATCTGCATTTTCTACTCAGCATGTCTTACAGCCTTCTACCCAGCCACAGCCAGTTTTCTCAGGTCAACAACCTAGCCATTCAAGTGCTGGGAACCCTTTGCATGCAAGCAGCTAAGCCAATCAACCATCTCTTACTGCATCTCATCAAATATTTACTGATTTCACTCGACTAATTACTCAGGCTCTGCCAATGATAATCCGTCCCTTTCTCTCCAGGCAACTCACTGAAAAAATAGAATGTTTTATTGAGCTAGGTCAGATGCTTTTCGTAAAATCAGTTTTCACTGAAACTCTAGCAAATTTAGGTCTTTCCTCAAGGCATAACTCGCAATGAAGCTAAAAATTTTACAGTGGAGTGTCCGCTCCTTTTCTGCCCGATATCCTTACTTGTCCAAACTACTGGCAGATTTAGCCCCGGATGTACTGTGTTTGCAGGAAACTTTTCTGTCTTCTGATAAAACGGTAAAACTGGCCGGGTATCAAAACTTGGCTGCTTGTTGTGAGAGAGCTGTGGGAAGTGGAGGGGGGTTCTTGTAGCCGTTAATAATTGCATACCACAAACCATTATACAGCTCCCATTGTCATTGGAAGTGTGCGCCACACGCATACATCTTCCTCAAAATGAATTTACAATATGCTCTATGTACCTTCCACCATTGCTGCCAAACTCTGTATTAATCACAGAGCTACCACTTTTACTTTCACTTCTACCTCCTCCTTTCATTATCTCAGTTGATTCTAATGCTCATCATCAATCATGGGGATCCTCTTCCTCAGACAGCCGAGGAAATGTTATGAGTCATTGGGTAACAGCGAACAACCTTGTGCTGCTGAACACTACGGAACCAACTTATTTGTCCTCAACAGGCACCCTAACTCATATAGACCTGACCATAACTACCCCTGATATAGCACCTATGTTTACATGGTCACCCTTATTAGACCCTTACAACAGTGATCACTTTCCTTTGCTGATCTCATCAGAGTGTGCCACACCAGTCTGCCTACAACCAAGGTGGAATATCAAATCAGCTGATTGGGTCAAATTTCAAAAAATCCTCAGCCTTCCAAAAACTTACCTAGAGATGTGACTAAAAAAAAACCATGGTGTTTTTTTAAATAAAAAACACGTTTTTTTTACAAAAAAACCGTGGCCAAAAAATGTGGATATATATTTTTTTTAAAATATTTTGTCTGAAAATAACTCAGCAAGAAAAAGAATCACATTACATTATTTGTTTTCATGTCAAGTTACAAAATAAAATAGCATACTTCTTAATTGATGGTTTTCCATGGTTTTATGAAATTTTTCATTTTCTGCGGTTTCATGCTTTGATATTTCATTCATTTTACAATACATGTGAATGACCTTCAACTCCCAAAATGGTATGTTATAATAACATATCTTTACTTATGGTCATTGATAGAGATGTGACTAAAAAACCATGCTGTTTTTAAAAAAAAAATGTTATATATACAAAAATTATGAATAAAAAACATGGATATTAATATATTTATGTGACCTTAAAAATCCAATGCTGTTTTTTTTAAAACGTTTTTTAACAGAAAAATCTTGACTAAAAAACATGGCTATTATATTTTATGGGACCAAAAAAATTTTTTTTTTGAATAAACATTTTAAAAAAAATCATGACTAAAAAACACAGATGTAAATATCAGGAAAGTTAATTTCTTTAATCGAATTGTCTTTAGAAACTTTTAAACAAAGAATGCTGTTAATATTGAAACCATGTTTATTAGAACTGTACTAGGTCTTAGAATAAAATATCTACAAAGAATCTATTCACTCCATAAAACCGTTCGGAGACCAGCTCCATCCTCAGTCATTCAGTAAAATTTGGTGAAATGGACAATGAATTTTCACTGTTCTTTTGAAAAACATTTGACTGAATGACTTACTGAGGATGGAGCTAGTCTCTGAAAGGTTTTATAGAGTGAATAGAGTCTTTGTGGATATTTTATTCTAAGACCTGGGACGGTTCTAATGGATATTAATATATCTAATGTGACCAAAAAATCCATGCTGTTTTTTGAATATTTTTGTTACAAAAAAGTCATGACTAAAAAACACGGATATTAATATACTTTATTTTACCATAAACAACCATGCATTTTTTTTAAAAACATCTTTTTTACAGAAAAATCATGATTAAAAAATATGGATATCAATATATTTTATGTGCCAAAAAAAACCATGCTGTTTTTTTTTAAACCATGTTTTCTTTACCAAAAAAATCTTGACTGAAAAACATGGATATTAATGACTTTTTGTGAAAAAACAAGGTTTTTAAAATGTCATGTTTTTTTGGTCAGATAAAATTTAATAACACTATGTTTTTTGTAAAAAATCTTTTCAAAAAGCATGGTTTTTTTGGTCACATAAAATAAATTAATATCAATGTTTTATTTAAAGATTAGATTAGTCATTAGTTTTAGCCTCCCTACCCAGCAACAAATGCAATCCAAAGAGAGGAAGGAAAAATATTAAACCAGATCAAAGTTGAAGAAGACAGTAGTAGGTGCTGAAAAGCAGGACAGCAGTGAACCAAAAAAAGGTGGTCCTCAACATAACAAAAACATTTTATTTCAACAAAAAGGAGGCCTACCTAACTCTCAGCTTGGGCCCCCACATTGTCCCCCTGGGAGCACTAGTTCCCATAGATACAATAATTGTATCCCCCTCAGGGGGTGTTTTTTTTACAAAGAATTCGTGACCAAAAAATGAATAATAATAACTTTTTAATAAAGAAAACATGTTTTAAAAAAACAATTATTTTTTTTGTTAACATAAAATATGTTAATATCCATGATTTTAAGACACAACTTTTTATGAAAAATACATAGAATACAACAGCATGGTTTTTTGGTCGAGTAAAATATATTCATATCCAGGTTTTCTTATACATCATTGTTTGTAAAAAAATATTTTTAAAAAACAGCATGGGGTTTATAGGTCTCAAATATATTCATGGTTTTTTAGTCATGATTTTTTAGTAAAAAACATGTTTTTAAAAAAAAAAACTGCAGGGAGCTTTTTAGGTCACATAAAATATATTGTTTTTTAGTCATGATTCTTTGTAAAAAAAAGCATGGTTAAATTTGGTACGAGAAAATATATTAATATTCATTTTTATTAGTCAGAATTTTTTGTAAAAAATGTTTTTAAAAAAACAGCATATTTTTTTGATCACCTAAAATATATTAATGTCTATGGTTTTTAGTCATTTTTTGTAATGAAAACATAAAAAAGAAACCATACAGTAAAAGTGGTGGCAGATAACCCACAATTACCTAGAGGAGTCTAAGAGGTACAGCTGGAGCCACAGAACTTACCACAGAACTTATATTGATGGAGTCAAAATTCAGAGCTTATTATCTCTGCAAAGTCTGATTTTTTTGGTCACATAAAAATAAAATCAGACATAGTAGAGATAGTAAGCTCTGAATTTTGACTCCATCAATATAAGTTCTGTGGCTCCTGCTGTTCCTCTTAGATGCCTCTAACTAGGTAATTGTGGGTTATCTGCCACCACTTCTACTGTATGGTTTCTTTTTGATGTTTTTATAACAATAAAATGACTAAAAAACATGGATATTAATATATTTTAGGTGTCCAAAAAAAAACCAGACCAGACTTAACAAAATTTAGGTGTGCAAAAAAAACCAGAAAAAAAAAACACATAAAAAACACGTTTTTTGCAAAAAAAAACGCAATCAAATAAAACCATTTTTTTTGCATCACTAAACTTACCTATCCCCTACGCAGGCCTGTGGAGCAGTAACCATAAGCATAATAGATGCAGCCTCTAAATCCATCCCATGCTCTATACCAGGAAAAACAACACCAACAAATAGTTGGTGGAACAAAGAATGTGCCGTAGCAAGGCGCCAAAAGCAGCGAGCGTTATCTCGTTATAAAAACCATTTAGGGGACATTGACTTATGGATAGCCTTCAAAAAAGCCAGAGCTATTTTTAGGCACTGCATAGCCAGAGCCAGGTCAAAGAGCTGGACAGACTATCTGTCTAGTATTACATACAGAGCCCACAGTGGACAAGTCTGGAACAAAGTCCGAGCACTATCTGCAAAGTTCTCCCCCAAAGCTATAGTTTTAAAGAATGGCTCTGATAACATAACAGACCCCAAGCTGATCTCAAACATTCTTGGCCGGCAATATTGTAGAGAAAATAACTCCACATCAAATGACCCTGATTTCATTGTAAGAAAGGAGAGAATTGCACGTGAGCTACCTTGCCCACAACATAACTCAACTGAATGGTACAACAAACCTTTCACAATGAGAGAATTAACTAGAGCACTACGCAACTCCTCATCTCGAGCCCCTGGTGCTGATCGCATTCCCTTCAGCTTCAACACCTCAGCGGAAGTCAACTTAACACGTTAGTTGCGATGGGTTTAATTGAAGTTCAATATTCAACTTAAATTTAAAGTCAAAAGTGACAAGCCAATTTGTAAATATCAAACATTAACTGGGCCTGTTAAATACCAGTAATTTAGAAAGGTTGTTAGAATTTTTCCAAACGACACATCGATGGGTCGTTTCGCAGCAGGAAAAACCTAACTACGACCCACCGGTGGGTCATACCGCAATGAATGTGTTAAGGAGTTATTGAACTTCTATAATTTCTTATTCATGCATGGATTCCCACACCAGTGATGGGAAGCCATAATTGTACCCATACTGAAACCTGGCAAACCATCTTCTTCTGCTGCATCATACCGCCCTATTGCGCTCACCAACTGTCTAGGCAAGATCATGGAAAAGATGGTAAACTGGCGCCTCCAGTCCTACTTAGAAGAAAACTCCTACTACGATCCAACTCAGAGTGGTTTCAGAGCAGGGCACAGTACACTTGATGCACTGTTTCGTCTGGAAGCATCAGTAAGGGAAGCCTTACTGACTCAAAATTACTGCCTAGCCATTTTCCTTGACATTGAGCGAGCTTTTGAGTCGGTTTGGCATGATGGTGTCTCACTCAAACTGCATGAACTGGGTCTCAGGGGTAATATGCCTGTTTATATCAAAAATTTCCTACAGCTACGATCTATACGGGTAAGAGTTGCTGATAAGCTGTCAGACTCCTTTCCCCTTTTGTGTGGAGTGCCTCAGGGATCGGTCATAAGCCCCACACTCTTTACACTCATTGTAAACGACCTTTTTGCCGATGTGCCTGCACGAGTACAACACTCTCTGAATGCGGATGATGGAGCCATGTGGATTGGCATATCGACTCTCACTGAGGCAACCACAGTAATGCAAACTGCACTGAACAATATTGAAAAGTGGTCCCAAAAGTGGGGTCTTCAAATCTCAGCAGCCAAAACTTCAGCTGTTTTGTTCACCCACAGACACGACTCACCTCCCCAACTGAAGATGAAAAACGTTCCTCTTACCTTCAAAAATAACATAAAATTTCTAGGCATTATCTTTGATAGGCATTTAACTTGGAGGCCACACATAACTTCATTGCACTCTTCATGCCAGTCAGATCTGAGACTTCTCTGTCATTTCAGCCAAGAGGTGGGGTGCTGATGCCACAGCCCTTCGTAGACTGTATATAGCTCTGGTTCGCTCCAAGCTTGACTATGCCTGCTTTTTATATGCAACTGCTGCTCCCACTCATCTTCAACTGTTGGACCGCATCCAATATGCAGCATCACGTATTATCAGTGGTGCCCTGAGGTGCACACCCACAGTTAAGCTGGAAGCTGAGGCTGAACTTATGCCTCTTGCATATCGCCGGCGCCAATTGCTATTGTCCTACTGTGCTCGAATCCTCACCGAAAACTATTGCTGGCTTACTACCCTTATGCTCTTTATGCTCACCTTAGACGGCCAATCCCTGTATCAGGCCGAGCCTACATGGAGTTCAACAAGCTGGGTCTTAATTTTTCTCAGATCCCCACAATTCCCATGCACTTGAGATATCATTCAGTCCCAAGCCCAATCTTTCTGACATTGGCAGATGTACAAAAACATTCAAGAGATCCCACCAATTGGCAACAAATGTTTAATGACCTTGTTCACTGCTCATACAATATGCACCAAACGATCTACACAGATGGATCGGTCCAGAATGACAAGGCCGGATGTGGAGTGCATGGGGAAAATTTCCAACTCAAGGCTCACCTCCCTCCTAGGACTTCCATATTTACCGCTGAACTGTATGCTATTTACATAGCAGTTAAGTTTATAACTAACAAACCAGGAGCCTTTGTAATCTTCTCAGATTCACTGAGTGCCTTGACTGCTCTGAAAGCAAATAAAGCTCCTAAACACTACCTACTATACTGGATAGCAAAGGCTATCAATCAGCTTCCTAGAGACTAAGTCATCCTGGAGTGGGTGCCTAGCCATGTGGGCATACCTGGCAATGAGGCTGCAGATAAGTTAGCACAGTCTGCTCTAAGCATCTCTCTGACAACTCAAATAACTAAATCCACAGCAGAACTTAACTCCCTATTTGCCACCTCCATGCAACAAGAGAGGCTGAGGGCATGGAAGCAGCTTCCACCAATCATTAATGAATTAAATCCTGAACTGATCCCTCTACCATCTTCACTTTCACGCAGCCAACAAGTCATCATCTCAAGACTGAGACTCTGTGTCTGTAAATTGACACATGGGCACTACTTAACGGGTTCTCCGCCTCTTTTCTGCCAAGGATGCAAATGCAAACTCACCTTGAGCCACCTATTGATAGACTGTCCTCTGCATCAAAATCATCGCCTGGCCCTGATTACTGAGTGCAATGCAAGATCGGCTCCTGTGACAATGAACACCATCCTTGCAGCTGACTTCCCAACCAAACTTGTAATGGATTTCATGAGAAAGTCAAAATTCCTGCACCTCATCTGAAAAATAACAGAAGAGCAGATTGGGGGCGCCATTTCCCAAGAAGGAGATGTGCCTCATCTCTAACAAAGTAACAAAGTAAGTATTTTGTGGTATTTTGAATGAGAGAATGAAAAATTTAGTTGAGGAATTAGGAGTCCTAGGTGAAGAACAGAATGGTTTTAGGCAAGATAGATGTGGGGAAGATAATATGTTTGTAGTGAGTGAAATAATTGAGCGTATGAGGAAGGATGATAAGAAGGTGTATTTAGCATTCCTGGATATTGAAAAAGCGTATGACAGAGTGGATCGGGTTAGGCTTTTTGAAGTTTTGAGAAAAGTTGGGTTTAGCAGAAAAATAGTAAAAATTGTACAAAGTCTGTATGAGAACACAAGCGCTATATCCAGGTTAGGAAATTTGGAAACGGGGCAAGTGAGGAGTGTTAGAGGAGTGAGACAGGGCTGTACTCTGTCTCCCCTGTTGTTTGGATTGTACACAGAAGAATTAGCAGTTCGACTGAGAAGGAGTGGCTTAGGACTGAAAGTTGGTAATGAGAGACTGAGCTGTTTGTTGTATGCTGATGATGTGGTTGTGGTTAGTGAATGTGGACATGAACTGCAAAGGATGCTTGACATTGTGAACGGATATAGTACAGATTTCAAGATGAACTTCGGTGCTGACAAAAGCAAGGTTATGGTTACAAATAGTGATGAGACTGATAGAGACAGACTGTGGATTATTGGAGAAATCAGGATAGGTAGAACAAAAGAATACAAATATCTAGGTTGTATGATCAGTGAAGATGGATGCACTAGAACTAAGGATGAGAAAGTGGCTAAAGCTATGCAGTGGAGTGGACGATTAAGTAGCGTGGCCAGATACAGAGCAAACAAGTATGAATGTGTGAGAGGAATGTGGAAGTTGTTCCTGTACCTAGTGTCATGTATGGTATGAGTGCTCTTGCCTGGAATGGAAGTGATCTTGAAAAGCTGGATGTAATACAAAATAAGGTAGGACGGTTAGCATTGGGTGCTCCGAAATGGACAGCTACAGAAGCCATTAGAGGTGACCTTGGGTGGAGCCTATTTTCAGAAAGAATGATGAAAGCGGTGCTGAATTATAAGGTGAGAATTGAAAGAATGCAGAATAGCAGATGGATAAAGCGAATTTTTGAATGGAATCTGAGTGTAAGCTATTGGGAGAAAGTGTGTTGGGGGCATGCAAGGAAGCTTAGTATGCAAAAGATTATTCATGTTAGAATTGGGAGACCTGTGGATGACTGGAGTTTAATAAATCCTGGAGGTGTAGGGCCTGAGTGGGACTGCAAGAGGTGGAAGAAAGAGATTGAGAGGCAAACAAAAGAGTATGGATTGAATAAGTGGAGGCTTATCATGAGGCGGAAGCCTACACTTGACTGGTATATGAAAAAAGAAGCCCCTAAGTTTGAGATGTTCTATGATGGTAGTTTTGGAAGTCAACTCTTGTTTGCTGTGAGATGTAAGTCATTGAGTGTGAACAGACGTACATGGAGGTGGAATGAGAATAATAACAGATTATGTCGGCAATGTATTAGTGGAGTGGAGGAAACAATTGAGCATTTTGTGCTAGAATGTAGTAAGTATGAGCAGGAGAGAGAAAGTTTTATGAATGTGGTGCTTGAGCAGTATGGAGAGAATGAGCGGTATGCCAGATGTGCTGAAGATGATTGCTGTATGAGCTGTCCTGCTGGATTGGATCAGGAGTGTAATTTGAGTATCATTGAAGCTACGAAAATGTTTCTTGTGCGTGCCTGGAGTAAGAGACAGTGACTGGAATGAGCCAGTCAGGTAGAATGGTCAGTAATGACCCAATATGCCTGGGGATGGTGTTTTGACACACTGGCTATCCCAGTGACGCCATCCAATGGCAGCTTGTGACAAGGATTGGTAGATCCTGAGTAGTTTAGTGGACAAGTCTGGTACCAGGCGCTGAACTTTGTGTGAAAATTGTGGAGGGAATTGTAGGCCGTTACAAAGGCCCCGACGTTGTCGGCCCTCAATTTCAAGTTCAAGTTCAAGTTTCTGCACATTTGAATTAGACTGCTGGCAGATTGGATATGTATTGAGAGAGTTTACTGAAGACTAGGTATTGTGAGTCTGGTGACAGTGTGCTTCGTAAAAAAACTAATTCTGAAATTATTGTATATTTCACCCCGTCAAACTATTTATAACTATCTGCTGAGTCTGAATGGGCAGAGATTCTAACAAGCCTGGTGGCTACATAGCCTCCCAGCAAAAAGATTCCATGTCTTGTGCAGCTAGTCAACCTGGAAATGGTAAAGCAAGTGGGAAAAACTTGCGCTAGCACTCCCCTTCTTCAGCTCCTGAAGACAATGTCCTAAAGCGCAAAAAAATTCCTTTGCCACTTCTAAGCTAGTTATCAAGAAACACGCCATAGCAACAGAAACTCGGTCCATGGTGGAAAACAGCGACCGCGGAAGCAGGGAAAGCCTTCTCTCAGTAAGCTCTAACCTCGCAGGTATTATTAGTACACAGGGCTTGCATGGAGATATTACATGTGCCATTGCTACTGGGGAGGACTATACACAAAACTCTAATGCACAGCTGCTGACCTCAAAGCCTTTTCAAATTGAAAATGCTATTTCCAGAACACCCATGCAACCAAAAGCTGCTCAGGTTAACCTCTTGGACTCTGCTCGTCTTGAAGACTCGCATAACACTGAAATGGTGTATGTACGCTGCCTTGAAACAACTAAAACTTTTGGTCAAATCAACCCACTCAAGTTAGCCAATTGCATTGATAGTCTTTGAGGAAAAATAGAAAGCATATAACATCTCAAATCTGGTGGCCTATACATCAAATGCAACATAATAGAACAAGTGCAAACCTTCTTTGCTACCAACACGTTTCAACTGGACTCAACAAATACCATACCTGTTCAAGTGTCAATAGCATTAAATTGCCGGTCAATATTGAGTTTAATGTTGTCAATGAATTTCATAATTTAGTAGGTATAGACAGGTAATATAGTCAATTTTAAGACGTTTTACATGAATGACAATGTGCCCGGAAATGCTTAGTTTTTGAGTTATTTAAGTTTGAAGTTATACGAAAGGCGCTCCTGAAGGGCCTTATTTGCGCAAAAACAGTCATTGTTTTTTCAATGAAAACGGAAGCTAACCTCTATTACAAACGTAAAGAGGTTGGGTCGTGAGGGGTAGCCACAGTTCTTTTAGTGAAAATTATAAATAAAGATTTCTAGTGACGTTTGTTTATATCAACTGGAAGATGGCTGCCGCCATGGGCGCCGCCATCTTGGTGCCGATGTAAGCAAGATTGCGATCGTCACCCTAACGGGTGTGTCAGAAGCTTTATTTATACTTTTCACTAAAAGAACTGTGGCTACCCCTCACGACCCAACCTCTTTACGTTTGTAATAGGGGGTTAGCTTCCGTTATTGATTAAAATACGCTAGCCGCGCGCGCTTCCATGGCGCGCACAAGCCAGCTTCAAAGTTGAATAATTGAAAAATAACACATCACCGGGCGTGTAACGACCACGAGCCTGATAACGTTTAGTTACTGGAAACCGACCTGTCAGGATGCCGGCCAGACAGGGAATAGCTACTCAGGCTTAAATAGCTAAGGCCAGATACGAGGTCAAAGTACGGCACGGACAAATACTAAGAGCGTTTATTTACAAGGGAACTAGGATAGTTTAACAGAACGGAATCGGGGCGTGTCTTGCGGTAGCCGCCTCTCTCACACGAGATCGTAATTCTACCGCTGACTTAACACCCCGGCAGAACACCCTAAGTTCCAACAGATAAAAGAGGCATAGGATTCGGGCAAGCACGACCAAGGTCACTTACGAACATCAGGCAACCAGCTTTATTGGCCTGCTCGTAGACAAGTGCACCCTATGACGGTCCTGACGCAACTGCCTAGCTTCAATCGAGCAGCCGCCCACTTTAGCTGCAGCCAAGCAGCAACTGGACGGAGCTCTATGTACACGCCAGCGGTACAGTTGACGTACACAATACGTAGTGAAGTCTCTTCACTACACTACATCCCTCTTAATTTAGTAAGAACTCCTCGCTCCACTAAAGCCTCTAATCTCCTCCCATTATCGCACAAGATTAAAAGGTTATACCTTAAGAAACCTACATCTAGCCCGTGAACAATCGGACAACTACTAAAAAGGTTTACTATGTACATCATTGTTCTAAAATTGATAATAGTATCCGGTTCTTCTGTCTTCCAAGTTCCCGCCAGTTTTGCAGGTGACGACGAACCGTCCGGCTGCAGACTTGCCGAGTGCATGCTGACACGACCGCAGATTGCACACCGGCGACTGCTCCTCCAAATTGCCAACCGGCGCTGAGCAGGCTTCCCTTAGCAGCCAAACCGGCGGCAGAAGTCCACCTCCCATGGCGTGCTCAGCTCGCAACAGAGACCACGATCTCTGAAGAGTATGCGCCTCCGCCCGTCACATCCGACCCGGACATCCAAAGGGCTTCACACCAGTCGGGTTGCGATGGAAGGCAACCATCAGCACCGGCCGCGCCTCAGAAGACATCTGCAGAGGCGGGACGCGAACAGGCAGCCCAGGTCGGACCCTCGCACCCCGTGCTACGGTGGCCCATCGCCTGCAGCAACAGATCCCCGGGCCTGAAACAAAAACAATTCGAGCAGTATCGCAGTAGACACTCAGCATTTATAATCTAACCTCTTTTTAGGTCTCAATCGAGGCAATATTTCATCTTCTGGCTCCGAAGGTTCCGTTCTCCACCAAGTATTATCACCGGCACTCACCTCTGTTACCTCCAAACACCCTGCGTCGTTACCCCTTTCGTCACCTTCCTCCACCGGGGTAGAAGTTCGTACATCTGGGCGCGCTCTCTCTAATGGCGACCACCCCCCGAAACCTGAAAAATCGGAGGTGCCTTCTGCTGCAGCTCCGCTTTCACTCGCCTCTCCCCCACTCAAGACGAGAGGTCCGCGTTCTGCTTCCGGCACCTCCGTTCTCCCCATTCGCAACAGAGGGGGATCCGGGTACTGGCCGATGAACCCCGAAAAGTCGAGGCTCTCCTCACACGGCGGAAGATCCGGGTACTGCCCGATAAATTTCGAGAAGTCCCCGCTGGTGTCGTCGCCCGTCACCTCCCCCTGCTGCGCTGCCGGAAATGGTGGCAGCGGATGAATTGGGCGACCCAACCACTCATCCTCCACGGGAGCCACTTGGTCCTCTTGCATCTCTCCTGCTGCGCCAGCCCCGTCTTCCTTCGGCCCCACTTCTCGACGGGTCCTCTTGCGTGGCTGCCTCTGTGGCAGACCTTCTGCCTCGTTCTTCCTTTCGGGTTGCACTGGCTGGGCCTGACCCATGTCGTTTCCATGGTATTTCTTCAATTGCCTCACGTGCACCTTGAAAGGAGCTCTTCGCCGCTGCAGATCCCGTATCTTATAGGTGACCTGGTTCCTGTCAACCTCCAGCACCTCGTAGGGACCCTGGAACTGTGGGGCGAGTTTATGCCTCTCGTCCTCTCGTGCGTAAGGTACCCGCCGCAGGACCAGCTCTCCCACTGCGAACGGTCGGAACTTCGGTCCAGCGGGTCGCCACATCCGGGGTGGCCTTGGCAGATCTGGCACCGCAGCCTCCTTCACGAAGAATTCACTCGGGGCTCGACCGGTCTCACTGTGGGTAAGTCTATTGTACTGGGACATCACTCTTGCTATTTCCAGATCCCAGCTCCCAGGGTTACCAGCGCAGGCCGTGGCGAGTCTCTCCTTGATGGTCCGGTTGAGTCTCTCCACCGCTCCATTGGTATGCGGCGCATAGGCGATCGAGCGCTCATGCCGCACCCCGTACCTGTCCAACAATTGTCCGAACAACCTAGCTCGAAACTCGGGACCATTGTCGGACCGCAAAATTTTAGGGGTTCTAGGGCAACTAGCCAATATACCATACTCCAATGCACGCGCAACTCCCGGCGCAGCTTTTGAACGTATAGGTATTGCGTGTCCAAATTTGGACCATAAATCAATACCCACCAATAATCCAATATGTCCTCTGGGAGTACGCGGCAATTGCATCAAATCAACCGCATAAATATCATACGGCGCCGTGCACTTAGCACTCAACCCGTACAGCGGGTAATCTTTTGCACTTACTCCTTTATGCAACTGGCACGTCCGACATTCTCTTACCACTTCCCTGATAGTCTTGTATGGGCTGGGATGGAAGTAACACCGCCGGAATGCCTTGCTAACCTTAGCCTGCCCCGCATGTGCTACATGTTCATGAAACTGTGTAACTAAGCCCTTCAATTGACTGTCTGGAATGACTGGTAGGAACTTTTCCTCACCCCCTAGCTTATATTTGTAACATATGGCACCGCTATGTAACACTAAGCTATTAAAATGTCGTCGCAAATATCCTAACGCTGGGTCTTTTTCCTTCTTTTCCAGAGCCTCGCGCACCCTCACCAACCTCTGGTCCTGCAGTTGATGCGGCGCGAACATCTGTATTTCCTCTCCTAACCGAAGGTCAGCCAACTGGCAAGCACCCTCCTGGCTACCTTGCCCGTGAGGCGCTGCTACATTGACCCTTTCTGCTGGTATACCTGCTATGATAACATTAAAATGCACGCCTCCTTTGCATTCCAGTTTAACAGTTCCCTTCTCCCCCACAGGATTTGCAACAACCAACCCTCCTGGCTTGCGAACCACCTCCACTCTCAAGTCAAATAACTGCGCAAACGCCACGAGAGCCTCCCATGGAGGGAAAACATCCGGATTTTTCCAACTCGAAATCATCCTACGATCCGCGGCCTTACCAGTCCTACCGAATGCTTTGGGTTCCTGCAATAATCTGTCTATCGCCTGCTCTCGGAGCGTCAACGCGTCTCCCAGACCCGAGGCTCGGCTCAACGCCACAAACAAAGAATTTGGGCCCCCCTCTACTTCGGCTACCTGGTACTCCCCACATTCTGGCTCAGGAGCATTCTCGTCTCCCTCTGGAACTGACCAAGGAAAATTCACCCGGGACAGACAGTCAGCAACTACATTAGTTTTCCCGGGCACATACTCGATGCTATACTGACCAATAGCCAAGTCAGCCAACGTCCTCATCAGTCGGTCGTCGGTACGCTTCATATTGTGAAGATATATCAGAGGCTGATGGTCCGTTCGGATCACATATTTCTTACCACTCAAGTAAATTCTAAAGTGATTTACTGCAAACCTGATTGCCGCTAGCTCTTTGTCCGTTGCGCTGTATCTCATTTGGGCCTTATTAAAACTGACCCCGGCATAACCGATCACTCTTTCTTGACCGCTTTGCACCTGAGACAGCACCGCGCCAGCTCCCCATCCGCTAGCGTCAGTCGTCAACACGAATGGCTGTCCCGTCACAAAGTCTGGGTATGCTAGAATTGGGGCGGTCACCAATACGGTTTTCGCGTCCTCAAATGCTTGCTGGCACTCGGCAGTCCATTCCCATTTCCCCGTGGCTGTCGCCAGGTATAAGGGGTGCAGCAAATTAGCGGAGTCTTTTATAAAACTCTTATAATAATTCACCATACCCAGGAAGGATCTTAACTGCCGCACCGTTCGTGGCACTGGAAACTCTTGGATCGCCCCTATATTCTTTTCTAGCGGACTCACACCAAGTCTACCGACGGAGTGACCCAAGTAATCGACCTGCTCTTGAAACAAACAACATTTTTCCAAGTTCAGCTTGAGCCCGTGAACCCGAAGCCGGCCGAACACTCTCTCCAGCGCCTGGACATGTTCAGCAAACGTCCCACTGGCGACCAAGATATCGTCAAGGTAAGCCTGCACAGAGTCACTCGGTAGCCCCTTAATTACTAAACTTATTAGCCGTGAGAACGTAGCCGGCCCGTTGCATACTCCAAACGGAAGCCTAGTGAATTGATACAGTTCCGTACCAGTAGAGAAAGCAGTCAGTTCTCGCGAAGATTCAGTCAGAGGCACCTGATAATATCCCGACTTCAAGTCAAGCGTAGAAAAATAATAATTTCCCGAAAGTTTGTTTATCGTATCTCCTATATGAGGCAGCGGAAAACAGTCTGGTTTTGTCAAGCTGTTTAACATTCTAAAGTCCACACAAAGTCTTAGTTTTCCGTTCTTCTTCCTAACTGGCACTAACGGAGACGACCATGGTGACTTAGATGGCTCAATAATACCTTTTTCCGCTAATAGTTTTACCTCTAGGTCGATTTCCTCTTTCATGGGCCCCGGGTAACGTCTATTTCTTTGTTTTACAGGCGCTGCACCCTGAACATCTATATGGTGCCGCACTGTCTCGGTACACCCCACGTCTGCCTCATCTGTCGCAAAAACGTCTTTATGCGCAGTCATCAGTTCAGCAACTATCGTCCTTTGTTCTGCAGTCAGATCCGTATCGTCCAAGCTAAGGTCACCCGGCACCTCGTCCATCTCTTCATCCTGCTCTACTTCTTCCCGACACAAAGCCACCAAAGTACCTAGTCTTGTGTGCTTGGCTAACCTCACATCACTGTCAAATGGGTTCATTACTTCTACTCGAATATGTTCATCGTCTACGACATTTACTGATGAAGCTACCATCAATGGACGAGTCCCATTATCGACTGGCTCTAAATACCCTTCAAATTTATTAGGTGCCCTCTTCACTTGAGCGGACAAACGCAACATCTGCCTAGAAGGTACAGTCACTTCCGCCGCACTGAAAACTGGAAATTCCGCTCTGCGCGAAGTCATCACCTTCAACCGGGCTATTCTTGTACGATCTTGACTACTTCCTTTCTCCAAAGTCCTATCTGATGCATTCAACGTAAGTTTGAAGCTATCAAGAAATTCCAAGCCCAAGACACAACTGAATGACTGTACCGGCTTAGTCATCACCAAAAACCTATGCCTTGGGAACTTAGTTCTGCCAATCGTTACTGCCAAGTATATCTCACCTTCTATTCGAATCTCGTTTCCTGAAATTCCTACAACATTATCAACGGCGGAAGCGCGAAGTTTTCCCTGAACACCCGGAATTCTATGGAGCAGCTCTTCTGCAATTAACGAGATCGATGCGCCTGTGTCTAACAGGCCATCGACCTGTAACTGCCCAACCTCAACAACCACCGAGTACGACACCGCTACCTCACGCTTCTGCCGTACCATCTCAATATTTTGGGGACTATCATGACACTGCTCCGGCTGTGCCCCTTCCAAACCGGAGTCACCTAGTTTCCCGACTGTCGACCTGGTTTATGCGCACACTGAAAACTGCGATGTGTGATTTCTCCACACCAAACACAAGCTGCGCATTTCTCCAAAAATCCCTGACAGTCCTTCATCAAATGCCCCTTCTTGCCACAATACGCACATTTCAACCCGCGTTCTAAACTAACAACTTCCCCGAATCTGTCTCTATGTGCTACCTGCTGTGTACAGTCCCGCACAAAATGTCCCTCCTGTCCACAACGAAAACAACGCATTGATCTCGCCGGCCCGCGTTCCCGGCGCTCAATGCTATCATTATTTGTTTCTGGCGCGTATGGCGTTGCTAAGTAAATTTGTTCCGCTCGAGTATTATTCCCCATTCTTTCCTCGGTAGCTGTCATATCGGCCTCCAAACTGGCTGCTAGTCGAGCCACTGCACTGAGTGCAATGGACTCCTGCTGGCCAACGAATAACTTAAGCCGACGTACCAGCTCCGGTGCTAGGGAACTAATAAATTTATTTCGAGCCAAGAGTTCTTTGCCCTCTTTTCCTACACTATCCACTTTTGCTACTAGCCTTTCAAGCCTAATACTATAGCAAGTCAGTGATTCACCCCTATTTCTTTCTGCCCTTGTTACATCTTTCTGCCCATTCTACCCAATCTTGTTCACATCGGCTCCAAGATGGCGACCACCATGGGCGCCGCCATCTTGGAGCCAATGTAAACGAGATTGCGGTCGTCATCCTAATGGGTGGGTTAGAAGCTTTATTTATAATTTTCACTAGAAGAACTGTGGCTCCCCCTCACGACCCATCCTCTTTACGTTTGTAATACTGGATTAGCTTCCTTTATTAATTAAACTGCGCTTGGTGCGCTCGCTTTGTCACGATACAATGCCGGTTAAGCACGTAACGTAGGAGGAGTTGCAACCTCCGTAAAATAAATAAAATGCACACCTTTCTGCTCGCCAGCTACCCACATAATTAGTCATGGAGAGTAATGGTCATCAAAGATTAGCACCTTTATTTTTCAACTGCACACATTGAGATGACACAGGGAAATATATATATCACAACACTCATATTCGCACCAGAGCCCTCAGGCAAGATGCTAATGATTTGCGACATGGCACTTTAAAAATTTAGACACACGAAATGAATATTCTAGTCAGTTCACACATAAATGCATGGTTACGTCAAACATGGGTTAGAACCTCGGCTATTAAACACCACGGGCTGCCTAATTCATATTACACACTGCGCGCCAAATGGATTTGCACTGTGCAGCGTGCTTGCGTTGTTGCCAACCTCGGCTATCAAGCATCCCGTGCTGCCTAATTCATATCACACACTGCGCGCCAAAATGGATTTGCACTGTGCAGCGTGCTTGCGTTGTTGCCAACCTCGGCTATCAAGCATCCTTGGGAAAATTTTTACTGCTGCATATCGGGCCGACGTGGAAACGCTGCGAGGTTAAAGAACGCCCAGCAGCAGCCCTGCACCACGGTTGTGTGGAGCCACCGGCCGCGGCACTACGCCTGCCGCGTTGGCCAGTTTCCCAACCTCCCCTGCGAACAATGTGCATCATGATTATATAGCTCTATTTGAGTCTTTATTCCCTGCAGTATGCCTACTTCACATTGTATTAATTGAACTAATGCTTTACTCCCCTTTAATTCTCACAATCAATCATAATTTATTTCCCTCTGAAATCAATCCGGATGAGTATTTTTGCCCCGCTTCACAAAACAAATCACTAAGTACTTTGTTACATAAAAACATAAAGCCTGCACTTCAATAATAAATGCCGTCTCAACACAATTCCCCGTTGAAAAATTATCATTTTACCCTCATACAAAAAGTCAAACTCAAGGCATCCTGTTTGAGATAATAAATGTAATCAACAATGCAAATGACTATACTTGGCAAAATCACTGCGTCCAGAAGTTAGACGTACTACGTTTCGATGACTCCACATGAACTATCACTAAATTAAACCACGTATTCTCACCTTCCCTCTGGCCGTCAGAAAGCCTACATCTTGTCACCGCACCGGTCAAATAGGCCGGTCCCCGCGCTTGCTCTGCTTAAATACCCCCGCCGCACAAAGGACGCTCATTGTAGCTGGTGCGGGCTACCCGCTCAAATTGTTAGTGACGTGGCATCGCGCGATTGGTGCTTCTAACGCGTCACCTCTGACGTGTCCCCTGCGTCAAGCTGAACGTGACGTATCCTCTCGTGATAGGCTAACCCTCAGCGTCACCTCACCCCTTCGAAGTTCCCCTTCGCATCTGCGGCGCTGGCTCCCACGCTTCGGCTTAACGGTCTACATTCCTCAGCGTCACGGGATTTAGCCCAAAAATAAAATGTGCCATGAACATATCACCTAATGTTTTACGTGATTTTTTTTTTTTTTTTTTTAAATGTGTATGCCTAATATAACTTTATCACGACACTTCCTTTGGCACTCGAAGGCCAACTTCAAAGTTGGATAATTCAAAAATAATGCATCAGCGAGCAGAACGTCATTCATGTAAAACGTTTTTACATGCGTTCCTCTAGTGATTCATCGCAATGGAATTATTAGTTTCCATGATTTCATTAAACCCGACATTGACCATTTCTGTCTTTGATGACAAATGCGATCAAATAAACAGTTACTAATCAATTTTTGAATTTTTGTTGCTTGAATCATGGTAATAAGATCAAAATAAACTACTTTTCTTCTATACACTTATTGCGACAGATGAGTATTTTATGAGTTAGAACGGTATGTTTTGTTTTTTGCGCAATTGAGCTGTTAGAATAGGTTTGACGGTTTGAATCAGGGTTGCGGAGTCGGAGGAATAAATTTGCGACTCCGACTCCGACTCCGACTCCACCTTTCCAGAATTGGGCGACTCCAACTCCGACTCCGACTCCACCTTTTCAGAATTTGGCGACTCCGACTCCGACTCCACCTTTTCAGGATTTGGCGACTCCGACTCCGACTCCGACTCCATTTTTCCAGAATTTGGCGACTCCAACACCGACTCCGCCTATTCACAATTTTGTGACTCCCAACTTCACCTATTCATAATATATAAGATGAATATTTTATTTCTTAACTAGTGTACACGGACCGTCAAAAATGACAAGATTCAATACCTTTCTTCAACAAATTTTCGTTTGAGTGGAGTTTCCATGCTTTCAGCTTTTTCCAAAGGTAACTTAATTTTCTAATAAGAGTAATAAACACTCAGAAACAGTATTTTTGAGCCGCAAGAGAAGTACTTATAGCCATTCATGTCGTATCCAAGATACAGAAATTCAGCATTACTGAAAGCAACTGCGAACTTGTGTATGTACATATATTGTAATAAGCAATACAGTACATTGTAATACAGTATATTGTAATATACAATACAGCATATTGCAATATACAATACCCCGCCGAACTCGGTATTCACGATACAAACTCGAGTATATAAGGCTCTGGATCGCTCTAATTGTTTTGAAAGTGACTTGTTATAGAGCACTTGCGCAACGAAAATGAGTGTATTAATTGACCGTGAACTGAAACTAAGATCGCCTGTGCTAATTTCTTCCTATCAATTTTTCTCAACAGCGTGACACAAAACGTATAAATAAACACACGACAGTCATTCTTAGTAGTAAACGGTTGCAGGTATTGAAACCTGTGCATTTGATCATTATATTCTTTATTAGCGAACGACTTTGAAATTGGCTACAGATTGTTAATAATCAAGATACTAGTGTACGTGTTTGGTCAAAAATGGCGGGATTCAATGGTATCGTTTTAAAAAAATCTCAAGATAAAAATGGCAAACAAATATATCCATTCTAATAGTACCCGCGATTAAAATACAGTATTTTCGTACTTGTGCATTGGTAAAACTCGTATCACAGATACGTCATTAAGCATCTTTAAAAACGTCACAGACGCACACAACAACCAAGCAAGCAACAACTGGGCATTATAATTTAAATTATTGTTCGCAAGAAGTTTTTCAAAAATTTACCACACCTTTTAAGCATTTAAATGTCTTTTAAATTAAAATGCGATAAGCCGCATTTTCTTGACAGTAGATTCGATTTTTAAGCAATGTTTTTACTTATAAACATAAGTGAGCAGATGCCAGGTTTTTCATAATATTTCAATGGTATTTATGATACTGTCCAAGCAAGCAGATTCCCATTGTAATGACATAAGGGAAATTATGCACGAGAACATATACTTATTTATAAATTGACGGACACCTGGTTTTTTGTTATACCGGGTGTCCCATAAAAATGTCCCCGATTTTTAATTAACTATATCTCAGCTTTAAATTAACATATTTGAATTGTCTTTTTTCACAACGTAGTAAATTTTGTTTCCTTTTCGATTAATTTAAGTTTTTGAAAATCGGTTGAATAACCACTTTACAATGTTCAATTTACTAAAAGGGGTAGAAAAAATAATTGTTCAAAGGAAAATTTTTTAAAACAATATTGATGTTCTTCCTTATTTTGTACTCTCCATAAAACTAAACAAACAAAAATTTTAAAGAGAAACAAATCACAACCTTAAATAACGTTTAAATATATAAAGTAATTTAGTATCCTTCGACATACCCTCCATTTCTCTCAAGGCAAGTATTACTTATAGCCACCATTGAACGAAGAGTTTTACCCATTATTCCACCGTTTTCTTTCAGTTCTTGAAACACTATTATTGAGAACACTTGAAACTTGAAACCTCTCAGAGGTCTTAAATACTTGGTGGTATGTAGGATACATCGTTATGAAATTATTCTTAACAGTAGGTATTGAGAAATGGAGAAGAACACCAGTGTTGTTTTTAAAACTTTCCCTTTGAACAATTTTTCTACCCCTTTCAGTAAATCGGTCATCGTAAAGCGGTTATTCAACTGATTTTCAAAAACTCAAATTATTTGAAAAGGAAACAAAATTTACTAATTTGTAAATGAGAGACAATTAAAATATGTTGATTTAAAGCGGAGATATAATCAATTAAAAAGTCCGGGACATTTTTTCGGGACATCCAGTATAGTATTGATTGTTCTTATACAATGAACGGTCAAGTGTCTCCTTTAAACAAATAAATAAATAGGTTTAGCTATTTCGTGAGCATAATCTCTCCTATGTTGATACAATGGAGTTTTAGGATTTAAAACTTAAAGGCGACTGTTGGAACATTTATTTCAAAAACAGAAGAACTTCAAGGGAACGACAGCAAGTCGTTTCCCGAGATGCGCAAATAAAAACCGTATCCAAGTTAGGCGTATCTTGAGGATTCCAACAGTACGCACAGCAGCGTCCTCTGTAATATTTTTATTATTAAATTCCTTTAAAATGGAGACCGAAAATCTTCTTTAACGTAAGGTTAGTTTTTAAAACGGAACTTGCTAAAAATAGAAGACATCCAATGGACGCGACCGGTCATCAGCACGGTACTCCGGTAGGAAATTTTAGAGGCGTTCTGAGTAGAGAGATACAGAGTTTTAAGATGTCTGGTCGCCCACTAGCTGAATATCGTATCTTATTGCAAGATTGCATGTAGCACTAAGATTTTAACAATTAATTGACAATTAATTACCTTGAATAATAAATGCCTGTTCAAGAGGCTGCAAGAGCCGGGTCGTGGAGTTCAAGTCGCAGAAAGAGACTGCTTATTACGCAAGAGAAATCAGTTAGAGGTACCAGACCCACTTTTATTAAAAGGACGACATGCTGCCCATGCAGAGCAAGTTCAAAGATAATTTAATGAGTGAATGCCAAAGCGTCACAAGTAATGTTAATTAGAACTATTTAAGGTTAATGCAGGTCTGCTAGAAGCGCAAACATGCTTAATTATAGAAAGTTAAATTTAAACACAAAAAGCGAAAGGAAGAGATGCAGCTGCAAAACAAAAAACAAAGAACAAAAAGATCTAATTTCAAAAGTTTCAAATTCTTGTCCGTGAACTAAGAGAGGCCAACTGAAGAATACTTTTTCTTCCACAAAGCCGCCATCAGAAATACGGAAGATATTCAACAGGAAATTTCATTGAACAAATAAAATTGGCTGTCCGTCTTTGTTGGTTGGTCTGTCTCCCTTTCACGCTCTTAAAGATGCTTAATGACTGTCTCTGTGATGCGAGTTTCACCAGTGCACAAGTACTAGAATATTTTCATCGCGGGTACCCTTAGGATGGAAATATTTCTTTATGATCCACATCTAGAAGATTTCTATACAGACAATATCGAATCCCGTCATTTATGACGAGTCGTGTCCACAATTATGTATACTGAGTGTTTCAGAACACGAGTTACAAAATTGCACATCAAGTAGAAAATGACCAACTAAACACTTTAGGCCCTACGAAATTTTCCCCCAAAAATCGGGGTTGGGAGGTATTAGCTGTTTATTGTTTTTAAGGATGAAATTTAATGGCACAATTACTCGCGATATTTATTCTTAATTTACTTTACACTAAATGTTCAAAATGTGTTCCACCTACATCTATGCACTTTTCGAATGTTAGCCTTAACGGCTGCCGGATATTAGGAAACACGTCTGGCATTAAGGTATCTCACCTGCAGCCACTGCAATTCTGTCCACAAGATCTTCCTCAGACTCAATGGGTGTAGCATAGACAAAGCTCTTCACGTGTCCCCAAAAATTGAAATCGAGTGGAGTCATATGTCAGGAGATCTAGGAGGTCATGCAACTAGAACATTTCGCCCGAACAACGTAAATTCAAAATAAATATTGCGAGTAATTTAGTCATCAAATTTCATCCTTTAAAACAATAAACGGCTAATATCTCAATGTCTCTTTCTTCGGAAAATTTAATAGTAGAAAAAGGTTTTATTTGGATATCTTCTACTTGGTGTGCAATTTTTTGCCTCTTATTCTGAATCTGAAACACCCTGTATATTACTGACAAGTGTTTTCTGAGTAGGTAATGTAGGCAAAGTCTACAATGAAAAGCATAGATATGTATCAACAGTTTTTTATAACAAAGTATGCACTAATTCAGTGAAATTATAATAGTTAATTCAATGACTATGCTTCAAATCCTCAAAATTATGATATACGTGTAGATAAGGTAGGCCAGATTTGCAGACTGCTTTTTCTTCTCTGTTTCTACACTATGCAGGGTAACAATGCAGAAAAAGTGTCATATTATTGCTCAACTCTATGTTACATTTCCGCTATAATAGGCAAAAGTTGTTCTGCTTTCGTCGCAGGGGCCTGATGTTTTCGGAACGTTTTTTTACGAATAAAAGTCACTTCTAGTTTTTTTGCGTCTAATATGATACTATGTCTTATTTTCGTCTAACTTTTTACTTTGTATTTGACACTTTGTTATTGTAATAAACACCCGCCTTCTTCTCATTTCGTGTTTTTTAGAGAAATTTGAAACGTTTCCAGCAAGAGAATTTGTACTATCGCATAAATGCAACAACCACTGCGGCTGAGATAGTGCATTGTTTTCAGTTACAATATGTGTGTGACTGTAAGTGAAGTTGTTGCTACTGTGTGTAATTATTTTCATTGCAGCTCGTTTACATTGTATTTTAATTTTTTCAAGTGTCTCAATGCCGATATTGATTACCTTACATTTCCAAATCTTCCTTAACAAGAAGTGATTAATTATATAACGCTACAAAACGAATACTATTTCAATTTTTAAAATTTTATCAACATAATTAATAAAATTCTCCATTGCAGCGTATGCTTACTTAGAAACTGGGAAGTGATACGAAGATAAAAATTAAACATGATGATGATATAGTGAAGTACAACATGACTCTGAAAGAACCAAATAACATTCAAAGAATAACTTTAGATATGAGCAGAAATTTTCATTTTTAATACATGTTAACTTGACCTAAAGACAAGGAAGCCAAATTAATTTTGATAACATAACCTGAAAACTAGAAGTCTTTGTGTACGAGACCATAGCTTCAGGTTTTGGCAAAGACTACTCATTGGCAATGAATCATAACCTAAAGACTAGAAATATTCATGATCACAACATAACTTTAAGTTTCTGCAAAGACTAGTCATTATCAATCAATGCATCATTAAGAGCGTACAGAGTTACCACTCTTTATGTAAGTACAATGTTTTGCATCAGATGAAATGTTCTACAAGTAACTTGCACACATTTACTACTATTTTCCAGTTCTTATGTATTAATTGAAGGAGAAATGAACAAAACAAAAATATACAGAATGAGTTTGCGATGATTTCAATTACTAATTCCTGCTTTTAACTATAAAATATACATTCATGCTGAGTACAAAAATTATATTTCGCACTCGTAGGTTTCTCACATATATCTGTGCAAACCCTCAATGACTAGGTAACATGACGGTATTAGGTGATAGGTATAAATACGCTGTTTCAAACTTAGAACAAAATAATCAACAAAAACATTGCGTATTTTTTAGATTTTTCAGCAAAGTATTCTAACTCTGTTATGTTTACTTTTGGTTTTAAACAGTTATATATAATTTTTTGCAAAACTTAGAATCGAAGACACCAAAAAATAGCGACTCCAACCACGACTCTACCACATCCGAATGAACGACTCCGACTCCGACTCCACCACATTCGGAAAAGCGACTCCGACTCCGACTCCATCACACTTCAGAGTAGCGACTCCGACTCCACCACACTTCAGAGAAGCGACTCCGACTCCGACTCCACCCTAAAACATCCGACTCCCGACTCCGACTCCGACTCCGCAACCCTGGTTTGAATACTTTGTAATTCATTATTAGCTCACTCTGCGGAGCCTGAACTCACTTCTAGGATCTTTTAGCTAATAACACATTAGAAATTATCACCCAAAAATAACGCGTTATAGCGGTATGTTAACTTTAGTTTTAGATGGCGGAAATGCGCTCTATCATTCGAGCGTGCGGAAGGGAGAGTCCATTGTAGTGTTTCCATACGATGCGCTTGATGAATTTCTTTCCGCTTCAATCACTAGAGTTGCGGTAACTCATTTACCGCTATAACTCGTAAAATGCTCATTTCCGACGGAAAGTGCATAGAAGAAAACTTGTTTATTTCCATCTAATTAACTATGTTTAGGCATCAAAAACTGGAAAATTGATTACTAGCAAATGCTCAAAATTTACTGAAATGCTCAGACCAAATGGTGTAGGGGTGTAACGACCACGAGCCTGATAACGTTTAGTTACTGGAAACCGACCTGTCAGGATGCCGGCCAGACAGGGAATAGCTACTCAGGCTTAAATAGCTAAGGCCAGATACGAGGTCAAAGTACGGCACGGACAAATACTAAGAGCGTTTATTTACAAGGGAACTAGGATAGTTTAACAGAACGGAATCGGGGCGTGTCTTGCGGTAGCCGCCTCTCTCACACGAGATCGTAATTCTACCGCTGACTTAACACCCCGGCAGAACACCCTAAGTTCCAACAGATAAAAGAGGCATAGGATTCGGGCAAGCACGACCAAGGTCACTTACGAACATCAGGCAACCAGCTTTATTGGCCTGCTCGTAGACAAGTGCACCCTATGACGGTCCTGACGCAACTGACTCGCTTCAATCGAGCAGCCGCCCACTTTAGCTGCAGCCAAGCAGCAACTGGACGGAGCTCTATGTACACGCCAGCGGTACAGTTGACGTACACAATACGTAGTGAAGTCTCTTCACTACACTACATCCCTCTTAATTTAGTAAGAACTCCTCGCTCCACTAAAGCCTCTAATCTCCTCCAATTATCGCACAAGATTAAAAGGTTATACCTTAAGAAACCTACATCTAGCCCGTGAACAATCGGACAACTACTAAAAAGGTTTACTATGTACATCATTGTTCTAAAATTGATAATAGTATCCGGTTCTTCTGTCTTCCAAGTTCCCGCCAGTTTTGCAGGTGACGACGAACCGTCCGGCTGCAGACTTGCCGAGTGCATGCTGACACGACCGCAGATTGCACACCGGCGACTGCTCCTCCATATTGCCAACCGGCGCTGAGCAGGCTTCCCTTAGCAGCCAAACCGGCGGCAGAAGTCCACCTCCCATGACGTGCTCAGCTCGCAACAGAGACCACGATCTCTGAAGAGTATGCGCCTCCGCCCGTCGCATCCGACCCGGACATCCAAAGGGCTTCACACCAGTCGGGTTGCGATGGAAGGCAACCATCAGCACCGGCCGCGCCTCAGAAGACATCTGCAGAGGCGGGACGCGAACAGGCAGCCCAGGTCGGACCCTCGCACCCCGTGCTACGGTGGCCCATCGCCTGCAGCAACAGATCCCCGGGCCTGAAACAAAACAATTCGAGCAGTATCGAAGTAGACACTCAGCATTTATAATCTAACCTCTTTTTAGGTCTCAATCGAGGCAATATTTCATCTTCTGGCTCCGAAGGTTCCGTTCTCCGCCAAGTATTATCACCGGCACTCACCTCTGTTACCTCCAAACACCCTGCGTCGTTACCCCTTTCGTCACCTTCCTCCACCGGGGTAGAAGTTCGTACATCTGGGCGCGCTCTCTCTAATGGCGACCACCCCCCGAAACCTGAAAAATCGGAGGTGCCTTCTGCTGCAGCTCCGCTTTCACTCACCTCTCCCCCACTCAAGACGAGAGGTCCGCGTTCTGCTTCCGGCACCTCCGTTCTCCCCATTCGCAACAGAGGGGGATCCGGGTACTGGCCGATGAACCCCGAAAAGTCCAGGCTCTCCTCGCACGGCGGAAGATCCGGGTATTGTCCGAGAAATTTCGAGAAGTCCCCGCTGGTGTCGTCGCCCGTCACCTCCCCCTGCTGCGCTGCCGGAAATGGTGGCAGCGGATGAATTGGGCGACCCAACCACTCATCCTCCACGGGAGCCACTTGGTCCTCTTGCATCTCTCCTGCTGCGCCAGCCCCGTCTTCCTTCGGCCCCACTTCTCGACGGGTCCTCTTGCGTGGCTGCCTCTGTGGCAGACCTTCTGCCTCGTTCTTCCTTTCGGGTTGCACTGGCTGTGCCTGACCCATGTCGTTTCCATGGTATTTCTTCAATTGCCTCACGTGCACCTTGAAGGGAGCTCTTCGCCGCTGCAGATCCCGTATCTTATAGGTGACCTGGTTCCTGTCAACCTCCAGCACCTCGTAGGGACCCTGGAACTGTGGGGCGAGTTTATGCCTCTCGTCCTCTCGTGCGTAAGGTACCCGCCGCAGGACCAGCTCTCCCACTGCGAACGGTCGGAACTTCGGTCCAGCGGGTCGCCACATCCGGGGTGGCCTTGGCAGATCTGGCACCGCAGCCTCCTTCACGAAGAATTCACTCGGGGCTCGACCGGTCTCACTGTGGGTAAGTCTATTGTACTGGGACATCACTCTTGCTATTTCCAGATCCCAGCTCCCAGGGTTACCAGCGCAGGCCGTGGCGAGTCTCTCCTTGATGGTCCGGTTGAGTCTCTCCACCGCTCCATTGGTATGCGGCGCATAGGCGATCGAGCGCTCATGCCGCATCCCGTACCTGTCCAACAATTGTCCGAACAACCTAGCTCGAAACTCGGGACCATTGTCGGACCGCAAAATTTTAGGGGTTCTAGGGCAACTAGCCAATATACCATACTCCAATGCACGCGCAACTCCCGGCGCAGCTTTTGAACGTATAGGTATTGCGTGTCCAAATTTGGACCATAAATCAATACCCACCAATAATCCAATATGTCCTCTGGGAGTACGCGGCAATTGCATCAAATCAACCGCATAAATATCATACGGCGCCGTGCACTTAGCACTCAACCCGTACAGCGGGTAATCTTTTGCACTTACTCCTTTATGCAACTGGCACGTCCGACATTCTCTTACCACTTCCCTGATAGTCTTGTATGGGCTGGGATGGAAGTAACACCGCCGGAATGCCTTGCTAACCTTAGCCTGCCCCGCATGTGCTACATGTTCATGAAACTGTGTAACTAAGCCCTTCAATTGACTGTCTGGAATGACTGGTAGGAACTTTTCCTCACCCCCTAGCTTATATTTGTAACATATGGCACCGCTATGTAACACTAAGCTATTAAAATGTCGTCGCAAATATCCTAATGCTGGGTCTTTTTCCTTCTTTTCCAGAGCCTCGCGCACCCTCACCAACCTCTGGTCCTGCAGTTGATGCGGCGCGAACATCTGTATTTCCTCTCCTAACCGAAGGTCAGCCAACTGGCAAGCACCCTCCTGGCTACCTTGCCCGTGAGGCGCTGCTACATTGACCCTTTCTGCTGGTATACCTGCTATGATAACATTAAAATGCACGCCTCCTTTGCATTCCAGTTTAACAGTTCCCTTCTCCCCCACAGGATTTGCAACAACCAACCCTCCCGGCTTGCAAACTACCTCCACTCTCAAGTCAAATAACTGTGCAAACGCCACGAGAGCCTCCCATGGAGGGAAAACATCCGGATTTTTCCAACTCGAAATCAACCTACGATCCGCGGCCTTATCAGTCCTACCGAATGCTTTGGGTTCCTGCAATAATTTGTCTATCGCCTGCTCTCGGAGCGTCAACGCGTCTCCCAGACCCGAGGCTCGGCTCAACGCCACAAACAAAGAATTTGGGCCCCCCTCCACTTCGGCTACCTGGTACTCCCCACATTCTGGCTCGGGAGCATTCTCGTCTCCCTCTGGAACTGACCAAGGAAAATTCACACGGGACAGACAGTCAGCAACTACATTAGTTTTCCCGGGCACATACTCGATGCTATACTGGCCAATAGCCAAGTCAGCCAACGTCCTCATCAGCCGGTCGTCGGTACGTTTCATATTGTGAAGATATATCAAAGGCTGATGGTCCGTTCGGATCACATATTTCCTACCACTCAAGTAAATTCTAAAGTGATTTACTGCAAACCTGATTGCCGCTAGCTCTTTGTCAGTTGCGCTGTATCTCATTTGGGCCTTATTAAAACTGACCCCGGCATAACCGATCACTCTTTCTTGACCGCTTTGCACCTGAGACAGCACCGCGCCAGCTCCCCATCCGCTAGCGTCAGTCGTCAACACGAATGGCTGTCCCGTCACAAAGTCTGGGTATGCTAGAATTGGGGCGGTCACCAATACGGTTTTCGCGTCCTCAAATGCTTGCTGGCACTCGGCAGTCCATTCCCATTTCCCCGTGGCTGTCGCCAGGTATAAGGGGTGCAGCAAATTAGCGGAGTCTTTTATAAAACTCTTATAATAATTCACCATACCCAGGAAGGATCTTAACTGCCGCACCGTTCGTGGCACTGGAAACTCTTGGATCGCCCCTATATTCTTTTCTAGCGGACTCACACCAAGTCTACCGACGGAGTGACCCAAGTAATCGACCTGCTCTTGAAACAAACAACATTTTCCCAAGTTCAGCTTGAGCCCGTGAACCCGAAGCCGGCCGAACACTCTCTCCAGCGCCTGGACATGTTCAGCAAACGTCCCACTGGCGACCAAGATATCGTCAAGGTAAGCCTGCACAGAGTCACTCGGTAGCCCCTTAATTACTAAACTTATTAGCCGTGAGAACGTAGCCGGCCCGTTGCATACTCCAAACGGAAGCCTAGTGAATTGATACAGTTCCGTACCAGTAGAGAAAGCAGTCAGTTCTCGCGAAGATTCAGTCAGAGGCACCTGATAATATCCCGACTTCAAATCAAGCGTAGAAAAATAATAATTTCCCGAAAGTTTGTTTATCGTATCTCCTATATGAGGCAGCGGAAAACAGTCTGGTTTTGTCAAGCTGTTTAACATTCTAAAGTCCACACAAAGTCTTAGTTTTCCGTTCTTCTTCCTAACTGGCACTAACGGAGACGACCATGGTGACTTAGATGGCTCAATAATACCTTTTTCCGCTAATAGTTTTACCTCTAGGTCGATTTCCTCTTTCATGGGCCCCGGGTAACGTCTATTTCTTTGTTTTACAGGCGCTGCACCCTGAACATCTATATGGTGCCGCACTGTCTCGGTACACCCCACGTCTGCCTCATCTGTCGCAAAAACGTCTTTATGCGCAGTCATCAGTTCAGCAACTATCGTCCTTTGTTCTGCAGTCAGATCCGTATCGTCCAAGCTAAGGTCACCCGGCACCTCGTCCATCTCTTCATCCTGCTCTACTTCTTCCCGACACAAAGCCACCAAAGTACCTAGTCTTGTGTGCTTGGCTAACCTCACATCACTGTCAAATGGGTTCATTACTTCTACTCGAATATGTTCATCGTCTACGACATTTACTGATGAAGCTACCATCAATGGACGAGTCCCATTATCGACTGGCTCTAAATACCCTTCAAATTTATTTGGTGCCCTCTTCACTTGAGCGGACAAACGCAACATCTGCCTAGAAGGTACAGTCACTTCCGCCGCACTGAAAACTGGAAATTCCGCTCTGCGCGAAGTCATCACCTTCAACCGGGCTATTCTTGTACGATCTTGACTACTTCCTTTCTCCAAAGTCCTATCTGATGCATTCAACGTAAGTTTGAAGCTATCAAGAAATTCCAAGCCCAAGACACAACTGAATGACTGTACCGGCTTAGTCATCACCAAAAACCTATGCCTTGGGAACTTAGTTCTGCCAATCGTTACTGCCAAGTATATCTCACCTTCTATTCGAATCTCGTTTCCTGAAATTCCTACAACATTATCAACGGCGGAAGCGCGAAGTTTTCCCTGAACACCCGGAATTCTATGGAGCAGCTCTTCTGTAATTAACGAGATCGATGCGCCTGTGTCTAACAGGCCATCGACCTGTAACTGCCCAACCTCAACAACCACCGAGTACGACACCGCTACCTCACGCTTCTGCCGTACCATCTCAATATTTTGGGGACTATCATGACACTGCTCCGGCTGTGCCCCTTCCAAACCGGAGTCACCTAGTTTCCCGACTGTCGACCTGGTTTATGCGCACACTGAAAACTGCGATGTGTGATTTCTCCACACCAAACACAAGCTGCGCATTTCTCCAAAAATCCCTGACAGTCCTTCATCAAATGCCCCTTCTTGCCACAATACGCACATTTCAACCCGCGTTCTGAACTAACAACTTCCCCGAATCTGTCTCTATGTGCTACCTGCTGTGTACAGTCCCGCACAAAATGTCCCTCCTGTCCACAACGAAAACAACGCATTGATCTCGCCGGCCCGCGTTCCCGGCGCTCAATGTTATCATTATTTGTTTCTGGCGCGTATGGCGTTGCTAAGTAAATTTGTTCCGCTCGAGTATTATTCCCCATTCTTTCCTCGGTAGCTGTCATATCGGCCTCCAAACTGGCTGCTAGTCGAGCCACTGCACTGAGTGCAATGGACTCCTGCTGGCCAACGAATAACTTAAGCCGACGTACCAGCTCCGGTGCTAGGGAACTAATAAATTTATTTCGAGCCAAGAGTTCTTTGCCCTCTTTTCCTACACTATCCACTTTTGCTACTAGCCTTTCAAGCCTAATACTATAGCAAGTCAGTGATTCGTCCCTATTTCTTTCTGCCCGCAAGAATTCTGTGTACCCATCATCACTTAATTTTTCGTGAAGCTCTAGTTCTTGAATCAACCTATTTTTTACTTCCCCATAGTCAGCTCCCGTTCCGTATGCTTGCACTATATTCTTGGCTTCCCCCTCAAGAAATTCTGGCAATTCCTGAACCCAAGCCGACTTGTTTTCCTGGTACTTAGAACTTACATAATACTCAAATTTAGTCAAGAAAACTGAAACCTGACCGTCGCTAGACTTGCCTGAAAACTTCCCCGGTGGGGGCAACTTGTCTGAACGTAAGCCCTTGATTGCTTCTGTGAGACTAAGCATTACGTTAGCTAACTCCGCTCCTGTTTCCATCCTAAATTAAGCCCAAAAATGTCTACTGTCAGCAACGATAATAAGTTCTATTAAAAATTCCAATTTATTGCACTACTCTTTATCCTACCGACTGTCCCCGTATCTGAAGCCAAATCCCACTTCTGACACCAAATGTAACGACCACGAGCCTGATAACGTTTAGTTACTGGAAACCGACCTGTCAGGATGCCGGCCAGACAGGGAATAGCTACTCAGGCTTAAATAGCTAAGGCCAGATACGAGGTCAAAGTACGGCACGGACAAATACTAAGAGCGTTTATTTACAAGGGAACTAGGATAGTTTAACAGAACGGAATCGGGGCGTGTCTTGCGGTAGCCGCCTCTCTCACACGAGATCGTAATTCTACCGCTGACTTAACACCCCGGCAGAACACCCTAAGTTCCAACAGATAAAAGAGGCATAGGATTCGGGCAAGCACGACCAAGGTCACTTACGAACATCAGGCAACCAGCTTTATTGGCCTGCTCGTAGACAAGTGCACCCTATGACGGTCCTGACGCAACTGACTCGCTTCAATCGAGCAGCCGCCCACTTTAGCTGCAGCCAAGCAGCAACTGGACGGAGCTCTATGTACACGCCAGCGGTACAGTTGACGTACACAATACGTAGTGAAGTCTCTTCACTACAGGGGCTATACGAAAACTTTTCCATGATCCTTCACGCTCTCATGTGCCTTTATATGTCCTGACTTTCTTCAGTACTACCCGACCAAGCCATATTAAAATAGGTTACAGTAAGTACTGCATTGACGATTTTGTTCCCAGTCCTGTTTGTTGCTACCAATGCTGCAGATAGGCCATAGTTCCTCCTCATGTCACAGCGCTCAATACTGCAGTCAATGTGGCAAGATAGGCCATGGTGGTCGCATATGCACTGAAGCAGTATTTTGCATCAACTGCAAAGGCAACTATGATGCACTGTCTAAAGATTGTACCAGCTACCTATAAGGAAAAGAGATCTGCCAATATTCAGCTAAGAACAATAAATCCTTTAACACAGCTCGACAACATTTGAAAGCTAATATGAATGATCCTCAGCAAAGTCAGCATGTCTATCCAAGACATACCCCACCTTCAATTCACTCTGCTGAAAACTTCCCTCCCTTACCAATCACAGGAAAAGAACAGAAGGAATGAAACAAGTCAGAAATAAGCAGGTTTGCCCTTCCAATCAGCCACAATCATTGGCTCACATAGCATGGGCCCTTCTCAGTGGATCACACAAGGTCAAAAAACTCCTAATAATTCAGCAAGGCCTTCAAGACATGCTAACCCAAAGACCACTTCTGTTAATGATATGTTAGATCCCTCTCTGCCCCCATTGCCAAGTCTTAGCCCATGCCCTACCTCAACCTCACCCATCCATGCAATTGATGAACAACCTTATTGTTCAACAACCACTCAGTGGCCAGAAAGAGCAAAAACTGCAGACAACTGTACACCTACAAGTGTCCCCCACTGGGTGTTAGCTATATTGCCAGCCATACTTGAGCTCGTCTTGACTCCCTCTCTGTCTATGAAAATAGAAAGCCTTATAGAAATAGCCACATGCCTCAATATTGAATCAGCTCTCTCCACCTTACTCTCTGAACTGAGCTATACTTCACTTTCACAATGAACTGCAAGCTACTTCAATGGAATATCCACAGTTTTCAACCTAACATAGAATCCTTACAGTTGGCACTAGAAGAAATCTCCTGACATAATGTGTACACAAGAAACAAATGTGCCCAATTCTAATGCATTAACTCTCAGCCAAACCACCCCTATCAGCCAATCTGATCGGCTTACTGCTGGAGGAGGCACAGCTATACATTTCTTTTGTAAAGTACCTTTCTTTCCACTTAACATCCAGACACCTTAAGAAGTCAGTATGACACAATTCCATTTTCACTCCACCAGCATAACAATGTTTTCTCTATATCACTCACAACATGGAAAACAAAATACTTTGTGACAGACTGGATAAAATGTTGAGCACAATAGCTTCCCCATTTATTATTTGTGCAGATGCCAATGCACACCATCAATCCTGGGGCTTCTGCTTTTCTGATCAGAGAAGTAATACAATAGCAAAATGGTTAGACGAAAATAACCTAACAGTACTCAACACCGGCTCTCCAACATATCAAAACAGAAGAGGTAGTTACTCATATATTGACCTGACAATCACCTCATGTTAGCTAGCTCCTGCCCTCTCATGGGAGGTGTTCCCAGACCACTACCATAGTGATCATTTCCCAATCTTAAGGACACCGTCTAGGTAGAAATCGGGATATGTGTTGATTATCTGTTTATATATGCATCCTATAGAGGATTTTCTTGCGCTTCCATTGGTTTTTTCCGTTTACGTCTACTCCGAATAGTGCGCCCACCAGAGGGGGGGAAAGCGATGGGGGTGGAGTGACCTTGAACCCTCCCCCCCTCATTATTGGGGGTCAATTGAGCGTGTTTCTCTGCGGGAATGGCATTATAGTTCGTTAATGGGCTACTCAAAGTGCTTCCATTATTCAAATGAAACATTCTAACGCTGAGTAAATATTTTTTTATAATTTTTGACAATTTCAGAATTTAGCTGTTCTGCCGTATCTATGGTACCGCAGCTTTCATTCATAGCTCAATGACAGCTGCAGTTTCATAGCTACAGCTATGGCGAGCACACCAATCCAAAGGGCTTGAAAAGAGCTATAAAACAAAGGAGTTGACTTGACAAAAAAACGTATTTTGGTCAAAAAAAATGAAAAATTAAAAAAATTGGTTGCTTTCATGAATGACACCTATTCTCTTTTGTTGTATATTTTTTCCCAGAGTTGCAGAGCTACAGCAATGTAAGTTGTATCAATCGAAAGGGCTTGAAAAGAGCTACAAACGCTCAAGAGTTCACTATAGAAAACCCTGTAGTTCAAAAGATGAAAAGAATTTTTTTTTTTTGAAAAAACACGTTTCTCTGGAAACTTGATAATTGGTTTCTCAAATGCTACTTCTTCCACAATTTTAGAGCTAGGAGAATGGTTTATATACTATTCGATAGGGCTCAGCAAGGTGTATCCTCGCGCAATAGCATTTCTTGATAAATTTATTATTTTGAAAATTACACGACATGAAAAAAACAAAAAATGAGAAAAGTTCATTTTTTTTAATTCCCAAAATCCACAAAAAAAGTTATCAAAATTCCCTATTGCGAGTGGTTATATAGACATCTAAGCAATCTAAAAACGAAGTACTGGTTCTGTAACTTCAAAATTGTAGAAGAAGTAGGATTTTGAAAACACCCCTTTTTTATCATATTTTTCGAAAATAAAAAAAAATCCAGTGCAGATACAAAAATTTTGTCAAAATAACAAATGATATTTGCATCATTTCACACCTACTGTGAAAATTTCAGAGACATCCATCTATAAATAACGGGACTTTTTTTTTTACCTAGACGGTGTCCTTAATAGGGTTAGGGGTTCCAAAGACACATCCAACTACTCCAGTTAACAGGTGGATTTTAAGCAGAGCTAACTGGGATGACTTCAGCTCAAACGTGAGTCTCCCATCTCATTTCTTGTCCCCCACAGAGGCTTGTGGGTTAGTCAAATCTAGACTTATTTCAGCAGCCACACTGTCTGTTCCGTTGTCAAACTCTGGAAACAGAAAGCATCTCAATCAATGTTGGTAAACCTCTCAATGCACTGAAGCACTAAAAACCAAGCGTAGAGCCTACTCGGAGTACAAGCGTCAGCAAGGTAACCTACCATTATGGGATAGCACACAAAAAAGCCCAAGCAATCTTTTGGAATACAATAAAGGCAGCTGGAAAATAAAGCTGGCAAACTTTTAATTCCTCTTAAAGCTCTACCACTCACTCTACCACAATCTGGAAAAAAGTGAGGAGACTCGGATCTCCCTGTGCATCACACCCTAGTGGCCTTCTAATTAATGGTAAAGTGATCTCAGATGAAAAAAGAGCTGCAGATGCTTTGGCCAGAAGTTTTACCAGCAGAGGATCGCAGATAAGCACATCTCAAAAGTCATATAATGAAATAGAGAGATTTTCTGAACCATGATACAACCAAGAAATTATCAACCAAGAATTCAGCATAGCCCTTGAAAATGTCAGCTCCAACACCCCTGGTCCAGATAAAATACCAACAGCATTTATAACACATCTACCCAATCTTCATAGAGAAAATCTAACAACCTTCTACAACTACATTTGGCACACTGGTTTCCCCATCAATGGAAATACTTGCATATCATTCCTATCCTTGAGCTAAATAAATCAGCCAACAGGGAATATTCTTACTGGCCAATTGCTCTGCAAACCAATGTACTCTGCAAAGTCATGGAACTAATTATTACAAAATGACTTCAAAGATATCTAGAAAGCTCCCATAAATTAAGTTCACACCAAAGCGGCTTTTGAAGCTGACACTCTACTCAGGATACGCTTTTTTGCTTAGAAACCAGCATACACTGGGCTCTCATCCAAAATAATAGTGGAATTGTTCTCTTTATTGACATTACCCAGGCTTTTGACTCTATCAATCACTCTTTGCTATTGGAAAAACTTCTGAATATAGGAATAAGCACCAACCTGTTCTGTTTCATTAGAGACATCCTGTCAAATAGGAAACTCCAAACAAAGCTGGGGAGTACACTCTTACATCCATTCCCAGCCATACAGGGTGGCCCTCAAGGGTCTGTGCTGAGCCCACTCCTCTTCAATATTTTCATAAATGACATCTCTGAAGCTTTCCCACACAACATTGAGTACTCACTCTATGCTAATGATTGTGCACTGTGGATGACTACCTCTAACATCCCTGCAGCCATCAATACTCTACAACTTGCTCATGACAACCTATTGAAATGGGCTCACAAGTGGAGTCTCTCATTGGCTCCAAGCAAATCAAAAGCCATGATCGTTACTTACCAAAGGTTACCACAGCTAGTACCTCTCACAATGCAAGGTATTCCTCTGGAATTTGTTTCAAACTACAAATTTTTAGGCATCACTTTTGACTGTCGCCTCATCTACAGCAAGCACGTAAAATCTCTAAGAAATAAATCCGTGAGGGACGTGAGGCTTCTAAGAATAGTTTCAGCTCAGGGATGGGGAGCAGACTATGTTATGCTCAAAACAGTACAAATCTCTAATACGCAGCAAACTAGACTATGGTGCTTTCCTCTTCCATGCTGCAGCACCATCAACACTACTAATTATAGATCAAATACAATAAGCCGCAGTTGAGCTTTTACTAGGTGTATTAAAATGCACACCTGTTACAACTCTGAGAGTAGAAACTGACTTGACGCCCCTCTCTACTTTGTGTCAAATGCTACTATCTCAATACTTGACTAGAATTCTCACAATAAAAGACCACCCAGTATGCAAACTTCTAACTTCTTTTTGCCCTTTAACACGTTAAGTGCGGTGTGACCACCGGTGGGCACAGGGTGGATCCTTGTAGTGCGGGTGACCCACCGGTGGTCACAAGTGGGTATTTTGTATACCAACGAATATTATCGAATCAATGTAACTTTGAATGATAGTTACTCTCACTTCAATGCTCAATGTTAATATTTAGGAGATAAATAATACACAAATGAATGCTGGAACATTTTACTTGTGCTAAAATCATAAGAAAATATAAATTTTTCCTGTTACTTCTATAAAAGTCATTTTTGTATTCATTGGGCTTATAAGAGCTATAAAAGTTTCTTTTTATCCATGCATCCTAGACAATATAGAAAATATATCCAAACAGTAACTAATATTCTGGTTACGAAATATGTCAACGACAATGGTTACTATTATTTATGAATGTTTCACATTGAAACATTGTAGGCACAGGTAAGGTTGATCTTCGCATTGTGCGCAAAACGTGTTCACTTTTCTAGCAGATGCTCTAGCTTTTTTTGAGCCCTCGTTTTGAAGTAGTGTATCATAACACATTCTGCAGCGCTTTCGTGATTGTCTTTTTGATCCTGGGGCTTCTGTCAACGTATGAGCTGATTTTACACGACTGTTTACAGCAATTTCTTGAGAAGTTGATGCATTGCCATCCAGTAGATGAGCAATAATGGACTCCTTGAATTTCAGAATTGACATCTTTTTATGTGATAATTTTTGATACAAAACCCATGCATTGACTACTGTCGTTCCTGTCAATAGTTCAAAGGCAACTTTTCTGTACCATTTCCTTGTTTTTCTGAGGGCAGTTTGATAGGAGGTCATTTGATCTGACATGTCGACGCCCTTTTTGGCAGCGTTATAATTGATAACAGGCTGGGGTTTCATTATAAGCGTTCCTTTCCTATTCTTCTTCCCAGTTGATTTGAGATCACTCGAGTGTTCTGGGATAGTTGACAGCATTAGGACATTCCGTTTATCTCTCCAATTGAACACTTTCGCTCCCTTTTCGTTTTGTCTTGAAATAATACTGCCAGTCTTAACGCGAGCTTCAGTGACAACTTTCGGGCAGTGTTTACGATTTTTTCTCAATGTTCCACAATAATAAGTTTTATTTTCCAGAAGGTGCTCAGCTAAAGGAACTGAGGAGTAAAAATTATCCCCAAAAAGTGTTCGACCACAGCCCAGCAGACCTTCAAACAGTGTGATTGAAATGGAATCGGCATGGCCAAATGTCAGGGTCTGAGGATGCTTTCCAACATATAGTTGCAAATTCCAAGTATAGGCATCAGGTGTGCAGAGCTTGTATAGTTTGCATCCATACTTGTGTGCTTTGCCTGGAATGTACTGCTTGAACTGAAGCATTCCTCGGAATGGAACAAGAGTCTCGTCAATAACCAAGCTGGAACCAGGGGTGTACAATTTCTGATAGTTTTTCAAAAGCTTTTCTACCAGAGGTCTCAGCTTGTAGAGCCTATCAGTGGAGGACATTGGTAAATTATCAGAGAAGTGAAGAAATTTCAGTAGAAGCTGGAATCGATCTCGTTTCATAGCTTGACGGAAGTACTTATATAGATAAATGCCTTTGTTGGACCAATATGAATAAATGTTTGGTAGCGACACAACTCCCATGCACATGACAATGGCCAAGAATTTTTTTATTTCGTCTCGAGTAGTTGGATGCCACAAGTTGGCGCGGGATTTTCGAGTCAGTGTTGTATTTGAAATATAAGTCGCAGCATAAGCATTTGTTTCCTCAACAATCATGTCTAAAATTTCATCGGTGATCATTTCAAGATATATTTCATGCGGAAGAAAATCATCACCACTTCGGTTTGAAATAGCAATGGACTCGTTTCCAGTGAATGCATGTTGGCGATTTGTTGGCATCACGCTTGTCCAGTTATCAGCATGTTCATCAATCCTACGCAGAGGCGGCTGGGAACTCGGTGCACATTGCCTAGCATCTTCTGCGACGTCATTTTCAGCTTCGCTAACTTCATCATCGCTAGATGAGCTTCCTAATTCATCTGGGCTGAAGTTTGATTCTTCATCACTTCCAGCACACGATGTAGATGAGTCACTCGCCTGATTTTCATTATCAACTGCATAATGTCTGCCGTAGAATTTTCCAGCGTCCATATCTGAGGGTGAATGAGAGAAGCATTCAGGTGCTGACACTCGAGCAAATTGAAGCAAAACTTTTTATAATATGAAAAAATAGGTATTTATTCTAATCCATCAAAAAAAAGCTATAAAATTGCGATGGTCACATTATATTTCTACTGTATTTTGGTCGGCGTTGCTGCATATTGTTCAACATGTAAAACAAAAAACAGAGCACAAGTTATAAATGCAAAGAGTACGAACATCAAACGTGTAAACTTCATGCACTAAGTGCAGCGCAGTCGCATTCAAGTAGGAGCGAAAAACGTGCCCACAGGTGGACACACCGCACTGCAGAGAATGAGTGAAGTTCGCAGTGCGGGATGGACACCCGTGGGCACGCCATTTTATCACACTATTGCGTAGTACTCACCTTCACTAAGTAGCACACAACCTCCGTCCGTGAACGCTCCAGGCAAACTGTTCTGGCAAGACTTGGCATCTACCGCAATGCAGCTATGCACTCCATTTCGCGCGCCGCACTTAACGTGTTAAACTTTTACAACATCCAACCTTGACCTCTACTGCTAACAGCAGTAGCACACAATGAGCTTCAAAATATGGGCATCAAACAATCAAATATCCAAGCTCTAGAAAAACATGTCTTCCACTGCACCCCTCCTCCCCATGTCACACACTCTGCACCAGTTCACAAAGACCTCTCTACCAAATTCAGCATGGCAGCAGATATTTATGGAACTTCTATCGCAATATCCAACCTTCGCTCCCATTTACTGTGATGGCTCCCGTGGTGCCAAAGGGAGTGGAGCGGCTGCATGGGCGGATGGAACGTTACTTCTTGCTCATCTATTAGACTATTCTTTGGTACTATCTACAGAACTCCATGCTATCCTCATTGCAATATCCTTCTTTTCAAAGCAACCTGGACCATTCCTTATATTAACAGACTTGCTCAGCTCAATCAGTGCTATCCAAAACCTGCACCGCAAGTCACACTTCCTAACTTTCAGTATAGCAACCCTACTCCACAAATTCCCCAACAAATTTACACGAATGGGTTCCCTGTCATGTTGGAATTCCTGGCAATGAAAGAGTTGACCAACTGGCTCGGAATGCATCAAATCATCCTACCACATTGGTTTGCTATTCTTCAAAAGAAATCAAACCGCTCATCAAGACCTATTACAAGGAGCAGTGGCAAGCACTGTGGTCTGCATTGCGCTCCACCCTGTTACAAATCAAACCTACATTGGGCGTTGCTCCATACCTTTCCCTTCCTTGTCAAGAGCAAGTAATACTTTCACAAGTGAGACTTGGAGTGAGTCATCTCACCCATCAACATATCTTCTCAGGTTCATCTCCAGCCTCCTGCTTATCCTGCAAGTGCAAGTGTTCATTTGAGCATATTTTTGTTGATTGCCCAATTCTGACTGCCCCATGCCATCAGCTGATCTTGGAGTGCAGCAAGATTGGAAAGACCCTGTCCTTGAGCGTGCTACTGTCAGAAGACTTCCCTCCAAAACAGCTAATCAAGTTCCTGGAAGACACAAGATTCTCAGCTGCAATTTAGCTGTGCTACAAACTTCTGTGGACAAGGCCCCTATGCCCCTGAAGGCTGGGTTCCTAACTCAACAAGTAAACAGCTAACACTGCTGGCAGAATTGGATCAGAATGGGACTACGAGAAGTGAAAAATGAAAAAATTGAGTGGCAAACAAAAGAGTATGGATTGAATAAGTGGATGCTTAGCATGATGTGAAAGCCTACACTAAACTGGTATATGCAAAATTAAGTACCTAAGTGTGAGATGTTCTGATGGTAGTTTTGGAAGTCAACTCTTGTTTGCTGTGAGGTGTAAGTCATTGAGCATGAATAGGCATACATAAAGGTGGAATGAGAATAATAATATATTATGTTGGCAGTGTGATAAGGGAGTGGAAGAAACAATTGAGCATTTTGTGCTGGAATGTAGTGAGCATGAGCAAGAGAGAGAGTTTGATGAATGTGGTGTTTGAGCAGTATGGAAAGAATGAGTGGTATGCCAGATGTGCTGAAGATGATTGTGGTATGAGTTGTCTCGTTGAATTGGATCAGGTGTGTAATTTGAGAATCATTGGAGTGCAGAACTCCGTAAAGTTCTACACTGATGGATCAAAAACGGGAGACGCCCTGGGATGTGCTGCCGTGTCTAAAGAGAGGGTTAGTGCAAGGAAACTGCTCCCAGAGTCATCTATTGTTCACAGCGGAACTGTACGGTGTGATGGAGGCGCTGAAATTGATTGAGGGCTAACCATGTGGCTCTTTTACAATTTTCGTTGACTCTAATAGCGTAATCGAGGCCACGCAAGTGTATAATAGTACACACCCGCTCTCTGCTGAGATCCTCGTAATGTTGATAAACTTTACGAGTAGACGTAAGAGTGTCATGCTATGCTGGGTGCCCGGGCATGTGGGAGTATCTGGCAATGAGCGAGCCCTCGAGTGCCCTCAACATGCTGCTGCCAGGAATGTATGTTTCCCGAGATTACGAGGTCCTGATGAGGATGTAATGATTGGAATGCTCGGGGAAATCGAGCGCTCAATTTTCAGTGTGACAGCGCTTGAAATGTTCCTAGAGAAGTGTGACTTGATGTCTGAGATTTAACCAGAAAAAGAATAGCGTAAGCGAGGAACTTCTTCACGTCTGAGATGGGGATAACTAAACTGTAATATGGCCGGGCGCGCTGCGTAGATGCCTCTGGGGGTTTCAGCATGGTTAGGCGCCCGGCCATAAATGGGTGGGCAGCTGAAATCCCCTATGGGGTCTTTGGCTGCCCGTGCCATCGGTTTGTGCGTGGCTCTGTAGATGATCTTTTTCAAAGATCAACTGGGGCTCTTATAAGATGACAATAATGTGGGTGGCAATTAAAGCGGTTTTTGATGGCTGCTGCTATGTTTCCATAATGGTGATTGTGACAAACTTTGAGCTACAATTATATAATGTGCTTTTGCTAGAATGATGTGAACTTTTGTATTTTTGAAGTGTGAAACCTACGGCGCGATATAGTATGAATTACTGAGGCGCTAGTAAATCAATGCTAGTTCTACCACTACTTGAGAATCATTGAACCTATGAAATTTTTTCTTGTACGTGCCTGGAGTAAAAGACATTGACTGGAATGAGCCAGTCGTGTCAAGTAGCCTGTAATGACCCACCATGCCCCCCGGGGATGCTGTCCTGACGTACTGGTTTATTTCAGTGATGCCATCTAATGGCAGTTTGGGACAAGAATGGGTGGATCCTGAGAAGTTAATTGGACAAGTCTGGTACACAGGTGCTAAACTCTTTTGTGCGATTGAAGTATGGAGAAGGGAATTGTAGGCCATTACAAAGGCCCTGACACTCAGCCCTCAATTTGAAGTTCAAGGCATGAAGGTTCTTAGGTAGTAAAGAGATTGAGAGGCAAACAAAAGAGGATGGAATGAATGAATGGATACTTAGCTGGTGTATGCAAAATAAATGGCTTGGTGTCAGATATTCGATGATGGTAGTTTTGGAAGCCAACTCTTGTTTGCTGTGAGGTGTATGGCATTGAGGTGGAATGAGAATAATAATAGATTATGTTGGCAGTGTGATAGGGGAGTGAAAGAAACAATTGAACATTTGGTGCTAGAATTCAGGATATTTGTGAAGGAGTGGACTGTAATTGATTTTCCAATTATCACTGCCTAAACATAATTAATTAGATCAAAATTAACAATTTTTCTTCTATGCACTCTCCGTTACAAATGAGTATTTAACATGATATAGCAGTATGTTAATTTTTGTCTTTGACTTGAATGCACTCGAATAAACAGCTCCTAATTGATTTTTGCATTTTTGTTGCTTGATTCAGGGTAATTACATCAAAATAAACTACTTTTCTCCTATACAGTTTTTGGAGCAAATCAGTATTTAATGAGTTATAGCGGTATGTTTATTTTTGTCTTTGATGGCTAGAATGTACTCCATCATTCGAGCGTGTCGGAAGGGAGAGTCCATTGAAGTCTTCTCCTCAGAACAATTTTTTTTCCGCTTCAAACACTAGAGTTCTGATAAGTAATTTACCACTATAACTCGTTAAATACTCATTCGTGACGGAAAGTGCATAGATGAAAAATTGTTTATTTAGATCTAATTTAAAAAGTGTTTTCCATTGATATTACATTTTCTTTGGTACAATAGTTAATTTTATTTGCTGTCCAGAAATTATATGTCCTTAATTTCAGAATATTTTCATAGGAAAAGACTGCCTGGAATTGAAATTAGCCCCATGAGCAATAGAATGAGCTTTTAAACATTTATTTCATCCTCTTTTCTCCCAGAGTTATTCAGAATTTTGTAGTCAAGTGCACAACATTGAGTGGGATCAGTTATGTCAGAATTATAAGTTTTCAAAGTATTGTAGTTGAATTTATTCAAGGCAGACTAATTTATTGCATTTATTTAACTCTTTGTAGACTCAACAGCAACATTATTGTTATGCATAGTAACTGTAATTCCTAGAAGGTACTTTCAACACTTTAGCTTGCCTCCAGCGTATACAACTACCAACAATGACGGAAGAATTTCTCATTGCCTCCCCCCTTGCTCGTGCTCATCACTCATTTCATACCTTCAATTCTGCTTCTTCAACTGCAGGCATTCAATCAGGCCGGCAGGTAAGGAATTTGTAATGGCTATTCAATAACTATTTTGTCCCTGATGATTGACACGTTTACAGTGGAGTGGGACAAATCTGTACCACTAGGTAAATTGTTCAGATAGGCACCAATATAAATGAATAACATTTCAAACCATTTCGCTAACTATTTGAAGGAGTTTTATCATACGAGAAAAATATTATTCAGCACTTACATTTTGTACATTTGTTAAAAAGGATGGAGACTTATTGGAGAAGGTAAGTTGATTTTCCCAGTCTTTATTTTTACAACTTAACCAAATCAACTTAACGACCTGCGCAATTGGAGTCAACGTGTTAAATGACTTCCTCTCGGTAGGTTGTCACTATCATATGTATGATAATTAGTACTCTAAAGAGGAAGATATGAGGTCCTGAGCTGAATCTTGGGTAGTCTCCATTCTGTTACTGTCTTTTCAGCACCCATTACTTCCTTTTTCAATTTTTTTCTGGTTTTATAAATTTCCTTCAATTGTGTTGTTTATATTCTCAGGGAGTGGGGATGCACCTTGTGCATAAATTTCCTATTCCTTTAATTACATTCTAAATGATGCCATCCCTCCTATCCTGGGAACATATTTGTTGTAGATAGGAAGGCTTAAACTATTTTATAATTTAATGTAATTGAGTGTAATTTTTTCTATGCAAGGTTATCAAGTGGGGTTAAAGTTCCAGTTCTGAAGATGAAATTATATATAAGAAATCAATAACTCTCCTTCAATGTAAAAAAGTGTCAGTATGAAGTTTTTTCCCTAATTTTTAAATGAAAAAAAAATTGAAAATATGTTTCACATTATGAGGGGACAGAGCTTGCAAAGTCAATAGCAATATTTACTTGGTCGAGTGTAGGATCAAATTGAATGTCCATCCCAATGTTGACCCTGTTAGCTCTAGTGTTCTTGGGAATTTCATTTCAAGGTCTACTCAATTCTTCATAGATATGGTGACTTATGAGTTCTAGCATGTATCTTCCAACCTTGATGACAGCTCTCAACCCATTCAGGTAGATATCTGGTTTCTTATTAGTCCTTATCAATAAAAGACAGAGTGAAGGATATCAATATGAATGCTTTGTATCAATTTTGGGTGCTGAATCTTATCTCATTACCTGTGATGTAATTTTTGTAATCAACAGCTTGTAACTGCTGCATATATCTAGTAAGATGGTGAGAAAGAACTTAGTTGCCCCAGTAATTTTGCACAAAATATTTTAGGCCAATAAGTGAGGTGAAGGTTACATAACATTTTTTGGATTTAAATTGCTGCAATTCATTACTGGAAAATTTTCAAGTAAACATTTGCTTGATTATGATGTCTCATGAAAGAGATGGAAAGAATACAATTTTGCTGTGCTGAGGGAAAATTAATGCCCATTAGCTATTTTCTTCTAAAATATAAAGTTACCTGAAATGTCAGATTTATCTCTATTGCAATGTTGGGTTGGGCTGTTTGTAGCTAACCAGCAGCTTTGGTGCTTGTAGACTACAATAGCACAATTATAATATTTGTTTTAATTAATTAGAATGTTGATGCTTGTCCTTCTGAAAAAGTTCTGGACACCTTGTAACAAATGGCTTGTAATTTTATTGTATATGTTCATTCTCTTAGACTTGTCTATCAAAGCCCAAATTGATCTTTGATTCAATGCTTACAATTCATATTTAAATGCTTTGGATACATTTTCTGGTGATTTGATAAACCAGATTATACACTTATAATTCAATTAATGTTGTCATGGGCTCAAATTATTGTTCTGTCAATCATATTCTAGTGTCAAGATAGTTTACCCTGGCTGCTGATGTTACTATTTATCAGTGTTAAGATAGTTTACCTTGATATATAGTAGGTTTTTAATGACTGGCTTAGGAAATTTTATTCATAAATCATTTGCATTTGGGAATTATAGTGAAATTAACTTTCAGCTTGAATGTCGTGTGTGTGAAGAGGGTTTCAGCCTTGGAGGAGATAAAGTTCCCCGTCTACTGTTTTGTGGTCACACCCTCTGCCATTCTTGTTTACTGCGTCTACCTCTGACTGCACCCTCGGATGATGCTTCTGATGTTCACAGTACTGCATCTACAACTTCTGGCTCAGCTGGCCTTATTTGCTGCCCTTTTGATAGGCAGCCAACGCCTGTAGGTGAGAAAATGGTAGCTTTTATTATTTGATGTGTGTGCTTATCAAAAAATTCAATGATTTTATTGTTCCTCTAAGGAATGAAAAATATTGAGCTACTGTTTTCAGTGTGGAAATATTTAAAATGTGCTTTTCAAAAATTTTAAATTTTATATCTTGAGATTTACTTTACTATTTATATGGCAATTGTGTGTACTTTTTTAATAAATATTTTCTATCAATTATGGACATTATGATGCTAAAACTTTGAAAATATGTATACCTGTGAATTACAAATTTTGCAAGAGCTTATGACATTAATATGCTGTTTGATATTAAAATTGTGCATTTATTTTAATAATAATAATATGAATCTGTGCTGATTTTATTATGTGTTGCATTGATAGTCTCAATTCATAATTCCCAACATCAACCATGAATGTTGACTGTATCTGTGAAGAGTTTAAATTTGTTTTGAGAATTGTCAGATCATCAACTTTCAATTCTGCAGAATTGGAAAGCTAAATAATGTATTGAATGTCCATCATTGCATAGGATTGTTAACCAATTGAAGCAGCAGCCAATGGTTTTCAGAATTCCCTAACTTGGAATAATTAGATGCCCCAATCAGGGTAACATACAACAATTCTAGGAAGATCTTTAATTGCTCTGATCTCCTGGTAATGGTTAACAATTTATGATATGCCACATTGCAGGAATGTAGCTTTCTTGAAGTTCTATATTAGCTCAGCAGGCCTATGCACAAAAAGCTGATCACTCCACAGGTATACTAATCTTAAAACTCAAAACAAAGTGGATGATATTGTACATTCTTATTAACTATAAAACTGATTAGCTTGTCAGAAAAATCATTAAATTTAGTGAGTACTTTGAGACCATTTGGTTGAAGATGATTCATCATTTAATCAATTTGTTCTTGATGTAAATCGATCCTCATGAGATGCTGAGAAAGTGGCATTTGTGTTATGAGGTGAGCTGTCTGCAGACTAACAAGTATAGTTATGTCTACCAGCAGTGGGAGACTTTCAATAATCTCTCAGTCAAAGAACCTTCCTCAGCAACATTGCTGCATCAATAGACTACTGCATCAATAAAAAAACTTGATGGGCCATCATCTACAATGTCATCCTCAGGGATATAGTACTGGAAAACAAAAATGAATTTAATCTAGTAGAGAATGAACCTGTTGACTATCAACTAAACTCATTTTCTGAGAATGCACAAGGGTCTCATTTTGAAAGTTGGGCTGTTCCTGCTTGTGACAACAGTCACAACATCCTGCTATTATTTTTATATCAACACGCATCCTAATAGGCTGCTAAACATTAACATAACATTAAGTAACTTATAATCAACTAAATAAACTTATCAATATGATTTTGTTGCAAAACATTACCTCCCGTTTATTTCATAAAGCTATTTTCTTTGTGTAAATCACTTAACTAATCAAGAGTAAAAAAAAACACTGATAGAACTTTTACTGTAATGAACCTTAAGTTCATGTACATTTATAATAAGTTAAAATACATGATGACTATGTTCTGCAACCAACCAAATGATCATTGCAGTTCTGACTCTACAGGTACCACTTGAACAGTCAATGAGTGTAGTTGGTAAATTATCACAAATGTAGAGGTGGGGAAGTATTAATTTTTCAAGTGAGGTAAACTCATTTCCAACTGCTGAAATTTAGGTGTCCTATAACAACATGTTTACTATTCCTCCCTTCTGTGGTGTTATCCTAATAGAATGTCTCGGAGGCAGCATTTCTGCTAACAATATCATTTTGTGATAAAGGCTGATCAAGTGAGTGGTGAGAGGAAGATATAGTGTGTGTGTGTGTGCTGCCTTGATCGTTAGTTTTTAAGAAAGCATTCTAAGTGTGCGTGTGTCAGGGATAAATCTTTTGAAGAATTTCTAAGAATTGTTTTCTATGAACGAAGAGATTTTATGATAATAGATGAAATATCACACATTTACTTAGCAACAATCATAAGGTTGTATGAAAATTGCAAAGATTGCTCTTTAAAAAATTGCTAAAAATTACTCTTTTAGGTTATGTAAAAAACATTGAGTTTTAAATTAATCATGATAGCCTTTTACATAAATTTTGTAACTGATAATAGTGGATGAAGCATGAGGTAAATCACTCTTATATTTTGTGTACTTAGATAGCAATGGTGTGTGGGGCCTGAAGAAGAACTTTGCTTTACTGGAAGTCCTTGAACGATGCAGTGGTGCAAGTGAAGACCAGGAGGGAGGGCGACAGCCACTTCTGTCTCCTGATTTGCTTCACCACCAAGTATGTCACGTCAGTCATAAATGTTGCTTGTATTGTTAATTACTCTGATGGTAGTTAGATGGCAGGGTAGCCTGTGTGTGGTGGAGTATTTTCTGAATGTATGAACGCATAGAGTTAGGCCCCACACATTCCTTGGTTACCTTTTATTTTTGCACATGCTACAAATTGTGCAATTGTAAAGGGCTCACGCCCTATATCATTTCAAATTTGGTGTGTTGAAATGTGAACAATTATTTTTCCTTCTGAACATACTGAACATACTTATTTCTGAAAATGTGGCTGTAGATCTTTTTTTTTGGGGGTTAAAATGAGGATTGCTGTGAGTCAAACGTGAAGTATTTCATTAGTTCTATCTTAAATATCTTCATATGAGAACATCATAGCAAATGTTTCAAATGCGCAAATACATAGTGCGTCCTCTTGTACTGTATGGGCAATTAATTATAGAAGACGTCATCCAAGGGAAGAAAATATGGTATGGTGGGATGAAATTTTAATGTTGTCTTCCAGTGTGTACTTCTAGGATCTTTGCATAGGTTGTTTCATTCCAAGTCTTGCAGAAATAGTAAAGTTACCAGCATTAAGTAGCAGTAGAATGTCTAAAACTACTAGAATGTTTATTTTCAGCCATTTATCAGGTTGTTACAACAGTTCTGATCATTGTTTTAAAAGACAACATTGTAAAATGGTTTGATAAATTTAACCTTTAATGTAAATTTTTGTGATCCACATTAATTAAGCATCTTTCCTTCAAATTTTACATCCCCTCATGGGGATGCTACTGTTGTATTTATGAGAGTAAGCGCGCCCAGGGGGAACTTCGAGGGGCCCAAGCTAAGTGCTAGGTAGGCCTTCCTTTAGTTAAAATAGAATAGGTTTTTGTTTTGCTATGGGCCATCTTTTTTTTTTGGGTTTGCTGCTGTCCTGTTTTTGAGCACCTATTACTTTTTCAATTTTTATCTTGTTCATAAACTTCTTTCTCAACTTACCATTTAGATGCACTTTGTACATGAATTATGCGTTTCCTTAAGTCCAAACTAAATTGTGTTTTCCTGTTTTTGGAACGCCATTGTTGCAATTAGGGAGACCTAAACTAATATGTAATCTAAGATGAAAAATGCGTGCTTCATGATTTATAAGAAAACAATCTTAGCAACGTGTGGATTGCTTTGTCTCACTGTGGTCCTGTCAATTTCTGTAACAGCCTCATTACAGGAGATGAAAAGAAGGTGCTTTACAATAATGTAAACGCAAGAGGTAGTGCCAGGACCGAATTTGAAATGGCTACCACCAAATGAAAAATTTGTTGTAGAACACGGAAGATATTATTCTATCTGAGGTAACAATCAAACCATAACTGAAGCTCATTGCTTACAGTTACGACATTTAAGAGCAGGAACACAGAAAGGACTGCGCTCATTTCTTAAATGAAAAGAAATTAGTTTTCACCATGAGGAGGCCAAACCCTAAAGTGCAGTAGAGACTAGCAAACTTTATAAAAAGTTTGGTTGGGAAATCATTTCTGTTCTACCATATTTTCTTAACCCCTGCTCTATCAGCTTTCTTTCAGTGTAAAATTAATTTCATGTGAAGAGATTGAAATGTAGTTGGTATCTTATTTCGAATCGAAACCTTACTTATTCTGTGGATGAGGCATCAAAAGGCTTGTTAACCAAGGGGATGATTGGATTGAACAGAGTGGTGGTTTTATTGAAAACTAATAGTCATGGCTTTCTGTTTTCTGTGCTTTGAAAAAACACTCTGTTCCTTTAAACACTCATTATAACTGATAGTAAAGTTTAAATGCACCTAAATACATATAATGGAATTTCGTTGGTTGCTTTTCTGTGTTTGCTGAAAATTTTAACTCTCCAGATAAATGATTTAAGAATAATGTTGGTGAGTGAGTGCTGGCCCGTCTGCATTGAAGGGTCTCATCCATCTTTACGTTTCTATTTTTGTCATTTCTAATGGTATTCTTCTGAGATGATGAGATAATTTCATAAATTTGAATAAAAGTAGAAGACATTCGTACTAGTTTTAGAGCTTTCAATTATCAAACTAGATCCCCTCAGGGGGATACAACTATTGTATCTATGGGAACTAGCGCTCCCAGGGGGACAATGTGAGGGCCCGAGCTGAGAGTTAGGTAGGCCTTTTTTTTGTTGAAATATAATGTTTTTGTTATGTTAAGGACCACCTTTTTTCGGTTCACTGCTGTCCTGTTTTTCAGCACCTACTACTGTCTTCTTCAACTTTGGTCTTGTTTCATAATCTTCTTTCACAACTAACTGTTTCTATGCCTTTCTGCGTAGATTCCGCGTTTCCTTAACTCCATACTAAATGGTGCCTTCCTCCTTCCTCTCTTTGGATCGCAATTGTTGCTGGGTAGGGAGGCTAAAACTAACGACTAACCTAATCTATCAAACTAGATTTCAGTTACTGAAATGTACTGATGGTATTAAAGTTGAACATGTAACATGACAGCCTGGAGGGTTTGGCCTGAACAGCAGCACTAGTCCAGTGTCAGTGCCGTGTGACGAGGATGAGAGCCACCTTGCTGTGCTGTACTGCACGGTGTGTGCGTCCCACCTCTGTCATGCGTGCAGTGAGCGCTCTCATGCCACCAGGACGCTCCACACACACAGAAGGATACCTATTGCAGGTGATGTCAGTGCTGTTGGCTCATTTGCATCTAGTCTTAATATCTTATAAAAACACTGAAATATCTACTAAAGTGTATTTTATAATAGGGTGAAATAATTCGTTTAAAATTACATAAGTGCATTTTATTATTACAATTCGTAAAGTCTGAATTAATATAATGGAACGTTTCAAATTCAACAGTTCATCTTCAGCAAAAGTTTGGTGACAAAACAAATATATGTAAATTAAAACTACACCATACTCAAAAAATTTCTACAGGATGCAAAAATAGTTGTAGATATAAAACTAAAAAAAAAATAAAAAAATAAACGCAAATTAATGATAACTGTGTTCATGACAAGAAGAGGAGAAGCATTTTAAGTGTCATTTAGAGCGGGTCTGTGCTTAAAAATGTATTTAGACTCGAGGAGAAGTCATCTGTGGGGCACCTGAAGGAGTATAAAACGGTTCACGGAAACAGGGACGTTACAGTTTTCAGCGTGGAATTGAACAGAGGATAGTGGAGGGGAACCAAGAGGATGGCCGGTTTCTGCAGCTGTGTCCAGCGTGCGCGGCTACTCTGGACTCTGTTCGATCCTACGCTAAAAACAGTAACGTCCCTTTTTTCACTTTTCGTTTTACTCACAACCTGCAAACAAGTTTTTTTGCATTGGTTTACATTCTTACGTGCATCGTCCAAGGCGGCCGACTCGACCTGTGATTTACACACAACTATCGTGAAATTTCTTCACTAGGGATGTTAACCTAGAACTATCTGCTTTGTGTTGGCAGTACCTCCTTTTTCATGCAGTTCCGTCTATTTTTAATTATTGGGTATGTTGCTGTTTCGTCAGTTATTATTAATCTAATCATGAAGTTTGGTCTTACCTAAATCTGCAATATTGCAACTACCTGTGAAAGTCGTGGGTATCTGTTCAAGCCACGAAACCATTGTGGTCATTGCGTGCACTTTGAACTTCCTAGGGAGATCAATAAATTGTTTACAGTCAAACACAGCTCTGGCCACCGCTCGGTTTCTGTGCGCATGAAACATTTAATGGTCGTCTGGTGCGGTATCCCTTTGGTGACGGTAATTTTCTGTACTAAAATTTGACAGTTGAGCATTTGAAGATATTTCCTAGCTCTCAAATAGTATCAAATATATTTCAAAACATATGACCTCTAAACCTGTTGTAAATGTAAATTTCAAACAATATTTTCTAAACTTTATAACTGAAGGGCGTATTATGTGTAAATTTGATAAGTGGTAAAGAGATAAGAATAATAAAAGCATTTCAAAACTACAAAGAATGAATAAACTGAGTCGTTTGACAGAGGTTTGTATTGTAAAATATCAATTGACACAATAACGTAGATATAAAGGGTTCAAACTTCAAAGAAGGCTGAAATTTTGAAATTATTCGTTTTATTGGAAGACCATATTTTTAACATAAGCAGACAGCTGATTATGGGTATGCAAGAGAAAAGTCAATGTGAAATCTCTTACCCCTATGCTTTGTAAAATGAACATCGGTACACCTGTGGTATAGCTTACATATCCTGGAAAGCACAGCGCTAAGCTATGTTGATGATAAAAGACATTCCATGTAGAATTTTATCTCGTAGTTGAAAAATAGGTGAATTTAATTTGAATGAAAAGCAAAATGGACAAAGAAGTAAATAAAGTATTAAAGTTCATTAGTAGTGCAGGAATAAAAAACCATTTGAGAACATTTTTTTCAGTTGATAAATATTGGAAATAGATTTAAAACAATAGAAAAAAACGTACACGAGTTAAAAAATGAAAATGAAGAAGCAAAATATACAATTCAAGCCAAGAAGACATGATTGAGACACATAAGACAGACAGTATCAAAAATCGTGGCAATATAGAGCATGAAAAATATCAACTCATCTGATGAGGTATATGTGTATTATGTATGCTGAAATTTGCTAATCATTGACTAATACTACCTAAACACAATAAACCCATAAGTACAGTGAAGCAAATTGCTAGCGCTTTGCAAACTCTGTTCATATGGCTTCAAAAATCACTAAGGTTGATATTTGTTTGTGTTTATTTCTCACTGAGTATTTCACTCAGACACAGTACAGAATCACAACAAGCCTGCTTACGCGAAGCGCGTTATCGCTTTCATATAAAAAGAAACAGTGAGCGGCAAAAGAGACTTGGAAGGCACCACCAGACCAGACTGCTACCACAGAGACCTGCTTCATGGTTTCAAGCTTCGTATCTCTGAAAGGGTTACTTAATTCAAGAAAGGTCCTCAGAATGCCGATATTTTTTTGGGGTTTGCTGGAGTTCTGCTAATATGCCACACATCATTGCATCCGCGTTTTGACAGGGCAAGACAGGGAAACCCAAGCGCTGAACAAAAGCGTGAATAGGATGTTTGACAAGGAAATATTTAACGTTAAGAGGAACAATACATTGTTTGCAGAACGGTTGAAGGAGCTGCTTTATGAGATGGCGGTAGGTCAATCTTGTATGGCCAATACAGAGCAACACAACAGCACCTCCATCCGGCACCTGCGGCTATTCGACGCAGTCTACGCCCGCACAGTTTATTTCATCTTCCCCAGTTTGTTGTGGTTCACAACGTCTTATTTTTCCTGCCATAATCTCTTCACCGCTGTTTTAAGGAGGTCAACCCAGCCCCTGGCGGTCCGATGTGCCATTTTCTGTTTGTTGTTGAAAAAGGACCCTTAGGTGGTAGACTATTCGGTCCAAAAATTTTATGGCGCTACGAACACTAGATCCCCCCCCCAGGTGGTTGTAAGGGGACCAAAAATCCTGAATTTTCAACCCCTATAAAATGAAAACAAATCAGGAAAAGAAAAATTTACTACCATACTTTTGTTAGAAATGTTTCAAGGATTCCAAAACTGTTTTTGGTTTTTTGTTCTAGCATAAAACTCAACGAGTTCTATTCTTTTGAAATATCAATCAAAATGAGCTAAAAAAAAACAATATATCCAATTTTTTCAAAAACCAAAGCTTGAATCGTAAAAATGAGTAGAGGAAATTGTGTTTATCAGACTACAAATATAAAAGTTCATTATTTTTATAAAAGACGGATTTTTGAAATTTTTTATTTTCCTTTTTAATTTACAATTCACAGTGTGAATATGAAGTTATGCATGAAGATTATCGAAATAAAAATGAAAACAGCATTCAATTACCAAAATTTTCCATGATATTACAATTCAACATAATTTTTTGTTTTTGGACTGTCGTGAAAAATCATACATACTCACATTCAAAAGAAAACAAGTCATATAGTTTTTATGTTAGAACAAAACCAAAGATAGTTTTAGAATCCTTGAAGCATTGCAAACTAAGTTGCGCATACCAATTTTCCATTTGAAACTTTTTTGTTTACATGCAAAAATTAGTAATAAAATTTGTTGATAGTGATCAAATATCGCATAGAAAAAACGAAAAGTTTCAAATGAAAAATTGGTACACATAACTTTGTTTGCAATGCTTCAAAAATTCTAAAACTGTCTTTGGTTTTGTTCTAGCATAAAAACTCAATGATTTGTTTTTGTTTGAAATATTCTTATAAATATACCAAAAAAACTAATATTTCATATTTTTTTAAAAAAATAAGGCCTAAATAGAAAAAGTTACAGGAGTACAACAAGTTTACTCTCAACAAATAAATATACTGGCCAAATTTCAAATGAATCGGATGAAAAATATTGAAATATTGGGTTGACCCCCTTAAAGCGTCTCCCTTATGGAACTTTTTCTTTTTTATTGAACCTAGAGCAATGAAATTTGGTATAACGTTAGGAAATGCAATTTGGAATCGTGACCTCTTACACTTCTTATAGCAGTAAAAATCCCAGTTTCTCAAGTGATCTCAAAAACATGGGTTCCTAGGGGTGACGCTGTCCTTAACTAGAGGGACATAATCATGACTGGGTACTAATAGAGTCAGAGTCGCAGCGGTGCAAGCGGCAGCGCGCTTTGCCTGAAGGTCTACTCTCTTATTGCCTATGATGCCAATGACTCCAGACACCCACCTGACTAATGGATTTGGAGTCATGCAAAAGGCGCATCAGCCTCTCGTAGATCTCAGTAACTATTGGATGACTACTGGCATAAGCCTGCTGAGCATCTATGACACTCCTGGAGTCGGTAAACATGGTAAAGGCGATGATTAGGATTACGTTCAATCAAATGCAACGCATCTTCGATGGCATATAACTCCGCCGTGAACACCAAAGTCACTGAAAGAAGCCTTCCAGCCCTTACTACCTTCCCGAACATGGCAGTACACCCAACATTGCTGCGTTTTAAAGCCATCAGTGTAAATTTTGCAAGTAGTGACTTGTTGATCTGCTACATGCTCTAAGAAAAAAATATAGCTCTCAAGATGGTAGTTGATAGGGACTATTTTTTGGCAATTGACATCCAGAGCATAAAGTATCAATTGGTTAAGAGCATTTCGGAACTACTGGGCCCACTGTCATGGCGTCAAATTGCGTTTCATCAGTCAAAGCCTGAAAATTATTCATTGAGGAAGAGAGGAAATATGGGAATGATGAATGTTTCTCAAGGGGTGGATAAATGGTTCTCAAGAGATGTTTCTCAAGGAGCCCACTCCTCCAAGTAGGAGAATTGGGAAGTTCCAATTGGGCTAGGTGCTAGGCCTAAAATGGAGTTTCTCCGCTTTTGACACAGACTAACAGGGGTTGAGTTTCAATGGCTCCTGTGCACAAGCAAAGCACAACGTAGTGCAGAGGGTCCAGCTTGGCACGTTTGGTTGCCCTTACATACTTGTAGACAATGCAGCCATAATCTAGCTTGTGTCTCATCAATGTTCTGTAAAGTCTAGTCAGCGTCGAACTGTTTGGCTCCCCAGGAAAGGTCAGAAAGACTTGTGAGAAGATTCAGTTTTTGGCTGCAGTCAGATTTTAGAGCGGTCAGGTGGGGTTTCCAGGAGTTGGTCAACCACAATCCACATCAACATTTTGACACTGCGTGCAAAATTCACCTGATTTTCCTGCAGTACTAGCTGCCGCGGACCGTGGCGGCTGTTGCCCTGGAAGTGGAGTACCACAGTTTTCTCTGAAGAAAAAACAAAGCCATGCTTGGAGGCCCAGTTACTTTGTTGATTGCAATTTGAATTCGGCGAGTGCGGATGAGGAAATCATGAAGTCGTCGATCGACACAGGGGACGGAATATCGGGACGGAAAGCTGAAAAGATTTCATTAATGACTACATTAAATAAAGTGCAGCTCATTACGCTGCCCCTGTGGGAGGCCCTGATGCTGAACCTGTGGCGAAGATGTTCTGCCCCTTTTGACACGAATGGATTTCTCTCCAATAAATACCTGAATATACAGAGCCAAATTTCCACGGAGCCACGTTCATATAAAACTCGAAGGATTCCATACCTCCACGCTTGATTGTAGGCCATATGTAGATCGAAGAAAATGCCCTGAGTGTGGTGGTGTTATATTGAATTTGCAACCAGGTAATTCTAGAGGCTTACGAAGGCGTCTATGGTTACACAGTTTGGGCGGAAACTAAACTGGACAGGATTTACCAGTTCATTAGCCTCCATTCGTCTCATGAGCCGGACGTTAACAATTTTTTCCATCAGTTTAGCGCAATGGAGCAATGGCTGTTGGCATAAGTAGCCAAGTCCATTACTGATACTGCTGAAATCATGTGCTAACGCTTTTGCAACTCTTCTGAATACGCTATGAGATCGCCGCCAACTTCCAGGTATGGCTGGTTGTAGCTGTGGTACCCCCTTCATTTTGTACACGCTACCATATCTTGCCCAGTCCAAGCACTGGCTCCAGTCTGCGAGCACTGGCTTGGCTGTAGGCAATCTTGTCAACCAGTCTCCAAGTACGCTGGTAGTTCTGGCAGGGGAAAAAGAGGCGGGGTTTTGGAACCTCCTGTCACACCTGACATCTCGACCATCCGATTTCTCCGGATTGGAGAAAGTTACAGCAATCAAATGCAAAAACATAGTTAAGAGAGGCCACCAACACTCCATGTTCTCTCCGTTTGATCCGACACATTGCTTCTACATCTAATTTCATCAGTTCCTTAAAGAGCTTTTCATCGCTATGCTGAGGATGGTTTGTGTACCATAGGGTACCCCTGCACTCGTTCAAGCTCTCATGTGGAGAAACCTAGACGCTGACTTGCGCAAGGGCTTGCATTCTCAAGATAGCGGTGCATTGGTGTTAGCTTTGCACTTCCATCAGAAGGCTGCCATTCTGGGCTTCCGCAATCTTGAGTCATAAAAACTTAGGAAATTGAGATTGGTTGCATGTATTTCTTTTTAATTTCAATATAAAAAATCTTCATAGAAGAATTGAACTTCCCAAAAATGCATGAATACATCTAAAATTTTTGTAATAATTCAAATATTAGCTGGTTCTTTTTTTAGAAAAAACCACCATCAGAAAGCTTCCTTTTAGACAAGGTCATTTGCGAGCTTGCAACAACCCATAACTTGGAAAGGTGAGGAAAAAGATGAGACACAGCCCTCGAAAATCATTGAAGAAAGTTACTTCACAGGTCCAATCTTTAAATGAAAATTTTGAATTATCTCGTCATGATGGATGATATATAGAAGCAATTATTTCTATTCTAGACAACTGTATTTTATCAGTTTGAGACTGCCAAGTCTCAACAATGGCGACCGTTTAGTATTAGAAAACATGAGATCGATATACAAGGTGTGTTTTCATACAAAATATCCTGCGCATAGAAAGAGCAAGTTAGGAAGCACGGCAGGAAAGGCAGAGTAAATGTTTGAGACAAGATGAAAACTGGAAGAACTACTGAGCACAAAATACAGAAGCATCACAAGCCCGTCTGTAACTGAGGTATCTAACAGCATCTCTCATGGAGGTGCCATCTCTATAGCATATATAGACAAAAATAATCAACCTTAACTTTCAGCTGTACTATCCCCCCTGAGAGATTCGAAGCTACTATAGTCAAACAAGTTTGTCATTATTAATCTCTCTCTAATACAGACGGAAGAGGCACATGAAAGCCAGCTTCAGTGATAGTTTGGCCTTGTAGTTTAGAGTCTCCCCTTCTTTTTATGACATATCGCCTTACAATCAACAAAGTAGTGTACATACAGGACATTTCTGACAGAATGTCAATACTTTGGTTGCGTAATGCCAATAATGACGGTGACATTTGAACCATAAACAGGCCATCAAGGCACACTCAAATGTGGTACAGTAGTTTTAGCTAACGAAGCCTAGCCTTCATTCACGAAAAGAATAGCTTCTGTCATCAACACATACTAATCACATATATTTCTGTTTGTTGTAAGACAGTGAAAGTGAAGTGTACAAAATTTAAGTTATCATGCTTGAAGTAAAATGCCAGTATATTTTTCTCGTGCTGCCATAGTGCATTTACACGTTTAGTTCGTTTAGTTTCATTTAGTTTAGTGCGTTAAATGGTAAAGATACATAGATAAGAAGTAACTCTTTATCTAATGATAGGTAACTCATTATATTTAGGTACCTAAATTCTAGTGTAATTTTGCAATTTTAGGAAAAAACTGGCTTCTCGGAATTTCTTTATTGCACCTCGGTAGGGTTTATAAATTTTTTACTTTTGTTGCATCTTATATTTCTGTGATTTTTGTTCCTCAGTTTTTAGGTTTCTGACCTAGTTGTTAAATGCAAACAAATTTTTCGTTGTTGCCAGCTGTTCATTGATGTATTATTTTCAAACGCTGAGAATGACCTTTACAATCGGAGCGTTCGTTTATTAACTGTTATTGTAGTCCATAATAAAAATATTAACTCTGGACAGGGTCTTTTTTACATTTCTGTTTTTTATTAATTATACGAACCATTGATACTATGAGTACATCAACTGCATTTATGACAGACAAACCTCGTGAGAAGCCTCGCTGCCCTGCCCATCCGTCTCACACGGTTGAGTTTGTCTGCCTGGAACCGAGCTGCTGCAGTGCTAGTGCTTTGATGTGCTTCATTTGCAAGGACTACAAGCACACCAAGCATAAGGTAGGAGATTCTTTGGCATCCTCTCTGCTCTCTATGATTATATTATATAGCGTTTGTTTCTTATTAGACTGACTGTGTGATAGATTCACACATCTTGTTTAATGGGAGTATACAGCCTCTTTAATTGTCGTTAATTTGTCTTTAAAAATTTTCGATATTTTAGAAAGCATTTATGAAATTAGAAATTTGATTTCTGTGTTCTACTATTATTAGTTTATAAATTCTCATCCTGTACTGAATATAGTAAAAGTATCAAAAATTGTCGAAGAGTTAAGAACACATGAATAACAAGTTTGGTATATTTTTAACTATGAAAAACTGAAAATTCTGGTTTAAGAAACTGAAAAATTTGAAGCTGATGAATGTTGATTGTATTGAGAGTTCCTTATATTGTTAAGACATCTACTGGGAACTGGTGAAATGTTACTAGGTTCATTTATTCATAAGTATTTTGGCTTCGCATTTACAACAGTTTTAGGTATTGAAAATATTTAGCTTACCTAACTGTAAGGTTATGATATGGTTTTAGAGGGGCTCAATTTATAGACAATTTATTTGTGGTATTTCAATATCTTCTGAGAGCTTGTTTAGTTTTTGGTATGACTATCAGCTTGTCTGTGCAGTTAATGTTTGCTCATGTCTTCCCAACACTTCCGTGCAAATATAAAACATGCATATTTGCCATATTTGACAAACAGCAGACAAGCTAACCTACAAGCATGGCTTTGGTTGCCTACTACCGGGAGGTGAACTACTCCTATTACAATGCTTACTAATGTATATGCTTCTCCTGTGCATACATGTATCAGGTTGAACGAAAGTTATTGTATTAGTTTCTTTGGCTAGCAATGAATTCAAAAAAGCTAATGTCGATATGTCCATTTCTCAGCCGCCCTATTTGTGATGTTTTAACACGTTGACTGCGACACGACCCACCGGTGGGTCGTGCTTAGGTTTTTCCTGCTGCGAAACGACCCATCGATGGGTCGTTTTGAAAAATTCTAACAACCTTTCTAAATTAGTGGTATTTAACAGGCCCAGTTAATGTTTGATATTTACAAATTTGCTTATCACTTTTGACTTTAAATTCAAGTTGAATATTGAACTTCGGTTTAACCCATCGCAACTAACGTGTTAATAAAAGTACAAAATGGTCTGTTTTTGTGTATAAGAGAGATAAGCTTTTGAAGAAATCTGCTGATAAGACATGTTGCATTGAAGAACCAGCCTCTCTTAAGAGGGTCACTTCAAGATTTCAATTTTTTCATCCGATTCGTTTGAAGTTTGGCCAGTATGTGTATTTGTTGATAGTAAACTTTTTTTACTCTTTTTACTTCTGTAACTTTTTAGATTTAGGCCTTATTTTTTGTAAAATTCAAAAAATTAGTTTTTGGTTCATTTATATGGACATTTCAAAAGAATAGAAGTCATTGAGTTTGTATGCTAGAAGAAAACCACAGACAGTTTTAAAATCCTTGGAACATTTCTAACAAAAGCACGGTAGAAAATTTTCCATTTCCATGAAATAAAAAATTCATGATTTTTGGTCCCCTTATTCCCCCCTGAGGGGTGGGGGGGGGGGGGTTTCTAGCATCCGTAGTGCCATAAAATTTCAGGGCACAATAACCCATCACCTAAGGAGTCTTTTTCAAAAAAAATTAATGGACCGAGGTGGCCCGCAAGGGCTAAATTTGGCCCGAAGTGGCCTCCTTAAAAAGTAACTGTATTGCTGTGTTTTTGTTCTTTATTCTTTCAGTTTACTCTCCTTAAAAGATGGGATTCCTTCTAAGAAACACAGAACTGATTTGATATGTTGCCTTTTGCAGGTGGTTAAAGTTTTTTTGAGTTACTGAGCACAGTATTGTTCAAGGTAGCCATGACTAGATGAAAGGGCAAGTTTTGACAGAAAATTACCAAAAGAGGTGTAATCAAGTTTTTCTGATGAGATTAATGCATATGGCATACATTCATATAAGACTCTCGACTGTGAATAAGTGTGACAAAATGTGACAGATCTACAAGTAGCTTAGATTATTAAAAATGCGCTCAAATGCACGCGTTACAATATGTATTAAATTCTGATGCCAAATGTGAAATTAGAATCTGAATTGTATTATTCAAACAAAAGTTATGATGAAAAGATAGTGCTTGTAATGAACATGTTGATTTCACACTGGCAGTGATTGGTCTCAACAAAAACGTGTATCTCACAAACTATGAAATTTTTGCAAAATCTGAAATTGAAGCTGATATTTATTTTCTCAATACAATGTGTCGTTAAAAGGATATCACTGTATAGCCCCAAGCGCTACTTTCTTTGGTGTCCTGCCGTTTTTGGGCAAACTTGCCATACTTTTTTGCTGTCGAGGGTGATAAAATTGAGTTTGTTCATACGTTAGCAATATGAGTGGTAGCTATTACTTGGCATCTGAAAAACGTTTTTAGGTGAACTCAAAAGGTGTGCTCAAGAAGTGCTGTCCTTAACTGAAATTTTTTACCTTTAGTCCGAAATTCTGACAATGATGCTGCATTAAGTACCTTTAAAATAATATCTTACATATTCACTGCAGTACCGCTTTCTCAACTGTTAATAGGAAAAAATCTGCCATCTTTGTCCTTGATACATGCGCAAACTAACATGACTAAGGGCAAAGCTTCAGTTGAATGGATGACCCCATTCATTATTAATTTTGTTTGTGAAATTAATATAACTCTGATACTAAGCCCTGCCTCCATGTTAAGGATTTATATTACTGCTAATTAGTGTAATCTGAGCACTTTGTATGTCGCAGCATGCACTGTTGGAGTCGGAGGCCGAGAGTGTTCGTCTAGAACTAGGCGCAGCAACGCTCAATGTGAAGCGTACTGCTCTTCAACTCACTAGCACTCTGCGCAAGCTTGGTAATGAACTGCTCTTGCTATGTCATATCAGCTGAAGAGGAATTACGTGTTCCTTAGAGATGTGAATAACAGTTAAAATTTGTTTTTCAAATGAGTGAAGAGGAATGGGGGCTCATGCAGTGAAAAATGAAGTGTACAGAGATTGATTTTGAAATACCAAATTGATTACAAACTGATATTAGCATTAAGGTGTTGGTGCAAACAATTTGTATACTTTGTTGGTATCAAGTAAAATTGGTTGGATAAATTTAATGGAGTAGGAGGTGTAATTAGAAGAGTACACTTTGACACCAGGAGGTGTTATTGTGGGCACCTTGAATGAAGGTAGCTTTTGTTCATGAACTTCTCATTTCTCTCAGAGCAAATCGCTCATCAACTGGAAGACCCTCCTGCTCCGGCTGGTGTAGACGGTGAAGCGGTGGGTGGAGCCGAATCGGTGCATGGTCATGCCTCGAGCCACTCCTCTTCCGCATCTCTGTCTGCTGCCATGTTCCAGTCCAGCGTGGATGAACCTCATGTCATCCCGACCTCCTCCATGTCGGTGCCGCTGCTGCAGTCTAGCGCCAGCCCCTCGCCTTCCATTGGGGCTGTTACCGGCCAAGTTGCCTCTCTTATGGTCGGCAGTGCTTCTAGTGCTCTCGGTGCTTCACAGTACTCAGGGTACGTGGTACTTTCTGGATCTGGGTTTGGTAAATAAACGTGGTGTGGGCGCTAGGTCAGCATCAACAGTAGCCAAAGTTAGAGGTAGGTATTTGTTTTGCATTGAATTGAATTTTGTTCTTTTTAGCCAACACCGTCTGTTTTACTATAGCATATCAATCATTTAATTAGACGGGTAATTGTGTACTGCACAACCATTGTCTGATTACTTCAGAAGTGTACTGTTACCAGCAATGTGTGATGAGTGGATCTGTTGCACAAGCTTCAAGACTTTTCCAATTTCCTTAATATTAATCCAACAGATGTAAACACCAAAGGAATAGAAAAAGGGTTCTAAGATTTGAAATCAGTGTTAGAAATGCAAAAATTTCAATACGCACCAACTGGCACTTCCTAATATTTAGTGGATTGTAGTGTAACAACAAAATTGAGAAGTTATAGTGGTAGGCGGCAGTGGTGGTTGTGGTGAGAGTTGGTTGTCTGGGGGGGGCAAGTGAGAGGGTGCAGCGGAAAGCGTATTCCGATAAGAAACTACTCGGACGGTGGGTAGGTCGAAGACGTACTATTCAGTTCACATCTCGTCTGCTGGTTTGACATCTTTGGACGCATTGTTGATGTGACATCTTTGGACGCATTGTTGATGTGACATCTTTGGATGCATTGTTGATGTGACATCTTTGGATGCATTGCTGGTTTGACATCTTTGGACACATTGTTGATTTGACATCTTTGGACGCATTGCTGATTTGACATCTTTGGACGCATTTCTGATTAGACATCTTTGGACGCATTGCTGATTTGACATCTTTGGACGCATTGCAGATTTGACATCTTTGGGCGCATTGCTGATTTGACATCTTTGGACGCATTGCTGATTTGACATCTTTGGATGCATTGCTGATTTGACATATTTGGACGCATTGCTGATTTGACATCTTTGGACGCATTGCTGATTTGACATCTTTGGACGCATTGCTGATTTGACATCTTTGGACGCATTGCTGATTTGACATTTTTGGACGCATTGCTGATTTGACATCTTTGGACGCATTGCTGATTTGACATCTTTGGACGCATTGCTGGTTTGACATCTTTGAATGCATTGCTGGTTTGACATCTTTGGACGCATTGCTGGTTTGACATCTTTGGACGCATTGCTGATTTGACATCTTTGGATGCATTGCTGATTTGACATCTTTGGACGCATTGCTGATTTGACATCTTTGGACGCATTGCTGATTTAGCATCTATGGACGCATTGTTGATTTGACATCTTTAGATGCATTGCTGGTTTGACATCTTTGGACACATTGCTGGTTTAACGCATCACGAACGACAAAAAAAAGCAACAATCAACAAGCTATGTGGAAAAATTATTGGGTCGTGTCCCACAATTACGCCAGATACACTTGACATCCGCCTACCTTCGACGCTATCGACATTGTTTAGAAGCTGCTGGTGGTTATATTGAACTCTTACAACACAACATATTATAACTCACGCTTCTGAAAATTGTATCTATTCAAATTTTTAACTAGGTATTGACCGTCAAACAGTGATGACTTTTTAGGATCCGTCTGTACATCAACCCTAGTAATACCCACAGTTGAAATGCTTTTTCCTATGCATAGGTGAAATATGTATCATTAATGCGCTCGAGTATAGTGAAAAAATATAAGTCCATTATAATAGCCGTTGGGTGTATCTGTCACGAATTAACACTTTAGGGCTTTAGGCCTGTATATTGTGTCATTCTGAGGCTAATCAGAATTAAATTGTGTTCAAACCCTCATATATATTGACTAATGTATCAAAGGTGTTTTTCCCATTCTCTTCAATTCAGAGTGTATTTTTCTGAAAATAATTTTTATACTCTTATAATTTAAAAAAAACGCACAAGAAATGAAGTTGAATGCAATAAAACCACTAACTGACGTCACGATGATGTTAAATGTGATGTCGCCGCATTAAAAATGGGCCGTAAAATGTTTAAGTCACTGAATATAGCTTATGTTAGGTTCTTATAGCTCATATTGCAATAGCATGATAAAATTACAAGCTGTGGAACTTTAGACGACCAATTACTGATTCAAAGTTTACATTTCATAGTCTCCAAATGTATAATTTCCAAAAAATATATCTATACTTCTTGGGAATTGCACATTTGTGAAACTTTTGGAAAATTGGGCCCTTTAGAAATTAGTGACCTGTAATTAACCAGTCTAGAATTTTTTATGATACTCAACGTGAGAAAATAGGACCTAACCTGAATTGATAAATTATAAACTAATTATTTAAAAGCTGGCATCGCATGGACGTTGGCTGGCTGTTTTAAACATGTTTTTCAATCGCCGATGATATTTTTCATGTAGGATGATTTTTATAAAATTGAGATAGAATAATGAAATAATTATTGAAAGTTTATTGAAATTGAGGCTAATCGGTGGGGCACTCTTAGTGAATTAACGGATCAAAGAAAATGAGGGCCAAGAGATATTGCTCCCTATCATGAGTCGCCTCCTAGTGCTGCACTATCCAGGGATGGAAAAAACCCAGGGTTTTTTAAAAAACCCAACCCACCTGGGTTTTTTTGGGCTATTCACACAACTCCCGTTGCCCCTATTTCAGATTTATATGCATACACTTATTGAGTAAATATTATTATTTGATTACTTTATTTCCAACATTATATTACATTATTATATGAATTATTACATTATATGAACAATATATGAATTAAGTTCGTCCATCACAATTACCATTTACCAATTACCATATGCATAGAGACATAGCTCTGCAGTCTGTAAAGATATAAGATGTCCAAAGAGAATTGCTATGCTCGTCAATTCATAGTAAGTTGTTTTAGCAGCAGACAGGCGCAAGTCATGTGAGAGGGAAGCACCATGCAGATCATAAGTAACCCCAACAAGCAGCTTGAAGCAAGACAGCTGCACATCACTTAACAGTCATGCTGTTAACAACTTAACATGTGTATTGTGTGAGCTGGAGTGCTTAGCTGCGCAAGTCAAGTCAGTCAACTACACTGTTACATGTTACAACATGTAGTGACATGCCAAATTTTTTTTTTAAATTTGCCAAAAAATTCACTTTTCGCAGTACAGGATAGCAACAAACACTAAAATGATTGGAAGTAAATGCTCTAACTGATTCCATCGTCAAATTTGTTCCAGTGCAGCTTGAATGCTCCCCATAGGCCAGTAGTTTCTTTACTTCTTCATCCCATGATGGCTGCGGTTGTCTTGCCCCATCTGACTATAATAGTTAGACTTGTTTCAATTTAAACAATTTAAACAATTTGTTTACCACAGGTGATACAGAGGTAGAATGTTTCTTAAGTCTAATACAATGGTCAAATTTGAGTATAGCTACCTGTGGGCCCGAATAAGTTCAGCAACTTCTAGGGCATCCTACCATTACATTATTCTAGGGTGTACAATAATGTTTAACCTAATTCACTTAGCCTAGTTTCACATTAGACTGATCAACAAGATAATGAACTCGATATTGATGTTTCATTTTACAATATTTAAGGCAAAGCTCTCACAGGAGACTGATATTGAAGAGTGGTTGCCTGAGTACTATCCGGAGTTCATCGGTGCGCTTTACTCCTATAAATTGAAGGACTCCAACATCTTCCCAAAACACATGTTCAATGAGAATATCACTAAGACAATGACTCCTTGTTGATGGTGGGATATTCAAGACATGAAACAGCAGAAAATGCATATGCATGAAAAGAACACTGGCAGAGTGTTACTGCAAGTTTATAAGCAATCTTCATTCTTGCCCCGCAAGTTCAGGATCCATTGAGAGAATTTTCTCAACATTTGGAATTGTGTGGAATAAATTGAGAAATAGATTAGGATCAGAACGCGCACATAAATCGTCTCAGTATATCGCCACCTCACGAATGATCATGATGTGGATGACAACGATGAAATGGCAGTGGATGTAGAAAGAGAAACACAGTAGTATTGTAGTAGCAGTCTAGTCTAGAAGATGGTAAAAATTCAGAAGTCTCTATATTAAGTAGTCAAACTGCATTTGTTTCTAAATTTTTGTTTTTTTACTTTGGAAATGGAATTCATTAAAATATATTAGTCCCTCGAGTTTTTTTGTGATTAAGGTTTTTCTAATTTGATTTGTATAGGGTTGGTGTTTTGTTTTTCAATGTTTTCTTGTCATAGTCATGCACATGACTTAGATACTTATTTTGACAAGATAAATATTTAGCTCATTTTGATTCTATAAGCTTGAAAACAAGTAAAATTTACATAATAATATAACCCAAAAAAGCCCAAAAAATAAAAAACCCACTATTTAGTGGGTTTTATAGTGTGTTTTTTTTGGGGCTTTTTTGGGTGGGTTTTTTATGTGCCAACCCTGGCACCATCCGCACCAAGAAGCTATCAAGGGCTAATTTTTGACACATATGTGTTCAGAGTGGGCCAAAAGTGTTATTCAAATTTACCATATTGATTAATAAAAAACCATCTAACGGGGAGAGATTGACACAGTCCCACTGGCTGCAAAATTTCATCTTTTGTTACCGAATCATTTCATGTCATTTAGTCGGTCATTTAATCTGGAATAATTGTGTTTAGAGTGACAATTTCTTTCTGACGTGAGCAAGAGTAAAATTTTCTGAATGCATTCCCACATTACACTTTCAGAAATGAAAAGAGGAAAAGACACACAGATATCACTTTTTTAAATAAATAATTGCATTAAAAAATGAAATGTGCTGTTTATGTGGAAACTCAAATTTTGAGGGAGCGTGTCAAAAGTGTTGGGCGTGCGGTGGAGGGGCTGCCTACAAGCCCTGACGTTACGTCGCCTGATTTTTGCCTTTGAGGCTTTTTGAGAGACCGTGTGTTCAAGGCGCCTACTTCAAACTTGCAAGATATCTGTGACTGAATTCTGTTTGTATGTTGCAGCGTTAGAAGGCTGCTCAAAACGGGGTGTTATTTTTAGAACCTCATCTTCTATGACCAATTAATGTACAAAAACTGTTTGACCAATTCACTTTACTTATCCTTTTTTTTCAACTATCGCCCAATGGAAGAGAAGTTATAAGCAATTGATCTTGTACGTAGATTCCCAGTTCCCTTAATTCCGTACATTATGTGAATAGGGAGGCCTAAAGTAACTTGTAAGCTAATCTTTTGCTAATTTTATGAGGATAGATAATTTTGTTTGACGTTCATTTGAAGAAAGGTTAATATCCTAAAAATTCGAGAGGTAATGACAGCTGTCAGATAATTTGGTTTGGCGTACATTTTTGATAGATCATTATACTGAAAATTCAAGATGTGATTACGGTTGTCAGATACGGTAATCATACATTTTGAATTGTGAAAGTAAACGAAAAGCAGTGCCATTTTATTTTACCAACTAATTTGAATGGTTTACGTTCTTCATAGATCTTTGGTGAATGCCGCTATTTGTGACGGTACGCTCACATTACTACTTTTTCACTTCTAATTAATCCAAGTCAAATTCAAATTAATCCAAGTCAAATTTAAATTAATCCAAGTCAAATTCAAATTATTCCAAGTCAAATTCAAATTATTCCAAGCCAAATTCAAATTAATCCAAGTCAAATTCAAATTAATCCAAGTCAAATTCAAATTAATCCAAGTCAAATTCAAATTAATCCAAGTCAAATTCAAATTAATCCAAGTCAAATTCAAATTAATCCATGTCAAATTCAAATTAATCCATGTCAAATTCAAATTAATCTAAGTCAAATTCAAATTAATCCAAGTCAAATTCAAATTAATCCAAGTCAAATTCAAATTAATCCAAGTCAAATTCAAATTAATCCAAGTCAAATTCAAATTAATCCAAGTCAAATTCAAATTAATCCAAGTCAAATTCAAATTAATCCATGTCAAATTCAAATTAATCCATGTCAAATTCAAATTAATCCAAGTCAAATTCAAATTAATCCAAGTCAAATTTAAATTAATCCAAGTCAAATTCAAATTAATCCATGTCAAATTCAAATTAATCCATGTCAAATTCAAATTAATCCATGTCAAATTCAAATTAATCCATGTCAAATTCAAATTAATCCATGTCAAATTCAAATTAATCCATGTCAAATTCAAATTAATCCATGTCAAATTCAAATTAATCCATGTCAAATTCAAATTAATCCATGTCAAATTCAAATTATTACATGTCAAATTCAAATTCATCCATGTCAAATTTAAATTGATCCAAGTCAGATTCAAATTAAACCAAGTCAAATTCAAATTAAACCAAGTCAAATTCAAATTAAACCAAGTCAAATTCAAATTAAACCAAGTCAAATTCAAATTAAACCAAGTCAAATTCAAATTAATCCAAGTCAAATTCAAATTAATCCAATTCAAATTCAAATTAATCCATGTCAAATTCAAAATAATCCATGTCAAATTCAAATTAATCCATGTCTAATTCAAATTAATCCATGTCTAATTCAAATTAATCCATGTCAAATTCAACTTAATCCATGTCAAATTCAAATTAATCCATGTCAAATTCAAATTAATCCATGTCAAATTCAAATTAATCTATGTCAAATTCAAATTAATTCAAGTCAAATTCAAATTAATCCAAGTCAAATTCAAATTAATCCAAGTCAAATTCAAATTAATCCAAGTCAAATTCAAATCAATTCAAGTCAAATTCAAATCAATTCAAGTCAAATTCTAATTAATTCAAGTCAAATTCAAATTAATTCAAGTCAAATTCAAATTAATCCAAGTCAAATTCTAGTCAATCCAACCCCAAGTTGAATTAAGAATTGACATAATCATTTGTTAATTTGAGCGTTTTTTTTGTGGTAAATGTGTATCTACTGGATGTGATGAGCAAGAAAACCATTTTTCTTTCTACGAGGAATACATAAAATTTCCGCGGGTGTTGAAATCATAAGACAAGCTGTTGTAAAATGTGCTAAGTATCCAGCATCAGGAGCTAGAGTGTCGTTTAGATCTTTGAACGGCGTAAAAGATACAAGTCAACTATAGAAACTTATTCCTGTTCTAAAGGTAATTTTATATTACACATACACATAGTAGTAGCGAGGATTTATTTACGTTCATATGAAGATTTATATGCGTAAAATTCCACTTTATCACATGTATAAAATCCCATGTCCATGCAACTACAAAAGATTACCATTGGACGATATGTAGACTTAAATTAGCATATTTTAATTGTCTTTTTCGCTCAATGTATTAAGCTTTGTTTCCTTTATGAATAATTTAAGTTTTTAAAAATTGGTTTAATAACCACTTTACTGTGATCGATTTACTGAAAGGGGTAGAAAAACTAATTGATCAGAGGAAAATGTTTGGAAACAATATTGATATTCTTCCTTATTTTGTACTTTCTGAACTGAACTGAAAAACTGAACTAACAAAAATTAAAAAGTAACAAATCTTTACCTTAAATAACGTTTAAATAAAGTAATTTAGTATCCTTCGACTTAATAACCTCCATTTCTCTCAAGGCAAGTATTACTTCTAGCCGCCATTGAATAAAGAGTTCATTGGATTATTTTACCGTTTTTTTCAGTTCTTGGAACACTTTTTCAATTCGTTGTTGAAGAATTATTAATGATGGAGGTGATACATACTTGGTGGTATGTAGGATACATCATTGTGAAATTATTTTTAACAGTAGGTATTGAGAAATAGAGAAGAACACCAGTGTTGTTTTTAAAACTCTTCCTTTGAACAGTTAGTTTTTCTACTTCTTTCAGTAAATCGATCACTGTAAAGTGGTTATTCAATTGATTTTCAATACCTTAAATTATTCGAAAATGCAACAAAATTTACTATATTGTGAAAAAAGACAACTCAAATATGTTAATATAAAGCAGAGATGTAATCAATTAAAAAGTTGGGGAAATTTTTGTGGGACACCCAGTATAGAGGTATATATGCAGATTATTTTTTCTGTAACCATTGGATCTTTCGTGTGCGAGATGTGCATAATGAGCGAACTAGTGATACAGGCTTCACTAATGATGGGTACAAATGTAATACAGTATTTAAATCACGGGTATTGGTGCTATTAGGGTTACCATATTTGTTTGGCGTCCATTTCTTAAAAGTTGATAGAGAGGAATTTAGTAATAAATTTTGTTTCATTCAGTTCTAGTAGTGTCAAACTCATGATCATTACGAGTTTGCTAGTAGTAAAAAGAACCATACAGGACGAAGCCCGTCTTAGTCATTAACAAACAAAGCAGAGATATGTATTTATTATTCTACTGGTTTTGCTTAGCATGCGTAAAGTACATGTTAGTTAGGGAGCCGGAGTGCAAGCTGATGTGGCGAGGTCCGTGCAGGCCTGCAGCTGTGAGCAGCCAGCAGCAGCCGCCCACGCAGGTGTCCGCAGCTCGGGCGGCGGTGCGGGAGCACTTCAGCCTGCAGCGGCAGCAGCTGCAGCAGCAGGAGAGCGTCGCCATGGGCGCTCTGGAAGCCCACGTGAGGGAGCGGCTGTGTTCCATCAGGCAGCAGCAGGAGGACCTCTCCTCCCTCATATCTCAGGTAGAGATGTGACTCAAAAAAAACCATGCCTTTTTTTTTTAAAAAAACACGTTTTTTTACAAAAAAAACTGTGGCCCAAAAAAATGTGGATATTTTGTTTTTTTTTAAATATTTTGTCTGAAAATAACTCAGCAAGAAAAAGAACCACATTACATTATTTTTTTCATGACAAATTACAAACTAAAATAGCATACTTCTTAATTGATCGTTTTCTATGGTTTTATGGAATTTTTCATTTTCTGCGGTTTCATGCTTTGATATTTCATTTATTTTACCATACATGTGAATGACCTTCAACTCCCAAAATGGTGTGTTATAATAACATATCTTTACTCATGGTCATTGATAGAGATGTGACTAAAAAACCATGCGGTTTAAAAAAAATGTTATTTATACAAAAATTATGAATAAAAAACTTGGATAATAATATATTTATGTGACCTTAAAAATCCAATGCTTTTTTTTAAAACGTTGTTTTTTAACAGAAAAATCTTGACTAAAAAACATGGCTATTATATTTTATGGGACCAAAAAATTGTTTTTTTAAAAACATTTAAAAAATCATGACTAAAAAACACGGATGTAAATATCAGGTAAGTTATTTTTCTTTAATCGAATTGTCTTTGGAAACTTATAAACAAAGAATTCTGTTAATATTGAAATCATGTTTATTAGAACTGTACTAGGTCTTAGAATAAAATATCTACAAAGAATCTATTCACTCCATAAAACCTTTCGGAGACCAGCTCCAACCTCAGTCATTCAGTTAAATTTGGTGAAATGGACAATGAATTTTCACTGTTCCTTTGAAAAACATTTGACTGAATGACTTACTGAGGATGGAGCTAGTCTCCGAAAGGTTGTATAGAGTGAATAGATTCTTTGTGGATATTTTATTCTAAGACCTGGTACGGTTCTAATGGATATTAATATATCTTATGTGACCAAAAAATCCATGGTATTTTTTTAATGTTTTTGTCACAAAAAAGTCATCACTAAAAAACACGGATATTAATATACTTTATTTTACCATAAACAACCATGCTATTTTTTTTAAAAACATTTTTTCAGAAAAATCATGATTAAAAAATGTGGATATTAATATATTTTATGTGCCAAAAAAAAACATGCTGTTTTTTTTAAATCATGTTTTCTTTACCAAAAGAATCATGATGTAAAAACATGGATATTAATGACTTTTTGTGAAAAAAACATGGTTTTTAAAATGTCATGTTTTTTTGTTCAGATAAAATTTAATAACACTCCTGTTTTTGGAAAAAATCTTTTTTTTCAAAAAGCATGGTTTTTTGGTCACATAAAATAAATATATACCCATGTTTTTTTTACAGATTAGATTAGTCATTAGTTTTAGCCTCCCTACCCAGCAACAAATGCGATCCAAAGAGAGGAAGGAAGATTATGAAACAAGATCAAAGTTGAAGAAGACAGTATTAGGTGCTGAAAACAGGACAGCAGTGAACCGAAAAAAGGTGGTCCTCAACATAACAAAAACATTTTATTTCAACAATAAGGAGGCCTACCTTACTCTCAGCTTGGGCCCTCACATTGTCCCCCTGGGAGCGCTAGTTCTCATAGATACAATAGTTGTATCCCCCTGAGGGTTTATTTTTTACAAAGAAGTCGTGACCAAAAAATGAATCATAATAACTTTTTAATAAAAAAACATGTTTAAAAAACAATGATTTTTTGGTAACATAAAATATGTTAATATCAATGAATTTAAGACACGATTTTTTATGAAAAATACATAAAATAAAACAGCATGGTTTTTTGGTCACATAAAATATATTCATATCCAGGTTTTCTTATACATCATTGTTTGTAAAAAAACATATTTTTTAAAAAACAGCATGGGGTTTTTTAGGTCTCATAAATATATTCATGTTTTTTTAGTCATGATTTTTTAGTACAAAAACATTTTTTTGTCTCATAAATATATTCATGTTTGTTCAGTCATGATTTTTTAGCAAAAAACATGTTTTTTAAAAAAAAAACTGCATGGGGCTTTTCAGGTCACATAAAATATATTGTTTTTTAGTCATGATTCTTTGTAAAAAAACAGCATGGTTATATTTGGTACCAGAAAATATATTAATATTCATTTTTATTAGTCAGAATTTTTTGTGAAAAAAACATGTTTTTAAAAAAACAGCATATTTTTTTGGTCACCTATAATATATTAATATCTATGGTTTTTAGTCTTTTTTTGTAATGAAAACATGAAAAACAAACCATACAGTAAAAGTGGTGGCAGATAACCCACAATTACCTAGAGGAGTCTAAGAGGTACAGCAGGAGCCACAGAACTTACCACAGAACTTATATTGATGGAGTCAAAATTCAGAACTTATTATCTCTGCTATGTCTGATTTTTTTGGTCACATAAAAATAAAATTAGACATAGTAGAGATAGTAAGCTCTGAATTTTGACTCCATCAATATAAGTTCTGTGGCTCCTGCTGTTCCTCTTAGACGCCTCTAGGTAATTGTGGGTTATCTGCCACAACTTTTACTGTATGGTTTCTTTTTGATGTTTTTATAACAATAAAATGACTAAAAACCATGGATATTAATATATTTTAGGTGTCCGAAAAAAAACCCAGACATATACTTAACAAAATTTAGGTGTGCAAAAAAAAAACAAAAAAAAACACATAAAAAACACGTTTTTTTGCAAGAAAAACAGCAATCAAATAAAACCGTTTTTTTTTTTTTGCATCACTAATCTCAGGTGGGGGCTTTGCAAGATGTTTCTTCAAATTAATGCACGCACTCTAAATTTTAATGCTTGAAATAAGTGACAAAGGGAAATATGAAATTCCGCACTTTGAAAACAACCATTTAGATGCATTAAAAATGGTTAAAAATTCTGCCTAGATAAAAAAACAGACGTTGTGACATACATATTTACTTGCAAACCTTTCGGAATTCGTAGATTCCATCTTCAGTGTTGGAAAAACAGGCGCAAATACAGAATAATGAAACCAGAAATGAAAAATACAAAGAGGACATTCTAGAAAAACCTGAACTAAGTTTAAAAAACCGTACACAAATCTGAAAACATCTGATTCTACACATACTCTTTCAAAAAACGCACAATCAGACCTACACGAACTCCCACAAACACACACCAGTGTGTTGAAAGTTAGGAAGTAGGAGCAATGAATAATCTAGTTAAACTCCATTTACTATTTGAATGAGGCTTGTTTGTGAATGTATACAACGACTCCAAAATGCAAAGATCCTGTTGATTTATTTTCTCTGCAAAGTATTGAAAATTAAGAGTTAGAAGGGGTACCGGAACTATTACAATGGTCTTGATTAGCGGAGGGGGAGGGACAAGCAAATGAACGACCTGTTTATGAGAATACCCTGAATGTTGACTGTGACTGATAAATAGTTAGAGAGTAGTACTTCCAGCGTACGACTGCTGGCAGCAATCGTATACATACACAGCAACTTTCAAGGCATTCGTCCTATCGCTCTTTCCAATTAAAAATGAAGCCATGTTAAAAGTACTGCCTACAGGTCTGCACGAAAATCGGCCGACACCTTTTCTGCTGATTCTAATGTAAAATGACCTGAATCCGATTATGGTCCTCGTTTCCCCCCATCATCCACCGTTTTTGGAGGGCCCCTCTTCCACCTATTTCTTATTACTTTGCGATAATTTGGAGGGATGAAATAGAATATTTTAATCTTTTTAAATACCTGAATCGAAAAGAAAAACGAGCTTGGCTAGCATTCGAAAACTTGTGTGAGAACTTTTTTGGTAACAACAAAAGTAATGATTGTGTTGCTGGACGACCAAAGCCATAGGGTGAAACATGTCTGTTAAAGTGCATTTCCTTCACTCCCACCTGGACTTTCCTGAAAATTAGGGTCAGTTTTGGATGAACACGAGGACGGTCCTACCAAGACAACACTAAGTTCGAGAGGAGATTTTCAGGGAAGTGGAATGCGAGCATGTTGACAGAGTACTAGTGGTTTTCGGTTTGAGAAACTTCTACCTCAGAGTACAAAAGGAAAGCAAGTCCTATATGAAAGTACTTATCTTGTTTACGTATTATTCTTTACATTTATTATTTTGCTTTTTAAATTTATCATATATTATTCTATACTACTAAAGTAATCCTTATCGAAAAGTGATCAAAATGGGTGAGGGTCCCCATAAAAAGACGGGTGATTGGAGTAAGGGAGGTTATATTCAGATTCAGGAAGTTGTTTTACTTAAATCAGCATGAACGGGGGTCAGGGTTCGGAAAATTTTTTTTTTGCTGACCAGTGAATTATAATCTGTGCGTCAATAGAATTTAATTATGTTCGCACAAGTACCAAGAACTCCCATATAAAATCACTCGCCGTTAAGTAACCAAGAAATGGAGACCAAAGAATATTATCTACTTAGTTACTGTCAAAGTTTCGGCGGGACGGGAAAATTTATTATCGAGAAATTCACGAATGATGTTTATGCGCGTTGTGTGATGTTCAATGGTTACTAACCATCTGGCGAGTGGATATGCGGCACTCATAACTTCTACCGGTACTCATAACTCATCGGTGTTCACAACTTCTAGTGTGGCGTAACAGCTGTTGTGTTCGTTAGTCCCAGCAAAGTTGTGCAATGCCACAGCAATTTAGGAGTCCAGGCGGCTGGCTTCCGCTGCCTGCGCCTGGAGAAAGTCCTGGTGTTGTACGAATGAAAAGTTTGTGTTGCCAGCACTGCTTTCATATTCTCAGTTTGATGCCATATGCTTCTTCAGATATTGTCTTTTCTCCATTGCTCTCATATATCCTCGAAATCTCAATTTTGTAAGACAGTGTTTGTCTTAGCAACAAATTTTCAAGTGAAATCACGCGAACGGCCCAAGACGCGTGCTTTTCACCTCCGTCGACAGCACAAACGACCTCAAGCGAATTCGGTTTTGAAATATTGTAATTATGAATATGGTTGTTCAATTTTCTATAAATACATTCACATGTCTACAGGGTTTAGACTAAATAACTGGACTAATTATTTTTAAAAAATATTCAATTTGGAGTTGATCTCTTTCAGCCTTCTGAACGACTTGAATTCTTTTAGAAATGAAATTTTATAACCTCCTGACTTAACACGTCCCCGCGTATCGGGCCACATGTGTACCAACAGGTAAATTGCCCATTTACGTACCGGTATTAATGCACCACATTTTATGTTTCGCGACATTATCTAAAAATATTTGTTATCAAACGAGGCGAAATGTAATACTGCAATTGTGTATTTCATATTCAATAGGAGGAATTGAAATTGATTCGAGCTGGAAAACCGATTTCCCTATTCTTCTATTTACAACCTAACTAAACCTACCATTAACATCCACAGAAACGCGGGGAACGTGTTAAGCTAAATTTTTTTCCTATTTTTTCCATCTAACGTGCTTCACCTTTTTTTGTGAGTGACGATTTTTTTCATGTCTACAAGACACACGATCTATGCTCATTACTATTGAGATGTGGAGGTTGTGGTGACTACCCTATTTGTTTTTATCGTATTTGAAGTTCGTTATGTTAATTCTTAAATACTTCAGCGGTGGGTAATTGGAACATTGTCGTCTTGAAAGATGTCAATGGGGAATAATGCCTAAACCACTGGATGAGCATGATCGCCCAGATTCTTCTGGTTCTTACTGTTGATTCTAACGTAAAAAGAAATGATCTCACCAAGGGAATACCACGAAAACGCTGCTCGGAACAACACTCTTCCTGTTTCATTTTGGAGGCAATCAATTACGGTTGTAAGATTCCTCAGGCTACCTTCGAACACAAACTCGCTGTAGAGTAAAGGAAAGAGAAAAACTTGAGTTGCCAGAGAACATCCTTTGCTTATTTTTATCAGAACACCAGCTCTTGGTATCTTGGTGCCATTTCGACCTTTCGACTCTTAACTGTACAATAGAGTGGGGAAATAGGGAATTCTCGAATTTGAATTCGAGAATTCAAGTTCTTTCATTCAATATAGCTTTATTTTGTTCTCAACGAAAAGTTTTGGATTGAAGTCGTACGACTCGGTTGCTAATGCAATCTTGCAGTCACTTAAGCAACTCTTTGTCACAATGCGCCTCAATGTTGTTGGTGTTCAAGAAGTCAGGCTTGAATTGCTATGGTTGCTGTTATAGCGTGTATGACGGAGTATGACGGATTTTCAGCTCGAAATTTCGAGCTGAAAATCCGTCATACTCCTCGTATGGTAACTCGCGAAAAACTGTGTTCAGGTATGGGGTTCCATAACCGAGGTTCCTGCCATGCTAGCTCTAGTAGAATTTATACTATTCCAATTGTGTGAGCTTATGCGTGAGTACATATGACTTAGAATGTGCTTTTATGTGTATGTATACATGAGAAGTTACTTTAAAATTGAGTGTGTAACTTGACATTTTATTTTTACATTGAGAGTATTTTATGAGGATTCAGTGCTCTTCAGTGACGTCTTCGAACTCTAGGCTTATTAGTGGAGGCAAAAATTTTGAAGCTTCAGTACACGCTAAACTCTCTTTTTCATTTCACAGCTTGTACACGAAATCAAGTTCTAAGATTAATTTCCCCTCAGAGAGATACAGCTATTCTATCTATAGGAATTAGCACTACCAGAAGAAAAATGTGAGGTCCGGAACTGAGAGCTAGGCCTTCTTTTTGTTGAGATAAAATGTTTTTTATATTAAAGACCATTTCTTTTGGTTCACTGCTGTCCTGTTTTTCAGCACCTACCACTTTCTTCTTCAACTTTTATATTGTTTCATGAACTCCTTTCTCAAGTTACTGTTTCTGTGCCCTTTCTGCACAGATTTCCCATTCTCTTATCCCCATAGTAAATGGTGTCTTCTTCCTTCCTCTCTTCGATGCGCTCTTTTTTGTAGCGGTTAGGGATGCCTAAACTAACTTATAATCTAATCTACAAAATTGTTCATTCCTCCTTCCTCTCTTTGGAACGCCTTTGTTACAGTTAGATAGCCTTAAACTAACATCTAATCTAATCTTAGGCTAATTTTCAACATTTGTTAAATGTTTACTCAGATCATTTGCTAATTTATACTAAAGTTCGCAAAGGCTGAGATAATTTACAGTTCGTAGTTTTCAGGGAATTAACTTTTTTTGCATGTAGTACTATAAGTGACATGTTTGCATTTGTTGAGTTTTATCGCTAGGGCTGGGCAAAAATTAAGATCAAGTTGCTGAAAGTGCCAAAATGTACAGATTATCACATACTTTGTCGGTTAAATTGTGTTTTGACTTAGTGAAGATCGTCTTAAAAGGGGTTACCCTCAAACTTTTTGCGTCCTCATAATTATCAAAGCCATCTAGGGAAGAGGCAGGCGAACCCAATGAAATCAAAACGAAGGTTAGCCAGTTGAGTAAATGCGAATGTTATGAAAATATAAGGAGCATGTAAGACAAAATATGAGCTGCGTGTGAGCAAGTCATATATACCCTTGCGAAGGAAAAAGAATAGCTGGGGTAAAAATTTCTATCTATAAATTTAGGAATAAAGTCACTGATGATCTTTTTCAGATGAGAAAATTTTACAAGGTTCTGCCGAAAAATGCAAAATTCGGACTAAATAACACGTTGCGTGATCCTCACTTAATGAAATATCTTGCAAATATCTCATGCTCTTAATATTTTTCAAACGTCATAACGCAATCATCTCATGCAGTGCTTTCTCGAAGTATGAAAATCTCTTGCATGTGTTGAACTAGGTGCAAAAGTAAACACGAATTCTAGATTTGGGCGAATTCATACTCAGGTGTCACGCTTAGAAGCATTTCAAAAGCGCGTCATTCCACGTTGCTACAAGAAAAGGATCGTCTCATGCGTTGAACAAAACTTTACAGTAGAGCCAGAATCATCATCTATCGTTAAAAGCTTTCAAAAAAAGAAAATGTTGCCTTCTCCTACGTTTCCTAGTTACACACTTATGAATTGTTCAAGTTTCGTGTGTTCTCGAGCGTGAACGAGCGATAGAAAGCTTTAGACAGGCTCGATCTTCTAATTTTGAGTGAATGATACTGAATAATTCAGGGTGAATAATTAGTCATAGTTTGGTGACACAATTAAAAATAACTCCACACTATTTTGATAGTCAAAAAAACTCTGGCTGCGCTCTGTGATGTCTCATGCAAATATGCTAGCAATCTTCTATTCTAAATTCTATTCAAAATTGAGTAATCGATGTAATACACATTTTATATTCTCTATCCGTATGCATGTTTGTTTAAATGTGCTGGGATGTGCGTTGAAGCCCCTCAGGGGGATACAACTATTGTATCTATGGGAATTAGCGCTCCCAGGGGGTCCATGCGAGGGCCCGAGCTAAAGTTTAGGTAGGCTTCCTTTTTGTTGTAATATAATAATAGGTTTTTGTTTCATTACGGACCATCTTTTTTCGGTTCACTGCTGTCCTGTTTTTCAGCACCTACTACTTTCTTCTTCAACTTTTTTCTTGTTTCATGAACTTCTTTCCTAGCTTACTGTTTCTGTGCACTTTGTGCATAGATTCCGCGTTCCCTCAACTCCATACTAAATGGTGCCTTCCTCTTTCCTCTCTTGGAACATCTTTGTCGTGGTTAAGGGAGGCTAAAACTTTCTTATATAATAATAATAATAAGGTGCGTTGAAGTAACTGTGCTGAATTATGAAGAGTTTTTTCAGTTTGGGTCAGAGATAGTAAATGTTTGACATTACTGCAATCTGAACTAGAAGTCGTTTATGTCTTAAATTTTAAATAGCTAATCTGACAACGGTCTAGAAAAGATGGAAAAATTAGTTTATAAACCAGACGATGACGGACCGTAGTTATACATTGGCTATGCTTGTATAGACAGTAATTCTCAAGTTCAAGGTTTGTATACGATGAGAATATTGATGAGATGAATGGAGTGAAGTAAATTTTCATCTAATTTCCTCATTTAAATATGAAAGCCTTTCGTAATTTCTACTCTGGATCATTGAGACGAGAAGTGTGCTTGGTTACTCAGTTGCTTTATTCATCTAGAGTTAAATCTCTAGACTTATGGGCTTTCATGTGGATGTTCGATGCCCATTCATTGTTGAATTTTTTGCCCAAGTTTCTACGGTTGTCTATTTCCACTGTGATTATCCATTCTTTGTCAGTGTACAAATGTGGTTCTTTACTACTGAGATCTTCATATATTTCATTTTCAGGGGATCTTCACCTTAATGAATGATAGATTAAAATATTTTCTATCATGTAATTTCACTGTTAGGCAAGAGGCATTGAGCCCAACTTTTAGAGAATTTTAATTTTGCCTGAGGTAAAAAATGTTCTTTTGCTGTACGTGGTTAGTTGATGAGAAATTCCAGCATTAAAATGATCGTTACATGCAGTGAATGGTAAGGTATCTGAAGCGCTCATCAGACGTTGTGATGGCAGATGGTGGGGCTGGTGCTGGAGTCGGAGCGCTGTCTTCAGCAGGACGATGGTCGTGTGCTCGTGGGAGGCCGCAATCTCACCGCCAAACTCCAGCTGCTGCAGCAGCAGCAACCCCAACTGGAGGCCATCGAGCAAGGGCTTGGAACTGTCGAGGACAATATTCCCATCACCTTCACTAAGGTATGCCCACGCGTTCTTCGTAATAATGTTGCTATTTTCTGAGTCGTGTCTTGAGCAGGATATCCTTTGCTGCTGATATTGCCTGCCGTAGCTAATTTTTACATCATTTCCCGAACGGGCTGCATTTTTGTCACTGGCATCTATGAAGCTGGAATACATCTTACATCTTTATAGGACAAGTTAGATATCATATTCTGTGTGACGCACCTCGTTTCTACCCACTCCAGCATGGTCAGTGTATTAGCGACATTATTTTGGTTGACTTGCGTAAATTTTTGGCATTCACCATGATGTGCAGGAATTTCTGTTTATTCGGAGTTTCAAGTCAGAGTGGACAATTTTACAGTCTGGCGCTTTGAAATGAGTGGTACTTAGTAACCAAAGTATTTGTGTCCTGCGTTGCAGTTAAGTAATTCTGCTTTCATATAATGGGACTTGAATTTTGGCATAAATTTCCATCGGTTCGTTAGTGAACATCCTTTGAATATATTACTAAGAGTTAATGCTTAAAATTGTTTGATTTTTGTGATAGAGGTTTGCACAACAAAGCAGGAAATACTGAGCAGCCCTGGTACTGCAGACCACCTCGCATCCTGATAACAGGAAACATGGATGCTCCTTAAGGCCGAGATACAGCGTGGTATGGTGAAGTAGCACGTGGGACGCGGACAAGCCAGGAAACAGTAGTCAGCAGCAACAGATTGTATACATGTCAGTCTGACCGTATTTGTAGCTCCCAAGAAATAGGGGCCAAGTCAACAACCATACATCTACGTGTAGATTTTAAGCATGCGGATATTTGCTCTTACTTTGTTAGATTCATTACTGGCAACTTGATAGTATTCAATTCAAAGTTTGATATGTGCTTGTGAAGGACAACCGTATCCATATCGGAGCCGTGCTGGAGATGCGTGTGGTGACGCTGGGTCTGGATGGTGCTGGCAAGACCTCCATTCTCTTCCGCCTGCAGCAGAACTCATGCCAGCCCACCATTCCGACCATTGGGTTCAATGTCGAAACATTGCATTATAAGAACTTCAAGGTAGGACGTGTTGTTTCACATTAGAATACTCTCTTATATATTTTGTGTTACAATATGTTGGTACTGCACGTTGCGTGAAATTTCTTTTATGTGTTTTAGATTACTGTAATTAGGTCATACCATGGTCAGTTAACCTTTTGTAAGCATCTTTGATCATATTTTCCTAGTTCATTTCATTTGTAGCGTTTTATAGATCCATTTCAAGGATCATTCATGATGACTTTCAATTCTCAGTTCACAATTTGGGACGTTGGTGGACAGCCAAAGCTGCGGCCGCTGTGGCGCCACTATTACTACAACACACAGGCCGTCGTGTTTGTGGTGGACTCCAGCAACCCAGACCGCCTAGAGGAGGCAGCTGCGGAGCTTACCAAGCTTATGATGGAGAGAGAGTTGCGGGACGTGCCATTACTGCTATACGCCAACAAGCAGGTGAGGGTGTCCTGCAGGACGTTAGTTCTCATAGAGGGCGCGTTTGTCTTGAGCCTTACGTCGTTGTTGGACGCTCTTCCCAGCACGCTTGTGCGGCGGCAGCCATGAGAAGAATCAGACTTGTCCTTCCCTGTCAAAATGTGGATGTGGTAGTGAGGGAGTAATTAACCTTCTTGTGATTATTAAGTTCCTTATCGCTGGTGAAATGCATCTGTTCTGCCAAAATTTACTGTGGTAGGATTTCCGCCCGCATAGTTTCGACGGAGGACAACTTGAAACCTGATGCCAAAATTGATCTATATTTGCGTGTGTGCTAGACAACGAAATGTTTGACTTTTAACGATTGGTTTAAGGTTAAAACATTGCAGATAGGTTCAGCTAAGGTTAGGTTAAATTTGAATAAGATGGTAAGGTAACGTAGGCTATGGTTTGGTTCATTTAAATTGAAAAAAAATGTGCTCAAAGGATGGTTATTGGGAAGCGACAGTTAAGAGATTTATTATTATGTTCCAGAAAAATTCCGGCAAGTTCTGATTTGGAAGTGCACAAATTACCTCCAACAATCCGAACACCTTAAGGAATGAAAATCTGAGAGGATGCCTAATTTATGAAAAATTTATTCTTGACTAAAATAAATCAAGAGGAGCAGGGATCTAGCAGGCGGACCAGATGAGAGCAGGGGACTGGCTGCTGCAAGTGGTCGAGAACTTGCAAGGCTGCTAGCGACGTGGTGGTAACATTGCGAAGTACAGAATGATAATAGAGATAATAAAAAGCTAAAACGTGGCTCTACTAAAGCGAAGAGGACGTCTAGTCGGCTGGTAAAGCACCAATGAAGCATTGCCATTAAGATGCATGTGTCAGTGAGAGAAGAAGGGGGAGAGGACAATTAAACTAACAAAACTAACGAGAAATGAGACTCTAAACAAGTATGACAATAAAGATCTAGTTCTCAAGTATTCTAGAATGCGGCACTGAAAAGCGAGAAAGAATCACGAATTAATTACCATAACAAACAAAAAGAAAAAATAATCGAGACGATACTTGAAAAATCTCAAAGGAAGGAGCCTTGGTAAACGCCCCCATCCCCTGTCTGGGCCAATTTTACCCACGTGGCGAAAATTTGATTATGCCTTGCATGCGTCTAGTAGTATAAGAAGGATCAAGGTTTCGTCCCTACAATAGACTGCTGCAGCAACCAAGCTTTTAGTTACCGTAATGAAAGGATCTCTTAAATTTAGCTTAATTTTCAATAGAAATACAAAATATTTCATTTTTAAAATTTTCCGAACGACTTATGATTTTATTCATAGTATGCGATTGCAGGATTTAAAAGCAGATGTAGGAATTTGAAAACGAGTTTATTCTAAAAATTCGTGCCCATCTGTGCGTTGGCAGAATTAACGTCTCACTGCGGGTGTTTTATTGACAGACCTCTTGCGAGAAATCGTGTACTCGTATGTGCTAGCCATAATGAAGAGATTAACAGCGGTGTTCTTTTTCTGTGGCAGGGCATCGCTGGAGCTCTAACACCTTCGGACGTGAGCCTGGCGCTCGGGGCGGGGAAGTTGTGTAGCGGCCGCCCATGGCATGTAGTGGGCTGTGATGCATCGTCGGGAGACGGTCTTACAGACGGTCTCGACTGGCTGACGCGCCAGCTGGGGCCTCTCACAACCTGAACTTAAAATATGGCATCCTTCTGGGATTATGAATGTGGTTGACCTCGTTATACCTGGGCCACTGTAACTCGTGGCCGAATCAAGTCTCGCTACACGGCAACTTTCATCACACTAACCCAACCTGAGCATTGGGTCCGTGAACCTGACTCGTTAATGCGTGCTTATCAACTGTCCTTCCGTTGTTCAACCTATCAATGTGGGGCTGTTTAGACCTATCCTAGTAGAACTCGCTGACGAAGTACCGAGGGCTCTAACTATTACAATTAGTCAAATTATACAATTCTAAGTCTGACTACAGCTTTTGTCTGACCCTGTGAAATGACTTTCCTCTGACGTGTTCCTGAGACAACAGACGTAAGCACCAAGTACAGGATCTCCAGTGAAAAAGTAGTCGATTTTATAACGTTGTAGTTTGTAAAGTATTAGGGCTATAAGGCTGAAATATGGTTTATGTATTGAGTACGGGATCTAACATTTCAAAATCATGACCTCGGGCTCAACGCCTTTATTAAAACGAAAAACAAAATTTGATTAAACCCTTCTGCAAAGTATTGATATCGATGAACGCAATACCTTATCGAACCTGTCTAAAAATGCTGAAAATAATTTAACTTGATAACCCATGATTTGATGAATGGTAGCCACAGCCACTACTGCATGGGGACTCCTCTAACTGGTTTAAAGACCGATTTTCTCAACGATTAAGTTTAACGAAGGTAAAATTTTTTCTTAGCCAGCAAGGGTTACCTGATGTGTCCTTTGGATTTCTTTCTCAGGGGTTCGCGAAAAAAAAAATTAATGCTGCACTGCCACCGTCTAACGTCGTTGAATTGAAGAATGAGGTTCGAGAAGTCATTGCGTCAATGTCAATACTTCGCTGAGTGTTTTAGCAAATTTTTTTCATATTAATAAATGTGCTGAGTCTCCCACAGAGAGATGCAGGTATTGTAACTATGGAAATTAACACTCCCAGTTTGAAAATGTGGGGTCCCAAACTGAGAGTTTAGTAGGCCTTTTTTGTTGAAATAAAGTGTATTTTTGTTTTGTTAAGGACCATTTTTTCTCGGTTCACTGCTGTTCTGCTCTTCAGCACTCCTGATTTTCTTCTTCAACTTTAACCTTGTTTCCTAACTTTGCGTTTCTACTCACTGTTTCTATGCTCATACGATCCTGTGAGATTCTATTTTATAACTATTTTGATCAAAACAAATTTCAGCCTTTGATATTTACCCTTTAAAAATCAGCTGTTGGTAGCGCACACTCCATAGGAGAATATCAGTATTCACCCTAAGTCTTCGTTTTGCTTGTGATGCGTAGAGTTAGTGAATGCAGTGCGAGAGCTGTTCATCAGTCCAAATGTGGTTCATATGACTTGCTGCTTTATGTTAACGCTACAGACCGTGCATCGCTCTTCTTTAACAAAGAGCAAGAACGTGATGTTTTTGCGTGACGAATCTCATTTTGTGCGGCTCAAAGCCCATTATATTTGTGTATAGAGGAAATACGAGGATTCCTGAGAGCTTTTGTATCCTTCGTTATAATATGCTATTTTGACCTAAATCTTTGAAAAATACCGGTAAATTCAAAATGTTAGAGATACACGTTATTTTTTGGTGGGTATATGGCACATGGAAATAGGCTGTCTAACAAATAAGTGCAATAATTATAAAATACTGTTTGTAATCAAAATTGGTTTAGCAAGTTGATCTGAGAGTTTTCAAATCCGTTATTGTTTTGTTACTGAGGGTATAACATTTTTAAATATAAAAAGAATTCTTAGATCCTCGTTTTGTTACCCGGCCGTGTTACCAAATGCGGTAATTTAGCGTGCTGGAGTGCACGAGTCCTCAGGATGCATCGCAGAGGGGCTACGGCTGCACTCAAGTTCAAATTCCAAGTTCTGCGCCTCATGATCGTCCGTCAGTACAATTTCAAAATTTCAGTAAACAGCATCTCGAATTTAAGTTGCTGCCACTCAACTTGAGCACAGTAGCTTATCGTGTGTTCCTTATTTACGCAGGGAAACCTTAAATATTATTCGGAGTTTTTGGAGACTCAAATTTTTAAAGTTTTTAAAATAGCTTTCTGTTTGTGGTGCAGTTCTTTTTACAGAAATAAATATCTGTTTTGACTGGGTTACCAGGATAACTTGCTTTAGGTTCCAAGTAAATGATTTGCAACTATTCAATAGAACTAATGGAAATTCCAGCAAAACATTATCGTGGGACATCAGGCGCTCTGATCATGGCGCGGAGCTTTCTTGCATGAGTGCAGCCGTTTGCTAAGGGGCGCTGGCCGACCCCTTCGACCTCCAGGCTCTTGTTTATTTAAATTACTAACTTTGAATGGCTTTAATTAAGGGGTTTTGTGACAATTTTAAGTAACGTGTACTCTATACAGTCCTCGTCATTTAATGTAGTGTAGTCATAAAAAGCTGAATCTCATTTGCTTTTTCATGTTTCCTCAGAGTGAGGAATGTTAAAATTGCTAGAGGAAGGATACGTAGACTATGTATGGGCTCTGTCCAACTTATTTCCTGATTTTACAGATACTGGGACATCGTATTATGTAGTAGTCAGGTGCCTTAAGTTCATTTAATGCAATATGTAAACGAAGTAGTAAAGTAACTAGGCAGCCCATCCACAGTGGCTGAAATTCATTCCTCACCTGTTGATTCTGATCAATCTTAAATAGTATTCTTGTTGAGTAATATTTGTGCTTACGTTTAAACTTTATATTACTTCATTTTACTGCAAACCTTACACAATACACTTGATTTAATGCAAGCCTGAGCATTAAATCCGTTATAACATTTACTAATATAAACTTTCAAATTGTAATCTTTAGCGTATATTTTTTGCGTATAGGTAATTTGTATTGTTAGTACATACTGCAAGTAACAAATAGTAATTGGGCAGGTTCGTATTTTATTGGTTGCTGGTTGTGCAAGGCGAGTCTTTATTGCTTTTGACTTACCCGTCAAAGCAAAACTTATGTAACTGAGCCCTCGCTTTTTTCAATCCTTCCAATGTTGCTTTTTTTATATTACTTCGATAATGCAATTTTCTGCTGTCTTGTTGTTCAGCACTTACTACTTTGTTCGACTTTTATCTTGTTTCATAAACTTTGTTCTCTACTTACTGTTTTTCTGCCCCTTCTGCATAGATTCCGCGTTCTCTTATCTCCATACTAAATGGTGCTTTCCTCCTTTCTCTCTTCGGAACCCTTTTATTTTGCTGTTAGGGAGGATTAAACTAACATCTAACCTAATCTGGGCTAGAGTGTTGAATAAAATAATGTAATAATCATACATAAAGTGAGCAGGTTCTCTCAAATCAGAGCTTCATTGTCAGATCTGGAACTCAAGCGGGGAGAATTTATCTTGAGTTGTAACATTCAGTCACTCGTTTTGCAAGCAGTCTAAATTCTATAAAATTCTTCATCTTTGCGTGTTGAACTTATTGCTTAAGTTCAAAAATAATAGCAAAGATAAATCATCAATTCCCCGTGCCAGTGCATTGTACAGTGGGAGTGTTGGTATCAGCAATGGACGACGGTTGCCTTTCAGAGAGCAGCAACAGCAGCGTCGTCTCCTCGAGGGACTCGGACACGCCCTCTGCTACTCCCAGAGCAGCTGTTCTTCAGTTCAGGGATGAGTGCGAGGTCAGGCAGCATGTTAAATATTCGCTAATCTGTACTGTGAAAATTATTTTAAATTCTGTTTTATCACTGTTCTATTCAAATAATTTATCTACCACAAGCGATACAGTTATAGATCGTTTCTTAAGTCGTGTGCAATGGTCACATTTGAGTATCGATACCTGTGGGCCCGAATAAGTTCAGTAACTTCTAGGGCATCCCATCATCAACGCTAATCTAAGGTGTGCTATTATGTTTAACCTAATTTACTTAACCTAGTTGCGTACTATACTGAACAATGAATTTGTTCACTCAAGATTCGATACTTAATTTTACAATAATAGTTTATGTGGGCTGGATGTGAACAGTATATTCTAAAAAAGGCAAGATCATAGTCATTAACTATGGCAAATTACTCTTATCAGGATGAGTCATTTAGGAGAAAAGTTTTGCTGGTTAACTTACGTGATTAATATTGCGATAGAAAAAGGGATTTAAGATTCGTTTTGAAAGCTTTCTAAGAACTTCTTCCACGGATCTCAGCACGGATTGAGTTCCAAGTCTTAGTTTCTTACTGTGTTGTGACCAAACTTGTGAATAATAAGGAAGTATGAAGTTACTTTTATTTCGGGTCGGTTAAATGGTCGTGATGGCCAGTTTGTGCAGTTAATAATTGTTTGAGGTTCCTGTCGCCATCATTGTTCAATATTTTATACCTTATTTATTTATACAAATGGAGAGCTTGTAGAGATCTAGAAGTTAGAACATTTTTAAACTTTGAATGTATCATTCGTATAAGCTTTATATTCTAATTTTCTCACCGCTCTAATGGCTCTTTTCTGCCGCGTAAAGAGAATTTTAGTCGTATTTTTATCAGTTCTGTGCCATGCTTCTATTCCGTATTGTAAATACTGTTTGGTGAAATCAGGGTTCGGTAAAGCATTTTCAAGGCTTCTTCAGGCAATACATTTTTCAATTTATGGAGGATTCCAAAGGATTTTGATGGCTTAGTAATGATTTGAGCAATGTGCTCTTTGAAGATTAGATGTTTATCTTTATAGTGCCCTGGAACTTTTTACTTGAAGCATCTAGGAAAGAAGGGAGAACTCTAATCAAGTCTGAACTTGGCTTGTCGTAAGTGGTGCGATGTCTATAGTTTACCCTCATTGGAATATGGTCTTTATAAGGCCGCATTTCACTCGTAGCTAAGTGTTTTTTCTGCCCATCGTTTCCGCTTTGCGAGAATAAAATACAATATAGGCTATCTGGTGCATAACAATGATAACACATGTCAAATTCACGTACAGTTTATTAAAAGTGCTAAAGTATCTTCTCGGTAGCCTATACTGATAGCTGTGTGTTATGTGCCACGTAGGTTCTCTAAGGTTAATAGGTATTAGCTGGACCACAACACGTGCAACCACAACTGATCATTCTTGTGACTACTACTATACATGTAAATACCGAGAAACGAATTCGAGAACTATACCTAAATTAAAATATGACACTGGAAGGTGATAATAGGAAATTTTGGATTCGCGAACATGGCCATGAGGTGAAAGTAAATGTATCGCAATACCTATTTTTGTTCGTTCAGCGGCGCTTCGAGCAGCTATTGTTGCTGCTGCAGCGTCAAGAGGAGGAGGCTGAGCGGCGGCAAGAGGCGGAGGTGCGGCGAAGGCAGGACGAGATTCACAGAGTGTCAGAGGTGCGTCGTGCCGCATTGTACGGGTGTAGCAAGTGATGCTTCGTTATCTTCTATGTGAGTCTTAGGTCTAGTCATGTAGCGTCTTGCTGAATTTTTCCGCGGACAAAGTTTAGGCACTGTGTGTTTTCCAGTTGCTCAGAACTGTTTATGTGAAACGGGTTTGTCGCCCGTCTTCCGTCGCTTGAGGTCCTGAGCTGAAGGTTAGGTGAGCAGTCCTTCAGTTAAAATAGAATAAGCACTTTTTTGTCAAGTGTTATTTTCAGTACCTATAACATTCTCAGCTCTCATCTTGTTTCATGACCCCTTAAAAGGAGACAACTATTGTATCTATAGGAATTAGCACTCCCAGGGGGAAAATGTGTGAGGGCCTGAGCTGAGAGTTAGGTAGGTCTTCTTTTTGTTGAAATCAAATGTTTTTGTTATGTTAGGGCCATCTTTTTTTCGGTTCACTGCTGTTCTGTTTTTCAGCACCTACTACTTTCTTCTTCAACTAAAATCTTGTTTCATGAACTTCTTTCTTAACTTGCTGTTTCCATGCCTCTTCCCGTATCTTTATATCTAAATGGTGTCTTCCTCCTTCCTCTCTTTCGAAACACTTTTTTTTAGCAGTTAGGGAGGCTTAAACTAGCATATAATTTAATCTAATCTTGTTTCGTGAACTATTTAGCCTTGCTCTTTTTACCCTCAAGAGTGCGGGAACACACGTTTTGCGTAGATTCCCCGTTCCCACAGTTCCGTTCTAAAAATTATCTTTTTCCTCCCTTTCTTGGGAACGAATTTTTGTGGCTAGGGAGACGCGAACTCACAGCTTAACCTTTCTCCTCGCTCATGAGGTCTTTACCTCACATCGTGTTGGGCATGAAAACTACAACGTGCAGCCTGTTACTAGGAGCTTGCCAGTGATGCTATGGCTGAGCCCCCATATTTCAATGGCTGCTTGTTTTGCATTATCTTAGTTCGTTCAAAGGATTTGGATTTGAAGGCCGTTATCTTCGTTTGTCTTGTCAGGAGCAAAGCGCGACAAGAGTGAGGCTGGAGCGATTGTCCGCCGAAAACGCGAGGCTCAACGCCAACTTACAGCGAGCCACTCAGCAGCACGAGGTCAGCTTTTAAATTGAAAATTCATTTCCTGTTAGATTTTTTTACCGCAACAACCTACATAAACTGTGGGCAAAATAAACAACAAGTAGATAAGATCACCAGATTCCACATTTATTATTGTTTTGATTCTTTAGTTTTGAACTGCTAATGCGTCCGTTCACAGTTCAAGCTGCGTGTCTTGTTAGCTTATTCTGAGTTGCGCTAGTTCTAGCTGAGAATTTTTAGCTAGAGAGTTGTTAGTGTCACAAGATCTGCGGGTTTCATGCTATAATTTTTTTGATGTAGCTGATTAACAACGCAACTAGCTAAGTGCCTGATGTTTTTATTACTCAGATGTCTTAAAATCTAATCCTATTGATTGTCTTAGTATCTAGGTCACTAAATCATTACTTATCAACAGTATTATATTGCCTAACTTCATAGTGACTATCCTTGGTGTACCTGCAAACATTATCGCAGTATTATACTATTGCATATTTTACCCTGTTCTTTTTAGGTTTACATTTCCCTTCGTTATACATACAGTGGGGGGGGGGGGGGGGTGAAAAAATACAACACGTTGCAAAAATCGCCAGATTCCACATTTCTAGACCACGTACAATTACGAAAATTGGACCATGTATAAACAATAGTATAATAAGTAAATAATATATCGAAAACCCACAAATATTTAATATAAAAAAATATATAGGAACATGTATACTAAGTAAGCGATTAAAAGTTTACAATACCCAACTTTTTTCTCGATATTATACATTAAAATTATTGTAGGATTTGTCCAGGATGTTCTAATACATTCTTATATTTGGAAATCGAACTTTCGTCAGCATTCATCTCCAATAACGTGTCATTCGTACAGCAGTTCTCGTTCTGAAAGGTTGTAAGCATAGGTAAGAATAAAGACATCAGCCAAGACCTTCGCAAACGTATTGTGGAGCTCCATAATGAAGTGTTGTATAGTGACGCACTGGTGGTATTTATGGGGGTTCCGGCTGCGGAGATTTATGAGTCTCGCTCGGCACGGTCACATGTATAGATAGGGCATTCGCCGGAACAGCCGATGAGCGCCTGGCGTTTACGAGCGCCGGATAGGTCGGAAGCGCCCCTATTGCCGGTGCCACCGGAAATGTCCATTGTTGCGAACTAGACTTAAGAGCAAGCTGTGTGAACTACAGAGTCAGTCCAATATTAGTAGTCCTGCTGTTCGTTTTGCTATCCTGCTGCCTGGTTTCCGGCTAGGCAAACCGATCTACTAGTTCAGTTCAGTAAACCTTATATCGTGCTGAAATTCCAAGATATTACATGAAGTTTTGGGGGATCTGAAGAAATTAGCTCAACTGTGTGTTCCTGTAGCCTCAGCTGAAACCATAATACGTAAGAATAGGAATATGACTCTTAGCAAGACTCGAACTGGCAGTCCACGGAAGATTGACGACCGTGCTGTTCGAAAATTGGCCCGAACAGTAGCGCAGAGGCCTCAAACTGCTCGTGAAGAATTGAAGGATATCAAGGCATCTGGGATCGAAGCCAGTAAACACGCGCTCAGCAGGGCACTACGCCGTGAAGGTCTTCGCCCCCGCACCCCTCGTAGGATACCTTTTTTCCAGAAACGTCCCATCAAGGCCAGGCTGAAGCATGCCAAGTTGCCAACGACTATTTGAATAAGCTAGTAGCGCTATGGAACTCAGTACTGTGGTCAGATGAAACCAAAATCGAACTATTTGGAAGAAACAGCACAAATTATGTTTGGAGGGGCTCAATCATGGTTTGGGAATATTTCACCTCATCAGGGGTAAGTAAACTTCACATCATTGAAGGAACCGTGAATGGCAGGAAATATCATGAAATATTGGAAAAACATCTACCATTGTTATAATTAATACGTGGACTGGACCTTCCAACAAGCTAACAATCCAAAGCATACTGCAAAAGAAACCAAGGAATGGTTGAGGATGAAGAAGGTAAACATTTTAGAATGTCCAAGTCGATCCCCGGACATGAATCCGATCGAAAACTTATGGAGGGAATCGAAATTTAAAATTCAGAAGAGAGGTCCCAATAACATCACTGAATTTAAAGAAATTAGCGTTGAAGAATGGAATAAGGTTACACCCAAAACTTTTAAAAGGCTGGGAGTGAACTACTCTAAACGTTTCGAAGCCATAATTAACAATAACGGCTATGCAACGAAGTATTAATGTGTGTATATCTCGAAATGTGTTGCAAACCTTTGGTCAGGTATTTATTATACATATTCCTATGTATTTTTTCTTCTAAATATTTGTTGATTTTAGATATATTATTGAACTTTTTATACCATTGTTTATATATAGTCCAATTTTCGTAATTGTACGTGGTTTAGAAATATAAAATCCGACGATTTAATCAACGTGTTGTATTTTTTTTTGTCCGCCATTGCATATTGGCCTAGGCGACGCGTTTTAGGATTTGATGATGGTAGACAAGAGAAGAAGTACTCAGTAACCTGAGGGTTGGGGAACTGCATGTGACTTCAGCGATCATATTGAGTGTTGGCGAACCCTGTAACTCTAAGTACTTGGAAAGGACATCACTCACACGAGCCAAGATGGTGAATGTGTTGGTGATTTGTGTGAGAATTATAGATAATAAATAGCAGAGGAACTTATAAAAGGACGAGTAACTATTGTTCAATACAAACAATGTCAGGGCCCGAGCTGAGAGGTAGGTAGGCCTTCTTTTTTGTTGAAATAAAATGTTTTTGTTATGTTAAGGACCACCTTTTTTCGGTTCACTGCTGTCCTGTCCTTCTTCACCTACTATTTTCCTCTTCAACTTTGGTCTTGTTTCATAATCTTCTTTTACAACTTACTGTTTCTCTGCATTTCTGCGTAGATTCCGCGTTCCCTTAACTCCATACTAAATAGTTCTTTTCTCTCTTAGGATCGCATTTGTTGCTGGGTAGGGAGGCTAAAACTAACGACTAATCTAATCTGTTCAATACAAAACACGTCTACTGAAAAAGACGCTGTAAGAGTTGAGACCAAATCTGCTGACATAACCCGAAAGGTTTACGTGTGCAGGAGCGGATGGCGTCGTTGGCAGACCGACACAGAGAGGCGATGCTCGCGCGTCGTGCCGTGAGGACGTGGCAGCGCTACGTCCGGCGTCGCCCCAGGCAGCAGCGGTCGCAGGTATCGTGCACGTACAGTATAGGTTCATTTTCTTGGCCTCATGTTTCATTGGTACTTGTGATTAGAGTTCTCAATCATAACCTACCTGGTCTCTCTGAACAAGTTGGACAGTGCTTCTGAACTAAGTAGGACTAAATCTCTAGTTCTTCGACCTTCTCAGATGATGCTGGCCCATCAACAAAAACAATGAAATCTTACTGAGGATATCTATTCAAACTATTTTTACACTTTGTGTATAATCAAGTAATGCGAGATAACTTCATAAAATGAACGCTGGTTTATTAGTAATAAAAAACTAACTTGAGAGTGTGTTATTTCAAAATAATTGTTGATGGAAGTGCTAGTTATAAAAGTGTGAAGCAAGTTGAAATGCAATAAATTTATGTAAGTGCTGTCGTTACTTTGTGTGGGAAATATTGTTTTCATTATTAGTAATGAAATTAAAATGAACTCCGTCTCCCTAGACATCAGTTTTTGCGCAATAAAAATATACCTGGTCAATTTAATAAGTGTTTCGTGCGGGAACTTTTCAGAAGACACGTGGTGTATTCCATCCATGGTTACTTGTACCCTTCAATGTTTTCGTTGGGCAGGAACAAAATGAGCTGGAGGCGCTGCAGGAGGCGTACGAGGAGGTCAGGGCAGAACTGGACCATCTGCGACGCGGCGCTGAGGCTTCGACTCGCTGTGACAGGCTGCCTAACACTCAGACCATCAACATATACCCTGTGAGTGTTGATATTTACGCAATATTTTCATCATCTACCCAATGAAGACCATCAACCCCATTTTTTGTTCGTCGGAACGTACCCCGAGAGTTCTACTGTCAACTACTTTTTTCATAAATCTTGAGGATATATCCTGTGAGTTTTGTTTCCTTAATTTTCTGTTCATCTACATGTACTTTGTGTGTAATATTGTCAGTCCCATTTTTTGTTCATCGAAATTTACCCTGTGAGTCCTGCTCTCTGGTGGATGTTGTTGCTTATTGTATTCCCGTATTTTCTGTTAATATGAACGAAGTTTGTTTTTAACTTGTTCTTCTTGAACGTTTCAACTATTAAATGACTTTAGTCGTGCTCTGGTGGTTACCGCAAGTGCTTTTTCTATTCGTTTCCAAGCGCATCTACGTTCTATGCCCGGTACTTTGCTCGACTGAGGAGGGGTTTACTGCAACAAAGAGCGTCATTCATTCTTGCTCTCGTAATTCAAATGGGTTCTTACATCATATTTACAAGTAATGCTTTTCTTTCTGCCTGTTACGACATGGATGCTAATTCTTATGTTGATTTCTCATTTGCAGCCTCCACACATTCTATCGCAACCCCAGCATCTTCCTCAGCAGCCACAGCACGTTCCGCAGCAGCTACAACACGCACCTCAGCAGCACGTTCCCCAGCAACCGCAACCGAATACTCAGCAGCACGTTCCCCAGCAACCGCAACAGATTCCTCAGCAGCACGTTCCCCAGCAACCGCAACAGATTCCTCAGCAGCATGTGTCCCAGCAACCGCAACAGATTCCTCAACAGCATGTGTCCCAGCAACCGCAACAGATTCCTCAACAGCACGTTCCCCAGCAACCGCAACAGATTCCTCAGCAGCAGCACATCCCCTATCAGCGAATAGTGCCTGACTATCAACCGCAAGTAAATTTTGACCCTCGATATCAGCGCTTGTATCACCAACAGCCTCCAGCGCCCAACTATCATCACATTCCCACCCATCTATATCAGCCTACAGCACCTCAGCCTGGTGAGCACCCGACCGGTAACCTGCCTCCTGCTGCTTCCTCGCAGCCTCGACGTGAAGCCCCAGGTCCTGCTGGCCGTAATGGGTGTCAAGAATCAGGTGTTAGTCAACTAGGGAGTTTTGATCAGGATGTAGCAACACCCAATACTTTTGTTCCGCAAATTCAGTTGCAAAATGAGAACCAGGCTGCCCCAACCCAGCAAGCTGCTTCGCATATTCCAACCACTGCTTCTCAATCCTCTGCTAGAACATCGGCTGTCCAAACGCAAACGTCTCAAGATCAAACCACACAAAATCAACGAGGAAGTAATTCAGACAGACCACCAGCTTCTGAATCAGGAAGTAACCAACCCGCGCCTCAAAATCAAGCTATGCCGCCCCCACAGAGAAGTTCTCAATCAGCACAAGGTCAGCCAGCTGCTGGCCGCCGCATGGATGATCAGCTTGACGCTCTACGAGACCGCAGTCGTAGCCACTTGCAGCAGCTTCAGATGCAGCGCAATTTGCGGCGCTTTAACGAACTTAGACACGAGTCCCTGGGTAACAATTCACAAAGATTGAGCACCAACGCAGAAAACTACAGACCCGGCAGTAGGAGTACGTCCACCGACGGTAGACAACCTCGAAGTGGCGACGAGGGAGATTGTCGTCAAGCGCAACACATCCATATATGCCATTGCTTGGGCCCAAAACCGCTCAAGGAAAACAGGCCGTTTGTGTGTCCTCAGTGTGAACCGCTGCACAAGACGAACTTTAGACATCAACCAGTCAAAGAGATACCATCGCGAGGAATTTTGCGCACCAAAAACACGCGTTGATGTGGACGATTCTCACAGCCGAAGTAAACTTTCCGGAAAGAAGGCCTCCTAATAAACGTTTAAGGCTAGTTCATTTTATACTACGAAATAGAAGTTATATTTTAAGTCATAAAGTTAATTATTTGAAGGATATTCACATTGCATTTCTTGTGCTGTACATAGTACATTTAGTTCGTGATGTTGCAGAAATAGCGCCTCAATTACGAAATTGGGCTGCGTGTGTTATGGCTTCTGCATACAGACAAGTGCCAGGATTGTTGTGTCTTAATTTTATAAACTAGATGAATAATGTGCATCATCAACTCTATTCAGGGACACCGCAAGTATTCTAGCATTGTTTATCGCAAGAAGTTATACTGCGCACGCCTCTCAAACATTCAATTATGACAGGAACGTAGACTTCATTTGGTTCGTTGACAGGAGACCCGTGAAAACTGTTATCTGCTCTCTCTGGTATTGTTCCTTAGAGCTAAAATTTCGGTGCCCCTTGCTCTTCACTGCAGGATGTTCAAAATACAGTAGAACGCGTTTGTATGTAAAATAAGAAGGATGTATGTTTTATAGCACGATGTCAGGATTTTAAATGCATCATAATATAAGTCACGAGTGAAAGATCTGAATTGTTTTTCCATTATTTACTGAAATAAATATAAAAGAATATGTTGCTACTTATATTTGTGCACAAAAACGTATTTTAGGAAAAATGAGAAACACTAAATGGTACAAACTTGAAATCTAGAGCATGGCTTCGCTGCACCTAGGTGCAGGCCGTTGCGTCAGTCTGGTGCCGGAACACCATCGAGAAGAAGTCTGCACCGGCCTCCAAACACGTGTCCTGCAATGAGCAAAATTTCGCTGTCAAGGTTTAGTTATCGGGATACACCTGCAGCTTAGCTAGCCAGCATAAGTGTTAGTAAGTAGTAACTAGTAGGGTTGTAGGGCGAATTTTGCACCTCAAGCTAACATTTTGTTTTGAACGTTTTAAACTTGCAGAATCCGTTAAGGAAGAATGCCGTTAAACGATTGAGGAAATTATCACTTTTCTTTTCACCACTTTTGAATGGTAGCCAATTGTTAAGCGTTGTGAAGGGAACGAAATCTACAGGCAATACATTATTACTTACTTCTGTGTTGCTACCGGTGCAATACTTGATTTTTTCTATCTTAAAGTTTACATCGAAGGGATTCAAATTCTGATTATTATTTAATGAGAAGAATTAAAAAAACGAAATTCCAACTTTGGTGGATGATGAGAAGCAAAACAAGGAAAAAGTAAATTTTACACAACCCTATGCCGTTAGAACAAGAGAACTAAGCCAATTTTATGAAAAGCTTCACGGTGAGATCTGTAACTGAAGAACGATACTAAACAAACCCATTTTACCTCCAAGATGAAATAATCTGAATAATAGGGTTGAAAGCAAAACGAATAACTTCATGCACAGATAGCTATACAATAGTAATAAGAAACAAAGAAAATAGATTATAAGTTAGTTTAAGCCTCCCTAACCGCTGCAAAAATAGAGCGTATCGAAGAGAGGAAGGAGGAAGGCACCATTTAGTGTGGAGATAAGAAAATGAGGAATCTATGCAGAAAGGACATAGAAACAGTAAGATGGGAAAGAAGTTCATGAAATAAGATAAAAGTTGAAGAAGAAAGTCAGAGGTGCTGAAAAACAGGACAGTAGTGAACCGAAAAAAGGTGGTCCTTAACATAACAAGAAACATTTTATCTCAACAAAAAGAAGGCCTACCTAACTCTCAGCTCGGGCCCTCACATTTTTCCCCTGGGGGCGCCAATTCCCATAGATGCAATAGTTGTATCCCCCTGAGGGGAACAAGAAACAAAACTTAACTCGATCGCCGCATCATGAAACTTTGTAATGTTGACGGCACTGAATGCGAAAGTAACAAACATGCGTGTTACAACCACTTTTAGGGACTAATATTTATCCATGAATATGACATTGATAACATCGCAGAATTTGAAGGACTAGAGACCAATACAACGTTCCACAGGTTGGCGCAGCTACATTAATCAAAACTAGACTACCTTAACTACCCCCATTCTATTAACTTTAAACAACAATTCCCACACTATACTCCATACACATCTGAGATAAATCTGACACGATAGTATACCCTTTCAACAAAAATCCCATGATTCTCACAATGCCAAAACTAAGGCCACATTGCCAAATACTGTCGTAATCAAATATGCAAACTTAGCAACGAGTCTCGCCATAAGAGCGGGTACTGCAGCAACACCGTGTATTGCATGCTTTTTGAGGGCGTGAACCTCGCCTTGGGAATGTCCAAAGCATAATACTGGAGACCAAACTTAGAAAAGTTCAACATGAATTACGAGTAAGCAGGTGTCGTGCTACACATATTATTAGGTTTTTCAAAACTTGCAGTGTCTGACATAACTCGTCCCATTTCAGCACCACTATGGAAGAAAAAATAAAAATGACCCCATGGATTCTCGAAAAAATGCATCGCTAACCAAATCCAGAAAACCCAATACTATCTGGTGGTAAAAATTCATTCAGCATAGAAGTAGTGTACAAAGAAACGATAAAATTAAAATCAGAGATAAATAATATCCCTGCCCAAACCGTTGAGAACGAATTAGTAAATGTATCAAATGGGTTACTTCCTACACCTACAACAACGACTTTACCTGGTTTGAAAGGTTCAAACAAAGCTTCATGATTAACGAAATTATCAAAAATGTAGAACCAGTAAAGTGAATAAAACGCTTAAATTTTTGACCTTCAGAGGGCCAATCCACTGAGAACGTCGAGATTCGAGCCCAAGATTCTAAATGCAAAGTATGCGAATACTTTCACCGCGTGATGATGCGCAAAAATGGTTTTGAGTACAACCACACCGGCAAAAGAAGTAACAGTGAAAGGTCCATGTGTTGGAAAAGCTCATCTAGTGGTCAAGTGGACATGACATAACATAACCAACTATAAAAATTACTTGAAACGTTATCACTGCAGAGATACAATAAAACAGGAAACTGAAAATGCCCAGAACAACGTATTCAGCAAGGGATCTCCATCCGTACAAAACAAAATATATCTAGCGAACAATAATTTAACGTAAGCAGCTTTCTCCAAAAATTAAAGTTATGAACAAATAACTAGGTAAACTTTAGTGTCTGTTCGTTCACTTGGAATTAACATAAGATTAGTAGAAAAATTGGCCTATTTCTAATAACGAAGCTTTGGTTTCCTCGTATTTAGGCTTAACAATTACTGTCGCTATAACGCAGATTTTCTGAGATCGTCTGCAAACTGTCCAAAGTTTCGCCTTTAATTCATCGACGTAGATGAAACTCTAAGAGATATTTCTATGAAAGGCTACCGTAATATGGCAAGGTATTGGGCCAATTTTTCTTATTTTCAGGAAAGCTTTACTTTGTTGATTAATAACTGCTATTGTTAGATTCTCTCGTCCGCTTGCAGAGATCTTCTTCAGGAAAAAGTATGTTTGAAGATTTCATTTCGGAGATGATCAGGGTTAATTTTCGTTTTAGGCATAAATTTTTTGGTATGACATCTTTTGACAAAACTTACCTCCAGATAAGTTTTTCCCGTCAGGTGTGGCATATTTGTTTTTTGCTGGTATAATTGTTTTTCAAATGGGGTATACTTGTTTGTCGCGTTATGAGTATAATTTTAGCGAGTTTAGAGAACCTCTGAATCAGTTTTAAGTACATTCTCGGCGACGTATTTCACGTCACTGATTGTCATCATAATTTTAGGTCACTGGGCTAGACGCCATTCAGGGTGTATTTGTAGGTTGTTGGAAGGTTTCGAATAAGATCCATTAGTGAGTTGATCTTCTCACTAATGAGTGAGTTCTCATAGTTCTCATAGTTCTTCTCAGTGAGTTCTGGTAGCAACGATATTGCGACAGCGAGCACCAGTGAGTTCCTCCTTACCCTGGCGCCAGGGCGGACGGTCGCGGAGTCTCGAGTTCCTCTTACCTGTTAACCCCCTCCCTCATGGTCCATGGTCTTCGGGGTAAAACTAGGAATGGGTTGCGTGTTGTTTCATGGTTTTTCTTTGTAATACAGAAAAATATCAACACGTTGAGCTTGTGACAATCGATCTCTCAATATATGATGTAAAACATAAGTAGGCTCAAAAATCCAGCTCAGCAATTCATTGAAAATATAAATACAAAAAAAGCCTAAGAATCCTAGAGAACGCAAGTATTCTCGGTGCTCTTTTCGTTTGCTCTACTTAGGGACGATTGTAAGCGAGGAATTTTAACTCGACCTATATTACTGAGAGGCGCAGATTAAGAGCTAGTGAGAAACTGAAGCCGTTTCGAATGTTGGACTGACGAGAGGGCCAGTCAGGAGTGAGTGGGTAGAGAGAGGTTGCGCCGCGCAAGTGGTGAACATCGTGCGCTGACGACTATAGTATCGATAGTCACTCGCTATTTGCACGCCGTGCGTTACCTGCTGCACGTGCAGGGGGTCCGTTTGAAGCCTTCGTTCTCTAGTGCCCCAAAGTTTGTTAAATCGACTAGGCGTAAAAGCGTAGTTTTTTGTGAAGTGCGAATAACTTTCCATTTTTATGCTTTTACTTGTACTTTTAAGCCTTATTTAACTTGTAAAAAGACTTGCTAAATAAAAATGAAATCCCTTCTTATGAATTTAACTATATTTTAATAGACAATTGAAAATACTGAAATGTTTAATATACATGCCACTACTATACTGCATTGAAAAGCTGATTATGAAAACGTGGAAAAGATGCTATCTAATACTTCGGAAATATTTACTTCATGTGAATCGCAGATAATCGCCTGACGGCATTTATGTGTGGCAAATAGTCCTGACGTAGTCCCTATTGAACAAGAGTAGAAATTCCCGTCCACACTGTGAATTCCGGATGAAAAACTATTAATACGATAGATGACTAATAATGAAAACAATTACATAGTTTGAAAACATCGCCGAGGAAAGGTAGAGATTGGCTGAGATACCTACACTCTTGTTCGGAGTACCATTCTTGTCTATATTCATAACTCCCTTTATCAGAATTTCAAGAATGCTTGTAAAAAATGAAGGATTACACGTTCGCTGCTAGTGAAACGTGGTGAAGGGAACAGTGAAAATCAAAAGGGTTATCAAAAGTAGTTGGCAAGAATTTAACCAGGGAAGACATTTCGATCAGTTGTATGAAGTTATTCAATGCTGCAAAAATTACATGGAGCGAAAACTAAGCGGAAGCGGTCACCCAGAATATGTTTCTACAACGAACTACCGAAGTGAATATCAGTATTTTCAGGTAGATTTCTTTTCCACATGCAGCCAGGAATTAAGGTCTCGAATTACTTTGATCCTGTAGAATATTTTATGGGGATAATTTTCTTTACAGTCAGCCATGATTTAAGATTTAAAATTTTACGAAATTCTATGTTAGGTATACCATCTATGAATTTTTTTCTTCATCATGTAACTCGAGCATAACGTGAAAGTTGTACTTAACAAAATATATAACTGAACAATCGATCTTAGGCACGGGTAAAACAGTGCAGTTAACGTCAAGAAGTGAGATCCCGTAGGTAGACAGACTAAAAGTTACTGCACGAGAATTTTGAAGCTTGTACACCTAAATTTTTTTCACTTCCTTGAGCTATAGAGAGAGAGAGAGGCGGAGGTTGCTCTTCATTTGCCAGTGCAGATGCGAAGTCACCCGAACACATACTTGAGGGGGAAGCTGGGTTCTTACAGTTCTTTCCAACCAGGACTATTTACGAACACTGTCGCGCTATATTGAAATGAACATATATGAACACAGCCGCAGTATTTTGAAATGATTTTAATTAAAGATGAAAACCTTCCAGGGAAATGCTAATAATCACAGTTATTTCATACTAACGATAGTCACAGCAAGGCTTACACGACATAGGAAGAGAAAAACCTAGCGTCTCGTATAATCTACAACACTGAAACCTGCGGTTGCCCTCTCGTTTTATCCTCAGGTCTAAGATCAGTAGAACACTTGCCGCAGAAATAAAGGCTCCCACCAGTAGCGAAAATAAAAATAATAATTCTGACCTGCAGAGACCCAGGCACCAAATGGTCGCTACTGAAGTGCTGCCACTCGTACAGGCGGTCCATCGTGCACTGCGCGGCCTCATCACCGCTGCCGCCTGCCTTCAGCTGGCAAGCTGGAAAAGTGACACGCAGAGTTCTAAATATGTGATGTAGCAAGGGGAAACAGAATACTTAAAGTTATTTTCTACACTTCACCATTTTCTTAACTTCTCTATTTCAACATGTATCATCACAGAATTCAAACATCTGGTTTAATTTATTCCTTTAGAAATTTCTTGTTAGTAACAATGAATCGGATTTAGTTTGAAAAAATCAGCTCCAAAAGACATGATTGGAAATTATTGCCTGCGGTTTCAGCAGCGGTTTCGCTTGTTTCGTCACATGTGACAAACATGACAGCTGGATCTCAGTAACTGAGGCAGCCAGAATTTGATTCAAGACTTTAAAATTCCTTAAGCTCCTGTTTCACAATTGTCAATATTCAGAGAGGCAGATCTTCATGAGCATTTTGAACTTCTTAATACTTCGTAAAATCAATTGTTTTTTGATTAATTACTGATGGGAATTTCCGCGATTCTAATTTTCGACTCTCAAAACAGTGAATGTATGACGAAAATAAAAATATGACCACGTAATTAAGATCGTTCTCACTGATCATCACTTCACTGAATCCTTACGATAAATATTTTTTCAAAATTTGTGATCACGCTGCAGTAATCATTATGAATTGCTTCACTCTAAACGAAAATTTAACCTGTATCGAAACTACTTTTCCACAAAAACTATAATTTGCCACCAATTGGCATTTCAAAAATATGCGGATCCTAATACAAGTGTAACTTTGAAGTTTATATAATCTCGTCTTTAAGGCGTAAACTATCGCGTAATTTCAAAAATTCTCAAACTGAGTAATTTTGGAATGCTAGAGCAAAATGCTGGCTGTGTTGTTTCAAAATATTTCACCAATACCTCTGCCAGGGGTGAAGTGGGGTGCAGAGACCGGCAGAGACGGGCCTCCCCGCTGGTCGCAGCCGCACCCGAGCTGCGTGTGCGTAACGCACGTCCCCAGGCTGGCGGGACTATACAGGTCCTGATGGCGTGAACGAAAGTTAGAGGTGGCGAGTATGTCTTTCTGAACTCACACTTTCCGCAAATTGAAGGCAGGAGCAGTGCTCGTTGCAGTATAATCATAGATGAGGATCTAACTCCCCCATGCTGAGCAAATATATAACTTGAACATTGTACCTACATTCACGAATATAACAGTATCGTGGTAATTTGAAACTAATAGGGGTAGGTATTTCGCCCCAATAACGTAAGTTCAACTTTACCGAAACGGCAACGCTCATACTAGCATTTAATGCAGTAGCACTTCTGTTATTTTGAGAATGAAACGCTATAAATAAGGCAATATAAGGCGTTAACTACTAATAATAAACTTGAAAATGAGCTTGAATAAAAAAGAATCTTCCTTCCTTTCAATAGAAGTAATCTCTAATACAGGAAAAAAATTAAACCACAAGTTTACACACTAAAAATTGAACATGAACGTAGGAACACAAAACTACTTTCAAAAGAAGCGAGTCCGCTCAAAAAAAAAGCAAAGACAAATATAAAGCTACCACGAGAAAGAATGACTGCCAGTTACCCTGAGCTCCTCCAGCGAGAAGACCACCTTAGAGGCGCTTTGCTTGCCGGCGTCTACGACGGTGCCGCTCAGGCTCTGCTTCTGAACCTGGCGCTGGAACATGCGCTCCTCAACGCTGCCGCTCAGCACCAGTCTGTAACAACCTCTGTTATCACCAGTGGTGCGACCATTTTCAACATACTTCATGGCAAACACCTAGAAGACCACCAAAAGATTATTACCATCGTTATAACGGTTGGAGGATGACACCTCGTCGTCCTCTCTCTCATTGAAATGGGATGAGCGCAGTAGTGAACTACATCTTTTTAACTTCAATTTAAAAAGGCTCAAGTTCAATTTAAAAAAGCTCAAGTTCAATTTAAAAAAGCTCAAGTTCAATTTAAAAAAGCTCAAGTTCAATTTAAAAAAGCTCAAGTTTAATTTAAAAAAGCTCAAGTTTAATTTTAAAAAGCTCAAGTTCAATTTAAAAAAGCTCAAGTTTAATTTAAAAAAGCTCAAGTTCGATTTTAAAAAGCTCAAGTTTAATTTTAAAAAGTTCAAGTTCAATTTAAAAAAAGGTCAAGTTTAATTTTAAAAAGTTCAAGTTTAATTTTAAAAAGTTCATGGTCAATTTAAAAAAGATCAAGTTTAATTTAAAAAAGATCAAGCTGAATTAAAAAAGTCTCAAGTAGGCTATATATAAAAAAGGTCAAGTTCAATTTCGAAAAGCTTATGTTTCCAAAATTACCTACCTATGTAATAATAATATAAGTAAAGTTTATTTGTGAGAATGCATATTTATTTAAAAGTACTGACACTGAAAATAGAGTAAATCAAATATCAGGCAAAGCAAGCTGCTATGATTTTAGACTCAATTTGATATTCAAGTTTTACCTATGAATCATTTGCTAAACAGATCATCGATACTTATATCTATTGATAATGATGCGAATAAACTTAATGTAATAAGTAACTGTGAGACAATTAGCAAACAACACTGACTGAAACGTTAAAGTTCAGTAATGTTCAACTTTTCAGTCAGTGCAGTTTGCTAATTGTCACATAGTTAATTATTACATGAAGTTTATTCGCATCATTTTTGTCAACAGATATAAGTACCGATGATCTGTTTTGCAAATGATTTAGCAAATGATTAATAAGTAAAACTTAAAGAATGTCATATTTAAATACAAAATCACAGCAGCTTTGTTTGTCTGATATTCGATTTACTCCATTTTCAGGGCCAGTACTTCTAAATAAATATGTCTTCTCACAAATAAACTTTACTTATATTATTAATACATAAGTATGAATTTTTAGTAGTATGAAACAGTAGCTTATGTTTTTTAGTATGAAATTTTAGAAACATAAGCTTTCCAAAATTGAAATTCATCTTTTTTTTAAATATAGCCTGCATGTGACTTTCTAAATTAAACTAGATCTTTTTTAAATTAAACTTGATCTTTTTTAAATTAAACTTGAGCTTTTTTAAATTGACCTTGACCTTTTTAAAATTAAACTTGAGCTTTTTTAAATTGAACTTGACCTTATTTAAATTAAACTTGAGCTTTTTTAAATTGAACTCGAGCTTTTTTAAATTAAAGTTAAAAAGCTGTAGTAAAACAATCCATTTCTCTACTTCTATATTGTTCGCGGAGAACAGTCTCGTCTGACAGAGTTAAAATGCTTCGTAGCACTACAATCAATCTAGATTCTATTATACAGGGTGTTTCAGAACAGGAAGTACAAAATTGCACACCAAATAATATTGGCCAAATAAACACTTTTTCTTCTAGGATATTTTCCGACATAAAATCAGATTTTTGAGATATTAGCTGTTTATTGTTTTAAAGGATGAAATTTAATTACACAATTACTCGCAATACTTATTTTGAATTTAAGTGACAAACACTTCTATTCTATGAAAGTTTACAATAATAAAATGTAGTTTTAGCGATATTTGGTAAAAAAAAGTTTTAACAAGGTTTTAGAATGGTACAGATCGTGCTACCAGGTTACTTCTTGTTTGACTTGTTCTGAAACTTCTTGCTTGATTGCTAAAATCTTTCAGAGCGATTTTTGACAAACCTCACGAGTAAAATAAAAAGAATCAATGATAAAATGTTCATTACTTGTTGGAAACATTACTGAGTATCTAAAATTTCGTTTTCAGGGCTGAAACATGAAAGAAATCAGTAAAATTTACAACTCGTAAAAAAATATAGGAAATAAACATACATCTGAAAAATATAAGATCTTAACCCTCATTCAAAGCTACGTTAAACTGACACCATCACCCGTTTACACACGCAAACATACGCAAGCACATACAACCACACATTTACTCATGGAAGCATCCTAACATACACACAGACGCGCGCGCCCACACCTACAAAGACTTCTGTCAGTAGGTTGTACGAGGCATGTCCGTAAAATAAGTTCCACGGGCTGCCGCTGGCGCTAGGATCGTTTCCATGCGCGGCCAGGCAACAGAGGCAGGTTGTTTGGTTCCCCACTCCAATCCCTTACCAAGCCAGCGTCGCTGCGACGTTTAGTCTTGGCTCAGCAGCCTTCAGCGATGGAGCTTCCTCTTGCGTCTCCCGCCAGCAAATCCCTGAATAGCCTAAATGTTCAGTCAAAATCTTGTTAATTGTGGTTTTGCTGACCTCCGAAATCTTTTCGCACAGCTCCCGAACTGTACTCCATCGATCTTCAAGCATTGCCGCTTCGACTTTGGCAACTGTTTCGTCGGAAACCGATGGCCGCCCTGCACGGGCTTCGTCGTGGACGTCTGTTCGGCCATTTTAAAAGTCCCTGACCCATCTGCGCACCATCCCGGAGCTCATACACTCTTCTCCATACATACACTTGACAAAATTCTTCATGAATTTCCTTCGCCGATTTCTTCTTAGCGGCCAGGAAACGAATAACAGACCGCAATTCGCAGCTGGCGGGAGACGCAAGAGGAAGCTCCATCGCTGACGGCTGCTGAGCTAAGACTAAAAGTCGCAGCGACGCTGGCTTGGTGAAGGATTGGAGTGGGGGAACCAAACAACCTGCCTCTTTTGCCTGGCTGCGCATAGAAACGATCCTAGCGCCAGCGGCAGCCCGTGGAACTTATTTTACGGACACGCCTCGTAGCAGTGTGCAGTTTGACTGCACTCAGGTCTTCATTAGGGTTGGCTTATTGGGGGATATGAACCAAAACCCCAAAATCCGACGACCATGGTCATAGTTTGTAGTATAGAGTAGGGAAATTAGTGTTTTTGAAAGGATGATTGGAATGCTGACACTGATTTTGGATTGCTGAATGAGGAAAAAAGAGTAAGCGATCAGTTCTAGGGGAAATTCCTGAACGTTCTAATTATAAATAAAGTCTAACTAATTGTTGGTGCTTGGTGCTACCAACATAAGTTTGCGTGCAGCAGTCATGGTACGCGCTGCGAAATCATAATAAGAAAGGATAATATTTCAGAAGCAATACAATGTAAGAAATTCCCTGTACACACTGTATAGCAAGGGGGCTGACCGGTAGATGTGGACGGTGCGGGCCTGCCCGTCCCGCCAGACGCGAGCCATGGCCTGCAGGTCGGTGGCAGGGTTCCAGTCCACGTCGTACAGGAGGATGCGCGACGCGCCTGTCAGGTTCAGCCCCACACCCCCAGCTCGCGACGACAACAGGAATACGACTGTCGGCCAGGGGTCCAAGGGAGACGAATTTAAAAACTAATAGCCGAGCCAAGAAAATATGAAAGGATAGTAGAACGATGAAAGAGACGACAAGATTGAAAACAGGTCGATGTCACAAAAAAGTTACTAGCTCAATAAGTTCACATGCACTGCAATTTCATTTCAACACACAAGTATAACGATAAAAATTTAAGAAAAGAGCAGAACAATAAGATCGAAAATTGAATTCGTCTGAGACACACAGACAAATTTGAGCATGCACATTAAGAGAGCAGCGACACGTTGAGCAGTACAGAGCGCGGCCCCTGCTGCCAGAATAGAAGACATCAGTCGATCATTTGCGGTCCTACAGCAGCCTGAATCGGTGAGGAAGCTCTAGTGAGCTCCCTTACCTCACCAACTCGTAACTGATTAATGAAAATGAAACTCACAATTTCAATACACAACCTCAGGGTTTTAAAAATTCTCACCTAAAACAAAAGACTATGTAATTTTAAAGCTTAATGTCTTCAGTAAAAAAAAGTAGATGGCTTCTTCAGCGTTAAGTTCATTTGAAAACTATAAAATAATCGTGAATGATATGGTTATTATAAGTTTTGTATATACATTTACTTTTGATGTATACGTATAACGAAGGCAAATGCAGACCTAAAAAGAACATGGTAAAATATACATTCGTATAATAATGCGTTGATGTTTACAGGTACACCAAGGATAGTCACTATAAAGTTTGGCGATGTACTACTGTTGATAAGTAAAGATATAGTGACCTAGATACTAAGAACAATCAATAGGATTAGATTTTAAGACATCTGAGTGACATAAACATCAGACACGATGCCAGGTAGGTTGTAATCAGCTACATCAAAAAACTGCTAGCATGAAACCCGCAGACCTTGTGACACGAACAACTCTAGCTAAACCTTTCTTAGCTAAAACTAGCGCAACTCAGAATAAGCGAAGAAAATACGCAGCTCGAACTATGAACAAACGCATTCGCAATTCAAGACTGAAGATTCGATTAGATTAGATGTTAGTTTAAGCCTCCCTAACCGCTACAAAAAAGAGCGTATCGAAGAGAGAAAGGAGGAAGGCACCATTTAGTATGGAGATAAGGAAATGCGGAATCTATGCAGAAGGGGCATAGAAACTGTAAGTTGAAAAAGAAGTTCATGACACTAGATGAAAGTTGAAGAAAAAAGAAGCAGGAGCTGAAAAACAGGATAGCAGTGAACCGAAAAAAGGTGGTCCTTAATATAACAAACAATCATTTTTATTTCAACACGAAGCCCAACCTAACTCTCAGCTTGGGCTCTCACACATTTTCCCCCTGGGAGTGCTAATTCCCATAGATACAATGATTGTATCCCCCTGAGGGGTCAAGACTGAAGAATCATAACAAAAATGAAAAATTGTCAATTCAAACAGTGAATCATTAAGAAAGCACATCAGCACCTATCACGTAACAACCTCACCAGTTGATACATTCTCTCACACAACTCAGGGCCAAGAGAGTAGCGGCAACTCACAAGTCTGGCTATGAGGGTTATTGAATGCGTCGACGATGTGCTGTCTCTTGTGTGGAGGCGTAGTGCCATCGAGGCGCGTGAAGGAATAGGAGTACCTCTGACAGAGGCGCTGCAGCAGGTCCAGCGTGCTCGTGAAGTGGGACACCACCACGATACGCTCCTCGCCCCCCGACAGCTGCCACAGCAAGCACGACAACACCGCCAGCTTCCCGCTGTCCTGCACCAAAATTATTCTTATCCTGGGTTGCACGCTTAGCCTTGAAATTACGATTATGTGCACGCTAATTTCTATCTTTACAAGGATTGAAGATTCGCCTCCTACCTACGGTTACGCCCCTCTAGCCGAGGAATGAAAACCTTTCTAATGGAATTTTAAGCCAGTATCCCAGTTAATAAATGGCTAATGACAGACCGGCATAGCGTATATTGAGAACCGCATATTGCCTCAGTTTGTTACAGCTCCAGCTCCGAGTACTCACAGGAGCAGTACAACATATGAGGAAAAATTTATACCTCAATATAAATAAAATACTACTAGCATCCAAAGACTACACAGCACTGGCATGAATACAGAGACATTCACTGTAGGTCTATAAGATCAGCAGGGAAATTTTTATTTGCGATAAGAATGTAGGTTGCGAACTGTTTTATACCAATAGCCCCGCCGACAAATGCACCCCGTGCGGCAATTTTAGTTTGTTCCAGATACGCTGTAATTATGTAGAATATTTCTGTGTTCAGGTTTTAATTAATATTTACACGTAATGCTCGTATTAATCTTACCACGTTAGTAACATACCAAAAACAAATATAGTATTAGCAACATCAACAATCATTCTTGAAATGTAATTAAATTACGAGACTTTATATGATTGCCTTGACATTATCATGATAAATAATGAAATGAATCATACTAAAGCGCTATCTAGCAGCCTAAAATTGTAATGTACAAAGTCTAAAACACTCAGTTGGTAACACATTCCCAGCAGTAGTTCGCTGCGTTAGAGTTGCAGTGAGCTCAGCTCACGGTTCTCAAGGAAATGACAAGTATTCAATACCACGCTCCTCCAGTGGGTGCAGGTATCGTCTGCCGATTTGATGACAGCTGTGCAAGTACAAGAGCAAGAGTTAGATTGGCTGTGTTTCCTACAATAGGAATTCCATATCACAAAGACCCTCGAATACGAAACAAGTACTATGCCCTCCATCTTTACCCTTCGTTGCATTTCTTGATTATTCAACTGTTTCTTCTTATACTGGTGTGTTAAATTATCTCCGTTCTGTAACTAATTACAATGCATTAAGGTAGTTTCCGTTTTACATAAATGAACACAAGCACTTTCTCAACAATAAGCCAGTTGCTAGCCTGTGGCTGCTAAACATTGCCTAATATATATTGAGCCGAGTATCGCAGGTATTAGCATGAGTTAAGTGCAATTTTCCAATAAGTTTTGATTGACTCTGTGCACATACCGCTGAACTAAACATGAAGTCATCTATAATTTGTTCATAAGAAAAAAATAAACAGATCACTGAAATGAAATAACGTTGTACTTATGAGTGCTCTGGAATTTTGCTTCCAAGAAACGAGCTACAAAAGAACTGTAAACATGGCAAACAAAAATAAGATTGAAAGAGAGTAAAATTTTATACGAGTGAAATAAGGTTGACCAGACAAAGAGAACATACACGAGACAAACTCTACTACAAGTAATATAAAATTTATCCCTGAACTCCTGGTCATTGTTATGGACTCAAAATGCTGTTCGCTGGCAATTATAGTCTTCACGTTATTGCTATTCTGAAGCATCTAATCAGATCTGTTTTGCACTTGAAAGTATATGCCTTTTCTTACACTAAAGCTTGTTTCATGGTTGTCCGTCAGAAGTTCAACAGCATGTGGTGGATTCTTTTATAATTCCTAGACCCTTTATTCATTTATACATTCATATAATTATTCATTCATTTATTCATGCATTTATTCGTTTATTTATTCATTTATTTATTTATTTCCTAAGAAAAAAATGTATGCTAACCTGTCCACCTGTTAAGGGATTGGTTCTAAGAAAGCGCAGTCAAACAAACCTTTTTATGAAAGTTTCTCCTACGTACAGTAGAAATAGTAAATAATTTTTTTATTTGTTCCGATTGGGAGTGGCGTCAGCAAAACTCTTGCTAAGTAAAAAACAAAGCAATAGCTTAGAAAATTGTCAGTTACATTACAGACTCAACAATTCTCCAGAAGCATTAATTGTGCATCAAGCATTGAAGAGAAAAGTAATAGAAAAGCAAGAAGCCACTCAGTAAATTTTTTCTTTAATTCTGACAGAATAGAAAACATCAACAATTCTACCACAAGCTTGTAACACTCGACACCATATAAGACGCAGCAGACAAACGCCGTCTGTGCCTCATCTCATTCCACCTAACCTTTTTAAGATGATCATTCCCGTTCAGTGCACACGAACCAATTTCGCTGCAAAATTTTTACGGTTAGACAATGACTATGAGGAAGGACCTAAGAACAATTGCATCCAGTAAAAAATGACCTTGCACGACAACTGCAAATAATCTGTACTTAGTTCATGGCGCGCCTAATCTAACATAACCTAACTTATGCCGAGATAAAAAGAGATCTCCTCGCTTCCATGTCAGCGTGCGGAACATGCACGATCGCGTTGAGGATAATTTACTTCGTACTAACTCCTAGGAAGGAAGGATGGTATAATTCCGTACTAGAAAGCATAACTTCGCGTCTAGACAATTTTATAATATATGTTCTAGACTCTCTAGCTACAATACAGGCGATCTCAAGAGAGAGGAGAGAAGGGACCACTTAGTGCGTACAGTAGATCGTGTTACCTAAAAGCATTCAAATTTTTTTGGAGTGCTAAAAACACAGCATGCTCTCGAAAGCATTACCATCGAGAAAGATCTCCTGCAAAAATTAGACTGGAATTTGAGTTAATTTGAGTCTCCCTAAACACGACAAAAGTGTTCTCAAGACAGGAGGGAGGAAAACATCATTTAGTAAGAAATTGGGAGAACGGTGAATCTATGCCCAAGGTGTGTTCTCACACAGAGCATGAAAACTCCAAAATTGAAACAATTTTATGAAACAAAATACAAATTGAGGTAAAAAATACCAGTGTTAGGAGAAAGACAGTAATGAACCGAAAAAATATGGTCCGTATTCAAAACAAAAAACTTATTGTTTCAGCAAACGAAAGCCTACCTAACCTTCGGCTTGCGACCTTATTTTTTCTCTGAGAGCACTAATTGCCCTACATATAACGGTTCTGTTCTCCCGAGGGAGCATTCTGTATCGGCAGTCAGAAATCGGAAAAAAGGTGCGGCAGTAAGAGCGGCGAGATTCGTTAAAGAATATGACAACAATGCGCTGATTCTTCACAAGGAACAAGGCGCAGTTTAAAATTCAAGTGTTTGAATATTTTATTTCGTTTTCATATCCTGAAAACCTGCACGCCCGTCAAAAGCTTCAAGAGATTAGCACTCAATTTTTATAATGAAACTTCACCAACCCTTTGAGCCCCGATACTTTGATACCTTAGAGAAAAGAACTTCAGGAATAAAACTATCAGTCCTTTGGATATATTTGAAATTACCCTCACATTCATTTTCTGCAAAACCCTTTTAGCACCGAAACTATGATACTGTTGAAGAAAATTCCCGGTATACAATTTCTCAGCCCCCGAAATTCTACTTGAAAGGGTAATTTGCTAAAACCCTACTCATTTCACGACATAGGCTTGTTGAGAGAATGTATATTTTTCAAAGGTCAGAACAAAATATTCTTAAATATTGTTTTATGAACTAAATTTTAACTTAGGCTGATTAGTTAACGAATAAAGAAATACATACTTAGGCCAGCTGAAAAAGAAAATAAGCGTTTTCAATGGTGTGTAAAATTTGTGGTAATTAATAAACTGTAGTCAAATGGTTATTGTAATAAAAACATGGCTAGCGATTAACCGGATTTTCTTGCATACCTCAGAATAAATCAATGGTTATTTGTTTCTTTTTATGTACTATCCATGTATTTTCAAAAATCCGTGCACGCCATAAACAGCTGAGCTACAGCTAAACGCCGAACGTCGGGAAAGTTACCATATCTGACCACAGACCTGCAAATTACTAAAAACTTTTAACTTTAAATTTGAATTGAATATTAAGCTTTAGTTCAACCCATCGCAGTAAACGTGTTAAATGCGACATATTTGTTTTATTGTTTCAATTACCCGCAGTAATCCAAGGCAATCGCACACGAAGGCAGTTGTCACATATTGAAGAGCAATTGTCCTGTTACTGCAGATAGCACCTTAACAAAAATCCGCTCAGTACTATAGCAGTTCTGAGGAGCGATAAAAATGCAACGATAAAGGACTCGTGTCAACTCTTGCAGCAGTTCCCTCACACCGCAGCTGCGGTGCGAGGGAACTGCTAAATGAGTACCTAAACCTAACCTAAATGAGTACCTAAACTGACAAAAAAACGCAATGGACAGTTATTCAGTTATGCCCATTATTGACCTATCGTGTCTTCTCATAGTTTATACAGCCGAAGAGAGCGTATAATTTTCGAGGCGTCAAATACTTTAACGGCTGTAATCAAACTCGCTGTATTCAGAAATATTGACACAATGTACTCTTTTACATCAACATCATAGTTCCTTACTGCAATGAACTACAGAGAACCATTGGAGACTCTGCGTCTAATTTTAACTGGGCACAAGCGCGAGCTAAACTTGAAAATTTTCAGTAGTTCTATGGTCAAGCAGGGTTTATCGGTGGCATGATTTAAGCGCCGTAAGCAATTCAGGGTTTGCATGCTCTTCAGACGTACACCAACAAGAACACGTAGCAGTGTTCTTGCTTTTCTGATCAGCAGGTCGAATTGAAGTAACGTGATGCCACAAAACAGTCAAATGAGATTTCGCGTGTTGGGCTGGGTAAAATTGCTACTGAGGTTGCAGTTGGTCTCCTGCCTATAAATATTTTGTACACGTCTTTCTACAAGCATACATCACCCACGCCATCAGCAAGTGAAACTATGTATGTCTCGTGGCATTCAAACAATGCAGGCATTCTCGGCGAGTGGTCCTAAAATACTCGTACTACGAGAATTTTATCGGTGTGATGCACTTCGGTGTTGTACGTGTTGATGCTCCAACACATCACCAGCGGCACACGCCATCACAAATGCTCAGCCAGCGCCATCACCGCCACAAAGCAGACACACCCAGTGACGCGTGCATCGGTCACCACAGGCCGCACCTCTTCTGAGGCAGCGAGGGGGTCCTGCAGGTGTGGCGGCAGCAGCCGCCGCGCCGCCTCAGCCAGGTCAGGGGCACCGCCCTCGGAGGTCTCGCAATCTCCTCCTGAGGAGCACCAACTTCAGGATTGCAATTAAAACTCCAATCCCAGAAAAAAAAACATCCAAAATCAAGAAAAAATCTAACTTTGAAGTGTATTTTATTTCTTAAATAGAATAATACTTTCATACCGATTAAGCTTTATTAAATTATGTTCGAAAAGTTAATTTAAGCTACCCTAACAAGAACAAAGTTGCTCCACACAGAGGAAGAAATCCGTCATCAAACTGGATGACGGTGCCAGTGAGCTAGGAGTTACGGGAACGAGGAATCCATGCATAAGGTGTGATCCCACTCAAAGTCCTCTACGCATAGAACTAGTAAATTAGGAAGGTTATGAAATAAGATAAAAGGATAAAAAGTAATAGGCCGAAGAAAGATAATGCTTAACAAAATGAAAATTTATCCTATCCTAACAAAAAAACAGCCTGTCTAATCTTCAGTATGAGAACTCGCATCTTCTCCCTGGGATCATTGATTTTCATAGGTACTCAATTCAATTATAAGTGCAGCAGTTCTTCCGCCTTATGTTTATTTATCGGTAATATTTGTAAGACAAAGGCAAACACGGAAAGCATCTGAAATTCAATTGAGAGCTCCCGAAATAAGAAACTTTTCAGTCGCATTTGTGTAGCCTAATTACAGACTACTTTTTCTTGGTTTAGGTAATATGTAAGAAAATTATGAATCGTTCCTAAGCCTCAAGAGTACGTCAATTTTAAAAAGTATTTAAGCTTAGTCAGCCAATAGCCTATATTTATCGTACAGCTTACAACGAAACGAAGCCTGAAGTGGAAAATATGCGTTCATATCAGAACTTGCTGGGCAGGCAGGAGCTACGCACTCAAAAGAAAAAAACTCGCAACTATGTGTCGGTGGTTGCTTTCTTGTTTTGTTGAATTAGCTTCTATACCTTCATAGTGTTTTGAAGGGTTTAAGTACATTACTGAACAAGAGAAAAACATTTGAACTTACGATATTCACTTTTTACTGATAAACTAAATAAATGCGAGAAACTGACACTATTCTATATTATAAACCAAGCAAATTTTCAGTCGCTGTTCTTGAGTGTGCTGAAACAGTTTGCGCCATTCTTACTGCGCTCAGGAAGGTACAACTAAATCATCAACAACGTCAACAAGAAACACTGGCGATTATCTCGGCATAAAATGCGTGAAACATGAAGGACAAGCCACTTGTCAGCTGTGTTCACAATCTGCATTCAAATGTGTTCATAATTTAATAAAAATACACAACTGATATATTCGTATAAGTTATTTTTCAGAATATTTTTCGTTAGTAATGTTTTACAGGCCCCTGGTAACAACTGGTGGGATCAATGTTAAAGAAGCATGTCAGCTCAGACACATAGAGTAGATAATACCTTTATGCATTGTATTTTTCATTAGAATTTAGAAGATTCTTCACACCTGCGTAATTAGAGGCAGTAATGAAATCACTAAAGTGAAATAATCAGAGGTTAGATTCGACAAATAATTTTAAGCTTCCTTTATTAACCACAATAAATGTGCCCCGAAGAGAGGAAGGAGAAAGGCAACATTGAGAGTGAAATTAAGGGAACGGGGAATCTATTACGGGGAACCTTTACGGAACGGAACGGGGAACCTTTACACCCTACGAGTAGACACAGAAAGATAAGAAGAGGTTTTTGAAAAAGATAAAATTTAAAGAAAAGAATAAGAAGTGCTGATAATAGGACAGCACTGAGCTGAAAATATGTAGTTCTTTGCATCAGGTTAAGAAGTTTACGGTTTTTTCGTATTTTTCTATAATTATCAAACATAGATTAAAGTCTCAGCAGATTTTTCTATCGTTACAGTGAGGTTTCTTGAGTAGCTATGTTCGATTTATTAGTAAGCCATTGACAGCCTCTTAAAAAGAAAACAGAAAACCTATTCCTTTTCAATAAAAGAGAGGCTTATCTAACTTTCAACTTCGTTGAAAGTATTTTTTTTTTAAATTATGAAATTCTTTATTTTCAGTCTGATTCTTATGAAATTTGACTATAATATGTAACTTTTGAAAAGAAACACAATTTCTTCTATTCATTTTTTTATTTCAGGCCTTAATTTTTGAAAAAATTGGACATTTTGGTTTTTTAGTTCATTTTTACGGATATTTCAACCCGTATCCCCTCATTGAGTTTTTATGCTAGAACAAAACCAAAGACAGTTTTAGAATCCTTGGAACATTTCTAACAAAAGTACATTTCCAAATTATCCATCTCCCGTTTTTTCATTTTTATACGGGGTCGAAAAGTATTTTTGTCCCCTTTTGTCCCCCCCCCCCTGGGGGGAGGGGATCTATTGTCCGTAGCGCCATAAAATTTCAGGACCGAATAGTCCACCACCTAAGGGTCATTTTTCAACAAAAACATAGAAAATACTCATCGGACCGACAGAAGCCTGGCAAGGGCCTGGGATGATCACCTTAAGCCTCCCTATCCGCCACAAAGGCGATCCAAAAAGAGGAAGGAGGAAAGCACCATTTAGTATGGAGTTAAGGGAACGCGAAATCTATGCAGAAAGGGCATAGAAACAGTAAGTTGAGAGAGAAGGTTATGAAACAAGATCGAAGTTGAAGGAGAAAGTAGTAGGTGCTGAAAAACAGGACAGCAGCGAACCAAAATAAGATGGTCCTTAACTGAACAAAAAAAACATTTTATTTAAAAAAAAACAAGGCCTACCTAACTCTCAGCTCAGCCCTTCATATTTTCCTCTTGGGAGTGTTAATGCCCAGGTACAATAGTTGTAACCCCCTGAGAAGATAGGACGGATATATTTGTCTCTCATTCACATTTGAAAGATTTAATTAAGGAAAATATCAAATTCGTATTTTTGACGGGCCTGATACACTATTTTATCATATTAGATAGCTCAAGACTCTCTTGTCTGGCGATCTCAAGACAGCATCGAGAAGTGCCTATATAATGCAGGCTATAGAAAACTGGGAATCTGTGCAGAAAGCGTGTTCCCACATAGAACATTTTCGCACAGAAAAAGTAAGTTGAGAAGATTAGATTAGATGTTAGCTTGCCCTAACTGCAACTAAGATGTTCCTAAAAGAGGAAGGCACCATTTATTATCGAGTTAAGAGAACGCGGAATGTATGCACAAGATGCATAGAAACAGTAAATTGAGAAAGAAGTTCATCAAACATGATAAAAGTTGGACAGAAAGTAGTAGATGCTGAAGAAAAGGACAGCAGTGAGCCAAAAAAGATGACCCGTAACAAAACAATAAACCTCATCTATTTCAACAAAAGGAAGGCCTACCTAACCTTTAGCTAGCTCGGGACCTCACATATTCCCCCTGGGAGCACTAATTCCCATAGACACAATAGTTGTATCCCCCTAAGGGGAGCAAGACCAGAAGGAAGAAGAAAGGACGCAGAAGAAATAGCAAAATAGGTATGAAAACTGAAATAAGCAAAATAGGCACGAAAGATAGTCCCGAAAGCCTATCCATAGCTGAGGTACCCCACAGCATCTCCCCAGGGGGTGTCAGTGCACAAAGCATGTGACGGACAAACTTCACTGATCTAAACCTGCAGTCACCCGACTGTGCCCCCTAATGCTCACATTGTTGACTGTACGATTTGAAGTTTATTCTCATACTTTGTTTTGAAGGAAGAACATGCCAGTAGTACATTAATATTTCAAATTTCATTTTTTATGCTTTTATAAATAATGTAATCAGCGTACTACTTCACAGGACCGAACATGCAAACAATGTTGAGTTCATGTCCTCAACATTTCTGAGTATTACTGATCAGCCTTCAGTTATAACAAGCCCACTGTCAAGGAATGGAAAGCCGTAGGGATTAAAATGTTTTCGGGTTAAACTTTTTTCTAAATTCATGTCACCCGGTATTGTGCTTCAGCTTGCTTTTATGTTAGATCATCGTTCTTCATTACTGTAGTCTTGGGTTTAAAGACAACGACTGCTGAACGCAATATCTTGTCTTATATAGTCCGGGATATCAAGGAATTTGTTCATAGCTTCAGCAGTCACCGCTCGAGGCGGAGGTGCGTTTTGTGTTATGAAACTTATGTGCTTTATTTATCCGTTTTGACGTAATAGCCCTGACAATATTTTCATTATTTTGTGTTTTAGTGTGTATCACTATCGTTTTGATGTGTTCGTCAGTGAGTTCTTCAGACGACCCCCCAGACTGGGATACTCGGGGCAAGCCCAGCTACAACCCAACCGGTTCCCGTATGTTTAGAAGAATTAGTACTGTTCTACGTAACTTCGAGTTGAAAATTGAAGTGTGCCAGAGGCTCCTGGGTTGGCGTTTATGGGAACAAGATATCTTCCTGGCATCTACAATTACGAGTTTTTCCTATGGACTTGACTTCACGTCTTCCCCGGCATTCATTCGTTCTACGACTTCACTTCCTACACTGGAAATGAAGATCGGGCTGGCTCCAAGTAGTCTACTCTAATAGCAGTGGGTCAGGGTTCTTTATTTAGTTGTTTAGTTGCTACGGCAGTCCTGTGGTTAAAGTTTTGCATGACGCGCATTGTTTAAATTTATTAACTATAACTGACCGGGTGTCCGTATTTATTATTCAACTGTTTCTTGTATTCAATTGTAATTTTGCGTATATATTAAGTACTCTGCACTAAATTTCATTTAAAATGTTGAATTTGAAGTAAACTGTAACACCTTATTCTTATTTCATCACCGGTTCACCCAAGTCATATATCCGTAAACTGAACACCCAATGACCATGTAATGCACTAAGTTGTTACCATTCTGCGTCCCCAAGAAATTGAATTGTCCTATAAATAAAAATAAGCTAACACTTCTAGCTGAGAAATATCATCTCGTTCAGGGATATTGCATAACAGTTGTGTCACCCCCAGTCTGCAATTCTGAATTGTTCAAAGTACTTGCTTATAGCAAGTAGGAGATAGCTGCAATCTAACACATATTTTGTCAGTGTGGATGAAGTAGTGACAAGACATCAAGAATGTGTTTTTGTTTTAAGATGAGGTTTCCATTGTGGATTAAGTAGTATAGTGGATGTCAGATTAACTAATAATTGGTAAGGTTATTAAATTTTTTATGAATAAATGGGGAATTTCACTATGGATCTTACTGACTGTGTTAGAATGAGTATCTTCATTTCAACAAATAATCATTATTTGCAGCCAATATCATTGAATTTCGTGATATAAGCGGGTTGTCATGGAAGTCTTCATAAGCAGGCATTGTGCTACAGTGGTATATCATTATGTATTTAAGGAGATCATCCCAGGCCCCTGCTAAGCCCCTGTCGGTCCGGGGGTCATTTCTCATATTTTTGCTGGAAAAGGACCCTTAGTTGGTGGACTATTCGGTCCTAAAATTTTCTGCTGCTACGGACAATAATTCCCCCCCCCCCCGGGGGGGGGACCAAAATCTCTCATTTTTTCCCGATTTTGACCCCATATAAAAAGAGACCAAATGGGAAATGGAAAAAAGCCCAACGTGAGTTTGTTACAAATGTTTCAAGGATTCTAAAACTGTCTTTGTTTTTGTTCTAGCATCAAAACTGAAGGAGGAGTCCCATTTTGAAATATCAATATCAGTGAAATCTCAATATCTAAAAATCAATATGTCAAATTTTTGCAAAATATAAGGCCTGAATCAAAAAAATGAATAGAATCAATTGTGTTTCTTTTCAAAACTTACATATCATGGTCAAATTTCATAAGAATCAGACTGAAAAAAAAATCATTTTGTTGACAAAAAAAACTTTTTTTTTTTTAAATCACAATTCACAGTTTGAATACGAAGTTATGTATGGAAAGTATCGAAATAAAAATTAAAACTGCATTCAATTACATCAATTGTTCATTATATTACACTTCAACAAAAAATTTCGTTTTTTGCTTATACCCAACACTTCTAATTTTCAACATTCAAAATGGAACTAGTCCTCGAGTTTTGATGCTACAACAAATCCAAAGACAGTTTTAGAATCCTTGAAACATTTCTAACAAACTCAAGTTTGTTTTTTTTCAAATTCTAATTCTTTGAAGAAATATATAGCTCTAAACCCAAAAAATTGTTGCTGATTTTCAAAATTTCAAAAAATTTTGAAAAAATAGAAAAAATTTGAATTTGAAAAAAGCCGATCTTGAGTTTGTTAGAAATGTTCCAAGGGTTCTAAAACTGTCTTTGTTTTTATTCTAGCATCAAAACTGAAGGAAGAGTTCCAATCTGAAATATCAATAAAAATATACCAAAAAACACATTTTCCGGCAAAAAAAAAATAAAATAAGGACTAAATCGAAAAAATGACATGAGTAAAAAAGGTTTACTTTCACAAAAGACATATACTGGCCAATTTTCAAACGAATCGGACGAAATAAGTTGAAAAAGTGGGATGATCTCCTTAATTTCTCTGCACAACTAAATCACTGGATTGAATTCTACCAGAAATTGAAAATTAGTTTTTCTTTACAACATTGATAAACAATGAATAGTGCAAAGGGATTTGGTTAATATACTGAAGTTTCAACAAAGGTTCTTTAATTTTTGTAATAAATATTAGGTTCGATGTTTTTTTCTTGGATGTTATTTGGCATTAGATTCAGAAACACGTAAGTTATGAAAATGAAAACTTTGGGATGAGAAACGTAAACCATGCCTTTCCTTCAGTAGTCTTTGCATCCAGCACTTAGAAATGCTGAAATAATTACTCCCACACATAACTCTACTGTATACTTTTGAACCGATGTAAAAGATTAGATTAGATTGGATAAGTTAGTTTACGCCTTCCTAACCACAACAGAGGTGTTTTGAAAAGAGAGAGGAGGACAGTACCGTTTAGTATGGTGTTAAGGGAACGAGGAAATTTATGAAATATGATAGAAGTTGAAGAAGTAGAAAATAAAAGGTGCTGATAAAGAGGACAGCAGTGAACCAAAAAAAGAGGGTCTTTCACAAAAATGTAATCGATCTAACAGAAAGAACGCCTACCTAACCTTCAACTCAGGACCTCATATTTTCCTCCTGAGAATGCTCATTCCCAAGCATACAATAGTTGTTTTCCCGTAAAGGGTTCTGAAGCAAAAACTGAATTAGTGTGTCTAGGGCCTAGTAAGCTATAAGAAATGTGCGATACAACGCATAAGAGAAAAATAAAGCAATCGATTATATCCGTTTCTGTTCGCCGTAAGAAATTCTCGCTAAACACGTCAATGAGGAGCAGAGCAGCAGCCGTTACCTTTGTTGAGCAGAGCTGGGTGATTGGCAATCTTCCTGAGCAGGATGATGGCGGAGAGGTGGTCCACACCGGCGCCTGCCACCAGCGCAGTGCGGGCCACGAGGCGGGCAACGCTGCTGTACACCGCCTCCTGACTCGCGCTCGGCTGGCAGAACACCACGCACTCCACTTTCGGGGGCAAGTACCTGATAGAACGCGGACATGGAGTCTGCTTTCATCCATTTCAGTCAAATTATACATGTTCATCCAGAGCATTTGTAGTTTATCGTGAGAACAATAGAGAAACATAAATCAAATTTGTAACAATTTATAACTTCCTCTTCATTGGGTGGCTGCGAGTTCAAAAATACACCTTCATGTTTTTCGCTGGTCTTGATGACAACATTCGTACTTCTCATGGATATAGTTGATGCTTTTAATAACAATAACAGCCGTAGTAACAGTTTAAATACTATTTAAGGAGATGAGTGACCGTCTTACATCAGTATACTTATAAAGCCTTGAGTATCATGTTTATTTGAATGCTTGCTTGCTTGCATGCTTGTCTCATTGCTCTCAGAGATGAAACAGGGCAAAGTTTAACCGGATTTCCTTAATAGCTTCGAAAAATCTAACACCATATCACATACTAAAGATAATTGCAGTCCTTTCCGAACACGTAGATCAAAGTCCACGTAATTTTTGATCCAACTTATTATACCAATACCATACCCTGTACTATGCGTACAATCTGCTACAAATTACAAAAAATACAAAAAATACATTACATTACAAATACATTACAAAAAATATTTCTCGCAGTTTTTAACATGCGTCTATTTAATTGATTTCAACTTTCAACTCGGGTGAGTTTATTACAGATTATTTATACAAGTGATAAATAATTAAAATCATACTTCTCAAGAGAGTAAATTACTTCAACATCAAATAGAAACATGTTCATAAAAATTTAACATAAACTCAATACACAGTATTCTATGTAAAACTGACACTTGTAACAGACTGTCTCCAAAACACAGCGCGTGGGATAAATATAATAAGTTGGACTGATAAAAACATAAATTTCTCTCGACCTGAATATTTTCAACAGCAGCAATAAGCAGGTTAGGTTATATATAAAGCTAGTTTAAGACCTACTAACTATAGCAAGGGTGTTTTCAAGGAAGGAAAAACGAAGGCACGATTTGGTTTGAAATAAAGGTACAAGGGCATTTATGATTAAACAAGTTGTGTCCTCACACACACACACATAAAACAGTAAGATTGGAAGAAGTTTATGAAACAAGATAACATTTACAGAAAAAAAGCAATAAGTGTTGAGAAAATGGACAGCAGTAAAACGAAAAACGATGGTTCGAAGCAAAACAAAAACTTATTCTACGTATTTTAAGAAAGCCTACTTAATCTTAAGCTCGGGACCCCACATCTTATATCTGACCAGAGAAAAAGATGATTAAATATTCTCCTATTCTATTACTGAAAGCAGAGTGTAGATGGTGACAAGAAAGCAAATGAAACAAGCAAGCAAATACAAACAAATATAACATACCGAGTTTCATAGGTATATCAATAGATCCAATTCTTTTACTTTTTGAAAAGCAATTGCTGGATTACAAATTAGTTTTTTAAAGATGGGCGGGAAAGGGTAACATTAAAAAGAGAATCCACACAACATATAATAATCTTGACCATTTATGATACGAAGTTCTCATATTTTCTATTACCACGCGATGTAGACCCGCACATCAGGCGAACGCAATCAATTAAACGCAGCCTAAGGTTTTCGAACATGAGTTTGAAGCAAAAACATCATTACTTGTTGATGATGGCTTGTGTGCGGCGCAGGATGAACTGGGACGTAATTCTGTTCAGTTCCTTCACTCTCTCACTTCCTGCACACAAAGGAAATCATAAGCTGAACCAAAAAGAAATAAATTAAACATTTGGCATCAGAGAACAAAAAATACGGGAGTATAGTAAAGTTAACGATTTGTCTGCAGCCCTCGATATAATTTTAGCGATTTAGCATCTTTCATGAATTCACATTTGCGTACTCAGGTAAGATTAGATTAGATGTTAGTTTAAGCCTCCCTAAACGCAACAAAGGCGATCAAAAGAGAGAAAGGCACCATTTAGTTTGGGGATAGGGAACGTGGAATCTATGTACAAGGTGCATAGAAACAGTAAGTTTAGAAAGAAGTTCATGAAACAAGATGAAGTTGAAGAAAAAAGTAGTAGGTGCTCAAAAACAGGACAGCAGATAACCGGAAAAAAGATGGTCCTTGACACAGTAAAAAACATTTTAATTCAACAAAAAGAAGGCCTGCCTAACTCTCAGCTTGGGGCCTCTCATTTTCCCCCTGGGAGTGCCAATTCCCAGGAATACAATGATTGTATCCCTCTGAAGTGTGCGTACTCAGATAAATGAGCTTGAATATAAAATACAAAAATATTTCCAATAAAGTCCTCAAGTTCATAATCAGAGAGAAAAATAATGCTTGTGTAAAGAAACTTATTTACAAAAAAATACAATCGAACTGATCGAGCAGTTTTGAAGAGTCAACGTTCAATTGAATTTCCCAAGGCCTCATTTTGTTTTCGTTGTCACCATTTTAGTAACAACCTCGTGCGGAAAGAATTAGGCCTCAGCATGGTCGTGAGCGCATTTCAAGAGCAACCAATCTGTAATGGTGATGCACTGAGCGTTATAGCGACAGCAAACATTCTGCGCTACAGTTCCGTTCCGCAGGCGAACACCATTCAGTCTTGGATCTGACAGTCAGAGACAGCTGATCTGCCAAAACATCAGAAAATATAGAACTGGTGAGAGCAGCAGTCGTGCAGTCACATGCCTCGTTGTTTTGAGAGGAATGTTTCCCGGCTGGTCTGTGCAATGGGAAGCTAGCGTGTTCACTCATTTGCATTTGTGATTTTGTTCTTTAGAAATATGTGAAAGAAAATGTGTTTCAACGCCAGATGTTCTTACCCTACAACAGGTAAGAGTACTTAGTATCATAGTTTAAAGTTCCATTTCCATTACAAAGATATTCTTACAAAGGAAAGAGAAATTATCATTTAGAACTGACTAAGGAAAACGAAGAATCTATGCAGAAGATGTATTCCCACACAAGATATCCTTTGCATAGAAAGAGCAAGTTAAGGAAAAATAGGAATAGAGGAAAAAGATGAGATTGAGAAGAGTACATCAAAACTGATATGAGCTAAGTGGGAACGAAAGATAGAAGTCGAGAAGGCTTACCCATAGCCGAGGTTACCTAACAGTATCCTCCCTATGGGTGCCAGTCCCCATAGCATATGATAGAGTAACATAACTAGCTTAAACCTATTGACTATCATATGCCATTGAGGGGCCAGGGATAAGGGAGCGAAGCATTGAATGAGTCAACGCCACACCCCGAAATATGTGTAGACGTGCCCTGCAAACTACTAATATCGGCTCCAACCGAATATTGCTGCTAACCGCCGTCATCTTAAGGACATTATTTTGAAAACTTAACGACTATAGATGGTGTGTCTGCTAACCTCGAGTTCAATCACCAATTTTAAATTTTTTACCCTAAATACCATTTTATAACTCAAAACTGCTTAATCTCAATCGATTCTTCCGCACCCTGTAAAACGATAGCAGCAAAAAAGGATTTCTAGAACAACAGAAGGATCCAAATGACAATCACCGAGGTCTTTTTCTTCGTCGGAAGCAGAAGCCTGCTGAGCGGCGACGATGGGGGCCTCGTACAAGCGCCTGAAGGCGACGCTGCCGCCGAGCACACCCGGCACCACAAAGTTGGACAGCGCGAACAGCTCCTGTGTGTACAGTGATGTGCACGAGTGTGTGGCACGCACATCTGGTCAGAATTTTACACAGGTTTACTGCAACTCTTCTGAAATTGAGCAAGCTTTTACTCTACATTTTTTGTATTTACTACCATTGAGCTATTTTTAAAATAAATATCCAAGAAAAAATGTTTACATCACAAGCTTGCATGTAAACATTCTGCGTATTAGAATTTCGGAAGGATTTTTTTCAAAAGATACAAAGCGAGCATCTTTGGAGGAAAATAGCACAATTTTATTTTAGCACAATAAGACTACTGGTGATGTGACCCTACGACTCTTGATGCTTATGCGACTAATTTTCTATCCTGGAAATTTTTTGATATACATGCTTTCCACGAGTGTAGAATAACTCAACAATAAAAACATTTTTGAAAAAACGCACTAACGAGTCAATAGGAAATATATTTCATTCAAAGAACACTTGGAAAAGACTGTATCCAAAACACAGTGTGTAGGGTTAATATAAGTACAACGAAGAAAAGTAAACTTCTTTCAACGAATTAATGAAGAACCTGAATTATCTTGAGCATAAAAAATGAGGTTGAATTTTCCCCCATGCAATTATTAAAAGCAAGGTACTGAATTTTCCATCTTCATTCAAAGGATTTTGAATTTGGCCTTTTGTAACATACAGCTCAAAGCCAAGCTTGAGCGGTTACAAGTAAGTAAATAACAACGTATATCAAAAACGTTATTAGTTTTTAATTATTTAGATTTTCATGCGCATCACGTGAACAAGCTACTTTCTAAATTAACCATTATTCGCCATACGTTCATTAAAAATGGTTTGATTTTAAGCTGAAAGCTCGTTTGATAATTCAGAACTCTCAAAGAGTTTCTAAATCATTATTATTACGGTATTTACTTCAAGACTCCCCAACCACAACAAAGGCAATCTGAAGACAGGGAGAAGAAGAGATCAATTAGTATGAACTGTAGAAAACAGGGAATCTACAAGGGGTTTCCACATAGAATACCCTGCGTATTCTATACACCTTTTCTATCCCTGCGTATAGGAAGAAAAGACAAAGAAACGGTACTTAGGAGGCGTGTAAGCAGAAACAGCAAAGTGTTCACGAATAGTCATTGTAACGAAACAAGCCTGCTATATGTTTCGCCACTGGAAGCCGACCCGTCAGGATGCCGACCAGGCAGGAATTAGCTACTCAGGCTAAATAGCTAGGCCCAGATACTAGGTTAAGGTACGGCACGGACAAGTAACAAAGGGTATATTTAAAAGGGAGGTATGATAGTTAACAGACTCGGGGCATGTCTTGCTGTAGCCGTCTCTCTTACACGAGATCGTAACTCTAAACACCCCGACTAAACACCCCAGCAAAACACCCTAAGCTTCAACAAATAAAAGAGGCATAGGATTCGAGCAAGCACGACACAGGACACGTACGAACATCAGGCAACACAGCTTTATTGGCCTGTTTTTAGACAAGTGTGCACTCTATGAAGGTCCTAACGCAACTGACCAGCTTCAGTCGAGCAGCCGCCCACTTTAGCTTTAGCTTCAGCCAGGCAGTCGCAGGACGGAGCTCGATGTACATAATAGCGGTACCGTCGAGGTACAAAAGACGTAGTGAAGTATTTTCACTACACTACTTCCTCCTCAAATTAGCAAGGAAATCATCGCTCATACTGAAGCATCCACCATTCTCAAATTACCGCACAAGATTTAAAGGTTATACATAACAATACATTCGACCGCACTGAGCAGCCAAACCCCGCAGGGGGTTTCAGCTGCCCACCCATTTATGACCGGACGCCTTACCCACGCTGAAACCCCCGGGGTATCATCGCAGCGCGCCCGGCCATATTACGTCTGACTATAATGTGCTACAACGCGGCTTCTCATTAAATCTCCTAAAGTTATACAACAAGGAAAACATACATCTCCGAGCACGTGAACAATTGGACAACTACTTATAAGGTTTACTATGTACATCATCGTTCTAAAATTTACAATATTATCCGGTTCTTTTGTCCTCCAAGCTTCCGCCAGCCTCGCAGGTGCCACGAAACGTCATGGTGCAGATTTGCCGCGTGCATGCTGAACAAACCGCAGATTGCACACCGGCGACTGCTCCTCCGCAATGCGAACCGGCGCTGAGCCAGCTTCACTCTGGGAGCAAAGACAGATGGCAGAAGTCCACATCCCATGGCGTGCCCAGCTCGCAACAGAGACCACGATCTCTGAAGAGTATGCGCTTCCGCCCGTCACATCCGACCCGGACATCCAAGGGGCTTCAAGCCAGTCAGGTTGCGATGGAAGGCAACCACCAGTACCGGCCGCGCCTCAGAAGACATCTGCAGGGTCGTGACGCGAACAGGCAGCCCCGGTCGGATAATCGCATCCCGTGCCACGTTGACCCATCACCCACAGCAACAGGTCCCTGATCCTGAAACACAAACAATTCGAGCAGTATCGACGTAGACATTCGAGCAGCTCAGCATTTATAATCTAACCTCCTTTTAGGTCTTAATCGAGGCAATGTTTCACCTTCCACTTCCGAAGGTTCCGTTCTCCGCCAAGTACTATCGCCGGCACTCACCTCTGTTACCTCCAAACACCCTGCGCCGCTATCCCTTTCATCACCTTTCCCAGCCGGGGTAGAGGTTCGTACATCTGGGCGCGCTCTCTCCAATGGCGACAACCCCCCGAAACCTGAAAAATCGGAGGTGCCTTCCACTGCAGCTCCACCCCCACTCGCCTCTTCCCCACTCAAAAAGAGTCTGCGTTCTGCTTCCAGCGCCTCTGTTCTTCTCATTCGTAACAAAGGGGGATCCGGGTACTGGCCGATGAACCCCGAAAATTCGAGGCTCTCCTCGCACGGCGGAGGATCCGGGTACTGCCCGATAAATTTCGAGAAGTCCACGCTCGTGTCGTTGCCCGTCACCTCATCCTGCTGCATTACTGGCAACGGCGGTAGCGGATGAATTGGGCGACCCAACCACTCATCCTACACGGGAGCCACTCTGTCCTCTTCCATTCCGCCTGCTGCACCAGCCCCGTCCTCCTTCGGCCCCACTTCTCGACGGGTCCTCTTGCGTGGCTGCCTTTGCGGCAGACCTTCTGCCTCATTCCTCCTCTCGGGTTGCACTGGCTGGTCCTGACCCATGTCGTTTCCATGATATCTCTTTAATTGCCTCACGTGCACTTTGAAGGGGGCCCTTCGCCGCTGCAGATCCCGTATCGTGTATGTGACCTGGTTCCTGTCAACTTCCAGCACCTCGTAGGGACCCTGGAAATGTGGGGCGAGTTTATGCCTCTCGTCCTCTCGTGCGTAAGGTACCCGTCGCAGGACAAGCTCTCCCACTGCGAACGGTCGGAACTTCGGTCCAGCGGGTCGCCACATCCGGGGTGGCCTTGGCAGATCTGGCGCCGCCGCCTCCTTCACAAAGAATTCACTCGGGGCTCGACCGGTCTCACTGTGGGTAAGTCTATTGTACTGGGACATCACTTTTGCTATTTCTAGATCCCAGCTCCCAGGGTTACCAGCGCAGGCCGTGGCGAGTCACTCCTTGATGGTCCGGTTGAGTCTCTCCACAGCTCCATTGGTATGCGGAGCATAGGCGATCGAGCGCTCATGCCGCACCCCGTACCGGTCTAACAATTGTCCGAATAACCTGGCTCGAAACTCTGGACCATTGTCTGACCGCAAAATTTTAGGGGTCCTGGGGCAACTAGCCAAAATACCATACTCTAATGCACGGGCAACCCCCGACGCGGCTTTTGAGCGTATAGGTATAGCCTGGCCAAACTTTGAGTATAAATCAATACCCACCAGCAGCCCTTTATGTCCTCTAGGTGTACGTGGCAATTCAATAAGATCCACCGCATAAATATCATACGGCGCCGTGCATTTAGCACTCATCCCATACAACGCGTAGTCTTTCGGACTTGCTCCTTTATGCAATTGGCACGTATGACATTCTCTTATCACCTTCTTGATGAGCTTGTATGGGCTAGGATGAAAATAACACCGACGAAATGCCTTGACGACCTTAGTCTGCCCCGCATGTGCTACATGTTCATGAAACTGTCTAACTAAGCCCTTTAATTGACTGTCTGGTACCACTGGTAAGAACTTTTCCTCACCCCCTAGCTCGCATTTGTAACATATGGCACCGCTATGTATCATTAATTTTTCGAAATGTCGTCTCAGTGGTCCTAATGCTGGGTTTTTTCCTTCCATTCCAGAGCCTCGCGTACCCTCACCAACCTCTGATCCTGCAGCTGGTCCGATGTAAACTTTTCTAATTCCTCTCCTAACCTGAGGTCAGCCAACTGGTGAGTACCCTCCTGGCTACATTGCCCTTGTGGTGCTGCCATATTGACCTTTCCCGCTGGTGTACATGCTGTAATAATATTAAAACGCACGCCCCCTTTGCACTCCAGTTTAACAGTTCCCTTCTCTCCCACAGGGTTAGTAACAACCAGCCCTCCTGGCTTGCAAACTACCTCCACTCTCAAGTCAAATAACTGTGCAAACGCCACCAGAGCCTCCCATGGAGGGAAAACATCAGGATTTTTCCAACTCAATATCATCCTACGATCCGCGGCCTTACCAGTTCTACCGAATGCTTTGGGTTCCTGCAATAATCTATCTATAGCCTGCTCTCGGAGCGTCAACGCGTCTCCCAGACCCGAGGCTCGGCTCAACGCCACAAACAAGGAATTCGGGCCCCCCTCTACTTCGGTTACCTGGTATTCCCCAAATTCTGGCTCTGGAGCATCTTCGTCTCCCTCTGTAACTGGCCAAGGAAAATTCACACGGGACAGACAGTCAGCGACTACATTAGTTTTCCCGGGCACATACTCAATGCTATACTGGCCAATAGCCAAGTCAGCTAACGTCCTCATCAGTCGGTCGTTGGTACGCTTCATATTGTGTAGGTATATCAGGGGCTGATGATCCGTCCTAATGACATATTTCTTACCACTCAAGTAAATTCTGAAGTGATTTACTGCAAACCCAATTGCTGCTAGTTCTTTGTCAGTCGCGCTGTATCTCATTTGGGCCTTATTAAAACTGACCCCGGCATACCCGATTACTCTTTCTTGACCACCTTGCACCTGAGACAGCACCGCGCCAGCTCCCCATCCACTAGCATCAGTCGTCAACACGAATGGCTGTCCAGTCACAAAGTCTGGGTATGCTAGAATTGGAGCGGTCACCAATGCGGTTTTCGCGTCCTCAAACGCTTGCTGGCACTCGGCAGTCCACTCCCATTTCCCCGTGGATGTCGCCTGGTATAGGGGGTGTAGCAAATTTGCAGAGTCCTCTATAAAACTCTTATAATAGTTCACCATGCCCAGGAATGATCTTAACTGTCGCACCGTTCGTGGCACCGGGAACTCTTGGATCGCCCCAACATTCTTCTCTAGCGGACTCACGCCCAGTCTACCAACAGAGTGTCCCAAGTAATCGACCTGCTCTTGAAACAAGCAGCATTTTTCCAAGTTCAGCTTGAGCCCGTGAACCCGAAGCCGACCGAACACCTTCTCCAGCGCCTGGACATGCTCCGCAAACGTCCCACTAGCGACCAGAATATCGTCAAGGTAAGCCTGTACAGAGTCACTCGGTAACCCCTTAATTACCAAACTTATTAGCCGTGAGAACGTAGCCGGCCCGTTGCATACCCCAAACGGAAGTCTAGTAAATTGGTACAGTTCCGTACCAGTAGAGAAAGCAGTCAGCTCTCTAGAAGATTCAGTCAGAGGTACCTGATAATATCCCGACTTCAAGTCCAGCGTCGAAAAATAGTAATTTCCCGAAAGTTTGTTTATCGTATCCCCTATATGAGGCAGCGGAAAACTGTCTGGTTTCGTCAAACTGTTCAACATTCTAAAGTCAACACAAAGTCTTAGCTTTCCGTTCTTCTTCCTAACTGGCACTAACGGAGACGACCATGCTGACTTTGAAGGCTCAATAATAACTTTTTCCGCTAATAGTTTTACCTCGAGGTCGATTTCCTCTTTCATGGGCCCCGGGTAACGTCTATTTCTTTGTTTCACAGGCGCTGCACCCTGAACATCTATATGGTGCCGCACTGTCTCGGTACACCCCACGTCTGCCTCATCTGTCGCAAAAATGTCTTTATGTGCAGTCATCAGTGCAGCTACTATCTTCCTTTGTTCTGAAGTCAGATCTGTGCCGTCCAAGCTAAGGTCACCCGTCACTCTGTTCATCTCTTCATCCTCCTCTACTTCTTCCCGACACAAAGCCACCAAAGTACCAAGTCTTGCGTGCTTGGCTAACTTCACATAGCTGTCAAACGGGTTCATCACTTCTACTCGAATATGCTCATTGTCTACGACATTTACTGATGAAGCTACCATCAATGGACGAGTCCCATTATCGACTGGCTCTAAATACCCTTCAAATTTGTTTGGTGCCCTCTTCACTTGAGCGGACAAACGCAACATCTGCCTAGAAGGTACAGTCACTTCTGCCGCACTGAAAACTGGGAATTCCGCCCTGCGCGAAGTCACCACCTTTAACCGAGCTATTCTTGTACAATCTTTGCTACTTCCTCTCTCCAATGTCCTATCTGAAGCATTCAACGTTAGTTCGAAGCTATCGAGAAAATCTAAGCCCAACACACAACTGAACGACTGTACCGGCTTAGTTATCACCAAAAACCTATGCCTCGGGAACTTAGTTCTGCCAATCGTTACTGCCAAGTATATCTCACCTTCTATTCTAATTTCGTTTCCCGAAATTCCTACCACATTGCTAACGGCGGAAACGCGAAGTTTTCCCTGAACATCTGGAATTTTATGGAGCAGCTCTTCTGTAATTAAAGAAACCGATGCGCCTGTGTCTACCAGACCATCAACCTGTGACTGCCCTATCTCAATAACCACCGAGTATGCAACTGCTACATCACGTTTCTGCCTTACCATCTCAATATTTTGGGGACTATCATGACACTGCTCCGGCTGTGCCCCTTCCACACCGGAGTTACCTAGTTTCCCGACTGTCGACCTGGTTTGTGCGCACACTGGAAACTACGATGTGTGATTTCCCCACACCATACACAAGCTGCGCATCTCTCCAAAAATTCCTGACAGTCCTTCATCAAATGCCCCTTGTTGCCACAATACGCGCATTCCAAACCGCGTTCCGAACCGACAACTTCCCTACGTCCGTCTCTATTTACTACCTGCTGTGTACAGTCCCGCACAAAATGTCCTTCCTCTCTACAACGAAAACAACGCATTGATCGGGCCTGTCTGTGTTCCTGGTGCTCAATATTACCTGCCTCTGGCGCATATGGCGTTTTTAAGTAAATTTGTTCCTCTCGTGTCCGATTCCTTATCCTTTCCTCGGTAGCTGTCATATCGGCTTCTAAACTGGCTGCTATTCGGACGACTGCACTGAGTGCAACGGATTCCTGATGGCCAACAAATAACTTAAGCCGACGTACCAGCTCTGGTGACAATGAGCCAATAAATTTATTTCGAACTAAGAGTTCTTTACCCTCAATTCTTAGACTAGCCACTTTTGCTACCAACCTCTCGAGCCTAATACTATAGCATGTCAGTGATTCGCCCCTATCTCTTTCTGCACGCAAGAATTCTGTATACCCAGCATCACTTAATTTCTCATGAAGCTCTAGTTCCTGAATTAACCTAGCTTTTACTTCCCTATAGTCAGCTCCCGTTCCATACGCTTGAACTATTTTCTTGGCGTGACCCTCAAGGAACTCCGGCAATTCTTGAGCCCATGCATTCTTATTTTTCAGATACTTAGAACTTGCATAGTTCCCAAATTTAGCCAAAAACGCAGAGACCTGACCGTCACTAGGCTTACCTAAAAACTTCCCTGGTGGAGGCAACTTGTCTGAACGCAGGCCCCTAATTGCCTCTGTGAGACTAAGCATTACGTTAGCTAACTCAGATGTATTCTCCATCCTCACCAGCCCAAATTATGCCAAGATTTCCTTAAAAAATGTCTACCTACATCAACGACAATACGGTTTTATTAAAAAATCCTGATTTATTGCACTACTTATTATCCTACCGACTGTACCACGTATCCAAAGCCAAATCCCACTCCTGACACCAAATGTAACGAAACAAGCCTGCTATATGTTTTGCCACTGGAAGCCGACCCGTCAGGATGCCGACCAGGCAGGAATTAGCTATTCAGGCTAAATAGCTAGGCCCAGATACTAGGTTAAGGTACGGCACGGACAAGTAAGTAACAAAGGGTATATTTAAAAGGGAGGTATGATAGTTAACAGACTCGGGGCATGTCTTGCGGTAGCCGTCTCTCTTACACGAGATCGTAACTCTCCCGCCGACTAAACACCCCGGCAAAACACCCTAAGCTTCAACAAATAAAAGAGGCATAGGATTTGAGCAAGCACGACACAGGACACTTACGAACATCAGGCAACACAGCTTAATTGGCCTGTTCGTAGACAAGTGCACTCTATGAAGGTCCTAACGCAACTGACCAGCTTCAGTCGAGCAGCCGCCCACTTTAGCTTCAGCCAGGCAGTCGCAGCACGGAGCTCGATGTACATAATAGCGGTACCGTCGAGGTACAAAAGTCGTAGTGAAGTATTTTCACTACAGTCATGAAACAAAATATGTGTAGCTGAAGCAACCTAGGAGAGCTTGCTTAATATATGGAATACTGTAGGCACTGTCTCTCTGAAATTTTAAACAAAAACTATGAGTATTCTAGCGTTAAGTTTTTAAATAAATATGTGTATCGTCAGTGATCCGCACAAAAACTTCGTTAGCTACCTGATTTTATTCCTTTACTGAAAAACGTCAAGACGATACAGAAGCGCTTTCAACGATTTAGTTTTTAAATTTAATACCACCAAAGATGATATTTTTTTGAATTTACAAAGAGCGTTCTACAACACACGCATCTACAACAAATAAACAACTATTAATACTTGCACTTAATGCAAAGCACGAAAATAGGTGGTGTAAATGGTTTGGGAATCCCAAGTCCTATACAAATATTCATTTTTTATTTATTTATAATTTGGAATACAGCAATATATGACGTACACAAGATAAGTTGGACCAAGAAGACCGCGAATTTCCACCTGCGTATTAGTGAAAGACTTGCATTACCTGCAGTACGAAAGTGAAGTTGAATTTTCCTAGGCCTCATTTCTAGGACCAGGATTGTGAGTTTACTCTAAGGTATTACTGGAAGCAAAGCGTGGACAATGACAACCAAGCCAGCAGGCAAATAAGATTATCAGAGTTTTCTGGAGTTATTTAGGCATATTTTTATATCCGATAAAATTTTTTGAATTGCTTTAATGAAGCTTCACCAAAGATATTATTCACATTTCTATTCAATGACACATAAAATTGGAAGGTGACTCACTGTTCAGTCAAATAGCTGGATTTGTTTTAAATGAAACCAACAAAGCTGCATTGAACAATAACTAAACATAAAATTCTTTTTCATTTCTATCCCAAGCAAAAAACTACAATTCATGTGAATTAACTCCTGATTCACAGCATTTCAACACGTTACATACAGGACACATCATACATGGAAACACAACATATCTGAAATTGCATCTCAACTACCTCACAACGCCCCATGATACCACACACTTCAACCAAGCAGTTAAAATTCATGGTTTCAGGGCTTATGCACACCAACAACCAAGCACTCGAGCACTCCCAAAACTCTTACGGAGCTCAGAAAAAAGCAACAAACCAGAACCTGACCAACCTGCAGGTCGTTCTGCACCGGAGTGCCGGTCAGGAGAACTCTGCGAGCGATGGGCAGCGTGGCGAGCGCGGTCGAAGTTTTGCTGGTGGGATTCTTGAGGCGGTGGCCCTCGTCACAGATGACGAGGCCGAAGCCATGGCAGGGCCGGGACAGCTGGTCCTGGCACCTCAGCAGCTGGTCGTACGACACCACCAGCACCGGGCTCCACTCTTGACGAAAGAAGTCCTCCACCTCAAGAGAAAACGTCAGAGAAAACTAGTACGAAAAATATGAATACTCAGAAGAAACAAAATAGATTAGAAAAAATGCTCGAAACATAGGAATGAGTAGAAGGGACAGAAGATAATTTTAGATGAGCCAGGATGATTACACAATAAACAAATCTTCATATAACTTTACAGGATTTAGAAGGATGGATTACCATTAAGTATGTACATAAATGAATAACTAAACTAAAAAGAAGATTTGCTGTTTTCACCTTGGAGACATCTATTGCAAACTTAAATTGAAAAGTAAAGCTAAAAACAAGGGTATAAGACCTGAATTTACGCGGATGATACAATACCCTTTGCCAAGTAAGGTAATATTAAATGACTGGAAAGCCTGTACACGAATTAAACATGCCTTGGGAAAATTGATGCATACAATTAACCGGCATGCAGTTTATAGACATTATATTCAAAACTTGTAATAAAAATTCAGATATAAGAGATATTTGAAATTGAGCTACCATCACCATTCCTCACAATCATGCCTGAGCCTGCTAGAGGAATATAGCAACAATGTGAGTCAGACTCAACACTTGCCTTGTTGTTGTTATCAACCACATAGACTTGGAGCCGCTCCTTGCCAAGCCATTTCTGGAATTCCTTCCCCCAGTTGGCCACCAGGCTAGACGGGGCCACCACCAGCGCTCGCCGCACCACACCGCCGCTCCCGCCCCACGGGTTCTGACCCAAACGGTGTGGTCGCGAAAAATAGCAACGAATGCTGAGCAATGTGAAAAGTGCTGCCTGTTCCTATTGATTTATAGCATGTATATTTCTAGCACTTGGAGTTTTTTTCCTATCTAAGATAGGTAGTCAGAACAATCACTCCTGCACTCCTCAATGCATCTCCAATCAAGCTAAACTTTAACAACCCGATCGAAAAACCAAGTAAAGTAGCTGACATTCACATAAACTCCAGAGTCAAGAAGCACAGTTTCTATAGGAGGATATTCATTTTTACTATCAACTCATCATCCAAAGATCTATGGGCGAAATTCACATGGCTTCAATCGTGGACATTGCAACACATTTTGACCCAAACCGTAGCTTCGTGATGAAAAAGAGAACCAACGTAAGCATTAACATTTTATAGCAAATGTTTCAGAACTTAAAATTTTGACGCAATTATAAACTTGCGTCGAAATTTTAATTGCGTCGAAATTTCAAGTTCTGAAACATTTGCTATAAAATGTTAATGCGTACGTTGGTTCTCTTTTTCATCACGAGGCTACGGATTGGGTTCGAAGATTCAAAATATTAAAAACGAAAAAATTTAAGCAAAATGGATTTTAAATTATGTATCTCTAAGAGCCTAAACGCATGATTTCCTTACATTCATGAAGAAATTAACTGTATTCCTCCGTTTGCACGCATGGCACACACTCATACCGGTGCGCACGCATGCAGCATTACATCGGCAGGTAGGGGCAAAAGTTAATTTTTGACAGCACTAACGCCTTCATCAAGATGAGGGTTGTGAGTGAGGATAAAATAAAATTTTACAATTGCACGGTATTGTTCACCCTTTTCTCTAGAAATGGAGGGAACATTGTAACTTTTGACTGAATGGTTGCAATTCTCAAAATGATTTCTCTTTGCTGATTGATATGGGGGAGGCAAATGTGCGACCAGATCTATGAGAAATTCTTGAATGCTCGCTGCTTCTGATGAATTTCTGGAGTTTACATCCCCAACATAAGCGTCGACGCGGCAATCACGCTCATAAAAATTGGCACATCCACTGCGCAGCCATTCTTTAATTGCTACTTTCAACCTAAATGATGTTATCTTTAAACTTTTTCCATCTGACACTTAGACAACTGCTAAGTATAAAACCTACAGACTAATGATGACATTTTTGATGAATTTGGTATGTAAATAATCAATAAAAGAGAATTTTTAATACAAAATTTGCTCTACTGCGCTGGAGATGGCAGCAGGAGATAACATTTTTGTTAACTATTTCAACAAACAAATTGTTTGCTCCTAGATTGTTGATGGGTTCAACCTGCAAGGAAAAATTTCATATACCATATGCTCCATGGAGCACACTTGTAATACGTGGTTTCATATATCTCTTGTATTTGCGCCAGAAATAATTTGTATCAGTGAATGATGATTTCCTGTACATAACAGCTATCAGCATAAAATTTGGTTTTTCAATGACAACAGCTGAAAACAAGAACCAGTTTTAGTTTTTTTCTTCCATTGTGAACTTGACCTTTGAATAACATTAATAAAAGAATAACTTATCAGGTTTCATTTCAAAATGAAAAAATAAAGTTATTATTCATACAATATCTTCAGAAAATTAGCTAAAAAATGGCAAATATTGATTCAGAAAATGTTTTCTGCGTCCGCTAAAAAAAGAAAAAAATGAGCACATCGCTAATTCTACAATTTGCTGATAAATTTTGCCATTGAATCTTTCAGTAAATTGCCAAAAATTATTTAAATTGTGGTTTACCGTAATTCATTAAGTTTACATTATCTAGAAATGTATGGTGAGTAATGCAGTAATGGCCTCTTTCAATAGAGCATCAGATGGTGTAGCTTCAAAACTTCTTTTGAACAAAATACCTACGTAATTGGTAGTAAATATATTACACAAAAATTTAACGGAGTTTTTACAGATAATTCCTTGTCCTAAAAAAGGTAATAATATACGGTCCAAAACAGCAGAGTTTGGAATTATGGGTACTGCCTGCAGACACACCTGGTCTCAACTGGCAAATGCAGCCAAGGCAACTCATATGGGACTTTGAGTTGAGGGCCAACTGAATTTTAGTAAAAATCATGATTATAAACCTAAATCTTACTTTTCTTCTGAGCCTGACATTGATCGTATTCCCTAGTTTTAGTAATGTTTTTCTATCATTAAACTTTTTTCATTGTTTTCTCGGTCAGCTAACATTAATTCTACTTTGATACGTAGTGCTAATCGTTCAGCAAGAAGTCCCCATTAACTCTAATCAAAATAAATGAAATGATTAGTCAGCAAGTTTTATACTTCAGTAAACGAGAGCAGTTCTAGAAACAGCATTAAGATAACGTATTTTGTTGGTAGAAAGGAACACTTGGAGGAATAAGCGGTGGAAAGTTGTGCCTGTTTATACAGAGTTTGCTAGCTGCACGCAGTCTTACGTCGGTAGAACTAAACTTTGCAGTTCATCAGAAACAGCCAACATTAAAGAATTTCTGATAGAACCTGTCACACATTTGCATCTTCAACCCAATCACCAAGTAGAAATCATCGAGAGCAGCTTTAATCGCTCAATTATACATACTTATTATTCAATCTTTTTTACAGCAAATAGAGAACAAGACCTTAAACTTTAATTTTTTCCTGTTCACTAACAAGCTTAATCTAAAAAAGAAGACATTATAGCTGCCAAATTAACTATTGTAACTTCTTACAGACAAATTTCGGTGTGTATTTCTCAATCAGTAAGTGTGATAAGAAGAATGTGACTAATTTGTTTATGATTGACGGTAACGTAGGCTTTAGGGTTTTAGAGGCTTATGTATTTTACTCATATTCATTTCCTTCGTGTCTTACCGTATGACTCTTCTCATTCAAGCACTGAAAATGGAATTTTAAAGTTTGAAATGTGTGCTATTTAAATATTTATACATATGTTGGTTCATCTCATCATATGAGAGAGATTCCCTAAAAATCGACCAGTGACTAATTCAAAACGTATCCCATTTTCAGAAAGTAGCAAAACGCGATTGGAGACTAACTGAATCAGTTTGATGAATGAATAAGATTTGAGTTTGATCGTTTTTTTTTCGAGGACTCGGGAGTGCGATACAACGGTGCACCCCACAACTGGCCGCCACACAGCACCCAGACCTCAGCGCGCCACACCTGCTTCAGGAGGGTCCACACGAGAGCGATGCACTGCAACGTCTTGCCCAGCCCCATCTCGTCAGCTAAGATGCACCCGCTAGCAACGGACTCGCACTGTACAATGTAATTTTATTTCATCATAATCTTTCTCGCTTTTATTTTACTGCCATTACATCAAATACATGCTGTTTTGATGATTAAAACTACTAATGGAAGAGGAACGGAGCATTCATTTATTGCGAAATGATTAATATTATTAATAAATGCAGTTAACACAAAACGCTCCCAAGAAGATAGCCGAGGAAAAAACGTGAGAAAAATCCAAGCAACTTACCCATCGTGAGGAAAAATATGGAAGTAAGTATGCTGATGAAATCATAACGGGACCGACAGAAGTTTAACCTAGCCGTAGATTAAGAAATTAAATAAAAAAAAACAAAACAAGAAACCAATGTATGCATACCCTGCAAAGCGTATATTCACTGAAAGAAATTTTGGCCTCTCTAAGTGTCTCATGGCTGTTCATGTGTCTCATAGATAGCCAGAACGTCTTAAAAAGAGAGCAGATGTCTCATCGGAAGTGTGACCCCTAGATGAGCGCGAAGTGTCTCAAAATGCTGTCTATCTTTTATTGGCGATGATAATTTAATAGCTTAGTCACCCCTAAAATCTGACTTTAGGTATTTAAGTGTTCAGTAAATGTAATACGGAAGAAATTAAATTTTTGCTAAGTTTACAACTTCTCCTATAAACTGAAATATTGGTCTCTTTAGGGGAAGTTAACGCTTTATCGCTACTGCTCTCAGCTGAACGAGAAGTGTTGCTGGTGGCATGGAAAGGTCTTACTGCTGGAGACGATTGTAACTCCTTGTGCAGCTCTTCAGCAGGAAGATCAACTATTGATGTCATGAGTAGGAGCTATCGCTTAGCTCAAAAATACGTAAGCGTATGACAGTTTCTTCATGGCGCTGGAAGCGTCAACCTTGCATGGCAGTGCAATGCTAAAGCTTAATATCCGTAGAGTTTTGTGTAAGACATCAGTTGTAAATGCATCAAACTCAAGCCCAAGTATCGCATCGATGAGACACTGAAGCACTTTTAGTGAGACACTAGAGCATCTCTGAATCGGGTCTGGAAACACTGGTATGCATCCTAATCTTGGGTGTCTCATTGATGATGCATCTGCGTGTCTCGGTTTTGGGAAAAACGTCAGATGCACCTGGGTGTTTCAAAATAGGGCTATTATTTCTTTCAGTGTTTGTTAGGGCTTCTGCTAATTTTTATAGCCAAACAAAGATAAAATTTAAAGTCCATTGTTGCAAAAATTATAAACGCCATGCTTGTTGGTAACTAGTTAATTGACTCGAGGTCAGCCAGATATCAAAGGAAGCAATAACCCCACTAATTAATGATGTCAATTGCAGCTTTATTAAACACAAATATAAACAATAGTGCTGCACTGGTAACAGTAGAGAACAGTTGGATGGAAATAGGAGACTGCTATTTGAAGCGAGGTAGCAAGTTAAAGAATTTATCTGCTCGGTAGCACTACGATTTACTGCTGAGTAACTTACTGACACGGCACTCGTACGCAATAGTGTGGCAAACAAAAAGAGGTAGAGAACAGGAAGCAAAAGGTTTTCTCGTGACAAATTGACAAACTAAATCACTTAAACGGATAACCAATGTAAGGTAACCTGACACTGAACTAGTTGATTTTGTATCATCAATGAATTTACCATAAATTTTCAGCCTTTTTGTTCTCAACTGCGCAAGAATGATCATTAAGGTGTTTAAAAAATAAAACTTGTTGGATTTTTACAAGCAACCTCTCATTTCGTTCTTTTTCACAAGAAAACTATTTTAGCAAAATTTTATACTGTAAAGCCCACATCTTGATGTCGCGACAGTCGCGCAGAGCTGCAGAAGTCAGTACCTGTACAGAACTCATGGAGACATAGCGTGTTCCTGCCAGTGAGTTGTTCATCTCTGTGAAGTGCACACAACATTTTAATTAAGGGTGCTTTCCACCGTGATGGGAGGTTGATGCCCTCACTAACTAATATGGAAGTGGTGGATCGCCTTCCTATTTTCGATTCGGGAAGAGTTCTCAGTGGTAAAGCTGAGCTGATAGCTACCGCAATTATCAACGTCATCAAAGAATGCAAGCTTCAAGAGAAGATAGCAGCGCTTTGCTTCGACACTTCGGAGAACTGTGGAAGGAAGATCCACATCTTCAAGCTACGTATGGCCCGCGCCATCCATCGTGCTCGATGACCAGCCCCGAGTTTTCGAAAGGTGATGCTTTGGCAGCCATGTGGCACCCCTCCAAGAAAAATAAAGACCCTCAAGGAGCTCTCTGCAGTCGTCGCGCGGATGAAAAAAGTTTCGCTGATTTTGGCAGAAATTGAGGACAGCACTGGCCCACGATGCACTTCGAATTGCATCTTCAGCTGTCCGATAGTCTGTTTCACCCACAGAAAGCCAAACCTCTTTAAATTGCTGAAAAGTTGTGATATCAGGGCTCAGTGACGCCTCTGGAACCAATGCAGAGAAGACAGCTTCTTGTAGAAACTCAAAAACATAATGTTGACAAGCTAAATTCAAAAGATCACGTACAATGATCTGCTGCAGACGCAGACAGACACTGCCTTTGAGACCGGTGATAGTGGCAGTCGTGTCGAAGCAAAGCGCTGCTATCCTCTCTTGAAGCTTGCATTCCATAATGACGTTGATGATTGCGGTATCTGTCAGCTCAGCTTTACCACTGAGAACTCTTCCTGAAACGAAAATTGGAAGGCGATCCACCACTTCCCCATTAGTTAGTGAGGACATCAACCTCCCATCAACCTCCCTTGAAATGTTGTGTGTACTTCACAGAGATGAACAACTCAAAGACAGGAGTGAACACGCTATGCTTCTATGAGTTCTGTATAGGTACTGACTTCTGTATCTCTGCGCGACATCAAGATGTGGGCTTTGCAGTGTAAAGTTTTGCTAAAATGGTTTTCTTATGAAAAGGAACGAAATGAGAGGTTGCTCATAGGAATCCAACAAGTTTCGTTGTTTTAAACACCCTAATGATCATATATGAGTGAATTCAATTAACTGTAGGCTGAAGCCTATCATCCTGAGCATTAAATGTCGTGACACAGCTAAGCTCTCCAAAAACGCACGGGGGAGAGAAAAATATACGCAGCTTGCACACCTGTTACTGGAGATCAAAGCAATAAACCAGATGAAGAAAATGCTCACCGGGACGCGGGTGTGGCCCATGACGCTCCGGTAGAGAAAGATGACGCCCTCTCTCTGGTGAGGGCGCAGCCTGGAGCTGAGGTGCGGGTCCAGCACCACGTCCACCACGCTGCTCACCGCCTCGTCCACCTCACCAAACACCGTACCATCTCATATGCTGCTGCAGCTCAGCACCACACACCGCACCGTCTCATGTGCTGCTGCAGCTCAGCACCATACACCGCACCGTCTGATGTGCTGCTGCAGCTCAGCACCACACACCGCACCGTCTAATGTGCTGCTGCAGCTCAGCACCACACACCGCACCGTCTAATGTGCTGCTGCAGCTTAGCACCACGCACCGCACCGTCTCATGTGCTGCTGCAGCTCAGCACCACGCACTGCGCCGTCTCATGCGCTGCTGCAGCTCAGCACCACACACCGTACCATCTCATGTGCTGCTGCAGCTCAGCACCACACACCGCACCATCTCATGTGCTGCTGCAGCTCAGCACCACGCACCGTCTCATGCGCTGCTGCAGCAACTCAGCACCACACACCGCACCGTCTCATGCGCTGCTGCAGCAACTCAGCACCACACACCGCACCATCTCATGTGCTGCTGCAGCTCAGCACCACACCGCACTGTCTCATGCGCTGCTGCAGCTCAGCACCGCACACTGCACCGTCTCATGCGCTGCTGCAGCTCAGCACCACACACTGCACCGTCTCATGCGCTGCTGCAGCTCAGCACCACACACCGCACCGTCTCATGTGCTGCTGCAGCTCAGCACCACGCACTGCACCGTCTCATGTGCTGTTGCAGCTCAGCACCACACACTGCACCGTCTCATGCTCTGCTGCAGCTCAGCACCACACACCGCACCGTCTCATGTGCTGCTGCAGCTCAGCACCACACACCGTACCGTCTCATGTACTGCTGCAGCTCAGCATCACACACCACACCGTCTCAAGCGCTGCTGCAGCTCAGCATCACACGCCGCACCGTCTCATGCGCTGTTGCAGCTCAGCACCACACACCGCACCGTCTCATGCGCTGCTGCAGCAACTCAGCACCACACACCACACCATCTCATGTGCTGCTGCAGCTCAGCACCACACACTGCACCGTCTCATGCGCCGCTGCAGCTCAGCACCACATACCGTACCGTCTCATGTGCTGCTGCAGCTCAGCACCACACACTGCACCATCTCATGCGCTGCTGCAGCAGCTCAGCACCACACACTGCACCGTCTCATGCGCTGCTGCAGCTCAGCACCACACACTGCACCGTCTCATGCGCTGCTGCAGCTCAGCACCACACACTGCACCGTCTCATGCGCTGCTGCAGCTCAGCATCACACACTGCACCGTCTCATGTGCTGCTGCAGCTCAGCACCACACACTGCACCGTTTCATGCGCTGCTGCAGCTCAGCACCACACACTGCACCGTCTCATGCGCTGCTGCAGCTCAGCACCAAACACTGCACCGTCTCATGCGCTGCTGCAGCTCAGCACTTACGCATCATTAGTTCTAAAATGAATGATGAAAACTAAGTATTTTGAAATACCAAATGTTATTTATTAGATAAGTTATTTTAAGACTCTCTTAGACCAACAAATGCGTTCCAAAGAGAGAAACGATGGAAGCACCGTTTGGTGCGGAGTTAGGGAGATGAGGCAAGACAAATGAAGTTGGTGGAAAATAAGACAACAGCGAACCAAAAAAATGATAGTCTTCAACAAAACAAAAAACATGTTTCAATTTCGACAAAAAGAAGGCCTTCTAAACTCTCAGCTCGTGACTTCACATTCCCTCCTGGGAGTGTTATTTCCCCTAGATAAAATCTCTTGGAGGGGGTGGTATTTATTCTAAAATGGTTTTGATGACAAACACAAATAAAAATGCCTTTGAGCCTACAAACTTGCAAAAAGGTTGTAAGAGCAGGAAAGAACACAAAAGTGGGGAAGTTATCGTGATTTAATTCAGCCATTGTAACTTTAGTTTTTGGCTCGCGGTATGGAAGTAGCACCGTGACGTCTGCCGCTCAGGATAACGCCAACGAGCATCACCAGCCAAGGCTACCCATCAGGCACAACTCAAAATGCAAATATCAAGATTAGAAGAGCGACTCGGCCGTGTAAATAAGAGCAACTAAAATTACTCAGTTCAAACAAGTTTCTACACCAGCAAGAAGAGTTATGCTTATGAACAGGAAGAACTGAGCCGTGCACAAATCTCCCTGCTTCTGGAATGGATGGCTAATTTTCAGCAGCTGAAGTGCAATATGGCCCCCAATGAAATGCCAAAAAATGGGGAAAACACCGTGTAGATTCCCCATAGCATCATCATACACTATTTCAATCATTCAATAGATCCTCAAATATAACTGAAAATTTATCACACGTTTTAATAAATCCAAGTAGAAAAAGTCAACAGTCTCAAATTTTTCACTTTCAACAACAACGCTTGTTGAGGTTCTCAGATTAGTGTTTTCAGCATAGTGTTTTCAGATTTCTATGTACAAGGTGTACAGTTGTTAGAGCTATTTCCCAGTACATGAGATCTTATTTTATTTTGAAAATGCATCGTACCCAAAAACTTATTAGGGCATTGATATTAAAGCAAGCCCGACGGGGCTTGCGAAGCATCATAACAAGTGGAGATTGGCGTCTGCATTCCGGAAATGAGTCTCGACTTGCAGCAGCAGCAAAGTTTGGACAAACACCAAGCACGTGCTGCACAGTCAGCAGCACAAGACAAGTGTTGCGGTGTGGCTGAGGATAACTCTCCAGTAAATGACCATGAATAAGTCAAGTGTCTGATACACAATCAAACTAGCATCGTCTCTAAGCATGGGTTAGGGCCCTCAGGCACTTCTATTGTACGCATGACTACTGTAAATTTACGATTGGCCTCCAATTCCCTCTGTTTCTGTAGCAAAATCCTTATGGCTGACTGGAAAATGAAGTAATAATCTTTGTACGAGGTACCCACATATTGACTGGCATCTAATTTAGCAGCATGTGAGACTTCACTGCCAGTCACCAGTCAATGAATCGCTCCCTTTACACTTGTTTTGGATTCGAATGCTCACAGTGGCCTAGTGGTTGAGAGCGTGCACTTTTCCCTGGAAAGATCGCCGGTTCGATTCTCGGCAATGTCCAATCGGCGAATCTCCACGCTGTAATCAGGGATATCTAAGACATAATTCCCCACTTCACCAAGGGGCTCAGAAAAGGTGTTTTTGCTCGACCAAGAGTAAATTCCACTGCATACTGGTGATAGTGATTAGGCATTTAAATAACCAATATACAAGATGATGTGTATCAGAGATAGTGATGCAAAAAACACGGTTTTATTTGATTGCGGTTTTTTTTGCAAAAAAAGTGTTTTTTATGTGTTTTTTTTTTGTTTTTTTTTTTTGCAAATGTAAATTTTGTCAAGTATATGTCTGGGTTTTTTTTGGACACCTAAAATTTATTAATATCCATGTTTTTTAGTCATTTTATTGTTATAAGAACATCAAAAACAAACCATACAGTAAAAGTGGTGGCAGATAACCCACAATTACCTAGAGGCGTCTAAGAGGAACAGCAGGAGCCACAGAACTTATATTGATGGAGTCAAAATTCAGAGCTTACTATCTCTTCTATGTCTGATTTTATTTCATGTGACCAAAAAAATCAGACTCTGCAGAGATAATAAGCTCTGAATTTTGACTCCATCAATATAAGTTCTGTGGTAAGTTCTGTGGCTCCTGCTGTACCTCTTAGACTCCTCTAGATAATTGTGGGTTATCTGCCACCACTTTTACTGCATGGTTTCTTTTTCATGTTTTCATTACAAAAAAATGACTAAAAACCATGGATATTAATATATTTTAGGTAACCAAAAAATATGCTGTTTTTTTTAAAAGATGATTTTTTTTTACCAAAAATTCTGACTAATAAAAATGAATATTAATATATTTTCTGGTACCAAATATAACAATGCTGTTTTTTTTTTACAAAGAATCATGACTAAAAACAATATATTTTATGTGACCTTGAAGCCCCATGCAGTTTTTTTTTAAAAAAACATGTTTTATGAAAAATATACATAATATATTTATGAGACCAAAAAATGTTTTTGTACTAAAAAATCATGACTAAAAAAACATGAATATATATATATATATATATATATGAGACCTAAAAAGCCCCATGCAGTTTTTTAAAAAGAAATTTTTTTACAAACAATGATGTATAAGAAAACCTGGATATGAATATATTTTATGTGACCCAAAAACCATGCTATTTTATTTTATGCATTTTTCATAAAAAATTGTGTCTTAAAATCTTGGATATTAACATATTTTATGTTACCAAAAAATCATTGTCTTTTTAAAACATGTTTTTTTTATTGAAAAGTTATTATTATTCATTTTTTGGTCACGACTTCTTTGTGAAAAAAAAAACTCCCCCTCAGGGGGATACAATTATTGTATCTATGGGAACTAGCGCTCCCAGGGGGACAATGTGAGGGCCCAAGCTGAGAGTTAGGTAGGCCTCCTTTTTGTTGAAATAAAAGGTTGTTGTTATGTTGAGGACCACCTTTTTTCAGTTCACTGCTGTCCTGTTTTTCAGCACCTACTACTGTCTTCTTCAACTTTGATCTTGTTTCATAATCTTCCTTCCTCTCTTTGGATCGCATTTGTTGCTGGGTAGGGAGGCTAAAACCAATGTCTAATCTAATCTGTAAAAAAGACATGGATATTAATTTATTTTATGTGACCAAAAAACCATGCTTTTGGAAAAAAAGATTTTTTACAAAAAAACATGTGTTATTAAATTTTATCTGACCAAAAAAAACATGACCTTCTAAAAACCATGTTTTTTTTTCACAAGAACTCATTAAAATTCACATTTTTTAATCATGATTTTTCTTTAAAAAAGATGTTTTAAAAAAAACAGCATGGTTGTTTATGGTAAAATAAAGTATATTAATATCCGTGTTTTTCAGTCATGACATTTTTGTAACAAAAACATTCAAAAAACAGCATGGATTTTTTGGTCACATAAGATATATTAATATCCATTAGAACCGTACCAGGTCTTAGAATAAAATATCCACAAAGAATCTATTCACTCTATAAAACCTTTCGGAGACCAGCTCTATCCTCAGTAAGTCATTCAGTCAAATGTTTTTCAAAGGAACAGTGGAAATTCATTGTGCATTTCTCCAAATTTTACTGAATGACAGAGGATGGAGCTGGTCTCCGAAAGGTTTTATGGAGTGAATAGATTCTTTGTAGATATTTTATTCTAAGACCTAGTACAGTTTTAATAAACATGATTTCAATATTAACAGCATTCTTTGTTTATAAGTTTCTAAAGACAATTCGATGAAAGATAAATAACTTTTTTGATATTTATATCCGTGTTTTTTAGTCATGATTTTTTTTAAATGTTTAAAAAAAAACAATTTTTTGGTCCCATAAAATATAATAGCCATGTTTTTTTAGTCAAGATTGTTCTGTTAAAAAACAATGTTTAAAAAAAACAGCATTGGATTTTTAAGGTCACATAAACATATTAATATCCATGGTTTTTATTCATAATTTTGTATAAATAACATTTTTTTTAAAAACAGCATGGTTTCTTAGTCACATCTCTATCAATGACCATAAGTAAAGATATGTTATTATAACTTACCATTTTGGGAGTTGAAGGTCATTCACATTTATTGTAAAATAGATGAAATATCAAAGCATGAAACTGCAGAAAATGAAAAATTTCATAAAACTAAGGAAAACCATCAATTAACAAGTATGCTGTTTTATTTTGTAATTTGACATGAAAACAAATAATGTAATGTGGTTCTTTTTCTTGCTGAGTTATTTTCAGACAAAATGTTTAAAAAAACAAAAAATCCACGTTTTTTTGGCCACGGTTTTTTGTTGTAAAAAAACATGTTTTTTTTTTTCAAAAAAACGGCATGGTTTTTTTTTGAGTCACATCTCTTATCAGAGATGACTGGAATAAAATAACCACTAGGGCCAGACGTGAAAGTAAGGCAGGTGTCAACAATTACTTGGTAATTGCTTTGGCATGGTTGACTAGCTTCACACCCCCTCTTGGAGTCAGAGAATACTATAACATAGTGGAGAAAAATTTCCATCACAAAATCCAAAACCCTGACAACTGTACCTTATTGAGCAGAGAAAATAGAAATTTCCAGCAGAAGCCCGTTCTGCTAGAAGCGAATGTACGCAGTAAGCAAGGGGACATCAGAGCTGCCCGCGACCCTCAACTCACCTGCTGCCGCGCGGTCGGCCGAGGGAACACAAGGGAATGCGGGTGGTGGCAGCCGTATAAAGGCTGGCCGCTGCCTGGCTTCTGTGCGGTGGTGAGGGGAGACGCGAGGCTACCACAAGTGGGGAGCTTGAAGGGCTTGAGTTTGGGGCGCGGGGGCGGCAGTGCAGCTCCTGTGCAAGCTACGTCTGAGCTGGCGGACAGGAAGCATCTCCCACTGGAGAACTCAGAAGCTGGAATCATACCTTGAATCTGCAAATTAATTGAGAGATGGAAGTGAATAGTAATGAGCATGGTGGTAGTTATTTTACAGCTTAATTTTCATTGGAATGGTACTTCCACAGAAGAATGAGAAAGGACCATTGCGTATAGACTAAAGAAAACACAGAATCTATGTACAAGGTGTGTTCCCACACAGGATCTCTGCACATAGGAACAGCAACGTAGGAAGGAAAAAGAAAAAAGACAAAGAAGAGATAACCAAGGATGCATGAAAACCGGAAGAAGTAAAGTGGGCCTCTCTCTATAGCTGGAGTTGCCTAGCAGGTCTCCTGGAGGTGCCAGTTCCCATAGCAAAAGATTGACAAACCTCACTAAACTGATCCTTTTGTCTATCATATGTGGCATGGGGGGGTGGAAATAAATATCACTGGACTCAAGCATAACTGTGAAGTGTAAACAATGCAGTTGTGGAAAAACTAATAAACAACTCTCCTGTACTTTCTTCTGAACTAAATATGAATAACTTAAAAAAAATTCCACAAAAATATTTATGTACGAGTTACTCAGCAGGTACTTTGAAATTTATTATCTGTAACATGAACATTGACATGACAAAATTTAATGTGTAAGCACTACCGGCAGTCCACGCTCTGCCCACTTTGCCATTTAGCCCCGGCTATCCCAAACACAATTCCAAAATTTAACTATGAAGGCTTTCAAAACGCGTGCGAGATAGGAAAATCTTAGTATTTTACGATTTTTTCAACATTCAGATAGGCCATAGGTTTACACCAGATTAGGTAAGTTAGGTTTTTGGTTTATTTAAATAGAAATATAATGGATAGAGGCCTGTAAACTTAAAGCCACAATGAGGACTATTGTCACTATTTTCCCTAAATCTGCTATTTTTAACATTAGACATGCCAAAATATTCAGTGTAAGGATTACTCGCCGATCACTTTTGGTACTTGGGGGATCTGCACGGATGACATTCTGGCAACCAATGCCAAAGTTTAACTGAAGAGGCTATCCGGACGCATGTCAGTCAGCAAAATCTGTAACGTTTCACGATTGGCTCAACAGTAATGCTCAATATGCTAAAGATAAATTAGGTTAATATAGGAGGGGTTGGGCTGTCTGAATAACATGAGTTAGGTTAGGTGAGTTGAGTTTTAGCTCATTCAACTTAAAAATAATGAATAAAGGCTGGTAATCTCAAATTTATAATGATAATTATTATTAACATTATATTTTTATTAGTCACACAAAAATAGCTCTTGCTTAAGGATGACATACATAGACTTAGTGTATACAAATGTGACAATATTGAATTGAAATAAAAATCACCTCAGCACATATCTAAAAAAGAAATGAAGACACCATTTACAAAGAGGCATTTCTGCAGTAAATAATCAATGAAGTGTGTCTGGCTCAATCAAACAAGAACAAAAAATGAGACATTTACTCAGCAAAAATATTTCACTTGAAAACATCATCAGAACCTTAACCCAAGGCTTACACAGGTATACAGTATTGTGAAAACTAATGGAAAACAATAGACCTCAACTTCCTTTCCTCCAACAGGTAAGGTGTTGCCATCGTCCAGAGAAACCAAGTCAGCCACTTTGTAGCCACTTGACTGGCCAATGATTTTGCCTTCCATGTCCTGTAAAATCAGAAGATGAGTTCAAATGGTAAATGACTGTAGAGGCAATTGAATCAAAATATTTTTTTTATAAAAATTATACTGCAAAAATTGGTTGCAACAAATACCTTCATAATAATAATCAGTGATTACAGTACTTTTCCTCAATACCTAGAGGCTGGTGCTCCACAAAATAAAATTAAGTCATTCAGAAAAAATTCTCATTAGTTCTCATGTTTTAAACCACTTCATAAAATAGAGAAATGAGTGAGCCTTAGTTGCGTCATTGCTGAGCTCTCATAAACAAATCCTTTAGGTAATGCAGGGAAATAGAATCCTACACTCCCTGCAGTTCATTCAGTATGCTGTTATTTATGCCTTCATAGGTGCTACAAGTACAAAGCACTCTCATAACTCTAATGAAACAATTTGATTCTGACCTTGAGAATCACAGATCTTGTCTTGACAATGAGCACAGCATCACCTTCCCACTTCTTGTGCTTGCGGTTTGAGCGTTTGCACCACACCACTGAGAAGTATCTGCAAGCAGTATATTAGTTAACCACAAACAAATGTTTGGAAAAGGAAGTTAATTAAATATGAGAAATAAGCCTTCATTACCTTGGAGAAAAAATTCAGCTGGTATTATCAAAAGATACACAAGGCACATGTCATACAATCAGTAAAGCTACTAAGCTACAACAATCACAACCCCTCTTAAATTTTTCAAAATACAAGATAATGCGGAAAAGTTCTAAGTATATGTTGCCTCTAGAACAATCAGAAAAACTACATTTAAAGCTAAAAAAAAACATAAAAATGAAATACCAAACATACCTCTCATCAGATGCAGTATTGGACTGACCATGGGGTCCAGGATCATCAAAAGAACACCTAATCTGTTGCAGAGGCTTCAAAATGTTTTGACTTGGACTTTTCATTGCATGATGCACAGCAGAAGTTACATGGCCATTTTCTGAATCAAATACTGTTGTTGAGTCAGCAGCTTCTGTGGTACATACATGTGACTGTCTTGCTGCTTGCACTCCTCCACTGACAGTGCTAGGCCCAACATTTTCATTCACTGACTCAAACTTTTGAGAGAAAGTACTTAAATTTAGCTCTGAACTCAGATGTGAACTTGAAGAAAAAAGAGCTAGGATATCTTCAGTTGGACGAGTTGATGAACCTTTAGAGCTGCACTCCGTCCCCAAAACAATTGATGATGACACTCCATCTGAAAGAGAGACATAAGCACACCTATTTTTAGGACCAAATAATGCATACAGCATGGTTAGTTAAAAAAATCAGATGTAAAACAAAGAATGATAAAAAATATGATAATTATCAAACACAGGACAGGACTACATGCCTACATGGGATACTTTCATCAATATTTTTCATTTTAATTTCATATTTATAATGATGAGTTGTGCTTTGAGTCACTTTGTTTGTCTTTTTTATGTTAAAGTAGTATATTTGCATCATAAAGTGATGCATAAGAAAAAGATCTACTTTTAATAGAAGAAAAAGCAGACATCATATAGAAAAATTAATTTACTCTAACCAGTATTGTTAGACTATTTTGTTCTCTTATGGTTAAAAATTATACAAAAGCATCTCCTTGAGGATAACTGATATAGTGTCAAAATTTAATGACATGGTTACAGATTTTTTTTCTCTGTTTTTGAAATTTTTTTTTTCAGCAGGCGATTGTCCTAATGGATGACACTGTACATTTACTCATCTTTTGAGTGTTGTTATAGAACTACTTCACTTCCCCCCCACTTTTTAGAAAAAGTCTTATTTCAATTTAAACATTTATTCTGTTTCTAATCTGTGAGGATAGATAAATTTTGAATGATGATTTTTATGAGTAAAGAAAGCAGTTGGATAATTTTTCTTCATAAAAGAGGCCTGGCATTTATCACAATCTGAGTAATATTCCTTGGGATATTGTCTAGTTTAGCTACAGTCTTGATGGATATTTCGTAAATCATATTTGCCGTAGCAGGCTGCAAAACTAGCTCAAGACAACTTCTCCATTAAGCATAACCAACAGATTTATAATACTGCAACATATTTAACAACAGCAAGATGCAACTATTCTCTTAATGTATAGAGACACCTATGTTTTTTATGAGAGTACTTTAAGGCACTAATCTCCTAGAGGAAAATATAAAACTTTTGTTGTTTCATAAATAGACGGCCATAATTGATGGAAAACTCATATTGAGCATGATTTACAAAGTGTTCCAAATTAGTCCAAGTTGCAAAAATGGCAGCCATTTATTTAGAAGTGCATAATTTTTTATAGTTGAGGCTACACCAAACTAAAGGAAGATAGTCATTACTTGACCAGGATTGGTTTCAAATGTTATTGATACAACAGCATTAGACAATTAAGAAACATGAGCCAGACATAATATTCAGGAATTAGTAAAATATCAATTTTCTTTACTTTGACAATTCTAGGTACCTACTCAGGGTCTTGAACACAGTTTTACAATTTCATGATTTATATAAGCCTTCTACATTAACTACCAGTAAAAATACTTTTAAAACAAACATATAAATTTTAATTCAATACGTCACTTAAAACTTAAGGCAAATGTTGAGGACCTCACACTAATCGATTTGTGGTCATGTCTAACATGACCTAACCCAACCTCAACCAACCTACCTTAATGGAACTAACCTAGCCTAACCCAACCTAAACTAACCCAACCCAACCTAAACTTACCTAACGTAACAAACGTCTATTTGAGCCGTTGAAGAGAAAAAGAACTAATGCTTGCCGTTATAAACAACAAAACTGCTACAAAAGAGGAAAATTATCCTACTGCTATAACTCGTTAAATCATCGTTAGCGACGGTAAGTGAATAGAATAAAAATTGTTAATTTTTATGCCATTATCATCGCATAAGCATGAAAAATTCAAAAATCTATTAGTTTGAAATCCTGGTCAATGTTAAGGAGGCCCTCCGAGGCCCCTTTTCTCTCGTACAGTCATTTTTCATGTTTTTGTTAGAAAAGGACCCTGAGGTGGTGGACTATTCGGTCCTAAAATTTTATGGCGCTATGGACAATAGATTCCCCCCCCCAAGGGGGGGGCTAAGAGAACCAAAGTCTTAAATTTTTGACCCCATATAAAAAGAAAACAAAAGAAGAAATGGAAAATTTGCGAATATACTTTTGTTAGGTATGTTCTAAGGATTCTAAAACTGTCTTTGTTTTTTTCTAGCATAAAAACTCAATGAGTTCTATTCTTTTGAAATATCAAAACCAGTGGACTAAAAACCAATATGTCAAATGTTTTCAAAAACTAAGGCCTGAATTAAAAAAATATATAGAAGAAATTCTGTTTCTTTTCAAAGGTTACATATAATACTAAAATTTTATAAGAATCAGACTGAAAACAAAAAATTTCATAATTTTATGAGATAGGCCTAAGTAAAAAAATTTTCAATTTTTCAAAAAAGTTTTCAATTTTTTTTTTGTAAATTACAATTTACAGCATGAATATGATGTTATGCATGGAGATTATTGAAATAAAAATGAAAACAGCAATCAATTACATAAATTTTCTATTATATTACACTTCAACAAAATATTTTGTTTTTGGCCTATACTGTAAAGTCACTTATTTTCAAAATTCAAAGGAATAGAAGTCATTGAGTTTTTATGCTAGGAAGAAACCGAAGACAGTTTTAGAATCCTTGGAACAATTCTAACAAACTGGTAGCTTTCGATTTTCCAATTTGTACGTTGTCTTTTTTTTTGGTAAATCTGAAGGATATGTCAGTTATCGATTTTGCAAATTTCGATGCCTAAGCATAGTTAATTAGATCGAAATAAACAAGTTTTCTTCTATGCACTTTCGTCTCAAATGAGTATTTTATTAGTTATAGCGGTAAATGACTTACCGCAACTCCAGTGTTTGAAGCGGCAAGTAATTCAAGGAGCACTTCGGACAGCAACACTGCAATGCGCACTCGCTTCCAGCGCGATCGTCATCAGAGAGGAAAACAAACCTACCGCTATACCTCGTTAAATACTCATTTGACGAAAAAAGTGTATAGAAGAAAAGTTGTTTATTTTGATGTTATCACCATGTTTCAAGCAGCAAAAATTCGAAAATCGATGAGTACCTGTTTATTCGAGCGCATTCGTCATCAAAGACGAAACTAAACCTACCGCTATAAATCGTAAAATACTCATTTAAGACGGAAAGTGCATAGCAGAAAACTTGTTTATTTTGATTCAATTAATAAGGTTCAGGCACCAAAAAGTGTAAAATTGATAACTGACATATCCTTCAGATTTACCTTTTTTTTTGCTAGGTAGTTCAAAACCTAAAAATTTTGTATATTTTGGATATTAATCAAATATGGCATAAATAAAAATAAATTCAAACAGAAAATTCAGGCCTATTAGTTTGTTTGCAATGTTACGAAAATTTCAAAACTCTCTTTGTATTTGTTCTAGCACAAAAATTTATCGACTTCTATTCTTTTTAAAAAACATCCCAAAAATGAACCAAAAAGAGAGTTTTAAAAAGAAAAAAATCAAGGCCTCAATCAAAGAACTTCTCAAATAAAATATGTTTCTCATGCAAAAATACATATAGTGGCCAAATTTCAGACCAATTGGATGAAAATTCAATTTTGATGGGAGGGCCTCCTTAAGTGTAACTAATACAATAACAGAAAATAACAATTTTATTTTAAAGAATCATAAAAAGAACCCATTCAAGAACATTTTACATGAATGACATTCTGCTTGCCAATGCATTATTTTTGAATTATTCAACTTTGAAGTTGGCTTTTGCAGCGAGCGCGCCAAGCGGAATTTAATTAATAACAGAAGCTAACTTCCTATTACAAACATAAACAGGTTGGGTCATGAGGGGGAGCCACAGTTCTTCTACTGAAAATTATAAATAAAGGTTCCAACCTACCCGTTGGGGCGATGTCAACACAATTGCGGACGTTATTCTAATGGGTGGGTTTAAACCTTTATTTATAATTTTCACTAGAACTGTGGCTCCCCCTCACAACCCAACTTGTTTACGTTTGTAATAGGATGTCAGCTTCCGTTATTAATTAAATTCTGCTTGGCGTGCTTGCTTTCTTTGGCACGCAAAAGCCGATTTCAAAGTTCAATAGGTTCAAAAATTATGCATCAGCGAGCAGAATGTCATTCTTTAGTGATTCTTTGGAATAAAATTGTTATTTCTCGTGATCGCATTACACTTAACATTGACCAAAGTCCTCAACAAATACCAAACTTAAAAAGTTCGCATCATAATTATCAAGATTTATTACTGGAGAGTACAGTACAAAATACACATCAGACCTGATTTTAATGGCAAAGAGGCTGTTGCGTCACGTTTGGAATCGCTGTTTTCAACCATTTTTAGAGGTGGAGTAAAGCGCGGTTTCTTGGCCAGTTGGGATGGGGCTGAAGACCGTCTCATATTAGAAGATAATTTACTATTGTTGTGTTTGGAATAACACTTTTCACTTAAAGTAAACTTGAAAGATATACTAAAACTCAAAAATTTCAAGTACACCGCCTGAAGTGATCAGAAACTTGGTCCGCACTTGAGGAGTTTTTCTGAAACGAAACCACGGTACACCAATTTGATTTGCTGCTCTGAATGAAAACCACTTTATTTATTTGCATACATGGCAAAGCAGGGAATGTAAAACTGCAATTGATTATATGATAGTGAATAGTAGAGCAAGAATATGTGTCAAAGAAATGTTTGTAGATGAAGATGATTTTGATATTGATAGTGACCATAAAATGCTTGTACTAGAATATAATTGGGGTGGAAAGGAGCCAATGCAGAAGGCCAGCAGAGTAAGAGAAAATTGGCGTATTAAAATGGCAAACTGGGAAGAATTTAGAAATGAATTGAGTAGATGTAACTGGAACAGGTGTGGAAATGTAAATGACCTAAATAAGGAGATTGCAAGAACCTTGTATGATGTGGCAAAGCAAAAGATCGGTAGAATGAAATGCAGGAAAAGTACAGGGAATGCTAGGTGGTTTACGAGTGAGATAAAGGAAGAACGAACGAGAAGGAAGACTTTAAATAAAAAACAACGCAGTATGAGGAAAACGTATGAAAGACGCAGAATTACTGAGGATGAATGGCAGAGTGTATGGAATGAGTACAAGGACCAGCAAAAGAAAGTAAAGAGGATGATCAATGAGGCTAGGGTTAAAGAAGAGAGACACCAAGTTGAAAATCTAAGAAGGAAAGGTCCAGATGGAATAAAAGATTGGTATAGGTTTATACAAGGTAATGATAGAGGTAGCGAAGTTCAAGTTGATGAATTAGTAGTCAATGGTTGCAGTGTGCAAGATAGGATGCAAATGGTGAAAGCAGTTGAAGAATACTGGGAGGACATTGGTGGAATGAATGAGCAGGTTACAGATGATGAACCAATAAATTTTCTGATAGATGAGCATGAACTGCAAATGGAAGACGAAATCACTTGTGAAGAGATTGTAAGTTTTTTGAAGAAAGTGAAAAATGGAAAGGCATGTGGCCCTGATAAGATACCATATGAGTTCTATAAATGTGGAGGAGAGAGTGTAGTCAGTATGTTGAAATGTTTATTTGATGAGATATGGAAGAGTGAAAGAGTGCCGGATGACTGGAACAAGTGTAATGTAGTTCTGTTGCATAAGGGTGGACATAAGAGTATGAAAGAACTTAAAAATTACCGACCAATTGCACTGGGTGACACCGTATGTAAGATCTTTTGTGGTATTTTGAATGAGAGAATGAAAAATTTAGTTGAGGAATTAGGAGTCCTGGGAGAAGAACAGAATGGTTTTAGGCAAGATAGACGGGGGGAGGATAATCTGTTTGTAGTGAGTGAAATAATTGAGCGAATGAAGAAGGATAACAAGAAGGTATATTTAGCATTCCTGGATATTGAAAAGGCGTATGACAGAGTGGATCGGGTTAGGCTGTTTGAAATTTTGAGAAAAGTTGGTTTTAGCAGAAAAATAGTGAACATTGTACAGAGTCTGTATGAGAACACAAGTGCTATCTACAGGTTAGGAAATTTGGAAACAGGGCAAGTGAGGAGTGTTAGAGGAGTGAGACAGGGCTGTACTCTGTCCCCCCTGTTGTTTGGATTGTACACAGAAGAATTAGCAGTTCGACTGAGAGGGAGTGGTTTAGGACTGAAAATTGGTAATGAGAGACTGAGCTGTTTGTTGTATGCTGATGATGTGGTTGTGGTTAGTGAATGTGGTCATGAACTACAATGGATGCTTGACATTGTGAATGGATATAGTACAGATTTCAAGATGAACTTTGGTGCCGATAAAAGTAAGGTCATGGTTATAAATAGTGATGAGACTGATAGAGACAGACTGTGGAATATTGGAGAAATCAGAATAGGTAGAACAAAAGAATACAAATATCTAGGTTGTATGATGAGTGAAGATGGATGTACTAGAACTAAAGGTGAGAAAGTGGCTAAAGCAATGCAGTGGAGTGGACGGTTAGGTAGTGTGGCCAGATACAGAGCAAACAAGTACGAATGTGTGAGAGGAATGTGGAAGTATGTTGCTGTACCTAGTGTCATGTATGGTATGAATGCTCTTGCTTGGAATGGAAGTGATCTTGAAAAGCTGGATGTGATACAAAATAAGGTAGGACGTGTAGCATTGGGTGCTCCGAAATGGACAGCTATAGAAGCCATTAGAGGTGACCTAGGGTGGAGCCTATTTTCAGAAAGAATGATGAAAGCTGTGCTGAATTATAAGGTGAGAATTGAAAGAATGCAGAATAGCAGGTGGGTAAGGCGAATCTTTGAATGGAATCTGAGTGTAAGCTATTGGGAGAAAGTATGTTGGGGGCATGCAAGGAAGCTCAGTATGCAAAAGATTATTCATGTTAGAATTGGGAGACCTGTGGATGACTGGAGTTTAATAAATGTTGGAGGTGTAGGGCCTGAGTGGGACTGCAAGAGGTGGAAGAAAGAGATTGAGAGACAAACAAAAGAGTATGGATTGAACAAGTGGAAGCTTAGCATGATGCGGAAGCCTACACTTAACTGGTATATGAAAAAGAAAGCACCTAAGTTTGAGCTGTTCTATGATGGTAGTTTTGGAAGTCAACTCTTGTTTGCTGTGAGATGTAAATCATTGAGTGTGAACAGACGTACATGGAGATGGAATGAGAATAATAACAGATTATGTCAGCAGTGTAATAGTGGAGTAGAGGAAACAATTGAGCATTTTGTGCTGGAATGTAGTAAGTATGAGCAAGAGAGAGAGAGTTTTATGAATGTGGTGTCTGAGCAGTATGGAGAGAATGAGTGGAATGCCAGATGTGCTGAAGATGATTGCGGTATGAGCTGTCTTGCTGGATTGGATCATGAGTGTAATGCGAGTATCACTGAGGCTATGAAAGTGTTTCTTGTGCGTGCCTGGAGTAAGAGACAGTGACTGGAATGAGCCAGTCTGGTAGAATGGGCTGTAATGACCCAATGTGCCGGGGGATGGTGTTTTGACACACTGGCTGTCCCGGTGATGCCTTCCAATGGAGGCTTGTGACAAGGATTGTAGATCCTGAGTAGTTTAGTGGACAAGTCTGGTACCAGGCGCTGAACTCTTTGTGTGAAAATTGTGGAGGGATTTGTAGGCCGTTACAAAGGCCCCGACACTGTCGGCCCTCAAGTTCAAGTTCAAGTTCAAGTTTATTTTAACACAAAATTAGCTCAGAGGAAACTTGAAAGGAATATGTCGCGTAAAACAATTTTTTAGACTCGGAAAAAGAAATATTACGATGATTTTGTTAAAAATTAAATGCAAGTTTTTTACTGTCAATTTCAATCCAAAAAGCACAGCTAATGTAATGTTTACTTTCCGTAAGGAAATTATTATTGAATTTAGTATTAATAAGTAATTGAGGCTAAAAATAACATTTACTTAGTCAAGTTGCATATCTAAAAAATGATATTTATACAGCAGTCATTTTTTAAACATACTCTGTTCGAGTTAAAAACGTGCCATAAAAATTAAATAATTCAAACAGAGAAGGTATTAGAGTGCCATTGACTAAACCCGTTATAGTTTATTTCCGTTTTGTAGTAATTTTAGGAAAATCATTCGAGTTTTCAAGGCAAGAGTTCTTTCGATGTATCATATCAATGTATTGGTGCAGCAAATTTAAACGTTCACTAAGAGATTTCTATAACTTTACAACTTAACGATTTAACCATTGATTGTAAATTCGCGCATGTGTCAAGGACCCGCTACAGTCGAACACCCAAGTCGCAGGCTCTCAGCCGCCAGCCGAAGTGACTGCCGAACTCGCGGCAGTGTCATTCCAGACGTGGCGATGTGTGGTAATGTGAAGCTTCAGCGGCGCGATCGATTCAGTGATTCCGTCGAGAAGTAGAATGGCCCATGTTTTTGTGTCAAGTGCACTTACTTTATACGTGATCAATTTATCAAACATTTTATCTTACATATACTTGCAAATTTCTGATTTGACTTAAATCGATGTGTGCATTGTGTCAACTGTGCGAAAAATAGTGCAATTTTTTGAGTCGCTGTGAATCAAACCCAATTTAATAGCCACTAAGGTGTTTGCGTCGGTAAACATTCATTGAAAAGTGTCATCTGTAAATAGTTCATGATCATTGTAGCGTTAGGACTGTTACGAAACACAATAAAAAATGTTACAGGGATAATTGTTCTACGCGAGTGGAGTTCCATTTTTGAATTAAAGAAGGAGAAATGTTTGGAGAGCGAGTGTGGAGGAGGCGTCACGAGTTCCCTTGCCGGGTGGAAGGATGGCTCCTGGTTTGTGGTGAGTCACGTGAGATGACCAGCTGTAGTTATTGACTTAGTGTCACATCACTGAACGCTTATTTTAAAACGGGGAATCTTGATTTAGCTTGTTCTATTCTAGAATATTGATTTCTTGCATGATGTTCTCATGTACACATGTATATTTTTATATATTTTGTGCTAACAAATATTCTGGTGTGAAGCACGTCAGCAACTTGCTAAACACTTCGACCTCGACTTGAGCCGCCGGTGTTGTTATGCTGCTGACTAACCTGTAGTCACAAACTCAATTTTCATGGACACATAATCAAAACTAAACTTAGGTGTGATCACTTGAAGTTTGCTATTTTCAAAATTCCTAATTACAATTGACTTTGAGTTGCACATTGAAGTTCAGTTTAGCCCATCGCTGTGAACGTGTTGCAGTAGCAGCTGACGGGACCGCTGAGGCGCCTCTCCCGTATACCGACCGCATCCAGCTGCCTACCTGACCCGTGCCTGCGTGACGCTCCAAGTGGCGCCAATTTGGAGCTGAAAATACGATTTCGAGTTAACTGTAATTTTGTTCTTTACAAATGTAGAGAGTTATTAATGAACAGTTTTTACGGGATAAAAAATATTATAAAGATGTCTCCACCAAAAATAGCGTCGACATTAAATGAATAAATACTCGAAGGTTTTCGCTCATACCCTTTCATTGGACGTTTTGTAAGAGTAGTTAAGTTTGTAAACAATGGAGCTGCTTGAATTGTAACAATCCAATGATCTTAGTAAACAAAACTGGGGTAAAGGTTAACATCGGCATCTTTGGGATGCTTTATTTCCAATCAAGCCTGATACATATGATCTAAGCATTGGTTTTTCAAATGTCTTATAACTAACCCTATATATAGGACACCATGACGGTTCCCCCGTAAAGCCGGTACCCATTTCCGACACCTGGGTTGAGTGGGGTATTGTGCTTGAGCTTTCCCTTATACCCAACGTGGAAAATCTCCGCGCCAGCGCCAGGATACGAACCCGCGACTCCAACATACGAGCCCGATCCCTTAACCACTGTACCACGGAGAGCAAAGCAGGACCCATAAGATCTCCCCACGAAGAAGGTAAGAAAACAAGTTTGGCGCGTGGCACTCACCGTGCGTCGAGGAGCAGTACGTTTGGGCCGCAGAGTAGCCTGGCACTCGGGGCATCATTCTCAGCCGCCTGATACGCGCCTGATCTCGGTGAGCAACGTAAACCGCCGCCGTGGTCGCAGGGGCAGCGGTCTCGCGCGCTGCAGTGTAGAAGCGTACTCTGCACCCACCTTAAAATATAGCACTCCGAGAGTCCTGGCGTTCATTTTCATCTAGAAATTTTTAAAGATGAATGTTTGATGTCGTGTACCTTCAGATATTGATGTAGTGATTGATGTCGCAGTACAATTTCTCTGTAATTATACACTTTAAACTTTAGTTCATTTACATTAGCACTCGTGACTATCAGAGTAGCTGGAGGTGCCACTCGCAAGAGGTTGCCCTCTGTGTGTCGGCAGCTCGCTGCTGTTGCACGCACGCTGTCGTGAGAGACAGCTTCAGTCATGAAATATGCCTTACCTTCACCCATTTGTACCTCCACGGCTACCCGATTGCAGTCATCTTGCCCTGTAGTGCTCTGATTGCAGTCATCTTAGACGCCAAAAATAAAGTTTATGGGTGTGTTTAAACACCAAATTCAGTTTGCAATGAATTTAATACATGAAATAATATATTTTTGCACTTTTTCCATTACAAGCCTTAAGTCACAAACCACTCAGAGGATAGGATTGGCGATGGGCTTCGGTTAGTTAGGTTTGCCTATGCCATGCTATGGGGACTGGCGCCCCAAGGGTAGGACACTGCTAGATTACATCAGCAGTAGATAGGCCTTTCAGACTTCCATTTTTCGTACCCACTTTCCTTCGATCAGTTTTCATCCCTTTTCTGCTATCTTTCCTTTTTTTCTTTCTCTTTCTTTTTAACTTGCTGGTTCAGTGCACATGGTATCTTGTGAGGGAACACACCTTGTGCACAGATTCATCGTTTTCTAAGGTCTATGCTTAATGGTCCCTTTTTTTCGTGCTCGTGAGATCGCCTTAGTGGTGGATATGGGAGTCTTAAAATCTCCAATACAATAATGATAGTGGTTAAGTATTAAATATTCTACCGCCATTATCGCAGTATGATGCCTGCGTTTGAACCACCAAAGCCAAACTGTACTAAACTAGAATTAAAAAACAAAACAAGTCGCACTAATTCCAGAGAAGAAAGGTTTCAAAAACCCACGATTTATCAAGTGCTTTGCTTTGCTCCTGTGGAAATAATTAACTGGTGTGATTATTATTTTGCGTGAATTCCGCTGTAGGGCCAACGATCTTTTTGATTTCCCACCACATTTCATTACGACATAGAAGCTCTCAGGGCAATACGACTATTGTATCTACGGAAATTGCACTTCCATGGGGAAGATGTGTGCTCCCGAGCTGAAGGTTAGGCAGACTTTCTTTTGTTAAATTTGACTAGTTTTCATTCAGTTACGTATCATCTTTTTTTTTGTTTACTGCTGTGCTTGTTCAGCGCCCATTACTTGTTCAACTTGTTTTCCTTCATAAACTTCTTTAATCTCACTGTTACTGGGCGCCGGGTGCCACAGTTTTGACTTAGCTTCCCGTAATTCTATAGCAAATGATGTCTTCCTCTAACATCTCTTGGGAACTTCTTTGTTGTAGTTAGCTAGGCTGAAGCTAACTTACAATTTTACTGGAGAACTGAAGCGTGATGCTTGCAAGATCCTAAATACGTGAAGTGAGACGAAATATCCTGTCCTTATAAAGCCTGGCTGTAGAAGGTGGCGCGGCAGCGTTTCAACCGTACCAGTTACGAGAATAAGACTCCTCGGGTGCACACGGCACACGTACAGACCTCGTCATCTGTCAATGTTGGTCTGTGTGGCCTACTGCTATTTGTGCCAGACCTAATTTCCTCGAGTGACGTTATTTCCGGGGGCTCTTGTTCTATTTTTGCGGAGCTCCACTTTCCAAGTCTGGTTTATTTCACTTCAAGCGACATTTTTCTGATAGTTTAAAATTTATTAATCTTTATGCATTCGTTAGATTCTTATTCATGAAAATTTCTTTGGAACTAAATTTGGTTTGCATTGAATTTCATTTTCGATGGTTGGTTTCGCACCTGTTCATCTAATTGTCTTTTTTTATCACATTGATTTGTAATTTTGCTTATTGATGACGTCGTCCAACACTTCTCCTTTCACGTTTTACCTCAATTATTCAACAGGCTAGTGTAACGATACTTCGAAAATGGTAGCATTTTATAATGCTTGATGAAGCCAGTAACTCGGTTTGGTAATAATCGTAGAAAGTAGCATTCCACTCTGATTACTTCGACAGCATAAAATGGGTGAGATGCGTATCTGATGTGTTAACTACATTGACCGATTACAGGTTATTGACATTGACCAATTAAAATCAGCTCCTGACACCAAACAAATGGATACGTCTTTGGAATACTCGCGACTGAAGCATTAAATCCATACCCTTGAAATTGTGAAACGTGTATCACACATACGCTCATTAAGTACATTTGTTTTAATCGAAAGTTTCAAGTGTTTCAGGTATAAAAATATATGTATGTATCTGCGCATAAATACACGACGGCTAATGCTATCATGAATATATTTGTATCTAATTCTCGTCCGTAAGAACATCTTAGCCTTCGAGCTCTGCAAATCTTGAAAGGTTTCATTTCGCTTTTTTGCTGCTCGTACATGATCAGGCATTCCTGCAGTAAAGGTGCTTAACATGCAGTTCATTTGACAATTTCATGTTGATTATATATAGAAATTTTGTGGGGATTTGCACGGATAGTGAAAACGTTTCGAATGGATCGTAAGATTTGTTTTCAAATGAATAATTATTCATATTTGTTCCTCTCCATAAATATACTATAGAAACTCAACGCATTTTCTGCTAAAAGTTTGTGAGAAAGTGACGCGTAATTATTTAAATTAGGATGTATTTAAAATATTATGATGTATTTTACGCCTTCCAAGTGCAGTGGCATGCAGTTGTACTATGACGAGAAAACAATAGAAAACAATATTTGATCTTAAGTGCATTGCAGTACGAAGCGTTTGCTACTCCAAATTCAGCTGACGATGAACCTTGAAATAATAATACAACTCGACGCCTGGTATCTTGACAACCGAGTTAATAGACTAGGCCGTGTAGCAGTATGTATTGGGCCGCTGTGCGCTCGGTGGCCGGTGTTCGTAGTAGCACACTCGTCTCTATGGCGACCAATTCGGTACTCCTTTTCGCTGCCTGCTGCTGGGCTCAATGCTTTGCTCCTGGGCTCAATGTTTTGCTCCTGTAAACGCAATGCCATTGAGATTGTTTATGATGTTGGCAAAAAGTCGTGCTGGATTTACCAAATATGCTTATGAGTGTTATAGTTCATAAACAAGTTGTCCTCCGGTCTGTGCGTTGGTGTTGGATCGATGCATGCATTGTGAACATCCTAAACAAATGACGGAAGACGTTTTATTTCATTGAAGGCGTTGGAAATCACTTTGAACTCAATTGCATAAATTTGAGGAAGACTGTTCCGGACGGACGCTGTTTTCTGTGAATTTGTCGACAGTTCGATATTACTCAGGCTTGAAGCATTCATGCAGTTAAATTATTTCCATTGAAATACTTTAAAACATTTTGCGATATGCCGTTTTGTCTGAGTTGAAAGTAACATGCGAATCCGTGCGCCAAATACAGAAACAAAATTGTCTTTCTTCACTCAACTACAGAAAAAAATTCAAAATCTATTTCGAAAATTCCTTGGGTCATTTTACCAGCTTGTCCCTCGTACCCTCGTGATAGTTACAGCTCCCCTCTGGGAGATGCAACTATTGTGTCTATTGAATTAACGCTCGGTGAGAGAGGATGTGAACTTCTAAGCTAGCGGTTTGATAGGTTTTCTTTTTGTTGAAATCGAATAGATTTTTGTTCTGGCACGGACTGCCTTTCTTTGGTTTACTGCTGTCCTTTTTCAGCACCTACTGTGTTCCTTTCTTCTTCCTCATTTATCTTGTTTCATGGACTTCTTTCATAGTTGCTGTTTCTATGCGCCGAGTGCGGGGTACACACTTAGTGCATTGATTCCTTGTTTCCTCATTTTCATATTAAATTATGTCTTTCTCCTTCCTTTCTTGGAAATCTCTTCTTTATGGTTGCGAGGCTTTAATCAAAAGGTAATCTAATCTTCTTCACACCCGTAATCGTCATATTATTCTCTCTCCGTGTGCACTCTTATAACAGCCCCATTGTTCCTAGAGGTAGGAAGGTGGATTGTTACATGATGATGCTATTTCATCTGTTGATTTGATGCTGGAGAGCAGAGATGTTTTGTTATGGGGAATGTTCGTTCTAGTATCTGTTGATTTGATGCTTGAGAGCAGCGGTGGTTGTTTACGAGAAATATTCGTTCTAGTATCTGTTTATTTGATGCTCGAGAGCAGCGGTGGTTGGTTACGAGAAATATTCGTTCTAGTATCTGTTGATTTGATGCTTGAGAGCAGCGGTGGTTGTTTACGAGAAATATTCGTTCTAGTATCTGTTGATTTGATGCTTGAGAGCAGCGGGGGTTGTTTACGAGAAATATTCGTTCTAGTATCTGTTTATTTGATGCTCGAGAGCAGCGGTGATTGTTTACGAGAAATATTCGTTCTAGTATCTGTTTATTTGATGCTCGAGAGCAGCGGTGGTTGTTTACGAGAAATATTCGTTCTAGTATCTGTTTATTTGATGCTCGAGAGCAGCGGTGGTTGGTTACGAGAAATATTCGTTCTAGTATCTGTTGATTTGATGCTTGAGAGCAGCGGTGGTTGTTTACGAGAAATATTCGTTCTAGTATCTGTTGATTTGATGCTTGAGAGCAGCGGGGGTTGTTTACGAGAAATATTCGTTCTAGTATCTGTTTATTTGATGCTCGAGAGCAGCGGTGATTGTTTACGAGAAATATTCGTTCTAGTATCTGTTTATTTGATGCTCGAGAGCAGCGGTGGTTGGTTACGAGAAATATTCGTTCTAGTATCTGTTGATTTGATGCTTGAGAGCAGCGGTGGTTGTTTACGAGAAATATTCGTTCTAGTATCTGTTGATTTGATGCTCGAGTGCAGCGGTGGTTGGTTACGAGAAATATTCGTTCTAGTATCTGTTGATTTGATGCTCGAGAGCAGCGGTGGTTGTTTACGAGAAATATTCGTTCTAGTATCTGTTGATTTGATGCTCGAGTGCAGCGGTGGTTGTTTACGGGAAATATTCACGGCAGTGTCCGCATCCCTGATACGCGAGATCCGCTATGCCGTCGAGCGGGTGCTATAGGCCATGGTAGGTACCAGCTCGCGATCTCCCCTCGGTCGCCCAATAGTTCGCCCTCATCTCGTAGGCCGCCTCTAAAGCGCTTCCAGAGGGGAATAATCCCCCAGGGCTCTTCTTATAGCCTCCATTTTGAATACTTGATATTGCGTGGTGATGATCTGGCTGAAACACGAACTCTTCTGGTTTTATGTTTTTAGTCCTTAGACTGCTTTCATGAAGTTACGGGCGACTGACTTCGTGCCATGATTTCAATAATGCATGTAATAATTGCTTAATGTATTATTCAAATCCAGTTGCTCATTCATTATAGATAACGACAAGTAACTTAATGCATTATTCAAATCCAGTTGCTCATTCATTATAGATAACGACAAGTAACTTTATTGTATTATTCAAATCCAGTTGCTCATTCATAATTATAGATAACAAGTAACTTAATGTATGATTCAAATCCAGTTGCTCATTCATTATAGATAACGACAAGTTACTATTGCGGGCGCGCTTTGTACATTTTTTTGCGAATTCCACTTAAAGTCATACGTAGTGTGCTCGTGCCATCGAATGTGACGGCGTCATTTACGTTTCTTAACATCACTCCTGCTATTGATGCACACGTGTGAAAGATCTGAGGTTCATTATAAGCCCTGCAGAAATGAACACGGAATTTTGCTCTGCAGGGAGCAGGCTGCCTCAAAATTGATTTTTGATGAAGCGAGTAAAATATTCAAGTTGGTAATTACATGCTAGCATTACGTCGGCTTCTCTCGTTTTATTATTTATTCTGAAATTTAATAATATATTCATACGAATGAATTAGAGTAAAAGGTTAGTTTTGTTTTCGAATAACATATTTGAGGCATGTTTCTGTGGTACGAACTTAATTTTATGTTTTCAAAATAAGTATATAAGTAACTTGCATTTTTATAAGTATTTTATTGTAAAAATTATGCAAGTTAGTTCACACGGCGTTTACTGACACATTAATGTTGGGTAACGCGCGTAAAATGTTAAATGCTTCTAATTCGGAGCTTTTTTAAAAAAGGTACAGGTATGCATAGCATTGCTAGTGGTCGGTTAGCTTGCAAAATTTCTGAGCAACAAATTCCGCTGTTGACGGGTGTGTAATTTCTTGATACCGATTTACTAGGTAGGTCGACGAGGCTGTGTGCACCTGTGAATGCTCCACAATTTGTGGTGTGAGATTTCGATATCGTGGTTAGGCAAGCCTTATTTCTGTTGAAATAATTTTTTGGTTTTGTTACGGACAACCTTTTTCAGTTAGCTTTTTTTCAGTACCTAAAACTTTCTTATTCAGTTTTAATCTTGTTTCAAAAACGTATTTCTGAACTTGCTGCTTGTGCGCGCAGGTGTGTGGGAACACCCCTTGTGCATAGATCTCCCCGTTCCTTAAATCGATACTAACTGGAGCTTCTTCCTCTACCTCTTTGGAACACCTTTACCGTGGTTAGGGCGATTAACCTAACTTATCTAATCGTTTATCTTACGTACCTACTTAGCTTCTTCCAGTTTTCTGGCTTCCTTCGCCATCTCTTCTTTGGGTTTTCTTCCTCTTCCTTCTAAAATTGCTGTTTCTCTGCATGAGAAGTCTTGTAATACACCTCGTGGTAACACACCTCGTGGTAACACACCTCCTACATAGATCTCCCGTTTTCTACACTCGAAACTAAATGGTCTCTTCCCTTCGCTCATTTAACAAGTTGCTTGCGATGCGATCTATGTATGGGCCGTGCTCAAGTTCTTCCCCTTGCAAAACAACCCATCGATGGGCGGTTTGAACAATTTTAACAATCTTTTGAAGTCCATGGTTTATAATGGACCTCGTTAATGTTATTTTTATAAAATTGCCAACAACTTTTAACTTTGATTTTGAGTTGAATCTTTAACTTCAGTTTAACCCATCTCGCACAACTGTTGAGATTGCCTTTGTCGTGGGTAAGGAATCTTGAACTGATCAGATAAAAATAATTAGTATGTTGTGCCAGTCAAACGTATCAGCGGGATTTAAGTACTGTATGCATGGGAATTAGCACTCCTAGGGGGTAAATGTGTGTAGGCGTTCCCTTTGTTGAACAAACATTTTTTGTTATGTTAAGGGCCCCTTCTTTCGGTTCACTGCTGTCCTATTTTTCAGTACTTACTACTTTCTTCTTCCACTTTTATCTTGTTTCATGAACTTTTTTTTCCCCCTCTGGGGGATACAATTATTGTATCTATGGGAATTAGCGCTCCCAGGGGGACAATGTGAGGGCTCGAGCTAAAGGTTAGGTAGGCTTTCTTTTTTGTTAAAATAGAATAGATTTTTGTTTTGTTACGGACCATCTTTTTTCGGTTCACTGCTGTCCTGTTATTTCAGCTCCTACTACTTTCTTCTCCAACTTTGATCTTATTTCATGAACTTCTTTCTCATCTTACTGTTTCTATGACCTTTCTGCATAGATTCCCCATTCTCTCATCTCCATACTAAAGTGTTGCCTTCCTCCTTCCTCTCTTCAATACGCTCTTTTTTTGTAGCGGTTAGGGAGGCTTAAACTAACTTATAGTCTAGTCTAATCATGAACTTTTTTCTGTTCTTACTGCTTCTATGCCCCTTCTGCATAAATTTTGGGTTCCTTAATCTCCATACTAAATGGTGCTTCCTTCCTTCCTCTCTTTGAAACGCTCTTTTTTGCTGTTAGGGAGGCTCAAACTACCATTTAGTCTTATCTGTACCAGTCAAAAGTTTCGATGGTTATACAGACCAAAAAGTAATTTGTATACTTATGTATAATACACTTTGGATTTTATCGCATTTAATCCCTGACAGCTAATATTGTTATAATGTGTTGAAGCTAATAAATCTGAGGCGCTTCTTGACGTTTCTCTTTTTTTTTCCTGAAATGTGAGCGTGCATCGTTTTCTAAGTGTACATGTGGTTCCTTCGTATTACCCTTACTATCCTAGTGGGCGCAGATCTTTGTGAGTAAATCATATTGTTTTGTTGTGCACGAGTGTCAGGTACTGGAGTGATGGGGAGGGGCACCGCAGCACAATATCTAGCGTAGCGTCACTGCCCAGCAGCGCCGATGCAGGGTACATAGCCGTGGTGTCTGCTGAGGGTGGAGTTGGTGGCGGAGGAAGCCGAGCTGTGAGGCAGGTGCTCATCAGCACCTCACCCTCAAATTCCTCGCACGCTACTCTACCGTGCATACCCTCTACCGTACATATGTTTTGGCACGTCCTCATATATCCCACTCTAAAGCTTCACATGCTCCCAGACTCTCCCTTACACCCTCACACCTCACATACTACACGTGTTTTTCCTAATTTGTGTGCACGCTCTTATGTCTCCCATGCTACACCTTCAGATGTTTTTAAATAGTTCCGTGCACTCTTCACGCCTCCCATCTTATAAATCCACATACTCTATTTATAAACTCGTCATAAACTATCGCATCTTGCATCTCCACGTCATCCAAAACAATCACCTTACACCCTCATGCCTCGTATCTTACACCTCCACATGTTCAAAAGCTTTTGCTCGCACCCTAACCTCACGCTCCGGTATTCCCGTGCTCCCTCTCTCGTCGCTCGCTTGCTAGCGGACCTTTGACCGGCAGGAACACCGTAGTTCATGTCACGCTGCGGCGCAGAAATTACTTCTGCCTGCATCCATTTGACTGTGCAGGATGAGGAGCCGCTGGCCATACTCCCTTCTCGTGTGGGCCCCGCGCATGCATGCAGCTGTGAATGTACCTATAATTGTTGCGGGACAGAATTTGATGTTGGTCACTGCGCTCTGTCACCTCAGATCAACATCCTCTGTCTCTAAGCAAAATTTCTGCCACAACATATGCATAGCATCGCTATTGGTCGGTTAGCTTTGAAAATTCATGCGCAAGAAATTACACTGGGTGCTGGTGTCTAATTTCTGTATACCGGTTCGCGAGGTAGGATTCCAATCGAGCGCTAAATCAAAATACAGAATGTTTGTCGGTGGCTCTGAATCTAGTAAAATCCACGTGTCGTACTCACATTCCAACAGCCGGAAAACGACACCGTCGCCTCAATTTCGACTTCCTGGCTCGAGTCGGTTGATGAGACTGTGCAGCTAACAGCTCTACGGGCTGCAAAACTCGTCTCCGCCGGCTGCCAATTTCCCTGTGAGTTATTTTATCACCAAGGTTGATTTCATCTGGTGCAATGAGTTGTACTGATGTTACGAGTCGTTTAACGCGCATGGCAGTCGAGTGTAAATTCTCCGTTCCTCTCTCTGCGCTATAAAATCGAGTGTGTCTTATGGGATTTCGAAACTGCTGATAGGGCTTTGATGTCCGTGCAACTACAGTGCTGTGCTCAGTACTTTGAAACACTCGTAGTGTAACAGACGGCAATTACAGAATTATTTTAATGTATTATTTCGTCTCTTACCGCTGGAAAAGACATCAGTCGGCGGAAAATGCTTCTCTTTGATGATCCCGCCACGTTTCGTTGTTGAAAAGGCACCTCCATCTTCTCCCCTGCGTCTTGCCTAGATAACCTCAATCCGTCGAGTTTGGTTTGCCTTTGAAATACGCCGCCTGCACTCGTGACTTTGTACTTCGTATTTGTCTCGTGGTGCGCTGCATGGGTGTATTCTTCCCGCTTTCTCTCTTGTTGCCGCTATCTTTGCTCTAGGTGAAAACCTCAAAGAGGCGACACTCTCAGTTTATTCCTCAACGCAACAGTGCATTGGTAATCTCATTTAGCATTTGATGCGAATGTTTGTGACTAATCATACGGAGAAAGTTAACTGTTAACTTTCATTATTGTTTTTTTACAGACCATTCTAAATAAAAATGATGGCCTGAGGCCAAAACCATTGAAGTTAGGCTTTATGAATGGTTTGAGATAAATGCTCTATTTAGCCCGTTGGTTTTCTATTTATGTTTTAATTACGGATAGTTCGTCACCCTGATGGTCTTTAGAGCCTCAATAAGTCTACTTGACGCTGACTCTGACTACCAATTTTGGTGGCTATTTCCTGACAAACTGCATTGCTGGCACTTTTTGACCAATACGATGAGCATGGAGAACATGTTTTGTTTTGTAAGAGAAACATTGAATTTAATACCACTCTACTATCCCTCTATCCTCAGAATGTTAAATGACAAAATGGGGAAAGAGGTCTTACTTGAATATCTCTAATTTCTTCGAAAAGAATCGGGCAATTTTGTAGCAATCCTAAATGTGAGCACGAGAGGAACAAGGAGCGATTTTAAATGATTGAGGGTCTGCACAGACGATATGCTGTAGTCCAGCAACGCTTTAGACTCGTTCGTGCAAATGTAAGGAAACTTTTTGATTTTGCTTCTAAACCATGAGATGCTCTCCAATATCAGGGATATTTTCCTTCATCACTGCGCTGAAGGAAATGTGAGCTCAGGGTTAAATATTTTATCGCAAACGATCCCATTTTTATTGGGTTGGAAACTCTTTATTCTTATGATTTTATCTTTACGGTATCATTAACTTTGTTGTTCAGTCTAGACTAGTGTTACTGTTTAGATCTATTTCCAAAAAAGAGTTTTTATTTTGACATAGCAACAACAGTGGCGGCTGCTCCCTCGTTCTGTGACCAATTGGGAAACTTGGTCAGACAGAAGATTGGGGGCTACAAGGCTAAGACTTCCCCTCAGGGGGATACAATTATTGTATCTATGGGAACTAGCGCTCCCAGGGGGACAATGTGAGGGCCCGAGCTAAAGGTTAGGTAGGCTTTCTTTTGTTAAAATAGAATAGGTTTTGTTGTGTTACGGACCATCTTTTTTTCGGTTCACTGCTGTCCTGTTTTTCACCGCCTACCACTTTCTTCTTCAACTTTTTCTTGTTTCATGAACTTCTTTCTTAGCTTTCTGTTTCTGTGCCCTTTCTGCATAGATTCCACGTTCCCTTTAACTCCATACTAAATGGTGCCTTCTTCCTTCCTCTCTTTACATCTCATTGTTGAGGATAGGGAGGCTTAAACTAACTAATAAACTAAACTAAACTAAGGCTAAGACTTTTTCTAATTCTCAATGTTAAGAAAGCAGATTAATGCCGGTGGGAAATGTCTTTCAGCATCAAAAGAATGATGCGCATTTCATTGGATGATAATGCACTTCATTGCACTGAGGTGATTCTAGCCTCTGACAATTGATTTGGACACTTCGTGTCCCAGATAAGGCGTTGTCTCGGTTGTGACCTGACAATCATGCCCGTAGCTTGAGCTGCTGCCTCGGAGCAGGGCGGTGGGGGTGCTGGCCCGCTTCCTTTATTTTGAGGTCGTGGAGCGGGCATTTGAGTGAGAGTGTTTACGAAGACAAGCTCGTCTCTTTAATGGTGTTGATGCTCTCACCGTGTCTGCGGCTGCACTTCCTCTGCCTGTTAGCGTATTAGGTGCCGCGTAATGCTGCCTGTTAGGAGCGCCAGAACCAACACCGGTGCCATAACGTATCTTAACGAGCCTGCCCGCGTTAGCTGCGTAAGAGCCCAAGCTATCAATTTTCCGTGCAAGTCGTTCCGTAGCTGCGTGACTGCCGCCCCTGCGAGGGTAAGGACGTGTAAAGCGGAGTCGTAGTGCCTGTGGTCATGGGATGAAACCGTGCTGCGACTCAGCCCATAAGTTTGTGTGTGCTCTATTTTAGTAAGGCGACATTCATCAACTGACATTCGTCAATTTCAACTTATTTCATCATTGCAAGAATTGACTATTTGTGAGAGGAAATTTTTCCTGATAAAATTCTGCATCACTCTACTTACGCAATTAAACTTATGTATCAGTTGCACTCGAAAGATTTATTGCAAGTGCAAGGTTGGAACGTTGTCAGACATAAGACTATCACGTTGACTGCGTTTGTGCGGTTGCTACGGTTATTCAAGTTAGTCTGTAATTAGCAGAATTGAAAAAGCGACTTCATTGCTCGAATACGTTTTTATTTTCCTAAGAAGTGTGAAATATGTAATAGCACTATGATACTCTACCTCGTACGCTAAAATCTATTCTAAAGAAAAGGTAATGAAATAATCGAAATGCTTTTCATTTACTCCGGGACGCGAGTGAAAAATTTACCTAGTGGTACACATGTGTCCCAAACTCCCAATACTCGGTCAACGTGCTAATAGACTAGAAAATTTTCTCTTGAATCACTTTCAAAATCAGTAGTTAGTCGTCTCGCCCTTTTCTGAACTACCGAGCTGTCAAGTTTCTATCCTATACTCTTCGCGAGTGTAACTGAGATCGTTATTGAACGGCGCTTACGTGATATCCTCTCGTTACTGATAAAATGTTCTTCATTTTTATGACCATGTAAACTTTTTGGTCTCAAAACATCGAGTTGCGTGTGAGCTTGGCAGCTACAGAAGAAGCTTTCTAAAGGCATATCGGTTACAGAACTTCAATTCTTACGGTTCATGCAACTGCGTGATTACAATTGTGGCGTATTGATGACAATTTCAGCAATTTAATTAGTCTACGATTTTTGTGACCTGCGTTATTAAACGTCAAAACCTTCTGAGGTAAATATTCTCCGGCTATAAGTCTCGCCTGCACCACCCCCAAACCTGTCGCTCGTCCCCTCTCACCTCACATGATTGTTCTTGCGATGATTGCTTCCCCTCCGTGCCTCGCCTGCTTCCCTCAACAATCATACTTCCCATACGACGCTCGCTCCCGCCTTCAATAGACTCTCTGCACACTTTCCTTTTGTTGGACAGACGCTTTCATTCACGTTTGCGACAGTTATCAAGAGTGCTGTAGAAATAATAGATATTTCTTTCTTTCATGTCTTTCTCTTTCTTTTTGTCCTCTTTCATAATTGAATTTTATAATACGTTTTTCCTGGGATTATTTTTTCCGCATGCTACGCGCTCCTACTCACCACGTTTACACTCGATTGGCCCTTGTTCTGTACCCGCGGCGCTCCCTCACCCGCTCCCAATGCAATTATGACAACCCTCCCCCTCCTCTCGCCCGGCCCCAAGGTCGGTGCGGGGATCCATAACCGGCCGTGTCACGTCGGCGCCCACGCCTCCCGTGCGCTCATGTACCTGACGCGGGCTTGCCCTCGTCATGCGTGTCGCAGCCACTTGCTGGCTGCCAGTCAACATTTCCTATCTTGCTCGGGATCTTACTGCGGATATTGGTTTTCATGCGTGCTTTTACGGTCGTGCTCGAAATGGTGCTTTTCTGTGTCTCTAACCAGGCTTCAAAGTTATGTTTCAATTGATGTAGAATTTTTGATTTTTCAAATGTTCATCGCGTTTCAAAGAATTTTCGTCGTCATATATCGTGAACACTCGGCCCATGTTATATTTCTGATCTGCTTAAATTGGTTAGCAAAGTTTTAGGTTGGTACTACGCCTTTTGATGTTATTTCTTACTGTTATTTTCTCTTACTGTTTTCTAAAATTTCGACTTTGTACTTTTACACATGTACAGAAAAGCATTTTTTTCTTGGTAATGAATTAAATAATTTGAATGTACTGTTTTGATACAGTATAAGGACGTAGTTGCAATATAACGTGCCGGTTTGTGCAAAAATGTTGCTTTGTCGCCGTAGTTTGATTTTAGTGGATTTGCTAATGACACTTAGTAAATCTCGTGTGATGCTATAAGCTGTAACCAAATGCTCTACATTCAAGCACTAAGGCCATTGTAACCTTGTGACCTTGAAAGCTTGTAATTGCGATATCAATTTACGAGAGCACAAAGGACCAAAAATTATTTGTGATCGACAGTTCTCCCTCTTTGTGTCGCTAATCGTTTCACTTTTAGGTCAAATGTTTCAAATTTTCGACATGGACTCGCACTTCAAAATCATAAATGAAAATAAGAATGATGCATTCTGAGGTGGTTGTGAAATGAAGTTCTTTTAACTACGATCATTAGGATGCGGCGAGCATTTCCTGCGTAAAGAATTGCAGCGTCCTCTCCTTCCTCGCCGCGCTGCGGAGCGTAGCGTCGGTGCGCCGCCTGGCTTCCTGCAGCGTGTTCATGACATCCAACATCTCACGAGCGATATATTTACCTGCATTTTTTCACTAGAATTTCAAAAAGAGTTTCCTCCGTGCGAGATTTGTTGTACAAAAGTGCAACTGAAACTAGTTCCTTAGCAACAATTTTCACCTAAAAGAGCTACCTTTGTCTGAACAGGTGCTTTGTAGTTACGCAAAAATGCTATTTATTTTAGACTTCAGCAACGAGTTGAAAGCGTTTTGCTGTGAATATTGGCTATTTTAAACTTGTGTTAGTATTGTGATCGTTTTATTGGTGTTTTTCGCTGTGTTTAAAGCAAACGCGAGTTGATCGAGCCAAACACAGGATTATTTTCCGCACTCTTCACTCCGACAATTTTCGTTTAGCTGCTAAAGTTTCAAGAGATTTAACGTCGTCGTAAAGTGCGGACAGCCGCACTAGTCCTTGTAAGTCGACTTCGAGGAATTTGTGATGCCAGCTGTTTTACACTACGATGACGTAAACCGTTTGAATGTGCGAATTTCGGAAAGTAGAGGTAGTAATTCCCTTATTGTGGATGGATCTACTAACTGAATGTCCGAATTTCGGAAAATAAAGGTGGTAATTCCCTTATTGTGGATGGATATACTAACTTTGTTAATCTAGTTACGTCAACTCGTGACCCTACCTTGAAATTGGCTGTCTGTAGCCCATCATTCTGGACTGGCAAACTCTTACTTGCTTCCCCGTAAATGACTGCTATACGCATTCGCAATCCCCGAATTGTTCAGCGATGAACCTCGGACTTGAATGTCATTTGGTTGGCTATGCCGATGTTCTCACTAAACACGTCTTTTCTACCTGGAAACAGCAATAGCTTCGGTTGTCTCAAAGCTGGAGGTTACAAGGCAGACATGCTCCTTGTCCCTCAGTAAAGAGCGATGCAGAGAAACTGTGCCAAGGTATGGTACCAGCTATTGAGTGCGTGTGAGGTGCGCAGGTGAAATCAATGAATCTTTTCGCTAGGACACTGACCCAACGCTTGACTTGACGCTTCACCATGGCGAACTATGGCTCTTGTTTGTGTGTTACGAACTAGAAGAACGCAACTACTGTAACTAGACAGGTTTAAGCATTTTTTGTAGATAACGCTCCTCTCAGGGGGATACAACTATTGTATCTGTGGCAGTTAGCGCTCCCATGGGTAAAATGTGAAGGCCCGATCTCAGAGTTTGGTAGGCCTTCTTTTTGTTGCAATGAAATGATTGTGCTATGTCAAGGACCATCTTTTTTCCGGTTCACTGCTGTCCGATTTTCAGCATCTACTACATTCTTCTTCAAATTTGATCTTGTTTCATGAACTTCTTTCTCAATATACCGTTTCTATGCCCTTTCTGCATAGATTCTGCGTTTCATTAACTCCATACTAAATGGGTTCTTCTTTCTTCATATCATTGAATCGCATTTGTTGCAAATAGGGAGTCTTAAACTAGTAACCTACCTAACATAACCTAATTTAATTAATTTATAATAAATCAATAAATTTGTAACTAACGCTTTGAAAATGAGAAAATAATTCTAAAAAGTCTTCTCACCTATTTATAAAGCGTGTTCACATGAATTATGTTAGTTGAAGATTTATCCATCTAACGAGAGCAATAAAATTTAAGCAAATGTACGAGGAGTTCGTGAGACTCGAACTCAGGACTAGAGATCACCGCGCCAACACGCTATCGATTGCGCTATCGATCACCCAAAAAAGGTGATCGAAGCACAACGAAAGCAATGTTTGACACAGTGAAAGCAGGCACACTGTCCTGACAGATATATTTTATTCCCATTAGGGATGATCGATAGCGCAGTCGATAGCGTGTTGGCGCGGTGATCTCTAGTCCTGAGTTCGAGTCTCACGAACTCCTCGTACATTTATTTCATTTGAAAAAAACCTTGTGGAAGCAGTGTCTTCCCGTACCAGATTTATTAACTGTTTCTGGGGGTGACTAGACTTTGAGCTCTCGAAAATTTAAGCAATGACGCGTGGTTTTTCTTTTTGTTTCTTACATGGTTGGAAATCACATTCATGAGCGCATCCATGCTTAGTCTAAAGCTTGTGTTGTTCATTTCCCTGCGTTTTTTTGCAACATTTCAGCGTGCTTGCGTCGAATATATCTCATTCATGCCACCGCTGCGTGGGCCAGGATAACGTGCGTGGGATGTAGAGTAGAAGAGCTGAGTCTGATGAAGCCCTGACTTCATTTTAAGACGGCAGTGTACTTTGGGCTACCGTTAACCTATTCCTCTTCTTGATGCAACGACAGCAGACGGGAGTGTTGCGAGGGGGAACAAAAAGTTACTGACTGTGACACTACTATAGATACCCTTGCTTCTTGCTGTCACGCGCGTTTCCACTTGCCAGTTCAAACTACTCAGGTCTGGAAAGCGGGTTGGATTTGGATGTTTAGTTGTTTCGTATATATTGAGGACTATTCATGAAGAGGCACCGTATGTATCGCTGCTGTTGGTGGTGATTTCCGTTTTTGAAGAATTCTTGTAGTTGTTTACACTTCGCCTAATTTTTTACAGTGCATGATGGCCCATAAAAAACAAAACCCTCTTTAAAAGCGTATTGTCAACTTATTTAAATTCTCTTATTTTAGTTTGATGCAAAAATTTTTTGGGGCGACTTATTGTTAGAAATATTGGATTTTTTGATTAGGTTGGTTTTGATCACCGTATGGAAATTAAGAAAAGATATCACGTTTTTTCTGCAAAACGAATGCTTTCAGTTAATTAATCGCTTCAGAATTTTTGATGCAACGCAAAAAAATTTAATCTCGGCTTCTACAAAGTAACTCAATACACTGAAGTTTGAGAAAAATGTTAATTTTTGGTGGAAGTAAAAAGAAAATTGAGTAATTAATTGACTTGATGTCCGCCCTTGCCAAGGCATTTAAGGCATTTCTGACTACTGGCCTTCTTGTTCCTCATAACTCGCCGTCTCACGCGTGGGCAAATTCGGTACGAAAAAAATTTAGCACGTTCATTTTAGTTGTTTTACGTAGTTTTGACTCATCTTAAATTAGAGGTGCTGGTGATGTGTGAATATCACTCCCAGGGGGGAAATATGAGGTCCCGAGCTGAGAGTAAGGTAGTCCTTTTTGTTAAAATAGAATAGGTTTTCTTAAATTTTTTAGGACCATCTTTTTTTTATTCAATGTTGTCTTGTTATCCAGCACCTCTCCCTTTCTTCAATTATCTTCAATTTTTATCTTGTTTCATAACCTTCCTTCTTAAATTACCGTTTGAGGTCATGTGGTAACACACATTGTGCATAGATTCCGCTTCCCTTAACTCCATACTAAATGATGCCTTCATCTCTTGGGAACGCCTTCGTTGCGGTTAGGGAGGCCCATACTAACTTATCTAATCTATCCAATCTGATGAGTAAATCATCAATTTTAAATGACCCCATAAAAAAGTTACTGGATGTCAGGTCTGGAGATATTGGGGCCGTTCTCGCTAACAACTTATTGCAATTATTCTCGGCGAAAAGACCGTTTCTTGATCAGTTATAGCAACACTCGGATGACGGGGTGAAAATTTCACCAGTATGTTTACTTTCGTAAAATATTTGTTACACAATTCCTTTGCCTCACGAATCAATCCTTCCGGACATTTTCTCTTGATCAAATGAAATATTAGAAAGAGCATTTTCAAGACGATGGATCTTTTAAACTCCCGAAGAATTCAACTGGTCGATTCGATAACCATTGACGAAATACCCGAAAATACCTTGATCTAGTTGCTTCTGTTGAATGATATTTTTATCTGTATTAAATAGTAGTCCTATCTGAACTGCGCGCGAAAATGACTATTTTGATAAACCTTCAGGATTTCTGCCGTAGGAAACGTTGGGGTTTTATTCAACCAGTTGTCTGAAATGAGCAATGTTTCCTTTATTTCTGGTTATTTTCAATCTTTCTTTATTGCCTTTGTGTGAGTGAAATACTGCACCCTCATTATTGAATTTGCGCCCTATACTGTGGATAGTTCTATTTGAAGGAAACTTTTTATCGTAGAAGGTTTCTCCGAATTATTCTATCACCAGTTACCGATTCTAACTTTTTTCTTTCAGTACAACAATTCACAATAAATTCTCGTTGATTATTTTTGAATTGATTTTGTAGGAGTAAATTTACTTGAAATTATGTACTGATAATAATCTCATTATGGTATTCCTGATACGGGTAAATGAACGTTTAAAATACTGGGTATTTCATGATGAAGCAAGTTGAAAAAAGAGATTTATTCATTGAAACCATAAGCCTTGTACAGAAAATGTTCCGACACCGTTCTTTACATTTCGTATCATAGGAGCACTCCTAACGAGAATATCTACAATCTTTCTGTATGTAGCTGAGAACAAATTTCTGCATCTCATCAAAAGAAGTGAATTGAAAAAGGTTGATACGTTAGCGAAAAACATACAATAAGAAAGCAGGTTAATTTTTTTTTGTGGGACACCCTGTTCACTAGCAATCTGTCTGTCATTTCGAATTAGTAGTCTGCACAAACGTTACGCATCGAGGATGTTCACAATAGAAGTAGCTCCCAAAATGTTAAGGCGTTTGACCTACGATCGCCCCATGGCAGTGCAGCAGTACCTGCATTTGTGTATCCATATCATGTCGCCATGGTAACGGAAGTCATCTTCGTTAAATATCTTCTTACACTTTTCACGCTCTCCGTAGGCAATTGATCACTCTCCGTTGTGTTTCACGTCGACGTGGACTGCAGTGATCATTGTTAAAAACCCTTATGTTATATTACGACAGAGATGGGTACGTGTCTTGGAAATCTAAGTTTCATCAAGAATAAAACCACATAAAACGGAATAAAATTCTTTTTATAAAAAGGGGCATTCAGACTTGCGCTAGTTTCGAAACTTCATTAGCAATGAATGCTCTGGAAATGAATGTTCTTATGTGATATCTAAAAATTTATATTTCAATAATTGCTGAATTTAAACAACCTATATAATGTACAATTGGTAAGCACTATGACCACAATTAGGAACTGGTTTCTGCTTAAAAATGTATAATGATTCTAAAGTCTGGAGATCACTATTACACGTCGAACCTAAAATTGAAAAATCATCCACAGATAAAATAAAATGTTATCACAGTGAAGTCTAGGCGCAGACTGAAATTGAGTTGCTAACGGTCTATTAGTTCTAAATGATTTACCCAGATGTTGGTAAAATCTAATCTTTTACTGTTTAGATTTGACTGTTTCTGACATCTTGGTTATATTATGAATATCTTTTATTTGAGGTTTTCATTGCAAAGTTGCTTGGTGCTCGACCATTGCCGCCATTCTCCGTTGCTCGCTCATCCAGTGTTTTACAGAATCAACTATCCGTGAGGTGGTGGTATAGATTCCACCGTAATTGAAAATCGCACCGAAACTAGCCAGAGTAAGAGCTTCGCGGAATATCAATCCATCTATCTGCGACCGAAGAGGAAACATCACACCTTCACACCGTGCTTAACACATTCACCGCGTTTCTGCGGTTCTTAATGGTTGGTTAGGTTAGGTTATAAGTCACATAATTGGGAAATCTACTATACTGCTCGAATACCTTTTTATCCTTCCGAAGAAGAACCAGCACAGACCGGGGCGGACCACACACACACACCCACACTGAGAAAAAATATAGGGTCATTTTGACACACTTAAGCGTGTCATACGTTTGTCGCAAAACCGGCACACAATTGTGTGTCATGGAGGCGACATGACACACTTAAGTGTGTTACATGACACACTTAGGGCCGTCATGACACACCTAGGGGAAATCTACGGAACCTAAAACATAGATTCAACTTACTCCTACCATACCCCTCTGACTCGCCCGTGGACCAAGAAAAATGGTTAAACAGGATTATTGAACTACGAGTATTTGAGGCTTATGGTGTATCAACTCTTGACTTTCAAATTAAAATTATCACTATATTTCCACAGAACAAAATAAGTTCCTAATAAAGTCAGCGTATTAAGCAATTTTACAGACAACATTAAAACATTGCATACCGTAGTGTAGAGAAACTTCAAAGATTTATTGAGTAGAACAGATTAATTGAAATCAGCAAATAAATTGAGAACAGCTTCAATAACTTCTCCACAACAATGTTAAATGTATATTAACACGATATATGAGCTTGAATCACTGTGACGGTTACAATACCTATACATTCATCGAACGAAGAAAGCCCTGAATTCATAACGAATTGTATTCTAAATAACTAAGAACTTTCACGTGCTAAAGATAGGCTTCAACATGACCACATCCTTCATTCATTCAAATAAAAACAGCATCAGTTCAGTTCGCCCATTTTATTCAACACTGAAATATACATTTTCTCAGTATTCATTTCTCAGAAAAATAATAGTTGAAGTCTAAACACTAAAAAAGGTGAAACAAATTCAGCACTAAACGTTTATCTACTTAGAACTGGAAGTGATAAAAATTATTCAACATTTAGGATAAATTCTGTGTACATCTGTGAGAACCTTTCCGCATGCGTAATCAAGAAATGTCCTAACAATTATAAACATTTTTTCAATTTTAATTTCATATTTAATATGAAACGTAAAGGTCTCACGCTGTAGTACAAGAATTCTCTATTTTGAAACGAAAAGTTCCCAAAACAAAAGTCACACGAGTAACATTCCACTTTCTCGCAATACCTTTAGAAATGTTGAATCGCATTTTACACAAGAAAGAAATAAAACATTTTTCTATCAATCACAGATCAAGTTAATGAAGAGTTTTATTATATTATGGTGAAATAAAAATTAGGGTGAAAAAAGTGAAATAAAAAAATTCTGCTCTATACTCATTTCCAGGTGAACCTAGAAATATTCATACGGAAGGAAATAATTTAGTTCTGCTATTAATTTCATAATTAATTTAAGTTTTTGTAAAATAACGCATGTCTTAAACAAAGGTGAAAAGATTTCATTGTGAAAATTAAAATAACTTTCCAAACACTTATCTCGCACAAATGAAATCATGATTCATCTCCACACAGAATGATAATGTTTTCATTCAATAAAAACTTTGACAATTATTTATACCGGTCAAGTTTTCCACTTTGACACAAGTAACGAAATGAAAGTGAAGAATCAAATATTAAAACGTCTGTTTGAACGTTCCTGAATAAATCCAGGAGCTTTCGAAAGAACGGAAAATATTTTATTTTTCACTTTGGGCTCCGTAAAAAAACAGGAGTTGTTGCAGAATTGGACAAAGTCTTACAGTGCTGTAGAGAAAATATTCTTCAAGTTGTAACAGCCATAAGAATTCTACCCGATTTCATCACTTATAAGAATTCTTATAATAACTGTGGCTCAACAGCTTAATAATAGTATTTTTTACACGACTAATAGAACATTACATATTACTAATCGCAGTTAAAGGAAATGTACGCTATAAAATCAGATAATTCTACTCCTTTTTCACTTCAAATTAATCTAAGTCAAGTTCAATTCAATCCAAATCAAGTTCAATTCAATCCAAATCAAGTTCAATTCAATCCAAATCAAGTTCAATTCAATCCAAATCATGTTCAATTCAATCCAAGTCCAGTTCAAATTAATCCAAGTCAAGTTCAAATTAATCCAAGTCAAGTTCAATTTAATCAGAGTCAAGTTCAATTTAATCCAAGTCAAGTTCAACTTAATACAAGTCAAGTTCAGTTTAATACGAGTCAAGTTCAATTTAATACAAGTCAAGTTGAATTTAATACAAGTCAAGTTGAATTTAATCCAAGTCAAGTTCAATGTAATCCAAGTCAGGTTCAATTTAAACCAAGTCAAGTCCGAACTAATCGAAGTAAATTCGAATAAATCAAAGTCAAGTTCAAATTAATCCAAGTCAAGTTCAAATTAATCCAAGTCAAGTTCGAATAAATCCAAGTCAAGTTCAATATAATCCAAGTCAAGTTCAATTTAATCCAAGTCAAGTACAAATTAATCCAAGTCAAGTTCGAATAAATCCGAGTCAAGTTCGAATAAATCCGAGTCAAGTTCGAATAAATCCAAGTCAAGTTCAATATAATCCAAGTCAAGTTCAATTTAATCCAAGTCAAGTACAAATTAATCCAAGTCAAGTTCGAATAAATCCGAGTCAAGTTCGAATAAATCCAAGTCAAATTCGAATAAATCCAAGTCAAGTTCAATATAATTCAAGTCAAGTTCAATTCAATCCAAGTCAAGTTCAAATTAATTCAAGTCAAATTCAAATTAATCCAAGTCAAGTTCGAATAAATCCAAGTCAAATTCGAATAAATCCAAGTCAAGTTCAATATAATTCAAGTCAAGTTCAATTCAATCCAAGTCAAGTTCAAATTAATTCAAGTCAAATTCAAATTAATTCAAGTCAAGTTCGAATAAATCCAAGTGAGGTTCGAATAAATCCAAGTCAAGTTCGAATAAATCCAAGTCAAGTTCAAATTAATCCAAGTCAAGTTCAAATTAATCCAAGTCAAGTTCAAATTAATCCAAGTCAAGTTCAAATTAATTCAAGTCAAGTTCAAATTAATCCAAGTCAAGTTCAAATTAATCCAAGTCAAGTTCAAATTAATCCAAGTCAAGTTCAAATTAATCCAAGTCAAGTTCAAATTAATCCAAGTCAAGTTCAAATTAATCCAAGTCAAGTTCAAATTAATCCAAGTCAAGTTCAAATTAATCCAAGTCAAGTTCAAATTAATCCAAGTTAAGTTCAAATTAATCCAAGTCAAGTTCAAATTAATCCAAGTCAAGTTCAAATTAATCCAAGTCAAGTTCAAATTAATCCAAGTCAAGTTCAAATTAATCCAATTCAAGGTCAAATTAATCCAAGTCAAGTTCAAATTAATCCAAGTCAAATTCAAATTAATCCAAGTCAAGGTCAAATTAATCCAAGTCAAGTTCAAATTAATCCAAGTCAAGTTCAAATTAATCCAAGTCAAGTTCAAATTAATCCAAGTCAAGGTCAAATTAATCCAAGTCAAGGTCGAATTAATCCAAGTCAAGTTCAAATTAATCCAAGTTAAGGTCAAATTAATCCAAGTCAAGTTCAAATTAATCCAAGTCAAGGTCAAATTGATTCAAGTCAAGTTCAAATTAATCCAAGTCAAGGTCAAATTAATCCAAGTCAAGTCCAAATCAATCCAAGTCAAGTTCAAATTAATTCAAGTCAAGGTCAAATTAATCCACGTCAAGTTCAAGTTAATTCAAGTAACAATCAAATTAATCCAACCCTCAGTTGAGTTAAAAAATGATACCATCACTTGTTAATTTGAGCTTTTTGTGTTTTATATGGATCTATTGGGTGTGATGAGCAAGACAGGTTTCGAGGTTTTATTTACACTCGAATATTTTTATATACGTGAAATTTCACTTAATCACATGTATGAAATCATATATGCAAATACAAAAGATTATCATTGGACGATATGTAGATTTAAACTTTAAAAGGAATATAGAAATGCGATTCACTGAGTACTAATGTACGATTCCGTTTGAGTACAATTACATTACTACCCAGATACATTCCTGCACTAGCAATGAAAATATTACCACCCATTTTAATTCCTTGTTAGTCAATGTGAAGAAATGTAGGATCCATTTACAATACACAATAATAATACAAGAAACAATAATTTTAACATAATGCTGATATTATTTGTGTGTGTTTACAATTCAATATAAAATTTTATCAAGACTTGAATATTTATTAAATGATTATCATAAAAGTTATTTAAGTCTTGAAAGCATCATATATCGAATTGTAAACACACCCAAATAAAATCAGCATTAAGTTAGAAATATTGTTTTTGTATTATTATTGTGTATTGTAAGAGGATCCTACATTTCTCCACATTGACTAACACGGAATTAGAATGGATGGCAATATTTTCATTGCTAATGCATGAATGTATCAGTGTAGTAATGTACACCTTTGAATTGTAATCAAACGGAATCGTACATTCGTACTCAGTGAATCGCATTTCAACATTCCTTTTAAAGATTAAACTACATACCGTCCAATGATAATCTTTTGTATTTGCGTATATGATTTCATATATGTGATAAAGTGAAATTTCACGTATATAAATATATTCGAGTGTAAATAAAACCTCGAAACCTGTCTTGCTCATCACATCCAATAGATCCATATATAACACAAAAAAGCTCGAATTAACAAGTGATGGTATAATTTTTTAACTCAACTGAGGGTTGGATTAATTCGATTGTTACTTGAATTAATTTGAACTTGACTTGGATTAATTTGAACTTGACTTGGATTAATTTGAACTGAAAAAGGTGTGGTGACCATTAATTTTTTTTTACAATAGTACGGATATTTCTACATAAATTAGAGAATGTATGAACAAGCGAAAAGCTACATTAATCCTTTTAGTATCATATTTACTTCAAGTTCACGAAAAAGTTCTCATTCAACATAAAGAAACATTCTCTCTATTCTGAAACGGTGAAATAATTTCCTATTTCTTATTATCGCACAAATGAAATTCTCATTCACTGTAAAGTAAGCGTGTTCCTTTGGATCTACATACGAGTTTGAACGAAAAATGTTTACACCAAACTAAAATTTCACAACGCAACCTTAAGCTATGTCAAATGGCCATGACTCGGATGTGTTGACGGCCACTGGCAGCGATACCGAGTATTTTTGGTGGAGGTGAGGACTGGACGAGGTTGTCGCATCTCCTGGTCGAGTTACGGGCACCGGATCCTGCTAGCCTGTCCTGCTCAAGTAAGAATACATGCAATAAATTTTTATCAACAAATTTGACACATTTTTTATATGATGTTAGTAAAACTGTTGCTTTGATGAGCATCTATGGTATAGGTAGAGACAACTTCATAACAGTGTAATTAATCTGTAGGGTCAGATTCGTGGTCTTGCTGAAGTTCAGTTATTAATTTTCATTAATAATTTATTCGTACGCTTAATTTTAAGATTCTCTTAACCACAACATACGCGATCCAAAGAAAGCAAGGAGAAGAGACAAACATTTAGTAGATTAGATTAGATCAATAGTTAGTTTAAGCCTCCCTATCAGCAACAAATTCAATCCAAAGAGAGGAAGGAAGAAGGCACCATCTAATATGGAGTTGAGGGATCGTAGAATCTATGCAGAAAAGGCACAGAAACAGTAAGATGAGAAAGAAGTTCATGAAACAAGATCAAAGTTCAAGAAGAAAGTAGTAGGTGGTGAAAAACAAGACAGCAGTGAACCGAAAAAAGATGGTCCGTAACACAACAAAAGTCTATTCTATTCCAACAAAAAAAAGAAGCTTACTTAGCTAACTCTCAGCTCGGGCCCTCACATTATTCCCCTGGGAGCGCTAATTCCCATAGATACAACAGCTGTATCCCCCTGAGGGGACAAACATTTAGTATCGACTGTTAAAAAACATTGAACTTATGCACGAAGGGATTCCCACCAAGGGGACCCTGCACATTAAAACAGCAGGTTAGTATTGCAATAGAAAAAGAAAAGGCATGAAAGTCAACGAAGAGGATATGAAAACTAAAAACCCAGGTGGTTGCGAAAGAAAGAAGTCTCAAAGGCCTATCAATAGATGAGGTAACCCAGCAGTATCCTATTGCCTTTATAATGCCTCCTACAACTTGCGCTATGAATTGTATGATCTGCTCAGAGATCAGCTAATCAACACTGAACCTTGATCAGCTGATCAACGCAACCTTGAACTAGAAAGGGATGTTCTGCTTTATAATGAAATTTTAACTTTTTTTTTCATGAATGATACAAAGGAGACTGTTTGAATAATTAAGACTTTATACTAAATAGGTAAGTTTGTTGGGGACATGAGTGCTGTGAATTTCACTAACTTCGTTAGACGGAGTATAATGCGGAGTGTACCTTGAATTAAGAACTGGGTAGTCAATACCTAAATTTTCTGAACAAGTATTTAATCACAGTTGTACAGCTAATGACTTCGACTCCACCTTAGGGTTATATCAATTTGAATTTCACTTGGATTAATTTAACTTTGGCTTAGATCAAATGGAGCTTGACTTGGATTAAACTGAACTTGACTTGAATTAATTTGAAGTAGGCTTGGATTATTCTAACTTGACTTGGATTAATTCCAATTTGACTTAGATTAATTTGAAGTGAAAAGGTGTAGTCTGAAGACGAGACCTAATTGTCACTTACTTGAGTTTTATCTTATGGAAAGTCGCGCAGCAGCATTTAGGATGGCAGCAATCGAAACCGTAGCAACTTCCAAGCCCGACTGCTATGGCAGCGTCCTTCAAAAGCGCAGACCTCACCTCCTTCTGCCACAAGTCTCTCGCATGTGGCTGGAGCCAAATGTTTGGACCGTCGAAGATGATCATCGGTAATGGCTCCTGGGTGAAAAAATAAAAATTTTAGTATGTGGGTCATTTATAATCTTGAGAAATTTGACCTGAATTCAATAAAACTTTTATAATTTAGTTTGTTTAAATGCTTGCTTGGTCGTTTGTAAGTTCATAAGCATCCATGATATGCTTATGAGAATAACGTTCGACTACATTTTCAGTCATAACGTAGGGTTCAAATAAATTTCCTCGCATTGTAGTACGAACATGATGGGTTTAAATACTTATTTTTCTAGATCTTCATATCTTTAATATCTTCCATATGAAGACTGACTTGATGGGTAATTACTTGTTATGATTTAACACTGGGTCAATATTCGTTAAAAAATATTTATCTCCAAGACAGCAGCGAAATCCAGGATTCCTTCATTAGTGTTATAATTTAATCTATACTCTGCACGCCAACTCTACAATGAAGGAATAATTATGAAATTATAACAAATAATTTTCACTTTTTTCAAATGAAACTTTTGCCTTCATTCTTACGTTCGCTTGTGGACTATTTTAAAACTGCCTTTAGAAGACAAATGTTTCATTTTCATTTTTTCTTAATAATTGAGGGACAAAACTGCCAAAATAACAATAGAATGAAGTTCTTACCTTTTTACTTATCTTCACAGGGCGAGGTATGGACACCTCACGAGACACTTGAAGTATTCCAGCTGCATATTTCCAGGAGATTCCCTCGCATTGCATCGATGATATTCATCTCAGTGATTCCCACAAATTCAATGCATATCTGAAAAAATTAAGGTCATGTTATTATTCAAGAAAGACAAAAAATATACTCTCGCATGATTTTTTTCCTCACCTAGAGAGTTTTCGTCTAACAATTATTATTGTGTTTTATTTTCATCATCACAATGTGAAACATCCGATAGCCAAAATTTTCATTTTGTGGACGAACGTCAATGCTCGCCCGCCTTCGCTGTGTGCGGAACTCGCGAAACATACGTGCGGAAACCCAATGTTAAAATTTACAAATTTTTAAGATTAGTTAATTCCAGTTACTCTGGAACATGGAAATGTAGACAGTAACTTTATATTGTCAGACGTAATTATTGGTTAGAAATTAATACTAAAGTACTTCTTCTAACATAACTATTCAAGCTATTATACTTTAAACTATGTTCATTCTTCATTTATTTGTGCAGAAAACATAAGTGCAATCCACATCTTCTTATCAAAATCATCTTCTGATTGGATCTATTTTAGTTTCAAGAATTTCCAATCATGAATTATGAATTGGTTAAGCTAACTGGCAACTCTATGTTCAGCATATTTGTTGCTTTGCTTATCTATACATATATACAGTCTGAACTCGGCTGTCACATATATTGCAGTAAGTCAAAACATTTATTTTGAAGATAACAAAGAATTTAATACTACTTTTCTTCATTTTGCATAAAAAAAAATCCTCTGTAGCCTGAACATGTTGAAAAGAATTGTAGACTGTAACAAAGATTTAAATTTTCATTGATTATCAAGCACTTTTGAGTTGGAAGTTGTGCACAATTATTTCATTATAACAAACTTTTCTGAGGACAGTCTTCTCATATCCTATTCTGTAGGTATATATCCTTGAGAGGGCTGCTATAAAGTCATTATTTATAGATATTTACATTAACAATATCCTGTACAAAACATCAAACTACAGAAAATTAATAGAAATACTTTCACACGTGCAACCAAAATACTTGATTATGTTTGGGTCCTATATTACGCTTCAGTTAAAGCCTTTCTTTCCCATACCTACTAATCAGTAAACTCTACTGGAATTGAATTAGAAGAAAAACTATTTTCAATAATTTATGTACCATTTACAAGTTAATAACCTAATAATTAATATAGGCTAATCCATTAATCAATTATAATAAGAATTTCATGCAGAGAAAATTGAAGCACTAATAATATAATGAGCAGTAGTACTTACATGAGTTTTCGTCCTTGATTGAGTGAACTCAAAACCACTGGTTGATGGAGAAGGCTCACTCCGAGCACAAGTTGAAGGAACTGAGAATAATTTTATCAAGCCATTACTGGGCCAATGATCTGTTTAGTTGAATAATATTCAAGTGAAGCTATAAATCTGGACTTGCAAGAATAGAGGGAACACTGTTTGTAACTCATTTTCAACAGCTGAAAAAATATCAAACACTTTTAAAACAAATTAGGATACATTTTTGAAAAAGAACATACCAAATAAGTATCAAGTAAGGTCTTAGTGAAAAGCAAGCAAAAAGAAAAAAGTTAGGCTATCCAACAATATGACTAAAGCCAATAATAATTGTAAAAAAATTACATTCATGGTTTTACCAGGTTCTTTTAGCGTGACTAATAACTTTAGCCTAGTCCAAAAATCAGGTAATATAGTTTTATACCTGCTTGTTTGGTTTTCTTCAAGGCTATTTTTTTGAAACATATGGCCATTGCTGAATGTAATATTGAACTTGAAATTTCATGAGCATGATTGAATAAATGAATTTCCCAAAGCAAGATACATATACAGTGGCTGCGTTTAAATGAATTTTCATATCAATGATAATTTTCAGTAAAATAATCATATCATACCTGATTTTATCTAATCATAATACTGTTGCTGATTATTCATTCATTACCTATTAACAAAATAACATGATTTTGACTGCAAAGGTTGATCCATGTCCCACACACATGAAACTGTAACACATGGTTTTGTATTTCATCCCTATTGCTTTTGATTCTAATTAATTACTTCTTTACACATTCGCATCATTAAAAATTAATTACCAGTAATTCAAACCCATTTATTTATATGTCAACATAAATTATTACACTATTCCTTCCGAAAACGATATAGAAATTCGAACCGTCGAGGATGCGACCTTGAACTTGAACGCGAAGGTCGCATAACGACGCTTAAGATGAGTCACCTATAATCTATCAACCCACAAGCCCGTATTTCGGCTGATGCATAAAAAATCACATTTGACGTTCAAACACATATCCTCTTTAGTCGTGAAATAAAATCAAAACATTAAACAGGCTTTGGAACGAATGACTTTCAGGTTATCATCATGAAGTGAATGAACTAGGTTAGCCCGGGCACAAAAATCATGGCGGCCAGAAATGAAGATGCCACAGTAGCTGTTTCACTGCTACGTAATTGAATGCAATATGTTTTAACAGGTGCACAAGTACATATGGCTTTCATTATACACCAAACAAATCACTCGGGTCTTGAATGAGACCACTAAGATAGTGGTCACCACTTTCTTATGAAAAGTACGCTGGAGATGGGTGCTTCGCGGATTACACATGCACGCGTGACTACACGCAATGACAGGCTGACCGATACTAATTAATCATGCCATTGCATGCATGCATGGTGGCGAGGCCGCGGGATATCTGCGAGAGCTGCGGTTGCTTCTCACGAAGTTGAAAACAGCACAAATGAGCTATTTACTTCGGTACTTGATAAATAGATCAGTGATCGACGAACTGGAGATAATTTCACTCATCATGCGCTATTTCTTAATAGTTTTCATTCTAGCAAGCACTTCATTTTCTTAATGTGAAAGGCCACGTCTAATTTAACAGCATAATTCTGCTGAAAATGCTAGTTAATTTATTACACCTACAAGCTTGAGTCGTAAACAAGTGTTGCATTATAAATTTTTCATAGTGAGTACCTTCTCGTATAACGGCATTAATATCTTGCATTTTAGTTATTAACACGTTCACCGCGTTTTTGCGGTTGTTAATGGTTGGTTTGGTTACGTTGCAAGTGGCAGAATTGGGAAATAGATTTCACTGCTTGCACACATTTTATGCTTCCTGAGATTTGTGAGAAATATAAATGCGTGATAACATTTCAGCTCGTAATGTAAATATTTTTCTTTTGAAAAGATCTTGATTTAGATAAACTGTCAATAATTTAAACGGGTATGGAAATAAGTGATTTACCTAGTGGTACACATAGTCCCAAAACGCAAGAAACTTGTCACTTGAAGTGAAATCTTATATCTTGGAATGAACTGAATAAATTCGTTTATGCGTGCAAAAAAACGTACGCAATTACCTAACATTTTTCCATTATTCACCTCATTAACTTCGAAAAGTGAAAGAAACTGGACATATATTTGCCTACATTTAGTTGTTATGACTTACTAATTGAATATTTTCTTGAAAATGTGAAATTTGGATCAACAAAACCCCCAAACAGGTAACTGATACTTATGTCTTCCTGGCCGTGACTTTACACTCTCGCCCGACCTGTGAGTGCGTCAAGGTTGACACACCTGGGTGTGTCAAGATTTCTCTGAGTGCACACACACACATCAACACCCCAAACCTTCACACTCTTACACACACCCCCACACCCACAGACACACATATACACATACAGATGTCGCGCACACTTGTAAAAATAACCACAATTGGCCAACACAATCAGATACACCATCGTCTCAAATCACAAACCGATGTGTACAATGGCCATTTTAGGCTCTATATTTACCTTTCAAACCCAAAAATCAATTCATTTTCCGACACCATTACCAAATAAAACGTAACCTAAGCCCATATTTACAGTTTAAAAATCATTTCACAGACCGTGATCTTTCAACTTTGGACACGGATCTAAGAGACATCGGTTACACACTGAATTCTGAAATTTCTTTTCTTACTGGGAATTTTCTTGGTCTATATCCGAATAACTGAAGATATGCGCTGCAGGAGCACAGCTTTGAGGGGTAACTAACATTTTTCATGAATAACACAACCTCAACAAATCAATCACATCTACTCTTATAAAATGACTACACCAATCACAATTCAACCAATAAGTTCACCAATCACTTCCGAACCAAACCCAAATTAATACAACCAACTCAACCCAACATAAAGTAATCTAACCCAACCTAGTCTAATGAAACCTAACATAACCAATTTTATCCCCACCTGACTTTATAACCTCATGTATCCAATTTTTTGGTTTAATTTTTAACCACTCTTGTTGTATTCCATTCAACTTACCGTCCATCCCTTGGTTCTCATCAATTTACACAAAGTCATTTAACCTTTCCTACTCAAAATTATATAGCTTCACCTAAATCAAAACTTAAAATTACATAAATCCCTTGTATGAAGCGCGACTGAAACTTTCTTAACAATATTATATACAGAATCCTGGGAGAATGAAATTTTAATATTAAATCACGAATTCACCTAAGGTCAAAAATGCTTACAACACTATCAATATGTTCGTTCATTCTACCAGAATACATTACATGTTACCTATAACTAATTTAAATTACATGAGCCTCATTCCAAATTTTAATTATACATGCGGTTAAAAAATAAATGACATTCTACCAAAGCTATTTCAAATTCCGCCAAAGCCTGACGTAGGGAAATTACGCTTCCCATAACCCCCAAAAATTGCCACCTCAGACATCAAAATACATTACTCACCTGCATCAGCTAGAAATAACCGTGCGTTCTTAAAATTCATTTCAAACCTTCAAGAGAAAACAACAAATATTAACCAACTTCGTGTCACATCCAATTACTATCAATACCTTTCCAAACTAACCACAAGAACCAAATGTATTCTTGTTATCACGAATAAATCATGTGAATGAGCTGTACATTACCATACATCAGATGGCGTCGCAGTTATTCATGCAGAGCCTTTAAATAATCCAATCCTTCTCCAATCTACAACAAACAACCATAAATCCTCAATAAAATATAAATCATCACCAAAATAAACAAACATCGCAATACCACATCAAAACGAAAGCTAATTCTCGTTTCATTCTCGAGTGTAGAGTGCGGAGGTGAACTGACGCTCCGCGTAAACGCGGCGTCAAACATTTCAAAATGTAAGGGAAAAAAACTTTCCCAAAACCCCAAACTCGAACTGAGTATCTGTGAATGTGCTTTCTACCTCATTGAATCGCAAAAGTGAAAAACAGTAATCAAGTACAATCATTTGTGACCAATTTAATCGTGCAAAAACAGTCTGGTGCTTTCTGTAAACTTTGTCTCCACTCGAAGTCTGTGTAGCGACCCTCGGTGTAGCCTCCGTCCCTGGTCAACCGCAACACCTGCTCCTCCCTCTTCCGCATATAGAACAAACGTACCACGAATACCAGCATGAAAACAAAAAAAGGCCCGATGCACTAGCAATTTTGAATTTTGTGAAGACAAACATAAAACACAGTGAGACATTTTTTGTTATTTTATCAGTTATTGCAAAAAAAAACTATGTTGAGTGTCTATGACGCTCAATTTTGACCTTTAATCCTCAAAATTGTGTTCAAATTACTTTACCAGTAAGTAATTCTGTCCTTTTATTGAGAACTTTTGGTGAAACAGTGACGTAAAAAGTGATTTAGAGAAAAATTTTCTGTAAATGTTGAAGGTCGCAAAATGAGTGAATAAAACGTGAAACCCTGAAACAATAGAGCTCTATGAGGGCTCAGCTACACCAAGTCTGCGCCCGCACCCCTTCCTCCCCCCAGCCTACCCTCTCATTGTGAGAATTGCCACGCTGTAATAGTGGCTAACTTAAATCTGTGTTCACTGCTAGAACATAATTCCACAACGTAAGGCGAAATTTCAGCAATATGACGTCTTTTGGATAGCTCACCATAGCAATCTTTACATGGAAAAAATAGTATTGGTTTCTTCAAAAGCAGACGAGCGAGAAACGCCAAGCTGGATCACCGCAAGCATCGTTCAAAAGCCTAAGCCGCTCACAATGACTACAAAAACTCCGACAGAGAAACGGTATGACGTCGACGAAAGCACCGCAATTCCCAAAACATCACCAGTGCCGACCGACAGAGAATCGACGGAGAGGTGCCCGACAGAGAATCTAGCAGCAGAGTCGCCCGTCTTTGACGAAAATCTCCCAAGCGCTGCTTGTACCTCATCACTGGCGCCAGCTGCAACAGCACCACCGCTAGCTCCTTCGTCTCGTCCCAACGATTGCGTCATGGCGGCATCTCCCCTGTCCTGCGTCACTGAGAAAGCTCAAAATTGTTCACCAACGACGACGACACCGACATCAACGTTGGAACGCGATAAAATTTTCGATGTGAGGAACCATTCAGAGACTAAAATGGGTAATTTTAATTATAATTTTAATGATAAATTGTGTGCAGGCCTTTCAGGCAGTGGAGTTAGGTTTGAAAATGCATGCGCGGCAGCTGACACTGGCAGTAAAGTACCTCAGAGCGTAAACTGCGATGATAACTTAAAATTTTCAGTGGAGAACAATACAAACAGACCTGCTAAAGCTTTTGATGGGTACTTACATCCTCTCCAAATGACCAGCTCCCAAACTATTCACGAAATAAATAACATGCTGTCTCTTACAGCTGCATTTCTCAATAAAGCTTTGAGACAAAATTGTCCCCCAAGCCCAGCGTCGATTTTTTCCACTGTATCGAATATTCAAATGATTACAGAACAGCTTTTTGCTTTAAATTATTGTATCAGCGCTCATGATTTTACGCCGGTGGTAGCTGCGAGTAACCATCATTATGCGAAATCCCCTCTGGACACTTTTCTCGTTGGAGACAATAGTCTCACAAAAATCAACAGAGATGACATTGATAGCGCATGCAGGATTCAGACCATAACTTCGGAACGTCTTAATGATCTTTATGAGATTGAACGCGCACCTCCATTCAGGAACTATATAATTAGTTTCAAAGGCTTGAGCCTCTCGTCCCATAATCTCAACAAGTTAAAAAATTTGATCATGACAAAGAATCTTTTTTCTTGTATTTATGTGGTGAGCGCCTGCAGTGGGCAGCAATTGTACATGGCATCGAGCCTGTGCAGAAAAATTGGTCTTAAACTGATTCCGCTGCGAGCAAATGTAAAAACCGGTCCTGTTAATGAAGCTTACAACAATGTCCGCACTTGGCCCGTTACGCGAGAAGACACGCATCATTTTCTTCAACAAATTGCTCTAAAATCACCTTTGAGACTAACTTCACATTTTATCTCCTGTGTCAGAAACTCCCATGATCTGAATGAAGAAATTGAATACTCTAATGATTATGCAAAACAGCAAAATGAGTTGAATGATTGTTCTAAGTTGACCGCCTATCCACGTGAAACCTCCAGCGGCATAAACCGATGTTTGCCTTCATATAACAAACCCTCTCCTCCCCTCTCCTCCCGATGTTTGCCCTCATATAACAAGCACTCTCCGGCATCCGCCACAAACAATTGCGGAGTGCCTACAAAAAATAGGTTTTCATTGCTGTCCAATGCTGATGAAGAGGATGAAAAGCCCCTCTCAGACACGAGTATAAATCAATCTCCAATCACATACTCGGAAGCAGTGAAATCAACAGGAAGAGAGAAATCGCTGCAAAATTGCAGTCGACAATCGATGGAAAATCCACTACCCAACTGTGTGCACAATCATCACCAGAAAAATATAATTGACACGAGCATTTCTCAGTTCTCCGCAAATCCCCATACAAGAAATCACCACAGAACGGGAATTCAGAGCCAGAAAAACGTAAATTCCCCGCACCTCTCAGAACCTCTTAATGATTTAAAAAGTGCGAAAAAAAACGTCTCCAGCCGCATTTGTGAACGCATGAATTCCACAATGGATGAATTGAAACGATCATGGAACATAAAACTGATTCCCACCAAAGCCGATGGACACTGCCTCCTTCACGCAGTAGCTCATCTACTTACAAAACAACCAGCATCAAAATGGAATTACAATTCCCTAAAGGCTGCAATCAAAACAGAGAGTAAAGCAAACAACAGCACATATGCTAAGTTTTTTGACAAGAACAGTGGCGACATGCAAAACCTCATAGATAATTACATTGACGAAAAACATTTTGACCAAGCTGCTGTAAACCTTATACCACTAATCATTTCAAATGTGACAGGCCAAAAACTTCTCGTCCTGGATGAACAGGATCATTGTGTTTGGAAAATATCAGTCGTTCCCAATTCAGAATTATCAAATAATAACCCTCCACTACTGCTCCATCGTAAAAACGATCACTACAGTGCTCTTGTCACACAAGGCAAAAATCAGACCGGGGTTACCTCATCTTGACAGAGTGCCGCTGCCCAGCCAAATAGTAGACTTTCTTACATAGCAGATGCTGGGCCAAACACCCTGGGCAACTTAGACAAAATCGATAAATCCCCTGAACGATCCCATCGAGATAGTAACTTCACTACCTTTAAAAAGAGTGCTAATATAGGTAAAATCAACATCAAGCACGTAAATGCTCGAAGCCTGAATGGTAAATTGGATGAAATCAGAGTAATGTTGGTCACTGAAAAAATTGACATTTTGTGTGTCTCAGAAACATGGTTTGATTCACGAACCCAAAGTTCATTTTTTAACATTCCTGATTACGTGTTGTACCGCTACGATGGCGCTAAAACCAGCAGAGGCAGTGGATCTTGTATTTTTGTGAAAGAAATGTACTCAACATCTTCACTACTAGCTAATAAAGTTTGCGAAGGCATTGAAATGGTTTGGTTAGAAGTGCAAATAAATAAACACAAATCAATAATCATTGGCAGCCTTTACCGGCACCCATCGTCTCCCCTAAATCTAACACTAGATTTCATTGAGGAAACCTTCAAAGAAATCCTTCAGGCAAAAAAATCATTCTTTGCTTTCGGAGATTTCAATGTTGACCTAACGGACAAAAATAATCAGCTAAGCAAACTATTGTATAAACTAAGCTTATCACAAATGGTCAAAGAACCGACTCGCATCACTAAAGTCTCTGCAACTCTCCTCGATCTAGCAATCACAAATAATCCCACCGCAATACTTAGTACAGTAATATCTCCTTCTATTTCCGATCACCACTCCATAGAATGTGAAATTAATATTGCGAAGGAAAGACAAAAATACCGCTTAATGACCTATCGCTCGAAAAGGCACTATTCAGCAGAACTATTTCAAGAAAAACTACTCGATAGGTCTACCGAATTCCAGAAAATGATGCAATCTGACGATGTTGACATACAAGTGTCAATCTTCAACGAGAACTTCACAGCAGCTCTCGACGAATGTGCACCTTACGTCACCAAAAAAACCAAGCCAAAACGGACTGTTTGGATTACTGACGAGGTTAAAGAGATGAGTAGAATAAAGAAAGCTAACTTGCGAGAGTACAAAAACAATAGATCAAACAGTACCTTATACAAGAGATATAAAGAACATGAAAAAATTCTTCGAAAGAAAATCACTGAAGCGAAACAAACTCATTTCCACCAGGCACTGATAACGGCTAAAAATAACCCGAAGCGAACTTGGGAAATCATTAGTGAGGTAGCCCCATATAAAAATTTAGATCGCATAAGTAATTTTGAAAATCCCTTGGCAACAGCCACGGATTTCAACACATTCTTTTCAAAAGTAGGGGCTCAAGTTTTCAGTGAGGTGTGCACCAATCCAGATGAAACGACAATTGAAAATTCATGCCCCACTGCACCCTCGAGGACTGATGTCAAGTGGAGACCACGCCCTGTCGATTTACCGGAGTTACGAAACTTCTTATACTCACTAAAAAACACAAAGGCAGTTGGACATGATGGTATCAGTCTTCAATATATCAAAGACAGTTTCCCTGTTACAGCACCATGGATTCGTCTGATAATTAATACATCAATAGTAACCAACACATTTCCAAACCAATGGAAACACTCCATTATTAGACCGTTGCACAAAAGTGGTGACTTAAATACAGCATCAAACTACAGGCCCATCAGTCTTTTGCCTGTCATGTCCAAACTATTGGAGAAAGTGGTGACAAATCAACTGTCATTTCACCTGGACGAGTCAAATTTACTCCACCAAAATCAATATGCCTATAGAAGAAATACTAGCACTCGAGACGCTCTGCTCAATATATCTGAAAAAATATACAATGACATTGATCAAAAGAATGTAACACTCTTGCTGCTACTCGATCTCTCTAAGGCGTTCGATAGCGTCCAACATGAAAGACTTTTACGTAAAATACTGAACTTGGGAATAGACACGCAATGGTTTGAAAGTTACTTGTCAAATCGATCTCATGCAGTCCGCATAGAAAACAAATTGTCCCCATTCACTCAAAACAATTTTGGTGTTCCCCAAGGATCCATTCTTGGTCCACTACTGTTTTCTATTTTCATTAATGATTTCCCTCCAATGCCTTCTGACACACGGATCTCAATGTATGCAGATGATGTTCAAATTGCAATAACAAGTTCTGTATCGGAAATACCACAGACGCAAATTAAAGCCGAAACTTTACTGACTAGCCTGAAATCATGGTACGACCGAAATGGTCTGAAATTAAATGCTAATAAAACACAATGCATTATTTTTGGATCCAAAGATGCAATTAAAAAAACTTCAGATCTTACTCGTGTAGTTGGAAATGATAAAATTAATGCATCAGAAAAAGTTAAAAATCTGGGTATCTGGTTCGATAGAAATATGTCCTTCAAATCTCACGTTGAGACTACCTGCAACAAAATCTACGGAACTTTAATGTTTTTTCATCGTATAAAAAGTATGCTAGACGAAAAATCCAGATTATTAGCCATTCAATCCCTTGTGTTATCGCGCATTGACTACTGCAGCCTAGTATGGGGAGACTTACCTCAATACCTTAAAAGGGACCTACAAAAATGCATGAATTTTGCAGCCAAGGTGGTATGCAACGGTAATTTCAAAAGAAGTGATCACGTAACCCCTCTCCTCAATAAACTCGGCTGGATCCCTATCCAAGAAAGGCTCCTCATGCAGAAGGCTCAATACGTATTCTCCTCGTTATATCTTCCTCAGAGCAATGCTGAGATAGTGCGTTTCCATCCACCCACTGTAACCAATCAAAAACCGAACAGAAACAATAATGTCTTAGTCAACTATCGTTCATCTCACTTAGGGCAGAAGGCTCTGTCCATATCAGGCGCCTTACTGTGGAACAAACTTCCCCTGAGTATTAAAGTCCCTCAAAGACCGAGAGAATTTAAAGCCAAAATAACTCGTCATCTTGTGTCTCAATAATAATCCTTAATTACAGAACATACTGAATGAGCACTGACGAATCTCATTTCCCTGGTATCTCCCTTGCTGAACAATCTCCCTCGCTCATTGTTTTATAATTCAAGACATCACACAACAGTCTTGAAGTATGCGTAGGTATTATGATTTGACCGCCTATACGTTGTCATTTGCAAACATGCTTACTTGTATATGTGTGTACGTATGTAGGTGTATGTGCGCATATGGGTGTGCATATGTGCACGTACAACTGTGTGCACTAGAGTAGATCAACCAGTCGAAGGTGCATTTTATGTCATTCCTCTCCGTTTCTGTGCAAGCATCAAACTAGACCGACATGGTACCTATGTGTGTGTGTGTTGATCAATTGCAGACATTCTGCACCATATTAAAAAAAATAATGTGTTTTTTTCTAATATGAAATTGTAAAGCATCCATGTAAAAAAAATAAATTCGTTGTGTGATCATCCATTTATACTGCAGTAATATACTTATTCGGCTTATAGTTATATGCTTATAATAATGTGATACCTATGTTTGTTTATCAACTGCCGAAAATTTGCGCCATATTTCAAAGATAATGTGATTTTTTTTTCTAATATGAAACCTTTATAGGACATTAATGTTTTCTTTCTTATTCACGTCCCACAATCGTTTTCATGTTTCCGACTTAAGTGGACTGTTTTGTGCCACTATTTTTAGTACGAAATATTGTAAAATTCATGCTATAATAAAAGATATTTTCTCCGTTTCCCTCGATTGGAATTCTGGTTTATACGAACTAGTTTACGCTGACATTTGCGCACATGCTTACTTGTGTATATGTGTACGTGTCCACGCTATGCGTATGACACTCTGTAGAATGCGTGTGTATTGCCTCGATGCATAGAAATGCATTTGTGTTTGCTTACGAGTTTGGTGTAAGTATGTGCGTGGGTATATGTGTGCATGTGTATGTGTATATATTTACATGTATACGTGCACATATGTGTATACTAGACTGACAACTAGCATTTTACCAGAGATAATGGTCTTTTTTCTGTGCACACTCAACTTGTAACATTACCTAACTCGTCATCTCTTTAGTATTGTAAAGCATTCATGTAAAAACTATACTTTTGTTGTACGATCATCCATTTATATTTATATAAAATGCTTGTTAACTAATGACCGTTATGTTAAAATTGTTGAATCAGTAATACAAAACTTATAATCTTCTTGGTCCTCATGCTTAGATGTATATATGTATTTGTGTGTGTGTGTATGGATATGCACACGCATGCATACGTATATTTACATATGTGTGCATATGGATATATATTTATATATTTTTTTTTCATGCTTCCTTAAAACGACACTTGTGAACATTGACCGAAACAAGCGATTTCATATATTATTTCCCGGCGTCAAGAATTGCGAAGTTTTATGTCATGTACATGTAAACTGTCAAAAGTGTTTTCACCTCACAATGAAAATGCATCGTCCATGAAATTGTGTTATCTCTTATAATTATCATTACATGTATTATCAAATGTAGATTAAGCTAGATTAGGAGTTCATTGCCCTCAATCATTTCTTTTCGTCTAGTGACACGAGTTTTTCAATACTCGTGTGTGTGTATCATCTAAGTATATTAATTTTAAGATATTTAAAAACCAATGATTGTAATATTGTACAATCTCTATTGGAAATAAACTGTTTTCTTTTCTTTCTTTCTTTCTTTCATACAACAACATCGACACCTGTTAATCTTCATTGGGTTACTAATGATGGGACGCGCCGCCGTCGCGCGCTTCAATTCGAAGGTTGAGAAAATGAAATCTGAGTTCTTGCGCCGCTCTACGGGTGCTACGCACCTCGCAGAGCGGCATCATTGCAGCTCTTATATTAGTCATACTCGAGGGGCACTGCATTTACCTTATAAACACTTTCAAACTCTACAAAATCCATTTCTGTCTCATTTTTACCCATTTTCAGTGTAGTTACCCCCTACAGTTCACTGACGGGCTTCAAGGCATCAGTCTGTATGGTTATGAAAATATTATCTGCAGCGATTCTCGTCTTCTTTGCGATTTTGCATTGGAAATAGCATTTTAATATCCCTCAACTTCTCCCAAACTCTTCCTAAATTATCAACACGCTTGGTCATTGCACAAGTCGAAATGTCCCAACTTGCCCCAACAATTGTTCACAACACGTTCCACTGACGAAATAACGGACAAAAACATTTAACACAACTCATTTCCCCCATATATCAAACAATTATGAATAAACATCATATAATCAACCAGATTAACACCCTGCTTTTGATTCCGCTTTATATGAGCCCAAAATGAATTCTCTTGCAGATTTCAAAGTACCCTTCATCGTTAATTGAAACATGCATAGAATTTTCGAAAATTACTCATTCACCCCTAAATATCGATAGGTCCCTTTTCAAAATGTCAGCATAAAAAGACATACATATCTACATCGTATCAAATTTTCGAACATCTAACTGCAATGCACAAAAAAATGATATGCCTCATTCAAACTACACACAATTGCCCAGCGAGTTCTCCAATGCATCATCATTTACAATGAAAACTAACCAACACCAATCAATACAAATCAATCTCACTTCCTCCATATGAATGAAATGCTATCGCTTCCCTACATCAGGACGCAAGTTTCATGAACATTTCGACCCTGAACTATGTGAAATCAGTAATTTTTCGAATAAGTTTTACGTTCGGACAATTTACATCGTGTATTTCAAAAGAACTGAAAATATGCACTACTGAAGGCAGAGCTTTCAACGGTAACTGAAGTAAAAAATTCTGATATGCATTTACTCAATATTTAAATATTAAACACATAAGCCTTGCCATGATTTCCGACTCAATAAATGCTCCAACAATTATAAATCGAGTCTATGTTATTATTATCCTTTTCTTAACAAAAGACCCTGAGAGAAAATAACCTTATCAAAACACATTTCTACATCATCAAACACGCTTAGCATACCATTTCGCTGAAATTAAAAATGAAGCCCGACAGTCGGAGCCGAGTGCCGCTGCAATTCCAATCCAAAAACGTTCTTTTTTCTTTCATGCTACGTAAGACACGAGCAATACTTAATAAAACATTATCCGTAAATTTTTCATTTCCATAAAATGTACAGGTATATGTAACCAACGATCCCATTACATTTTAAGTATCTACTGTTTCACCCATTCAGATAGCTCTTCCTATCATCTCGTTTTGTGACCGATATTATAAACTTCAGGAACGCGATCTTATAACATCAAACTTCATCTCTTACCCCATTTAATTTCATTAAAGTTCACGCGGCTAGTCAAATACCTAAAATCTTTACACTACAACGTCTATATACACGGTTTAAAACACACACTAATAGCATCAAAAGGATGTGCCGCAAGAGAACTACACATGGATGCTTCAAATCTATACATATGATAAATTTCAACTTGAATAACTTCGAATTTGCTTCCATTTCGAAAATTCTCTACGAATACGCATTGCTTTCGTTGCAACCGTCAAACAGTACAAATTATTTACGGTACCGCACATATGGAAGGCAAAAGAATCAAATTCCTCTCAAAACGCAAACGACATTAGTTGCGGCCAAATTTTTGCGTCTAAAAATAATCAGCTTGCATGTTTGAGCTCCCATTATTCTGCGACGACGATCATGGTCACACCTTCAGCCATACCAGTAGGTGAATTTCGGTGGAATTTCACTAGCCAAAATCCCAATCCCATCAACACCTCTAAGCAGTTTCTCTTCCCGACCTACAACTCCTTATATTACAAAATATTCGAAAATGTTACATTCAGGTAAACGGGAGCATTAATTAATTGCTCCTTTAATAATCTGGTGCGTAATTACAAGCTTTATCTTTCTTATATTACCATGCATTCTCTCAACAATGTACGGTAGTATGTATTCTCCTAACCATTAAATTTTACATTTTAATAACATGTAATCAACGAGTATACCATCGAAATGATTTTCTATGAATTAGAAACAATATTTTTTCATGGTAAACTAATCCATTCCAAAAATCATTTAGAACCAATCACATCACTTTACTCACTCAATACGATGATGTTGACACTTAACGCCTTACCAGTAGGTGGAACTTGGTGAACCTCTTTTACATTACAAGTTCTACAAGCAGCAGAAGATTTGAGCCTCAAATTCTGAACCTCATAGAGAAATTGCAACTCGAAATCGCCTTGCTAGGCGATTTTCTACACTTAGACAAAAATTTAAAGCTCAACTAAAATTTTTTTTTCCTATACCAAAACATGTTGGAAGTGAAATAATCCTACCATAAGGTAAATCGCATATTTTAAACACATATGTTCTCTATAAACTTTCCTGTGAAACGAATATAAACCATTGAAATTAATGAATTACGCGTCATGTAAAAAAGTTATAAGAATTTCAAGGTCAAATAAGCCACTTAGAAGGTTGACTTGCGAGTCCTAATAAATTTATTTCAACTCTAACAACACAGTACAACTCTTAAAAATGCGCAAAACCGTCTAGAATAAACAAAAAATCAGAAAAAACTTTGAACTTCAATAATTCATTCAAATATATTGTTTCGCAATCGAAAACATCACAGCATTAAGTTCATGAAAATGGGCATCCATATAAAACCTTTAAATTCAATAAAGTTCCATTTCAGGCCCCAAATTCAGTCATTAAAAAAAATTCGCATTCTGGAGACTTCAATACAAGGCGGATTGGTATCCAGTTTTTGCGCTAGATTTGCCAATTTCCGCGATTCCTCCCTAAGGTTTGATGTTTTTTCCAATTTCAACAAAAAGTTGAAGGCCTACAACTTTGAGACACGAGTATCAATCGAAAGATCTCCTCAAGACGCATCTTTCAAGTGATTTTCAGCTCCCTCGAAGGTGAGGAAGTGGGCTTCAGGGGTGAAGGAAAGCCAAAAATGGCCTGGAAAAGTGAAAATAATGTCTCACGCTCAAACAAACCCGAAATTCAACCTGCCCAAAAACTTTTGAATGCACGACAAAAAACCGAGCAGAAAATGTTGAATGAAGTTTTCCGTAGATCGCCCCCATTTTCCTAAAACATGTTCGGAACATTTTTTGGGGGTGTTGGGGGTTGTGTTTGGAACCATTTTTTGAGAAAAGTTTTGCTCATGATGAACTGTAAACCTAATAACTTTGAGAAAAAGATTAAAACTAGGACGTATCAAATTTTCGAGTCACCAATCAATCAAACAACGTCACAACTGGCGGGCGAAAATGACCTTATAAATAAGGCGTTTTTTTACTTGAACTTTAAAGTTGCGCACCACTCAAGTTTTCATAGCTGGCACTCTGTAAAACTCGCTGGGTATATTACAAAGCTTTCTAAACGAGACTACAAAGTTTGACACCCCCAGGTATTACCGTTCAATACTTAGGCAAACTCAAACCTCACACAAAATTTTCGAAAATTTTGAGGAAAACTTTGACCCCAAGTTGTGTCGAAACTTGATCGCTTCGAGAGCCGTTGATTTTATGAGGCTTAGAACTTTTGAAAATGTACGAGCTATCAAACTTTGAATGATTTAACCTCCGTGGTTTTCTCAAAATAATTCTCCAAATTTCGTCAAAAATACCCTAAAAATTTTTTGCAAACTTTGAGGGGCAAAGAAGGATACTTTTTACGAACGGATCGCAAAATGGCAACGTTGGCGTATACTCCATTGTTTCGTCTACCACATGCTGAAATAAGAGCCGCCTAGAGGCATTCTATGGGTGTTTGGCAGCAGTTTGAAAATGTGTCATTTCGGTCGATTTTCGACCTTTGAACGGCCATTGAAGGAAAAGTTCTCGCACGATCTCAAATAAAAAAGCTTAGGTTCGTGTCCAAAGGGCCTTTTATGTGCCTGCCAAATTTGAAGGCGCTGCGACGACGCGTTCGAGGGGCTACCCTATAAATTGGCGACATCAATATAAGGTACAGTCCTTCGGTGATCGCCACGCGGCGTCTAGGGTAAGTGGTGATCATCTTCCTTTGAATCTGTGCGCGTATGGGTCTTGGTTTTTTCACCGGAATTTCGCTAGGACGTCCGCCGGGCGCACAGAAATGAAAATGCAATTGCACGACAACATTTCACCTCGTACGGTAACAGTTATTTTTTTTAAATGTCGCGAAGCAGATGAAATGTCATTCATTTATACCGGTATGCAAATGAGCAATTTACCTATTCGTACACATATGGCCCAATACTCGGAGAACACTTCAAGATTTCAATTTTTTTTATCGGATTCGTTTGAAATTTGGCCGGTATATGTGTTGGTCGAGAGTAAACTTTTTACTCCTGTAACTTTTTCGATTTAGGCGTTATTTTTTTGAATACGAAAATTTAGTTTTTGGTACATTTATATGGATATTGGCAATTGTACAAACAATATTTATTTATCAAGCTCGAAACCCAAAATTAGTGTATATTTTAGTTAGTGGTCAAATATCGCATATAGAAAAACGAAAAGTTACAAATGTAAAAATTTTCTACCGTACTTTTGTTGAAAATGCTGCAAGGATTCTAAAACTGTCTTTGGTTTTGTTCTAGCATGAAAACTCAATAACTTCTATTCTTTTGAAATATCCATGAAAATATACCAAAAAAAACTAATTTTTCGTATTTTCAAAAAATAAGGCCTAAATCGAAAAAGTTACATGAGTAAAAAAAGTTTACTTTGCAACAAATACATATGCTGGCCAAATTTCAAACGAATCGGATGAAAAAATTGAAATCTTGAAGTGACTGTAAAATTAAAATGCAGGCAAAATTTTATCCGGTTTAATGCACCTGAATTTTTTATTCCAACATGCTATGTAGACGTTCATGGCGTAATTTATGCATCACTCGCCTGTAAACATGACAGATAAAAATTCGATTTCAAAACATCGTTCCTACAATCACGTTGCACGGATGCTAGAGAGCTTAGACATGCAGGTGTTTTATGTCCCCGGGAACGGACCAGTGAATGGGGCTGGAAAACAAAGGACAGCGAAATCAGGTTAAGAACTACTTAAAAGGTCGGAAGTTTAATTCTGTGGGTAGTAAAAATTTGGTTATTGAACGCGTATATTGAGCACTGAAACTGGCGAAGTTAAGTTTTCAGAGGAATAAGTTAGCAATTGAAAATCAGAATTACTCAAATTTCTTTGTCGTGTGTGAATGCATACTTTCAAGTTCAGTGGGCCAGTCAGTGGAGCTTGAATTTTGGTTAAGGTGAAGACCGTTGTTTTTTGATTTACAAAGCTTAATGATAAAAGACCAAGTAAGCGAGAGGCTTTTTAAACGTTAGCACTGTATTTAAAAAGACAGGTGGCTAAAAATGAACGCATCGACTGCCTTCAGTCGTCATCAGCAAAATTTGAATTGAACCAAAAAATTATGTATTACATTCAAATTGATATCTACGCAAAAAAATTAAAACTAAATGAAAGCGCTAAACAACTTACATTGGACAAGCGAACTTGGTTGTTATTTGGTGTTGCGGTGGCGTTGAAAAATTGCATTTCACCTCTAAGTAAAGGCTTAGAAAGAGCAATTCTAGGGCGAGTTTGGATACGCCTTACAATGGACTACTACTAGCAACCTAAATCAATATGTTCTTCGAACGAGGTGTAACCAATCATAGCGTTAAGTCATTGAACTCGCATCAGCTCTGTGGCTGCGTTGTGACTTCCTTTGTTCTGATAGCTTTCTTCTATTAGAAAACTATACTGGTTCTTCGCATTGTGTTGGCCTCCAATCAAACAGTTGGCATACCCAAATTGGAGACAATCGCCATCAGGGTAGCTTTGAGAGCCTACTGCAATGCTGAATTACTCAGCTAGGTGTTACCTGGTCTCTTATGTTAGTCAGCAAGAGTTAACGAGTAATTCAGGTGACGAAGCTGCCAATGTAGCCGTGAAAGCAGCTGTGCTGTAGTGGGAATGTAGCGCTTTATTAGCTGCCGAGCTTTACGCTTTTGCCTGCATATTCCATGAACTTGTTCCCAGCATGTAGTGGGAACGACTGTGCGGTACATTCCGGCTGCAGATAGTGTGCCTCCGCATAGCCCCGAGGTAGTGTGAGGACATCTAGAGGCAAGCGGCGTCCGCTGCAGCTGTCACTGATGTGCTCCTCGAGAGCCCCCGGAAACACGGCACGCACCTGCACCGCACGCAACTCCAGCTTTGCTGCTCCCTTTGGCATGGCCGCGAAAAGGTCTCCCTTCCTTTTGAACCTGCATCCTGACGGCTGCTTCAAAGGAAAACAAATAGCTGCTCTTACCAAATATGAATTGAATTTACGACTGTCATTAACCTGTAATGCAAGCCCAGTAAATCGATGTATAGGACCAGCAAAACAAGTGGAATAATTTTGCGCTTCGAGATACTTTTAACTGATGCATGAGCAGTAAATATAACGACGAGATCTGCGGAAGGAAGGCAAAAAGGTATACGAAAAACGTAACAACGCGTAATGAGCGATGAAGTTAACAAAAAATGAGACATGAGCAAAATCTGTAACTAAATAATATAAAACACGTGACAACGCGAAAAATACCGAGAAATTGTAAAATATCCGGGGACATAAACATGCCGCGGCTGGTGCAGTCGTAACATGTGCAGTCAATGCTGGCTGCGTGTCAGTTTTATTCATGAATTGTGCGATTCTGTTAAAAACGTGAGTGAGTCAACTTCGTGTCTCTTTAGTTACTATTAACCGCCTTCTGTTGCCACCTGTTGTGCAATTCGATCAAGTCGTGCATCAGTGACTGTAATTTCCCTCGAGCTTTGAGGCATTCGTGTCGATCTCCATGGCGTGATAGGCTTTGTCGCAATTTGAGCCCAAACGATCGAAGCTGATGACAGTCGTACAGGGGTCTCTAGGTTACAAGATGATAGTTTGCTTGATTCGCATTTGTCAGGAAGGAAGTCAATGGTGTGGCACTACTGAATAATACCAAATCTTGGAAAAATATTTTACGAAATGCTCTCCTTTCTCAGTGTATGAATTTCAATAAGAACTATTTCTTTTTTACCTCGAGAATGGCTCGTTGCTTTCGTAATTTTGGCCATTTCAGTCCGGGTCCTTTCAGGAGCTGCTACCATTGTATCTGCGGGAATAGGCACTCCTAGGGGCAAATCTGAGGTTACAAGCTGAAAGTTAGATAAACCTTTCTTATACTAACAAAGGATCTTTATATTAGGACATTTTAAAACCAATGTTGAACATTTGAGGAATGAAGTTAATGAGAATAATTTGTTTTCGCTGTTTTTTTTTGTTAAGGACCATCGTTTTTCAGTTTACTGTTGGCCTTTTTTTCAGTAAATAAGAAGTTCTTCTTCAACTTCTACCGTATTTTATAAATTTCTTCCAATTTTGCTGTTTCCATAGGTGTATGTTCCCCGTACCTTTTATTTCAGATTAGACGGTGTCATCAGTTCATGGTTATCCCTTTGTTGTGGTTAGCGCGGCTTAAACTAACTTCATATCTAATCTATTCTTCAGTCAGGGTTGACAAAAAAGCTTTTTAAACGGAAACTCGCTAACGTGGATTTTATGAAACTTGTCTCGATTTATGAGGCTGTGTTGTTTCTAATTTTAATTTGAGTATCAATTAGTTTATTCGTCGAAGGTCTGGTTCTTGCTTAGCACGTGAATATAATTTGAATTTTTAAAATACAACGCATTGACGCGTTTATTAATATTTGAATGTCGCACACACGTTCAGTAATTCATTTGCATTTCAATGATTTAAAGAAGAGTGAGGGGACTCATTCGTCAAATACCGGGAGAATAACTGAAGTTATTCCTATATTATTTACTTCATTCGTGGAGTGGCACATGAATGAGATATGTAAATTTTTAGGCGTTTTACACTTTACTTGTGATTTATTTTTATTTTCCGTAACACCAGAAGAAAATTGGAAGATAATTTCACCAAAATAAGGTAAGCAGCCAGACCCAGGTGCCATGAGATTTCTGCGCGTCCATTGCGCAGCTTCATGTTTGCCATGGAAATGCAGGCTTTGTTTGAGGGAAGTTTTCCATTTTTAGTTTTGTGAAAACAGGGTCCAAAATAGACCATGGGCTGATGAGCCTAAAGGATTATGAAGATTTATAGGTATTCTAGGTCAGGAAACGATTCATAGTTTTCTTTCAGTTTACCCCTACAAAGCTAAACTATTACTGAATTAGTATTACTTGCTATTTGTAATTACTTGCTATTTAGTAAAATGTGTAACTGAAAGGTCTCCCTTCCTTTTGAACCTGCATCCTGAAGGCTGCTTCAAAGGAAAACAATTCGCTGCTCTTACCGATTTTGAATTGACTTTTCCACTGTCATTAATCTGTAATGCACGCTCAGTAAATCCATGTATAGGACTAGCAAAAGATGTGGAATAATTTTGCACTTCCTAACTTCCTTGCAGGGCCAATTTTACTTGAAATATCGAAATCATATTTTGAGGTGAAAAAAAAACAATATTGATGAGCTTTCAGAGATTTATTAGATGGTTATTTATGGATTTTACTGAATCTATCCTTTATACCAAACATGGTTTCAGTTCACGTATTCTGTCAAGCCTCCATGTTTTTTACCGAAGTAGTTTTCTTAAATATCCTTTGCTAACGGATACTGCTGCCCGGCTGGAATGAAAAAATTTCACGTACTTTTTCGGAAGAACTTGCTTGATAGGCTGTAGGCGAGACGTCATACTTGTAATTTCTTTCCATTTTATCTTTTTTTCTATTGAGCGGGTCCAGAGTTTATTATTCGTCATCTTTTACAGCTTCGTTTCTATTGCTCGTCGTCAGCGGCACCATCGCAGGGCTTATTGAAAAAAATTGAAGTTGAATTGTTTACGTTCCCATTTTTTCTCATTATGGTAACCAATACCATTGACGCATCCTACACGAACACAGGTGCTTTGAGAGCCGATCTGGTGTTTCCATGGGGGCAGCAGTCGCGTAGTCCTGAGGTCTCGCCTGATTTTAGGCCAGATTTTCAAACTCTTTACGTTGTCGTGGCGGTAAACGTTCACCTCCCCATTTCGCTACTATACCGTTTTTTCTAGACGAGATTCATCAGTTTCAGCTTTTGCGATGGAAATTTGTGGACAGTAACTGACAACTTTACAGGGCTGCTATCGCTGTGCTGCGGTACGGTGCCAATACCACACGCGCCGTTACGGTGCCAACACCGCACGCGCCGTTACGGTGCCAACACCGCACGCGCCGTTTTGGTGCCAACACCACACGCGCCGTTAACGGTGCCAAAACCACACGCGCCGTTACGGTGCCAGTAACACACGCGCCGTTACGGTGCCAATACCACACGAGCCGTTACGGTGCCAATACCACACGCGCCGTTACGGTGCCAATACCACACGCACCGTAACGGTGCCAAAACCACATGCGCCGTTACGGTACCAAAACCACACGCGCCGTTACGGTGCCAAAACCACACGCGCCGTTACGGTGCCAAAACCACACGCGCCATTACGGTGCCAATACCACACGCGCCGTTTCGGTGCCAATACCACCAGCGCCGTTACGGTGCCAATACACTCACACAGCATCCTCACCACTGCACACGCTCATATCTGCTCACGGGGCACACGCTCATGTCCGCTCACGGAACACACGCTCATGTCCGCTCACGGGACACACGCTCATGTCCGCTCACGGGACACACGCTCATGTCCGCTCACGGGACACACGCTCATGTCCGCTCACGGGACACACGCTCATGTCCGCTCACGGGACACACGCTCATGTCCGCTCACGGGACACACGCTCATGTCCGCTCACGGGACACACGCTCGTGTCCGCTCACGGGACTCACGCTCGTGTCCGCTCACGGGGCACACGCTCGTGTTCGCTCACGGGACACACGCTCGTGTCCGCTCACGGGACACACGCTCATGTCTGCTCACGGGACACAAGCTCATGTCTGCTCACGGAACACACGCTCATGTCCGCTCACGGGACACACGCTCATGTCCGCTCACGGAACACACGCTCATGTCCGCTCACGGAACACACGCTCATGTCTGCTCACGGGACACACGCTCATGTCTGCTCACGGGACACACGCTCATGTCTGCTCACGGGACACATGCTCATGTCTGCTCACGGGACACACGCTCATGTCTGCTCACGGGACACACGCACATGTCCGCTCACGGGACACACGCTCATGTCTGCTCACGGGACACACGCTCATGTCTGCTCACGGGACACACGCTCATGTCTGCTCACGGGACACACGCTCATGTCTGCTCACGGGACACACGCTCATGTCTGCTCACGGGACACAGCTTCAGTGCGCGCAAAATGCAGTGTGGTGCAGCCGTGTGATGGGGGAAGATGGAGTGGGAGGGAAGGGGCAGCCGTGTGATGGAGGGTTGGGAGTGAGGAGAGGGGGGAAGTGAGGAGAGGAGGGGGTAGTCTCATTGTAGCTCATTCCTCTCGCCCCTCACATGTGAGGGCCGTTATCGATCTGTGGCCCTCATCTCCCTCGATTATAGAGACAGCCCTCGCGTGCTGCCCTCGCTCCTCTCTTCATCTCCCGCATCCCCTCACCTGCGGCCCTCTCTGGCCCTCTCCCGCCTCTGTGGCCCTCTCCCGCCTCTGTGGCTCTCCCGCCTCTGTGGCTCTCCCGCCTCTGGGGCCCTCTCCCGCCTCTGTGGCCCTCTCCCGCCTCTGTGGCCCTCTCCCGCCTCTGTGGCTCTCCCGCCTCTGTGGCCCTCTCCCGCTTCTGTGGTACTCCCGCCTCTGTGGCCCTCCCGCCTCTGTGGCCCTCTCCCGCCTCTGTGGCCCTCTCCCGCCTCTGTGGCTCTCCCGCCTCTGTGGCCCTCTCCCGCTTCTGTGGTACTCCCGCCTCTGTGGCCCTCTCCCGCCTCTGTGGCTCTCTCCCGCCTCTGTGGCCCTCTCCCGCCTCTGTGGCCCTCTTCCGCCTCTGTGGCCCTCTCCCGCCTCTGTGGCTCTCTCCCGCCTCTGTGGCTCTCCCGCCTCTGTGGCCCTCCCGCCTCTGTGGCCCTCCCGCTTCTGTGGCCCTCTCCCGCCTCTGTGGCCCTCTCTCGCCTCTGTGGCCCTCTCCCGCCTCTGTGGCCCTCTCTCGCCTCTGTGGCTCTCCCGCCTCTGTGGCTCTCTCCCGCCTCTGTGGCTCTCTCCCGCCTCTGTGGCTCTCTCCCGCCTCTGTGGCTCTCTCCCGCCTCTGTGGCCTTCTCCCGCCTCTGTGGCCCTCTCCCGCCTCTGTGGCCCTCTCCCGCCTCTGTGGCCCTCTCCCGCCTCTGTGGCCCTCTCCCGCCTCTGTGGCCCTCTCCCGCCTCTGTGGCCCTCTCCCGCCTCTGTGGCCCTCTCCCGCCTCTGTGGCCCTCTCCCGCCTCTGTGGCCCTCTCCCGCCTCTGTGGCCCTCTCCCGCCTCTGTGGCCCTCTCCCGCCTCTGTGGCCCTCTCCCGCCTCTGTGGCCCTCTCTCGCCTCTGTGGCCCTCTCTCGCCTCTGTGGCCCTCTCTCGCCTCTGTGGCCCTCTCTCGCCTCTGTGGCCCTCTCTCGCCTCTGTGGCCCTCTCTCGCCTCTGTGGCCCTCTCTCGCCTCTGTGGCCCTCTCTCGCCTCTGTGGCCCTCTCTCGCCTCTGTGGCCCTCTCCCGCCTCTGTGGCCCTCTCTCGCCTCTGTGGCCCTCTCCCGCCTCTGTGGCCTTCTCCCGCCTCTGTGGCCCTCTCCCGCCTCTGTGGCCCTCTCCCGCCTCTGTTGCCCTCTCCCGCCTCTGTGGCCCTCTCTCGCCTCTGTGGCCCTCTCTCGCCTCTGTGGCCCTCTCCCGCCTCTGTGGCCCTCTCTCGCCTCTGTGGCCCTCTCCCGCCTCTGTGGCCTTCTCCCGCCTCTGTGGCCCTCTACTCCAGTCAACTCGTTCCTTTCTGCACGTAATTCTACCGTTCCTTCATTTCAGTTTCTTCCGTTTTATTTTTTCACTCTGTTACATTCTACTCTTTTGGACGTCATCCGACTCTGTGCTGCTCTTCCTCCCACGGTTCTCTCTAATCCCAGTCTGTGTTCTCTGTTGGTGATGTAAGTTGACGCTTCTCAGCCAATTCATGGTAGCTTATCAAGTATTATATGTACTCGACGCACCATGTCAGTCATTGATTTGGGTCGCGTCGAGAATTCCTTCAGTTCGGGTGTAAACCATTACTGTCCCTGCTTCCCCCTTCCTGTCGCCTCCTCTAACCACGCTCTCAGTCCCTCAGCCAGCCCTCCTCAGGTTCCCTGAGAGGTTTGCGTCTGAAATTTGCTAGCTCGCGCTGGAGTCTCGCATAGGCCCGGTGCGAAACGATGGAAAAACTTCATTTCTGTGTGCCTGCGCACGCGTCAGAGCAGATCTCTATCGTTAATTCTTTTTGGCTCTCATGTTAACCAAATCCATACTCGCGTAGGTATTTTCAGCTGCTCAGAGTCTTTAGAACCAGAATTACTGTACTTGAGTCTCAAAAATCTTGCAAGAAATAAGATATGACATTCGGATATATAACGAATTATAGAAGCGTCTATAGTGTCCCATCATTGATGCAATTGATTTTTTCGTTTAATAAAACATTTAGATTCAACGTTTGCAATTAGTACGTGAATTTTTTTGTAGGTTATTAAATTTTCGACTCGTTTCGGAATTTGAATTTTATAATTCGAATTTTTGCCACTAATTGGAATACTGCCATGTGTGCGCTTATATGGTAAATGTGCTTAAATTGAAAAACAGTTTAGAACAAATCGGTCAAAGGTTAGATTTTTTTGTAAACTGTTGTAGACAGGTGCTACTGCATGTGGGCCAGGATGAGATAGAAAAAATGTACCGATTTCTATGTGAACTTATTGGTTCACGGAGGAAACTGTGTCGTGCCACGCATTGATGACAGAAATCTGACTAAAGTATAGCTTAAGTTAGCAAATCGTCGATACGACAGCTTTTTAAGGAAGCTTTAGGGAAGAAACCTTGTTAAATGATCCCTTGTCATAAGCTCACTGCACATGATAAAATTAAACGAGGGCTGCACAAATTCCTCATACCTGCGGTGAAATCGCACGATTCAAGTCTCTGAATTGGGTTTTCGTAAATGAAAATGTCTTAATGTTACGTAAACCAACCAAACAATCAAGTGGGGCTTCTTCAAGCATCGCCGATAGTAGAATTGTGATTGGACGTTAGAAAATGCAGTCTGTTTTGGTTTTGTGGGCTGTGATGGCCATGATGTACCCTCAGGGGTGAAATTCAACTCCTAGCAAAACATTCAAGATACTGTCTTGATCCATTATGGAGCTTTGAAAACATTCATCCCTCTCGCATGTCCCTACAGTAACTCAAACCAGAATTCAAAGAAAGATTTCACCGTTCAAAAGCAAAGAGAAATAACCAGCGAGAAACCTCGACCTCAATTCTTCAGATCTTTATACGGTCCCTTTCGAGAAGAGGGTCTCGGCTTCCACTCGCAAGTCTTTGAATTCCGTTAAAGCATAACTGCAGAAGGAAGGGGATACGGTAAATTATGTACAAAAGATATCCCACTGATTGTGATGCATTTGGACTTGAACTTGAAGCTGCAATTCGTAATGGTGGTGGTTACACATATAGTAAGCGGGGGATATCTTTCCTCAGGGGTATACAACTATTGTAGCTATGGGAGTCAGCGTTACCAGGGGAAAGACGTGAGGTTCAGAGCTGAACGTTAAATAAACCTTCTTGTTAAAATAGATAAGATATTTTGTTTTTTTCAGCCCTTATTACTTTTCTTTACAACCTTTATTTTCTCTTAAATTTCCTTTAATTCTACTGTTTCTATGCGCAGGGTACCAAGACGCATTATGTGCATACATTTCCTGTTCCCTTAATTCTATTCTGAATGAAGCCTTCCTCTGTCATCTCATAGAAATGCCTTTTTTGTGGTTTGAGGTGTTTAAACTAAATTATAATATTCGTCTGGGGTGATGTTTGATTCTCTTGTTATCCACCTTCATGTTACAATCCTCAAGTCCAAAATTGCGCATAAAGTACTCAATGAAGCTTTAAAAAGCTTGTCGCCTAAATCATGAGACATCCTGTAGTGTGGCATCAATTCTACTATCTCTAACGACTACATTACAAAATTGTTTGTAAAGAGACATCCACAACCTTTGTGCGGCATGTACTTCAGAGGATGCTGTAAGCGAATAAAAAATCTTTGTAACTCATGAGCCATTGATGATTACATATTGAGCAGAACGCTGTATGTCAGAATATGTACTAGATTTCAGATTCTTACGTGAAAATGTCAACTCATGGAAGAAAATCTCTGGTAAATGTCGTCGCTTTTCCGACAGAACATTTCTAAACTTTTAATAAAACCTGTAATTCTCATGTGTGGGTGCCGTCGATGTCTCTGATTCCTTCTTTTAACGACTCTAAATCGTCAATTCTTCCTAATTATATCTGGATTTATCTTTCGTATACGTACATGAAAAGTTGAATTTAGAATATCTATTTTGGTTCATTTAAATACTAGTTTAATGAAATTGAACTAGCAAATTAATGTTTCTTGGTGCTCAATCGACTTAGAAAGTTAGCTTTTGTTATCGATAAAGATTTACTCCGTTTGACAACCCCAAGACAACGCCAGCCAGCTCTTCATGTTGAGGGCGAATCCAAAACCTTCACTAATGACTGCCTCTGCGGCTGCCTTGTCGTGGAAGAGACGGTCTGGGACAGGGGTTCCCGACCTGGGGTGCGAGGCAATATTCCAGGGGGTGCGAGAAAAGTTCGGGTAAATAATAAGATATTGGCTAAATGTTCTCATTTCTATTTCAGATGTAAGGTTCTAGTGCAATTTTTTAGGGGTGCGGGGCGAAAAAATGGTTGGGAACCCCTGGTCTAGGACCTTTGCTCTTGATTGGCAATTTTGAGTTTTCGTTACTCTAACGTGAACCTGCTGGACACATGACATGCTGATCTCCGCACTAGAGTATGTTGGCGTAGTTTTAAGGCCACGTGTATTTTATGAGTTATACATTTTTGAACACAAGCATTAGGGGCGTAAAACTTATTGAAAATACCCCAAGAGTAGTATTAAAAAAGATTATTAGCAGAGTGTTAAACTATTCCCAATACGCTAGAAAAATACTTTGTTTAAGCATTCAAATAAAAAAATTACGTCGAAAAGCGTGAATCCTCTCCTCTAAGTGAAGTTTTCCGCTATTTCGCTGTACGAATGAAGAATTCATGACGCGGACAATTTCTCGTCATCGTTACCACCCGGCCCGCAAACCCTCGTTCTGACGCGTGTCGCGCGGTGGCATGGTTCACGTGGCGTGCCGTGGCGCGGTGGCATGGTTCAGTTCAGAGGCCGCGGCCTCTGAACTGAAGCCTCGCTCACTTCGGACCGGGATGTCGGCAGCAGAAGTAGCTTCTGATGTGCACAGGAACAAGAGGCAGTAAGGAAACATCAGGCATCAGCCCAGCTGCTCTTATTCAATCAGGATTCCATGCTTGAATTTGCGGTTTGTCGTCACTGCGATAATTTTAATAGTCTGTGCATTCATCCTCGGACAACATGTCAGTTTTTGTCAGTTCTCGCTGCAATATCCAGTTTTAATTTGGCTGTCCAGTTTGAAGCATCTGGTAGTTTTTCTGTGGATATTTCATTATTTCCGCCGTGAGCGCTTCGATATTGCGAGTACTTTTTTGGAGGTCTCCCCTCAGTAGCTGAAGGAGAGGAACTGCCGTAGAGAATGTCTCCCCTCATCCGCTCTGTTTTTCTATTTATTTTTGAGGGGACAGCCTCAGAAGCGACGCTATTTGGGCTTGCTCTGGAGGCGGTTTTTGGGTCGCTCGTTATGCTGCTGTGTTGTCTCCGACTTGTGGTTTGATGCCGAATTTCTTACGCATCTCTTTTATGTACACTTAAACTTGGGTATTGATCGCTATCCTGTGTAACCTTTGAGTTGCTGCGTTTTTAGCAGAACTTGAATGTTGAAACTTGGTGATTTGAGCTTGCGTAGTAATGGTTGGAAGCGACGTTATGACACGGTAATAATCAACTGCTATCGTTTTCAGGCCCTGAGTCAAAAATACATCTTGAAAAACAGATCGTGATTGCCTGCTGCTGAAAAACTATTCAATATTCTGAAGTTGAAGGAAGGCAGATGATTGATAAAGTTTACACTCGACATCAAACAAACGCAAGGGTCAATTGTTGTACGGACTAACCAGGCTCTGTGCTACGTGGTGCATGGCGCTGCTACGCGAGGTGTTACCGGCGCTGGTTTGGTTACCTCAGCTGTAGATAGATAGGCATTTGGTACTTCTCTCCTTCATGCCCAGTTCGCTTCTTCCAGTTTCTGTGTTTTCTACGATATATCTTCTACGTCTTTTCTTCCTCTTCCTTTTACCTTAATGTTTGCGTGCGCAGAGCATCTTTTGTGGGAACACGCCTCGTGCTCAAATTCCTGGTTTTCTACAGTCCGTACTAAATGGTCGCTTCTCTTCGCTCTCTTGAGATTGCCTTCGATGTAGCTGTGGAGTCTGACGCTAACTTATAAAATAATACCGGCGTAGGATTATGTGTGGTGTTACGTGCGCTGTTATGCTGGTCTGTGTTTTGGGTGGCGTTGCGTGTAGAGTTACGGGCGCCGTTACGGGACGTGTGGAGTACGGGCACCGTAACGGGATGTGTGGAGTTACGGCCACCGTAACGGGACGTGTGGAGTTACGGCTACCGTAACGGGACGTGTGGAGTTATGGCCACCGTAACGGCATGTGTGGAGTTACGGGCGCCGTAACGGGACGTGTGGAGTTACGGGCGCCATAACGGGACGTGTAGAGTTACGGGCGCCGTAACGAGACGTGGGGAGTACGGGGGCCGTAACGGGACGGGGGGAGTACGGGTGCCGTAACAGGACGTGGGGAGTACGGGCGCCGTAACGGGCCGTGGGGAGTTACGGGCTCAGCACAGAGGAGGTCGGGGGCTGAGGGCTGCACAGCTGAGATTTGGTGGCTCAAACGGCGGCGGCGGCAGCGGCGCAATCGATACGGGAGTGTGTGCCTCCGTATGTGTGTTGTGTTGTGTTGGTGCTGTGTTGGTGTGTGTTGGTGTGTTGGTGCTGGTGTTGCATTGGTGCTGGTGTTGCGTGACAGGACGTTGGCCTGTACGACTCTCATCATTGTCTGCCAGGTGTTCTGAGCTGTAAATTATACAAGCTGCACTATGCCCGTGTGCAATTCTATTATTAATCTCCTAACAATAAACTCATTAATTACGTGAGTGCAATGATCAGTATTTCCGTGGCTGCTCAGTCGTGCGCCTTGATGTCCATAATTAACGTCTGTCCTGAATATGTGTGTTAGTCAGTCAACGTCACACCAGTGTGTGTGTGTACGAGGTGCAAAGGATGTAAGTTTTGCCTTAAATCGCAACACTCAGAAGAAACCGTAATATTTTACTGCCCCTCCGGAAGGAATTGCTCACCTTTAGAATAAAATTCTAATAGAATTGCAAAAGGAGGAAAGTGATATTCGAATTTGCTATAACAAATGCTAACAAAATTAGTTGTAATGGTACTAACCTGATTGTCTGCATACCGTGAACTTATAAATCGACTCTATATTCTCTTGGAGACTCGATTCGTGGGTGTCTTCTGCCACAGTTAAATGATGATCTCCGAGATATGACACGCGCATAGATTTTCAATTACGTGCCACTGCAACGAGTAATACAATTACATGCACTCGAACATCAATACACGTTTGCTCACATATTATTGCGTTATTGCTTTATTTGTTCAATTAATTGGTTTGTTATTTAATTCAGTAATTGTTTCATTAATTGATGGATACACCGCGTCATATCTTCCTCGAACTGTTGCGAAACATGCAGAATACTACCAGCTTGCATAATCAATATAAACTGGATAGCTAAACGCTTCGTAAACGCCGGTCTCACAACGCGTGAAATAATGAAATGTTACATTAGGAATCCGTAGACTTTGCAGAACCTAGAAATCTCTTGCAAAATTACATATCTTTTATTTTCAACAGATTCAAAATGCAATGCATTCATGTATTTCATAGCACTGCTCGTAACAGGACCTAAATCCAAGTGTATTTGGCTCAACACACCACACAGTCACTAACGGCACCGCACCGCTTGCTTAGGTTTTCATGTGCATATTTCTGAAGACTCAGTTCAGCACAGTAATCAGATTCCACTCATCACGCATTCGTGGCTGGACACGCGGAAGCCGAGTTCTATTGACTGATGCTCTTCCTTGGGTTAGAAATGCGGTAATTGTAGTGTTCTCACTGCTTTGGTTCGAGAGCTGATGATGCTTCTTCATTCATCTTAAAGACCGATTCGCATGCGCATGAATTTCAAATCTGCCAACTGTGCTTCTCGAGTGTTTCGCTTTCTTCATTGCATGTGTCGTCATATTCAGGTTCAGTTGTTGTTCCCGCGCGTATTTTGGTACTTATTTCAGATAATACAAATTCAATATAATTTTTATGGTAAATGCATTTCGTGATTAGCATCTTTCCCATTCGGAAGCAGATCCGCTTGATCTCTTAGCTGTACAAGCTACTGCTTTTTGAAAATTTTCCAATTATGTTTATCAAAAATATATCATGCAAAAGAAGTAAATTTTCGCTCAAAGTCCCCATTTAATAAGAAAACTCATTTCGAAGTTGTGATTATTGTCTTACAAATTTTCCCACCATTACATTACAATTATTAAACGCTAATTCATTCAATCTTGTTTCAATACTTTCAACATAACTTTCCTTCACCATAGATTATTCTACTTAAGACGTTTTGTTCTTCATTGTCTTGCTAACACTGATGTTACGAATATTTAAGCGTTAGATTCACATGCACGATACTCCCGCTTAGTTGAGATCTCGACTTTGGTCGTGCCTTCCCTTGAACATTGAAGTCCCATACTTGCAATCTCTACAGCGGCCCATAGACGATCAATTTATTCGTAAATATCATTGACTCAATATATTGATGAAATTTTTGTTGCCCACAAATGGGATCATTATTTTCATCAATATAATTGATGAAAACCTGCCATTTGCTCCGCGGACGCCTTACGTGATGGTCGGCGAAGAAATTACCATTGTAGCGCTCGCCTTGGCACTTTCATCTTCCAGAAAATCCCCGCGTAAACACGAGGCATGGGCCAAAAACTGGCCCAGGGAACGTGGCAGAATATTCAGAGCTGACGCATTGCTCAAGGAATTACGTGCAAATGAGCCAGAAGATGTTGAGAATTATCTTTGAATGGACGGACACTACATTATTTGATGAACTATTGTATCTGGTCACTACATAAAAAGTACCGAGTACGAAATACCAAGTTTATACTTTCCAAGATAATTTAAACAAGTAGGTTAACAATTATAAATAAAATAACTTAACTACAGTCAAATAATATAATTTAATAATAAAACATGAAAAATACCAGGTATTTGTAGCAGCGTCCTCCCACGTGCAAAAAGTATCAAATCTGCGTGTACACAAACATGAAGTTCCAAATATTCCCAGGTTTGTACACTAAGACTTTCAGAGCTAAGAATGAAATATTGATGAACTATCAATAAACAATCAAACTGAGTTGATTGCGTCAATACATTGAGTCAATTAATTGACGGTCGTCAATCAAGCTCACAGACGATCAATTAAATCTTCAATATTCATCATTGTCAATTATATTGACAATTAAATTGATCGTCTATAGGCCGCTTAACTCTAACTCCTTTTCTAAAGCACCACAAATTGTTGGTACTCCACGGCATCCCTCGGCGTTTGCAACCAATAGCGGGTCCTTCTTTTAACTCTTCACCCTATCATGCTTCTGGGATTCACAATCCTCACCCCCGAGTTTGTGTGGTTTGAGAAATTAAGTTGAGCTCTTGAACTATTTTAACCCTCGAAAATTTTCCTCTGTTCCCTCTGTTCCTCTTTGAGTATCCTTGTTCTTGAGCGAGAATCTCCCACCTGTGGAGACATCCTCGATACTGCAGCGCGCACCTCATGATCCGAGTCCGTGTTGGGCCCTAAGAGGATCTATCATGAAGCGGCTCCCTTCGGTTGATCAAAGCAGCTTAGTTTTAAAAATCATGTTCTCACGAATTTTGCAAAATGTTTCCTACGTTCAAGCATTCGATTTTACCCTAAGCTTTCTACATATAGTGAAAGCAATGATGATATGACAATTATTAAATTTTTAGAGCACTGTGACAGATGTGTTGGTGCCGGTGTTGTGTAGCTACCGGTGCTGGGGAAACTTTTAGTGTTCATATGTATCTATAAGAATTAGCGCTCCCAGGGGGACAATGTGAGGACCCGAGCTGAAAGTTCGGTAGGCTTTCTTTTTGTTGAAATGAAATGTTTTTATTATGTTAAGGACCATCTTTTTTCGGTTCACTGCTGTCCTATTTTTCCGCACATACTACTTCTTCAACTTTGGTCTTGTTTCATAATCTTCTTTCACAACTTACTGTTTCTATGCCCTTTCTGCATAGATTCCTCGTTTCCTTAACTCCATACTAAATGGTGCCTTCCTCCTTTCTCTTTTTGGATCGCATTTGTTACTGCGGATAGGGAGGCTAAAACCAACGACTAATCTAATCTGTAGTGTTTATAGTGGTGTTATTGTTGGCTCCTCACAGTTATCATTTGTTAAACAGTGGTGGGGCGTGTACCAGCTCAGTTTTTATTTTCCAGTACAAAGTTTTTACCCGCAATGGAAATTACTCCATTTTCCTTTAAGAATTTCCGATGAATTCTATGTATAATTTCTAGGAGTCTGTTAAATATTTTATCGATTAAGTCTGGGTCAAGTGCTGCTCCTGGTGTATTATTCTGGCGCTAAAGTCACTCGGTGTTGCTTGAAGTTGCTCGCAAAGCGCGCCAGCCGCGCCACGTAGCAGCAGTTGTGCGATGTAAACACAATTGCGCTACATGTGAACTGCAGAGCTGTCTGCTGCTGCCCTAGACTGTTATAACTTAGCTTAACAAGGCACATCCGAGCCCTGAAGTGATAAGCAGGAAAGCGGCTGCTTCTGTACGCACTTACGCGTGTAGGGTCCCTGTGGCGCCAGAAACAGGTCGGCACCAACAGCAGGTCGGCTCCGGCACAGTGCCTTCTCCTCCTGCTCACCTCAGCACGGGACAATCAAGCTGCTCTGGCCTTTTACTTTTCTAGCGCAGGCACTGACGAACTTATTTACAAGTTGTGGCTCTCCCGTACTGTGCTGAATGTCTTGAGATTTTATTTCTGGGTTAGTAGAGTCGTGCGAATGATTGCTTGGGAACCTGCGGCGTTTTCACCTGACTGCGCGATGTGCAGTTGTTTGATGTGTGGGGAATACTCCCTCGGGGGAGTTAGTTCATCACTTGTAGCTACCCACTGCGAGTGCTGCCAATGTCTCGATATCGACGCTGTGAATGAGCGGCCGAAATGTCGACCCTAGTGCAGTTGTCTTCGTTCGTCTTTTTATTAACTTTTATTAACTATTAACTCGAGGTAAATCCTTTTCAGTGCTTGTCAGGAGTTTTTTCTGCGTCTTTTGGTTTCTAAGACTGAAAGGATTTCTACTTGTTACAAGGACTTAGAATTCTGTGTGTCTATAGCTCTGCCATCAGGCAAAAGTACTATGCCATGACTGTTGTTTGTCTGGTGACCACAGCGGATGGCTGCAGCACCTTAATTTTGGCAATGGGATATTTTTTATAGCCTTCTGGAACAATATTTCCCGTCCAATTTTACAAGACTACTACAGCTCGTGTAGCTAAATTCTTTTTTTTTCAAAGCCACAACGTTTGTGGTTGCCTTGAATTTGTGTATCCAGCTCTTTCCCTTCTGCAATTTTACTGTTAACTTTTCTTTTCTATAACTATCAGTTTAGCCACAACCAAACCAAAACTGAATTCGTTCAGCAGCCCCGATCTCGCAGTGAAATTGTCACTATGATGCTCCTGAAATATTCCAATTAGTTTTTGCATCGCGGATAAAACTACTGTCTCCATCATTTAGCATTGCTGACAAAACTGATGTAATATTTTATTAGTTTACACAGCCGTTCTCTATTTTGTCAAACTTTATTCTATTTTCTCCATTGTGCGACCACAAAGATTAGTGTGAGGCTTATTTTTGTCCGTCTCAAATTAACGTTAATTTGATTCCTATTTCACCTAATCTCATATTCCATTCCAAAAGGGTGATGTATAATGATGCTACAGTTATATATCGATTCGTTATTTTCGTTGAGTTAGACTGATTCTCCATTCGTTTCAATCATTACAAAAAAGTAATTGTACGAGTTGAACAAACAGCCATTTGATCTTTAAAACTGAATACGTCCGTCCATCTACGTACCTTGCAGTTTTATATGGTCACAGGCGAGAGTCGTTTGGTAAGGAAAAATTATGACAAAAATCACCGACAAATTCACCTGGTGTCCAAAAAATGTTCGACTCCGGACCAAAAATGGAAGTTAATATTTCTTCGTTAAAAAAACTTTTTGCACCCTCTATAAACGCCTAAAACGAACCTGTCGTAGATGAACGCGCCATGGTTGCTATGTGGTAAAGGCGTGGAGGTAAATCTGATGGTAAAGAAATAGACTTTTTGTGGCACTGGGAATGATCGATGACGTTTCAGTTCAACGTAATTCACGACTTGAACCAAGTACATCGCTGAGATGTGTGTGAAACACATCACATACTAAATGAAGAGGCCTGTGCTCCTAAACGAGCGTCGTCAAAGGAAAGGAAGGATTGCATGCAGTAACCGTGAGGGCCGGCAGGGGGTCTATACATTATTAGCCCACTGACCGTTGCGTGTGTCATGCAACAAGATGTACTGGAAAGATTTTCCAACGAAAATTATCGCTTCTTGTGTACCTTCATGAAGTGTAATTTCCTTTGGTTTGTTCAGTTAACTCACCCATCATAAATTCCAGCGGCTTTCATGCTCTACAAATGGGAGATTCGTTTGTTTAAATTTAGGTTGCGTAACTTTCGTTCGATCGCGCGGTGAGCTAGATAGCTATTGAATATTTATAAAAACTTATAGTGCTATCTTCCGAATCACAAAAATATAATGTTGTTGAGCAAGTACATCGTCTTTTAGATAAATCCGTACAATTTTCCTTTTCATGCTTAAATCCTACTAACTCGAAAAAAAACTATGAAAATATTTTTAAATTTTTACACTTTATTACGCAAACAAGGAGAACTTGAGTTTCATCCGACATGACTGCCTCCAGTCATGATGAAACTACTACGCGCTGTCGAAAGCTGGACACGGCGCGGCTAACCTCTGCCGCCTCCCAACGACTCCACGGCCGTTTTGATGCTCTTCTTATGGGACGTAATGCTGTTACGGGCTTCGCATGAGCTTTGGCCTCGATTTGCGACGTATTGCAGTAGGATTCGACATTCATTTTTTCGTTATCGACGATGAAGTGGGTGGGTGAAGACGTCACTCTCGTCAGAGCCTCGCAGAGGAACATGACGTAGATGACGCTATTTGGTTTCTTCGTGGTCATTGTGGGTGGAACGTCAGTTCTTGAAAAGGCAATCTAGCTATTCTTATGTTTCTTACAAGCCCTTTGAACTATAAATATCCTATCAGAAAAAATTTAACAATCGATCTGTTGGTCTTCAACCAGTTCAAAATTTTCTTGTACCTCTTCATACGAACTTGAGATGCGTATTATTAGATAGGAGATGCTTTCTACCTTGTGCTTAAGAGGCAAGGCCGAGGTTTTTGTTCGTTCTGTGAAATTTCGCGCTACTGAAGACTTCTTAGCCAATGTCAAAAATGACGCGGTCAGATTGGCCTTGTCTCTTCTTTTTGCGGCCGGCTAGAAAGTGAGGTTTGGACATTTTATCTTTTCTTGTATGGGGGCTCTACAATCTTGACAAAAGTAATCAAAACGTTTACAAACATCGTCAACCGTTTGTACAGAATACCGGCTGTGCTTGGGCCAGATAAATTTCATAGATAGGTGTACGTTCAGACTGTTCCACTGCGTGATGTTCGTGCAACGAACTGTAAATGTTCATTGGCGGTTTCATAGATAACTAAGAATAACAGATGCACATCAGCATTTCCAACGTTGAGAGGGATCAGAATGACGAACGTTTTCAATTTGTTCGAATTTAATGGAAAGATCCTGAAGACGACCAGCGAGGGTAAAGGGGATAGTAAGTTTTAATTTTTCAGAGTTTCTTACAATATTGAGCACTTATTAATTATGTCTCGCGGTTTTATCCGTTCAAGCTAATTCTAGGCAATATATTTAATTGTTTATGCCTTTGAAATGTCGTCCTGTGTTAACGTAAAAACTCGAAAGAAAAACTCCCAACTTGTTTCTAATAACCGAAGTGAACTAATTCGGCATCTAAGAAATCAAGCACGATTCTGAGAAGGCTTTACTTGCAATACTACCAACAAAGGTCACGACGGTGCGTCACCGTCAAGCAGCAAGGAACACAGTGTGTAACACTCAAACATTACCTTATTCATCAACGGAGGCACACCTAATTAGTCATAAAACTGGCGACTGACAATGGGAGTCCGATTAGTGTAATTAAATGTAGATATATCGTAAAATATCTTTCAATCGACAAAATACATCCAGTACCAACAATCCTTCGCGTTGAAAAGCGTTTTATACCACCTACACTGTATACTCCTACGTACATATACTTGGGTAATGCGCAGCAGAGCGCAGTTGATTTTTAAAGATGAGCTGCACGATATACAATACGCTATTCAGACTTAGGCAGAATGACCTGTTGTGATCAACAAATTTACGCTCATCGTACGCATCTTTCTGTTTGAGTTGCTCATGAAGCAGATACCGTTACGTGCAGGAGTCTAAGGGAGTGTAAATGAAAACGAAGACGTAAATGAATGTGGGAACACGGGGGATTGGGACAGATCATTTGGAAGCAGCAAGATATGAAATTAATGCATCAAGTTTCGCACATCAGGATGTCGACGTGGAAACCCTTCTCTAACTATCAACAAAATTGCACAAACTGTGAGTCTTCACAAACGAATGGACAAGGGAGCATTAGGACTTCCTTTGTATCCTGGGTAAAATTAATGAACTAACACTTCCCATATGCTGCGCTGAAAATTCTCCTAAATACTGTTTTTCAGGTTTTTAAAAGATGAAATGTGCCGGGATTTAAAAGTTTATCATGGAATCGTGGGATAAGCAAAAGGACTTGAAGACTGTCTAACATACTTGTGACGATAATACATGAATGACGACCATATACTGTGTCGAAACGGGTTTCCCCACCACAAAGTAAGTATTCATAAAGATTGTATTGTTTCCACGCTTTAGGCATAAATCAGATATTCAGTGTTACATTGCAAGCCCACACATCCGGCACCTCTTCCTCTCAGTAGAATTTCCTATAAATTGCCGTCGCGCCTGACCATCGGACAACTTTAATATGCACAGGGCATTGTGCGCTCGCTGACCAGTTAAAAATGAGATCGGGATAACGCGACGGCCGCCCCACACACCTCCCACTCCTCGCGTGGCTGTAAATTTCCTGCGAGGAGCGTGTGATGCAGGGTGCAGGTGCCTTGACGCTGTGGTATGTACGGCAATATGCTTCGCATATGCTTGTCTACAGTGAGTCTGAAACTCGTACAGACTCAGTGTGTCTACCTAGCTATCTAAGTTTATATGACCAGAGACTTCAAAGCAGTTCGTTTGTTCTGTCAGGAAGCCCAGCTTTTTTAATATACTCGTAGTGTTATGTTGTCTCTGATCTGCCGAACCTGCCTTTCTTCATCAACCTTATTTGTGGCGAGTTATATTTTTCATCTTTATTGGTACATTGATTTTCAATTCCCCTCAGAATATGCAACTATTGTATCCATGGGAAATACCGGTCCTAGGGGGAAAATATGAGGGCCCGAGCCTTTTTTGTTATGAACCACTTTATTCGGTTCACTGCTGTGCTTTTTTTCAGTACCTAGTACTTTTTCTTTAATTTTTATCGTGTTTTGCAACTTCCATCTTAACTTTCTGTTTCTTCGCGAAGGAGATCTAATCAGGGAAGTCATCTTGAGCACAGATTCCCCGTTCTTTCATCTCCATACTAAATGGTGCCTTTTCGCTATCATCTCTCTAGAACACCTTTATCGTACTCAGGGAGGCTCATACTAACTTATAATCTAATCAAGTTTTTTTTTCCAATTGTTATTGTTTTATCAGACATCACGCCGAAGGCTCACTATGTTTCTCATCATTTCGTTTGTCAAGTCTCTCAATACTCACCAACGTAATGATTTCCTTCCACCAGTCATAAAGGAAGTGTGAAATACAGTGCTATCAATTTCAATAAGCACATGGCCTAAGTTTAAATTTAGGTTGCGTAACTTTCGTTCGATCGCGCGGTGAGCTAGATAGCTATTGAATATTTATAAAAACTTATAGTGCTATCTTCCGAATCACAAAAATATAATTAAAATACTCATTAGGGTTGAAAGATTTATATGTTAGTGAAGCTGCTAGCGCACGTTTTCCTAGGAGTATTGCACGGAGGATCCCTTTGCTATCGCTATATGTACTTCAAGCACACTCAATTTCGATATAAAGATGGTCAAGTGCACTCTACAGGAACAGAAGATCAGAGTGGTGTGGGATATTCAGATACCAACCTTCACATTGTCTATGTTATAAATATCGATACTGAAATGTCTGAGAAAATCATGGAGCTCGCGTTCCACTTTCATCTGCGACGATTTGCAAGTACGTTCAATAGTCGGTGCATAATATTATGATGGTGCTCCATAATAATTATTCAGCTTAAAAACAGCTAGAGACGAGAGTTATTCTTGACAGAGCGAGCCCTCAATATGGATACACTGTTGCCGCGGCTGCACACCCTCTCGGGAGCGCCCCGCAGTGCGGGGCGTCTCTGATGCTAACGGGCTCCCCTCCACTGATGCTAACGGGCTCCCTGCGAACTAGACTGACTGAGGGCAACCAATAGTAACTGCCGTATGCGCGCACGAGAAACCAACGCGTCATCGATAGGTTTTATGAACCAAGAAAACCCAAGACCTTTCTGGTAGTACCGAAACACTGAATGAAACACAAACATACCCTGGCCACTTAATATTTTAAATTATTTCTAAAAAGAAGATACTTTTTTCACTAAGGTTATGTACTAATATGAGGGAAGAGAGCAGGATTGATTTTCTTGGAGATGTCGTCTTGAGTCCTTCACCGTGGAGGCGTGTATGTGAGGAGATGAAGGCATAGACGACGCGAGCTTTAACGAATTTGTTCAAAAGCCCTGGAATTTTCTCAAATAAAGATTAGGATTCTAATGTTATGAGTATCGTGGTGAATTTTTTTCGTTTGGTGGGATCGCGGTTCTATTTCATGATCAAATTTGCTTAGCCTAATGACACTCTTATTACCGTAATGATACGTGCTGACGCAGACGCAGGACTGTTTCAGTGATGCCAATCAAAACACATTTGTTGCTCATATCTGAGTCGAGTCATCCCTAACCATGTGCGTCGGAATACGCGGCGTAGATATTAATTTTAATCACACACACATTTCGAAAAAAGAGTGCTATCTACTCGTAACTGTTGAATTTATGTCAATTATTCGTAAATTGTTTAATAGGAGTCAATATTGTATGTGTTGTGATGAATGGATATAAATGTTTTTATTGTATTCATATTTTAATGAGTATACGGTCATAGATGTTTGTTTAATCACAGTTGAGCTATAATTCTAGTTCTGTACATTAATTCATTGGTAAGCCGTTAAGATGTGCAGTAGATGCGAACATTAATTTTATACACAGTTTTCTGTTGTTGATTTCCATCGAGTAACTACGTGTTATTATACTTGAATGTGAGCCCTCGTAATGGGGCATGAATGCTGAGATCCTTCACCGTTATAGCTGCATGGTTATTGTTACATATCTCAGCGGAGTTTGGAGCATCATTCTATTGGATGTAGTCTGCGTAGACATGCAGTGAAATTGTTAGGACTTCTTTGATTTTCTATAAACTTTTTTTATTGTACGTAAATGACTCAGACGGCGACATGCTGGTTTTTCCAAGTCTGAATTAGTTTTCAGTTATCGTTAATTTTTATTTTTTTTATAGCTAAGCGTGCTAAAGGTGCGCAAAATGCAGTATCCTTGCGTTGACACAATCAACGAAGATGCGTTGGCTTGGGTGCAGTTCATAGAGCGCACAACACGCTGCTCACAAGCTGGCTGCCTCTTTATTTCTCGTATGTTCGCGCCCATGTTCGTTTTAAAATAGCATTTTTAGTATAAATTTAGCTTGCTATTTTAAACTTTGAGAGTATTTATGAACTGAACGCTTAAGACTGACCATGCTATGCCCTGTTGCCGATAGGCTCCATGGCAGTACAAAAACAATAGATCCAACAGTACATTATACAAAAGGTATAAAGAACATGAAAAAATTCTTCGAAAGAAAATCACTAGAGCGAAACAAACTCACTTCCACCAGGAACTGAAAACGGCTAAAAATAACCCGAAACGAACTTGAGAAATCATTAGTGAGGTAGCCCTAAATAAAAATTTAGACCGTACAAGTAAGTTTGAAAATCCCTTGGCAACAGCCTCGGATTTCAATATATTCTTTTCAAAATTAGGGGCTCAAGTTTTCAGTGAGGTGTGTCCCAGTCCAGGTGAAACTTCAAATGAAAATTCATGCCCCACTGCATCCTCGAGGGCTGATGTCAGGTGGAGACCACGTCCTGTCGACCTACCGGAGTTGAAAATATCTTATACTCACTAAAAAACACAAAGGCAGTAGACATGATGGTATCAGTCTACAATATATCAAAGACAGTTTCCCTGTCACAGCACCATGGATTCGTCTGATAATTAATACATCAATAGTAACAAACACGTTTCCAAACAATGGAAACACTCCATTATTAGACCGTTGCATAAAATTGGTGACCTAAATACAGCATCAAACTACAGGCCCATCAGTCTTTTACCTGTAATGTCCAAAATATTGGAGAAAGTGGTGACAAATCAACTGTCATTTCACCTGGACGAGTCAAATCTACTCCACCGAAATCAATACGCCTATAGAAGAAACACTAGCACTCAAGATGCTCTGCTCAATATCTCTGAAAAAATATACAGTGACATCGATCAGAAGAATGTAACACTCTTGATGCTACTCGATCTCTCTAAAGCGTTTGATAGCGTCGAACATGATAGACTTCTACGTAAAATACTGAACTTAGGATTTGACACGCAATGGTTTGAAAGTTACTTGTCAAATCGATCTCACGCAGTCCGCATAGAAGACAAATTGTCCCCATTCATTCAAAACAATTTTGGTGTTCCCCAAGGATCCATTCTTGGTCCGCTACTGTTTTCTATTTTCATTAATGATTTCCCTCCAATGCCTTCTAACACACGGATCTCAATGTATGCAGATGATGTTCAAATTGCATTAACAAGTTCTGTATCGGAAATACCACAGACGCAAATTAAAGCCGAAACTATACTGACTAGCCTGAAATCATGGTACGACCGAAATGGTCTCAAATTAAATGCTAATAAAACACAATGCATTATTTTCGGATCCAACGATGCCATTAAAAAAACTTCAGATCTTTTTCTCACAGTTGGCAATGATAAAATTAATGCATCAGAAAAAGTTAATAGGCCTAGGTATCTGGTTCGATAGAAACATGTCCTTCAAATCTCACGTTGAGACTACTTGCAACAAAATCTACGGAATTTTAATGTTTTTTCATCGTATAAAAAGTATGCTAGACGAAAAATCCAGATTATTAGCCATTCAATCCCTTGTTTTATCGCGCATTGACTAATGCAGCCTAGTATGGAGAGACTTACCTCAATACCTTCAAAGGGATTTACAAAAATGCGTAAACTTCGCAGCCAAAGTGGTATGCAACGGTAATTTCAAAAGAAGCGATCACGTAACCCCTCTCCTTAATAAACTCGGCTGGATTCCTATTCAAGAAAGGCTCCTCATGCAAAGGGCCGTATACGTATTCTCCTCGTTGTATCTTCCTCAGAGCAATGCTGAGATAGTGCGTTTCCATCCACCCACTGTAACCAGCCAAAAACCGAACAGCAACAACAATGTCTTAGTCAACTATCGTTCATCTCACATAGGGCAGAAGGCTCTGTCAATATCAGGTGCCTTACTGTGGAACAAACTTCCCCTGAGTATTAAAATCCCTCAAAGACCAAGAGAATTTAAAGCCAAAATAATTCGTCATCTATCGTCCCAACGATAATTCTTAGCTACAAAACATACTGAACACGTACTGACAAATCTCATTTTGCCATTTATCTCCATTGCTTAATCGTCTCTTGCTCATTTTCTTTGTAATTTTCAAGAAATCACAAAACAGTCTTGAAGTATGCGATCGCCTATACGCTGCGATCGCCTATTATGATTTGATCGCCTATACGCTGGGATTTGCAAGCATGCTGACTTGTATATATGTGTACGTATATGGGTGTGCATGTGTACACAATACACCTGTGTGCACTGGACTAGCAAGTGGTATATAAACTATAAATACCAGACTTTTTTCTCACTCCCAACTTCTAACACTACCCAACGCATTTCATTTTTATCATTGTAAGGCAATCCAAAGCTTAAATGTCTTCTAAATGTAAAATGTGGTACCTATGTATATTTATCAATTGCAGGCATTTTGCGCCGTATTTCAAAGATAATGTGATTTTTTTTCCTAATATGACACCCTTATAAGACATCCATGTTTCTCTCTTCGTCACGTCGAAAAATGCTCTTGGTAGGCTAGTGTAGTGCAAATTATCATATCATCTCTTACGCTCTAGAATATATTATAACAACTGCACCTAAGCATCGCGTGCTTCTGGAAATATTCTGTACTTAGGAACCGTTGAAGAAAGATCGCTTTCATGTTTCTGACTAAGGTAGTCTCTTTTGTGCCACTATTTTTAGTACGGAAATTATATAAAATTCATGCCATGATAAAATATATTTTCTTCGATTCCCTCGATTGGAATGCTAGTTTGTACTGATTAGTTTACGCTGATATATGCGCACATGCTTACTTATGTATATGTGTACTTGTGCACGCTATGCGTACGATAGGTGAATGTGTCACTACGTAATACTTAATTTTACTTGATTATTGTACAGCATCTATAAAGTATATATATGCAAGTATATTTGTTGCGCGATCACCGACATATGATAAATAAGACGCTTATCAACCAATGATCTGTTCGATACAATATTTAATAGAACATCGTTACAATATTTCATTAGAAATTGTAAGCAGCAACACATACTGAAAGAGTTGTCGCGAATCTTCCTTTGCTCATTATCCTGTATTTCAGAACATCGCACAACATTTTTATAGAACGCGCATATATTGTGATTGCCTCGATGCATAGAAATGTATTTGTGTGTGTTTACGTGTTAGGTGTATGTATGTGCGTAGGTATGTATATATTTACATGTATATATGCACATATGTGTGTACTAAACTGACAACTGGCATTTTAACTAAAGATAATTGTTTTTTTGTTCTGTTCCCTCTCAACTTGTAACATTACCTAACTCGTTATCTCTTTATTATTGTAAAGCGTTCACGTAAAAAACTATACATTTGTTGTGTGATCATCCATTTATATTTAAATAAAATGCTTATCAACTAATGACCGTTATGTTAAAATTGCTTAATTAGAAATACGAATCTTGTAATTTTCGTGGTCCCCATGCTTATATATATGTTTATTTATCTTTTTCGTGCTTCCTTAAAATGACATTTTTCAACATCTTCCGAAACAAACAATTCTAATACTATTTCCTGGCGTCAAGAATTGCGAAGTTTCATATCATGAATACGTAAATTGTCAAAGGTGTTCTCAACCCACAATGAAAATGCACCGTCCATGAAATTGTGTTGTCTTATAATTATCATTATGTGTATCGTCAAATGTAGATTAAGCAAGATTAGAAGTACATAGCCCTCAATCAATTCTTTTCGACTAGTGACATGAGTATTGCAATACTCATGTGTGTGTATCACCTAAGTGTATTAACTTTAAGATATTTTAAAAACCAATGATGGTACTTTTGTACCATCTCTATTGGAAATAAAATGTTTTTCTTTTTTCTTTCTTTTCTTTGCTATCATGTTGTTATACGTGATGAAATTAGGTATCGTCTCGCCCTATGTTATTGCCTTTTAAGTATGTCACCAACCACCCAGCTTGAGCATTGAAGATGACGCTAAAATAATTTCAATAATGTTCTCACTATTAAGTACGAACCTCTTGGGGAGATGCAACTATTGCATCTATGGGACTCAAAGGGAAAAATGTTAGGCTATAACTGAAGGTTAGGTAGGCATTCTTTTAGTTGAAATAGACTTTTTCTTTAGGTACGGACCATCTTTTTTCGGTTAACTGTTGTCCTGTTGTTCAGCACCTACTTGTTTCTTTTTCACCTTTTTGTCTCACCAACTTCTTTCTCAACTTACAGTTTCTGTGCGCAGAGGATCTTGAGCGGGAACCTTGTGCATAGATTCCGATTTTCTTTAACTCGATACTTCATGATGCTTTTCTCCTTCTTCAGCTTGGAACACCATTTTTGTGGTTGGAGAAGCTTACACTAAATTTCAAATATAAATAACGCCGCACTCACAGATTTCATGCGCAGATCTCAAGTACTGTCCAGAGCAATACGAGTACAGAGTACACGCGGCGTTTGTACAAGAGCTGATTTTTCCATTTACCCAAGACAGTCATTTGAGCTGATGTGGAGCTCATTTTATGGACATGAGCGTCGCAGTATAATATGCTCGAGTTTATTGCAGTAGAGTGTGACTTGGTTTTGTGAGGCAGACCGCATCAACGCTGCCTTCCAGTCCCGCAGCAACAGCATGCGAGGGCGGCCGGGCGCTGAGGGAGCGTCACAGGACGCCTTTTGTTGTACTCGTGCGCTGCTGCAGCAGCCGGTCCCTGCGCACGTCCGCTGCCGCTCTATATGCTAATGCCGGCGGGGGAGCTTTGGGCTGCTGCCTGCTCGCGGGCTATAGGGAGGAGGTGGTGGTGCTTATGGTGCCTGTATCGGTGGTGACAGTAGCGAATTGGTGGTGACAGCAGCGTATCGGTGGTGACAGCAGCGCATCAGTGGTGACAGTAGCGTGTTGGTGCTGGTGACAGCAGCGTATTGGTGGTGACAGCAGCGTGTCGGTGGTGACAGTAGCGTGTCGGTGGTGACAGCAGCGTGTCGGTGGTGACAGCAGCGTGTCGGTGGTGACAGTAGCGTGTCGGTGGTGACAGCAGCGCATCAGTGGTGACAGTAGCGTGTTGGTGCTGGTGACAGCAGCGTATTGGTGGTGACAGCAGCGTGTCGGTGGTGACAGTAGCGTGTCGGTGGTGACAGCAGCGCATCAGTGGTGACAGTAGCGTGTTGGTGCTGCTGACAGTAGCGTATTGGTGGTGACAGCGGCGTGTCGGTGGTGACAGTAGCGTGTCGGTGGTGACAGCAGCGCATCAGTGGTGACAGTAGCGTGTTGGTGCTGGTGACAGCAGCGTATTGGTGGTGACAGCAGCGTGTCGGTGGTGACAGTAGCGTGTCGGTGGTGACAGCAGCGTGTCGGTGGTGACAGCAGCGTGTCGGTGGTGACAGTAGCGTGTCGGTGGTGACAGCAGCGTGTAGGTGGTGACAGTAGCGTGTCGGTGGTGACAGTAGCGTTTCGGTGGTGACAGTAGCGTGTCGGTTGTGACAGCAGCGCATCAGTGGTGACAGCAGCGCATCAGTGGTGACAGTAGCGTGTCGGTGGTGATAGCAGCGTGTCGGTGGTGAAAGCAGCGTGTCGGTGGTGACAGTAGCGTGTCGGTGGTGACAGCAGCGTGTCGGTGGTGACAGTAGCGTGTCGGTGGTGACCGCAGCGTGTCGGTGGTGACAGTAGCGTGTCGGTGGTGACAGTAGCTTGTCGGTGGTGACAGTAGCGTGTCGGTGGTGACAGAAGCGTGTCGGTGGTGACAGTAGCGTGTCGGTGGTGACAGTAGCGTGTCGGTGGCGACAGTAGCGTGTCGGTGGTGACAGTAGCGTGTCGGTGGTGACAGCAGCGTATCGGTGGTGACAGTAGCGTGTCGGTGGTGGCAGTAGCGTGTCGGTGGTGGCAGTAGCGTGTCGGTGGTGACAGTAGCGTGTCGGTGGTGACAGTAGCGTGTCGTTGGTGACAGTAGCGTGTCGGTGGTGACAGTAGCGTGTCGGTGGTGACAGTAGCGTGTCGGTGGTGACAGTAGCGTGTCGGTGGTGACAGTAGCTGTGCCGGTGGTGACAGTAGCTGTGCCGGTGGTGACAGTAGCTGTGCCGGTGGTGACAGTAGCGTGTCGGTGGTGACAGTAGCGTGTCGGTGGTGACAGTAGCGTGTCGGTGGTGACAGCAGCGTATCGGTGGTGACAGTAGCTGTGCCAGTGGTGACAGCAGCTGTGCCAGTGGTGACAGTAGCTGTGCCGGAGGTGACAGTAGCTGTGCCGGAGGTGACAGTAGTTGTGCCGGTGGTGACAGTAGCTGTGCCGGTGGTGACAGTAGCTGTGTCGGTGTTGACAGTAGCTGTGCAGGTGTTGACAGTAGCTGTGCCGGTGGTGACAGTAGCTGTGCCGGTGGTGACAGTCACTGCACCGCTGGTGACTGTCACTGCACCGCTAGTGACAGTCACTGCACCGCTGGTGGCAGTCACTGCACCGCTGGTGACAGTCACTGCACCGCTGGTGACAGTCACTGCACTGCTGGTGACAGTCACAGCACTGCTGGTGACAGTCACTGCGCCGCTGGTGACAGTCACTGCACCGCTGGTGACAGTCACTGCACCGCTGGTGACAGTCACTGCACCGCTGGTGACAGTCACTGCACCGCTAGTGACAGTCACTGCACCGCTGGTGACAGTCACTGCACCGCTGGTGGCAGTCACTGCACCGCTGGTGACAGTCACTGCACTGCTGGTGACAGTCACAGCACCGCTGGTGACAGTCACAGCACCGCTGGTGACAGTCGCAGCACCGCTAGTGACAGTCACTGCACCGCTGGTGACAGTCACTGCACCGCTGGTGACAGTCACTGCACCGCTAGTGACAGTCACTGCACCGCTGGTGACAGTCACTGCACCGCTGGTGGCAGTCACTGCACCGCTGGTGACAGTCACTGCACTGCTGGTGACAGTCACAGCACTGCTGGTGACAGTCACAGCACCGCTGGTGACAGTCGCAGCACCGCTGGTCACAGTCACAGAGGTAGAACCAACACAGAGTGTTGGTTCTACCCAGTTTTGGGAAGTTAGCTCTAGGGGAAGATGTAGAGTCCCTTAAGGCTATGGGGGCCTTTTGTTGAAGTAGAATAGATGTTTGGTTTAATAACGGACCCTTGCTTTAGGTTTGCTGCCGTTTTTCTCAGCATGTTCATTTCCTCCGTAAAATTTATTGTAGCTTCTTGAGCTTTTCATTCCTGTGCTTTTATGTGTAGGGCGTGAGAACACTTGTGGGTAGATTCCTGTTCTTTCCATTCTGCTCTAAATGATGTTTTTTCTTTCATCTACGTATGGAACTTTTGTGATGGAAGGGAGCGTGAACTGAGTATAATCAATACATACCGGCGTGACGGAACAACAGCGGCGGGAACAGAACACTGCCGCCACACTCAGCTGACGGCAGGGAAGGGTCGTGCAGTATCGGAGAAGCTCGCGCGCTCCTGCCACCAACTGCAGGTCATCATCGTTTGTTGCAATTGTGTAGAGGTGGTGACTTGTGTGTATCTGCTAGCATCGTGTATAGCTTTACCCTCACTAATGCAGGTGTTCATCACCAGACAATACAGCTCACGTTATGTATTGCTGATCTCTATCATATTTAGATTAGATTAGACAAGTTAGTTTAAGCCCCCTAACCGCATTGCATTCAGTTGTTCACCGGCTTACTCGTATACTATTAAAACACTCAAAGCAATTTATTTTCTGAAGCAACACTTCAGTAGAATACACCTGTAGAGAATGTGCGCCTAAACGTTAAGGTATTCTCTCCTATGTTGACAAGGTAACTTCTGACTGTCGCGGCGGACCTGCACGCGACACGATAACACCACCGCTGGTATCAGCACCCCAGAGGCGACGTGCGAGCGTTGCGTCACCTGCAGTAAGTGAGCTGCGGTTTGCCCTCCGTAGTCCCCGTACGAACACGAGCTCCGCACATGAGGGCGCGGGCAGGTCGAAACGGACTGCTCGTGTGTTTGAGTGCGACGAGTTGTCTTAGCGGCCGCTGGAGTAGACGCGACGCTTAGTTTTATTGTTGCTGGACACTTAGGCTGATCAGCGGTGATGGTCGTGCTTAGGCTCATGGCCTTCGCTGGCATTACGCTAATTGTTTTGTCCTACGCGCGCCTGCGGACCGTGGGGCAGCAGCCGCATGGCGCGTGGGCTGCTGTGTGTTGGGGGCCCAAAGTGGTGCTGTGGAGTGTGATGTTTGTGAAGGTACACTCGTGATGTTTGTGCTGCTACACTCGTAATGTTTGTGCTGCTACACTCGTGATGTTTGTGCTGCTACACTCGTGATGTTTGTGCTGCTACACTCGTGATGTTTGTCCTGCTACATTCGTGATGTTTGTGCTGCTACACTCGTGATGTTTGTGCTGCTACACTCGTGATGTTTGTGCTGCTACACTCCTGATGTTTGTGCTGCTACACTCGTGATGTTTGTGCTGGTACACTCGTGATATTTATACCAGCACATCTGTGAATCGCGATGGTTTTCTCAGTATTCGAACAAGGGTTCAGGTGTGTTAGACAACAAGTCATCTTTTTTTGTGAGTGTATCAGTAAAGTTTAGATGCGTGCTCGCTTGCTTTTTTTAAGTATACTACATGCACAGCGATGTATGAGTGCAGCAATAACACCTTGGTGCGGGCCAGGCTTGTTGAGAGCGCTCGTGCTGCGGGTGCGTGTGTTTTCGCGCGCGTATGGTGGCACTATGGCACTATTTGTAGATGTACGACGGTAGAACTGCACCGGCATGCCAACGTTAGCGGGGGCCTGCTGTGCCAACTGATCTGTGTGTTGTCTGGTGTGTCTCCTGTGTAGCCTGGTGTGTCTCCTGTGTAGCCTGGTGTGTCTCCTGTGTAGCCTGGTGTGTCTCCTGTGTAGCCTGGTGTGTCTCCTGTGTAGCCTGGTGTCTCCTGTGTAGCCTTGTGTGTCTCCTGTGTAGCCTGGTGTGTCTCCTGTGTAGCCTGGTGTGTCTCCTGTGTAGCCTGGTGTGTCTCCTGTGTAGCAGTGCTGGTGTGTCTCCTGTGTAGCAGTGCTGGTGTGTCTCCTGTGTAGCTTGCTGGTGTGTCTCCTGTGTAGCTTGCTGGTGTGTCTCCTGTGTAGCTGTGCTGGTGTTTGTCTCCTGTGTAGCTGTGCTGGTGTGTCTCCTGTGTAGCCTGGTGTGTCTCCTGTGTAGCAGTGCTGGTGTGTCTCCTGTGTAGCTGTGCAGCTGGTGTTTGTCTCCTGTGTAGCTGTGCTGGTGTTTGTCTCCTGTGTAGCTGTGCTGGTGTTTGTCTCCTGTGTAGCTGTGCTGGTGTTTGTCTCCTGTGTAGCTGTGCTGGTGTTTGTCTCCTGTGTAGCTGTGCTGGTGTGTGTCTCCTGTGTAGCTGTGCTGGTGTGTGTCTCCTGTGTAGCTGTGCTGGTGTGTGTCTCCTGTGTAGCTGTGCTGGTGTGTGTCTCCTGTGTAGCTGCGCTGGTGTGTGTCTCCTGTGTAGCTGTGCTGGTGTGTGTCTCCTGTGTAGCTGTGCTGGTCTGTGTCTCCTGTGTAGCTGTGCTGGTGTGTGTCTCCTGTGTAGCTGTGCTGGTGTTTGTCTCCTGTGTAGCTGTGCTGGTGTGTGTCTCCTGTGTAGCTGTGCTGGTGTGTGTCTCCTGTGTAGCTGTGCTGGTGTGTGTCTCCTGTGTAGCTGTGCTGGTGTGTGTCTCCTGTGTAGCTGTGCTGGTGTGTGTCTCCTGTGTAGCTGTGCTGGTGTGTGTCTCCTGTGTAGCTGTGCTGGTCTGTGTCTCCTGTGTAGCTGTGCTGGTGTGTGTCTCCTGTGTAGCTGTGCTGGTGTTTGTCTCCTGTGTAGCTGTGCTGGTCTGTGTCTCCTGTGTAGCTGTGCTGGTGTGTGTCTCCTGTGTAGCTGTGCTGGTGTATGTCTCCTGTGTAGCTGTGCTGGTGTGTGTCTCCTGTGTAGCTGTGCTGGTGTGTGTCTCCTGTGTAGACTGTGTTGTCTTGTATTGAATAACCCGAATTAGTTTGTGTTGCCTCACTGCTCACAAATGATGTCGAGTACGGTGTGTATGGTTGTGTTGCATCAAACGTCCTTTAATCAGAATTCATTTATTTAGGTTTTGAATTTCCTTGCGGTTGTTACACTCGCTTGTGCGAGGACATACCTCTAAAGAACAGCGGGAAAATGTGAAGTCCCAAGCTTAAAGTTAAGGTAGGCCATCCACTTGTTGAAGTAAAACGCTTTTTGTTTCGTTAAGGACAATCTTTTTCACTTCACTGCTGTCCTGTTTTTCAGCACCTCTGACTTTCTTCTTCAACTTTTATTTTGTTTCATAACCTTCATTCTCATCTTACTGCTTCTATGCGCACGGGATGCTTTACGGGAATACACCTTGTGCATAGATGCCGCGTTCCCATTAACTTCGTACTAAATGGTGCCTTCATTCTTCCTCTCTTTCAACATCTTTATTGTGGTAAGGGAGGCTAAAACTGACTCATCAATCAATCATTAGCTGCGAAAAAAGGTGAATGGTGTTAATTTTTGTCTTAATTTGCCGTTTGATTGATTCTATATTCAAAATAGTGTGGTTATTTCCCATGTTTTCTTTCAACTTTTTTTTAGCTTTGCCACGCTTTAAAGATTGCATTTCATTCAGTGCAATGTTCACTACTGTTCTTAACTGTGTTGTGAGGTCGGACGCATGTCACCTGAAAGAGTTTTATTGCTTGTTGTCTCTTGGATATATGCTGCCTTATCTTACAGCAGCTATGCTCATATTTTATCGCACTAAACCTCATTCTGTATACTTCTTTTAATTTATCTTCGGTTTTTATGTGTGTTATTTTCATTCATTTTGCTATTTTTACCATGAGAATTTTATTTTAGGCTTAATACGTAGGAAATCATTCTATGACAAGTCTAGTACTCGCAATTAACTTTTGGTCTGCATCAAATCTGCTCCGATCGAGTTGCATTTCTTCATATGGCATACGTTCCATTTCATTTTACTATTTACTCGTATCTATTTTTCCTTTACCTTGCTACTTCATACGAAAATTTTATTTCCTTAGATTTTCTCGGGGTGAAAATGTTAGCAAAACACTTGCCCATCATTGATCATTGAAAGCGACAGCGAACCGCCTAGCTAAGGCGCTGGTGAGCGTTTATGCGCGCAGGTGGAGTAGAGCGCAGGACACAAAGTTCTGCTTGCATTGAGGAGGATTGATAACGCGTGCAAACTTGTGGGCTTCAGTCGTGTTGGTGGGTGAGCTTTAAAGTGCCTCTGATCTGCCACCTGTGGCTGCGGCAGCTGCTCTGTACAGCTGCTTCCTTGCCTCTTTAAAGCTGTAGCGCTTCCGTAGCTGCACCGATCTGGCGTACATATCTCAATTCCCGCCATGCAGCCTTAAGAAATTTCGCGCTTTTCATGCTGAGCGAGAAAACTTGTGCGTGAGATTTACATTTACGCCGTTAGAACTCGTTGTTGGAGGACGACCGATATCAAAATTTCGACCAATTTAGGTGTTCTGTATGCTGCTGCTTTTCCTACTGTAAACATCCAATAGGGCCGGCCAGCGAGTATGGAGAGGACTTGATGCTCTGTATTTCTAAGATTTACATGCACGCAGCGTGTCGGTGTTTGGTATAGAAGTTGCATCTTGCTGAGGAATTATTGCGAGACTACAGTCGCTTGCTGGGCAGTTGTGTATAGACTAGGGTAGCTTGCTAGGCAGTTGTGTATACACTACGGTCGCTTACTATGCAATTGTGTCGACACTATACGGTCGCTTGCTGGGCAGTTGTACTTGGTCTTGACATGCCCTGAACCCGAAGCTCTTTATATTCACAATGGACTTCGTTTTAATTCTCTACATTCATGTTTATTCAACGTATTGTACGAGCGTAATATTTGTTGGAATTATTTTTATAATGGCTCTAACTCCGCTTTTCTGCTCGTCAATTTTTTTGCCGCTTGATCTTTAAATCAGCAGCTCTTATGTCAGTGCCACCAACTACTTCAATGAATATTTTCTTTCTGTACCCCGGTGTTTGGTGCTTCTGTTTTTTCATGTTTTCTCATGTCAGCTGTGCTGCCATTCAAATACTTGCGTTTTTTTCATTCCTAGCTTGGCTTCAAAAGGCAGTCGCTGGCTATGACGGCGGCGGTGCCAAACGTTAAGTGCAGCAACCTCTGCTCACCCGGCGCACTTGCCGACCCCACCTGCTCACGCGGCCCGCGCTGCCCTCGTGCAGGTGCCGCCGCTCTGTCGAGTCCGACTCGCTCCTCAACTCTGCCGCTCGTCGTCCGCGCCCGCTCAACTTGTTGCGCTCCCGCGTCTGCTCGGTGCTGCGGTTGTGGCAAAATGCGTCGCTGTTGTAGTCCAGCGGGCACATTTTTCGAAAGATTGACCTCGTTGTAGCTGCAGAGTTGGCAGCGCACGGGTCTTCTAGCGACTTGGCAACGCCATGTAGTGTTTTCTCTCAACAAAATCGTCAAGCTTGATCATTTTTTGAGTAAAATTTGATAATTTCGGTAAGGAGAAAAGAAATTCTTACGTAGTCAAATGGACAGAATAATTTACGTTGTCACCTTGCTGTAGCGCTAAAAGGACACAAATTTTTAAAAAATCTGGCCCATGCATTATAATGCTCACATAGTTACCAGGCTCAATAATTCCAAGTCTTGCAGTTTCACATCGCAAAAATATATTAAAGCGTGACGCGGTGTTTCCGTTTTTATTTATCTCTATGTTGAGCATTTGTAATAAAACATTATAAAATGTAATTACTATTGGTCTTTATGAAATTAGGTCCCCTCAGGGGGATACAACTATTGTATCTTTGGGAATTAGCGCTTCCAGGGGAAAAATGTGAGGGCCCGAGCTGAGAGTTAGGTAGGCCTTCTCTTTGTTGAAATAAAATGTTTTTTGTTATGTTAAGGACCACTTCTTTTCGGTTCACCACTGTCCTGTTTTTCAGCACCTCTGACTTTCTTCTTCAACTTTTATCTTATTTCATGAACTTCTTTCCCATCTTACTGTTTCTATGCCCTTTCTGCATAGATTCCTCATTTTCTTATCTCCATACTAAATGGTGCCTTCCTCCTTCCTCTCTTCGATACGCTCTATTTTTGCAGCGGTTAGGGAGGCTTAAACTAACTTATAATCTAATCTAATCTTTATGAAATTAGGTTTTGTTTAGGTTTCTAGATGTATGGTCATTGAAACTTATCTGGATCTTCTATTGTTATCACACTCTCGAGGGAAAACATGAGGTCCCGAGCTGAGAGTTCGGTAGCCCTTCTTTTGGTTGAAACAAAATGTTTTTTGTTTTTTCAGGACAATTTTTTCGGTTCACTGCCATCCTGTTTCCTCCTTCATCAACTTTTAGCTCGTTTCCAAACCTAACCTTCCTTCCCAACTCACTGTTTTTATGCGCTTGGGATTCTGTGCGGGAACACACCTTGTGCATAGATTCTGCGTTCCAACTCCATATTAAATGGTAGTTTCATCCTTCCTCTGTACGAACATTATTGTTGTGGTGAGGGAGGCTGGAACTAACATAATCAATCAATTATTTTTATCAAGAGTGCTTCGGTTTCCTGGCGGTTTTCATAGTTACACATTTTCCAAGTTGTGCCATTACGTGATTCTATCATAAGGTGAATTGTTAAGCACTTTTTTATCAGCAATTTCAAATATGTGTATGAAGTTTTACGTTTATAGCCTTCGCTATATTACAAGAGGTTCTTAAGTCTTTTTGTTAAGCACTGAATTTCGCAATACTAGTTAGCAACATTGAGTTCTTGCTTTACTGCATTACTCAAAGTAGTAGATGACGTGATGCTGTGCGCAGCACATGCAGTGCGAGCGAAGGGCCGTACGGTAACGACTTCCCTGAACAGAACCTCAACGAAGGCATTCGTCCTTCAAGACGCCGCTGCATGCCTCAGCTCGTGTAAACACTTTACTTATGTAAGTGTGGCTATTGAAGGAAGCTGGCCGCTCGATGGCCGCCAAATTTTACCTTCGACGCGGTTGCGCGCAATTTTAGCTCAACTAATTTGTCTCGGCAATTATCTCCGCTACGAATTCGAACATTTTCTAGGTTCTCGTCCTACCATTGTACAATATTTATAATTAACTACAATGGAGGAGTTACTAAGATTCGTTTATGAAGTTCTGTGTTTCTTGTTTACTTCGCATAAGTTTGTGTGCTAGGGAACATTTGCCGCACTAGTGGACGTCTGTGAAGCTTCATTACCCTCTACGTGCGTGCAAAAAAATAGCGACCGTGAGGAAATGGCAGTGATGCTGCAAATGACTGCAACATTGGCGCGTTTAATTAAGCCCGCAGTATAGACGCCCTGGAAGTCATGCTCATGTGGTAGTTGTGTCCTCGAGTTTTTAAGTATTTTTTAAAATTTATTTAGAATATTTTTTCCGTAATTTGGTATGTTCATGAAACTGCATGTTCAGAAAGAAATGTTTAGACATTCGAGTTACCTAAAAAGTGAACTTTTCCTCCTCCGTGAAGTAGCTGTTGATTTTACTGGGACTAAATTGTTGACGTGAAGATCACATTGATGTACTTTGAAATACGGTTTCACCGCTTATTTGTACTGAAATATGTACTCACTCAATTCCTTTGTTGCAATTGGGAGCCAATTTCTTAGTTCATCGCTGATTTCTGCCCAAAAATCACAAGAAAATGTTTAGCCCCACGTTAAGTAACGTACATTTGATAACATCGGTTTTGAGATTGAGTTCTACGAATAATTTTTAGTTTCGTGTGCGTAATGCGATCTGCTGGCGATAACTGAGCCTGAAACTTTGCCGAATACGACAAAATTCTCAAGTCCATTCGGGAGACAATTTATTTGCTAATAAAATAAGTAAAGATTTATTGAGGCTCGAAAAAGTTAAATACTCATCAGTGACAATGAAATAATGGCGCGCTCTCCCATGACATCAAGTGCAAGGGTGGCCAGAATTTTGATTCTTTTCATTCGTATTGGACTAATGATCGACAAATATGGGAACCTGGGGCCAATTTTCTTCCATGAGGACCCAGCTCTACTGATCTTTGCATTGTAATTCTCAATAAAGCTAAAAATATATATATTGAAAGCGTTTTCAAAATATGATTAGGCCTTTATCTTTCCATTCTTGCGGTTAATTAATGTACGATGCGTTGAGTGGAGCTGGTATCTGTCGAGTAAATATTTTCACCGTTCCCCGAGAGGTCAAGGCAGCGAGTGGGGGAGCGCTAATTTAGACAGCATTGTTCACACAAATGATTCATTGAAATATTACAAAAAGTAATTCAGCGTTTTGAACCCAACCAAAAAATTTTCTCGCGGTGTCCTCTCATGTGTCAAGTTTTAACTAATGACTGCGGTTAACTCGTTAAACTATAGGCACCTGCTAAAAGTGTACGATCGTGCTAGATATCTTCATTCTCTCTCTATTTTAACGTCCACATTTCTGTTTACAGCTCGCCTGAATCAATTTAGAACGTATTCTCACGTCCATGAAAAAAATGAAGTGCAATGCGATTCCTAAATCCTATTTCTTATTGAAGGATCATTATTATTCGTCAGTGGATAGATCTCATTGCTTTAAAACACAATTGAACGAAAAGTGTCAAAGTTGAGGATCGAATTAATTGCTCGTGTACTCTCAAATGTGCGCGTTTACTTTACTCGATGCCGTTCAATTTTTATCCGCTTGTATTCCGTTGATGCGCAAAAATATTTTGGATTATGAGTTTGATGCAAGTTTTAGCTGCAATATATTACGCATGGCCCAGATTTGAGTGCTGTGCGTGTCCGCCCAGTGGAACATATTATTACAAATTCGTTTGTAGTTTCAAACACAATGGTTGTCAATTTTTGGACTGAGCAAGTCGCTGCGTGAGGTCGAGAAGTAAAATGTGTAGTTGTACGTCCATGTTGTATTGTTCTTAAAATAATTCGCTTAGCGTTTTACTGCAAGAAACAAGGGAATGGGAATAATCGTTGTAGAGTTCTCGAAATTTTCCGTACTTTTCTAAGCTACAAATACAAGGTCAAATCTCCATAACGTGCGTGAATGCTGGCAATGGCGAGAATAAAGTCGGCCATGAGCTTTGCTTCGTTCACAGAACATGCCGGTCGAACTTCCAGCCCTATTAGGGTAAACTCCCTAATATTTCTTTCATTTACGTAAATTAAACCGTTAAGTACGATAACCACCGTTAATGCTAAACTTACATCGTCTAATGAAAGGTTCAATTATCGTGAATTTATTTTGTTTGCAATCTGTGTTGGTTTTATTTTCTAGACTAAATCGTACATCCAAGGAGTCTAGAATCAGGATAGAATCATGATCTTAGTTGATCGCCCAATAAAAATATCGGAATTTGATAAAACATGTAAGCATTGGTGCACACGCTCTCCTCGCAACAAGCCAAGCCTTCACAAAATATCTTAATCAGTTTAGTCATTGTGAATATGTATATTATTTACTTCAAGTACCGTACTTGTTTGGGTTGTGGGCCCAAGTGTACTTCGTTAACTCGTTTAAATATGCGTGCGCAGTCTCTTTAGAAAAAGGCAATCATACATTCTAGTGCGTGTTGCGACGAGACCGCACTTCTGCTCCTCTTGCTTACGTACAAGTTCGCAAGAATGTGAGCAGAAGATCGCCTCAATCTGGCCGACCATCAGAATACCTCGACCATGGTTGTTGATGCCTTCATCAGACTCGGTCTGGTGCTCACTGTTGACAGATGCTTAAGAGCTGCAAGCCCGCATGAAGCGAGTTTTTTGCCGCGGATAAAGTCTGTAGAGACTACGTTCCCTCTTTCTGCGCTACCTATCAGGTCCACGTGATGTTACCGTGAGTACAGTATAAATTAACTTACCATAGTATCCCATATCGCATGATGCCCATTAAACTTCCCTATTTGCTTTCGTTTCTCTATGTCCTTAATTTCATATGATGTTGAGCTGTTTGTTTATTTGATCATTGAGAATCAGTTCTGGTCCTCTATGGCTTGATAAAATTGATGTCCACTAATTACGAGGACTTTGTGCGCAGTCGCATTTTACTGGTGTCCTTTGCTACGTGGAAGTTCAGCTGCACATGCGTGCAAATAAAGATCGGGTCTGCTCAAGTGATCAGTCAGAATTTTGCGTGTAATGCTTCGCTTGAGCTAGATCTGGCACATTTGCCTTCAGATGAGCACATGCTAAATGCTTAGTTTTCAAGAAAATTACCCCTCAGTCGGGTGCAACTATTTTATCTGTGGAAATTAGTGAGCGCTTCCAGGGGGGAAATATTAGGCCCGAGCTGAGGATTAGATAGGTTTTTGTTGAAAAAGAATAGTTTTCGTTTTTGAAGAACTAATTTTTTGGTTCACTTCTGTTCTGTTTTTCAGCATCTAATACTTTCTTTTTCAAATTTTTCATGAACTTCTTTCCTAACTAGATTACTGTTTTTATACGCAGTAGATCTTGTATGGAACACACCTTGTGCATCGATTCCCCGTTCCTTTCATCTATGCTAAATGGTGCCTCCTTCCTCTCTTAAAACACTTCTGTTGTGGTTAGGGAGACTTAATTAACTTGTAATACAATCTAATCAAATCTGCAAGAAAAATAAATATCGCTGGAGTCTCGATCGCCATTTACTGAAACTACTAGCCCTTACACTAATATGATGTATTGCTTGCAAACGGGGAAGCTCTCAAATGCCTTTCTTAATGTAGTCGCATTTCACGTCAGGAGTATTCTGAGACAAAACCAGGCGTCCTATTGATGCTCAAACAAATAAAGGAAGTTAAATTCACGCTTCAATAGTGAGTGATGACTTGGATTTCAGCTCCAAGATCTCGTTTCGATTGACTGCTAATTTTGTCTTGTGATTTATTTCCTGTTCTACGAGATTTAGAGAAATTGAGTCCACAAATTATTCACGTACCAACTTTGCTTTTATAAAAACTCGTGGGAAACGTTTGAAACTTATTCCTTTCATTAATAACATGATACAATCTCTACAGAAGTTTTTGAAGTCGAAACACGACGTTCCAAATCGGGAATGCTTCTCTCGCTTCGTCAAATCAGACGTACAGAGACGAGGTTTTGTGTGCGATAAATACTTATTGTATTTTTAAATGAAACGAATGATAAATAGTTGCTGCATGTGCGTTACTGTGTAGTTTGAGGACCGCTGCCCTAAAATTCACTGGACCTCGCAGTGAAAGCTTGTGTATTGCCGATGCGTCGGTACCCTTGATAGTGCGTGTGTCAGCTTCACATTGGATGTAATCGCTGGATATTCGTACTCTCCGTTTTATGCAACCATATTTGCGTCGCGTCGCTGCCCTTGGTAGTTCATGTGTCAGCTTCACATTGGATGTAATCGCTGGATGTTCGTACTCTCCGTTTTATGCAACCATATTTGCGTCGCGTCGCTGCCCTTGGTAGTTCATGTGTCAGCTTCACATTGGATGTAATCGCTGGATGTTCGTACTCACCGTTTTATGCAACCATGTTTGCGTCGCGTCGCTGCCCTTGGTAGTTCATGTGTCAGCTTCACATTGGATGTACTCGTAATCGCTGGATGTTCGTACTCTCCGTTTTATGCAACCATGTTTGCGTCGCGTTGCTGCCCTCGGTAGTTCATGTGTCAGCTTCACATTGGATGTAATCGCTGGATGTTCGTACTCTCCGTTTTATGCAACCATGTTTGTGTCGCGTTGCTGCCCTTGGTAGTTCATGTGTCAGCTTCACATTGGATGTAATCGCTGGATGTTCGTACTCTCCGTTTTATGCAACCATGTTTGCGTCGCGTCGCTGCCCTTGGTAGTTCATGTGTCAGCTTCACATTGGATGTAATCGCTGGATGTTCGTACTCACCGTTTTATGCAACCATGTTTGCGTCGCGTCGCTGCCCTTGGTAGTTCATGTGTCAGCTTCACATTGGATGTACTCGTAATCGCTGGATGTTCGTACTCTCCGTTTTATGCAACCATGTTTGCGTCGCGTTGCTGCCCTCGGTAGTTCATGTGTCAGCTTCACATTGGATGTAATCGCTGGATGTTCGTACTCTCCGTTTTATGCAACCATGTTTGTGTCGCGTTGCTGCCCTTGGTAGTTCATGTGTCAGTTTTGCATTGGATGTAATCGCTGGATGTTCGTACTCTCCGTTTTATGCAACCATGTTTGCGTCGCGTTGCTGCCCTTGGTAGTTCATGTGTCAGTTTTGCATTGGATGTAATCGCTGGATGTTCGTACTCTCCGTTTTATGCAACCATGCTTGCGTCGCGTTGCTGCCCTTGGTAGTTCATGTGTCAGCTTCACATTGGATGTAATCGCTGGATGTTCGTACTCTCCGTTTTATGCAACCATGTTTGTGTCGCGTTGCTGCCCTTGGTAGTTCATGTGTCAGTTTTGCATTGGATGTAATCGCTGGATATTCGTACTCTCCGTTTTATGCAACCATGTTTGCGTCGCGTCGCTGCCCTTGGTAGTTCATGTGTCAGTTTAGCATTGGATGTAATCGCTGGATGTTCGTACTCTCCGTTTTATGCAACCATGTTTGCGTCGCTGCCCTCGGTAGTTCATGTGTCAGTTTTGCATTGGATGTAATCGCTGGATGTTCATACTCTCCGTTTTATGCAACCATGTTTGCGTCGCTGCCCTCGGTAGTTCATGTGACAGCTATGCATTGGATGTAATCGCTGTATGTTCGCATTCTGCTGTTAAGCATGTTTGTGTTTTCTGCATGGATGTACTCCCACTCGATCAAAGATGTTGGAAAAGTAGCTGTTCGTTACGAACTTACGAGCATCCTAAGTTGGCGCTGATTGACGCACAGTATTCTGCTACAATCCATACACAGTAGCCAAAAGTCCTTAAATAATTATCAGTCGTTTCTATGAATAGACCAAGCCTATTCTATTTTGGATTATTTGGCATGAAATGGAATGTTATTTGTCGCTATTGAATTTTTCAGTCTTTTTGTGTACATAAATTTTTAATGATACTTATTTTCTGTTGTTGTATACCTATTTCCGTTGAAACATTCGACAGAAGATTTTTTCTCAAGTTATGAGCATTAATGAAAAAACAAGCCCCGTTTTGCTCAGTCTATGAATTACATTACTAATTGTTTCCGTTTGTTCGCTAAAATGTAACATCCTCAAGTTTTAAGAATTTTTTTCCAAAATTTCGATGCGAGCAAAATAGCTCCTGCTCAGAACTCCATTGCCGACTACCAGATGCCTTCAGCGCGCTACTCACCCGGCCTAGCCTGGTCGCAGTCTGTGTTCTTACACACTCGTATTTGTGATTCACTTAATTGAGCTCAATACTCTTCTCTTGGCAGCGCATTAAAACCCAATGCAGCTTTTATCTAAATCACTTAAACGACAGGGTGAGGGTGTCTCCCTCTGAGAGGTGCGTACTTCCGCGATATTTAGTATCGAGTTCAGAAATAATTACCATAATATCGAATGCTTGAAGAATTCAGTGTTAAATGAAGATAACAGGACAGTAACAATGTTACACAACTTCTGCCCTTACTGAGGTCACCAACTTTTTACTCTGCACTCAAATGATTCGATTCACGGAAATAGAGCAATTAAGTGTCGCTACGATAGAGGGTTGAGTTGAATACACGCCCAGAAGTTTGCCCCCAGCGATAGTGACTCGTTCAAGCTTATAGTCGCTATCAATGAGCTCTTGTTGAGATATACCTTCTTCGGCGATAGTTATTCCTCAGAATGAAGTCAATAAGGAATTTAATCGTACTTAGTAGTTAATTTTTCTAAAATATTGTAGACATCAATTGACGAACTCAGTTTCGACGTGATCAATTTATTTTTTAGCTTGCAGCACAATACTGTTGTAGAACAGCTTGCAAAAACCAAATTATTAGGATTGGCTATAACAATATGTTACCTTTGCCATTTCTTATTTTAAATCGTTTCGCATTACATGTGCTGCCGAACGTAAAGTACTCCAGCGACTACGCTCTGAGCAACTGCTAATTCGAGCAGTCGCCCGAAACATCTGACTTCCTCTAAATTTCATGTTTTATTTGCACTCCCCGCTTGGAGCACAGGATAAGCGATAGGTTTAGGAAAATAGGCATGTTTATATTCTACGCTGTGGGGATCGGCGCCCCCTAGGGAGACCTTGCTAGGTTACCTCACCTATAGATAGGCCTTTGGGACTTTTTTCTTTCATGCCCACTTCTTTTAGTAGGCATTCATTCTTCGGTATCTCTTCAATGCCCTTACTTCCTCTTCCTTCTGAGCTTGCTGTATATGCGCACGGAAACCTGTGCGTTAAACACACCTTGTGAATAAGTTCTCCATTTTCTACAGTCTATGCTAAGGGGTCCCTTCTTTCCGCTATTTTGAGATCTCACTTTCTGTAACGAGGGAGAACTAAAATAATATAGTAATAAAATAACTGACACTGATTGATTATGCTCGCTAATTAAACCTCTGTCGTTTTGACGTACGCAGAAAAACCACTCGTAATCGACACGATGGCACACGCGCAGGCGCACTTAGGGCTCGACGCTCGAGTGTGGACCCCGCGTTCGAGTGCCACGACGAAGGGCAGGGAGGTGACCCCATCGCCCGCCCCGCCGCCGGAAATATCGCATAACGGCCGCTGGCTGAACCTGGCGCTGTAACCCGTAGCTGGACTACGCGCTACCTCACTCCCGGATGTACACGTAGAATTTCACCAAATCTCGTAGCAAAAACAAGCATGTTTTCACATTGGTCTTGAAAGCCTTTATATAACGGTGTGCTGCTTAGCTGGTACGTAAAATTAAAGGTTTTGATTATTCTTAGCCGAAAAAACTGAATTACTTGAAAAGTAAATTGAACTTGTAATAATATTTTCGTGGTCATAACTGTGGCACACGCAGAGTGGTGAGGAGAGGGTGACAACTCAGCTGGGCGTCGCTCTGCTATGCTCACTTGCCATGGATGCCTGGGATGGCATTCATTTTCGTCTGGATAGCTAGCTCACTACTATTGGCCGTGCTTGATCAGTGCATGTTCATAATTATATTAGATATAAACCGTGTTCTTCTGAGTCTGAGATAGCAACGACCCGAGCTTCTATAACTCAGAGCTAATAACAGCTGGAGCTCCTTTAAGTCTGAGCTATAATAATCACCCGGGTCCCTGTGAGTTTGAGCTCATAATAGCCGGTACAAATCTGTGCTTATGCCAGAAATAATTCATGTGGCTAACATGAATCATTTACGCTTTAGAACGGGGCTAGTTGTTTACATTGTCGTCAGGTGAAGATATTGTCAACATTTTGACGCAAGTGGGCGCGACTGCGAGAACACACGTTGAGAATGGTGCTAACATTTGGCTGAGCGGAATGAAATCTCTTAGCTTGAGTGTACCTGCAGGCTTTTCTCTGCATTTGATTACCTATGTAGTCCTGCTACACCGAACGTGTGCGTAGCATTGACAGCAGCTGCTGCCATTCTGCCACAGACTGCCTGACTGAATGGTATGAAAAATTCAAGAGAAACGAGTCAAGTGGCCCATTCTGGCGTTATCTCAAGTCCCGTTCCGTTAGACACCAATCACGCGCAGGCTCCAACGAAGCACATCTACAACCATCAATATTCCCGCACTTGCAACATTACTTTCATTTAAGGTGCCATTTCTCTTAGTGCAGCCGTTGCCCCGTACTGTTGTCCCATAATTTGCCGTTTTCTTCGCATTACTAGAAATATTAGAGCCAAGATCCCCTCTCGTTTCCCGTTATGCTGACTTTCTACCCGAAGAGGCGTTACCAATGGAATCGATTTATATCGCACAAATCTATGCATTTGCAAATAACGCCTACTGAAGTATGCATGACAATTTTTCTCTTTGAATCAACCTGGAATTCCGGTTATTCTTCGTAATTTAAAATACCGGTGTGTTGTCAATCCAGTAATGGTAAAGACGATTATTGAGCGTCTTCGTTGTGTTAGCACAAACAATATTTCCGACTGGTGAACTATTCCCGCAAACTGCGCCGCCTGCCTAATCACTGGCTTACTTTCCGATTGAGTCGTGAGATATAAAAGAAAACTCCCCAGTTATCACTTGCAACCGAAATTTCGAAGCGAATTTTGCCTGGTGTAAACTCTAATTTTGCTCCCCATCTGATTGGAACTATAAATTATCCCACCCCATGTACGGTCTGCTGTGCTGGAGAGCGAACAATGCAAATTACTTTTTTCTGTATGATGTCGTGGCTGTGTCAAGCTCATCTAATGTGTACCAGTTGTGGCGCCTGAAGCAAGTCCGGCTCCGAATTCTGATCCCGAGCTGCCAGTATGTGATGTTCGGCGGATGATGAGATACCTGCAGGATTAGTAGCACTTTCATATTAGAAAGACTGCTTTTTTAAGAGCAGCAATCAACGAGAACGTGTAATTGTGTAAATTTTTTCGAACAAAATCTAAAGACTTTGCTAAGTCCTGACTGGTGAAACAGCAAACAACGACGCAACTATCATGATATGCTAAAGATAAACCTGCAATTTCGCCTAAAATTTGTTCACGAGAGCATTTAACGCTCCTTTTTTTCTTCAAGAGAGCACTTCGGACCATTTCTGGACCTTGCCAAGGATTTGTGACGCTTGACGACGTCGTAAAGCACCCGCATTATAAATCTCTCCTCGCCTGATGCGTGGCTCCACTCGGATTGCGGACCTGACCAAATCTGACTCAACTTTCAGTGCCTATGAAGTGAACGGCTTTAAAGTAGGTGAATTTTCCAACTCTGAGCTTATTTGAGCTTGCTGATTTTTAACGAATGATATTTCTTTCGTATTACTGCTCGGCCACCCCTTTATAATGGCCGATGAGAAATGAACCAATTACTGAGTAAATCACTTGCATTGTCTATTTCGAGTCCGTGTTTTTCTCTCATGTATGTAGAATGTTGAACATGAGCTTACAATTTGTTTTGCAAAGCTGGGAATGCCTTGCTCTCGCTATAGAGTCAACTAAGCCGCCTGAGCACTCGTGAGCGTCGCTAAAGCCGCTCTTGAGAGTGTAACTGCTCGATTTAGCCTGATTTAGCAGTTGTCCACGTCTTGAGAGGCTAGCTGAGGCCTGTGTAATAATATTAACTTGAACGCTTAGGCGCTTCCTGTTTCAACGACTACTCGCGCGTGCTAAATCGAGACGTTATGTTATTCTATGTCCATTGAATGAAACTTGTCACTGTAGCTGAATTATTTTTAATTTTAATCTTCAATTTAATTCGTTCCAATACCTTTTTTAAAAATAAAACTTTGCAAATAATGAACCACGAGCTAAAAGACATCTTTTTGTAACTTTTAGACATGCACAAACTCGGAGACTAGATTAGTGCTTATAATTTCAATCCAACTTTGTCGAAACGTTTTTTCTCATTTGTGATGATTATGGACTGAAATTCTTCTCGTTCTCAACGTTTTCATGAGACCGAGAAGAAAGACTCACTTTGTGGCAGTCCTGTTGTTGTCTGCCTCCTTGAGTTCGAGACGGGGTAGTGCTCTATAACCCAGAAATACGAGGTGGAAATCTCGTTAATCTAAATTTAGTGAATGTACTTCATCTGGCTATGATTGGGTGCGTGTGTTTCAACAGATTTTCAAATAGATCTTGTGGTGCAAAATGGATCAGACCCTTTGCTTACACCTGGCGCTAATCTTCCAGATCTCCTAAAAGCTGCCCGAACTCCTGCCAGCAACACGACGCCAGATCCTCGTGCCTGATGTGCGACCAACACCGCAGCCGTCAGTGTCACGACCGCGTCTGGAATGCGCCTTGTCCAGGCTTCTCTTTCTTCTCGTTTCTGAATGTCCATCCGATTTGGGTTCAGAGTTTCATGATGATACCGAAATTAGATTAATCTTATTGAAAATTTGTTCGAAAGAATGTGTGCGAATAACTAACTGTAAACAGATACTTTTGACTTACCTGCTTTTTGGATGGGGTTGCATTGTTGGAAAAAATATTAATGTTTAAACGTGTAAAAAAATTCTCGAGTCTATTCTCATTTCGTATCTTTCTGAAGTGTAAGCCTTTTCTCATATCTGTCAATTTTATGCAGTTGATGTTATAATACTTCAGTAGTTTAATGTATCCTCATCAAAATTTTCATTTTTGTCGCCATCTTCTGAAATCGCTAGCAAATCGGTTGCATTTCATTAGATTACAGCTAACTCTTTTTATCAACTACTTGTTGTCAAGAAAATTGTATATGTTACCACTTGCGTAACTATGCAAAAACCAGTAATTACTGCTAAACCCGGAATTGTGATGCGACCTACATTTCAACACAGCAGTGGATATGTGTACAGTATGCCTGTGTGAGCAGTCGACTAATTAAGAATCAGCTAGCCGACCTGCTCACAGCTGCGGTCCATGGTTACCCAATCGAGCAAAGAAGCGTGATTTGGGTGCCCTCGCAACGAGATAGGGTCAGTACTTGCCTCCATCCTACTGGGCGGAAGGTGACGAATAATTCAGGTGAAACCTGTCTCAATGCCGACATAAGCTAATTTACACTAAAATTTGTTACTTGGAAAGTTTTGTCTTGACAAGTGTTTTCTCTCTCTATGTAACTAGACGAAGAAAATTGTTTCTTACCCCAAACCCGGGAATTTTGAGATTTCTACGACATTAAGATGAAACGTTCTATCCTGCACCTACTATCTATGTGAAGTAACAGAATTGCGTTATCAGTAAATTAGTGTTGAATTTTAATAAATTGATATTTTATGAGACCATTTATTATTGTTTCCATGCTTTACATATTACCTCACTATATTTTATGGATGATGATCCCTGCATCTGAGATGACATGTTTGCTCTATCTTCGCCCCTGCAACACCAATCACGCGCACAGTCGCTGCTCCGTTATCGTGACGTAGAGTTTCAACTTCTCCCACGCTGCTGGTCCCACACTTCCTCTACCCAGTGTCGCTCGTTGTCCCGCTACCTCAGCGTTATCCAGTGTCTGGTGCTTGGCTGCCCTCTTTTGGTCCTCCTACAAGTGTGGTATCTCATCGTTGTCTTTGTGGCCATACACTACGCCTCTACTGGAACTTTCTAAACGGTCCCATTCGTATGATGCACTGTAGAAGAGTTCACGAACAAAGGCACTTATTTTTTATTGTCTCTAAACGTGGTATTCTAAGTTTGGTGGTATGAAATACTTATTGTTGTGTTTCTTATGCGATGAAGTATTTAAAATGATCGTTTTTCGCGGCACAAAAATTTTTTGCTCAATGCACCACTACAGTTGACTTAAATTGCCCAGTGAATTTCTGCTGACAAAGTTTTGGGAAAGTTTTGCCCAGAATTATGATGCTTCTGAACGCTTAATTGGTTCGGAGTCCGAACGGCGGCGAGCTGGTCTAACTTTCAAGATCACTTCTTATAGAAGGACTTAAAAGGACTTGTTCAGGATACAACTCGGCGAGGCCTCGAGTTTCTAATGCCGAGATATTTTCAGCGAACTTAACCCTTTCGGTACGATAATTCAAATGGTTTGGGTAAAAACTTCCGGGGGAAAAAGTTGTCATTACCCTGAATTGTCAGTAAAATTGTCCTAGTGTGGGTGCTTTTAGCTTAAGCAAGTGCCTACTTCTATATTTTAATTTTAAAATTTTTTGAATCTTTGAAGCTCTATGCTTGGCGACAGAAATTTTTGATGTTGATAATTAAGTTTTTGTATTTATGAAGAAATTATTTATAAGTTCTTGCCCGAATTTATCAAAAATAAACAAAGTTCAGTAAACTTGTTCAAGTTAAATGGAAAGGGTATTGAATGTGTTGCTCGGACCCTGTAGCATGAACTTGCTCATGCCTATGCTACAGGGCCCTATGGTAATTACTGGGTCCTATGGTAACCTATGGTAATTTACGCGTGCAGGCTTCTGGAATTGTTTAAAAACTAGTTTAATGAAAGTTTGTAACTTCCCTAACTTTGTTATTTACTCCAAAATATTCCCTCACTAGTTAAATAACTTTAAAACTAGGTTAGATGCCCTAAACTGGAAACACTAGCCAACTTGGCACTGGAGTAGCCGTCAGGACCGAAAGGGTTAAGCCTTTGAGGCCGATAATTGCCTATTTTTCATCGAACTTCCAGCTTGACTGAGCGTGGATCGTTTATACTTCTGACACTGTGCAACATAAAGGGTGTGACTAACGCCCGTGTGATGAATTTGTACTTGGTCAATACACCTGAAAAAATTATACGTCTTTGGCAAAAACTGAGTATATCAACACCACATAATCGTGAAGTGTGTCGGGAAATGAGGCATGCGTTTGCAGCATTCACGGTACCTAAAGCTATCGCAGAACTACAATACTTTATGTCCACCAACATGAGACAAATGCCCTGAACTGGTGCGTCCTAGGCGTCTCGCACTCTACATCGTGCTAGAACCAGTGGCATATACCGAAACCGTGCCAGGATGGACTGACGACCACGTTATCACCAGCTTGCGTGCGCTTCTTTTATTGAGTTCATGCTCCTGGGTGAGCCATAAAGCTGAAATTGAGGTCAGACTTTCAACTGCATCAAGTAATTACTGCTTTATCCATAAACTAAACCTCGGAACTTTTCTGAAAGTTGAATAAAATGTTGAGTCTTAATATAGTCCGATGAGTTTAAAAATTTTTTTCGATGCCAGCTTGGAAAGCAACTAAATTTACAGTTCAATAGAAGTTTATTGTTCTCGTGTTGAGTAGTCATTTGACAATGAGCAACCTACGTTGTTTACCTGAACACTGAAATTTAAAATATTTAAAACCTTGATTTCGGCAGCGTCACTGCGAGAGGCGTGCTGGGAGGAAGCGCATCACCGAGCTTGCAAGTGACGGAGGCAGCAGGGTGCGTAATGCTCGCTGCCTGCACTGAAAAATTGTCAGTCTTTTGTTTTTGCAGCGAATGTCGCGTGTGTTCTCTGAACTTGGTCGAGCTGTGCCCCTAGCGCTACTGCCTTGACACCTGGACTGAGTGTGATGAGTGCAGTATAAGGATCAAATCTCTAATATTTTGATCCTACATATGTTTGTTCACAAAATTTTACGTCACGGTAATTTTCTTGAGCAAAAATAAAGTCTAAAAACTTCGCTGCATGATAATGACAGATGTTTGCAAATAAAATGACGTTGGTATAGAGCAGCCTAAACTTCTATTCTTAAAATTCATGCATTCTTCGAGAGGTTTCTGTATCCCCTGGCAGTGAGGCAGGCGACCTCGTGCTATAGCATGTATTTGCCACGACGTCCGGTGCCGCCACAAAGCACGTTCTCTTGCGCTCGTGTGCGGTGCGCACGCACCATTGCGGACACCATCCTCCTTAGCCCCGCCGCAGCCGGAACGACTTGGCGCTGGCGGCGATTTTGCCGTATTTTTTCCGGACAGTTCGTGCCCCCGGAGCTGTTCGGGAGACCCTCGGGAGAAGGCGAGGCCGTCGAATCTGCAGTCCGGCTTGTTTGAATTGGAGATTCTTTGAGGAATTTTTCTCTTTGGCTGGATAGAGGGGCCTGTATTCTTGGTGTGGAGGAAAATGTGAGACTTTTCTGCTCTGTTTTTTGGCTTAAATATTGTGTTGAACGCAGGTTTATTTGCTACTGGCGAGAACTCTGTGAAATTTGCTAATAATTCTGAGTAGGGCTCAAGGAGCCGCGTAAGCGCTGCTCGAAAAAGAAAACAGATGAAGGTTTGCACGAAAAATTGTTTTTCCCCACTCTTACATCACCCATCCCTTGTCGCTATCTCACGGTGTTTCTCAAGCTACCAATGTTTAGGGACGTTGTTTGTTTTTGTGGTGTCTGCTATGAATTTTCTCAGCACCACCAGCTAATAACGACATGATTTAAGGGATCTCTTTGTTGTACCTTATTCTCACATCAGAAGTGGCCTTCTCCACACTAACTACGCGCTGCGCAAGGCGGCCCTCCCTAACACCCTCGTTTATTACATTCCGCCTGCCCCGCCGGTCCCGGTTTTCCGTGCGCCTCGTGCGTCGCTCCCGACCTCCTGGAATGGTTCACTGAACTCGCCGCCATCCACTCTTTGTGCCATGTGGACGCGTATACAGCGGGTGTGGAATGGTCTTCGCGTGTCTGTGCATGCATCTCATACGCAGCTCTGTGTATGTACTAGATGGATCCTGCTCTTTAGAAATTCAGTGGATGGAAGCTGTTTCTTGTTGAAGAGATACAGAACACTTTAATGCTGTCCTTGGAATTTGTCTCATATAGTTGTGCTACACTAGAAGAGCCACACATCCATTCTGTGTGAAATGGGGAATTTTGGGGACCAGGTGTTACTGACCAGGTGTCACTGTCACTAACAATCCATTAATTTAGTCATTGTTTAAGTGATAATTTCAGCGCTTTTATTTAGAATCTCATCCAGAAATTTTTAGAGGCTGTTGTGCAAGGTGGGACACTTAAAAGAGTAATTTTGAAAAGGCTGTAAAAGATATTCAATCAAGTTTTTCAAATTCGGTTCATTGCTCCCCTTTTTTCAGCACCTTTGATTTTCTTCTTTAATTTTTATCTTGTTTCAAAACTTTCATTTTTAACTTACTGTTTCTATGCTCACGGGATTGTGTGCGAGAACACACCTAATGCATACATTCTACGTTCCTTTAACCTTCTTCTCTTTTAACATCTTTTGCTGTCGTAAGGGAGGCTGGTGCTAAAGTGTGCTTTTACCACCTTCACTAATACGAAAAATCATTTCAGAACATGAATAAATAGAATCAGATTTTAAAGATATCTCTGGCAAGAGGGTGCCCATTCAGCCGTAGACATTCTTCCATGTGATCCTTGGAGTTGTTCATCATATCCCGCAGCACTGTCACTGGGATTTGAACAGCTTCTGGTCGCATCCTTTTTTTCAGTTCTTCAACTGTTGGTGGTAAGCTGCTGTGATACAATTCATTCTTCAGGTAACAGCGTAAGAAAAGGTCGCACGTTGTTTGGTCTTTTTGAACGACGAAGCCATGTGATATCGTTATTTCGAGAAGTCACGTGATTTGGCATGTGCATTAACAGCATTCATGGTCATTCTTGCCGTGTGGGAGGCTGCTCAGCTTTATAGAGAAATGTCTCCTCATTTACTTTTTACTGGATGAGTTGCGGAATAAAAAAGTTTTCCAACAAGTTTGCGTATTTATGTGGAGTCACTCCCACAGCAATGGCTAGGTCATCTTTGAGAAAGAGCCCAACGATCCCTGACGAAGCTATATCGCTCCACAGAGTAATTTTTGTGGAATAGAAATGTTGCTGAAGCAGGTGTCTAGGATACACTCCACTCTAGTACCTAGACGTCTGCTTGTTGATGTAACCGGACAACTGAAAGTGGGCCTCGTCGCTCATCCATAAGTGGTTTATAATGTCTGTTCGTTCATCAATTAAATTCAACGCTCACGAACAGGACCGTCTTCTACTCACGTAACATATTTCTTGACAGCACTGCCCAATTTGGATATTGTAAGTATGATGGTGTAGATTGATGTGTGATATCCGTCCAACCGTTCTGATGAAAATCCTACGTTTACTGCCATCCTTGCATGCATGTGAGGTCCTGAGCTGAGAGTTAGCTAGACCTTCTTTTTGTTGAAATAAAATGTTTTTTATTTTGTTAAGGACCATCTTTTTCAGTTCACTGCTGTCCTGTTTTTCAGCACCTCTGACTTCCTTCTTCAACTTTTATCTTGCTTCATAACCTTCCTTCTTATCTTGCTGTTTCTATGCGCACGGGATCCTTTGCGGGAACACCCTTTGTGCATAGATTCCTCGTTCCCTTAACTCCATCCTAAATGGTACTTTCATCTTTCCTCTCTTTGAACATATTTGTTGTGGTAATGGGAGGCTAAAACTAATTTACAATCAATCAATCACTGCCATGCTTGCGAAAACGACATTAGCTTGTTTTGATTGCAACTTTTATATGTTCGATGTTTTTAGGAGTACGCACTGTCTGTGGTGTCCGAGGCTTCTTTTCAAAATTCTCGACCCTCTTTTTAATCGCTTGTAGACATCACCAGTCGATCCCGATTGATTCAGAAGTGGTTGCGAGAAGCATAACGTGCATACACGAAACAACTACCGTTTTGATGAAGCGCTTTGACAGCGTGCTAGCGATGTTGAAGTGTCCACCGCCATTGCTACCAAATGCTGTGTCATGAATGTGGACGAAAATATCCCCACCGACTTCCATTTGCGGAGCCGATTCCAGCACGATTCAAAACCGCTTTTTACGTTATCCTCCGCTGTGCTCACTGGACTGAGGGCGGTGCTTCCCCACTCCTTAGATCACTTGCCTGTGTCCTCGAGGCTTCATGTTTTATATTTTGAAGATATTCAATGCGTATGGAGTGTTCAATGACATTGAGCAAAACTTTGCACACGGGGAATAAATAAATGGGCACAGCCAACTCTTCAGTTTTAATTTAACCGTAGAAACACTAGGTTTAACGGTTACAAAAGTTTGTAACTCAAAAGCTGGACTGCTGGTGCCCGGTGGCAATTAGTGCGACCCGACTTCACCCGTGTGAAATGCGGAGATGTAGGCACATGGGTGCACCCCCGTCTGAGCCTGCTCCTCTCATGACTACAACCTGCAATAGTAAAATTACATGAGCATGCTGCAGCGCAGTGTAAGAAGTTTGCCTCTCTGCAAGAAATGATCGTTAAAAGTTCATGAACAAACTCTTCCACTGAAATTTATAGAATAAAGAAGTGGAAAATTTGGAAGAGAATGAACAAATTTGCTCTTAGTGGAGGCATAAGTCAAAAGATTAATTTTGAATGAATTAAGAGTGAACAGCCCCTACTTCATGACTGAAGTTCTACCTTGCCTCAATCGCCCTAACGAGTGCCTTTCGCTAATGGCGACGCACCTAAGACAAAGCTGGGCAGAAGAGCTGTGCTGTGGTGCGGCGCGGCGTGCTGTCATCTCCTCCAGGCTCCGTCGAGTGGCGGAGACGAGACGGGGGCCCCGGTTGGAGCTAGCTCACTCCATCACGATGGCGAAGCTGCTTCACTAATCACAACGATGATGGTTCCGAGTCGCTCATACTACCAGACAGTGGCCTAGTACAGGAACAAAATGTATAAAGTAAGGAGTGAGTGGGCTGGGCATTGCCCTTCACGGTCGTTACAGCTTCTTCTGTTGCGCGACCACCGGTGCTTGAAGCAGACACAAATTTTTGTCTTGTTCTTCAAGCTTTAAGAAAGGAGGGCAAAACTTAGGTTCGTAACCCGTTACAAAAGGCCCACTAGCTTCAGTAATTAAATAAGTAACTAGTTATTTTAAGAGCAAATTTGTTTAAGGACAGATTAGAAAATTTGGTAGAGATGCATGAAAATTTTATGCAAAATTTCTGAACAGACATTACCTTTTTATTTCAATTTACCTTCAAATCAATTAATGTCATATTTGTTACACAATACTTTTGAAATGCAGTAATAATTGCTCGAGAAATGACACAACTCGTCATAGTTGGTATGCGTATAGAAATTTAAGTTCGTAGTAATTGCGATGTGTAGTTGGTACGTTTAATATTTGTTGCATGAATATATGCGATTATATGATTTTCTACCAGGATCAAAAAATTTGCAAAAAAATTGATGGGAAGCCATGGGCAGATTTTTTTTTCATGCCTCTAGATTAATGCTAACAAATTACCAGCAACTAAGATGATTTTAGTAGTTGTGAGGAGCGAATGAGTTATAATGTCTCCCAGCATTTTCTACTGGGTCGTTTAAATAATGCTACTGAATAAAGTACGGCACTGGAAGTAGTTTTTAAGCCATGGATTGATGAAATATCTTGTATCACGCTACACGGATTTGAGCGCCTTTTCACACAGTTGGAGTAACTCGAAAGCGGTTGCAAATTTTCATGTTCATGCCCTACATATGTGACCTCTAAATTCATCAGATTAGAACCCAGGGACCCAGTGCTGGAAAAATTCTGGCTTAAAAAATGCAATCTTACTTGTACTTTTTTTGGCGGTGGATAGTTCTAATAATTTATTTTGAAATTGTTTCAATTTCAGAATACGTTGACGGACTCTTTCACTGTAGGTGAAGATAATCCAAATTCTGATGCAAAATGCTCCGAAATTAAATATCAGTTTCCGTATTCGGGCAAAAGGATGGGCAAAATGTTTAGCTTGGTTCGTCTATCCTATGCTACAAGGACTATCGCCGCTAGGGGAGATACTGTTAGGTTACCTCAGCTATGGATAGAACTTCGGGACTTGTATCTTTGGTGCCCACTGTGCTTTTTATTCGCCTTCTTCGCTACCCCTCCGGTGTTTTGCCTTCCCCGTCGTTCCTAACCTAGTGTTTATATGCACAGGGTATCCTGTGTGAGAAGCCACCTTACGCATAGATTTCCGGTTTTCTATGGTGCATACTAAATGGTGCCTTCTCTTCGCTCTCTTGAGATTGCTTTTGTTTGTGACGCTAGAGAGTCTTGAACTGTCTAATATAATAACATAATACACACCAGTATTTACGAGTACTTCGTGGTAAAAGGATCGTCAGTTTTTCGTCTCACAAGTTCAGTTATTCAATTACATTTTCCTGAATGCCGTAAAAATGAGGGGATTATTTCATGGAATACGAGTAAAGTATCGGAAAATACCGTTAACTTCCAAATGTAGAGTGACTCCTGTTATTAATATCGGATTTAATTCATTAGTGGAGAGGTAACTGAATGTTATGAGCATATTCAGACGTTTCACGCATATTCAGTAATTCAATTTTATTCTCCATAACGCCAAAACAGAGTGGAAGCTTCTTCCTCCAAACAAAAATGCCAACACAAATACTTCGCAAAAAGTCCTGCCCATACGAGACGAAAGCACATACGAAGATCCGGCCAGTTCTGGCTCAAATGAGCAGGTATTTTTCATGTTGAGTTTTGTGGGAAGCAGCAGAAGAATAAGAGTAAATTAAATGCGTGATTAAGTTCAAATATTTGTAGAAATGTATACATAGGCAGTTAAGATCAGGAAATGATTCATAATTTACTCATATATTAGTTTCAGCATTTTTTGTTAGTAAGTATTTTAGTGAGCATTTTTACTAAGTAAGTTAACATTACTTGGTATTAAGTGAAGTTACACCTTTGCTTCCCAATTTCGAAATAAATTTGTTGATTACGTGTCTGTATAAAAAATTTGTCTGCATTTCCGTATTGACTTATGGGCATAATTTTTCTTGAATAATCATAATGGCATTGGAAACTAAAAAACCCTAGTTTGGTCAGAAACTAGTAGTTCCCCTCATGATGCCATAGCTTCACTGAAGCCCACTTTATCGTCTTGGTGATGTCCGCAGCGGACGACGACCTCGTGTCACGTTAGCATGTCTGCCAGTTCTGTCCCGAGTTGAAGCAGTCATTCAAGCTGAACACTACTCAATTTGCTCAGAAAATCATTCATGCAACTTTTTCGAAATTGGTTTTTCCAAGTGTTGCGCTCATTCTGAAACACTTCCCCTCAGGTGGATACAACTATATATTGTATTGATGGGAATTAGCACTCCCAGAGGGAAAATGTGAGGTCCTGAGCTGAAAGTTAGGTGGGCCTTTTTTCTTGAAATGGTGTTGGTTTTTGTTTTGTTTAAAACCATCTTTTTTGGCTCGCTGCTCTCATGTTTTTCAGCACCTATTACTGTCTTCATCAAATTTGATCGTGTTTCCAAAACTACCTTTTCAAGTCACTGTTTCTATGTGCAGGGGATCCTGTGTGGGAACACTTTTTTGTGCATAGATTCCGCGTTCCCTTAACTCCATCCTAAATGGTGCCGTGATCTTTTCTCTCTTTGTAACACCTTTGTTATGGTTCAAGAGGTTTTAAGTTAACCAGCTTATAATGTAATCCAAGACGCTGTTTAATGAGCGGTCAAAACTGTGATGCCCCTCACACCCTGCAGTGCAGTTTCTCCTTCACGTAGACGCTCACGTTTACCTCGTCACAGCTGGTACGTGTGCTCTATTATGTTCAGCTCTCTTTTCTTTTGATTCATCTCAAGCAGAAAGGCGGATCTTAGTATGCATACGGAACTACATTATAATCTTTCTACCCATGTAGAATTACTTCAGGGTATCATGGGAACAGGAAGACAAATTACAAAAAAAAATTCCAACTCCCAAATGAGATAAAATTAGAATTCCGTTTTTAAATTTCGTAAGTCAATTGTATTTGAACTCGAGTCCTTCCTGTCTACATTAGTTGTGAGTTTGCCCTTGTCATATTGTACTCATCTTTTATGTTCGTAAGGAACTTCGTGTTCTGAAGTGCTGGAGTTACCAGTCTTCGGTACGTACGTAGAGTTGTGTCAAATCTGGTGAACGATCAGTTTGTTTGTCATATTTTTATTTCTCCCATCTATCAGAAGGGTGCAAAGTGTTGTTCCAACGAATATTTGTTTGTGACCCTACATTGATTTTTCTTTTTTCGGGGCTTAGCGCTAAGAAAATCTTTGCACAAATGGGGACTGCCTGCAAGAATTGCCTTAAAATTTGATGCAGAAAAACAAAATACAGGAATAAATCATTATTTGGAGTGAGCGTCGTCAATAAAATAACCCAGCAATTTTGGTAATTGGAAGCTGTCATTTCGGACTATACATAAAGAGAGGTCTGACTTCTGAACTATGGTGGTCGCTTTGTTTCGATCGTTCTCGCTTGCATGTCTTGCTGCCTTTTTTATTGAAATGACCACTTGTTTTCGATTTGGTGTTACTTTTGAAAACGTAACTTACTGCAAAATCGAAAGATTTATGTATTAAATATGCATAATTTGAGTGACCCACATTTAACCGTACGAATCTGTTTTAGGCTTTCATTTCTAATGTATTTCAGTTCAAGTCTTTCCTTTCAATCATCACAAAGTGTACTAGTGTCTCGTCAGGATCTGCTACGCTGCGTTATAGTATCTTCATGATAGATCCAACTGATCTATTTGAAGGAATAATAATTTCCGATTAATCTAATCATTCCTCCGTGTTTCTTAAATGGAAACATGTCTTTTCTACTTGTACCAAGCCATAAGCTGAGACTGATATCGTTGCGTAAAGGAATCATATTTCGAAAAAACGCGCACTGTTCCAAAAGAATTATTACCCACAATGAATATCTGTCAACAGGACATTAATGCGACAAACATTGATGAAAAAATATTAAACATTACTGCAATTATAGTGACTGCAAATAATCAACGTTCTTTGATTATCACTCGTACAATTATCACCGAAAAACAGATGAAAACCCTGGATTACTAGAGGCATGGCTGTTGGTACAAAAAAACGTCAACCGCACCTCGCTCTACTCTACGTACAATGAGAAATATATAGAGAAATGTGGGACAGATTCAGAAATCAGATGACATTAAAAAAAATGTCTATACTACTTTACGCTAAAGTCCACCTAATTTAAAACTAATATAAAAATCTGGCGCCTGCTTAATTCTTTTTATAAGCCGAATAGTAGTACTACGAAAACAATTGAAACCATTGACCATAATTATAGCGTAAAAAATCACGATGAACTAGGTACGGCAAATGTGTTTATCAACTTCGTTGTAAACATCGGTAAAAATATTGCTGATGGTGTAACTATACATTGTGAACCTACCGACCATGTGAAATACGGGGATCATGCTCGTGAGCACAATTCGTACTTTTTCTCTACGACAGCTAATTCGTCTGATGTCATTGCGTGTGTAAACAACCTAAAAATAAACCAACTGAATTAAAAACGTTCTCAATCAAAATACTGAAAAGTACAGCTTATATTATACGACTGTTCATGTAAAAATTCATTAACTGGTCTTTTCCCGCACCCTCCCAACATTCCCAGAGTAACTCCTATTTTTTAAAATGGTGGTAAAAAACTTGCGTTAACGGCATGTAGACCTGTTTCTATATAACCAATTCGTAGCAGAATATTCGAGAAAATTTCAAATAAAAAAGTGTAATCCTATTGTGAACGAAAATAATTTTTATGGTAAATAGTATGGTTTTCGTTCTAAAATTTAACAATCATTTACAATGCCTTTTTCCAGCATTGATGAAGGAAAGCTTATTAACCCGTGTACCTAGTCTTTCAAAAAACACTCTACTGCGTAAACAATAGCAATTTATTCTCGGAACTCCACTATTATAGTATTAGAGGAGTTGCACATAATTGGTTCTAATCAAGGAGGTTTAAGAATGGAGGCGGCATCAGCGCTCTAAAGTGAAGCCAATTTTCGGTAGCTGTAGGGTATACGCCTATACGGGCACACACGCGTGACACGGAGATGGGGCTCAGTGCGTGTCAGACACTCAGCGTGACAGGGCGCCGCTATCCACGCTGCGGTCAAGGACGAGCTTCCTCAATATGAGTTTCTTTATCATTCAGCGAGGATGCAATTGAAATATATGCCTAAGAAAAAAACGTATAGCACAGAGTAGCGCAAGTCTGCCATTTAACAGCGCGGTCTTCAGTCGCTGATGATGGAGGTGGTGCTACCCCTCCACTGCAACACCACCTCCACACAGGGACCTAATGCCGGGTGGCACAGGGTCCAGTCTCGCGAATTTCTGCACCGCCGAAGCCTCTCGCTCCACCTCCAAGCAGCTACATAAAGTTGCCATTCGCGCCAATTATTAAACTATGTAGTACTACTGAAATTTATTAATGTATCTGTTCGTTATACATTTATTATTAATCAGTGCATTATAACCACTACAAGTACTTAGTAAGTGGATACTTGAGCGGAATGTTAAAGTTAACCTGTATTAAATCATTATAATAAATTTTGAAAACGACCGCTGGTGTTTCGCTATTCAACCCTCCATCTCGGCACGCAAAAACAGGCATTTTAAAACTTTTTAAAGTTAACCTTAAACTAACTGAACTTGGCCTAACCTTACCCAACCTAACCTAACTTAACCTAACCTCTTAACCTAACTTAACTTAACTTAACCTAACCTAAATTAATTTGCCCTGACATTTCTGTAGCTGTTTGGAGGTGGGCACTGTAGCTGCTTGGAGGTGGAGCGAGAGGCTTCGGCGGTGCAGAAATTCGCGAGACTGGACCCTGTGCTGCCGGGTGGCACCCACGTCAAGTTCGCACATTTTTGGACGCCGCCCACCCCTCTCCCTCCACCTCCAAGCAGCTACAGCACCACCTCCGAGCAGCTACAGAAATGTTAGGTTAAATTTATTTAGGTTAGGTTAAGTTAAGTTAAGTTAGGTTAAGAGGTTAGGTTAAGTTAGGTTAGGTTGGGTAAGGTTAGGCCAAGTTCAGTTAGTTTAAGGTTAACTTAAAAAAGTTTGAAAATGACTGTTTTTGCGTGCCGAGATGTAGGGTTGAATAGCCAAACACCAGCTATCGTTGTCAAAACTTATTATAATGATTAAATACAGGTTAAATTTGGTATTCCGCTGTAGTATCCGCTTACTAAATACATGTAGTGTTTATAATGCAGTGATTAATAATTAATCATTGTATAACGAACAGATAGGTTAATAAACCTCAGAAGTAGTAACTAGTTAAATAATTGGCGCGAATGGCAACGTGATGCAGCAGCACGGAGGCGGAAGGAGAGGGGTGGGCGGCGTCCAAATGTGCGAACTTGACGTGGGTGCTGCCGGGTGGGCGGGGCTTGGGACGGCAGAAGTGGCTTCACTCGCTTGACTGGCAAAAGATAGCGATGCCGGTTCTATGTATCCAACTTCCTTGGTTCTAATCATATATGATTTGAACCAATCATGTGCAACTCCTAACGAATCAGAAGTAATCCGTTACCATTGATGATACACATCAGAACTTCTAATAAACTACTCTCATCTATCCCATAATAACTATTGTAATAAAATTAAGCATCGAATTGTGAGCGAATCCATTTATTAATCAGTTTAGTGAGCGACTATGTCAAGTGTACTCTGTTAAACGTAATTGTACGCCTTACTGTTGATGGTACGATGCCCTATAGGTTGCTGAACTTATTCGGGCCCACAAGTAGCTATCCTCAAATGTGTCCATTGTAATAGATTTAAAAAACAATCTCATTGATATATCACTTGTGGTAAATAATCAGTTAGAATTGTCTATTATTGTTTATTTGAAGTAATCCATGTCTCCAGTCTTTCATTTTACTTTAGGGAAGACAGCTGTATAGATCTGATGAAGCTTCTGCTCCTGCACCCTGATCGTGTACTTAAATGATAGTTCACGTTCTTGTCACTCTTAAATATTCGAGACATGGTCGGTTTAGGGCGGCACTAAACACCAAGACTTACGTCCTGCACAGCTGGCAATTAGCGCTGCAGGCCGTCGCGTGAGGCCTGGCGAGAGGCGGGGCAGCAGCCACGCTCCTGGGGGAGTGTTGGCCTGGCTACGCACACGCCAATTATTTGTCTTCAATCCACTGCTTTATTTCCAGTTATTTGTGTGACATATGTTGTTTACTGAGTGTTTCTGTAACGTTATTTGTAACTTGGTTTGTACGTAAAACTTATCATTTCATATCGTTCTCGGATAAATGTTTTCGGTTCCTATATTTGTGCTTTGTATAATTAATAATTTTTCGTCTACTTAGTCGTACAATTCTCTTGTGCCTGTTTGATAACTTGATAAAAATGACCTTCCTCTGTCTGGAATGCAACTATTGTATAGATGTGAATTTGCACTCCCAGGGGGGAAATGTGAGGTCCTGGTCTGAGAGTAAAGTAGGCCTGTTTTTGTTGAAATAAAATTTTTGTATTAAGAATCATCTTTTTCCGGCTCAATGCTATTTGTTTTTCGACACCTATTTCCTTCTTTTTCACCTTGTACCTTGTTTCATCGCCTTCCTTCAACACTTCGACCCCCAACGGGAGCCACCGGTGGCCACGGAGGGGGTTTTAATAATGCTGCTGACCGACCAGTAGTCACGAACTCAATTTTCATAAATACTTAATTTAGCCCAAATGAAGGCATGATCCAGTTAATGTTTGCTATTTTATAAATTGCTGACTACAATTGATTTCAAATTTGAGTTGAATATTGAACTTCAGTTTAACTAATTGCAGTCAAAGTGTTAACTTACTGTTTCTGTGCGCAGGGGATCTTTCGTGCAAATACACCTGGTGCATAGATTCCGTGTTCCCTACTAGATGTTGCCTTCATTCATCTTCTTTTTAGAACGTCTTTGTTGTGGTTAGGGAGGCCTAAAGTAACTCATCTTATTTAATCTAACAATAAGCTGTTTTGTACGGTGAAACTTTGGAAGGTAGAAAATTAAATAATTTCTTGTGTAAGCCTAAAAGATAATTTCTACAGCATTAATTTGAGTCATGCTGGAAGATTCAGTGCCTTTGTATTAGGATGTGAAAAATATAACCAGTTAATGATCTATAGTATCAAGTGATAGTGGCAGCAATCTACGTTTTGTTTCGTAATCATTAACATCCTGTGTTTCCTTTGCAGGTAAGTTCGACTCTTGGTAACCGAGATCGTGGAGCATCTTTTGGCGTAAGTACAAGCTGTTCGTCATTCCTTAATAATTTTAAATAATGTTGATTGAATTTTATTCATTATTATTCGTCATTTTTTCTATTAGTTACGTGAAAGTTTCTATAATATTCGATCACTAACGCCGCTGATTAAAAAAAATACAAAACGCGTAATCTTTGTTTGAGATGACTAAATTCTCTACATGAAAAGACGTTCGGCGCATATTTTCTTCGTGAAATACTATGACCAAGACCGGTAGTTTTACCGTATTTTATTCTTGTATTGAAACTGGACCCCAGGCACTTTAACAGTAAGAATATTTAGTGCATCTTCTGAGAGTTAGGAACTGGAGTCACCTGCAGCAGCTGTTTCATATACTTTACGACAACCAGCGCTGGGAAGGAACTTTTGCTTCTTCTCTCTTGGCTTTAAACGTGTACGGAAATCGAGTTATATAGATTTGCGTTTTTATTTTTCGCGGCATGACTGTGCGATACGAACAGAAACTGAAAGTATTTACTTGTCCCTTTCTGAATCGTCAAATTGATAGTGCCAAGCTTGTGGTCTTAAGTCTCTATAATCTATTTAGCTGTCCTTCAAAAACTGTTATTGGAATTTACTACTGAAAAGCGTAGCCTTGAGCTACAAAAAGGATTACTTTCTATACAAGTTAATTTATTTTCAGATTTACTACTTTGAAGGAAATAGAAGTGAAGAAGTAAGCTTCACTTTTGCGACCACCTCGGAACGTCTGCCATGGGTTAAGCTGCTATTGATCACTCAGCCAGCGGCGGATTTGTCTCATTCCAAAGAATTGGTCAGGTTTCTGTCAGATTACGTGCCATGGCATCTGGGTGTATCTCTCCGTCGCCCATAGAATGCTCGCGTTCTACACTGCTGCTGGATCTTCCATTACGTGCTCATGTTTGCTCACCGATGTTTTTGTTTGAAGGTATTTGCGCTTCTCTCTTTTACGAAAGTGAGAGATCCGACGCTGACAGAAACGGAAAATATGGTCATAAATGAATTGATCAATCAGTGCTTCCACTTTAGGGTAAAATACCCCATTTTAGGGTAATCAGACACTGTCTAGGGTAGAGTTTAGGGTAACGCAAAATTCTATGATTTTTAGGGTAATTCGACTTCAATCAGGGTAGCACAGCAAAATTATAGGGTATTGCCGGTTTTCATTACCAATATCAAGTTTGTTCTCCTAAGTACTTTATAAGGTACTTTGTGGAAGTACTCCACCGGAACGTTAATGAAAATGTTCAATAAGAGTCAAATTTGGAACAAACGCAAAGCTCAACCGAACTTGCGTTCAATTTATTCTTTATTGCGCCCTACGATAAGGCTCAAATTGCTGTGCGCATCGCTGCTAATCACCCAGCTGGCAGCTGTGATCTCTCCTGAGTATAATGTTGCCAGATTTGCTCAAATAATTATTACCTTGGTTTATTAAAATTACAGTAATTGAAGTGGTAGGCAACTTGATATAATGCTTAGAGATCGATATTTGATAGCCTTACGTTAGCCTTACGTCAACTAACTCGTAAATGCATCAAGGTTTACACCAATACATCGGTCATCGTCGTTTAGTGGAATTGAACAACTATACAACGTGTAAACAACGACACCGCTCGAGCCGAGCCGACTTCGAGGGCAGAATTCTGGGTTGCCAGATTGGCCATTTCATAACCAATTTATCCAAAATTGGTCATTCTTTTAACGCCGTGGCAGTGATAAAAATCACTTGGCCATTTTTACCAATTTGGCCATTTTTTTTACCTTGTGGCCATGAAATATTCCATTTAATCATGTTTTCCAAAATGGAGCGTTGAACGAACCAAGATACTGCAACGTAATACGAATTATCGAAGCTCGAACGAATCTTGTTCAATCTTCGATTAGGCGCGTTTATAACGCAGCAGTTGCAGCCCTGCAGGGCAATGCGCAGATAGTTTTGTTTCAGTCGAGAGCAATTAACTGTGCAAGGTGCATCACATGCAATAGTGCATTGTAACAGATAAGATTTGGTTACTTGCGTTGCAGTAAAATGGATTCTCCGTCCGATCAACCTGCTACACCACCAAGGAAGAAAAGCAAAATTTCATCGTCTGTTAAGCCCTACACACAAAAATGGAAGGAAGGATGGAGAAGCGAACCACTGTTTCGAGGCTGGTTAGAAAAATCTCAGTATTCTACCTCAACTAAAGATATGGCATACTGTACCATATGCTCATCTACCATTACGTGTGGTAAATCGGAGATTACGCGTCATGCAAACAGTCAACGCCATCAAAATCTCTCAATGCAGAGAAGGAAAACTCAAACTTTAACTTCCTTCATCTTGTCAAACGATCCAATTGACAAGTCCGCCAGAAAAATTGAATTGCGGATATGTGCATATCTTTCTGAGCATAATTTGCCTATTTCGTTAAGTGACTCATTGCTGCAACTGCTGAAACAAATGTTTCCAGATAATGAAGCATTAAAGAAAGTAAGCTTAGGGAAACAAAGAGCTTCGAACATTATTAGACAATGTTTCGGTAAACATCTACTAAGTGATCTTGTCGTGGTCCTTAATGAACGTTTATTTTCTGTAATAATTGATGAAACAACTGATCGCAGTACCGCTAAACAGCTTGGAGTCATCGTGCAATATTGGAGTGAGGGTGCAATCAAGAGCTCCTTTGTTGATCTTGTTGAAATCCAGGATAGCACAGCCACTGGATTGTTTTCTACACTTCAAAAATGTTTCAGTGATAAAAATATTAAATTGAGCAACATTGTAGGGTTTTGTTCTGACACGACTAACGTCATGATGGGATCCAAACATTCTGTTGCTTCTTTATTAAAAAAAGAATTGCCAAATGTTCATGTTGTAAAATGTTCGTGCCATTTAATTCATTTATGTGCATCATATGCTTGTCTAAAATTACCTAAATCTATCGAGGATCTTTGCCGTAATGTGTTTAACCATTTCCATCTAAGCTCGAAAAGACAGATTTCATTTCAAGAATTTCAAACTTTTGTCGGAATAGAACCACATAAAATTTTGGCGCCTGGTCAGACACGATGGTTGTCACTAGAGCAGTGTGTTAACCGTCTATTAGAGCAGTGGGATGCTTTGAAATTATATTTCACGGAAGTAGCGTTTAGTGATCCCACTAATACTAATGATGCAATCATGCAAACTTTAAATGACTCTTTTTCTTTGGCATATTTAGAGTTTCTTTCATACAGTCTTAGCCGCTTTAATAAGTTCAATAAGCACTTTCAGTCAGAACTTCCTGCACTATACCGCCTCAAAAAGGATGTGTGTGACTTAATAAGAAGTATCTGTTCAGATTTCATGCGCGTGTCTTATGTGAGGCAGTGTGAAATCACAGCACTACAACCATCTGATGCTCTCTTCACCGCGTCTATGGTGACAGATGAAAGCATATACCTTGGCGTCGCGGCCACTGAAACTCTAAACGAGCTGAAAAGCAGTGCAACACCAGATGAACTGGTGATATTTTACAGGAACTGTAAAGCGTTTTTAATAGAAGCTGTTAGACAGATCCAAGCTAGGTTTACCCTTGAAGATCCTTTGTATGATGTGATTCAGTTCTTGAATCCTGCCAACGCTATTCAGCTCCAACCGCCGTCAATAGCAAAAGTTTTTGATATTCTGCCGCAATTGTTGACTTTTGCCAACAAGAATGAGACAGACGCGGAATATAGAAAACATTGTTTAATGCCTGGAATTTCAACTGAAATGTCCTGTCAGGAGTATTGGAACATTATATCGAAGGCAAAGAATGCTGCGGATCTGCCATGCTTTCCTAACCTATCTCTTGTTGTTTCTACTCTTTTGGCACTACCATTTAGCAATGCATCTGTCGAGCGTTTCTTCAGTAAATTGAATCTAATCAAAACTGATAACAGATCTTCCCTAAAAAACGAGACTCTGTGTGGCCTATTGCACATGATATACCATCTTAAGAATTCAGGAGAAACATCCGATTCAATGCCGATTGATTCCAATTTGATCGCCTCCGTAGAAAAAGTCAGAAGCAACGCTACTTGTGCTGAACTTTAAAATTTGTCATCACGTAAAGGTAACTTGATACAGTCTTATCTAGCTCTTATTTTCGTCTTTGTAAATTGGCAGTACACTTGTTAATATAATCGGACTTGTTGTTCGTGTAATTGTCACGGAATCGCGTTGTTTGCAATGGGTGTTATTGATTTTTTTATGTGAATATGAACTTGTCAAATCCCTTTGTAATGAGTGGAGGTTGGTGGGATGCACAAGTTGGACCCTCGTCTCACATTCTTGTAACTTACTACAGTGTGGTAAATCTGAGTGAGGCAGAATCTTGTCTTTCTAGTGTTGTTGTTGTCACGGAATCGTGTTGTTTGCAATGGATGTTATTGATTTTTTTATGTAAGTCTGTACTTGTCAAATCACTTTGTAATGAGTGGAGGTTGGTGGGATGCACAAGTTGGACCCTCGTCTCACATTCTTGTAACTTACTACAGTGTGGTAAATCTGAGTGAGGCAGAATCTTGTCTTTCTAGTGTTGTTGTTGTCACGGAATCGTGTTGTTTGCAATGGATGTTATTGATTTTTTTATGTAAGTCTGTACTTGTCAAATCACTTTGTAATGAGTGGAGGTTGGTGGGATGCACAAATTGGAACCTCGTCTCACATTCTTGTAACTTACTACAGTGTGGTAAATGTGAGTGAGGCTGAAACTTGTCTTTTTAGTGTTAAGTTGCAGTCAAATTAAATTAAGTGAATTCACATAATAAGAAAGTATATTATACGATATATCCGTTGAGTCTCTAGCAATATGGGGATACATATCTTATGAATATATGATTGGAAAGATACAGATATATGTACAGATACACACACATTTGCGTTTGTCTAATTGAGCTGGTTAATTCAATAAGTTCTACTTGATTTACCTTCTTTATGTTAACAACACAAAAAATTCGAGAAAACTACCTTCTTAAGCATTGTTATCTAGCTCGATACTCTTATGCGACTAGAGTGTATCTCTTGGCGATGATCAAGCAAAATTCATTATATAAGTTACATAGTAGTTTCGATGTACTGAGCAGTTCTCGACTTTCTAAGAGGAAAAATGTTGGTTAAGTGAAAATATAGATATTAGAAGTTAATAAAAAGCAAATTCCTCTAGTTGGCTTGCAAAAATTGTTAATCGATGTTTGTGCTGCTGTTCAAAATTGTTTCCATAAATAAATGTTTCGAGTGTTACTTTGCCTTTCATTTCCTCTTACTATGTCTTTGCTTCTCTCTGCTATTCAGGAGTAGATCGCTTGGCATCGTAACGGTACTTAACGCATATTAAACAGCTTGTAATTAGGTCATCAAACAAAAAAGATAAAGAACAGAGAGAGCTACATAAAAAGTTGCACTTATCGTGACACATCTGACTCCGAAAAGTCAAAGAATTTCATTTTCAAATAGCGCACGAACCCTGTTGTTGTGTCATTTTTTCACATAGAAACATAGAAGCCTTGAACATTTTAATGCAATTGCAGCAGTGGGCTTTTTTGACATTTTAGGGTAATTTAATCATTTTTAGGGTAATCTGGAACAAAATTTTAGGGTAGGAACTTTCTCACCCGTGGAAGCCCTGTGATCAATGTTTTGTAAGTCTAGCACGCTGTTTGAGAATGAGACCCTGATGAACATGGAACCAATTTTACGTCTTAACTTTTCGGAATTCTTGCGATCTTTTATCAGTGCTGAAACAAAGAGACATGAAAATTCAGGGAAGAAAATTGAATATAACTAACAACACAGTCATTGCATCTATGGGAATAAGCACTCACTGACGGAAGATGTGAGGTCCTCGAGCTGGAGGTTAGACAGGTCTTCCTTTCTTTACAATAAAAGTCGTTTCATTATTTTACTGACCACCTTCAAGGTCCACTGCGGTCTTTTTTCAGCGCCTATTACTTTTTCATTTTTTTTTCTTTCGTGCATTGTTTTCACTCTTGCTTTTTTTACGCTGGGTGTGGTAATACACCTTGTGCGGTTGGAGCCATAAACTAGCTTGTACAGGGTGGTGCATAAGTCGCTTTACCGTTAAAAATAAGTTACGCTGTTGGAAATTTAAATATGAATATATGAGTGTACTTTACTGTTTTTTGGAAATAAGTGTACTTTATTAATTCATTTTTATTACATAATTTAAAGATTGGAATTTTATTGCATAGTTTAAAAATTAAAATTTTATTTTGATATATGTATCAAAAATAATGTCACTTGAATGGCTTCCATTTTCAGCTTCGTAAAACTCGAGCTCCTTGTAAGGCATTTGCCATGATAGTTCTTAGCATCTGAGGCTGTATGGAATGAATTTCCTCCTGCATGTTTGCTTTAAGTTGTTGGGTAGTTCGAGGTTTATTTACGTACACATTTTCTCTTGCGTACGGATAAAATTTATTGGCGTATCTCTACACTGTGTTCAAATAACTGAGCATCCTTATTCAAAATAAAATTCAATTTTCTTCACTCTCTCTTCGGTTGTGAATTTATTCATATTTAAATTTCCAACGACGTAACTTTATAATTCTGAAAAGAAAAATTAACTTATTTTTTAAAAAAATTGTGTTACTTGGAAATGATAAAGTGACTTATGCGCCATCCTGTACATGGTAATACTGAAGAAAGGAGAATTAAAGAAATATATGAGGTATACTACACCTTTTTTACTTCAAATGAATCTCAGTCAAGTTCAATTTAATCCAAGTCAAGTTCAATTTAATCCAAGTCAAGTTCAAATTAATCCGAGTCAAGTTTAAATTAATCCGAGTCAAGTTCAAATTAATCCGAGTCAAGTTCAAATTAATCCGAGTCAAGTTCAAATTAATCCGAGTCAAGTTCAAATTAATCCGAGTCAAGTTCAAATTAATCCGAGTCAAGTTCAAATTAATCCGAGTCAAGTTCAAATTAATCCGAGTCAAGTTCAAATTAATCCGAGTCAAGTTCAAATTAATCCGAGTCAAGTTCAAATTAATCCAACCCTGCAGTTGAATTAAAAAATGACATAATAATTTGTTAATTTGAGTTTTTTGTGCTAAATATGTATCTATTGGATGTGATGAGCAAAACTGGTTTCGAGGATTTATTTTCACTCATAGATATTTACATACGTGAAATTCCATTTAACCACATGTAGGAAATCAAATACATGCAAGTACAAAATATTATCATTGGACTATATGTAGATTTAATCTTTAAAAGAAATATACAAGTGCAATTCACTGAGTACTAATGTACGATTCCGTTTAATTACAATTTATACTTGTACATTACTACCCAGATACATTCTTGCATTAACAATAAATATGTTGCCATCCATTCTAATTCCGTGTTAGTCAATGTGAAGAAATGTACGATCTACTTCAGTAGACAATAATAATATAAGAAACAATGTTTCTAATTCACTACTGATTTTATTTGTGTGTGTTTACAATTCAATATATAATACTTTTAAGACTTCAATAACTTTTAAAATATTCATTTTATGAATATTTAAGTCTTGAAACTATTAAATATTGAATTGTGAACACACACAAATAAAATCAGTATTAAGTTAGAAACATTGTTTCTTGTATTATTATTGTGTATTGTTAGTGGATCCTACATTTCTTCACATTGACTAACACGGAATTAGAATGGATGGCAATATTTTCATTGCTAATGCATGAATGTATCAGTGTAGTAATGTACTCCTTTGAATTGTAATCAAATGGAATGGTACATAAGTACTCAGTGAATCGCATTTGTATCTCTCTTTGAAAGATTAAATGTACATATCGCTCAATGATAGCCTTTTGTATTTGCATGTATATGATTTCATAGATGTGATAAAGTGGAATTTCTCGAATATAAACATGAGTGAAAATAAATCCTCGAAACCAGTCTTGCTTATAACATCCAATAGAGACATATTTAACGCAAAAAGCTCAAATTAACAAATTATTATGTGATTTTATAACTCAACTGACGGTTGGATTAATTTGAACTTGACTCGGATTAATTTGAATTTTACTCGGATTAATTTGAACTTGACTTGGATTAAATTGAACTTGACTTGGATTAAATTGAACTTGACATGGATTAATTTGAACTTGACTTGGATCAAATTGAACTTGACTTGGATTAATTTGAACTTGACTTGGATTAATTTGAAGTGAAAAAGGTGTGGATATATGAACAAATCTGAAAACTTTACAGTCACCTCGCATATGTTTACATGCAGCAATCACACTTGATCATGTAAAGGTACGCGCAACCTCTACCCAAGTACTCATACCGTCGTTTTTTCCTTCGACTAAGTGAAGCAATCCAAAAATTCTTCCTCTTATGGTCAATACAATGAAACTTGAGTGGTTCCAGATCAAAAGTATTTCCTCATTCCTGCGTTCCAGTTACATATGAACGGAAGCCCCGTGAAAACTTTCTTCTTTTATTGCGCTCAGCAGTGCTAGAGAAGAAGCCTTCCAAATTAAAATTATTTCCCACCAAGAAACTTCGGATGCTTATTTTGGCGCTGATGACTTAGTGATGTATTCAATTTCCTTCTGAAATATTGTGTATGACCTAGAGATTTGGTATGCTCTGAAGATGTGATAAGGTTGTAACACTCGTCTTAATTTACTCATCGTAGATGGAGCTAGAAAAGTAAAACTCAAACAAAGTGATCCATTAAATTATCATAAACAGAAGTAAAGAATTCAGAGTTTAATTTTGAACGAGAACACCTTGGCAACAGACAAAGACTTCTAAACAAAAAACATGCACAGACACCTTAGACATGCACCTGGGTTTCATGGCGAAAGCCATTCCAATTTTTCTCTTGACGTTCTTATTTTGGTCCATCCCATCACTAATTAGTAGCTAAATGTAACCCAGAACAGTATTACAAAGACGTGCACCATAAAATATGGTTTATTATTAATGCAGATGAACTTTTGCTAAAACTATTGATAACATACACATAAATTAGAGCATATAAGCATCACTCGATCGATATCAAGTACTTGTAAAAACTACATTTTAAGTTTTCTCGTAAGCCGAGAAAGAATCCCACTGGATCATTCATATACTACTCATCATTTGTTATGAAACTAATCCTGTAATACCTAATAATTTTGACTCCTAGTGGCTTCAAAACGTCATCCCACACCTCAAGTCTGGACGGCCTCCGAATTTTAGAGTCTTGGTATATTTCCAAAACTAAACCTCTTCTTAATGACACACAGAATGTTTTCCCAGTAGGGATTGCAGTGGGGTTTACATTTGCCCATTATGTCCATATGTCCAGAATTTAAGTAGAATTTCATTGTGTATCTATTCGTGCGCTACTTGAATTTTTGTACTTCCCCATTTTATATTTTTAGCTGGTGGTAGACAAAGGCCTGAAAATTCACGTTTTAATACCTCAATATTTTTACGATCTACTGATTTTGCAATCTTTTTCTTGACAAGATTGCTATACTGCTAAGATATCGCCGGGATTTCAGAAATTAAATGACAATCCACCGTACATAAAGGTCGTTAACTTTTTATTGCTCGAAGCTTAAATAAAATAACTGTAAATGATGAGTATTTTGCATAGACCACAGATTTACAATTTATAATGTTTTTTTATTTTCCTAGATTTACGATATCATCAACTGAAATTTTCGACACTGGAAAAGCTTATCAACTGCCGATCGAACCGACATCCGAACCATCTTGATTAATGTTTGGAGAAACTCTCTAATCTTCGGCTGATCTTTCTCTAAAATTATGGAATCTATTGAGGAGCACATATACTAAGTATCGTAATTTGTCACAGTTCTTCATGGCTATGAAATATTTCGACAATAGACTGAGCAACGACCAATCATTGATGATAACACATTTGATACCCATTTTTTTGGCAGAGCCGAGTCCATATCTCACCAATTCAAAGTGCTTCGGGGGTATGGTCATTAAGCCTCTAACGACTTCACGAGTAAAGTGTACACCAGAGGTTTCTTATCGTCATAGGACAAGTATTGTTTGCACTTTTTTCTAACCATCCGGCCCCATAGGCTGCGCAACTTTCCACGCTGGAAGAGAACGTCGGGACCTCCACACAACGCACAATAGATGGAACGTCGTCAGCCAAAACGTACTGCCAATACAGTCGTGCTTTGGCATTCATTTGAAACAAAATTTTGTGAATAATTTCAATTTTTTTATTCATGTAAATGAGTGTTACCCTAATGCTAAGTTCGTAAGTAAAATAGGTTCTGTTTTTATTGGTTGTTCTATTGCTTCTGCGTGTGAAACCGAGGAAATGGATAAAAATTATAGCTAGTTAATACTGTAAGATTGGAAGAAAAATTGAAACTGTATATTTTTGGAAAAATCGGGTAATTACACTTGAATTGAAAGAGCCGATGATTCAAACCACAATTGTCGATACCAGAAATTTGGAATAAAATTGGAACAAATGATTAGCCACCGATTAGTTGAAGAAAGTTGATGAAAATTAAGCGCAGTTGTGCGAAATCTCTGTCAGAGTAATTTCTCTTTCGGGTAACGCTTAGCTTAGACCAGGAGTTGGGGACCCTTTTAGCTTTAAGAGAATCATGAAACCTACAAAACCCACGTGTGTTAAAATTTAATTCTCTGACAGCCATATATATACATTGTAACGTCCTACTGATGTATCGGAAGGATAACACCGCGTTTGCAGCTTGTTCTTTTATTTTTGGCGATGTGCTAAGCAAAAGTACAAATTCAATATTACAGTTTGTTCCAACTTTCTTCGCACACACACCTCACACAAGCACGCACAAACTCCGCCCCCCCCCCCCCCTGCGAGAACACAGACCGTTGGACACCACCACTCAAAAAATGATTGCAGGGTCACTACAGTATATTTTAAACAACATCGTTATAAGAAAGTTATTTATTAAAATAAAAATACTTCTTACCGTTAATGCAACTTCTGGTGCTACGTGGTTTTGCTGATGGCTTTGTAGTCTGGTTGATAAGTGGTAAGTAAGGTTCAGCTTCAGGCAGGCGTTTAGGCTTGCATTTTTTAAACGTGACTGCAGGTAGGTCTTGATATTTTTCAGGTGTGAGAAAGACAGCTCGCTCGCGTGCATACGTAAAGCGGAACAAGGTCAATACAGCAAGACTCACACGCTGCAGTGCTTGGTATGCGACCGGAAGCGCCTTCCATGTTTTGAATAGCAGCTCGTCTGCCGGTTGAAGTTTTTTCATGTCTGTCAATTTGTGTTTGCTTGCCAGCTCAGTTTGGCTTCGAGCAAGTCCTTCCAAATCTTCACTCAGTGATTTGAACTTGTTCAGCTACGTGTTAGAGGCTTTCAGGTCAGCAACGTCTACCTCAAAATCTCTTGATAGGAACACGGGATGAAACTCGGGTTGGCTTAGTCCACTGCGCACTCTTGTGGATGAGTGATGAACTTGAAAAGACTAGTGTGCTCACGAAATTCCCTGCAGCAGGACTGCACGAGATCAGATGTGAAGCCTGCTAGCTGCTGGAGATCAAAAGATTTAGCAGAGTTACTAGGCGTGCACGCGTCTTTAAATTTTTCCCGTTAGTCAAAGTGCAGTAAACGACCTGTTTCAATATCTCCGGTAAAGATTTTAAGCTTAAAAATATAATTGTTTTCAAATGCAAAAACTGCCTGTTGAAGGTATGGGACTGTATTTCCGATGCCTTATATTTTCACATTGAGTTAGTTCAGATTTTGTGAAGAAAGGTTCGGATTTCACTCCGGAAAGTTGCAAAACAGGTAAGGACCTTCCCTCTAAACAGCCAACGCACAGTGTTGTACAGAACCGGATTGGGATAATTATTCCTAACTTCACCCAGCAATGCTTTAAATTGCAGATCATTTGAAGCTCGAGCAGCAATAAAGTTGGCAACCCGAATGACCTGCGACATCACATCACCGAACTGCTTGTTGCACATTTCCGCACTAAGTGCCTTCCGATGCAGAATGCAATTAAAACGTAGGATGGGCCTATTTTCTTGTTCACGGAAAAGAGCTAGAAGCCTCAGTTTTTTCACCAAACACGGAGCACCGCCAGTACACACTGAAATAAGTTGTTCCTTAGGTAGATTATTTTCTTTAGCAAACTCAATGAAAGACAAATACACCTTTTCTGTATTTATAGTCACACGTCAAAACAATATAGTAACAGTGTGCACAATCAAATAACAGCGAATATAAACTAATTACAGCGGTTCAAAATATAACAACGTCCAGTACAAATCCAGTGACGATACTGTAGGATTGATTACATATGCAAAATGTAGTGACAGAGGCAAATAAATGTAACGTTGCATCAAATTATAACATTCTAGAATGTTGCAACAGACGTTCATTTTCTTTAAAACAAATTATCAAATCTTGTAACAATGCTTCATATAGCCAGAATTACAGGTTCAAAATAATGTAACAGATGAAAAAAATAGTAGCGAAAAGTCATTAGTCGTAACATCTTCAAATCATTTTTCCGCACTTCCATATTCAATAGATTAGATTAGTCGTTAGTTTTAGCCTCCCTACCCAGCAACAATTGCGATCCAAAGAGAGGAAGGAGGAAGGCACCATTTAGTATGGAGTTAAGGAAACGCGGAATCTACGCAGAAAGGCATAGAAACAGTTAGTTGTGAAAGAAGATTATGAAACAAGACCAAAGTTGAAGAAGACAGTAGTAGGTGCTGAAAAACAGGACAGCAGTGAACCGAAAAAAGGTGGTCCTTAACATAACAAAAACATTATATTTCAACAAAAAGAAGGCCTACCTAACTCTCAGCTCAGGCCATCACATTGTCCCCCTGGGAGCGCTAGTTCCCATATTCAATAAAAATTGAACATGATCCATCTCGAAATTCCGAATGTCAAAATCCCGTGAGTCAAAATCCCGAAGATCTAATTCCTGACCATATTTGGCAGTGAAATACACGCCAGTTAGCAACTCTGATGACAACATTTGGGTCTTAAACTTTCGGGATTCTGAATGCCACCCTACAATAATATGGGGCTAGGTTCCATTACTTCTTGGTCAGTGGGTGATGCACTGAACGGTAAGTAATGGAATTTTCCAGAACAACTCTGACGTGGCCGGTTCACGTGTGATATGTATTACTGCTCAAGAACTGGAAGTAAAGCGAACCACCGCTTATTCCATTTTTAGGTCCTACCAACAACGATAATCTGTTTTTGCCGGCGCAAGACTTGTGGTCGCAAGGAGATGACAGATATTGAGAGCCTGGATTTACTTGTGATGTTGATTGAAGCTCCTCCAACCATCACCGTCAAGGATATCAATAGAACTCTTCGTGCCCCCTTTCGACCGCAAGCCCTACGTCTCAGATGCCACAGATGCTCCGTATGAATGACAACGCGGAGACATATGCACCGTGGTGGCAGCGCGCAGAGCAGGAAAGTCAGCTCCGGGAGGAGGTTCTCTGTCGTCTCATTGACACGTGCGTGCCGTCTGTCACTCCAGGCGTTGTGGCAGACAACTTCACCCTTGCCAACAACTACTTGATCAAGTGCCTTAAACAAGATATTTTCTTTTAAGCATAGTTTCAATATCTCGCATATGATGCTCATTCTTTATTGTAATTATCAATAATTTTGTGTGAATATTTTCAATATGTATTATGTACTTCGCTATATGGCTACTTTACTGTTTATTTTGCGTATAAATGTGTCAGACATTGTAAATTTGTTATATTTACGCACGTTAATATTTTTTGCATAATTTTCCTTTTTGAACGTTGTTACAATGAACCGACTGTGTCACTACACGTTGTTTCTTTCTTCTGATATATAGTTGCCGTCATTCCTTTTGCCGAGTATCGCTATAATTTTTCGTTGTTGTAATTTTTTGCAACACTCTTTATATTTCTATTCCCTGTTCTATTTAATGGTTCGTCGTTGTTAAATTTGCAGTTCTTCGGTACATTTTGAAAGAATGTGGTTATAAAACAAGAAAAAGTATATATCCTCCCCTCTCTCGTTGTCCGTTTCGGCGACACAAAACGATAAAACTTTCCTCACGCAGTGAATCACCTGCAGTGTATCTTGCGTGCAATAATACTGAACTGCGATGAATGATTCACATCTGCTGATTCATCCAAAGCGCGAGAAAATGTTCTACTGCATCTATATCCTTCATTTGTTGTTCTTCCACTTGATTTGACATCATGCCAGCACGATTCCTCTCACTGTTGTATCTATGGGAATTAGCGCTCGAAAGGGGAATATGCGAGGTCTCGATCTAAAGGTGAGGTAGGCCTTCCTTTTGTTAGATACAGAATAGGCTTTTTATTTCATTACCGACTGCCTTTTTTCAGTTTACTGTCGTCCTGTTTTTCAGCACCAACTATTTTTTCTTCCACTTTTTGTTTCATGAACTTCTTTCTCAACTTACTGTTTCTTTGCATCTTGTGGATAGATTTCGCGTTCTCTTAACTCCATACTAAAAGGTATCTTCTTCCGTCCTCTCTTTGAAGCGCCTTTGTTGCTGGTACTGAGGCTCAGACTAATTTGATGGTACGATCATAAACAGTTCTTGGTGACGTAGGCATGTCTCCTGTTCGTTTGATTATCTTATGTTTATTCGCAAAGTCGTCAAAAAATTGGTTGGCCACATCAAGCATGAATATTTTGATATATTGGCGATCTGTAAATGGGATTTAGTTCCTCACAACTGCTAAAAAAAACCAGCACAGCTAGTCGAACTACAGTCACCTTGTCGCGTTCATACACAGAGTTGCCGCTGACTAGCTTGCACTCTGGACAGTAGCTCATGACAGGCCTTCTTTGTGCTGCCCCCGCTGGATATTTCAATGCAAATGTGATGTGTCGAAGTGTCACTTTATGTCCAACCATTTCATTGGTGGAATTTATCATTGCGTGTCAGACACAGTGCAGAACCTGGTCTCTCTACAGAAGCGAACTCTTTTGTCCATTTCTGATGAAATGTACGGTACTCTTTATTTTTTCATCTTCTTGGCTGAAAGGGTTCGCTCTGTACAAATTAGATGATCAAAAAGAAGGAAATGCCACCTAATTTATCTGAGAGCCAGATGAAGTCATCGGAAGAGCCACATCTCGCTTGCGAGTCTTATGTTCCGACCTCTGGCCAAGGCCAAGACTTTGTGCCGATGGCATTAAGTTTTAATCCAAAATTTTGAACTTAGTCGCAAATTTGGTTGGGCTTTGAAGTGGAATTCATTTTTCAGTGTTGCATGAAAAAAAGTATCCAAAAACATCTTAGATCCATCATTATACTTAATAAACGTCCTGTGGGAAATTTATCTCGACATCATAGTGTCCCAAGAGATTGATTTTTATTTCATCACTCTATATGGGTCCAAAAACAACTTTATTCGTCCAAGTGAGTTTTATAGAAATTTAATCCAGCAGTAACATGACATGGTTTATGAAGAGCCATTCAACGAGTGCTATCACTCTGTAGTCCATTCTTCTTTTTACAATGCTGTATTATGGTAGTTTTTAACACTAATACACTACGTCCCTAGCATCGGCAGTGTTATTCATCATAATTTTTCGGGTTCACATCGACTTCAAGATACAGTTTTCGTACCGTTCTAGGGGTCAGTTTTTGTTTTCTTCGCGAGCGAGTAAAGTCTTCGCTGTGCCTTCTTACTAAACGTCTTTCTAACCGATTGCATTGCAGGTTCCGAGATGGTGAAACGTTAAGAATTATTACCAAGCCTATTTCCTTACTTGTGTTAGCTAATAATCTTCTATTTCAACTCTCGGGGAATTTTTGTCTCACTTTAATGAGTAAAACGGTTATTCAGGAAAATCTTCGTACATCTGGCTCTTTCATCTTTGACGTGTTCAGGCGATCGGGAGAGTTAAATCATGTCAAATCAATTCATGAGAAATTTCTGGTTACGAAATGGGCCCTCATTGGAATTAATGAATAAAAATTAATCCTCCCATCGAACTTTGAGATTTTGCCAATTTTTTCTACAGTTCTCAGATGATATCAGTCAATACGCATATCTGCTGGTCTGTCTGAAAAAGTGAAACATTTATATGAAATAGTACTGACTTGAGCTATGTGTGTAATAGTTGGCACACATATGCGCGTCGTATCAACCTATGACACACAAGAGTGTGTGACATTTCCTCGATAAATATTGTATACTCATGACACACTTTTGTGTGACGGTTTTGTAACAACTTGACACACTAAAGTGTGTCGGTTTTGAGACAAAATTTTTCTCCGTGTAGTCAACGCTGCGCGCATTCATCGGTCCTATGGAGGCGTTGACGTGTGAATTGAAGGCTCATCAATTCTTGTATCACGATTTTTTCATTATATCTACTGGAGAATATTCTAGTATGCATTACATATCAAGTGATTCAATTTGAAATGTTTCATAGATCTTTACATTCAAGACTTTTTCCAAATGTAAGAATAATTTGGGTTGCCAACGGCTTACAACATTTACTTGTCATATTCATTTCATACACTCTGTCCCTCCAAAAATTTTGTTTTATTTTTATTCTCACATACCTATGAACAGAGCCAAAATTTCTAATGTTACCGACACTTGGTTTTGAGAAAATTGCAAAAATGTGAAAATAGTGAGAGAAGAATACATTGTCAAAAAATATGAATTTAAAATTGATATCGCGTACGGGTTAGTGTGTGCGAGTAATTCTAGCAGAATATGCATTATATGGGAGGATAATTCACTTTCTCTGAACATGGATGCAGACTTTGAGAGCTGCGCCATCCCTTGTCACAAGCCCCGTCCCTGCACTGACTGAGCCTCACCTTCGTTTTGAGACAGAAAGCCTTGAAAATGCCTTAGAATCAAGTACAGCGTTCTGACGTTTTTTGAAATTATTAAAAAAATTTTTTGTAAGTTTACTCTGACTTTTTCCCCTCAGGGGGATGCAACTATTGTATCCATGGGAATTCTCGCTCCCAGGGGGAAATATGCGAGGGCCCAAGTTTAGAGTTAGGTAGGCCTTCTTTTTGTTGAAATAAATATTTTTTGTTATGGTAAAGACCACCTTTTTTGGTTCACTGCTGTCCTTTTTTTCAGTACCTACTACTTTCTTCTTCAACTTTGATCTTGTTTCATCAACTTCTTTCTTAACTTGCTGTTTCTATGCCCCTTCTGCATAGATTTCGCATTCCCTTATCTCCATACTAAATGGTGCCTTCCTCCTTCCTCTCTTCGAAACGCTTTTTTTTAGCGGTTAGGGAGGCTTAAACTAACATGTTATGTAATCTAATAGTCTACTCTGACTTTTTTAATTTGGCAGCCTAGTAACTTCACCGAGTTGCCAAGAGCACCGTCTCCTCGTATCGAGCTCAATCGTTATACATTACCTGCCTACTCTAGTATCTTCTTAGTGATCTTACAACTGCATAGAATCGATAAATAATTTTTACGGAATACTTCATAAATTTCTAGCTCTATATTTATGCGCAATTCTTGGCTTATAGTTTAAAATCTTTCTTTCATCTTTCTTTGAAACTTAGTACTAAGGTTACTCATGTAATTTTTCTTTCCAAATAGCTGTGAAATTTCATAGAAAATAGCACTGTTGGAGGATATACTGTTTTATTTTGTATCAATGAAAATGCAATCATGGGGAATGTCACCTGTTTTAGTTAAATTCATTATATGTGACTAAGATGGCGTGAATGAAAAAGTTATGGATGCATTCCTAGAATAGGTAACACCTTATACGCACACATGTGCGCGATCAGTTCCCAGTGCCACAGGTGAGCAGAGCGGTCGCGTAGCTGGAGGGATTGCCGCCTGAGAGTCGTGCCAGGAAGCCCGCACCTCTGGGTCAGCTGCGCCACACGTATACCAGAGTAGACGTATACGCCACACTGCACTTCACCATCGCTGTTCTCACTGGGAAATTCTTTACCTATACAATCATGATTTGAGGAATTTTCAGTCCGTTCAATTTTCTCTTATCTGTTTTTTTTTGGTTTAAGTTAGAAATTATGATTCCTTTTTTAATGCTGGTTTTACACCCGTATGACTGATTTAATACCTTTAAGATATTTTTCATAGAAGTCAGCTGAGAGGACAAAGGCAAAGTATATCTCGAAAATTTAGCACTTATCTGGAGTTACTTTCAATATCTCAGTTTATAAATTACGTATACTGCGACATTTGAGCGCCCAATAGAGCAATCATGATTTTCTCTAAAATTTCTCGTACCCTACAAAAGGTTCTCGCACTTCGATCACTGATTAATACAGAGCAAATTAATGTGCAATTGTTTTTAAATAATAGTTCCGAGTGCCTTCATTTGAGAAAAAATGAAGAGTATTAAAGGTCTCTGTATTCTCCAACTTGGCTCGTGCACTCACTCCGTTGTGTTTTGAAATAGATTTTAGAGAGTAAAAACATTTATGAAGTCTCCCTATCCCTACTGCTAATTTATTTATATAACTACCTATAATGTTTTTATATCCGTATTTTTTAGAATTACGAATTTCCGGTAACTCATATACACCAAGGTGAGAGAATATTTTTCCCCCTAACTTATGTAAACAGCAAAGAAGCCTTCCGAGTATTGTGCGAGCTGGCATCTCTCGCGTAGGTTTACTCATCACGGTGCCGGCTCAGTCCCTAGGAAATGTGTTGGCTCGCTCTGGCTCGGTTCGCGTGGAGTTTTGTTAGTTTATTGGAGGTATTGGCTGCAGTTCTCATTTTCTATTGTTGCATACTGTGCAGAAATTATCCTCCTTCCAGTTCTTTAAAAATGGATTTTTTAACATCGAAAAAATGAGTTTCAAAGTATTTTACATCGAGTTTTGAGCGCATCATTTTCGTATGAGAACAAGCCAGATGTAATGCACCAGACCATCGTTGCATCTACCCTGTGCTGTTGCCGGACCCTGACGTAAAATCTGTATACGCTTAATTTAGCATGCCAACACGGCTTGTTTGTTGTTGGAGGGTTTTTTTCCCGCTCGCGTTAATAGCGTTACTGTAACACGAAATGTCTGACAGAGTTTTGATATTTTTGCGTATGGGCTGGGGATACGCGCTGAACCAAGTCTATACACTTTTTAATTGAAATTAACAACGCTTGTGATATTCCGTAAGAAAAACTTTAGTGTGCAATGCTTCGCCCTCTCAGGGAGACGCAACGATTGAATGTAAGGAGAATTAGTGCTCCCTGGAGGAAGATTTCCGGCGCCGGACTAAAGGCTAGGGAGGCCTTTTCTTGGTAGAAATAATTTTTTTGGTATAGTAGTGGACCAATTTTTAGTGCACTGTTTCCTTTTTTCAGCTCATACTACTTTCTTCAACTTTCTCATCAATTGGTAAACTACTTTCGATATTGCTGTTTCTATGCGCAGGATATGAGAACAAACCTTAAACCTTGTGTATACAGATTCCCCGTTCCCTTAATTTCGTGCTAAATGGTATCCCCCCTTTTTTGTTTAAGAAAACGTAAACTTAGTATAGATTTTATGTCACTCAATGCTTAATTCTGTATTATTTCAATAATAGAAATGCTTGTATGCTTACAACTTTTGATACTGGCTTGAAAATATGACAACTGGTAAATTGTATTCAATATGAGTACATTCGGCGCATCATTCTGCACATTCTCCACGATTTCTTTTCTTAATTGATTGCGATGCCTATCGAAAGTGAGCAAAAGATTTACGCTTTGAAGTCTCAGTGGGTGTCGAGTGCGTGGGTGCAGAGCGTGGGCGGGGGCTGGCAGTCAGGTCTGTGTGCCCCAGTGTACCTACCCCTTCTCCTGCCAGCCGGCTCGCCATAAAAAGAATGGAAATTACCTCATTTCAAGGCTCAACGTGAACTGGAACTGGTGCTGTTGTTGAAAGGTATTCGACTGAATGCGAGCTACCTGCTTCACATTAGTATACAGCTACAACATTTCTATTCTAATATTGAAGATTCTCTTTTGGTAGAACATTCAATCACAACTCTTCTAATTCCTTAATGAATAAAGTTTTGTTTTAGTTTTGGTAACATATTCTCTTGAAAATTGTTCTATGCTCTCGTTTTGAGTCGTCAGTACTTACATATAACTACGTGCGGAGTCAAGTGTGACTGTCATTGCGTTTAAATAATCTTGTAGCATGTATAACTGCTAGGAAAGGACGCCCCAGAGTATCGTTATGAACCGTTGTCGAATGTTTTTACAAATCAGTTTTAGTTTTAAGTTTCACTGTACGTTGAACATTGTCACGTTCGTTTCTATTCCTGCATCTACGTCAACGAATACCAACAATTTTGACTAGTACGTTCCGTACCGTGAACTATTAAACTTAGTTAAAAACTAAAATCAGTGAGCAATACTGGAAATAAATTAATCGAAAAAATAGATTAGGATCGCTAGTTTAGTGAGCGTTGTCCCTAGGCTGTACTAAAGGCCATTTCCAACGTGTGTGCTTCTCCTTCGCTCTCCATACCTCGCTTCCTCCTAAATTTGTCTCGAAGACACCTTCAACTTTATTTCAATTGCTCTCCTATAGATGCTGGGCGTGGAAATACACGGCGGGGTCTGCCCGATGATGTCTAAGCTGTCGTGGTTAGCTTCCTTTGACATGTCATCTCCTGCCCTCTCCAAGCTGGATCCGGTTTTCCAAGACGTCAAATTCCTGAGCTGCTTACAAGTACCTGAAGACTTCACGATATTCATTTTAATTTATAATAACCATTTTTATGATGAAATTATATAAAATCCCCTTTCAGAGGGATACAACTATTAGATTTATGTGAATTAGATCTCCCAGGAGGAATATGTGAGGTCTGGAGATCAAGGCTAGACAGGCCTTTCTTTTGTTAAAATGGAATAGGTTTTTTTTTCAGTTACACACCATTTTTTCTCGGTTCGCTGTAGTCATGTTTATCCTCATCGAATACTTCATTCCTGAACTAATATCTTGTTTCATGAACTTCTTTCCCAGCTTAATCTTTCTAAGGTTCTAAGGTAAGGTAATCTTTCTGCATCAATTCCGCGTTCCCTTAACCATACAAAATGGTGCCTTCCGTCATCCTCACTTTGGAACGCCTTTGCTGCGGTTAAGGAGACTTCAACTCCCATCTAATCCAAACTTCTTTCAAGATATTCAGTGTCCGTACCAGGAATGGCTCAGCGCCACATGTTTGCACCGTTCATGTACAGCACGGAATTTGAAATTTGTTGGCGAGGTAAGCAATGCAGCACTTTCATGTCTGCTCGAAGCTCTTTTCACGCAGTTCTTGTTGAAGCAACACATAAGAATTTATTGAGGATAATTATGTATTCTTTATTTAGTTTCTCTTAGCTATTTGCGGTAAAGGAAACTCAGGAAACTTAGGTGTAAGCCTCGGTTAAATAATTGAAAGTCCCTTGCTTTCTGAATTGGCAATAGGTGTTCATTTCAATATCGCACTGCTCTTTAACATATAATAGGAGTACATTTAAGACCATGTGGTCTAATGGTTGGTGAGTGCTACATCGGGCTGCGAGTCCGATATTCGGGAAATTTTACTCGTGTGATGAAATGTTTTAGGAATATGAGCAAACTTTTTCTTAAATAATTTCAAAACCTGCTTTGTAATCCATGCTATTAAAGTTGCTTGACGTTGCCTGGAATTGTCCGGATTTTTATTACCAATGATGCAGTGACGACGATCTTGTCTGGCATTTAGAGTTTCGACTACGACGTCAGTCGGCCAGATGACCTGGTGCTGTAAGGATGTGTGTGGTAGCAGCTCCGTGCGCTTTCTCTGGAACAATCGCCACGACTACGGACCAGTCGATGATAAGCGAGCCTCGCTCTCTCCACGGAGTGACCTCCATGGAGAAAACTAGGCCTCTAATATCCGTCGAGGCAATACTTTCTTTTTATAAACACACGTTTCTTTAATTCCTCATGTATATATGTTCGAATAGAGTAATTTTCACGCACTCGTCTCATGTACTCACGATCAGTTTTCATTCTACGCAGTGTGATGTTAATCAATCATGATTGCTGTAACAGTCCTCATCATTGCTTTAAGAAGATCGAGAAATGACGACCGGCATAATTGTGCCATCGTACTTGTCTTCCATCATCTCTTTTGAGCCTCCGACTGGAACTGCGAGCGTTATTCATCACTCGCTGATGAGTGCCACCCTATTTGTGTTAAGTTCGTAGTTGTGTGTGAGTTTTGTGCTGCGCTGGGTGGTGCCTACAGTCCTGAACTGTGCTCGGTCTTGATACTTCGTGAGATGGAAGGACATGTGCCCACTTTCGAGCTCCATTACAGCGAGCTTCTATACTGCAGTGTCGGTGTTACCTTGTGTAAGGTTTGAACGTTTACAAAACTGTGCATTAAATTAGAAATAAACATGCCCTCTCAAGTAACTGCTTTCAGTGGTGACTTCATACTCTCAATGACACTGCCAAGCCACTGCAGTATTGTGACTGTATTTGCCTGCCCTTTTTGAATGCTTTTGTCTTTGGATCTTTAATGCCAAGAAATAGTAGCACGAAGATAATACTGAAAATTGAACCTCATGAGAGTTCTTTATTTTTGTACAGCAGTCATTGTTTTAAAAAAGTAAAATATGTGGAGCATAAAAGCATCGAAATGATTTAGGTTTCCAGCGTTTTTTTTCGCGTTCTTGCCGTATGGTATCATTCTTTTTCATTAGAGTATGATGTCTCCTCGCTCCAATTAGCCAACTTCCGACTACATGTTCCCATGCCTTGTGGATGCTTTTTGTTTGTGAAAAATATTTTCGAAATAAAAACATCTATAAAATGAACTGTCCTCAATTCAAATTTATATAAAACTAAAGCGAATCTAATCGTTGCACAGGAGACGAAAGTAAGAAGAAAATAGTACACCTCCAATAGAGTTTATGCATAAAATGTAGTAGAGCAGAAGTAGGTAGGAATTTTCAACTAACAAGGTGTTAGTTGTGAGATGTACAATGATAGGTGACGCAATTTCGAAGTTCGTGGAATTGAAACAATTTTTCGGACAGTTTGTTTGATTTGTTCCGTTCTGCATTGAGCGCACGACACGCAACGCATCCGCTGGCAAAAGAATGCGCGACCTGCGGGAAGGGAGACACAATCATATTTGCGCTGTGCATTGTGAACGTGGGAGCGCTGCAATGCGGGCTTATCTCGCCTATTTTGTGAGGTAGGCCGCTGCTGCTGCTCCTGATGGTGTGGTCACACTCCGGGCCTTTGGTGCTGGTCGTTCTGGGCCTGTTCACCGTCTCCAGCGCCCCATCACGCGTCTTTATCTCTATCTATAGACACGCATTGTCAACAGTGTGTGCGGCCCTTTACATTTCCTTCTAAATATCTGTCCATGTTAACCTGAGTACCATCAACTTTTTGTTACAATTTTATGAAGTACCGTGTATGGTGGAAGCTGTGCTGCCACAGTCGATATTTTTGTGTTTATCATCAATTTTTTCTATTTCGTTTTTTTTTGTTGCTCTCAGCCTTCATATATTTCAGCCAACTAAAATTCGTGCTCTCTGCAATTTGCTACTTCATTGATATCTGACTAACATATTATAAATTAAATTGAAAAAAAATGTTGTTGCGCGGTGATGTATCACAAAATGTACACACCGCTGCACGCTGCTGCTGCAGGCTGTGTTGTGACAACTTTATTTTAATTCGTAAGCGAGAGAGCCCGTACGTGTCTGAACTGAGGACGTGGTTTGGCAAAACGTTATGATGCAAATGTGACAGTGTTTGGATGAATTATGAGTGTCCTTGAATGATATAAATAACTTGACATTTTTCGTATGTTATGCTGGCAATGCAGATACATTGTTTTAATATACCTTAAACTGGTAAGTGAAATCTGTTGCTTTAGTTGCCTTGAATGTTGAGATCTCAACGTATGTAACTTTTGCTCGGCTGTTTAGATCGTCTATGTATTTTATTCTGACAGCCGTCTTCATTAGCACTGAGTAATTTTAATTTGGTCTAAATTTCTATGAAAAAATCTTTTTTTATCATTTTGTGTTCTCTTAAAATTGAACGAATAGAAAATTCACTGCATTGCATGGGCAATCCTAATTTTAGGTCACCTTATCGTGCTGTTGTTCAACTTCAGTTAATACGAGCTCTCCTCTCGAAACGGAGCTTCTTTGATATTAGATCTCATTGATGGTAGCGAGTTATCGTGTCCCCATCCACTCGTCACTTGTGCGTCAGGCCGCACCGTGCGTCACACCTGCGCAGTCACACTCACGCACGCGTGACTGCGCCTGCACGCTCCTGGCCAGTTAAATATGCATGGCTTCCAAGCGGCGCTTTGCTCCCAAGACATGTGGCTATACTGAGTGCTGTGTTGCGTTCTGCTGCCTTTGCAAATTTCCTGACGATGCTCATTGTTCATTTAAATTCCGTTATTCCCTATTGAAATCTTGAGGTTCATCACATCAGGGAGATACAACTGTTGTATCTTTGAGAATTACCACTTACGGGGGGAAAACGTGAGGTCCCGAACTGAAAGTTAGGTAGATTTTTCTTTTGTTGAAGTTGATTAAGTTTTTTCTTCTGTTATGGAACATCTTTTTGCGATGCTGTCCTTTTCAGCATCTGCTCCTTTCATCTTTGTCGTTCATCTTCTTTCATGAACTTCTTTCAATCTAGCTGTTTTCAAGTGCATGGAAGGTGTGTGGACAAACCTTTTGCATAAATTTTTCATTCCCTTAATTCTATACCGAATGGTGTCTTCTTCCTTCCTATCTTGGGAACAACTAACTTGAACTACCGTATGCTCTTATCTAATGTATCTTAATCTTGAAGTTCATCCAGACTAATTTAGCGCTTAGTTGTATCCAAGTTCGCGTATTATACATTAATCACTTAAACGAGGGTTATTATACAGGGTGCAGGAAAATTCTTGGACCAATACTCATCATTCATTAAATTACTGTCAGAACGATTTCCTTACTCCGGCAAAGTTTAAAATGCTAACAATATGACTAATCTTCTTTATTTTTCTTGTAAATTTACTGATGCTAAGCTCATTTTGAAAGTTTTGGAGAAATAAATTTGGCCTCCTATTTGCCTGAACTTAATTTAATGGATTCTTTAGTTTGGTCCAAAATGGGGTCTGAAGCCTGTGCTCACACGCACACCACAACTGAAGCTATCGCTCAAGAGTTCATGTCAGAAAATTCCTCACTACTAGTGTTGTGCCGTTAAGAGTTTTCCAACAAATTCGGGCCGAGTGGGACATACTGAATAATGATTGGTCTGAATGTTGATGAAGCTGCTAATTAAATGATATACCAGTTATGCTACTATAGTTGCTATCTTATTGTTGTCCAAGGACTTCCTACGCACCCTGCACTCCACCTTCTCGTTCCTTGTTCTACTACCTCTATCAGGGTTTTTTGCTTTGATTTTTCACATCTAGTATGTGCACGAAAAAGTAAATATGGTGTTTCTAACGGAGTACTTTTAAAATATCTCTGAAATTTTAAGTGTAATATTCCGTGCAATTTGGGCGCGTATGCACATCAGAAGCATTTACCTCAATAACATCTTAAGTAAAACATCTATGTGCGGGACAGCGTCTTTCCCTGATAGTGGGCCACTTCTTTCGTTTTTATTAATTTTGCAAGCCTATTTAGATTGGTTAATTTATGTATTCAGTTATATAGATGCCAGCGCGCAGGGGACTGAGGAAGCCATCATCTTATTAAATTTCCCCACCGACTCAAAGATGGAAGGAGGCATCCATTCCTCTTACAAGTGTTTTGATGGTGATAGGAGTTGGATTAAAAGTAAACACGTATTACTATTCAATTGCTCTGTAATCACATGAGGGACTTGATCTTTTCGCGCTAGAGTTTTGTCTTGTTTCCATCATTCCGTTTTACATTCAAGTTTACACACACTTTGTTGTTCCTCTTTGTGTACGTGTAACACAAAACTCGCCTCGTCATGCGGCTCCATTGAGATCATCGATGCGATGTTCGTCAAGAAAATCGTTTTTACGGCGACGTTGCTAAGTATTTTCTATCTTGGTCTAGTAAGCTTCACTCTAGCGACTGTCTCGGTTGCTTTTAGTTTTTAATCATTGACTTCATTGGTCATCAAGTTCCTGGTGCATTGTCCTTCAGTCTTTTCATGTACATCAAATTTCGCCATCTTAATGTAAAGCAAAGTATTGTTATTATTGTTACTTTATACGAATTACTACATCTGACGCTCTAAGTTTGTCTCCTAAATCTATGTTACGGGAGCGTGGAGAGTCTACGAACTCGCACCTTGTCACAGAACTTAGCACTGATAACGCTCGTGTGGAATAATAAAATTATTTGTAATGTATTCGCCCACATATCTGAGTTCTTACGGCGAGTACACTTCACCGTATCCATAAATCGAGAATCATTAAGTGAGTAGTTGTCGACTTTTATGAAGCCAAACAGATTTACTGTATTTGCACTGCAAATGAAATTCAATCTATAATTCATACCCAATTTTGTACACCAGCTATTCAAATTCATCGAATAAGAGTTTGAACACGTATGCTCCTGTCCTCACGTGCTGCCAAGACTAATGTTGTTCGAAAACTTACTTATGCAAGTCACCAATGCGCTACTTCGAAAGCTGAATTACGTGGTCTCTTGGAACTAATATTAGTGTATAAAAATAAACTTTAAGTAGCAAACAAGCCGTATAACTTAAATTTTACCAAATGAAATCGTTAATCTTCATTGTATTTTCTCGATTGATTTTTTTTTATTGACGTGCGATGATATTTTCGAAATGCACACAACGCTTCCATTCGGCTTCACTGGGGCTACAAAAGTTTATCTCCGAAAGTATCGCGTTAACTCAAGTCTATGTATACGACGCCTAATGATTGTTTTTGTTTTACTGATCGGAGATAGTGCACTTTTGTTTCCACTCTGACCGTGATGTAGGCTCCATAACTCACTATCAAACCAACGATAATACCTAATCGAAATACGATAAAATGTCTTACAGTCCCAACCGATAGTTCCGGTGATGCATTTCATGACCAAATGAAAAAGTGTTAATTGGCCGATGTAGAATCTGAAAATTTTATTTGCTTTCATGTTAATTTAAATTTTTGCTTTCTCAAAAAACTATTGATTCAAAGTAGTTTTAAATTCATAAACTGCACAATGTGTCTATTTCACGTTACTGCCTTTCTATGTTGATTTTACTTAAAACGTGTACAGTACAAACTTCTAATTCTGCTGATAATCATTCGTCTGATCAAAGAGTTTTTTTGCAACTGATATCAGAGTTCAATTTTTCTCATTATAAATGTTATTACATTTCTTTCTCGTATTTCAGTCCCTTGTTTAGTTTCGATAAGTTAAGAACACAGTCACTTTTCAAGCGTTACAATTCTTACTATTATATTTAGATCTATGAAGAGCTGTAGTTAGTTATGTGGAAAACTGCCTGAGAGGTGGCCGAAATGAAAACTGGCCTTGGTAGAAATTCTTCATGTAATTCTAAAAACTGAGCTTTGCAGATACTGCCTTTGGACGTTTATTGTTTCGTATCGTTTCATTGGAATATCAAAATTAAATCTGTCATCATTTGCTTAATGTACGAACCACAGCACAAAACCTATTAATATTTGAAGAGTTTTGTATTTTTCTATGGGGTTACCTTTAGTTTTACCTGCTGTTTAGACGTACTCAAAACTGCAGTGAAGTGAGTGGCAGGCCTGTTACGGATAACTGACACGATATTTATTCATAGCAGACCATACGATATTTGATATTTTTATGAGATTATGAGCATCGTTTTTTTTACGGCAGCAATTTTATGAAATTGGGTTTGTCGACAGCTGCCTCGTTAAATAACCCTTGCATTTTTGTTAACGTAATTCATCAGTGCTAATTATGTAACCGACCGTTGAAAGTTCTACCTCGAAAAGTTGCGTCTTGCTGCACTCGTACCCCGCTGCTGGACGCTGTTGCTGCGTCGTAGGACGCTGCTGCTGAGTAATCCAAGATCTCCGTAGTTCTGTAATGTTCGTAGCCTCGTAGTGGTTGATCGAATTATGGGGATATTTGTGAGAAAATGTCGACACTATGCTAACCTTACGCTCTCATGTGTTCATGATGATGAAGCTATTTTTAGGAGAAAAGGTCTAAAGAATTCTCTTGGATTCTCAATTTAAACTGCTGACAGGGGTGTTCCGCATGTGCCCCGTAAAGAACGTAGAAAGCTGATGTCTCATCTTTCTGAAAGCTAAGTTAGCTGTGACTGCAAGAAAGATAGCGTATAGTTGACAGCAAGAGTGATAGCGTACAGTAAAAAATTAGCACGACTAATGCATAAGAAAAATGTATCATGACGTTTGTGGAGATCTTTTTTGGACAAGAAGGTACAGAGTGGAATAGACCAAACGAACTTATTATTTTTAGAATTCAGTCACTACCATAGCCTCTCCGATGAGTTTACCTACTCTTTTCTTGAAACTTATTTAAGTTTGAGTTGTTCTTCACTCAACAAAACTATATGTCTCTCATGGGTGTTTGTGTGGACTAAGAAAAAAGTTTACCAACCAAAGCTGTTGTAAACTGCAATGTACAGTATCTACCTGAGAAACTGGGAGAGCCACATCAAATGCAGCACTCGGAATAGCTTCGTAGTTTCACAGAAATTTACCAGAACCCAAAACGTATCCACGTAATCACTGAAATTGTGGCTCTCGTACTCGTGACGCACGCAACACATGCTCAGCGCTGGCGGCGGGGCCCGCATCCCGAGCTGCCTGTGGCTGCCGCTAGAGATGTTGCATGGCCAGGAGCACGCGGAGAGAAAGCTGCGCGTAGTGAGCATAGAAAGCTCCCGCGACCACCAGCATCTCCCCGTAGCACGGACTATGGCTACACGGATACACGGTACACGTGTGTACTCGCTCCGCAGGAAGGACTGCTCCATCTCCCTGATATATTCTTCCGCACTTAAATGTTGCGGCGGAAGGAAATCCTGATTGTTGCTGGCAGAGCTCTGAAAAGGAAAATATATACTGAGTTAAGTTTCAGGGTTTATGATTTTAAAGGTTTCAAGAGTTAACAGTTATCAGTTTTTTTTTTGTAAGCGTGTGCATAATTGTCAGCTTCATGCTAGTCATAATCGTCACTTTGCTCTGTATGTCATTATGAGGCTTCCTTCCTGCTCACATGCAGAAGTGGCTTGCAGCAGTGATATTGGGAAACGGAATCATGGTGGCCGCGTCCAATTTCACGTTGCGTTGTCAGTACACCGGCCAACAACGTACGAGATGGCGGGAGGGCCGGGAGTGACTCTTGGGATACTTATCGTACGTAGAAGTCAGACGGGCGTGGTCAATCCGTTACAGAAATATTGCGTTTTTCTTGCAAAAATTACCTTGTCATGTGCAAAAAACAACTATTTGATTTTCTCAGTTTCACCGAGAAGAATTGCATCAGATGATTATCTGGCATTGATTGCTATTGAGCATTAGAAACTTGTCTCGTCGGTTACGTGTAGTTGCATGAGCGTCTCCGAGTTCTTGATGCCGCGCTGTGCTCTACTTCTGAGCTCGGTGCCGCTATCGCTTGCGTGTGCCGCTAACCTCGCCGGTAGCGCACCCACCATATGCAGGTCTTCTCCTTGAGGCCATCTTCCTTCACAAGCTTCGCGCGTCAACTTTCCAAGTCTTCAGAGCACATTTTTGATTCAATGATCGTGAAGTCATTCGATTTTTGTCGCACGAATTTAATAAGCTTTGTGTCTAGTTGGTTGGACTGGGTGGATTGAGTTTTGTGCAATAAACTTGAAGCTAACTTACGAGTCTGCTCACTTAATTATCGTTGCAAACACGGCTGGCAGAGATCTGAATTATCAGTTCGGGTATTGGAGAGGATGGAGGGTGATTTTTAAAAGAATTTTATCTGAGTTGGTTTTCCTATTTCACATTCATTTTAAATACTCTTTATAGTATTGCGAAATTTGGTACTTCCATTACCAACGCGTGTGTTCAGTTTCTTGTTTAAACTAGTTTTCGGTTTCGATCAAAATAATGTGTGACAAAATTCGAATGATGGATCTTTCGTTTCGCTTACGGAATATTTGTACAGGCTCCAGCATCCAGAAACCACAAGTCGAGAGCAGCTATTTACGGTTTCCGCCTACCTGCTTCATTTTTTACTTCTCACTTGGTTAGAAAAAACTTCCTTTACTTGAAATTAAACAGCTTTGTAGTTTTTTAGGGTTTTTGTGGTTCACTGTTATCTTTTTTCAACACCTATTACTATTTTCTTCAAATTTTAACAGAACCTTTTTCAAATTTTCGGTTTCTTTGCGCAAGGTCTGGGGACAGATACTACGTTCAATTTTATAAATGATGTTTTCCTCCCTTCTCTCTTGGGAACACCTTTGGTATGGTAACAGAATTTTGAACTAACTTATCATGAAGTTTAATCTATTGAATGTTGTTAGCGTTCTCATTCTTTCACTTTGTAGTATAATTACATTTCCAATTCTAAATGCATTACATTTTAACTTGTCCAGGATGTCTTAGAATTCCGTTTTTTGGAAGTTTTCTTCATTTCCTAATCGCACTTATATTTTATTTTTGGATGTTCTCATACATGTGAGCATTCACACAATTGTTTAAATCTGTTGAGAAAGATTTAGGCACTGAGAATTATTTTCTCTACCTGCTCACAGCTATCAATATTAACATAAACGACGTCGCATGAAATCGACTGCCAGCACCTGTGGTAATCACGTAACTATCCTGGAATATTAAGACGACGCATTCTCAACTAATTCGAGTGGTGCCATCAGGACGCACGACGTCAAGTGTCTCTCTCAGCTGCGCCGTCGTGAGAGTTGTATTAATTGTTCATGCCTAACTTTCGTTAGTTTCTTCCTTGAACGTTTTAAGCTTAATTTTCCACTGAAGTTTACTCGTGACTGCTCGATGTTTTCATCCCCGACGAGTGGACGTGAGAGCTCAGCACGTACGATCGTTTGGTCTTAGCACACCGAAAGAGCCACAACTGCATATTTAGGTTTTAAAAATTAAATTTATCATGGAGAAGGGAGGAAATCAAAGTCATGTAATTGGTAAGACTACTAATGTTTAGGTATTAGGTTGTTCAAAGTGAATTATCTCAATTGAACTTGCATCTTTTTTAGTTTACTTTCACCTTGATGTATCAAACTGGAATGTTTTAATATGTTTTTACAGCTTCTATGTCTTTGTGTTAAAAGTTCCGAATATAAATATTTTCTGACTGCATAATGCTTGTTATGAAGGGGAGATGAGGTATTTATGATGGCTTGATGATCTCCTGTGATGGGACGGAGATGTGCCTCTCATGCGTGGCCATCATCTGCTTGCTGCCGCCCCGCAGTCCGTGCTCGTCCCTGCTGTTACTGTTCAGAACAGATTACACGTTTCGTTACATCATGCTCTTGTGTCGCAATTGTTTCTAGCATATCAGATAATAGTGACCAGCTAATTGCGTTCAATATTTGAAGTATGTATGCTCACAAACTGCTCTATATTTGAAGTATGTATGCTCACAAACTGCATTGCTCGTGTGAGCTTCGGTAGATGACCACGAACTTCTATTAAGAAATACTCAAAATCCTGCCTATACTCATTGTTTCAAATTACTCTACTCTGCCAAATTACGCTTAACTATAGATTTTTAACGGATGCTTGCACCATGGCGTGCTGGTGAGAAGTACCTGAGAGTCAAGGACGTCCTCATTAATGCCGCACGCGAGTTATTCAGGGAGCTACGGACTTCTGGAAATAAAAGTTCGTAAATTCTGCTATTGACATGAAGTGCCTGATTTCATTTGCTCTGTCGAATGTCTGCTCCATCACAGAACTCATTAATTTGTGCTATCTCCTGCTGTCAAACTTCAACCCTAATTGGTTGTGGGAGTAATGAAGCAATTTTTTCAGGGAAGCATTCTTTTTTTCCAGTTATGGCCCGGCAGTAATGACGCAGTGTTGAAAATTTTAATAATACCGAAATTATCTGGGTAATGTTTAGCAAATCTCTCTCACTCGCTCTCTATAATCTCGCTCGTGTAATCCGTATGATGTCAACCTGCAATCTTGACTAAATACGGAAGAGTTGAGGACAGATGTATGCGGTTGTTTTTCATTCACCCATCATCACTCACCTCATCCATTCCTGGCCATTGCTTCATTTTTCCTCTCGCTCTCTTCATACTAAAGATCGACGATCTGCGTGCGTAGATCAAAAAGAAAATCACTGTCTCTCAGTCTCCCTCGTCCTCGTGTGCAACCTCATGCTCGTTTGCTCCATCTCACAGTTTTTAAAATTAATTAGATTGTATTACAGTATCACTAATTGCACACCACCCTTCCATATAGATCCAGTCATCCCACTATGCATCCACCCACCATCAACCCATTCATCACCTGTCTTTACTGCACAGCTCGTTACCCACACCACTCATCACCCCCTCTCCTCACACACATGCAGGAGCAGTTGCGCGTCTCTCAGTGCAACGTTAGAGAGCGGTTGAGCAATGCGTTCCAGATCAGTAGTCGAGCATTCGTTCGTCCGAGTTCAAACCAGACTAATGTTGAGACATCGCCTGGTGCTCGTAGAGGCTGATCTCTACCTCCTAATGACTTTCTCGTGTATCGCTGTAAGAGTGTGTCACTCTTTATTTTTATTGAAACAACTTAGGTAAAAATCTCGTTATTCATTTTTTAGAATATGGGAACATGTGCCGGTGAGACCTGAATTAATTTTTTTATTTGAATTCATACCGTCTTCAAAGATTAGTGCCATTCATAGTGTACGATCATGTAATTTATTGTGTACCTAGGAGGCTTTCAGTGGTAAACATGTATCATCACATTTTTCTGTATGTGGTAAAATCGAACAGGAGCGGCATTTTCCTCACCCCTGCCTTTCTGTTGTTTATGCTTGTCAGTGAGTTGCCCACAACAGCCTGGACGCATCTGCTCAACGGCTGTCCAATATCGTTAATATTTACGGCCGTTATCGCTTTTGTTGTTATATAGCTAGAACGTGGCTGAAACTACGCTCTTCCATTTTCAGTTACATTTTGTCATTTTGCGATGCAGAGTCGCCTGACGCTGTCCCTTCATTTTCAAGGTTGCGTGCTACGTGAGGCATCCAGTACCTTTTCTTTGTGCCATTCATTTTTGGGGGTTTCAGGCAGAAGTTATATTTTTTTTAAATAACATACTCTCTGTTAGCTTCTGTGTAACCGCTGCTGGCTTATAATGTCATGTGTCAAGTAAACGAATCAAGTATGCGATTCAAGAGAGGCCAGCTTCTACGTGAATAATTTGAGCATAACTATGTACGATTTTGTGGTCTCTCCTATTAACCGAGGGTACTAAACCCAGTAAATTGAATTTTGTTTCATTGTATCTTCCTTTGCGCTGAGCTCTGCATGCTTCCTACTTGTGCAGTTAAATATTAGGGTCCTACGGAATAGTCGCTTAGTTGTGCAAGTAATGTCAGAGCTAATACATCATATGTTTTTGTCATTGTTGGTTCCAAACCTACTCAAATGGTGTTTTCAAGTTAGTTAATTGTTCCCTGTATGCTAAATTGAACTCTTCGTGCTCAGAAAACACTTCTCTTCATGCTTCTCTTTTCTAGTGCTCACATTATGCTCCAATTTATCAGTAAATCTATTCAAAGTGTGATGGTTATGCAAATAATGCAAGAGTTCAGCATGTGCCCACGTCTTCCTGTGTAGTGTCCTCTGTATGATGTATTCACTGCTTGAAGAATATCAATGATCATGCCACGTTTTAAGCAACAAAAAATGCAGTAAATACCGTAAGTGATGAATGGTGTCAGTAGTTTCTTAGCTTTTTCCGTAGACGTAGGCCCTTAATCAGGCCTTGGCGTCGCAACCGGTGTTGTGAGACCTGGTCGTCGGGCGCGTTTTGCTAGGCACTCGCACATGTATAGTCCTCTGATATAAATTCATGATGCATACTTGGCTGATTGGAATACACGGGACAACTAGTCTATTTCCACGTCTATATCCGCGTCTATTTCATCTCGATGATATTTAAGTTCCTCAAAATGAAATTCAAGTTCACGATGCCCAAAATCCTTTTCCTCTAACCAAAAATCAAGTTAATGAACTTCTAAAGGATCATGGTCCATGTATAAAATATGATTTACTTAAATGTTTAAACTATATGGGTTGCACATAATATTGTTCTATTAGCATCTCAATGTCTAAAATGAAGTATACATGGATCGAAGAAAAAGAATTATTGATACATTCAATGGTGAGGAGGATTTGGAGGTAATCTTCAGAACTTAAGGAATCAGTTCTGGAGCTGCTTGTATTTAATTGAAAAAATAGAGGTATTTCAGCAACAAAATACAATACATATCTAGCTTTCCTGATTTGAATATGCGAAAAATTTCTTCAATCGAAATCAATGCTGCTATTTTACTGTCATTTCTGATAGTGCATTGTTACCTTACCTGAGGTATAGGTAGGCCTATGGGGCCTCTATCCATCGTGGCTTCTTTGCTTGTTTGAGTTTTCGTGCCTTTATATGTCATTATTGCATTTTGGCTAAACACATCTCTCAGTTCATACCAAACCTTAGCCAAATATTTTGAAAATATAATTTTCCAAAATATTTTGCGTTGATTTATTTACTGTAACATAGTCGTATTAAAGTATTGAATTTTTTTTTGTGAAGGTGAGTCTCTTATTGTGAATACATTTCATTTTGCAGTAAATTCATTATTGTAAGTTACTTTGAACATTGATGAACTTAATTTTCCCTGTTTGATGAACACGAAATGACGTGAGAGGAGTTTGATTTTCATTTGAAATGAAAGATTTCTAAATGAGGGACATGCTTTACAACCGAAGCAAATTCGTTTTACAGCAATTGAAGTTCAAATTCAGAGTAACGGATTTTCAGTTTGAGAAACTTCATTTCAGTTCAGGAAAAATGGATCTGCAGTTAGTGTGGGCAAGTTTGGTGTGCCCGCAGATGAATTGAACATGTCAGTTTTACCAGAACTTTTAACTCTTACAGCATGATCGTTATGACTCTTAAAGGAGATGTGGGGTTGTAAGATATCGCTGGCATAAAGAGATTTATGACTTCTAGAACTTTTTTACCGGGTCAAAGATACATATGGTTGCTACATTAAAGTGATTTGATATGTTTATGGCATCAGTTTCCAACTTTGGGACCGCTCACCTGTAAAAGTGTGCGTAGAATCAGCATGTCAATCTTTCGGAAATTCGGTATTTTACTTCTATTTAAAGCTTTTAATTGTGACTTGTAAAAAAATATTCAGAATGAAACAAATATTTTGAAGAATGCCTCAATGATCTGTATAATTGTTTCCATTTTTTCCCCTAAACTTGGATACTTCACTTCATTTTTTTCATTGTCTTATTTTTTATTGTTTCTATAACTGTATGCGTGGAATTTGCTTCGACTCATGAAAATAATCTAGCTGTTCGTCTCACTTCTTTAGTTTATTTAGAGGCTTGTACATTTTTTTGCTGTCACAAACTAGATGTTGCGTTAGGTACATGTGAAATCAATACGTATGACGACATAATTATTAAGTATCGTGTCCTTCCTAATGTCCTTGAAATAACATCACGTACGTCACGTATCAGCTGAACTTAATTCTGCCACTACTTCATCAGCTGCACGCAAAGCCTGAACTGCATGGAGGAAGACTCCTGTGCTCAGCCAGAATCACCAACACCAGGTCGATCTAGCTGGAGGGCATGCGATCGTCGTGTACACCGAGCTGTGGGCCATTTCAAAATTGGAAAGTTATATAGTTCGATAGAATGTATGCTAAAAGAATGGGTATGCAGCTACTCTGAAAAGGATTTATGATGGTGATATATTAAATTTATAGGGCTTTTATGCTCTATCTTCTGTTACACAGATGTTACGATTTGCTTTCTCCCATGATCTAGCTCCGGCGCGGGGATGGGCGTGTATACTGCGCTGCGCCATCTTTACACACTAATACCTGGTACTCTGCGTCATTTGGGGTCCTTCACGTGGCCTGTTGTTCTTAATATTTTCTTGAAATCTGGGTTTCATTTGTATATCACGAATTTAATCAGCGCATCTCGACTCATTTTCTGTTATTTAATATCTTTTCGCCTAAACGTGTTTCAGCATCCAATGTTAGGTTTAATTGAATTAGACTTGTTAGTCTTGAAAACTAGTCACAGTTTTTGTGTGTGCACATTTTCACTTGAGCAGAGCGAGCTTGAGGGCGACGGCAGAGTACGACTGCGGCTGCCACTGCCCGGATGTGGCGCTAGTCCTGCATGATAGCTGCGGCCTCAGTCTGAGCAGTTGTGCGCCTTATTTTCTTGAAGTTTACAAACGCAAGCCTCCTATGCCGCTTGTAAATCTTAACAAAATCTGCTCATTCCAGTCTATGTAAAGATGAGATTTATTGCCTATTTCTTGCTGAATTACCCTCGCCTTTGTGTTAAAATCTGACAAAAATTCTCGTGTGAGTTTGAGTGTCATTCTGAAAGCACCTGCGCTTCGCTTTTCCCAATAAACTTGCCCGTATCTTCCCCTTTCCCTCTCACCCGGTCAAGGTCAAGTGTGTCTGAGCTCCCTCCCGTCCTCTCCCTCCTACCACACCACTACTTCTCCCACTCCACGCCTCCCACTCGCTGCCCAAGGGTGTCATATCGATCCTTCTGCTTCGCCGCATGCAAGCGTCTTTGCTTGCTGCTGCCGTCATTATAATTCATGCTGTTCTTATTGCTACTTCTGATAATATTGTTACTTCTTACTGCTGAATTTAATTTAAGTATTACAACTTACATTGTCGAAGAAAATAGGCTTACAAGCTACACGCAGCACCGAACAAACATTCTATTAATGCAAGAGCGATTTTTCCATTGCTTGCCGCGGTGACGTAATGATGAATCGTCAGTTTCTGGCGAGACGCATGTTCGAGACGAGGTCTGTTTCGTGGGACCAGGAATGCCCTACAGACTATCAAGGAACTCTTGCGTTTATTTCTTCTCTGAAATACTTCTCCCTCTTTTAGTATAGAAGCAGCCGCTGCTAGTACGCTTATTTTACGAGAATCAGAAAGTTTGAGGGCGATGTGGCGCCGATGACAATCTACGGTGAAAATTCCGAAAATGTTCGTAACGCGAGGAGATCGCACAAATTAGGTAAATTGTTGATAAATTGCGACGAGCCTCCTGGTGGTTTAAGTATCGTGCAATTTCAATTCGAATCTACTGACCGCACCCGTTTGATTCAATGTTTCTCATGATTTAGCTGTTAACTTTTTAGCGAAGCGCTGTCTCACAAATAAACAATACGCGTCGCTGCTTAACGTTGGTATTCACTTCCATGCAGTAACGTTTCCACCTCAGCGTCAAGGTTCAGAGAAGATAATGCAACACAATACTTGGAACGGTGGTATTCACTCATTTCTGTAAGAGAACTCTCTTGTAAAATTACATTCATTTTGAGAATTACACTCAATAAAGCCCTATAATTTTCTTACATTATTTTACATAGTTAAAAGTACGATACTAATCTCTCTACCTGTATTTCAATTGTGTGATGCACTGATTTTTGTTCGAATGTCATTACGAGATATAGCTTTGCAAAAGTCATCCTTTGAATATACTCACTCTCTACCTCTAACTTATAGTGGGATGAATCTTGTGATAACCAACACGAAATTTCTCCTTGCTGCAGCAGTAAAGTATCACCTATACAGGCTCGGAAGTGCTTAATGGTATGGTTAGGGTTGGATAGGTTTTCGTTTCTCGCCTCTACTCGTACGGTACATATTTGTTATCGCTGCGTCTATGACTTATTTTTTCCGCGAAGTCTTAATACCGTGTGCAGCTTCACAGCAGCGAACCGAAAAATAATAAACAGGATGTCGAATTCACGTGCTAGATGTGTGCTACACTGTGCTGTGCGACATTTTTTTTCTAGAAAATATCCCTAAATATTACCATTAAGTCGGTTCATTTCTCTTGTGTGGGAGCCTCCCAAGTTATTCACAAATAAAAATACTATTGAAAACTTGACCCTCCCCAAACTGCATTGAGCTATGCGAGTATAGTAAATGTACCTGCACTTCATTCAGCACACGTACACAATTATGTTTTCTACTTTTGCTCTTGTACTCGATGATGTTCATGTGCATGCTCTTAAAAAAGTTTCTACTACCACTTTCACTTCCGTGATGTTGATGACATCAAACACAACGTGTAGTGCATATTACTTCGTGGTTTATTTTCATTTTCACATGTCAAGTTTGCGGTGTTCGTTCACCTCTTGCCTGCACACTCGCCTCAGGTCAACGGTCTTTGTAGGGTCTCCCACGCGCGCTGGCCGGTAGGTTATATTATTTGCTCACTAGCTTATCAATGCCTGCATTCGGATGTCTTCATGGATCACGTATTAACGTCTGCCTGTGGAAGTCTCCATGGATTAAAGTAATTCCTGGAGCAGAAGCAGCTTTGATCATCAGCTCGTGTGTGCTTACTTGGTTACTATCACGGTACCGTGGTTACTATATAGGAGCCCATGCAGTGCCGCCGTCAGTACCACTTGCTTCGTGAGAGATGCTGTCAACTTGACGCTAGTGGTGCACGAAAGCTTCGACCATTATCATTTATTTATGCAATTGTGTGCATTATTTTCTTGAATTCAAATAAAAAGCAATTTTTATGGAGCTCTTAATTCTTCAGAGAAACTGCTCATTTCAGTCTATGGGATGACAGAATTTATTGCCAATGGCCTGCTAAATTGAAACTGTTAGCATTAGTGCCCATTTTAATGTTGAAATATAACAATGTTCTTTCTTAGTTCGGAATGTGGTGCATGTAATACAACTATTCATGAGAATGATGAGATACCTTTCAGTGATGTTTGTATACCTTCATCCATGCCATTTATGTACTGGTGTGTCTATATATAACTTCATCCATACAAAACACTTAGTTGCCCAAAGTTTCGTTCAATTTTGAGCGATCCCCCCTCCTCCCTCCCCTCAGGGGGATACAACTATTGTATCTATGGGAATTAGCGCTCCCAGGGGAAAAATGTGAGGGCTCGAGCTAAAAGTTAGGTAGGCCTTCTTTTTGTTGAAATGAAATGTTCTTTGTTACGTTAAGGACCATCTTTTTCGGTTCACTACTGTCCTGTTTTTCAGTACCTCTGACTTTCTTCTTCAACTTTTATCTTATTTCATGAACTTCTTTCTCAACTTTACTGTTTCTATGCCCCTTCTGCATAGATTCCTCATTCTCTTATCTCCATACTAAATGGTGCCTTCCTCCTTCCTCTCTTCGATACGCTCTTTTTTTGTAGCGGTTAGGGAGGCTTAAACTAACTTATAATATAATCTAATCTTTGAGCGATCCTCGCCTCTCATAAAGTGTGTATTAATTCCTATATAATTAAGCTGTTGACCTAGTTTTGTATGGTTTCTCTCGCCTCGGTGATCGCAAAGAGGACGAGTTTTTATCAAAGGATTTTGCGGGAGCTGATAACGCGTCGGTCAGGTCTGTGTTTGGCCTTACTGGAGATTTCTTTCCTCGGGTCGTTGGGACCTGAGAACTGCATTGCCTGTGTTGGTGCTTTGAAGTACTGGGATTCAAGATTAGATCTGTGAGCATTGGTTGGACTCAATAGATGTGTCGATATTCATCGAAGTTTGCATTATCAACGAGCGAGTGTAATTGTTACTTATTATTAGGATTAGTGTGTACTGTGAATTTAGTTAACTGTTTGTTTCTTGAATGATGAGTGAGTTGTGATCGTCAACGACGAACGTGACCGAATCTAAAATTCACTCTGCGCATCCAAGGACTACTCGAGTTGTGAGTAGACCTTCGATTTGTACTTGGGGTGGCTATTGGTCGTCGTCAGTCAAACCACTCGTCGAGCCCGGTGGTCTGTGACACTTGAACCTGTGGGCCGGTCGCTGAGACGGTGCAGTGGGTGCATATAAGGGGCACGCGGAGGTCGCTGTCACTCCCACGCGGGGACACCGCCTGCCTTGCGCCCCACGCGCTGCTTGCTCACCGTCCGACGCTGCTCCAGCTCTGCCTCTCCGTTGTGCACCAGAGTTATAAGTTGCTCCAATGCTAACCAGTGTGTGCCTCTGTTGCAGTAGAGGTGCACCCACCAATAAGTGCATCTAGATTAAAGCAACGTCGCAAAGCGTTTGACCGTACACAGTTTGTCATAAGTAAAGTTGAAGTGCTGTGAAATGTTTCGCTGTCAGATACTACATGTCTTTTTCCCGTGCGAAATTTATTAACACCGGTGTTCGTATCCAACCATTGAAAGCAAGCATAGTAAAACTCCTCACTTCTTCTACATTTTAGAATCTGTGCCAAATTATATCAAAACTGGTATCCATATTTTTGGGCTCATGGATTGAAGCAAGATTCGTATGTTTTGATACATTATTTAGCGGAAGCAAAAAGTGAGCGACATCGAATGCAGTAGCGTGCTTGTTCTGATTCAAAAAAAGGACAAATATACGACCGCATAACAGTGAAGTATTTCCATATATCTTCGTTTTGTAGTTGCTAAATGTTTTGAGGTAAACCTAATATTAACTACGTAAATTACAGGTTTAGAAATGTACGCAATTTAATATTTCTTAATTTCGATGCTTTTCACCGCGTGTCTCTTTGGCGCAGCTTGGCCTGATGGATTGCGCCGCCGTCTATCCTCAGTGAGCCCAGCCTTCCTTCACAACATCGGATAACAAATCGCCCCGCCGCTGTCCTTATTGGGACCCGGCAGCGAGCGCTGCACCGATCTTCCAGCCTCGTTTGCTCCCTCGTACATCTGTAGGGTTGTTGTTGTGATGACAAGCTATATGATCAGTAGGCGGCTTATTATCTTCATTTTATGCTAAACTCTTCCTTGGACGACGGCCAATTCTACTTGAACAATGTCCTTCGTGTGCATATTAAGTTTTGTTTATTTCCGTAAAGTAATTGTTTTCGTAGGCACTCAGGCGTGTTTCTGTCTCAATCCAGGTTTGGTGTTCACGTTTGTGTGACTGAGTGTCATCCGGGACGGTATTTCCATACTTAGTTCTGAATTGTAAGCTCGTAAGGCATACTACCAATAGCTGTATAGGTGTTCGTATTGCTTCGATTTTATAGTGGACATATTTTTTGATCATTGAGGCTTGGTGAGCATTGAAAGGTTAGTAAGCGGGAAAATTTTTTGCGCAAAAATTTCTTCGCTTCGCTAGAAAATTCACTCGTTACGTTCGTTCTGTTGGAGTAGGAAAAACCGTAGTTAGCATATTAGCTTTGGTATTTAGAGGCCATCCCCTCAGGGGGATACAAATATTGTATCTATGGGAATTAGAGCTCCCAGGGGGATTATGTGAGGGCTCGAGCTAAGAGTTAGGTAGGCCTTCTTTTTGTTGAAATAAGATGTTTTTTGTTATGTTAAGGACCACCTTTTTTCGATTCACTACTGCCCTGTTTTTCAGCACCTCTGACTTTCTTCTTCAACTTTTATCTTATTTCATCAACTTCTTTCTTAACTTGCTGTTTCTATGCCCCTTCTGCATAGATTCCTCATTCTCTTATCTCCATACTAAATGGTGCCTTCCCCTTCCTCTCTTCGATACTCTTTTTTTTGTGGCGGTTAGGGAGGCTGAAACTAACTTATAATCTTAATCTTATTTAGAGGCCATCCCACCAAGCTGTTGTGGTGACATTCTGAGACTGTTCTCAATAGTACTCTCAATTGAAGTTAAATTTTGATTTGAATTTACTGTTCTTTTATAGAACACTCGCTTTGTCGATGCATCGTGCATGAGACTTCAATGATGTCTCACCCAACTTTAATTCGTTATCTTTCTCTAACGTGCATAAATTTCTCTTGGTTCACTCTGTGCTTCATTCCTTTATCGGTCCCCGATGTCTACGCGGCTGTTGCCGTTATTGATTATTTGGCCAGTGAGCCGCAAACTCGGCCCCAGAGCGTTCAGGAATATTCCCCCTCCCCCATACCAACCCCAGCTGTTGCCTCATTTCATCCTATCGGCCCTCATTAGTCTCCGCTTTACTCTTTGAACGCCACAAATTTCCTTATATTCTGTGTTGCGGCAGTAAAGGGGGCGCTCGCGCGCTAGTTTTCCAGGGAATTTTTTTTAATCTAAGAACTCCTTAGAAGGTCTAGGCGCCAAACCAGCTCTCCTCCCTGTCCTTAAGCGGGCTGCTGTCGCGGCTTGGAGCCGCAGGGCCGCAGTCAGGCAGACTCAGTGTCTTCTTCCATGCTGCTTCATTGTCCTATTTTTAAGTCTCGGGGTCGTATTATTGGGATTTCCCGAGATTTATAAGAGTCTATGTCAGTACTTTATGAATATTGTTTCTGTTCTCAGTATTCTTGATCGTTCTGCTAAAGAATGGCAGCATCCAATGCGAGATCAAGCTATAATATCTTGAGCTGTCTTTTTTTCTACATATTTGCTTTTGAAGATATTTCGGTGTCCGATGTCGAGACTCCAGAGCTTAATCATCTTGGCATTATTTAACTCTGTGTGTTACTCTCGTCAAAGTGAAGCGTGTGATATACAGCGCTTATCTGTAATACGAAAAACCATTTAGTTATGAAACCCATCGATATTACGTATCGGATTTAATTTTGCTTACCGTAATTCGTTGGCGTAATCCCGCAAAAATGGTATAGGTTTGAAGTGTATTGGATTGGATGATCTGCCATTCCTCACTACGGCGCGTCGCCGTCTTATCTGCACTGCAGACATCAGTGCAGAGAATGATTTCTTGAAGTCGATGAATTCAGCACATTGTTTCTGAAATTTTTCACTTGCCATTTTAATAATGCAGAAATGCATATTTAGATGTATTTTATGGATTTTCCTTTGCAAAGACATAGACAGGCTGTATTTTTGTAAAAAAAAATTCCAAAAATTGTTTCTGAAATGCATTTTGTGTATTAGAGACCTCTCAATAGGTTATCGATTCGCTTGTGAATTTGTCGTGTTGAAGATAAAATGTGATTTTTGGGTAAAGTACTGTGCTAACTTCATTGCTCACAAATCCTTTGGTGCAGTGCTGTGCTAACTTCATTGCTCACAAATCCTTTGGTGCAGTGCTGTGCTAACTTCATTGCTCACCAATCCTTTGGTGCAGTGCTGTGCTAGCTTCATTGCTAACAAATCCTTTGGTGCAGTGCTGTGCTAGCTTCATTGCTCACAGATCCTTTGGTGCAGTGCTGTGCTAACTTCATTGCTCACAAATCCTTTGGTGCAGTGTTGTGCTAACTCCATTGCTCACAAATCCCGTCTTGTTTCAAAGCCCCGCGGTCCGCAATTGGCACCCGAGAGTCTAGCAAAATGCACGTCAGTCGTCAAAGGTCGCTCTTGCATCTCTTTTATGATTGCTAATTGTTACATTACAGGCTTGTGATGCCGTCGTAAACGTTACGTGGTGCCCGTGACTGCAGAATGTGAAGCAACAGTTACCATGTAGACGGTCGCAACCCGATTCAGTTGCTGGTGCAATTCCTTTGAGTTAACCTTTTAAAAGCTCGATTTCAACCATGAATTGCATTGCCCAAGAAGTTTGAAGGCGTTTCTATTCGAGTCACGGAAATTCTAAAATATTTCTAACGAGTCCGTAGATACCGGGTAGAATTATAGGGCGTGGCATAGAGTTATTCTACAATTCGAGCTAATCTATCAACGTAAGTTTTTGCGCTGTGTGAAAAAGAACAAGTTAGTAGATCTGTAAAAGTAAATACTCGGCAAAAGATTTCAAAGTTCAGGTGCTTGTACATCAAGCATACATGCATAACCAAAAATAATCAATACTAGATCATAAAACTTATGATTAGTGGGACAATTGAGCTTTAATTCAATGTGTCTCCTTATATTTTCAATAAATGCATCTACACGACTCTTCCTTAACTAATGACAACCTTGAGAGGCTGCTAGGGTGAGAGGGCATGTGGTTTTCTACTCCATGTCCAGTAAGTTCAAATCCGGGCTTGACGAAGGCAGTCGGATGTCAAAAATCGACCAAATGAGCTTCGGAGAATTTCTGATCTTTCATAACTGTGTGTCTGGATGCACAGTCCTAGATCCATGCATTATTCCCCTCTGAATATTCTTTCTTCAGCCAAGGCAAAACTTGATGCATCAGTATCTTATTAAACAGATCAGCACCAGCCTATTCTCCGACCTTGAAAAAAACAAGGTCATCTTTTTGCCGTCGGAGGCAACCACGGTCTATCACCTGAACTGGATGTTTATTCCGATAAATACCTTTAACATATCAGCTGTTGATTCAGCCATGAAACTGTCATTTCAGAGATTAAGTACGGCGTTTATTCGGTATCTTTTATTGTCTGAAAATACCTTTACAGTGGCTCCACGAGTCTTGAGGCATTCTAAGATTTTCTTGCGCAGTTTGCGCTTCATAGTTTTAATAGACCCTGTAAAAGGGTACCTTGGTGCCTTTGTGCTGCAGTGAAGACCCAAAGTTCTGATTTGTGGCCGTTCTAATGGTTTTAGGATCCACTTCAAATTCTGTAACAGTCTTCTGCATTGGCGTTATGGAAGTTTTCTAAATCTTCGCGTTCAAAGCCTTGCCACTCATTTGTCCGTTTATTTGTCCTACCTCCACTAGCTTTAATTTAGACACTGTCGCATTCTATTGCTTTATTGACTCGGTAAACAGTTCGCTATGAGACACCAACAGTCCTCAGGATGGTCTTCGGGTTGACCTTAGCTCTAAGCAAGTCGGAAACTCAGCCTGCTTGCTGTTTGGACAATCTCGATAAATTAAATACCTGGAAACACATCAATATCGTTAGGTAAAACATATATCAACATTTTTTTACGTAACTTATTACGTTGATGGTGGAGAGAAATTTGAGCTTTGGAATACTGGCAGTTTTGTTTCTTCTTCTTCTTGTAAAGGTAAGGATGGGTGAGCGCCATAACATGCTGGCAACACTGGACGCTTTACGCTTTTTCACCCTGTATTCAAAAATTGCTGAGAGAAAGTGAGACGTTCCATGGATAAGTATGTGTGCCGGTTTATCGTGCAATTTTTACTTGTACCTGAGGACAAGTCTGCTGCGTGTTCACAACTGCTGCAACTCGCTATTTCGTGTGGAATTTCATATTCTGAAAATCCCGAGTGAGTACTTGCCTCCGTCTCATATACGTCCTCGTAATTTGGTGAGGCGACCGAGCTGCGGCCTGATCACTCGTAACCGCAACACTCAATCCCACAAATCATTTCAAGTGTGGGAACCATTTACGTCGTCTGAATTGTTACTAATGGATTATAGTAAATTGCCTGTATTCGATACACCCATAGAAAACCTGATCGCTTCCACCAAGCGCTGACTGTGCATCCTCACGAATGCAGCTTACAACATGCCTCTGGATGCAGAGTCCATCACCATACGGCATTCTGAGTTAGATTGCATGGAAGGTCAATGAGGAAAGATGAGAAGCTTGGGTGTACGGTAAGAGTATTAGCGCTATTAAAGTATTTTTGTTTTCGAGGCTGGAATGTTGGTTGAACTTGACCAGTAAACGTCCTCGCAGATCGCGCGTTCTTAGGAGGCACGCATCTCTCGACGACAAGGACGTTTTGAAGCATGAGCTACTCCTGCTGCAGAAACTCGTCTCTGACATTCCATCATTTCGAGGAACTTTAGCAGGAACTGCTGTATACTCGTAGTTTTTCTCAAGTTTTCTCTGTTCCTTTGTGAAGAAGAGGTGAAATTTCATTCAGCGCGCTAAACGTAAGGAACATCTTGTTGTTTTATTTATGCACTTGACAATTAGTGACGCACTAATTTGTTGTGCAAGGCTGACGACGAGAGTGTGTCATATGTTGAGTAAAAAATTTCCTACATTTCCTCGTGTTTATTATTCAAATGATTGTTGATGCCCCAACAACTGATTCATTTACAGCGTACTTCATTCTTAGTGATATGGTGTTCTTACCCTGTTCATTATTTTTATGTGGCAAAGTTTATTGAGATGGAAAATTTGCGGAGGGGAAGGGTGAGAGTGATGTTCAAGTATTCAGAAATGTTTCAACTTGCCGCACCGGTAGTGTATTTAATACCAACGAACTTGGTGTGCCCCAAATGCTCAGGCTCATACATGATTCTTTTAGCGTAAGAACCCTCGTCATCTTTTCAATTTGAAGTATGTGGAATAGGTTGTCTTGCGTGTGAGCTCATCTGGATAATCATGTTAGGTATAAATGCCAAATTTCAAGGCTGAAAATCACCCCTATCATGCAATAGCCCGATTAGGGACGAATCCTACTTAACTTTGTAACTTATTGGTGTCAAAATTTACATATGACGGTGATCAGGAAGGCAACAGTACGATTAGATGGAGCTTCAAAAATATCATCAAGAAGACCAGTAACGCACCACTGAGCGCCGCTGCCGCACTAGGCGCTCGTGGGCTGCCCGCTTTCTCGCCAGCCACATCGGCGCTGTCAAGGCCAGGCTGTCATTAGTGTGCTGCAATATTGCCGCTTCACTGCCATTGTTGCTCGGTGAGCTTCTCGTAAACCAGTCTTGCTAGAGCTCAGCGATGTTATTATTCAAACATCCTGATTTTCCATCTTCGTGGGGAACTGTTTTTTATTTCTTTGTAATTTAAATTGAGTGACTGAAATTTAACCATTTATTTCAAACGTGTCATAGTCCTATGTAACCTTACTTACATTTTATAATTTATCGATCGATTACTGTTGTCACAAGATGAATAATATTATTCCAGTAGCTGTGAGGGTCAATTACATCCAACATTTTAAGCACTGGAAGGTTTTGCTCAGTATTCGTGTTTCAAATTTTTTCTATAAATATTTATTGCTATAACTTCATTCACTTGTTAGGTTTGGTAGTTGAAAATTTAAGGCATTTGCAGTTTCATGGTGATATTTTTATGAACATTTCCTGATTTATTTTTGCCCGAACTGTGAAGGAAAATTAAAACATCTTATGGTCAAGATTTTTGCATTCCGGTCTACTTGATCAGGACTATTCTATGAATATATGGTTTGGTTCCTTCACTAATTGTTCGTTTGTTCGTATGGCTTCCGTTTGAAACATAATAGCAAACTTTTTACTGTCTGCATCTTTACATAGTAGTTTGCATAATTATGTCAACTTAATTTACATCAAAATTGAATTGTCCTAAACGTTTCATTCCGATAAAAAATGTAAAATATTGGATGACAGCAATTGAATGCGGTAAATAACCTGATTTACGAAAACTGTTTTGAAATAATCAGTACATCGCTGACTCACCAAAATGTCGCATTCAAATGATCGTGTCTGTGTCGGTTTTCTAGTTTTTTTCGGTTTCTTTTCTTATGTCTTTGGTGTCAATATTTTTACTATACACCTTGTAGTTGGGAAAATTTTAAGAGTAATTAATATTTCTCCATCGAGTGGAAAACTGTCTTTGATAGAGAAAAGTTAGATTGTCTTCGGGGAAAATTGCATTACACAGTTAAGCCAATCAGCACAATTTCAAAGCTCCTAAATTAATTGAAGGCGCAGAGAGGAAGTGTGTAGGTAAGCAGTGCAGAGACACCACGAATGACCAATCGTTTAGTCGATATAAATGTAAGGTGCCCGCCTCGAATGAATCCAATGCTCAAACCTGTTGACATAAAGCGATAAATTCATGACATTCGAGGCCTAAATTCGTCAGTGCAGGCATTTAAGAAAAATCTACGCGAGTTGGGACTATTATGAAGGAAATGCATGAAAATATTATTGTTCGCTGAAAAGAATTTGGTCATTTACGGACACTTGGTGAAAGCACATATTCACTGGACGACTACGAAATGACGTGGGACCATTGTCTAACAGTGATTGTTTTTTGATAGTATTTCTTGGTGCGACAAGTTTTATACATGATCTCTTTTGCCAATTCAATATTTCATACTGAGTAATGCGCTAAAAAATCACTAAACCAATTGTCTTCAAGCATGCATGTGAAGATATTTCAATGAATTTTCGACATTTTTTCCTCCTCAGCCAAAATTTGGTATCTATTTGTTATGTTCAAAACGAATTACATTTCAGACTGAAGATTGGCATAGTTATGCTCTCTACTGCGTGCCCCTCAATCACGTTAAAGCAGTTTTTCAGACTGTCACGTATGATGATGCTCGTGTGATCACTCCGATAACGATTCATGACTTTTATGAGTGACGATAGACGAATTCCCGACAATTAGAGGGAATATTCTCTGGACATTCTTGAAAGGAAACCCAATTTAAACATGGTCTCAATTTTTTGTCTGTAGCCTTAAAAAGTGTTCGAAATTTTTTATTTGTAATTTTTCTTATAAGTGAAAGATGGAATATTATGAGGGACGATATTGCTTTTGCACTCCCACATCTTACAGTGCAGAATTTTCATTGTAGTACGTTTTATTTTTTACGTTATTGGCACAGCGATTGGTTCCTGGTACGTTGAGGATGCCACTTCGATTTCATTTTCTGCATCTTAAGTTAAATTCTAGTACTGTAACTCGCATACTTCGAATTTAATTATTTAATAAAGTGAATGAGTGTATTCAAATTTTAAGTATTTTGAATTGAGCTTTTGAAGCAAAACAAAACGATAGATCTGTGTCTCGTTTTGTTTTCGGAAGTCCTCGAAAATCTGTTCAAAAGCTGTGCAATTATGCCGTAGATGGGCACGTTTGCAGACTCTCGAGTGCGCTAATTTGAGCTGAGTTGGATTGCGTGATGTCCTTGTGTCCAGCTGTGGAGCAGGGCGGCCTGCAGCTGGAGGAGGACCGGGCGGCATGAGTCATGGTGGAGATCGCCACGCTTCCTCGTTCGCCGCACCTCGGGATCACGGTGCTTCCTCACTTCCGACACGGCTACCTCACTGCAGCATCGTTTGAAAGTTGTCCGGCGGGGATTGTTGCTCATGGATCGCCGAGCTATGGGTCTTTCTACGCGAATAAAGCAATGCTTCGTTTCTGAATTTATTGGAATACATGAATTTTGTGTTAGTAGATTTTTTCGAGCTGGTTATGTATCCAAGTACATTGTTGAAGTTCGATTTATGAGTCGTTTCGTTTTCTCTTGCACTAAAATGTTTGGTCTCGTATTTAAAAATTTTCGAGTTGTGTTCCTGATGTTACTCGTCTCGAAGGAGGAGAAACGAAAAGTGGAGAGAGCTATCACAGGAGCTACCCAAGTGATTTGTTTTAAAATTCATATTATAAGGCGTCTGATGGAAATACAATGTTGGTTAAAAGGAAATCGCCCAATCCCGTTGTCCTCTTTGGGTAAGTTGTTCAGGAGGAAGATGTGAGGTTTCGAACAGCTGAAGGTTTATTTCTTTTGTTGAAACCGAATGAGTTTTTTGTTTTGATGCAGACCATCTTTTTATGGTATACTTCTGTCTTATTTTCAGTTCCCATTATTTTTCTCTTCAAACTTTATCTTGTTTCATGAACTTTTTCCGCTCTTGCTGTTTTTATGCTCACCTTCTGCTTTGATACGCCATTTTCTTAATTCCACACCAAATGGGGGCTTTCTTCTAGCTCTCTTGCGAACACCTTGGTTGCGGTTAGGTCTCTTTAACTCTCTCATGTTCTAATCTGTACAGTTTTGCCGCACACGAGAATGATGGGCGAGTAAATTCCAAATTCTGCTGCGCTAGCACAGGCTGAACTCGTCACATTTTTTCACTGCTCCTGCGCTGATCTCTCGGATCACACTGGTGCCCCCTGTAGCAATGCCTAATTTGGTTTAATTAGTTTAATTTTATTGCGTGTAAAGGTGAACCAAGTTTCTGTGAGGAAATAGACTCCTCAATTGCACACATGCATCACAAGCAGTGGAGCTCAATTAGAGTTCATTAAAGCATTAGCGTGTCACCTCGTGCTCCTGAGGCTATAGTTTCTCCTCGATTCTCTCGCTAATCCGGAGCATAATTTGGACGTTTTCGCAACGTTTAGCGTGCTCTGGATGGGGCTCAGTTTAGTGCACGCGGGGTAACATCTGTGGGCCGAGGCCGTGTACTTGTTTGTCACTTGCTCAAAATCCATTTTTTCCTGGTCAAATATCACTCAAAAGGTTAAACTACGGCGACGCATGGTGCGTAGTAGGATTTTTTTAACACGAGTGTGTGGGTCTCAAGTAATTAATTTTTCATCTTAATGGGTCATGGTGCACTACTGCTTTGTTGAAATACACTTCCCCGCGTATTTTATTCCAGTCTTGGATTAGTTGTGAGTTCAGTGACTGTTATAGACCGACCGGGGTTGAAAATTTGGCCGGGGCCGGGGTCAACAAATTTGTAATGGCCGGGGCCGGGGCCGGGGTTATCAAATTTACCATGGCCGGGGCCGAGGTTCAGACCGTGTCAGGACGTGTCACGACGACGTAATGCATAACGCCGGTTAGTGGTTCAATGCATGTTGCGGTTGGGTGTGTAATTATGTCAAGTCACAAAAGTTTTGTAGACTTGCAGTTGCTGTGTTTGTTGAATTAATTAATACAGAAGCAATGATAGTAATTAAATGTACGGGTGTTCCACAAAAATGTCCACGACTTTTTAATTGATTCTATCTCCGCTTTAAATTAACATATTTTAATTGTCTTTTTTCACAATGTGATAAATTTTGTTTCCTTTTCGAAAAATTTGAGTTTTTAAAAATCGTTTAATAAGCATTTTCTAATGATCGATTTACTGAAAGAGGCAGAAAAACTAATTGTTCAAAGGAAAAGTTTGAAAAAAACTGGTGGTATTCTTCATTTCTCAATACCTACTGTAAATGAACGCAATTTCAAAACATCACCTCCATCATTAATAGTTCTTCGACAACGAATTGAAGAAGTGTTTCAAGAACTAAAGAAAAACAGTGAAATAATCCGCAAAACTTTTCGTTCAGTGGTGGCTAGAAGTAATACTTGCCTTGAGAGAAATGGAGGGTATGTCGAAGAATACTCAATTACTTTAGTTAATTAAACACTATTTAAGGTAATGTTTTGTTGCACTTTTAAATTTTTGTTTGTTCGTTGTTTTGGAAAGTACACAATAAGGAAGAATATCAACATTATTTTAAACGCTTTTCCTTTGAACAATTAATTATCTGCCACTTCCTGTAAATCTATCAATGTAAAGTGGTTATTAAACGATTTTCAAAAACATAGATTATTCTAAAAGAAAACAAAATTTACTACATTGTGAAAAAATACAACTAAAAAATGTTAATTTAACACGGAAATATGACCAATTAAAAAGTCGGGGACATTTTTGTGGGACACCAGGCATAATGACTAAATGCGGTGCAGAAGCAGTATGGGATTGCTTTTATATGTCGGTGAAGAGGTAGGAATTGCAGTGTGCACCATTTGTGAAGCAAATATACGACAAGGAACGGCTGTTGCATCTCAGAAAACTTTCTCAACTAAATCTTCATGGGGCCATCTAAAATCATCACAAAATAATCAATTCCTGGAAGCTAAAGAAAAACCAAACAAAGAAAGTGAATTGAAAAATAAAAACAAAATGAAGAAGAAGAAAAACTAAATGTCTATTTATTGAAAGCAAAGCCAGTTTAGGTTGCAGCAGTGGCAAAACAGCCGATAGTAGCACGCTGTCTTCGTCTACTGGCAAACAGCTGACTTTAAAAAAAAACATTTACTGAATCCAAAAACTGGGTGCCTAATTATACTGACCAAATGCATGGAGAGAAATTGTTAATTTACTGGATTTGTGACGCGCTCAATCCTTACCACCCTGGGGAAAGGAAACTTTTTGAACTTTATAGAGTTTAGGAATAATTCCATCAGAGAAGGTAATTAGAACAAGACTAATTCCGAACCTCGGTATCCAAATTCAGTGTGCCATTTCAGAGGAAATACAAAAGCAAGTAAACGAAAATAGCATCTTCTCAAGAGCTACTGATATTTCGATCTTTCAAGTCGAGATTCTTTCATGTCAATAACTGCGCACTGGATTATAATCACACTGGATGGTAGTATACACACTGCTTTTTCTACTTAGTGACTGCATGTTCGTCAGGATTGCGATGAAGTCGCGAATCTCTCGAAAAATCCTTTTAAATTTGATTAAAAAAAATGAATTTTTCATGCGCGGTTTGCCGAGCACACAACACCTTTTTCACTCCAAATAAATCCAAGTCAAGTTAAATTTAATCCAAGTCAAGTTCAAATTATTCCAAGTCAAGTTTAAATTAATCCAATTCAAGTTCAAATTAATCTAAGTCAAGTTCAAATTAATCCAACCCTAAGTTGAGTTAAAAATTTACATACTAACACGTTAATTTGAGCGGTTTTTGTGAACATGTATCTATTGGAGGTAAATATGTACCTATTGGATGTGATGAGCGAGACAATCGTTTTTTCTTTAAGCAAGGAATACATAAAATTTCCGCCAGTGTTGCAATCTATGAAAAGACAAGCTCGCGTAAAATGTGCTAGGTATCTATCATCAGGAGGTAGAGTGAGATTCAGATTTTTGACCGGCGTTAAAGATGCAAGTAAGTTATAAAAACTTAGCATTATACTACTCATTGATGCTGCTTTAAAATTCTACATTGATGGCAGTGTTCAAACATTCAAATATTTATGTTCAAAATGAAATTTTATGTTAAACATACACGTAGTAGTTTCGGGGATTTATTTACTCATAGATCTTACATCGATCCTGAAATTCCACTTCATCATATATACATACAAATACAAAAGATTACTACCGGACGATATGCAGAATTAATCTTTAAAAGAAATATACAAATGGGATTCACTGGTACTAATGTACTATTCCGTAATCCGTGTTAGTCGATGTGACGAAATGTACATAGAATCCTCTAACAATATACAATAATAATACAAGTAACAATGATTCTAACTCAATGCGTATTTTATATGTATGTGTATACAATTCAATATATATAATTTCAAGAATCAAATAACTTTTATGATAGTCATTTAATAAATATTGTCACCCATATCAAGATATATTGAATGTATACACGGACATATATTGAATTGTATACACATATATATAAAATACGCATTGAGTCAGAAACATTGTAACTTGTATTATTATAGTGTACTGTCAGAGGATCCTACATTTCTTCACATTTGTGTAATACTCATATAAACTGTAATCAAACGGAATCGTACATTAGTACTCTGTGAATCTCATATTTAAATTACTTTTGAAGATTTAATCTACGCATCGTGCGGTGGATAATCTTTTGTATTTGCATGTATATGATTCCATATACATATGTGATCAAGTGAAATTTCACGTATATAAATATTTATGAGTGTAAATAAATCCCCGAAACTACTATGTGTATGTTTAACATAAAATTACCTTTTTAACATAAATGTTTAAATGTTTGGACACTGCCATCAGTGTCGAATTTTAAAGCAGCATTAATGAGTAGTAAATTGCTAATTTTTTATAAATTATTGACTTACTTCTTTTACGCCGGTCAAAGATTTGAATCACACTCAGCCTCCTGATGCTGGACACTTGGCAGATTTAGCACATTTTACGACAGCTTGTTTTTATAGAGATTGCAACACTGGCGGAAATTTTATGTATTCCTTGCTTAAAGGAAAAACGATTGTCTCACTCACCACATCCAATAGATACATATTTAACACAAAACCGCTCAAATTAACGTGTGATTATGTCAATTTTCAACTCAACTTAGGGTTAGATCAATTTGAATTTGACTTGGATTAATTTGAATTTGACTTGGATTTATTTGAACTTGACTTGGATTAATTTGAACTTGACTTGGATTAATTTGAACTTGACTTGGATTAATATGAACTTGACTTAGATTAACTTGAACTTGACTTGGATTAATTTGATGTAAAAATGGTGTAGTACAATACTAAAAACCCCGGCCAAAACCCCGGTTTAGGGCACTACTCTGCCGGGGCCTGGGTGGGCAAAAATTTTCGGGGCTTGCCGGGGCCGGGGTCAGCAAAAATGGCCGGGGTTGGCCGGGGCCGGGGCCCCGGTCGGTCCATAGTGACTGTCTTCAAATTCGGTTTGTTCCTTAGGTTTGAGAAGGTATAAGTGAAATAATTTTGGCTTCATTTTGTGTTTTAATTCACTTACGTGCGCTGAGTGTGTTCGCGTAGAATTTTACGTGATCTATAGGTTGGTATTATAATTGTTTGTTAATGCCTGCATTTGGAGTAACATAAATAGCCAAACATGCTGGTATTCTCTTGTTGGGTGTTTTAATTCTTATTATCCGTGTGCTAGAACTTCGAACTTCTCTCTTGAACGATGAAACTGTACTTATATCAATGTCTATCATCTGAATATAAGTAGAATTCCTGAGTTCCTCTCACTGAGGTTTGTTGAGGAATCGTACTTGAAATTCCTTTACACAATAAGCGTTCCTCACGCGTACCCTGGGCCACCTGTAGCAGAGTCAGAAAATCTGTTCGCTCATGTAGTGAGTGCATTAATTTGAGAGCTAAATTCGTCTCACTTTTTCTCTATTTCCTCCTGTTTTGTGTTGATGGCCGTTCGATGTCGAATAATAGTTCCTAAATATTTGCATGAGGGTCTGGGGGTAAGCCTAGCTACTCATGCAGTTACACTTGCTTTTGCAGGAGATAATAATGTTAGTGCTCACATTCCGTTATATTCTTGTCGTTGTTTCTTGTGGTGGAAGCAGGCGTATCGTTGTCTTTTTTTGTAGACTAGCGTCATCATTTGTAATAATTTTTTCAATTTTTTTATTATAGTTTCATTATTATTTTATTTCTTTCGTTTGACATGCTTTTTATAACTTGAATATTTTCAAGTAAAATGGGAAGCTCAAGCGTATACCGGCTGTAGCGGGCCGTGTTGAACGAAAAACGAATATTTAACGCGCTTATGACATGCCGCGTGAACTTTCTCTTGCCGTAGTTTCGCAGTGATAATTGCGTCTAGCAGAGAGAGTGATTTATCGGCTTGTGCTCAGATGATAATGTTACAAATGAAAAAAAAATATTCGTCTTGTTGAGAATGGTGCTACAAACCGCCGTTTTTCAACCGTGTCGTGAAGATAACTACTCTTGGAGAAGAATTCTGCGGTAGAAGAGGCTTTTCATTTCTTTTGCTCCTGAGATTTTATTATGATAGAAATAATAAAACTTACCACATTTGCTAAAGCAATTTTGACGAATCAACTGACCGACTCATGTTGGACGAATTGCGCGAGTTTGGAACCGACGCAAGTGGTAGTCATCCAAGTGAAACTACGGCCGATGTTGTAATGAAATAATTACCAAACTACTGCAAACATCAATTACTTGAAGTGATTCACTGATGACAATAATAGTCCAAATGTTCCTTTGGCCTCTCTGTGCGATGAAAACGCATCAGTACAGAATGGTTTGGAGGTTCCCTGCTTTGGTCCATAGCAGTATTTCATTGGTCAAAAACACTTCATTGTTTAGTTCGCATCATTTCTTTGTTCTCTATGGTGCGATCGGAGAGCAACTTGCGCTGGAGTTTACTTCTTGTTTACGGAATAACTATTCTCAAAGCAGCTGATGGTGAGCTGCTAACTGTGCTAAGTATAGCCATTTCGCATATTTTCGTAATTCGTGTACCTTGCAGGGCTCACCGCGATATCGCTCTTCGAGCTCCCATGAGTATCGAGGTCATCGGGTTTGCTTGAACACAAAAACGCCCTCTCACACATGTGTCGTCCATACCTGACTTACATCTTTATCAGAATTTAAGTATTCGTATGGATGAAAAATACTGCATTTTGTAGGAAAATTTTTCTGTCATGACTTGGGCTTGTGCGCAAAATTACGGTGTGTTCTGATAGATCTGAAATGTTTTGCTGATATTCGTTCGTCAGATCACGCTTGATCTGAGTTGAGTGGTCAGTCTTTCCGTGTGTGAGATCAGAAAAAGAAGTGTTAAGGGAAAGAAACCGTGTACGATGTGTGACCCTATTGTCTTGAAATTGGTGCTCTTTGCGTAAATTTGTTATTCCTATAAAAACGAGAAACGGGTTCTCGAAAAAGAATTTATTTCTGGTCTTCATTCGTGTCCGTCCTCATCTTGATATTCTGATGCTGGGTTATGTGTATTGAATAATATGCTGCTTCTTGGGAGCAGAAATTTTCAGTTATAATCTCTGAGCGGGTGTTTGAAATAAAAAATGAATGGATCTGTCCCGTTGTGCTATCACTTTTTAAACTTAAATGCAGGGTTGTTCCCTCCAAAAAAGGAGACTCAATGTTGAACAATGTTAGTGAATTTTCTTTCGATATTTTGGTGCATATGGTGCGTGCCAGTTGGTTCAGCGTTTTTTTTTATGAATAAAACGCTGATTTTTCGAATTGTTTCCATAAATTGTTGAATAACGGCATCGCTCTCTGTTCAGACTGGGTTACGCCAAAAGAACACGAAGCACTGAAATTCCAATACTATTTACGAAGGTAGTACATGGAAAATACAATATATTAAACAATCATTGGTCGCTCAAAATAAATGACCATCTGTTAATTATCTTAAAATTTAGTTCTTCATTATTCTCACCTGCGTACTGTTTGCTAATGAATCGAATTTAACGATTCGCGTTCCTTGCAAAGCCGTTGACTCTTCTACCAGAGCTGAGCCGTTCTCTCAGGTACACGACTATTGTTGCTGGAAGAATTAGCGTCTCCAAGAAGATGCAACGTCCCTAGATGAAGGTTATGCAAGTCTTCTTTCTGCGAAAATGGAATAGGTTTTTGTTCGAAGCTTTGCTGCGGACCATTTTCTTCGGTTCGCTGTTCTTTTTTTTTCCATATCTTATGCCTTCTTAATTGTTCAGTTTTTATCTTGTTTCATAAATTTCTTTCAATCTTGCTGTTCTGCGAGCATTATGTGGGGGACACTCTTTGTACGTAGATTCCTCGTTTCCTTAATTCCAATCTAAATGATGTCTTACTTGCTCTTCTTACTCGTTAAAATTTTTTTGTGGTTAGGGAGACCCAAACTAAGTTATAATTTAATCAGAGCAATGCAATTTGATTGTTTCAATGAAACAATTCGAAAAGTATTTTCTCTCGTGTATAAAAAATTACCGTGGAAATAATTTCTTTACCATTTAAAAAAAATCAGAAATAGTATTTCATTTATAAGTATGTAACATTGGGATTTCTTTTCTTTGAGGAACAACATTTGTTATAAATTTAAAGTGCCGGATTTTAGTTTCTAGGAATTTCATATTGCGTACAGAGCTAACAAAAAATAATTATTCAATTATCTTTTATTCACAGAACTTTGGGGTATAAAACTTCAACTGTAACAAACTTCCGCCATCGAGAAAGATGCCATGAACTATACACTGCTCTTATCATTGAAGTGCGTGTGCCAATCTACTGCTTTGTAATGAGCTTTTGCTTATTATTTCGGAGAATAATATTACAATGTCTTTCCTTGCGTTCCAGCCTCCCTCACTTCGTTTCCTGAACGATAAGCTGGTGCTTAGTTGGCCATCTCATATCCCCGTGATAGCCCACCTGTTTAGGCAGCTTACACCTGCGTGAGTGCCCTCGTCTCTATTTCTTGGGGCTCGCCCTAAAGTTTGCTGCATTTAAAGCCTCTCGTAAAGCGTCACTTTTCTTTTCATGGGCGTCTCGCGAAGGAATTTAAGCAGATGCCAGCCGGACTATCTCGCAGCAACGCGCTCTGTTCCTGCTTGCCTCTCTGACGCGATAAAGGTCCTCCCTGTCTGGTCTGTTTCGTGGACCCGTCACCATCTATTTCTGTGCTCCCTTCAATGCTCTTCGTTTTGAACTGCCTTGAACATGTTCATTCCATTTCAATTTCAGTGGATATTCGTAAAATGTTTGCGTGCACTGTATTCTACTGAAGTTATTAAGTATTCTACTGAAGTTATTAAGTATTAAACCGATTGGCACTCCTAGGGGAAAATGTGAGGGACTGTGCTGAGAGTTGGGTAGGCTTTCTTTTTGTTGAAATTAAATGTTTTTGTTATGTTAAGGATAATTTTTTCGGTTCACTGCTATCCTATTTTTTCGCACCTACTACTTTCTTCCTCAACTTTAATCTTCTTCCATAAACTTCTTTCGCAACTTACTGTTTCTATGCCCTTTCTGCATAGATTCCGCGTTTCTTCAACTCCATACTAAATGGTGCCTTCCTTCTTCCTCTCTTTGGATCGCATTGGTTGCGGATAAGGAGGCTGAAACTAACTTATAATCTAATCTAAGCCGATTACTCCCTACTCCCAATGAATTTTTTTCGATGTCAGTACTTCTACTTTAGTGAAATGGACCTAATGATTGCAGCAACATCATTCCAACAACTCAAAGGTTTCGTGCTCAAACACAGAGCCAAAAGCGCTCGTGTCCGCTTTGTAAATTTGGTGAGACAGCTCGTCGGCTTGTCATTCCGTGAAAAATAAACCGTTCTTTCTTAATTAATTAAAACTACTTCTAGCTCCTCGAACTCACCGAGAGAAACTCTGTGATTAAATCGCCTTAAATTTGGTGCTGCTGCGGAGGCAGGCAAGCCACGAGAGGATCGCTAGCTTTCACTTGTGACGGCGAGCAGAATACCAAGGAAAATTTGGAGCCAATTGAACTATTTATTTCCCAGGATCTCGCTCAATCCAAAGAATTATACATATTGAATAATTCACCCTGCGAATGCGATTTTATTAACAGTGTTATCATTCATTGAAAAAATTATTCAAAAACTCAATGTTAATTGTTTATTAGACAGATTAGTTCGGTTGAGTTGAATAGCTTTCAGAGGATATAATCTCTTGTGGGGTTTCCAGCGCATGAATGGAATTCCTTCGACGTGCGATTTTATTTCTATCATTCAGCGTCTATATGTGGGTGAATTATTGTAGAATTGACTCATTCTTTGAACGCTTGAAATATTTCAAAAATATTATAAGGAACTAAGAACCACCGTATTGAGGCGCTCCTCGCGCAGTAATAAATGAATGCACATACATTGACGTATTTCTTAGAACGAAAGCTGAGTTATTTTCGTAGGCTCTGCTGTCTGAAAATAATTCGTTTCGCTTGTTCATTCCATTCTTTGTTCTGGTCATCTCTGGATTTTGGCCCGCACTAGAACACGGGTTATGGGGCTTTGGGGGGAGACTTTTTAAGATATTGGAGTGTCTAACCTCTCATCATTTCTTCGAGTATACGAGCATACCTGTGTTTCTCCATTTGTTCGGCAAGTCGTCGCGAAGCAACATAATTGTGTAAACATTCGACCATTTGGGTGAGGTACTGAAACAATATTTCCTTTGTGTTATCCTAATGCTCTCGTTACTTTGAAGGGAATCTTGGCACTAGCTAGGCATGAGAATTTTGCAAAAACGTCGATCATTTTTTCATGAAATCGGCATATTTTCTTAGCGTTTTCGTATCGGATCTCGAATCGTGAATAGGAAACCCGGTTCTCGCCAGTTCATTGTACATTTTTCCTTGTGTTAGCGAAGGAAATGTTCGTTATTGAGGTGGTCACGTCTGCAGGCTTGAGCTGACAGGCGGGCGGGCCTGCTTGTCTGAGTCTCCAACATAAGCGCAGGTAGCGTGTCGCGAGGCGAGCCCCGTGGGAGTCGCTGCCACCACATGCCAGGTATTACTTTCCCGCCGTAACTGGACGCGAGCTGTGTTGTCTCCTCCGCCGCTGTTTGTCTCACTCTTCTTCATACTTTCACGTTTGAGATCAAATACTTGAATTGCATCAATAACGATTCGTCAGTTCAATGCACGCAAGAATTCCGTTTTGTTTTCAGTGCTCGTTTATTTTACAGAATAACTCATTTTCCGCTGCTAGACATATACTCATTTACTTCTCTGATTACTCTTCCTACTTACCTCGTTGTAGTTTTTTATCGAGATCGGTTTTCATCCAGTGGCCTGGATGTTCATACATTTTACGCGTACGTGCAAATAAGTTTTGATACATAGACTTGATTTGTTTCTTTTTAATTTTTACGACTGTTTGACTACAATTATCAGTCTAATTCCTTAGGCACGTGCATCTTGGCGTGTGAAAGGCTGAGTTTATCAAATTTATCCTGGAATGAAGGCGTTCTGAGCTTCAGTCGTGGGCGTTGTTGACGTAGAAAGTGAAACTGGCCTTCGTGCTGACTCCAGCCACTCTTGGTGCGCACCTACGGTTCAGTGCCCCTTGTGTGAACTGTGATGCCGTGAGTGCCCATATTGTCTTGAGCTCATTTCAAAACCATCTTGTGTTCGTGTTTTTCGACGGGAATAATTGTTACTTATTCATTGATTTAGTCTTTTGGCGAAGTAGAATGAATTAACTTCAAAGTAATTGTTAGTGTGATAATTTGTATGTTCACTGAATCCTTTCACTCAATTCTGCAAGTGCGACAATTTTTGTAGGCATGAATTTACGCTCGTTTTTCTAGAAGTTGTATCATGTATAGTGGAAGTGTCAGCCTGAGCGTTCCGTTTTATATCATTCGTTTGATTTTTTGATTTATGGTGATACCTGAAAATCTGATTTTCTAGAAAGTCCTGCGTTGCTTGCAGTTGAGGCGTACTGTAGGTGTACTCCACCCTCATTCTCTAGCTTCCTCCCTCATGATCTCCATTACTGTACTCCGCCCTTCTCTCCACCACTTGCAGCTGCTTCTCGCGCTCGCTCTCAGAGTTTCTCCGTTTCCTTGCATTAACGACTGCAAAAATTCACCAACACCGATTGTGGGAAATAGTGTGTTAATCCCCCTCAGAGATTCATTTTAAATCAGCGTTGTTTTTAATATAAGATGAAGACGACATTCGTCAAACGACAAATCAGCTTCACTTTTTAGTTACCGTGTAATGTCCACAATATTTTCTTTACAAACCTGTTTGCTGGGAACCCATGCTCACAGCAAGTGTCATTCACTGGGCTGTGCTTGTGTGTCGAGCTCTGCGTCACTTCGATTTGCTTTAGTATTTCCCTAACGAGTCACTTTTCGAGTAAGAAATGCATAACATTTTTAGTTTAATGTTCAAGTAACGTGGTTATATTCAAAGAACATGATCAATATAAATGCAATTATTTTCAGAAATTGAGAGACTTTTTGACCTTTATTTTGAGGGTGCCTCAGAACAAAATACGCTGTAAGAAGCATCTCAAGGTCTGGCGTAAGGGGGCGATAGAACAACAATTAGAAGATCCTGTTCACGGTGGCTCGAGCGCCATTGTGCTCAGAGCCGCGTTTCCGGCCTTCGAACGTCGCAATTGCTAACTTGTGGTCGTGTTTGCGCGTCTTTTCATTTGCTGGTGCCGTATGACACTTGCGAGCTGCTTCGTGAAAAACGCAAGCAATAACTTCAAGGATGCTGAAGGATTGATATGACAGAAAAATACATTCTTCTTCGCCGGGGGTTAGGTAGGCTAGTTGGGTCTTTCGTGTAAGTTGTAGGTGGTTTTCCTCTTTACAATATTCTCGGTATTTTTCGTGGTCTCTAAAAATTAGTTAAAGATATTTCCTAGAAAATTATTTTATTGATACGAACTCAGGATTTTTTTTATCTATGTTATAAACGTAAGCAATACCTCTCACAATAACGATAAACAACAAATACTTTCTTGCGAGTGCAAACAACCTATTACTTGTATCTTGTTGGTGTGTTCTCGTCTCCGCAACCGACGCTTTTCGTGGAAACCAGCCCGCCTCCTGGAAAGTACGTCGTTGCTCGAGCAGTTGTGTTCTTACGAAATATGAGTAGAGCGTCTTGTAGCCATGTCTCTATAGTTCTCGAGACGCTTTCTTTGAGATTCCTGATCAATATGAATTCGTTCACTCTAACTTCAACGTTCTGTATTGACTATTTCCGAGCATATAACCTGCAGGATTTATTTTTTGTTTCTTTCTTCTTTACTAAAGGATCTTCCTAGCCCTCAATTTTTACTCAATTTATTGAGAGGCCTTTCTCTCTTAAGTAAAATTTACAGAACGTGAAAACCTTTGAGAAAAATATGAATTATAAGAAATGAAATAGTACAAATGGGGTGATATTCAGCAATTTATTCAATGACTGTAGCATAAGTAAAACATACAACGATAGTTTTTTTAAATTAATTTGGTTCGACTCAGACGTTTTTATTTAAAGTACCATATTTGATAAGTGTCAAGTTAGCAGAGAAAAGGTTTAGCACTTCTAGCAAATATAGTTAAGCAGGAAAAGTTTGTCGTCGACTTCATTCAGATTGCGTGCTTACAAATACGTGAAAATGGAAATTCCTTTGTTAAGTAGTGATTTATTTCACTTTATCGAGGTCGTAGTTGCAACGTATACTCGAAGGGTTATTTCTCTCCCATAAGGACGAATGAATTATTCGTATTTCGACGTTGTTGTGTTAAGAGGGCACTGCACACTGTTTTCTCTTCAAGGGACTTAGGATGGGCAATAGGCTAAGGTTAGTTAGGTTTGTTTGTCCTATCTTATTAGTACTGACGCCCCCAAGAGAGATACTGTATGGTTTCTTCAGCCATAGATAGGCCTTCGGAACTCCTTTTTTGCCTACTTAGCTTTTTCAGCCTTGATGCCTACTTCACTTCACTTCTTAACTTGCTGTTCCTATGCCCAGGGTTTTCTATGTGTGAAATACATTTCGTGCATAGTTTTCTAGTCCAAAATAAATGGTCCCGTCTCTTCGCTCTCTTTAACATGTTTTTTCCTGGCTAGGAAATCTTAAACTAACTATTAAGGTAAGGATAATACGAATAAATTATAAAATCCCCACAGCTATTTGTGGTTAGTGTAAGCTTGTCGTTATTGTAACAATCGGAGGAGAGTGTAATCTTTTATTAGGTTTCATTTGAGTCGGATATGAACTATATACTGCTCCGCAAGATGGCCACATTGCAGTCCAGCCAACGCATAACGCAAGTATAGCAAATAACAGAGTAAATCGGTAGCAACTCTGTATTTTACATTTAAGGATTTTATCTTAAGTGGATCGGAGCTATGATCTTTGAAAATGAGGGTCGGGGCATGGAACAGATTGTTCCAACTCCCCTACACTCAGTACTTCTGTGGCCACTTTGAGCGTCATCTCGCATCAGCGATGCGCGAGTCAACTTTTATGCCACAACTTAGCGTTGTGCGCTGGCGCCTTCCATTAGCTGACTAGATTCCTGTCGAGCTCCCATTTCACTTGAGAAAATTAATGTCTACGCCAGTTATTCTTCGTCCTCTCGTTCAGGGCTCTCAAAACTTCTGGCCCTCTTGGACTCAAGTTCTGCTGGCCTGGGGCGCTAGTTTTCTTTCCGTATACATTTTTTCTCTCATAAAGAATTTCCCCGTAATGAAGATTTGTCATGTTTGAACTTTAATGGAATTACGCGGTAAAATTTTATCTGTTTCCGATGCTGTTTGCAATTATATTGCCGACTAATAATTAGGAAGTGAAGGTGACGATGAATTATAACTTATGTGAATTGTGAATTAAGAAACGTTCCATTGTTTGTTTTTCCATTGGTGAATTGTTTTGTTCCATTGGTGAAATTTTCCATTGTTTGTTGACATTTTCTATAGTTTTTGTTTTATCATGTCTTTTAAATTTCATTGCCTTACATCCGATTTATTCAGAAGATTTAAAGTTACGATGTTTTAATAGTTCGATTTATTGTATTACAGAACACTGAAGATGGATTTTTTATAATCCGAAACGTTTGTTTTTTATCATGATATTCTTAGCCACGTTGGTTTTCCTTTTTATCCTAAAAGTGAGATTTGCCAGAAATCAATCTATTTCATTATTATGTGAATGTAAAGTTGGAATATATTTGTGGGTACGTTTAATTACTTTTTATTGTCACTCTACAAGAACTTTGATCATTTCTGCGTGCATTTTTTTTTGCGATATCCATTACTTCTGTGAAAGCTCTCAAGTTATTAGTTATTACAAGTTAAACAATACGTGCGAGAATAAATTTCTACAGCCGACGGCGAGAATAAATTTATTTCCCGTTGACCGTGATCGGAGGCCAGCTTTGCTGCCCCCAAATTTCCGTTTCCTACAAACGTTATCTGTGACACTGGGAAATGACTTCGTTACCTTCAGTGCCGTACCTACGACTATCAGCTTAGTTGATGCTGAAGTGTGATAGCAAGTCCTGGTGCTGCGGATCTGCCGAGCTGCTGCTCACGCCTTGACCTGTGCTCGTGCTTGAGAGCCCGCCGCACGGGCCCCCAGCACCTGTCCAAATACACGCTGCGTAATGGAGTAAATTCCAATTTTGTAACACGGTGCTACTCCCAGTTTAAATCATAAGAATATTAGGTTTCTAAGATCCCTGAAAGACACACACATAATGTTCTTCCTGAGATTTTGGTAAAGTAATTTAAATGGAAATTGGCGGTTTTTCGATTTTCATTTTAGATCTTTCCTCGTCTTGGTCAACGTTGGATTGAAGTAACCAGAGCAGCACATAGTTATATTCGATTCTCTGGCACTTGACATGCATGCACAAACTCATCAGTAAGTGATACATTCGTAGTCATCTCGTGTGTCAATGCGTGCAGTGCTGAGTGTCATGGCAGTAACCTTGCAGTCCAGGAAACATTTCCCCGTCGAGAGCGGCTCCGTACGTGCAGGTGTGCACTCATCTCGTGCGGGCGTCAGGTGTGTGTTCTCCTCGCCCTGCTCTAAGTGTGCTCTCATTACAGTTGAAAAGATCGCGTGGGGAGCTCTCTGTAGGGTCACAATGTTAAGTTATATATGTGTTGCACTGCGTATACATTTTTTCCCCCTTGATTTATCAAGTTCACGAACGTCAGGTTAGTTAGTAATGATCATTCCGGCAGCTCAATATTATAGTTGCTTTCAGATGATCGAAGTATTGTAGATCCAGTGCTGATCCGATGGTGAATTCTTGGTAATTTTGTGTTTCATCACGTAAAATTTACTATTATGTAGAGGTCAAGAGGTATTATTATAATAGTCAGAGGGACTAATTTTTCGAAATCCTGAAATTCGGACTTTAAATCCGGATACCCTACTATTCTATCCGTATTGGTTTATCGATTCATACTGTTCACATCTTTACCACATTTATATTGACTAAAATATAATGCACTGTTAACACCATGACTCATTTATAACTTCAAATTTGAATGTCACAGCATTGAGAGTTAGAAATTTGAGTAAAGACTCTCAGCAGCTGAGAGGACTGCTATTTCACGACTATTTTAGGCCAAAGTATTGGTGTTTTTGTGATGCATTTAATTGAAGCTAATTCATTTATATGCTAACAATTTTTTGTGCTTGTTTTTTGTCGGAAAAATTAACACATAATGAGCCATCATATAGGTACCCGTTCATGAGTTATTTATGGATATCAAGAACATATAGTCCTACCGTGTCAAACGTCAGATCAATCAAAAGGTCTAAATTTTGATACTTCTTTTGGAGAACAGAGTACGTTAGACCTTATGATACCGTGATGTTACTTAAGGGTAATCGTAACATTTATTCCGTGCTGGTCGTAATGATTTTATCATCTTTTCTAGTCCTTCTTTTTTCGCTTTAAATTTAAATATTTCTTTAGTGGAACTCTCGATAATGTTGGCAATTTACGAGTATTTGTTCACCAAGTTTGCATTTGTTCTGTTATGAAATATCGTCATGCATTTAAAAAACTTATCCAAAAATCGCGCTGTCTCGTAGCATGACATTTATTGTAATGTTGATCAACGGGAAAATTTTCCCAACAGTCAGCTAAGGGTTTTCTCTTTCTTTGTAACTTTAGTTCTATGATAATTTTTTTGGTTTATTTCAAGTTTATTTGTAGTTCTTGCTTAACTCATTCACTGGAAATAATTACTTTCTGCGTGTATTGTTGCTGAGTGTCTCGGTAATGTGATCAGACAAGACTTGATTTCCCGGCGCTGGTGACTGTTGCTTTCACTTCGTCTGCTGCCCGCGTGCCCCGGAAGTTGCCCCCCGCTCCTTTCTAGCCACCACCGTCTCTCCGCACCGCCGGACATGTCATGCATCACTGCCATTTTGTTTCGAATGAGCAGTGCTTTAGTTTGCAGAATTTCGTGAGTTGCCGTTGACTTCAGCGATTTGACTCATAAGAGAAGGACAATCGTTGTGCCTACGTTTTTCATATAAAATTCAGATGTTGAGTTCAAATACCGATACTCTCGTGGACAATATTGGAGAGTGGAAATGAAGTTTTAATTGCGCAGTACTTAGCCCTTATTAATAGAACAACCGTTATTATATTATCACTAGTATCAGGTTGTCACCGACACCAGCATAGCGACACAACTGCCACTCAGCAGCGAACTTAAAAACATACATTAGGGCACAAATTCGGCCAAAAATAATTGGTATGAGCAATTTTCATTTAGTTTGTCGTGCATGACACCTGGGATAGTTTCGAGTTAATAAACGTAATAAGCGACATGAAATTCAATAAACAATTGCACTATGAGGTGTTGGAGTAGCGACCGTGCTGCCACTTTCATGCTATAACTCGTGATACATATTCATTAAAATACTGAACCTAAAATGACAGTTATTTACAGGGTAGAAGTTCAAGAGGGAGCTGTGGCTGCTAATTTGTTCAAGAAAGTAAGAGCTTTAATAGTTTTCTGTAAAGTTGTTTCATCTCGCATCTCACCATTGGGCAGGAAATGAGGGAAAGCGATGACGTTCAAGTAGTTACCTCGGATAATAGCCAGAACTCACCTCTGATTGCTAGTCAGCGTTAATTATATATACCGGAAGCTCATCAAAATATGCCTGTCCTTCCAAAAAGGGTGTTTTGCACGGGAACATTAATACATCATAGAAAAAAAGTAAAAATTTGGACAGAAACGAAATTTCTTGGAACATTTCGGTGTGTTGCCCGAAACCGTGGACTACGTTGCTTTTTATATACTGCTCCTCTGGAGTAACAGCTCCTCAGTAAACTCTCAGCATAGGCAATAGGTAGAGATTAGTGCGATTTGTCTACCCTATGCTGTGAGGACTGCCGCTCCCAAAGGGATAATGTTGAGTCATCTCAGGTGTAGAGAGGTCTTTAGTACTTCTGTATTTGGTGCCCATTTTGCTTCTTTCGATTTTTATACTGTCTTTGCTATTTCTTCGTCTTTCCTTCCTCTTCCATCTTAACTTGTTAACTCCATGCGCTGCGTATCCTGCGTGGAAACGCAGCTTGTGCATAGATTCCCCGATTTGTACAGTGTATATTAAATGGTCCTTTCTCTTCCCTTTGAGATTGTCTTTGTTGTGCCTAGATAGTCTTGAACTAACTAGTATAGCAATAATAATAATAATAATAATAATAATAATAATAATTTTCTTGCACTGCTTCGTATTCATGCAAAATGAGGCATCAAATTTTTGTGCTCTACGCTTATAGACATTTGATTTTTGAATTGGTGTAAATAAGGTCTCAGTTGCATTAGGATTGGAAAAATGTTACATAAAAGTACTAAAAAGTGATGGAATGGAATTGACAACTGAACGAGTTTGATGCGTCAAGAAGCTTATTGGAAGTGTCCAACAAGCGGCGCACCTTGCCGCTCTCCCGGCACATCCTTGTGTGAGGGGCAGCACCATGACGTCACCGGCCAGCACTACTCAAAGTGCAGCGCTGCGGCCAGCTGTTCCGGCAGCCCGCAGTTCTGAGCCTCTCATATAGGCTTGATTCTGTGTGCAATGGAACATTTTATTCTCAAATTATTTCATTTTCATTACCACTTTTAATTATTATGGGCGTCAAGGCTGAACTTTTTTGACCATCTTCATAGAGATTTGATCTGTAATCAAAAGATTAAGTGTGTTTTTTTCAGTCGATGTAAGAATAAATGTACTACAGTCTACTGAACAGCGGAACTCGAGTAGAATTTAGCTCATCAAAACTTTCTTTGCGACACTCGACACTCCTCAAGTAAGGTTGTGTGTCATTGTTGGAAGTTCAATATAATTGTAATTTTGTATATCGTACAACATATATGGTTTTTGTTGTTCAACGTGTGTACCGGGGACGTATTTACTGAACATTTAAGTTAAACCTCAATTATGAGGCGGCATTTTCCCGGCACTAATTGATACTAGATTTTTAGCGGTTTTGGCTAAATGTTGCAGTTGATCAATCGCTAGTTGTACAAATTACTCCTAGGATACCTAAAGCTGGATGTTACAACTTTGGTATCTATGGGAATTAACGCTCCCACGAGGAATATGTGTGGTCACGAACTGAGAGGCAGGTAGGCCTTCTTTTTGTTAAAATAGAATGTAGTTTTTGCATGTTTTTTTTCGGTTCATTGCTGTCCTGTTTCAGCACCTACTACTTTTTTCTTCAACTTTTATCTCGTTTCATAAACTTTTTTCCTAATTTACTGTTTCAACGCGCAGGGTGTGGAGACACACTTGTGCATAGATTCCGCATTCCCAAAATTCCATAGGAAATTGTACCTTCATCCCTCCTCTCCTTGAACATCTTTGTTGTGGTAAGAAAGGCTTAAACTAATTTATAATAAATAAATCGATAACTGAAAGCTTGCTTATAGCAATTTTACGCAAACGTATAGCGTTAGTGTACGAATATTCAACATACTAGACTATTCTTACTGCTCATCGTGTTGTGATCGGTGATGGTGATCGCTCAATTGCAAAATGGCGTTGAGTAGATCACGAGTTGCGAAATTTTTGAGTATATTTCTTATACCTATTGCGTTTTGTGTTGAAAACTATAGTGAAATGGGCGTATGATAACCCTGTTATTCATCGATGTATTTTGTTTTGATATCGATTGAAACGGAAGCTGATTGTGTACTCAAATGAACGTGACAACGTTGGAATTTTAATAAACGGCTCTATTTATACAGTAGTGTCGTGGTTTGTTTTGTTTCAATGGTAGATATTCTTCTGCGTTATCATTAACTTCTAAGCTAGGATGAGACTCTTTTGTTGATTCGTATATTCTCAGCTCATTAGTAAGGGTTTCCTTCCCAATAAGATTAGAGAAAATTATTGTAACTCAAGTAAGTTTTTTATCGAGAATTCTCTGATTGATATAAAGTACTGTTTAAAAGTCTCCAGAAGTTGTCCAATTTTATGTTTTATGATGTGAAGCGAAAGCAATGGCAAGCTGATCGAAATTTTGCTAATCGTTGCGTTGCAGTTATTAGTTCTTGAAAACCGTTACTCGATATTATTCTCCAATAAACGAAGAATTAACGAGGCTATATGTGATATAATTATCTCTTGTGGTGATGTCAGTATATGGCAGTGACTAGCGAGCTGGTTCACAAGACACCATGTCGGACACTTTATTGTGCTGATCATTTACCCGTCCCGCGCACCCTTGTTGCGTAGCTCCATGACCTGGCCCAGCGTGACGCCTCTCACCCTTGCAGTGCCTGCCTGGCCAGCCTGTACTTCTTTCAACTGGCGGAGAATGATGTCTTGTTGTTCTCACTATGAAACTTCGTTGCTTTTTATTTGTTAATGTTTACAGTTTTAGAAATCTTCTCTTTTTTTATCGTGTCTTTTATCGTGTCAATTTTTGTGATATTGCGTAGTGTGTACACATTCCGCATCATTCGTTGAGGAGCAGTTTGTGAAGCACGCCGTTGTTTTCCGTTATTAGTGAGGCCATTTTAGTTATCATTGGAGATCTAAATGCTGTTTTTCATTCCTTTGTTTATTGCAGATAGGTTTTTATTCGTAAACTCTATCGTACCTGAATGACGAAGATGCTGTGAAATTTACTATTTTTAAGCTGGTAAAACTTACTGTTGATGCCCAAAGTCGTTCATTGATCTTTTTCGTGTTCAACCTCCTGACAAATTGCGGAGTAATACTTCCATAACGTGGAAACCTGCCAGATTTAAAAAAAAATTATATTCTTTTCATAATATTTTTGTGCTTACAGAAGCTCCCATTTTTAATTTAATATCTAATCCTGAACAAAATCCATACACAAAACGTGTCTCAGATACCTCCATCTTATTGGAATTCGATATTAATGATTAACATTACGCTGTACGTGGACGGGGTTTGCTTCAGACATGTGTGCAGCATTTAGTGATTGCGTGATTAAGTAAAAACTGTGTTAATTTTCTTCAGCGACTCTGCTCGGTGGTTAATCAGCCTCCAGCCCTCGCTGCACTTCCAGTTGTTATTCCTTGGTAAACCTCAGAACCCGCCAAAACGGTTCGGTTGCCAGTTTGCCACCCATTACTGCAGTGGGTTATTGTGGTGCCGTTATTTGGTGGCGAGGAGCGCCAGTGGCGAGCACGACGCGCTCCTTCACCGCGTCCAGGTCCTGCCTGCGAGTTCATGTCCTGTGACTCCTGTCGGTCACCTGCTGCTGCTGCTGCTGCTGCTGCTGCTGCTGATGGGTGGTGGGGGTGTCAGGTTGCGCTGCTGTTCTGCTTATTGCTGGAATTTGCAAGAATTTCCCATTTCACCCTACTGCTCGAATATGGGTGACTTGGAATATAAGTTTGACGGAATGAAAATTTTTTACACCTGTGTTCCTGACTGCGTTAGGCTCAAGGCATCGAAATATGTTAGTCAGTCACCTGTAAGTGCAATTTTTTTGATCACTCTCGTTAAATTTGTTTGGAGATTTCACTGTGTAAATAAAATTTTTTTATTTGAATATGGAAGTTAATACCTTCAGCTTTTTCTGGTTGTTTGTTGATGATTTTTTCGTAACGCCTGGAACCTCCACCAACAGTGCGAAGCTTGTACCTTATTTTATAGCGCTATGAAATATGAGATTTGAGGTGCATTGCTTAAAATTAAAGAATAAATGATCATTTCTACACTCATCAGTTTTTTTAAATAAGGGTATTTGTGAAGTGTGACCACTAGGATTTTAATAACTATATTTTTGGTTGGAATTTCTATGAAAGCAATGTATTCGTTTCTAGATGTATGAGTTTTCCTTTGAAATTGAATTCCTTTACTTCAAATTTAAATTTCAGATTAACTGGTGATATATTTAATTTTGAAGTTCGCTGCGGAGCCTTGTAGGAAGAACTATTGTTTCCAACTACCTCGCATGAGAAGGTTCGTAACAGTAGTGCGGCTTCTCGAAGTTTAGGTCTTGTATCGATGACCGAGGCCGCATTGCCGGCAATTTGCGCAGGAGTAACTGGGGAGCTCGAGGCGTGCTGACGCCTGCGCGTAACGGAGGAGCGGGGCGTTACGTGACCGCGCTGTGGCTGGTCACAGCGGTCCAAGTCTCAGCGCTGCCGGTATTGAACCAAAGCTTTCTGACAAGGTTTGGTACAATTTCTCTTGGTTTCGAGTTTGTTTTACTGCAAGTCAAACATAGCATCGAAAAATCGTGGGTGCAATTAACACGGTATGAATGAATTCACTGCGCCCATTGCACCGCTTTCACTGGACACCGCCTGTATTTCATTATACCTGTCGTAGTATTCTGTAAAACTTGCGCATCTTTGTAATGTTTGTGTAGGGTTTACTGTTCTTCAGGTGTAAGAGGTCGCTTTGATACTAGTAATGATCAGCTGCCATTCATGCATCATGTATTGTTTGTTTCTTTTGCCGTTGTTATTTTCGATGTCCTTTCAGGGGATACAACTGTTGTATCTGTGGGAATAAGCGCTCCCCGTGGTGATATGTGGGTTCTCAAGCTGGAGGTTAGGTATACGTCTTCTTTAATTTCAAAAAGAATAATTGTTTGGTTGTGTTGTGGAACATCTTCTTTCCACTTACTGCTGTCCTTTTTTTCAGTGCTTTTTACTTTCTTCTTCAACTTTTATATTGTTTCATGAACGACTTTCAATTCTACTGTATCTATGCACAGAAGAGTGAGACACACCGTCTGCATAGATTTTACGTTCCATTTATTCCATAGAGAAAGGCGTTTTCTTCGTTCTCTCTAGGGAACCTTTAATGTTGTGAGTAGAGATGATTAAACACACTTATTATTTCAATCAATCTTTGCCATTTTTAACATCTTTCACCTCCTGTATTCTTATGTTTGTACTGTTTGCAAAAATTAAATATTTTGTGACCCAGGCCTGTCATAGTCTTCATTTAAATCTAAGTGTTTGGTCATCATTCAAGGATCCCATGGAAGTGTTATCTATGTTTTAAATCGACTCAATAAGTTGTTGGAGTCTTTATTTATTGTCAGTCATTGTATGTTATTGGATGTTTTGTTCGTTTTTGATTGTTTTTGTTAGTGATCAAATAATTATTGCTCGAGAACAGCTTTCTTTATTTTATACGAAGATATTTCAAAAGGAGCAAACCTACAAATAATAAATTTTTATCTTAATAATTTTTTTCAATTGTACGCCTGAATTTAGTGATGATATTCCTGATAAATTTTTTATATCCGTACGATTTTTGATGAAATACATTTCGTGCCGTGCAAGAGGGCGAGGTTTATCACTTCTACAAACCTCACTTTCTTGCGGTGTTGCTTCTCGTTGCGCTCATCGTGTCGATACAAATTGGTTACCTCAGATCCAAGAAAATACTGCCGTTGCTGGAGCAGCTGCGCCGCTGATACGGCGTTTGTTGATCTGCGCACCTTCATCAGCACAGCTCTCTCCTCTCGCATGCCGGTCTGCGGAACTCCAGCAAACTGTGTTCACTGAGCCGTCTCTATATCCAACTTCCTTATTTGATTACTTGAGCTGTCGGTTGTTGCAATATATCGACCGATGAAACTGCTGGCGAGTTCGATGCGTTTTCGGTGAACATTTCCCATTCCATCAACTGAACAAGCCATCGGTACTCTATTAGTAATTTTAGAGCTCTGTAGTGCGCGTAGATAGACATTTCATCAGTGAATCTGTTAGGCTGGTGCTCCGTGGGAATAACTCGTGAATGTGTGCTGATTATTGAGAAGTGAAAACATTCTGGCGTAAGCACAAATGGTTTGCGCTCTTACTGGAGTGAGTTGCAGTTCAGAGCGAACCCAAGTGGCTGGAGCATGACTCTCGTATGATGCCTGAGGTGTTGCCACCTCGCTACTTTCTTTAGTTGTCATGCTGATGCAAGTGTGCGAGCAAATGCGGCTTCCAGTATTAATACTATGTGCGCTTCGTACAAAGTTTTACGAGCTCTACTTCCGTTTTGGGTTTTCATTAACCCCTTCATGGTCCCGTTCTACTTGTGCTTTAATTGCACTCACGAATCATATTTCGGAAACAAGCAAATCTGTGTTTATTTTTACAATTATGGTGAACGGAAATCAATCTTTTCTGTGCTAATGTCATTTTAAGTTCTGTAGCGTACAATCTGATTGAATAATAATTTTTCATTGGAACAATATCTTCATCGTAGAATCGTAATGTTATTCTTACATATAGTATTTATGAGTTTTGCTTTGTATAGTTTCATCTGTTCCTTTGTTTGCGTAATGTTTCTTTATTATGAAGCGGCGTGACCTCACGGTTAAAAATAAATTTTAAATTTTATTTTCCTCTCCTTTCCGTTTTCTGTTTAAAAAGTGAGAAAAATCTTCGGAAAAAACTACACATTTTTCATTACCTATTCTAAAGGCTCTGCACAAGTTTGTAAGTCCTGAAAAGCATTTAGTAGCAGATGCGTAACACAACAATTGATTTTTTTTGTTAAAGTTTTTGTGAAATTCGTTTTACTACTTGCAAGAGTGACAAGTGAACAGAATTGGATTACCTAACCTATTAATATTTCGTCGAAATGTGGAGAAATATAATTTCTAACAGATCACATACAGCGCCGAATGACGTCTTCATTTCGACTCATTTTGTGAACGAAATTTTAAGGAATTCATTTGAGGATTGTATCAATTTGTTACTAAGTTTTCATACATGAGTTACTCGATAGTTTTTGGAAAAACTGGAGGATGCTCAAGTGAAATCGGGCTGTGAAAAAGGCGAAGAGAACCATTTCCGTTTGTCGATCAATATTCGTTGTGCAGTCTTGTTTTTTGATGCCCGGCAGTCATGGGAAGCATTTGGGTCTTTCCTTATGGACTTCAAAATTTATTGTTCCTGTTGTGTATTTCTTTGATGTTTCTGGTGTTGAATTGCAATTTAACCGAGTTTTGTCTTGGAACGAATGATTTCGATGAAGGAATTATCAATTCATTCATGAAGCTCGCATGGCCGTGGGCGTTCGTCATCGCCATTTTTGAGTGCGTAAATTTGTTGTGGTCGGTGCGGCAAGTTCACGGCAGGTGCGTGATAAATTTCGAGCTTAACCGTAGAGTTCATGCGTATTTCACGTGAGTTTGCATGTGCGCTACTTTCTCTGGTCCGTCACACTTCCGTCCCCTCCTGGGAGGGGAGGCGACACCGCCTGGTCCACCGAGCAGCCAGGGATAGCAGCCTGACCCACTTCCCCATATATATTCATGCTAGGAACTAGTCAGCGTTGCCAGCGGTCCTGCGCGTGTGCGCTTCCTTCCATGCACAGGCGCTTTGGTTGTTTTTGAGTTCCGGGCGTCGCTCCCTCGTTTTTGCTGCTGTACTTGGTGAGAACGTACGTGCTCATGGGTTGATCCTGCGGACGCGCGCTCATCGCCTGCTCAGCAATTTCTATGACAGGTTGCTCTACCTTTGAAGCATGACGCAGGTCCTAGACGTCTTAGAAGCTTGAAATAGAGATAGTGGAAACGTTACTGATTCATGTTGTAAGTTATAGTTTTCATTATAGAGCCATTTAGGTTGCCCTAAGTTATGAGCTAAGAGATAGATAGGCCTTTTTGTTGAACTACAATGTTTTTTTTTTTGTTCTGTTTAGAGTCATCTTTTTTGGTCCACTGCTGTTTTGTTTTTCAGCACCTCAGACTTTCTTTTTTAACTTTCACCTTGTTTTATAACCCTCCTTCTTGACTTACTGTTTCTAAACGCACGGGATCCTTCGCCGGAACACCCTTTTTGCATAAATTCCACGCTCCCTTAACGCCATACTAAATGGTGCCTTCATCCTTCCTCTCTTTGAACATCTTCGTTGTGCATGGTAGGAGAGGCAAAACTAATTTATACTCAATCAGTTGGTCTATGTTATATTTCCGCGTTTCAGGAGCTGCTGCTCGCATCGCGTATCTCTCTCGTGCAAGCAGACAATTTGCATGCACTCCTAATAGGTGTCAATCCTGTTTCTCGGGAAAAAGAGTGAGTTAGATATGTTTTAAACCATGAAGTTTTCAATTTGAGCGAGGCTGTAAGAAGATGGGATTATGATAAGAATATAATCTGTATATTCAGCACATGTTGCACTTACGAGGTTACGTTGGGACAGCGACAAAGAATTATGAGAATTAAACAGGACGAGGGCAAGTGGTATGGAAAGTTGAAGCAGAGGTAGCAATAAATGAAATCAAATCTTGGAAATCAGGGTGTATGATTTCGTGATGTTGGATGAAAAATGACGTCGTTATTGCAATAAATATTGCGTCCATTGAATAGCGTATTATCGGATAGGTATTACGTTTGGTAAGTGTGAGACAGTAAGCGAGTCATGTTGAGGAGATATGTTTTGTTAACTAGGTTTAGGTATGAGTACAAGTTCTCCGAGAGGTGTAAAGCTAAATTATCTATGGGAATTAATTCTACCAGGAGAAAGATGCGAGTTCCCGACCTCAAGGTTATTATGTAGGTCTTTCTTTGCTTGAAATAAAGTCAGTTTTCTGTTTCGGAAAGAAACTCATTCTCGGTTCCCAGCTGTCTTTTTTCAGCACTTATTACTTTCTTCTTTCTTTCTTTGAGTACGTTTTAATGAACTTCAATCTTTCTGTTTCTGTGCACAGGGTGAGGGGACACACCTTGTGTATTGATTCCCCATTCCCTTAATTTCATACTAAACGGTGCCTTCCTCACTCCTCTCTTGGAAACAACTTTTTTGGGGTTAGGGAGGCTTGAACTATTTATAGTCTAATATTTACCATCACCTGTCTGACCAAGAACACCGACTACTGCATCAGTTGCAGCGTCAGATTAACCAGTGATACCGCCGGGCAGGACGGCATTATAGGAACAGCTGTAGCATAGGAAGCCGGCGTTTGTTACAGCAGTAGCAGCATCGGCTGTGCTCGCTCCCCTTCTGATCGGTGACCAGCGGAGGTACTCTGTGTTGGAGTGGTCAAGGCCGTCTGGATGTGTCTCGTGTTTGGGCCTCTCATGTTCCGTGAAAAAATGAAGAATACACAGTGTGCTTCCGCTGTTGCCTTATGAGGAGGATGGCAATCATGGCAGACGTGTTTTTTGCAGTCCTTGTTTTATTACTGCAGTGGGCACTTCCCTTTTCGTCTTCCTGAGTCGTGCTTTCGTGCAGCAGCAGGAGCTTAAGTAAGCAAATTCGGTGCTATTGGCACGAGCGTGGGAGTCACTTCCAGTCGTACAGAAGGCTCTTCATTCAGTACAGCAGCATTTATTTATCCTTGTGCCTACACACGGACACTTCATTCGTACCCTGTAGCCAAAGAATGCTTTATTCCAATCAATGAAGCCTGATATATATCATCTTGTACATTGGTTTTTCAAATGCCTTATAATTAACACTAGGACGCAATGACGGTTATCCCCGGTCAAGCCGGTACCCATTTCCGACACCTTGGTAGAGTGGGGAATTGTGCTAGGGTTCTCCCTTTACCCAACGGGGAGAAATCACCGAGCAGCGCCGGGATTCGTGCACCTTCACCGACACATTCTCGGAAGGGCGCGTTCTTAACCACGCGGTAAAAAACGACTTATGGTTTGTGTTCACACAAATTTACGAAAGAATTAGTTATCGAGTCGCCTCAGGAGGATACAACCATTGTACCTGTGGTAATTAGCACTAACAGGATGAAAATGTGTGAGGGCCCTAGCTGAGAGTTAGGTAGGCCTTCTTTTTTTGTTGAAATAAAATGTTTTTTGTTATGTTAAGGATCACCTTTTTCGGTTCACTGCTATCCTGCTTTTCAACACGTACTACTTTCTTCTTCAACTTTTATCTTGTTTCATGAACTTCTTTCTCAACTGTTTCTATGCCCCTTTTGCATAGATTCCGCATTCCTTTATCTCCTTACTTAATGGTGCCTTTCTCCTTCCTCTATTCGATATGTTTTTTTTTTGTATCGGTTAGGGTGGCTTAAACTAACACATAATATAATCTAATTAGTTACCAAGTCAAGAAAAGACCTAACCGTGAAACTTCAGATTTCCACTTCTGACACGAAGTCAGACGAACCAACATATTCTGTCAGTGCGTGCCAGTGGCCTGTTGCTCTTTTGCCCGTGGCCGTAGGTAGCGGTCACGGGTAGTCAATCAATTCAGTTTGAGTACGACTGGAAAAAGGCTCATTACCGCTTCTCTTGTAGATCATATGCTTTTTTCGTTTCATCATGCTGTATATTCTCTCTTAAGTGATTTTTATAATCTCAATTGTATTTTTCTCAACTATGGCCAATCCCGGTGTTATGAATGTTCTAGTTCCGATTTCGTGTTTTGGTGTGTACTGGTAGACTAATTTTTCATTACCATTTTTTCCAGATTTGAATGCCTCATTTGCTCGTATTTATTGTCTTTCTTATTTTCCAGATGATGACAGAATCAGGGGTTTTAAGTCTGTCTGGATAAAACCCAAAATGCTCCTGTTTTATCACAAGTACATAGCGACTAATTCATAGAATTTGCAAGAGCATTAGCCCTTTTATTTGTCATCATCAGAAATTATTTTCTTGAAAGGCATGACTTTCATTTTGAGCATCATTGAAGATGGAGACTAAATTGCAGTTGAGTCTCGGCCAGCAAGCGGAAGTGTGGAGGAAGCCATCTACTTCATCTTACCTTGCGAAGAAATGTTTTTATTGATAAGCAATTTCAAGTGATTCCAGCCATGGCGAATGAAGATGAACCTCAGTGGTGGGAAAGACAACCAGAAGCTTCTGCTGATAGCTCAAACTCGCACTCGTCTGTTATTACTGACTCAAGCGATGGGAAGAAACAGGCAGACACTAGTAAAACAAAAGAGAGAGGAGCCTTTCGTGGAGAATCCTCACCGAGTTTTGCGCCGCCAATTGGTGGCTGTACAGAGGGAGAAGACGCTTCACATCCGATGAACATGTATGAAAGAGATATGACAAATACGATGGATCCAAGACCCTCTTCATCAGGAATGATTTACAATCCACCAATGATTTCATCCCATCTAGGGTATCTTCCTCACTACCCTTATGGTGCGAACTCTTCGTATCGGCAGCCTTACTATCCTCACATGCATAGTATGATGTCCACTGCAGGGCAGTCCCACATGCAAGGTCAGTACATGCCTCGCGATTCGCAGCACGGAATGCCGCCTCATTCTCACGGTGCTCTTCACTCTAGAGATGCCGAATTCTCTGCTATGGAAAGCGAAGGTTATGGATTACGCAGCATGAGAGTTCCAGTGGATCATTTGGCAAACAAACTCGGTCGTACTGACTTGGGTGGAAGTCAGCGACCTCCAAGTCCTCAAGCAATGCAACCAAACTCTTACGGCCCTAGTAGTGCCGGACATCCCGCTGTTGGGCCCTCTCACGGATCATATTATCCTAACAGCAGCGCTGGAATGCCTCCCTCAAATGCTTATGTTCCTATGCCCTTATCTACCCACGGAATACCGCAGTACTCTGATATATCGATGCCTCCAACTTACTACGGCTCTTACCATCAGCCCCCTTATGGTCCTAGTCAGTATCATCCCTACCACGGTCCTCATTTCAATCCGTACTCTCATCCAAGTTATGGGAGAGACTTTGGGGCTTCTCCTTCTCCTAGATTCACTTCAGGGCCCGATTATTATCCTCCTATGCATAGCTCATATCTTCCGAGGCAACCGTATCCCGAGTCTCCACACCGATCGGTTTATCGCGAGTCTCCCCACTTTTTCGATGTCCCAAGTCATCAGACAGAATCACATTCAGAGGAGCAAATGCGAGATGAGTCGTCACAGCCTCCAAAAGAATTTCGGGAAGAAGTGAATCGTCGTAAGAGACCCACATTTTTCCAGAATAAAAGTGAAATTGAGGATGGTAAAAGCGACAAAGGTGAACAAGTGGAAGAAACACTCTCGAGCGACGACAAACTCAATTTTATTAGTTCTAACAGGCGAAAATCAGGGAATAGACGGAAGTGCAGCGTTTTGAGCGCGGATTCCTTGGAGAATGTTGTTGGCTCTCCAGTGTCTCCTATGACGCCATCTACTCCTCTTTCTCCCGAGTACAAGGAGCTTTCCTCCACTTCGTCTTCTGCCCCCTTCTCGCCAACTCCTCCTCCGTCACCAGCCCAGGGAGCCATTCCCAAGCACTCAGATTCTAGGCAAGCTGTAGAGGCTGCCAAAGACCTCAATCACAAAGTAGCTGCTCTTTTCAGAGACGTAGAACGAGTCAATGCTGAACGGAGGCAAGAAAAAGACTCGGGAGCTTATGAAGCGTCCGATGAAAGTAGGAGTGGAAGAAGCTCCGTAACTCAATCTGTCTCTCGTTCGTCCGCATCATCGTCCTGCGAACGATCGTCTGAGGTTGCCGAGCTTGATAAATCAGAAAATGAACATGATGTCACTCGTGATTCAAACGAGTCTCAATACGATAATGTACCAGATTCTTACCCAAGAATAGCTCCTTTTCCCACTGCAGATGCTCAAACTTTTAATGAAAAAGAAGAAGGTGTGACTTCGTTCAGGTGCGATTCTCCTCGAGTTGGAGATGTTGGATTCGTACGAGCTACGCTGGACACGCCGCAAACGCTGCTGGCCTCGACCCGCCTTGTACAGGCAACGCTCAAGCCTTCGCCCAAACCTACGACATTCTTCATAGCGCTCGAGTCCAAATTCGTTATGCCGGATTTCAGTGACGCTGCAAAGTCACCAGACGACAAGAAAAATGAGGAAAATGAAGATCCTTTAAAAAGCACACCCGACACGGATGGCACGATAGACAAATCTACAGAAGAGGATAGAGATTTATCTATAGAACAGGATAGTTTAATGGATGATTTTTCCAGAGATAATAAGGCTATGAATGCTGATGCTTCGTCGATCAGCCCTGATAACGTCTCTGTATCTCCTGCGGATTACCATGAGTCTCAACTCGTCATGAAACATTTCGTTCAAAATTGGGATGAATTTAACTCTGAAAAAGTACCTGACGATCTGGATGAATTTTTCCTAGTTCTTGATTGTGACGGGACTGCTTCTCGGTATCATTTTTTGTCTGGCTCTAGCTCTCCGCGTAGCTCGTCTTCTGAATTATTTTATGGAGATGATGAACTTGAAAAATATCAGCATAAACCAGTCACCTCTTCACCGGTGGACAAATGTGAAGAACGGGCAAACAAACCTGAGACGTACCAGCCAATGGAGACCATGCTGGAAGAAGAGGAAGATCTGAAAACGAGTCTTGATCTTTCTCTAAATACTGATGTCTCCACACTGCCCTCTCACTCACAGACTTCGCAGGCAAAATCCTCTACTCCTATAGAACGAGATCCTGTTCCTTCAGCATCGGCTGTGTCTCCGGAAATTCCCCATTTTAGTACATTTGCTACGGCGATCAAATCTTCCTTAACGAGAAACACTAACATTTTGGGAGACGCGCTGTCGAAGCTGCACCGGTCCGGTGAAGAGCTTTCAGTCCCTGTTCTGGGCAAGTCTTCAGATGCCAGCAAGGCTGCAGCTACTGCAGACGTGAAGCCCAAACCCAGTCCTCAGCCTAACCAAACAGAGTCCCCAACTGAAACGTCTGACGAAAGATTAAGTAAGCCAGCTTCCTCTGGCACCAAATCCCTATTGCAGTCTTTTTTAGGCTCAGGTAAGAGCTTCGCGAGGCCGTCACCATCTCGCGTAGCTCTTGGAAACAAACTCATCGTGAAGCCCAGCACCGCATCTGGTAAGTCGCAGAGTGACAAGTACGCTAAATCGGACGAGGGAGAGGACCGCAAGTTGACTGCTAATCTCGCTTTGCCCACATTCCAAACGAACGTAAACTTTATTTTCATCAACGCTCATATGGATTCTAAAAAAGGCGAGTGCTTGTCTAGAAATTTCCCTAAGATGGAGTTCACGTCAAAGGAAACCAAAATGACTTGCTTTCCCAATCGAGAATCCGTGAAACGAAGACTTTTCCCGGAGAAAAATAATAATTCATCTAATTGTGAAAACATCCAGCTTAAAAAAGAGCTCTCTATTTGCTTACCTAAAAAGTACAGCAAAATACCCGTCAAGAAATCTGTTTTTCGATCTGTTAGTGAGGGTTCTCGAAAAGAAGAAAATAATTTTGAAAAAATACGGGAAGTAATTGGTGAAAAGAAGTGCACTCAAAACATGACAGGTATTTCTACTCGTAAAGAAATTAATAATTTAGACCATTTGTGTGCAGAGAGTAACATAGAAAGAAGTAAAATGAAAATTGGAAACATTTCAAGAACTCACGAGGTTGTGGCTTCTGGTTTTCAAGACAAATCAGTTTCCCATAAAAATTCTTTGTGTGGCTTGAAAGAAAACGTGTCATGTGAGACTCCTAGATCCTGGAATACGAATGCCAAAGATGGACTCGTAGTGAACGCTAACCCACCCAGTTGCACCTCCGCTACTGACGCTAACCACGGCACTACTTTGCCTGCATCTGTTATCAGTGAAGTTAAACTTGAGGTTGCTAAGGAAAATGAAAATGTTCAAGAGTCTAATCTTATTGGTGCCAAATGTAATTCTGCGGACGATTCAAAACCTAACGTCAGGCAAAGTTCTACTTGCTCAAATGCTGGCAAGGATCAGGTCATGAAACCGAAGCAAAAATCAAAATCTCAGTCCAGCATTCCGACTCTGAAACAACCTCGTGTGCCGACCTCGATCTCTCGAATTTCTTTGAAAAGTGTTTCAGTCCAACGTAATTTTGGTCCTTCTGTGGCACAATCCATTGATGAGCAAAAACAAGAACTAAAACGATCACAGAAAGCGCCACTGAACAATCAACTGCTGTGCGCAAAACCTGCTGCTGTCACCCTGCAGCAAAGAGCTGATCACTCGGACTCCATGAGCACCTCAGCTCAGAGCTCGTTTCGACGCTTCGTCGGCGAAGAGACGGAGCTTCCGAATAAGGCTGTAGCTGAGGCGCGCCTCGGTGCTCATCTTCAATCTGGAAAATTTGAAGCGAGTAAAAAAACACCTCGTGTCGTATCTTCGACTGCTTCGGAAATTTCAAAGTCAAAATTTGGATTCGAAGAACATACGAAACTTCAGGGCGATGGGACCAAATCTGAATCCTCCAATCAAGTAAAACCTGTGACATCGAAACCTACATCAATTCCCATGCGAAAAGACACAGCTCATTTTTCTATGCTTACGAAGTTGACGGGAAATGAAGTACCGAAACCTTCGAATTTGAGTACGAACCCATCTGAAGCATGCATCGTAGAATGCATCAGGAAAGTTGAGCCTCGAGATATTACTGCTGCTACTTCTCTGAGTAACGAAAGTAACCTTTCGAAAGAAACTGTAAAAATTGGCATCGTCGTCTTAAGCCGTTCTTTGCCATCTATTTCCGAAGAATGCGCGGAGTCGCAGCAGAAGTTTTCTTCCTCTCTTACAAAACTTGATCTATGGTCAAACGTTTGTGACGAGTTTGTGAGTAAATTACTGCTTTCTTTCGTGAAGGAAATAAGTTACTTGGATTCGGTGAACGTATGCCATTTTTCAGAAAATGCAGGGTCACCCTATGAGGAAACTTCGTCAACTCGTCATACTTCAACACTGCCCAATGAGTGTGCTCTTCACCCATCAGAACTTGGTTCACCGCGTAAGCAACCTAGGCTTTTTTTTGGCCAAGAACCAACTTTGGCTTCAGTTTTGCCACGCACAGCTGCAAGTCCTTGTACCTGTCGTAAGTTGGAAAACGTAGCGGAAGGTCGCCATTGCTCAAGCGACCCTTCGATACGTCCTGTTACTGTTGCTTCCTGTGCCATGGACGTCGGGTCACCACCCCGTGGCAGTAGTTTCCTCCAAATGCAGAAGCCCGTCACCAACGATGTCACTACAAACTGCCCAACTGAAGGAAACGTACTTCTTCCAATGGACAACACCAATTGCGGAGCAGATGTTTCACTTTCAAAGGATAAAAATTATTTTTACGAAGTCAATATGAATAACGAAAGTTGTAGTCAAGCAACTAAACAAGTTAGCAGCCGCAGCAGCTACAGCGGCAGCGGAGGCACGGTCGTCGATGACACTGGAACATCAGGAGCTGCCAGTTCACTGTTGGCGAGTGAAGCGAGCGTGGGATGTGAAGCTTCGGTGCTGTTCCCTCTTGAACCGGCGCCGGTTGAGCAGTGTCAGCGTAGTGTTGTGCCCTCGTGGGATTTACTCCCCAACGTTCGTGTTTATTCCAGTGATACGTCTAATGCGAGTACGCATCCCAATGCTGTGACGCCTGAAAATGAATTCCATCTAAAAATTAATGATTTGTCTGAGACTGAACATTCTCGTAATACTTACAACCATTCTTTGAGATGTGATTCTATGGCATGCATCAGGACTAACTTACAAAAGATAAATTCTAATAGCCAGGAGAATTTGAGTAAAAATTTCTCTACCGATGACGCATCCTCTAACGACAGTGGCAGAGGCGGGTATACTATTTACACAAACCGTTATATTGAAACAAGCGATGTCGAGATCAGTGATGACAACATAAGTGATTTCAGTGATGAAGAAATTGTGTTGAGCGTAAGTAGTGAGGATCTCAGTGATTCAAAGGATGACATTTCAGAACCGTTGTTTATTCCTTCATTGAGCGGGACAAAACTGGATTGCCAATGCGAAGAAAACTTGTCGATCGAACATGTTATCAGTGAGACGTCTGCAAATGGAATCGTGAAAGAAGATCTTGATGAACTCCCCTCCTATTTAACGAATTCATGTAACCGATACAACGCGCCACACGGTACAAAAAATCCTAAAAGTCTCCTAGAAACTTGTGCGAGCCCCCTTCTCGCGGGCGAGAGCCGGGCTGTGGCTTTGGACCTCGTATCGCACGCTGCACAGTCCTCGTCAGCAAAAGGGGCGATGGAAGGTCTACCTTTTCTCAAGAGGGAAGAACTTGACCGGCTTGCCACAATCATTGCTAATAAACTTCTTCAGAGCAACCCTAACAGTCTTACTACTTCTTTAGCCAGTACAGACGGAAGTGCTGACGCTGTAATGTTCAAAAATATTTCAAGCTCTACCAATCCTCAAACAGTTTCTGCTGATCCACACCCAATCGACGAAAACAAGTCAGGGGGAAATGCTCCAGTAGAGCTCGAAAATAATTCCACCAATTATTTAGTGCAGAACCATTCTAACTTGACCCATCAGAGTTATCCCTTGACTTCCGTGACGTCTCTCTCTATTGAAACCGAGCCATTTTCAGTGAATATTGCTTGTGAAAAGAACGTATGCCACTTTGACGGCAGTTTCCTTGCTGCGGACAGCAGTTTGTCACCTTCTGACAGCATTGCAGGTTCAGCGGCGTCAGGAACAGACAGTAATTGCGGCGCTGGGCCGTACTTGACTGCACTGGACGGCCCTGCCTCTGTCTCGAGTGGCGACAGCGTCTGTGTATCCAGCGGGTACTCCGTGTCCAGTAGCGACAGCGGTGTTTCTGTCAACAGCACTGACAAAATGACATCAAGCCTTGATTCCACTGCGAAGAAAGCTGCTAAGATAAATTCAGAGCAAATCGTTGCTTGGAATTTGAACGATACTTTACAATCACCTTCTGATAAACGAAATAGATGTGTTACAAGCGTTGAAGGAAAATTACCTGACATGAGTATCAGCACAAAAAGCATTGCGAAAATGGAGGATCGAAGAGGTGTACTTGAAAAGAAACCAGAGGTATTTTATGACGAAAGAGGAAGTGACTCTAGTGCTGGGGAAAATCATGCCGCATCAAGAGGAGGAAACCATTACCCAGGCAACATTGTTGTTGCGCGCTCTCGTGCCTGCTTGATCCAGGGCGACTGTGCTGAGCGTGAGGCACGGGAGCACGTCTCGGACTCCCGCGTCGGACTGATGAACTCAACTTCTGGCAATTCATCCCTACTTATTTTACAATCCTCTACAAATAATCATTTGAAGTCTGTAAATGGGGACAAGACTAGGGAAGGATCGATTTCTCACGAATATGGAAGAACCACCGAGAGTTGTCAAGAACATGATTTGGTTTCAACTAGGCATGACTTGAAAAATAAATTATTGCATGGCGATAGCCTGGTGCCTGGTTACGAAACAAATAGCGAAGATATTCCTGCAATCGAAGCGCAACGGTCCTTTCTCCCCCTAGCTAAAGAAATTGTCTTATGCAAACCAGGAGAGAAGTCACTCCATGAAGCAGTCTGCAATTTGAAGGTGAAAGACGAGACTCACACGTCCTTTACAAGCGACGATAATTCAGTCCTGCTGTCGCCAGTCGCAACAAGCACTTCCTTAGCGTGTTATGATCCCTCACCAAAGAAGAAATATGGAAAGAGTCATTCTTCATTCAGCGCTGCAGCTACGAAGAGTCGGAGAACGAATTCGAACTGTACCGATGCGATCGAAGAAAAAATTGCTTCTACTGAAAATATTTCACTTCCCTTTTTCCGGCACTTAGTGCGTGATTATGTGTCGTGTGCTGTTGAGTCCCCAGTACAACTCCCCTCTCCTGGAAATTTTGTGTGCGAAAGCTCAACTAAAGGTCTCCAACTTCGAAGTTCTCAATTTCAAGGTTTTCCAAGATATTGTCCTTTATCATTAACTGAGCTAGCTGCTCGAGCTCACAAAAATCATTTAGTTGAGGTGTACATCCAGGATGAGAAAACGACCTATGGGAAGAATTCTGAGTCGGATGCTCGTTTTTGTTCTCCATCAGATGTTCATGAATGTTTGAATCAAGAGGATAACATTGACAGCGGTTTTGAATCCGTGACGAAGCACTCATCCTTTTCTACCGCCGATTGTGAACCTAGGTCTCTACGAAGTTTTATCCTCTCCTCGGGAGACATAAAAAGCGTCTCATCTCTTCAGTCTCCTGCTCTAGAGAGCACTAACGTAGTTCATGAGACACAATCAGCAGGAATCAAGCTCAATGAGCGAGAGAACGGTCTTGCCCATGTTAGTTTGGGTGCACAAGTAGCTAGCAGGAGTAACTTATGCGGATCATGTGGGGATGGCGATAAATTGTCTTCGTTCAACAACCAATGCTCGATGTTGAAGAATGACCCTCACTTATTGTCCCCGAGTTTGAAAAGAAAAAATAACTGCGTATTGCTTACGAAGGGTGCCTTGCGGGATACACATTCTGTCAGAGAAAAAATCACAGATGAAATGTTTGAGGAGAGTATTAGCGACTCATCAGCAGGAAAAGAATGTGACTACGCATTAGGAAATGAAAGTAGTAGTCCCCACCCCAGTTGTGCGTTCACAGATGAACAAACTGATGTGAGCACGGCCCGTCAAAGCTCAATGGAGCAAGACTTTCTGGCGGGTGAAGCCAATACAAATCTTGTGTGCTCAAATGGGAGAGTACAATTTGTGAGACAACAAGAGGGGATATTTGAAAATAATTCTGTGCAGAAAATGCAAAAAAGCGTCTCTACTCGCAAAGCTGATGAAAGTTTCGAGGACCCTAGTTTGAGTCTCAAGTGCAGAGAAGTCAATGAAGAGGAAAGTATCTCTAGTATCACGTCGACGATTAGAATTCCAATGGGTAAAATTGAGTCACTTGTGACTGACTCAGGGAGCAGAAAAAAGGTCACTGATTTGAAAGGCTCTAAATCTAGTGTGACGCATTGCGCATCGAGTAAACCTGCAGTCATTGGAAAGTGTGAAAGGGAAAGACTCAAAGTATCGAGTTCTGGTCACTGCGCTGGAAAATCAGCGACCATTGAAATTGAGGGAAAGAGTTATTTCGGTTCCGTAGCACATCGTACTCTTAATGGCGACACCAAAGAAGATGTAATTCATTCTGATCTGAACTGCTGCGAGCACAATTTGGCTGCTACAAAGCAGTTAGAATCCCCTGGAATGAAACAAGTTATCTGCATGTCGAATTCATCAGTATGTGATTTACGATTCTCCGATGGGTATGAAAATCTTAAATTGCAGAAAATGGATGTTAATATTGCAAATGTGTCAGTGTCAAGAAAATCTGCGGCGATTGACGTTTTCCCGAAAATGAAAAATTATCAATCTCTACAGCAGAAAAATTATAACACGATCAATAATTTCATTTCCATATCAGAAAGATCTCGCGAAGAATTGGACAAGAGCGATGAGAGCTTCGAGGAGATTAACTGGGAAGTTGAAAACGATCCTATTCGGAAAATATCTTATGAGATGGACAAACCTGACCGAAAGATCTCAGACTCGTCCGGAGTATCTTCCTTGTCAAGCTCCAGCTACCGCAAATTGTCAACGTCTTCCAATGTTTCATCACTGAACGATGATTGGCACTGGTTTCCTGGCAGGAAGAGCAGTTTTCAGTGTGAGCAAATTTCCAGAAAAATTTCTGCAGCCTCGTCGGGATGCTCATCAGGAATTAGTTCGCTGCAGGAGCTACAAGACGGTCGGAGGATATCTGTTTGCTCTGGGATATCAAACCTCCAAAGAATACGCGAAGAATCTTCATCTCATTTTTCTGAGTCTAGCGGTTCTGAAGGTGACTTGAATCTTCTTGACGACAAAGCTGAGTCACCAGACGGTGCTTTGCCGGCCCCTCCTCCACCAGTGTGGCCGACCTTCACGGACCAAAAGCCTCCCAAGCCCCCGAGAAGAAGCACTCTTGGTATCCTATACGACAATAACACGGTGCGCTTCGACGAACTTCAAGTCCGAAACTGCAGCTCACTCAAAAGAGACAAGAGGCTCAGCCAAAAGCGAGATAGAAGACGAACTCTTCATACATTCAATAACATTTTTGACGAGTGGCACCAGCAGCATAGCACAGACGGTGGTCTGAGCGGTTCTTTGGAAATGGTGAAATCTCAAATTGTTAAAGATGATCCAATAAAAAGTTCATCTGACGCTGGTTTACTTGACGACATTGATGATGTAAATTTCTTCCAGCAAAACAGAAATGAGTGTGGAACCTCTCCCTCTTTAATTGGAGCATATGATAGCGGCGAGTCAGTACAAGCATCTGAGGCACCGAGTTCACGTAAAATTGGATACTTTGAACCTAACGACTCCGATTCTGACGACTCGGACTGTACGGGTAAAATGTACTCTATTCGTGTCCAGCATGACTCTAACCATTGCCCTAATGAAAAATCACCTTTCAAGAGAAGAGGGATTCGTAACAGCAATACCAAACGGCCACTACGTGCTTGTAATGAAGAAATTCTCAAGCCTTCAGGACAATCAGAACTGAACATATTGAAGAGTCGAGATGCTAGATCTCTACCAAATTTATCTGATGTTGGCGAAGCCAATGTACTAGATGATCCCGTCATTCCAGAGAGAAAAAATCGGAAGCACGGCCACCCTATTCTCCATTCTAATTTTGAAGTTTTGAAGCCGAAAGCCCATATCAACCGGAGCGAGTTCAATATTAGCGAACTGCACACTGCTGCTGAGAGGCTGCAAGGTCGCGTGAAGCACGCGCTGTCAGACGATGCAATTCTGGAGAAAGGCTACGCTGAATATTCGGGCAGTGAACACGAGAGTGACATGGAGGATCTGAACATGCAGTTCTTTGAGCCGAAGAGCAAACTAAGAGTGAGCTTACCGAGACGGCAGCCGAGCAAACAATCTAAACGGTCTCAGCGGTTCCATCAACTCAAGAGAAAATTTAGCTTCAACTCAATTGATAAATCAAAAGAATTGAAGGACAGCATATCAACTTCTCTGCAAAGGTTCAAAAGCGCCAAAAATAAATTTGAAAAACTTGTGAGCAAATCCCTAAAGAGGGAAAGGGAAGCTCCACCTATTCCCTCTCTAGTCAGAGCATCGCGCATTCTGTCCGCCCCGACAGATAGGTGTCGCTACGCCTTCGATGATTTGTCACATTCATCTAGCGAAACGTCTCATTATGACAACAATCTTTCAAACAGCACATCTTTCAACTCAAATACCACAAGTACGTCTAAAAACTCATTAGGAGTACCTCCTGAAGGCTTCAACGTCACTCGGACGTACAGAAAAGTGTCCGAGGTTCGCCACTACGAGCCGCGCAGTTCGAATGGCAGCGAATCTTCGTACTCATGGGATGACGCTGACAGTGACTTCGAGTACTTCAAAGTCGCTCCCGGGACAGTCTTGGTTTCTCTGGAGCATGGATCAGTGATGAAGTATAGCGCAAGCGGAGCTTCTCAGTGGGGAGGATCGCTTGGCAGACGACGCGGCTGTGGGATGACCAGGTCCCTATCTGAGCCTCCCGAGCTACGATCCTCTTACAACGCACAGGCCCACGAGTCACTGACTGCAGGGATGATTCCTTCAGGTACGTGATATAAGATTTGTAGTATTATTATACCCTACATTAAGGCTATGATTCACCTCGATTCCTCTGTTTGAATTATGCCCGGCTTTTACAGTTTTTGACAGGTGTTGAGAGATTTAAAAAGAATCTTCAAAGTAATTTGCGTTGCATTAAGTCGAATAACATGATTCTGTCTTATAATGGCGTATAGCACTTACCTGCATGTACACAATTATTTCCTCATGCAGTAAAGCTATGTTGTAATTTAATATCGGTTAATCATAGTTGAATGTAGTGCTCTTGGTGCGTTCTTTTTAATTATTAAGATTGAATTTTTCATGGGAACCTCAAATCACCCGGAGCTTTTCCCATTCGAATACTGGTTCATTCTAAATAATACACAGATTTAACATAGTTGTACTACTGAAGGTAAGTCCGTGCTAAAAAAAGTATTGTGTAAAGATGTACATCTTGAAGCGCTTTACGAGTCATTATAATTGTGTTATATTTGAGACGTACGTACTGAAAGAATCGTGTATAACAGTTATGTCCGTTGGGAAAATAATTGCCTGCCAATACTGATGGGCAACTCATGCATGTGCGTAGTTTTATTCAAGTAGTATGTAAAAGCTCATGATCTCATCCCTGCACCTGAACATCACAACTACACATTAACTCTCTTTAGACGTCGATGTAAATTCTAACCTGGCGCCGGCTTCATTTTCATTCCATGCAGTACTGTAGCGTACAGCTGTGTTCATTGAATGCCAAATGAGTTCAGTTTCAACTATTTTCAAGGAATAATATTATTTCTTTTAGTTATTTGTACGTTGCATGCTGAGTTTTGGAGAGACAAGTTTTATAATTTAGCTTCATAGCCCAACTCAACCTCGGCTGAAGAAAAGGCGTAATTTCTGGTTCGGAACGATCGAACACGAGGTCATAGTAGGCCTGTACAGTAGGTTCCAAGGAATTAGAGTATTCGGCTAGCGCCATCTAAGTTTTAAAATTAGTAGTACCCACAAAGCAAGTTCAGACCTGTGAGGCCGGTGCCCATCAACACATTTTTGAACACATGAAAAGCTACCATTCAATGCGTTATCCCTGTTTGTCCCCGTTTCTCTAGTTCCTATGACGCGCAGCTGTGGCTGAGAGCATCCAGGCTGCATTGCTCAGATTAAGTACAATATTTCTTTATGAAAGTGCACTTGTTCACTCGAAAAAAGGCCTATTTCTTGCATAATTTTGGTGGACTTTTCTCTATTAATTTTTTTTAGCCTAAACCCATTCGTTAGAAAGTATCGTCGTGTTACAAGCTTTCAAAGTTGATCGTTGTTGAGAGAATTGAGGCAGTGATTTTTCGTATTTGATTTGGCATTAAATTAGCATCTCGGCGTCAAGCTAAAAAGATAAAAATGTACGCAAAAAAATGTTAGACTTAATTGCATGCCGTTTTGTTACTCTTCTAGATTCAAAATAAAAATCAATCGCGACGGACAATGGGACATAACTTTCCTTCACAGTTCATAGAAATTTTTTCTAGTTTTTATTTATTTAAATTCGTATTGCAAGTTTATCTTAACAAAATCCTTTCAAGGACAAAACCTCTGTTTGCTTCTTTAGCTGGATTGCTTATAGCTGAAGATGGCCCACTATGGATTATTGAACTCTATTGATGTTATATTTACCCATGCTCCCTTTGAATCCATAATAGTATCAAAAAAATTTTTCAATGTTCATGTATTCGGATGCACTGTTTCGTAGGTCGTATATCTGCTGAAGTACAATGCTGTACACTTGTTGGTGTGCATAGGTATGTTGCTGTGTCCTTGCCAGCGAACATACTTATACGACCTCAGTTTCGTGACGTGTGACCCAAATCCACGTGCACCTCACTTGCTTTCCACTTTATTTGAAGCTCCAGTCGAGTTACGTGATTACACAAGTGTTGCACGAAAGCTGAGTGAAAGCTTCCCAGTCAAGACCTGTCGAGGTTGCTCGAGCACTTGGCCTCTTTTCTCATCGGTGGTGGGAAATGAGCGTAAATTATCTGAGGTCAAACTTATTTAATACCTCAGGGATCAAGAAGTGCGTTCAAATATATTGAACAATTTTGTACTACACTAATGCCCTTATTTTCTCAGAAGAAAGGAGATTATTCATCTACTAGAGTTGAGAATAAATTCTTGTCAATGGCAAATTTACGGAATATCTTAGCGCAAGAAAATCACTTTGAATGGACGTGCTCATATCAGGAATGCACGTAAAGTTTGTGTGATTCTTTGACTCTTGAATTTGCCTCCATTGGTGAACTATAGGCCGAGCGCGATGCGAGATAAATGTAAGGTCGTGACCCACATAAAAAATGCTATTGTGGAATTTTTGTTGTGACGTTGGTCAGGGAAGACTGCATGTCAATGGGCTCTTCGTATTGTGTCGCCAGGCCACTTCCGGGCCCTTGCGATAACCCGGAACTTATCGTTAAATGTAACGCATGGAAAATGAAATAAAGGCTCTGGGACGGGAGACGGGAATTACAAAAATAATTGTGCTGTTAGAAAGTGGTAATACGTTTTGAAATTTTTCCCTGTAGACCAAAAGAATAGTTTTATTGAGAAATGAGAAAAAAGGAGTATAATTTTTTGTTCATTCATTGGCACTGCAGAGCTGTTTCTATTGTTGCAATAGCGTTGCGTGCAAGGCAGTTGTACTTGATGTACACTGCTCTGCGGTCATTTAACTTTCAGAAAGTGAAGAGTTGGCACTGATCTCCTTCTGGCGCAAAGTCAACACACAGCACTTGTGACCTGGTCTGATTTGTGGACTGGAAATGGCAGCTGGTGTGATGAGTTCAATACCTGGATGTTTCAGTTGGTGTGTTGTGTCCAGTGTTTGGTCTGGTCTAAGACCTGGAAATGTCAGGATGCTGTGTCCAGTATTTAGTCTGGTCTATGACCTAGAAATATCAGTATGTTGTGTCCAGTATTTAGTCGGGTTAATAGCCTAGAAATGTCAATATGTTGTGTCCAGTATTTAGTCTGGTCTATGACCTAGAAATGTCAGTATGTTGTGTCCAGTAAGTAGTCGGGTCTAGGACCTAGAAATGTCAGTATGTTGTGTCCAGTACCTAGTCTGGTTTGTGACCAGGATGTGTCAGTTGGTATGTTGTGTCCAGTGATTGGTGTGGTCTGTAACCTGAAATTTTCAGTTAGTGGGGTCCACACAGTACCTGGTCTGGTCTTTGAAGTGGAAGTGTCAGTTGGTGAGGTGTGTCCAATACCTGGTCCGTGAAGTGGAAGTGTCAGTTGGTGAGGTGTGTCCAATACCTGGTCCGTGAACTGGAAGTGTCAGTTGGTGAGGTGTGTCCAATACCTGGTCCGTAGAGTGGAAGTGTCAGTTGATGAGGTGTGTTCAATACCTGGTCCGTGAAGTGGAAGTGTCAGTTGGTGAGGTGTGTCCAATACCTGGTCCGTGAACTGGAAGTGTCAGTTGGTGAGGTGTGTCCAATACCTGGTCCGTGGACTGGAAGTGTCAGTTGGTGTGACATGTCCCGACGTGAGCACAGCTGCTTCCTGTCAACTTTCTCATGTCCCACCCATAGTCCAGGCTGCGCTCGCTTCCCCTCGTTTTGCTTTGTAAATTTCGACACTTCAGCGATAGAATCCGTACAAAACTATCTCCATCCTCAATATTCAGCTTGTAAAGGCACTTGGACGTTTCTTCATCATGAGAATTGCGGGAATTTTATAAGCTAAAATTAGTTTCATTTTTATTCTGCGTTACTAAATGTTTAGTTTTACCGATTATGAACTCGTTTACCGACCATAAATTTGTAATATAAAGATCAATTTTTCCTTGGTTTAGATTTGCGAACTGAACTGCTGTATCATGTCCAACATCAAAAGAGTACGGTACTCCTGTTCGATTTTTTTCGAACTTTAGTCAAGCTCCTGTAGCTGTTTAGTAGACAATGAAATTTTCCTCCGCTTCCTAATCACAGACATCGACTTTCTATAGTGAGGTAAAACAAACATTTGGACAGTTCAAAAAAGTAATTCAATAGTAGTTTACCAGAAACTTTTCGTAATGTGCAAAAATATAAATGGACGCACATCATTGAGTATCGATAATATTATGCATTTAAATTATAAAATTTATTTATAATTCACAAAGTACATATTAAAAAAAAAATATTGACACTAAACAATATTTAGGTATTTGATTTCTGTTTCGACACCCCTCGAAGTAATGCAGCTTTTGTATTTATGAGAATTATCACTCCCATGGGGAAAATGTGAGGTCCCTAGCAAAAGGTTAGGTAGGTCTTCCTTTTGTTGAAACAGAATAGGTATTTTGTTTTATTACAGACCATCTTTTTTCAGTTCATTGCTGTCCTGTTTTTCAGCATCGGTTACGTTCTTTTTTAACTTTGATCTTGTTTCATAAACTTCTTTCCTAACTCACTTTGTCTAGGCGTATGGTGTCTTATGCAGGTATGCATTTTGTGCATGTCTTGTACCCTAAACTTCGTACTAAATGGTGCATTTCTCCTTTCTCTTTTTGGAACCCTTTTTTGTGGCAATAGAGGCTTGAACAAACCTACTTGATGTAATCGTGTTTCGATAGCCAAATATGCTAAAAACTTTAAGAAAAAACTGAACGGTTATAACGTAAGGTTATCAAGAGAGTTCATGGTTAGTTTTACATAAGGAGACTCTAAAAACACTGAAAGATGCCTTAATAAAATGAGTTATAAATGATAATGATAGTAATTTCTGGGTTTTTCGGAAAAATATGTTATGGGAGTATTTCTAAAAACTTGAACGTTAAAGCTCTGTTAATTACGTTGTCAAGTAGTGGAAGAAGACTGGCCCCCCAGAAAATTTTCCAAGACCCAGTGTCCCTCGAAAGGTAATCTAATCCGTGTGTGGCAAGATATGAACTTCAAAATGTGTTCAGCGCTGCTGAAACATATGTCTGTTAGAGAACAGTCATGAATTTCAGCTTGAAGAACTCCAATCATGATCTCTTCGTAGTCCCCTTCACTTTGGAAACGACATTTGGAATTATGATAGTGCTTCGTAAAATCAAATTTGAAGCATGATAATTTTTAAAATTAACTTTGGTATTTGATGCAAGCAGAATAGAACTTTATGGCAATAATGATATTACCCGTGTTTTGAGAAAAGATGAAACCGCCTAGCAATGAAATCTTTAAAATTAAGGTTTTTTCTATCGAAATGTTTGTTCCACCTCACTGTGCATTCCACCTCACTGTGATGCTCTAGCCTATTCAGTTGCTGCTACAGTCATTTGAGTTTCTTTCCTTCGCTCGTTCTACATTTGCATTTTGATCAGAATTACTCCTGTAATGACTACATATTCAGGACACTCAAATTTGACGCTGGTGCGCATCTGTTGTTGAGATTTGAGTTATTTGAGAAAGTTCCTCTCTATTATAGTGCTTCTATATTATTTACACGTATTCCCAAAAAATTAGCTGATATTTTTCAGTCATGAGGTAAGACGCCCATGGATTTGACTAACAAAATAAATAATTAATAATTTATTAAATTCTAATATATTGCATTTTATGAAGTCACTAGCTTCTGAAAAGGGTCGAGAATTACGAAATACATCTTTATCGACAAGTTAGTGCACAAAGTAGAGTATGATACACGACGTGGAACTCTAGTTGGATACTAGCCAATGTCAAACTCGGAAAATATTCCAATATCCTTCGGTTTGCCCCACAGGGGATTCATCTATTGTCTCTACGGGAATTAGCTCACCAAGATTGAAAATGCCAAGTCCTAAACTAAGAGTTAAGTAGGCCTTTTTCTAGTTGAAATAGAATTTATAATTTTGTTTTTTTTAAGGACCATCTTTTTTCGCTCCATTGGTGTCTTTTCTTTCAGGACCTATTACTTTCTTCTTTAACTTTTATCTAGCTTCGCAAACTTCCTTCTCAAATTAATGCTTTTTTGCGCATGGATCATGTGTGGCTACACACCTTGTGCACTCACCACTCCAAACTAAATGGTGCCTTCATCTTGCCTCTCTTTTAAAGCACCTTTGTTGGGGTTAGGGAGGCTCAACCTAATCTATAATCTCATCTATTCATTCTTTTTCTGTTTTAGATCTTGGTTTCTGATTTTATTACTTAGCATAATTTATATCAATATATTTTCCTGTGCTCTTGTTTATCCATTCATTCGATCAGCCAATCTTTACAGTCAAGTACTCTGCAGACGAGGTTATAATTAAGAAGAACATAAGTCATACGAGAACATGCGCCGTAGTTCTCATTTATGAGAGCTAAGGAATATGAATGGCTTTCTCACTGAACTTCAAACGTATACGTTTGAACAATTTTTTCGAGACGTTAGTGAAATGGTACGAGCATTTCCACAGCCACGAACATATTCACACAACTCTACGTACAATGCTTCATCCTCAAGTAAATCTTTATATAAAACTTCAATCTCCTGTTATTGTAATTGGTTTAATTCCTGTGTTCATATATTCATGAAATCTAGGTCGACTAAACTGATTCTCAAACAAAGTTAATTTAGGTTTCTTCTTCTCGCTTGCCGTCCAGTCCGCTAAATTGAGCTCCAGTCTTGCCAAGTCGGTGCCCAAACCATCCGCTTCCGCTGCGAGGTCGTGTTTCCAAACCCGCAACTGCAGTTTTCGCTCGTCTGCGGTACGCCTCCGCAACGCAGGCGTACCGACAGTGAAGGCCTTAAATTTTATGAGCTAAATGCGACTGATAAACGAACATTCTCGATAATATGTGCCTTGCAATGGCATACATGAACATGCTAAGAATTTATTATATGCTCAACATGTTCATTTGTTAACTTTTTATTTCTACCGTTTATGTTTGTAAACTTCACTTACGATAATTGCATCCTGTGAGCTTTACTAGGAAATTCTATCATGAACCGGAATATTTGATTAATGCTTCGCTAACTTTAGTGTTTACCCTACTCCAGAAAGTCAAAATACCAGCCTCTTGTAACTTTACTTGCGAATAGATGCGTTATTTCAGGAAATGCCGTCTATGTGTACAGAAATGTACTATTGCTCTCCATAATATATACATAATAATTTTGTACTCTTTAGGTATTTCTTTAAGTAATTTTTTCGTATTAACTATAAACGACAGCCGAATATGATCCTTAGAAGTTTTCGGCATTTCGTGACCAACAGGTGGATTACGTTAGAGGTTCCTGTTGTTGCCGGCAGCACGCGAGCCTGTCCGGCACGAAGAGCATGCTGAGAAGTTCTGTGTCCGATCTCGTGGGAAACGATTTCTTCATTTTCAAGGGGCCGCTTGAATTACTCGACCTCCGGTAGGGTTGTGTTGCATAAAGTTTGCACGCTCTCACCCTCCGTACGTGATACCGCATAATTACTTATTCTAGGCATCTCATTCATGCAGAGATTGGTGCCTGGGGAGTATAATGACGCAGGAGTACCCGAATTCCAGCATGTCACTGTGCGATGTCCTTGCAGCTCGTCCACTTGTCAGTCCAATTTTTTTCTTGATTTTTTAGTGTTTTTAACGAAATGTACTGAGCATCAACTTTCGTGTGGATTTGTGGCCTCTCGAGCTTTCGAGAAGAAGTGACCGCCTGCAACGGGCGGTGAACAACCCCGATAAGAAATTCATTAGTTTATTTCTAGCAGTAATTTTACGATAAATTTTGTAACATGTGCCTCTGTATAATTTTAGAAAATAAATGAACAAGTTAAATTATAAATATATGTATGCTACGTATTTCATTTAGGGATTAAAATATAGTTAAAGTTCGAAAATAATGTTAGATAATTTTGATTCTCCAGTTGAGTTTTTTAGAATTTCTTGCGCTGTTTTTTCCTTATTTGGTCTTAACTAGGCTTAATTTTTAACTGAAGTTTTTTCTGTGCGCCTGAACGAGGGTTCAATTATTTCTCGCTCCTGGCATCAAATATGCCAAGGAAGAACTATTTGCGTCATAATTTCATTCATACGGCTGATAGCACCTTCCGAACCCGCTGAAATATGGCTCACCTCGGTTTGAGCGAAGTGTTGTACTATAGGTGTGGTTTCCCATTTTGCCTTTAGTTAGACTGGCGGTGACAGGTTAAGATTGATTAGAAATAAAGTAGCACTATGGACGATCATTGCGTCGCCTCTCCGTGAACACTATTTTTTGTGGTGTGTCAGATATGGGTTAGACTTTAGAGTACTATATATTAAACAAGTATGCTGTGCTATATATTAAATAAATGGCCTTGCTAACATCGTGCGTATCATTTTTTTTAGAAAGAGGATTGGAGATAACTGAAGTTATTCGATTCTCAAAATTATTAAATGAAAAAATCCTGTGGAGATCTTTGAATTTTAGAGCATCTCAGTGACGCTCGTACAAGAATTTCTTCATAAAAGACCGATAAAAGACCGGCTTTGCTGGATCTGTTGGTTATATTCATTGAGATTTTAAGCTGCTCCACTTCAGAAGAACGGAGTTTGCCCGTAGGAGGTACATGGTCCTCCCTGAGCATTCCAGCGTTACCCTTCTCCTTCCCTCGACTGACCTGCCTTGACGTTGCTGTCCGCGGGGTGTCTGATATTTCGAGCCCCTTTCTCCCAGTCCTGCAACCCTCAATTAGGTCCTGCTTCAGTGACCTAAGAGCATCGGCTTCAGGAATCCTTCGTTGGAGTTTTGACACATATTTCTGCACTTATGTCCAATTTTAGGCTCTGTATTAACACTAATTTTGCGCGTTCGGTGGACTAATTCAGGTTGTCTGAGTTGTAACCGTGAAAGATAGCACACGGAAACTCTTGGCCGTTTATTTTAAGATCGTGCGAGGTATAACACGTGGTGCTCATTTCTACATAGGGATTTGAAGTAAGGGATTGAAGTAATTTCATTTGCATTTTCTATGAGAAAACCAATTGAGAAATTGGAGAGCGAATTCAGAAAAATGTCTTATATTTTGCTACAAAGAAAGCCATGCACAGCCTTGCGTGAGAACCATATTAAATGGAATAGAAATGATGAATAAAGTTTTGTGAATCCGGATGAGTTTGTTTCACAAAGTAGAACTAAGGATCGTAAATAGAATTAATTCTATCGACTCAAGACTTTGTTAAGAATGTATTTGCGCTGCTTTGATAGTGTACACAAAAGCATATTAATCACCAGGAAGTGTTTAGCTCCTTCACAAAATTCTGTCATTAATCGGTGATAGCCATTAATTACTGTTTACTAGCTGTGGAGCTTAGTTTATCTCGTTGAAATATATCTGTGGTGTATCGTTCTAAATTTTTCTAGCTTAACGCGTTTTCTCGAAGGCACTCACCGGTGGTCTCCGAGGGTATTTTCATAATGCTGCTAGCCGACCTGCAGTCACTAACTCAATTTCACGGAGTAGAAGTTTGGACTGCCAGGAACGGTAAAACACTGTCGTCTGCAGGGATCTTCGGTACAGCCGGAATCGCAAAAATTTCGGAAATATATTGTAAATTTTGCAGGATGTCAGGAACTTCACGTCTAATCTAGCTTTCGTTAATTTCCTGATTGTATTTTGGTAACTCCGTAAAATTCGAAAGCCATTTTCACCGTATCGTTCTCTAACGTAATCTAAAACTGAATCCGCATTGACGCGTCTTATTCTTAAAATGAAAAGCAAGGCGAAAATCGCTGTACGAATTGACATTTTATTATTACAAATAGTAAAGTCTAAATGAATAAAATTGAACGTTTCGAACTAAACAGTTCATCTTCAGCAAAGAAAAGAATTCTGCGACAAAACAAAACGAAAATGAGTAAATTGAAACTATACTATGCAAACGAATACTACAACATGTACAGAAAAAGTCGTAGATGTAAAACTAAAATATAAAACAAAACAAAAATTAAAAAACCTAAACTAATGATCATGTATTTGCAACGAGAAGAGGAAAAGCACTTTGAGTATCATTTAGAGGGGGTCTGAGCTTAAAGATGTATAGCGACTCGAGGATGCGTAAATCAATCATATGAGGGGCACCTGCAAGGATTTTAAAATGATTTACGGAAACAGGGACGTTACAGTTTTCGGCATGGGATCGAACAGAGGACAGTGGAGGAGAACCAAGTGGACGACCGGTTCTACAGCTGCGCCCAGCGTGCTCGGCTACTCTGGACATAAGAGTACGACAGGTGGAACCTATGTACTGTGATTCACAACGTGAACAACTAAACTGGTAAACCACAGAGGAGCACATAGCAGTGGGCAGCTTATCCTTAAAGCGGAAAAGGGAACCGATCGTGAAATTGTTCACCAGAATAGAATGAATTTTAAGTTGCGGAAAAAACTTGCTGATTAGGAGTTGAACCTCCTGATTTAACTTGATAGATTGATGACCAAAGAAGGGAAGCTTTAAGAAAAATTTCTGTTGATCACATGATTGGAGTGCCGGCGTTCGATCATAAATCTTAGACAAAAATTTACCAATATGTTTATCGATAGTAAACAGAGGAAATCCATTCTTAAGAAAAAATTGTCGTAAAAAGTCAAATTCTTGATGTAAAATTCGAAAGTTAGAACAAACTTTAAACGCTCTATGGACGAGAGTTCGAATGCCGCAGAGCTTAAAACGGGTCGCACAGAAACTAAAATAACTAGTACCTAAACCCGAGAAAGTGCCTTTCCTAAAAACAGAACATTGGAAAGTATTATCAATTCTGCTAACATTGACGTCCAGAAACGGTAAACGGCTGTTCGTTTCATCTTCCCTGGTAAAATTAATATTCTTATGACGAGAATTCAAATAGTTGAGAAAAAGGTCCGCATGAGATCTCTCTTTGAATAGAACAAATGTATCGTCTACATACCTTCTGTAAAAAACCGGTTTGAAAAGGTTGGGACAGTCATTTAACCAACTTTCCTCATGATGGCACATAAAAATATTGGCGAAAGTTGGACCGAGAGGTAAACCCATGCCCAATCCGTCTATCTGCTGGTAATATTTGTTGTTGAAGATGAAAAAACCAATTGCAAACAGCCTGTTCTAACAGTTTCTGCATAATCTTACGGGAAAACCCCATGAATACAGAACAATTTGAGAATAATTTGGCCAAACAGATTAGAATTGCAATTGTTTTTTCATCTTCAACAACAAATATTACCAGCAGATAGACGGATTGGGCATGGGTTTACCTCTCGGTCCAACTTTCGCCAATATTTTTATGTGCCATCATGAGGAAAGTTGGTTAAATGACTGTCCCAACCTTTTCAAACCGGTTTTTTACAGAAGGTATGTAGACGATACATTTGTTCTATTCAAAGAGAGATCTCATGCGGACCTTTTTCTCAACTATTTGAATTCTCGTCATAAGAATATTAATTTTACCAGGGAAGATGAAACGAACAGCCGTTTACCGTTTCTGGACGTCAATGTTAGCAGAATTGATAATACTTTCCAATGTTCTGTTTTTAGGAAAGGCACTTTCTCGGGTTTAGGTACTAGTTATTTTAGTTTCTGTGCGACCCGTTTTAAGCTCTGCGGCATTCGAACTCTCGTCCATAGAGCGTTTAAAGTTTGTTCTAACTTTCGAATTTTACATCAAGAATTTGACTTTTTACGACAATTTTTTCTTAAGAATGGATTTCCTCTGTTTACTATCGATAAACATATTGGTAAATTTTTGTCTAAGATTTATGATCGAACGCCGGCACTCCAATCATGTGATCAACAGAAATTTTTCTTAAAGCTTCCCTTCTTTGGTCATCAATCTATCAAGTTAAATCAGGAGGTTCAACTCCTAATCAGCAAGTTTTTTCCGCAACTTAAAATTCATTCTATTCTGGTGAACAATTTCACAATCGGTTCCCTTTTCCGCTTTAAGGATAAGCTGCCCACTGCTATGTGCTCCTCTGTGGTTTACCAGTTTAGTTGTTCACGTTGTGAATCACAGTACATAGGTTCCATCTGTCGTACTCTTATGTCCAGAGTAGCCGAGCACGCTGGGCGCAGCTGTAGAACCGGTCGTCCACTTGGTTCTCCTCCACTGTCCTCTGTTCGATCCCATGCCGAAAACTGTAACGTCCCTGTTTCCGTAAATCATTTTAAAATCCTTGCAGGTGCCCCTCATATGATTGATTTACGCATCCTCGAGTCGCTATACATCTTTAAGCTCAGACCCCCTCTAAATGATACTCAAAGTGCTTTTCCTCTTCTCGTTGCAAATACATGATCATTAGTTTAGGTTTTTTAATTTTTGTTTTGTTTTATATTTTAGTTTTACATCTACGACTTTTTCTGTATATGTTGTAGTATTCGTTTGCATAGTATAGTTTCAATTTACTCATTTTCGTTTTGTTTTGTCGCAGAATTCTTTTCTTTGCTGAAGATGAACTGTTTAGTTCGAAACGTTCAATTTTATTCATTTAGACTTTACTATTTGTAATAATAAAATGTCAATTCGTACAGCGATTTTCGCCTTGCTTTTCATTTTAAGAATAAGACGCGTCAATGCGGATTCAGTTTTAGATTACGTTAGAGAACGATACGGTGAAAATGGCTTTCGAATTTTACGGAGTTACCAAAATACAATCAGGAAATTAACGAAAGCTAGATTAGACGTGAAGTTCCTGACATCCTGCAAAATTTACAATATATTTCCGAAATTTTTGCGATTCCGGCTGTACCGAAGATCCCTGCAGACGACAGTGTTTCACTAACTCAATTTTCATAAATATAATGGATAAATTTAGGCACGATCCAGGTAATGTTTGCGATTTTCAAAATTGCTTACCACAATTTACTTTAAATTTAAATTGAATATTGAACTTCGGTTTAACCCATCGCAGGAAACATGTAAACTATTTAATGATTTTTGTTAGTTGTGTGTGTGAAACAATTAGAGGAATATCTTGCTCAAATTTGTATGTTGCCATATTGAATTTGAGTTAATAAATGGCTGTTAATTTCTTAGATGGGCCCCCTCAGGGAAATACAACTGTTGTATCTATGGGAATTAGCGCTCCCAGGGGGTCTATGTGAGGGCCCGAGCTAAAGCTTAGGTAGGCTTCCTTTTTGGTGAAATAAAATTGGTTTTTGTTTTGTTACGGACTATCTTTTTCCGGTTCACTGCTGTCATGTTTTTCAGCACCTACTACTTTCTTCTTCAACTTTTTCTTGTTTTATGAACTTCTTCTTAGCTTACTATTTTTGGGCACCTTGTGCATAGATTCCGCGTTCCCTCAACTCCATACTAAAAGGTGCCTTCCTCCTTCCTCTCGTGGAACATCTTTGTGGTGGTTAAGGGAAGCTAAAACTTTTTTATATAATAATAATAATTCTTAGATGGGCGTGGCCAAGCAACAGAATTACATTTTGAAGTGTCTGCATAACCGCTAAGTTTAAGCAAGCGATTTATTTTTTCTAAACATCAATGCCTGATCGGTTTTGATCCCGCTTCACCTTGAGAGCGCGACAACATACCATTGGCAGCAACATATGGAGGTGTGGCACCTCACCCCGTTTATGATCACCCTAATTTCACGGTGATATCGGGAGGCTGATGCTCGTAGAATATCCATACGTGTGTGTCGTCGCCCTGTGCTGCGGATTGAATTGAGGCCGCCCGTACATGACTCATATGAGGCCCCTGACATTTTTGCGCGTGTGTGTTGAAGTTCACCAACTCAATCCGGGGAAAATGAGCGCTTGACAATTTATTAATTTTTGATCCCTGTGCTCTGTCTACTTCAGACTCGTAACAAATGCAGTCCCGATGTTTCTGGCACACCGTATGTTTTCGAGTCACTGAGTAGTTCATGAAATTTGTTGGCCTGAAGTCATGTCTCAAAATTCGATCAGTGTCAAGGCCGTTTGGTTTTCTCTCGTCTCTACGGAAACTTCGACCTCACGTTTTGTGGCAGAACTTCCTCTTGAGCTCCTCATTAAGAGAATTTTAATAGAGAATTAGTTTTATATCACTTTTTTTCTTTTTAAACATCTATTGTCGTTAATTTTAGTACGAGATTTTTGCTTAATATTATCTCCCGGACGCTCGTTCCTCGTGATACGCATGCCATCAAAATTTGGTTGTAAGTTCTAGATGATAATTAAAATTTATTTAACTCATGACGCAGGAGCGGTTGAGCTTAGAAGTTACCTAAATTGTTTTCCTCTTCAAACTTTTTATTTGTACTTGCAAATCTAACTTGGGCTGTAAGGACTCTAACATGTATCTAAGTCTTCTTCAGAATGTTTAAGTATGAAGGGCAGAATTAAGTGGTGGTTTGCAATTATTAAATGCTCTCTGTCTATCGTTACTCCATTTCTTCAACTAAACATGTGCGCACGTTTCCGTCTTTTTTCCCGTACGACTCGGCCATTTGGCCGCTTGACTTGGTCTTCACTGAGACGAACTTACGCCATGACCGCTGCTGCTCCCTCCTCACAATCATCACGACTGCAGGGCTGTCTGCAATGCTCGCCATACGCGTGCTGACGAGACTTGGGATGCTATCCCGTGATATCTTTTGAAACGCCTAATTTGCAGGGTACGTGAGTTCGCTCCATGAAAATGAAAAGTGAATGTGGATGAAGATTCAGCTGCAAATTCTACATACAACAATTTAGATACACTCCGTTTTTTATATTATATGACTAGACACCTAAAGTGTTTATTGCCTGACTCATAAATTAAAAAAAACTTGAACATTTTTTCAACTTCACGATTTTCAGTGAAGGAACTTCTTCGCTTATAAAAGTCGTTGGATCAATTATATTCCTCAAAATTATATGGCCTTGAATTTATTTCAAGTGTTACATTGCTATGGGTTCATCAGCTCAGATTCTTGCTGAGGTTTCAGAAACTTGCCTTGATGCACAAGCCTCCCCTGTGTAATTATGACGGTACCCTTGAGAATGACGCCTTTGTATGATTCCCAGGTGCGAACTGAAAATTTGGAGTTCGTGTTGGACGAGTTTCTGTGTCTTGACCTGCACTAAGTTTTTTGCGACTCGTGGCATTTAGCCCGCTCCGTGAAACATCCATGTTTCGAAAGGCTCGTGCTCAAGAAATATGTCTTGGGTGAATGAAAAACCTAAAAATTGTCCACTCATTGGCAATAAAATTCATGCCTGCTGTGTGCTTGTTGGAAATTTTCCGAGCACTTTACGTCAGGATCTTTGCACAGTGGTGTACTCTTGACGTAAAGTTCATTTAGTTCTCTTTTGTTGATTCTTCTTCCTGAAGAATTCTCTTCCGTTAGAAAATTTTCAATTCTTAGTGATTTCACGTTAATTTTCATGGACTGTGTGAACTTGAGCGCGTATTGCAGCAGCTGATGCCGTGCGCAGCCCCCGTGACATTTCAAATTCATTCTGTGGTCTTTCGTTTTTTTTTTCTGAAACCTCTCTATTGGAACGCAGATTTTGCAACACCTCTCTGCCTAGCAGTATCAGCTGACGCCTTAGACTTTCACGTATTTTTTACTCTTATGAGCATCGTTCCCTAGATTGCTGGTGGTTTTGCATTCATAAGGTCGGTAACGTTGTTTTCGTCCAGCTGTTACATTGAGAAATTGGCGTGATTGGGCGAGCTCTGTATACATTTCTGTCGTAGACTACGTGGTAGACTCAAATATTTACGATTGTTGTCTTACTAAAGGTATTTCGATTGTGCTCGATTAGTGGAAACAAAAATAGTACTGACATCGGTTGTTTCTTGATTCCTTTCCATGTCGGATTCCGTTCTGCCTCGCCGACATTGCGAAATAAAATTTTTTTTTTTTTGCAGTCAGCGGCAATTACAGTCAATCTTGATGAATTAAGAAAATTCACTCCTGTGATTTTTATAGAGGCTCATTTGCATTCAAGCCTAAGGTTTTAGAACGTTGCTTTCCCTATTGTACTCAAGAAATAGGGTTCTTGCTTTCCATTTCAATTAGTTATCATGCGCTAATAAGTCTGGTCGACTTTCGTGTTAGAAGATCTTGGTTTACTACACCAACACAAAGAACGTGACATTTTTCCAATTGTTTTTTATAAATTTAGCAGTATTATTTGACGGTAGTTTCTTTTTATTTCAAAATATTATCCGTGCTTTAACCCTTTACTCCCACCATACAGTCTTCTTTCAAATATCGCCTCAATAGATTAAATTTCTCCTTAGCTGCCTAGTGGTACTTGTTCATATGCTGATGTTGGTGATAACGTGATGCTAGTGCTAGTCGAATATCGGAGGTTGCGATAACGGTGATAAGCGTTCAAAAAGGCTGATGTTGAAGGATAAAAACAATATACCTGTCTCCAGTGATCTAAGAAAACAATTCTGCTAATGCTTGCTGTTGTTGCGTCGAATGATCGGACTCTTATCTTAACCTTAGGTTCAGTACTCACCTTGTAAGCGGATGCATCATGTTTTTGACGGTGAATGCTTTTGAAAGGAGTCTGCTCCGGTATTTTTTACGGAGTGTTCCAAGATTGTGTCTTGAAACACTCCGAATACAATTCCAGTCCTGGCGAATACAATTCATTTACTATTTTAAACTTTATCTTCATAGAACGTAATGCAGTTATATATTAGCGTCACTCTTTGAGCACCGTGCCTCTGTGTGCGAGCGCTCCTGATGAGGGCTTGGCAACCTGGGACCGAAGGGAGTGACGACTGATTTAAACTGGGTCAAAGTGACCTGAGATCAACGATCTCTCAACTACCGAGACTCCAATGAAAGCTGCCGTGTACCAACGCGAGCAATTGTTGTTTGGCATTCAAGAGTCCTCAGGTCGATCAGTTAGAGTTACGCTACATATGGCCAGGACTAATGAGGAGCTATAGGTGACGATATTTAGCCACCGAACGTTCACCCTTGACCGTGTGCTTTTATCGCTCGGTTACGAGGTTGTTGTGGTCCCGTGATCGACGCAGGTTTGTGTGAACACTTTTCGATTACCTCATTGAAGTGATCTATAATCCTCTGATCAATTTTTACTGCCATATCCCGTTTGCTAATTTTAACCCAGCCGCGCACAGATTCAACTACAGTTTAGTTCATTTATATCTAGATCCTCTTTTCCGCGTAGGTGATAAGTATTCGGTGCGGAGACGCTGACTGGTAGTTCATGATCTTTCGTTTCTGTGTACAGCATTAATGAGTTTTTTGATGAATTTGATTTCAGGACTTAGTCTCATGTGTTTGGAGTAGACTTCACTTTCGTGAAGGATTATACAACTAGTGCACCAAAGGGGAAGATTTGATATCCCGAGCTCAAGGTTAGGTGTGCTTTCCATTTCTTGTATAAGAAAGGTTTTTTACTTGGTTTCGAACCAAATTTTTTCGGTTCCCTGCTGTCGTTTTTACAGTAATGATTACTTTTTTCTTCAACTCGGTATGTTGTTTTCTAATTTTTTTCAATCTTACTGTTTTTTTGCGCTGGGTGTGGAGACACCTCGTGCATAGATTCCTCGTCCTCCTAATTCTATCCTAAAAGGTGACATCTTTTTTTCTCTCTGGAAACACATTTATTGTTGTTTGGGAGGTGTAACCTAACTTTTAATCTTATTTAATCTCGTATTTACCTCAAAATTTACTTTCGTGAGCTCCGTGTTTCTTGTATTTTTCCGCAAGTGCCGTAAATGATTTTGCTGCGTCTTGCAAGTGCGAGTGAATGATTTCACTATGTATGTATAGGGACCGTCGGTGCATCGCGCGCTGTATGGTGGTCACCTCTTTTTGCCCACATTTCTTCCAGCAGTTACTTCAAGGTTTCAAATTTATGCGTTCACATTTTGTGAAGTGAGCTACTCAGCACAGCTGGTAAGGCTGCCTTTCTGCATAACTTTTTTTTTATTTCATCATCACACTTATCAGTGACCCCTTTAATTCTGTGATCTTAAGTCACAGTGTTTCAGAGTGACTGGAAGATAAGATGTTCTTTTAACCTGACCCTTATTCAGCTCGAAAGAAACGTACTGAATTGTGTTGTTCTCTAAAAATATCTACGAAAGTAAAAGGGATTTAAAAATTACTAATGTTTATTCAATGATAAGAGTCAACTCTTTTATAAAGTCTGGAGAATTTCCCATCAATAGCCACTGAAAATTATAACATTCCGCTGGTGAAATGAAGGTAAAGATCAAAGTTGGATTGGCGGTTCTGTAATTTTGGATCAGTGCATTTGAACTTCTACATCTTAACTAGTCTGAAAGGATGTAAATTTCCATACTTTTTAAGTAGGCGATTTTTGAAGAAGATATTTAATGATGTTGTAGTTTTGATATTTAATAATATTGTCAATTACCATAATGTTTTCGTTCGTGAACTCATTTCCTAATGCTAAGTTAAAAATTTTACTCATCTGATAGATAATGTCGCCTTAAGTTACTGAGATAGCCTTGTATAAAAACCACTTTAGGCGAATGTAGAGAAGGTAGTAGACCTGGTACAAGGAATACTGGACATATCTCTTGCTGGAAGTTACGAAGGTACGCATCGACCTCCATCTATACTTTGGCAGCTAGACGCGGTGAGCAAATAAATGAACGACGTCTCTGAAATTGGTGGATGAGCTACTGAGAACTTTCACGCCCTTCATGTTATAACACTGCGACGTTTGACAGCGATGATTAGTGCTCTGTGAAGGTAAAATCATTATGTCCCTCCTGTGTCCAAGAAAAGCAGCACAAGATCGTGGCACCATGCAGTGTCCTATCGTGAAGCGAGCGATAAAAGCCAGTTTTTGCACTAGAGTGAAATCGCTGAACTATTCGCTAGCGTGTGACTCGTGCAATTATAAGATGTGTGACCGACAAGCTGTGGCAAATGCATTGATTTTGACTATCCTTCTTGACTGCTACATTCATCATTGCATCAGTGAGCGTAAAATTAGATATGAGCGTAACTCGCAAGGAGATAATCGGGAGTCTCGAGAGGTGGAGGACGAGAGGAGAGTTATATAGTTGGTGAATTCCCAATCTCATTTCAGTAGTATTATTTCTGTACGTAGAAACTAATTCTAACACACACATTTTGTAATTTTCATATGCTTCTGCTGTCGAACTGCTGCCTAACGTGCAGCTCAGTATATCAGTACAATTTTTTCATGAGTAACCGGCTAACGCAATTGATGCACCACCAACTGCACTCGTTTTGTTTGGAGTGCTCAGTTCTTGCTGCCATGCCTAGGAGGCGTAGGCTGCAGTGCTCCACAACGCTGTTCCTGCGGTCTCCTGTGTGGCTGTCCCTCTCATATCTTATTGACCTTTACCCTGAGTCAGTAATTGGCCTTTGATGCTTTACGTAACCGCTACGTTATCAGTAGAAATCCATCAAGTCAATGTGTCTTCTGTATGTATCATAATGTCGTAGGTTTCAGTATTTTCAAAGTCTGAAGAACTGCACCTTGAAAACATTTTTAAAGTAAATAATTACCAGTTCATCGGAGAGCTTATAATTTGTAGTTCTCTTTGTAGTACTCTGAACTTTCTGATGCTAAATCTCCCCTAATTTTCGACGTAGTTGACATCCTTAGAGAAGGGTATTTATACTCTATTGTCTCAGGCTTAGGCGGTCGTGTTCGTTCTAGCCAGCGTGTTCCGTGTGGTTTCTACGTGCTGCGGATTTGGCAACACTGAATGATCCCAGAAAGAAATGTGCAGTTTGATTTTAATTTCTTAAGTTGTAAGGCTTAGTATTCCTTTATCCAATTTTTTCGTAACAATGGCCGTATTTTTCATTTAGGCAAAATTTTGCGAGAGCGAAGTCATTGTTTCTTTCTTTACTCTCAGTTTTTTCATTGCGATGAGATTTTCGGTGCAACTTTGCTTTTGCACAGAGTGTGTTTATATTACCTACAGCATACTAATGTCATAATTAATGAGATAGAGGTCATCAGATATTAAATTAGGAATGGGGCGGCATAAATATTTCCGCTTTTAAACTGTTTTCTACCGTACGTAGTGAAGGAAATGCGCTCATTGTAAGCTTTGCACCGACGTGATGTGCACTTCGCTGGTCTACGTAGCACGTGTGCGCTGGTCTCGGAACTTGGCTGCGGAGGCGGAGGCAGCCCTCGCCTTCACCGCAGACCGCTAATCGACACTTCTCGAACGAATCCGCTTCGGAGGGCCTGAGCTCTGCTGCAAGTGTGCCGCCGCTACTGTAAACTTGTTGTCGAGCAGCGATACCTGACGTCATATGTTCACGAATTTCATGGTACTCGAAGCAAGACGGTTTTTAGTAGAAGCGTATCATTGTATCAATTGGCATCCAGTTACGTTTGCATCACTGAAGCTTGAATGAATGATGTCGAACAGAAGGTATTCGCGCACAGCCCTGACCGCCGGCCTTACTGTTTGGACGGCCTCAATGACCAAATTTCATGGGCTTTGCCAGCACATCTGGCGTACGGGGTCTTGACCTTGTCGGAGCTGTCGGTCAGCGCTTATCCAGGGGAGCATTGGCTGGCTACTCATGCTCATTGTCGCCTTTGTGAGTGATACGCCGATCACGATGTTAAACCTCATATGGTTAGTACATTACGGCATGAAGTCGATTGCGAAGAAAACTTTATAATGGCAGTGCATGGGGAAATGGGATAGACAAGCACTACTTCAAGTTATTAATTTGTTAAGATTATTACTTTGAAACTTTATAAAAGGCATTGATTTTACTATGATATGCTGTGCATCAATGCGTTCATAATTTCATAAATGTTTGTGGCGAAGATAATCAATAATTTGTATACAATCTTAAATACGAGTACGGAATGCGTACATACTTGCAAAATAAATTACAACTCTATACGCAGCAAATAAATCACTAGCGTTGTGTGAAGGAAAATGGCAAAACGTTTATTTTTTTCGACAGTTTATCGTATGACTGTGTAAATCTATAGAACGAACTATGTTTAAAATTTTATTTTTATTTTTTTTCGGTTGAGTTTTTAGTAATCCATTCTGTTTGTATATTTTATGGAATGAGAGTCGCAGATTGCGATAATGGTTGAAATTATTGTTTCAATTTAAGCGCGTTACGTGATGAATTTGCTACTTCCAGTAGGGCATGCATTTGTTACGGTATACTTCGGCAGTGGGGAGCTCCGTTGTAGATGTTTCCATTGTCAGGGAGAAATTTCTAAAATCGTGGTGGTATCCGAATTTCTCCTACATAAATTCTTGATTCTTAAGTGTTACTGTGTGCTAAGTTCCAATGCGCACTCGGAGTAACGGCGACATCTACTACCTAACCTTTGTGTGGGGCCAGGCCTCGAGTCTAAAGGTTGAGGAAACGACCTGCTACTTGTGGGAGCCACTCGGTCGCAAGGGGAGGAGTAGGGAGAGTGCCCTGCGTGAGCTCAGCACCTTGCTCAAACATCGATATTTTCTGCGTGATTTTAATGGGCGTAATAGCAATTTAAAGGAATCTGCTGGCTTTGTTTCCCATTTTCGTTTACTCTCAAGAGTAGAGTACAAGTCTTAGTGAAAGTAAGAATATGTTATAGTAAAGCAATAATTTAGGCTTTAAAATGAGTAATAAAGTGGAACATTGCCTTAAATCTACTGCATACACTTTTTGCCTCTCTATTCCATCAACTTAGCAAGAGTAAATCGCGAAGCTGACTTGCACTCTCGTTTGATGACCTCGCTCTGGAATCACTACTCTGGATCGATTCTTTATGTCCATCATGACTGTTAGCATTGTTTGACTTTCATTGCGAAAAAAATAGTATCCTGTGAAGCCTTGTTTTGCGCGGTGATTGCCCGGCACTCGACTCTCATCGTGAAGCGCTTGCTCAGTCAATATTTCTCTCTGCTAAGTGAACTGAAGAACAAACTGGACACTGGCAAATATTCCTGCGCCTCAGAGTGGAAGCATATAGTACTCGATTGCTCACTTGAATTTAGTGGTACACTTGTTACTCCTCTGCCCATGTGAATAATGTTGCTCTGAGGTCTTCACTTATTTCGCTGATTTCAATTTTGATGACTATTTTCAGAAATAAATATAAAACCCTGCTTTCCACGTGTTACTTCCGCTGTCCAATACGGCTTGTTTAGGAGTGCAGGGCTGTAATTTGACTTTTCCCAATTGCATGTTCGATGCTGACGACGTATGGGAAGCTCTAAACGCTGACTCACGATGCTATACGTGATTTCTTGCGTACATCAGGTTAATGACAGCATTGTTTCAGTGAGCTGGATGGGAAAAATACAGTGAACTTTATTTAGTTACGTAAATTGGAAGTAGAAACTGAAATCTATTTTTTGCTCCTATTTTTGACGATCTTCTATTGCGCATTTAATTTAAAACTTTGATTCCTGGATTTAGGACGTCTACAATTGAAATAACTTACCCGTCAATAATTTGCGTTCTCACTTAGTTCGCGGGTATGGCCAACTTCATGACCGGAGATGACACGGGTAGAGTTCATGATTTGACTTCAAAAGCCCTATCTTTCCGAGTGCGTCAGTGCTGCTTGCTGCGCATTATTGTAAGAGCACTCACCTTATACAAACTATGGACCAAGTACTTGTCTCCTAAAATAAAAGAGATGCGCGCTTGAAAACAGATTGTCTCTTCTGTTCTGTATCTGAAATGGCGCATACGGTTGGCTGTGTTCTATCAATAAGCAACACGGCCACATTTGTACAATACATTCATCCGAATGATGGACGAAACTTTTTCTTACACATTGTTTAGAGTTTACATCAGCGCAAAATATTTTGGCGTTGGAACGCATTGGCTCGAAGGTTTGAAGAAGCAGAAACTGTGCCTGAGGTTGATCCTGTACTCCTCAATGAGTTGGGATTATGCTTGTGTTTTATTTGAGGATAGTTTATGAAATATTCTCTATTCAGGCTAGGTAAATGTATATTTAACGAAACAAAATAATACACAAGTCTGTTGAACTCATGCACTAGTCTAAACAAACTAGACGAGTATGCGTTTTATCTCCCCTCATAAAAACGTTTACATACTATTTAAGTTTTGTACGCTGTCCGAAATTTTTTGAATAGCATAAAGATAAGATATTTAGTCTAGACACACTGTGTATGTTGAGAACACTAACTATTGATATACTCGCTAGAGTACCAGGTCGTTGTTAGCTTCAGACAGTTCTTAGCACACAAAAGAAATAAATTTTACGATTTGGATTCATGTTGCTTCCCCTCAGGAGTAGACGACTATTGTATCGATAAAAATTAGCACGCCCAGCGGTTTGATATGAGCTCCTGAGCTAGTGGTAGGCCTTGCTTTTGTTGAGGTATAAAACGTTTTAGTCAATATAGTTATTTTCTCGAATACTCAATATGCATCGATCTCATTTTGATGAAATTGGTGAAGTCCTACTTATATTCATTTGAATGGCTTAGTTCTACCATAGTGGCAGTGATGTTGCACAATTCAAAATTCAGACTTAAATTTAGAATTGCAAAATTTAGTATTGCAAATTTCAGCGAGACGTGACGCGTCATCTTCGTGCGACGTATAAAATACTAAGGCATCCCGGCCTCCTGAATACAGCGTAAAAGAAGCAAAGCACAGATAATGTTCCTGTTGTTCGAGGCGATGTGCTTACGTAATGTTTGGATATCTGTTTTGTTTTTGCTTTCCGTGTAAAATGTCAAAGCAGCCTCGTAGTTGCTGCGGGTGGACGGTATTTATTTTTTTCGTGTCGCTGCTACAACGTTGATGAAGGTACGCATGCATTTCACAAGAAGCTAACCTTGAATGTTTCCAATGATTCCCTCGTCATTCTGTTCGTTCAATTTATGTTCTTTCTACCTACTAATTAAACTAAAAAGTTTATAATATTTGAAGCTCTTATTAAACAGATTAACTAAAAAAACTTTAGACACAGTACTGTAATGTCAAGCTGCAGAGCGCCTTTCCGAAAGGAGAGATCGAAGCGCCTGGGATGCCTACACCGTCATCGGTCAGGCTGCTGAGGCGTCCGCCACAGCAACCCGCAGGCACGAGTGTCAAGGATGTTTGGCACAGCTGGTGGGGTAACACAGCACCTCAAATGTCGTCTTGCTTGTAAGGTCCGACTCGTGCTCAATTTTGACGCTATACTTACTATAGCAACAGGTTTTGCGGTGCCTTTGAAAATACCAATTTGTGTGTGTTGCATGGATTTCGACGATGAATTTAACCTTAGACCTCTTAGCTTGAGTAACTTGAGCGATCTACGAATAGTTCACCTACAACCACCAGCCACACTGCTTACTTATTCATGTCAAATATTCGACTATTTGATTGCCTATCATTGAGGAGATGATTGTTCATACCTGTTATCTAGAGTTCATCTGACCTGTTTAATGTTCGACTGGTTTCATGGTTCACGACGATTGCGAGAAAGCTATTTTCTGTAATTATCACACTCAGCTACGTAATTTGCTTATCCTGATCCCATTATCTCTGTCTGGTTCATATAAAAGTGCATTTCTGAAGTTTTCTCTGTTCCCGTGCTCATATTTTTGGAAATGTGTTTGTAATCCAGACAAAATGCTAAATAATGTCTGTGATTCTGACAAAATAAGAGATGATCTGTCAAAACTATCTCGAATTTGTTGAGGTGATCCTATGATCCTATAAGGATGTGAATAATGCGGTGAGTAATTGAAGAAATATGTTTTTTCGTTTTCTTGCTTCAGAAGCTGCGTTCACTTTGCTCCTGTGTTGTTGCTGCAGTCGCTTGGGCGCGATATCGCAATGACTTGTTTAAATGCTCTTCTAGCTGACATTTCCTCAGGAACTACATGTAGTTAACCCATGACTACATTGACTAAAGGAGTAGAGCTACAGTCGCAGATGCCTTAGTGGCCTGCACTCGCTGATCGATCATTCATCATGCCGTGAGAGCGGTCAGGAGATGGAGCGAGCGCCCTCAAGAGCGGCTGATGATGCTCAACCCGGCGCTGCTCAACGGCTGCATTGGCTGGCGTGATCTCTGCATTGTACACATGATCATTTTAGGCCGCGCTTTTTGCTACCTACTTCTTTTCTTCTCATTGTTATATCCTTTTTTGTTTATCTACTTAATCTTCATTTCCCTTCAGCGTAGCGATATCACTGGTCGTAGACATCTGTCATGTACCCTCTATGTAACGGCGCGCCATACACGAATGACGTTTGCGCCAGCGAGAGAGAGCTCTGTACCCAGTGCACTAGAGACGGTTGCAAGGTTCTGCGTATCTCAGCAAAAGCTACCTCAGCAGCTAGACGACGCCAGCCTGGCAGCAACGGGGGCCATACCAGAAAAGTCACGAAAAGTGGATCTCACGGCCGTTGGTAATGCCAACCGCCATAGAGAGTAGCTGCGGCAAATGCTTCCATAAAAGATGATGCGTCATGTTAGGAGGGATCATTCTCGCACGCGTCATTGTAGCTGAAGGTTCTCGTAATCGCCGTCTTTGTTTGAGTCTTTGAAATAGAGTCCAGCTCGGCGTACTGGACATTGTTATAATGTTATTGTATAAATTTCCACCTGTGACTTCACGCTTAAATCAACTGATTAATTAAATAAAGTAAACGAGGCTACTTCGAATACAACGAAACCTGCACCAGCGCTTCACACGAGTGTGCGTAAGATTACCTCTTTGTAGCTATCATGTTTGCGGGTTTTAATCAATCCCCGGCATATTGGTGATATCCGTTTATAACAGTAAATTGTGTGGCCACATATAACGTGTGTTTCAATGCCTGCTATAGTTGCGCCTTAATTAAGATGCCGACCATGAGATTTCACTGAGATTGAGAAAAGAGATTTATTTCATTTGAACGATTTATCCAAAAACAGAAAATTTAATCACTTCGTTCGATCTTGAAAAAGGAGGATCGTAACACATCATAGGTTTCTTTGTTGCGTATTCACTCGTTCGTTTTTTTGTCATTGATGTCTTAGTTACCCATAACATCAGTGTAACAAGATTTGATCTTTTTTAAGGCCGCCTTTACCCCGTTAGTCTCCTAGGGTCAGAAGAATGTAACCAATAACTAATCTATTGAACTTCAAGATCATTAGAGGCTATTTGTAAGACAATTTTACAGTGTAGTCTTATAAAGTTCTTAAATGTACTAGTGAGAGGAAAGAGAATGTCGGCAGCAGTCTCGTCACGTAACCTACAACAAACGTAAAGAACACAAGTAACACTAGGCTGATGCAAAATAAGAATACATGAAGCGCAATTACGTGACATTGTACATTTGTATGACATACCCGCGCATACGTTCATTGCAGAATACACACCTCTGAAGGGAGTTCCGCTATAGCACAGGAGGATAAGATAACAGGGAATGCTACCGTGGGTTTGAATTTGGATTCTACAGTTCACTTATCCTACCTAGTCAGGCTCAAGCATACTGCCCACTACATTTGCTATTGTTGATGTTCAAACATTGTTTTCGTACTCTATTAATTTTTACTCACTATATTTTGCTGCCGTTAGAGACTTTCGAACCCCTCAGGAGAATGAAACTATTGTATCCATGGCAATTGGCACTCCCAGAGGGAAACTGTGGGAGGGCCTGAGCTGAGCGTTAGGCCCGGCCTCCTTTTTATTGCAATAAAATGTTTTTTACTATCTTAAAGACCGTTTTTTTTTCGGTTCACTGATGTCCTGTTTTTCAGAACCTACTACTTTCTTCTTAAACTTTTATCTTGCTTCATAAAATTCCGTCTGAAGTTACGGTTTCTTTGCTCCTTCTGCGCAGATTCCGCGTTTCCTTATCTCCATACTAAATGATGTCTTCCTCCTTCCTCTCTTCGGAACGCTTTTTTAGCGGTTAGGGATGCTTAAACTAACGTCTAATCTAGAGACTTCAGAATTCTCATTTAGGGTATTTGTTCACCATGGAATGAAATGCCACTAAATATTCTTCCCTATGTTGGTTATTTCTTCTTCATTCTTCGTTCGTTTGATACTTCATTCGCTTTAATGCAGAACTTTTTCGCGTATGCGTTTCAGGTATTTTTTCACCGCCATGCGTAGCTCTGTCTCTGTCACCGCACGTCTGGGATCTCTTAACTCCTCTGAATACCTTCCACGTATTCACATTTCTGTGTGAAATTGTTTCCACATCCTGGTTTTAATTTGCTCTGTTTACACTGTCATTTCCTCGTCCTTTTTTGTGTAAACGCTACAACGAATTGCTCAAGCATCCTCTCACACTGTTAGCCTGCAACTTTTTTTCTCGTGTGCTTCAGGACTTAACCCTCAGTGTGCGCAGGACGATATGTGATTCATGTATGTATACGTAGGTGTGCGTGTAGTACGTAGCTGATATGATGCGTTCAAAAGTTTGAAAATTTTTTTTTCATGCCTGGCGTTGTCGTATACCGGGTGTCACACAAAAATGTCCCCGAATTTTTAATTGATTGTATCTCCACTTTAAATAAACATATTTAAATTGTCTTTATTTCCTGATGTAGTTTATTTTCTTTCCCTTTCGAATAATATGAGTTATTTAAAATCGCTTAATAAGCACTTCAGTGATCGAATTACTGAAAGAGGTAGGAAAAATTTTCCTGTGAAGAGTTAGTTTTCCTACCCCTTTCAGTAAATCGATCACTGTAAAGTGGTTATTCAACCGATTTTCAAAAAACAAATTATTCGAATGGGAAAGAAAATTTACTACATAGTGAAAAAACAATTAAAATATGTCTATTTAAATCGGAGATATAATCAATTAAATAGTCGCGGACATTTTTGTGGGACACCCGGTATAATCTACGCTTTTTCTACTTGACAGGATAATTTTTTGTTCTATAAATTGAGAAGGGTTGCCTTTTCGGTCATTCAAGTAAATATTAGTTTCGTTCGTTTCTTTCACGTACGGCTTTCTTTTTTGATGAGCTTTCTTTTTACCAGTTATTCGTTGGTTTTATGTGGCGACTCCCTGCCATTTGTAGTAAACTGTAGACTTTCCCTGCACTTCACCGCACTGGGCTGCAGGAGCCGGTGTCCGACGGCCGTCATTTCTGGTACGTGCGATGCGAGGCCGGCGGCGTGATGCGCGCTCTCTCTCTCGCTCGTTCCTTCCAGTGTCTGCTTCTCTCGCTTTTGAGTTTTATGGGCGCCCTTACCGTCAATGTAAAATTGTTATTTTCAGGCTATCTAAGAGTAAGGAGCAGTTAAACTTTTCTTGGTCTTAACGTCTGAAGAGAAGAAGCCTAGTGGACGAGGCGAATTATCATTTATTGTTAACTGATTTTTGGGTGCAAAGCTTCTCTCAGAGACCCAGGCTCTCTGAGTCTGTCTTTGTCAGCAGACTGTAAGGTCGATGCTCGCAATTGATGTATGTTCAGTTATTTCCAGAACAATCGTTAACACTTGTTGCTATGGGGTGTTTTTGACTTCAGGTGGTTAGGTTGGCCTTGTCTTTTTCTCTTTCTTAAGACCTACCTCCATCTCGAATGCATACAATACTTACTTTTCGATTTCATTCTCATATTTATCCGCTAATCAATTAAATTGGTGCTACACTTCTCGAAAATTTCTTCGTGAGGCTCTAAATAATTATAATTATTCACATAATGCCTGATTCTACTAAAGGCTCACGTGCACCTGGCCAGGCCAATTGGGAGCAGCTGTGGACGCACAGATGTGGGGTTACCCCGGCGCTCGAGTGTGAGGGTCGCACGCGTCCCTCATCCCAGGCTACTTGTACACGCTGTAGGGTCAGCGGCCTCTCGGGGACTCATATATTATAGACAATGCTTTAGAATTTGTTCTTTCATAGCAACGACCTTTTTCTCTGGCCGGTTTCACATTTATTCTGAAACTGCTAACTAATTTAGGAAGAAGTATTTTAAAACGATGATAGCCTATTTTATAACTTAATAAATGATATCTTTATTTACCTGTTGAATTTTTACACCTCTCAGAAGCGTCCGAAAGATGAATCGACAACCAGAAAACGGATGAAACGGTAGGATTGTCGTTGCTAAAAGCAATATTATGTTATCGTGCTAGAAGTAAGATATTCCTACGGACTACCATGAGGAATGACATGCACAGCTGGCTTCGTGACGCTGCGTTCGGTGACCCTCGCATTCTTGCCGTGAAGTGATAATTTTCTACAAAACCATTCCTAATTAAAGCCATCAAATTATACAAATTATCATTCAAGAAAAAAATAGTGTTGGATAAATCCATGTAAAATATTATTACTCAAGAATATTAATAGAGCAGCAGTCCTTGCCAGTTTTGAAAGGTTTAATTTATAGTCCCACAACATCATTATTGGTTTTGTTCGACTCTCATTGCTCTTGGTAAATATGTGCTGGCTATTCTGTAAGTGGTAATTAACCATTATTGTTTTTAAAGACCTTTTATTATCAGGCATCCTTGATTTTAAATTTAAAAAGAATTCAGCGTAATGTTCCCTTCTTTTTGTATACAAATTCTTAGCTGAAATCAGATCACAATTAATGAAGTGTAATACAGATATGAAAATGCCCTTTTTTCAATAATACAGTTCTGTGTTTGTTTTCAAATCAGCCTCAGAGTTAAAAATTCTCTCCGGTGGTGTTCCTTCCAAATTTCGATGTTCTTCTTACTGTACTGGTATTTTACTTTTACGTTTGCCCATGCATTTTGATGTAAAATCATCTGATAGTGTACTTCGTTTTACGATGGAAAACGTGAAATTAGGTTAAGGGAACATTTAACATCTGCTCACTATTTGATTTGAAATGTTTGACCCTGCGAGAAATTTTCTGTTTGTATTGTTCTACAGTGTATGTATGTAGTTTTTTTTGATAAACTTTTCCCATAAATTTCTTTCATTTTTATAGAAAATAAATATTGTATTATTTGTCCACCACTACTGCTAGTGAAAGCTAAGGAAAAGAGTATCCCAATAATGACAGAGGATTTTACTAAAAACTTCATTAATTCATGAAGAAGCCTTTTGAAACCATATATTTTTTTAATTAAAAATATCCAGAGGTAATGAAAGTTGGCCAGATACCGAACTTGTAGTTATACTGTACAATTCTTCCTGTAATCCGACTACGCTTTTCGAAAATAGATAAGAAATCCCAGTATTTAAGATAATACCACTCACAATAAAAGTGTGCGTGCAGATCAGAGACCACTTTCAATAGAATTGTTTACTGCAGTTAGCGAGTTCACTCCCTATACAGAGCTTTGCTATGCCACCAGGGTTTTTAAACAGACAAGAATGTCAACGACTGATACTCCCATGAGCAGCAGCATGAAAGATTTCGAGTTACGACTAACTTGATAAATTTTGTGTTAACAGATTTTACACAAAAATTCATCAATTGCATAACGAAATCGCTCCCTAGGGTACCGAAAATGCAAAATGAAAAATAAAAAAAGAATCTCAATGAATTCACTGTACGTAAAATTAACTATTTATTCCACCAAAAAATTTCATAGCTTCAAAGTGGGGACAAAAGCGCTCTAATTTAGGTGAGTATTAATTTGATATCTAACGCGGCCCTGGACTCAGTATGCCGATAATTGTTGTCAATATACTTCTTCTACTTCCGTTAATTATTAGTTGGAGAATAGCTAACGCTTGCTACTTATGTTAAATTATCAACGAATATCCAAAATCGACATTTTAATAGTTTGCAAAGTGACTTATCTATCTCTTCAATGATTTTGCGGATCAAGGCATAATACTGAACTTCAGCCATTCGGGACTTTTAAGGAGTACTGTGATGTTATTGTTGAACGGTAAGATTTCATAATTATGCATTTCATACTATTTATAGTCTTTGATTCAATTCTGCGCAAGTGAAGAATTATATTTTATTCAAGCATTGACTATTAATGGCTTCATCGAAAAAGGATTTAGTGACGAGACATGTGAAAGCCTCCTAGAGACGCCAACAAATCAGTTGCAATAGTCCATGAACATTCATCGTAAACTTAACGGTGAAGCTTTTCAGCATGTATCTTTTCAAGGGGGAAAGGTTTAACTAAATTTCGTGAATTCCTAAAATTGGTTGTATTTTCGATGGCTTGACCGTTTAAACGTTTATGTAAATTAATTACTTTGAAAATATTACTGGGTGGAATAACACGCATACAAAGAAAAACAAGTTATGGCTTCAACATCTCCAGTTCATATCAACGAACCTGTGTGAAGTTTTATCCTCAGTGCACGCGTCGCTGCGGATTCCTAGTGCACAAATTTTTAGTGTATGCGGACAGGCCGCGGTGGCCTGCTTCTATGGTCGCCCGGCAGCGAGCGTCTGCGACGTGCGCTGCGTGACTTGTGAGGTGCTGGTGTGAACGTTGTTTCCCTACGTTAGGTTTCGCACCAACGCTAGCAGGACTGTCCTCGCCAATGTTTGTCGGAGAAAGACAGTGGAATTGCAATCCACGTAAACGTTTTTGTCAATTTTTCTCCGTGAAACTAAATCTGACACTAGTAAGCGAGCTAAGATTGGAATGGAAGCCGCGATGCCGAGGCACGGCATGCGGCGTGTGGTCGGCTACCTGTACAGTTACGTGGCGCAGGAGTGTGCTTGCGGTCGCCCGCACTGCGGGCTACAGCAACACCGCTACCAGTGTTCTCTTGGCTCCCTTTCATCATTGTCGCTATCACGCTCATTCGAGTTTATGGTTGAGTTGCCTGGTGAATTTTCTTGTGTGTTGCATTTTAATCGCGATTAGTGCAGTTTTCTTCGATAATTATCTCTTACTTGGAGATGGTGCGGAAGGAGACGTGGGAACTTGGGTAAAAACTTTAGAACTGGCTGCACGGCTCGTCCATAATACAATTTTCTTCAATTATTCTACTTTTTTATTCCTCAGAGAGATAAAACCTTTGTATATATGGGAATTAACGCTCACATGGGCAAGTTCGTTATTGAAGCCCCGAGCTGAAGACTTGGTAAGCCTTTTTTTTTGTTTTGTTAAGGACCTTCTCGCTTCATTGTTGTCTCGTTTTTCAGCACCTACTTATTTTCATCTTCAACTTCAATTATACTTCAAAAACATATTTCCTAACTTACTGTTTCAATGCGCCTGAGATCTTGTGGGGGAAGCATAGACTTCCCAGTTCGTTTAACTCCTACAAAATGATGCCTTTTCCTTTCTCTCTTTAGAACATATATGTCATGGTTGGAAAGACCGAATTTAACTAGTCTAATCTATTTTAACTCATTCTGTTCGATGTTTTTTGTGTAATCAACTCCACTGTTGCAATACGCGTGACGATAGGCTGCGTGGTCTTGCTCTCTTCTCCTAGCGAATTAGTAATGTCCCTTGGTTATTTTTCCCTTGGAGAGCTTTCGATAGCACAACCGAGGTGCTACTAATCTTGTATTGAACTATGCAAGTAGAAATATGTTGTACAGAGTACATTGGATGTTACCTCATTTGCCTCATCGGCCTAACATCAAATATGACTGCTCTTGAAATGTTTTCTTTCGTTCAAGGAAAATTTCAGGTTCGATTACTTGTGCGTAAGTTTATTGCGCACGAAGATGAAAGGTTTCGTCCTTAACGCAGTTTTGTTACCTTCAAAATCGTCGCTGCTGATCGTTTTATGAGATATTTTGTTATGGTAAAAATGATATGTTTTTTTGCTATTATTACATTGTGTACATTTCTTTCGCTATTTTTCATACTATCTCTAATTTGTGTATTTTTGTGTAACGTGAATTCGTTCTTGCAAAAGCTTGCTTTTGCCCCAACAGGGGGATACAACTATTGTATCTGTGGGAATTTGCGCTCCCAGGGGAACCATGCGAGGGCCCGAGCTAAAGGTTAGGTAGGCTATCTTTTTGTTGTAATAAAATAGGTTTTTGTTTTGTTACGGACCATCTTTTTTCGGTTCACTGCTGTCCTGTTTTTCAGCACCTACTACTTTCTTCTTGAACTTTTTTCTTGTTTCATGAACTTCTTTCCTAGCTTACTGTTTTTGTGCACTTTGTGCATAGATTCCGCGTTCTCTCAACTCCAGACTAAATGGTGCCTTCAAAATAAGCAACGCTTACATAGCGATCTGACGAGTTACGAATCAAGTCTGGACTGTCGTAATCAATTAAAAATACTCATTCTCCCTCTAATTCAATGGTCTATGGTTCATGATTTGGGAGGCTGGTGAAAGACCAAAGATGAACATTGCTCTGTAGTTGGACTAACTTGCTACATGTGTGGGCTATCGTTCACAGGCTGTACTGAGCTTCAGCTATCCAGGACGTGTGCTCAACGCATAACTCACGTTTGTCAATTTTTTCGTGACCTCCCGACTCGTCAACCCGACAACGGCCTCGACAAGAATGATTTTCTATTGGTTCCGAGTTCATTATTTCATATTGGGTCCACAGCGCGTCTGACTTCGACATGTTATGATAATTACGCCTTTTTACATTGTCAGCTGGATGAAATAATTAAACTGTTTATTTTTTTCAGGATTTTTATTTGTAAAATTATTTTTCTTCGTGTTTTTACTGAAGGATTTTTTATCTTAAATATTTATTGAGTTGATTAACATCAGTAACAATTTCTCATGTTGTTTATCAGAAATCTGGCGATGTATTGGAGAAAAGTGAAGTGAAGTGAAAATTAGGCGAATTGTTAAATTTCATGTGAATGTTGTACATGGCGCTTGTTTTATGTGTATTTCTAGCGTACGATAGTTCTATTTCTGTTTACAAGATAAATCTAGTTCATGTTGTGGGGCTGTCGCATCTAACGCTGTTATCTTCTCCGCAGGTGCGTACAGAGGTGAGGGGCCTGCTGTGTCCCCGGGGGCCGAAACCCACGACCCCGCTCAGGCTCAGGTAGCCCCCTCTTCTCCCCCCTCTGATGTGCTCGCCTGGATTCTCCAACAAAATTCTATGCGTTGAAACGCTCGTATAGGATGATAAAACTTAGTTTTTGTACGTAAGGAGGTAGTGTTTGGTTTCTGTCGGCTGAACTAGCAGAAGTCCCTGCTCTCCACTTGTATCTTTTCTGAGTGGATTATAAGCATATATTTACATAGTCAATCAATCTCACGTGTGCAATGTAGTGAGATGAGCTCCTCGCGGTGTTGTGGCAGCTGCAGGTTAAGCGCCTGCATCTCAATCATTTTAGTGGACTTATGCACAAATAGACAAATAGTACACGATTAATTTGCCTTGAATCATTTCTTTATATTCTCCGATGCTCTGGGGAAGTAAATGATTTCGTGTTAAAGTAGTTCAAATAGTTTGGAATTATTGATTTCCTAACTTTCGCTTAAAATATCAGTTTTTCAAGAAATTTATTAGGTAGAAAAACACCTTGTAAATAGTGTTAGCATCACGTTAATTGAGACAAATTTATACTTCCCACAGTTCAGCAGCAGTGTAGGTCAGAGCGCTGTGCTGTGTGTCTTGAATATGTACGAGTATACGTGAGCAACTTTTCACTGGAGCGAAGCGATCCGTGTTGTGGTGCGTTCTTCCTAGAATGCATTGGATGCTTTTTAGCACAACGTTTTCTCAAAGCGCATTGTTTCTGTACAAGAATTTTTGGACTCAGAATAATTTTTAGTGAATATTCCACCACTTTCTTCGGGATGGTTTCTCATTTGTTGTAAGAAAATTTTCCGCACTGTTTCATTTTCATTGAATTCTTATCAGAGGAGTCGGGAGAGCGAAAGTTCTCATTTGACAATTTTGCTCTGAATTTTGGTCTATTAGAAAATTTTTTCATCTCAATTTTCTGGTACGCTTCATTCAAGTGCACCTGAAAAATTTGAAGTGTTCTGAATCATTTGGGTAGAACTTGAATAAAGTTCCAGATTTTATTTAAATGCAATTTCATTTTCAGAACTCTGCTTTATTTTACGAGTTGATATTTTTGTTACGAATATTTTTGCGCGAGCAGTAGAATGTGAATATTCTTTACTGTTTTGGGGTATCTCAGTATTTTTATGCGATTCATGTTTCCAATATTTTGGCTCTGTGATCGTTTTTGATTTTCTGCACGATTGTGTCACTTAATTCATCAAACTTCTTATTTGAGTTTGGGAAATCGGGGAAAATCAGTAAAGCTGATGGCCCCTCCTCTCATTTAAATTACTTACGCAAATTTCAAATATGGTGGAGCAATTTAATTTAAGAATTAGTAAATCTTAAGAATTGTTCACGTTCAGTTGCCTTATGGAGAGAAATATTTTTTGAAATTCCAGCATTTCCTTTTATATTCACTGAATTGAAAAAAACGATTTCATGCGGGAATTCTTCACGATAAAATGTAGTATTGACAATTTCTCATATAATTTCTCAATATCTCAACGTCAAATTCAAAGGCACTCATTCCCAACACTTTACTCTTTATTTCATCCGGTTGGGTTCGTTCTTCAGATGAAAATTTACTCATGGTACCTGCTGGATTCTAAGCATTTGGGACTCGTGTTAACGTTGATGTCGTCGAAATGACACTAACATTCCGAGAATAATTTTGGCCTTCCCAAAATGCGTTAAAATTTTCGTTTTACAGCGTTTTGTGGTCTAGGTCGGAGAAGTCCTGTACTATTGAGGTACAGAGGGAGAATACTGGAAATTTCCAAATTAAACAGCAGTCCTTTTACTAAGTGGTTTCAGGGTCTTTTACGTTACTGAACAGCTTTTAATCTGACTCATAGAAATGTGTAGGAATTCAACTTGAAACATATTCTAATAAATAAATATATTTCCTGAATGAAATTTGAATTAATCTTTTAATTTTGTATTTACCACGTAGTACAATGATGGCTTACGCAATGAAAGTTCGTTAAATCGAGAGGTAAAACTTGTTAAGTTTTCTCATTATTACTGTAAGCAAATTTCAAGTATCCATACCGCGTTAATGGAAGTAAAATCAAATTTCTTTTCGCCGGACAAATTAAAAAGCTGTCAATGAAGAGAATAAACACCGTCATAAACCTGAGTGTGATGCCAGGAGATCATTTTTTTTTACCAAACTTGGTTCGTGACTACCAGTGCGCCAATGTTTACTCAGTCGCAGAAGCAGTAGGAATGTCTTGTTTAACCTTGATGAATAAATGCATAGCATTGCCCCTATTGCCGCATATGTGTGCATATATGCTTCCTCCAAAGAATTTTTGACCGACCCCAAATTCTTCCTTATTCCATGTGCCTTCAGCTTCCTTACATCTAATACAATTCAAACTTTCGATTCTTCATAATTTCTCGACTTGTCCATTTCTAAATCACTGCTTATGTTGTAGAAATATGCTATGGAATCGGTTTTGTTCGTGAAAAGGTGTCATTTTATCTTTTGTCTGCCACGAAGAAGATGCGTGCCTGTTGTCATACGATATTTTGGAAAAAGGCCTCGTTCCTTGAGCGTCGTGACCCTTCCAGTATCTGAAAACAATTTCCCTAATTTTCTATATTTCTTTCTCAAAAATAAATTTGAGGTAAATTGTAATTCCAAGAAATGAAGTGGAGTATGACCTATTTAATTGTGAGTAAGAGATCAAATATATCTTCATGTTAAATTTTAATATTAGCATTTTTTCATAGAACAATTTACGTTTAGTTTTGTATATTAGGCTGCCACCGATGTTCTCTTAAGGTAGAAGATTGGTTTCATTGCGATGATGCAGGAGTTGAGGGTTTACTTCTCCCTTACTTAGCAAGGGAGCGTGAAGGTCGCCTCTGCAGTGGCTGGCCGATGGTGAAATCCAAGAGGCCCTGGGATGACCTGCGTCACTGGGAGTGGTTACTGCGGCTCCGTGTGCTACCCTTATACTGTAAAATTTTTTCTACATTTCATGTCGTATTGTTGTCAATGCATAAAATTTACTCATGGTACCTGCTGGATTCTAAGCATGTGGGACTCGTGTTCACGTTGACTATAACTTTCCTTGGGTGTTGCTTCCCTCCGATGTCGTTTATTTCTGCAGGTTTTCTGTTGAATTTTTAAACTAAGCCCCACATTCAATGAAATTTTCGTATGTCGCAGTCCAGATAATATCAATGTTTGTATTTAAGTCTTGTCAAACTTCAGCCAGCAGTCAAACTACTGCTTTGCGATATCAGAGACAGAACTTTTCATACGGCTTTCTTTTAACAGGTTAAGTTAGTCTTTCACTTTACATTCAGTTCATTTCAGTCCTACAGCTCGAATATCGTTAACAGACTTATATATTGTTTCCACATGAAATCTACAGTATGTCAGCAGTATTTTTACTCTCGATTGTATTCCCTCAATACAATTTTTTCTATGGAATTTTATGAAGTGCTACCGAGTACTATGTTGAGTTGTGCATTTTTTTATCGAATCTAATTTCACTCAGTCTCGTTCAGCTATTATAATTGTGTTATTATTGCAGAAGTGCACTTGTTTCTCACCATGCATGTGTATGAAGTATTCTTACCCGACAAGGTTGAGGAAGGCGTCAGGAGAGTCCTAATTCTCGCAATTATAGCTCCATAAGGCAACAATGGCTGGGTCTTCTGCAGTGCCGTTCATTGCACGCCTCGTTGTGCGCTGGGGACACTCTAAGCTGGTCTCGCTGTGGTGCTATACTTGTGTTGCTTTCAACTTGACTGTCTGTAAGGTGGTCTCTACTTTTATTTTTACCCCGTGAGTTTGGTATATTATGTGGTTCTCTGTCCAAAATTGTTTGTCTGTCAATTTTACGTTTATCTTTTTGAATCACAGTTTTACACAAAAATTTTTTTCCTTTTTCGCCAACAAATGTTGTACATCCACTGAAAATGTTAATGATTATATTCCGTGCCCGCGAGATAGCTTTTAAAGGATCACATGAATGTTAATATACTGTAAGTGTTGGTTGCCTCAGCTTCAGTGAGATAATCACGTGACTTCGTCCAGGTCCCCTACTACCGTGGTCTATGCAAAAATGTACACTTCCTCCCCAGCTGCCTTCCTTAACAGTTAGTTCATATTTTTTAAGCGGATTTGTATGATAGGAAATGTTGAATTTTTCCTACTTTTAGTCTTTGGTAAACAAGTGATATAGCTCCAATATCACCTTTTGAACGAGAATTGTTCACAGCTAAGCAACAAATTTCAACATCTCTGTGAATATTAGGAATTTGTCTATGATGATAATTATCAAACATATGGTCTGCTCATGAACTTGAATAGAGCACACCTTACATTTCTTACATAGACCGTCTTTTTCAATTCTGTGTTCCTGTAACCCAAGGTAAGTCTATGGTTATTCATTGTCTCTGGCATCGTATCGTACAGTGGTGCATCATCTGCATTTTATTTTGAGATGCCAATCTGCGACTCGTGAAATACTATGTTAAATGAGCGAATATTGTAATTTCTTTGAAAGGCTTTGTTTCTGAAAGTTATTTTTACTCCTAAAGGGGCGCTTGATTCTAACAGTGATTTTTCTCCTAATTAATGTGGTTTGAGAATTGAGAACATTTCGTAAGTTACGAGATGACTTGTAATTTTAGAGTATCAAATTATCTCCCAAATATTAGTCATTTGTACATACGTCTATGCTTAAAGAGCTACAATCGTAGCGTGCACGTATAGTTTTTCCCATAGTCGCTTAGCACGCCGCAAAAATGATAAGAAGATATCGTGGCTTGATACCACACGAATAGAGAGTGCGATGCTCGAAATATTTTGTATGAACCATGGTCCCATAACTTTACTGGTAAAAATTTTTCTTTTTTGCCAACATAGACTGTTGTACGTGTACTGTCTCACAAACATTTCTTAATAATCAGCAGTCAGTCCTAGCTCTGTGTTCCACTTGAGCTGTGTCTACATATCACGCTATTTTGCAATTGCCTGTAGCGTCACTAGGACTGTGAAGTTCGTAATAACGCGGAAAGGCTGAGAGCTCAATTTTGCATCTGACATTGATGCAATAAGAGGTATATTCTGCGCGCAACTTCACCTTGTGTCCATGTGAATTTCATAAGATCAGGTATTTAACTATGAATAGAGATAGAGCAGGTTTTCAGTACGTAAATAGTCATTGCGGTAGTCCTACTAGCATGAATATTTTCTTCAGATGAAAGTTTAAAGTTTTGTATATTTATGGGCCTGTATTTACACCTTATTATAGGGTTACAATAGTTACACGACGAGAGATGGATGTTGTAATAATAGAGTATGCCTAGTTTGACTCCACCGCGTGCTAGAATTCTTGGTAAGTGGCTAAAGAAGATCAAAATGAATGACTATTAAGGTGTCAAGTGCATTTATGTCTTGATAGATATTATTTTGCGACTATGATCAGCAACTTTCAAAGAATTTTAACACCACGCGAAAGTGAACTATTTCATAAGGTTGAGATATTAAAAAACTTAAGTATTCCTTTAGCACGAATGTATGTTTTGCTTTAAAACGCTAAAGTATTCGTTGTTTTCCGTGTACTGTGTGGCTGCTGTTGTAAAGCACTCTTTATTAACCATGCAAAACTGGTGAGCCGCCTGTTTTAATATGTATATACATGTTTTTAGACTAAAATATACGTTTGGCTTTAGAGAGTATTGTTGATTTAGTCACAATGTACAGATTACTAAACAATATCAAAGTAAGAGTTCTCAACTTTTTATTCCTTTTACCCGAGCGGGCGATATTGTTCGCTTATATGAAGAAGTAATGAGTAATCAAAGAGCTTCTTTATCTTGTCACAAAGAACACGCTCCGGAATATTGGGAATGTTGCTTTATTTGATCAACTTATTCTTCTCACACCCATGGCTTGTGCGCGTCAGCTGGTGAACGCGGAAAGGACACTAAGCCGGGCCCTAATGCTGCTGTATTTATTTCTTTCCCAAGCTTTGTTTTCTAATAAAGTTGCTAAGGAATGAAGTTTTACTCTCGTACTCCTTATCATATTTGTCTTGATTGACCCAGCATCTTGAACACCAGATGTTTTTCGCTCTCTGTCTCTCTGTGGAATTTTTATCTTTAGAGGGCGTCGCAGCGCGACGCTCTGTAATAGGAAACGAATGCTGCGTGTTTCTAGTTTTATGGCTGTGGTTATCACGGCGAGTACAATGCGGTCTAGAGGATGATGAAGATTTATGTTGGTTCCATTGAAGTCGTGACACGTCGACGCTCCTTACCTAATAACGTTGATATAATTATAAATATAATGGTGTACCAGAAAATAAAGTCTGACGTAGAAAATGAGAAATTTTAGCACCAACTTCAACTTAATATAATAAATTCAATTTTTTTACCTGTGCATAGATGCAGGTATTTAAATGCACTAGTCCTGTTTTTATTATCTTAATGAGCGGGCAGGTACCTTTACATGATTATTTCGTTGAACTAGCATTTAAAATTTCTTTCGTGATTCTATTCTGTAGGGTGTAGGCCCTATGTCATATAGTTTTCATGCCGGTCGCTGCAATACTGCCGCGTGACTTGAATAGGATGCAGGTTTTATTTACAATTGAAACGTAACGATCGGTAAGATTTTGGCTGTGATCGACCTATGTTTCGAGTAAATGAGTCTCAATAATTACTACTAATTTACAACGTTTTGTTGTCTTCTGTTCAAGATATTGTGGATTTGTTGGGCAAAAGATTAAACAAATTTTAAAAAGCAAACTAACATGTCAGCCGATACTTTTAGCGTAAGTTTCATACTTGAATCAAATTTACCGTGTTGTAGGCTATTCTTTATTTTATAATTGGAAAAATATTTTCAAAATAATTAAAATTAGGGACAAAATTGGCAGACTAAAATAGAATATGGCGACAGAAACAAAGCAAGAGGCCCAATCTCGGGTTGTCCTCAACTCCCATGTCATCAGACACCAATCTGGCACAGGTACCAACGCAACACGTCAATTTTTTGCACTAGCAACAGTACATTTATTTTAACACGATACCTCTTAACAAAGCCGTTACTCAAAGCACAGTCCAATAATTCGACGCTTTCTTTACGATATGAGAAATGTTAGGCCCAAGATTTCTGTTTTTTACCCCATGCTAACACGACACTTCTGTCTGGTGAGGCATTAGCAATTGAATTGCAATTTTATCACATAATAAAATGCGGTTCCGATGGCACTGTAGGACGCATATTATTTTTTCTCTATAAATCAACCTAAAATTTCAGTTGGTTCTGATACTTTGGAATATTAGGGGATTTTCAGTCGTGTGTTGGTCAAGACGAATTTTGAACGGCTCTATCGCGCCAGCGGGAGCTGGCTAGCTTTTCTGGGAGCTGGTTAGCTTTTCTGGGAGCTGGCTAGCTTTTCTGGAAGCTGGCTAGCTTTTCTGGAAGCTGGCTAGCTTTTCTGGGAGCTGGTTCCAGATTCTGGCAATTTTAAATGGAAAAAATTTAGGGGCTGGGTTGTCCTGAATTTTTTTTCCTAATTTGCGGCCGTTTTTTTTATTTTGACAGTGTCGAAAAAACTTTCTCTGTTGAAAAAACTCGGTGTCATGCTTGAGATCTTTGATGATTGGGTAATTAATTTCTGCGACTCTTGGTAATTCTGGTCTTCATTGTTGAGTCGCTTTCGGGGTGTCTAAACGTTATAAACGTTGGTGATTGTAAGAATAAATCCATTGTGAGGGGATCATGGTTCCGGTACTCGTCTATGTAGTGAGACTAAACTCGTGGCCCCCGAATGTCTTACCTATGGAAATACTTATTTGGACGTCTAGTTCGCTCGGTTGTACGCCAACCCTAGTTGTTTGGATTGAATGGAGAAGCAAAGTGAAAGTATTGGGAGTACCGTGCATAAATGAACGAAATTTTGTTATAGGCGGAAACATTGAGATTTGAACTGTGATAGAGATTTCAAGTCGTGAAGGTGAAAGGATACTTCGGTAAGTTTACCAAAGCGACAACTAAATTGTCACTGACCGAAGTTATCGTTAACTGAGTTTATTATTATTATTATTATTATTTGATCGTGACACCAAGATCTCTTTGTGGGTCTACACCCCTCAGAGGGATACAACTATTGTATCTATGGGAATTAGCGCTCCCAGGGGAACCATGTGAGGGCCTGATCTAAAGGTTAGGTAGGCTTTCTTTTTTGTTGTATTAAAATGGGTTTTTGTTTTGTTACGGACCATCTTTTTTCGGTTCACTGCTGTCCTGTTTTTCAGCACCTACTACTTTCTTCTTCAACTTTTTCTTGTTTCATGAACTTCTTTCCTATTTTACTGTTTCTGTGCACCTTGTGCATAGATTCCGCGTTCCCTCAACTCTATACTAAATAATGCTTTTCTCTTTCCTCTCCTAGAACATTTTTGTCGTGGTTAAGGGAGGCTAAAACTTTCTTATATAATAATAATTGTGGGTCTACAGTTTGCATAATGAATCATTCATGGTATTTATCAAATGGCAATTATTATTTCCATTGTGGATTACTGAGCATTTGTGGATGTTAAAACTCATTTGTCAGGTTTTAGTTAAGCGGAGATAATGGTTCAGGTCTGCTTGAATAGTAATTCGGTTTCCTCCTGTGGCTCTGCTACGAAGTTTCGTGTGGTCTGCGAATTTGTTAATTTCACTGATAATTCCGAGGTCTAGGTTGTTTGTATAAATGATAAGAAGTAGCGGACCTAGAGATGCAGCTCAAAAAAAAAACGTTCTGTTTTTTTTTAAACGTATTTTTTACAAAAAATACCATGGCTAAAAAAAAACATGGATATTTTGGTTTTCTTTAAATACTTTGTTTAAAAATAACTCAGCAAGGAAAAGGACCGCTTTACATTATTTGTTTTCATGTCAGATTATAAGATAAAACAGCATACTTCTTAATTCATGGTTTTCTATAGTTTAATTGAATTTTTTGTTTTCTGTGGTTTCATGTTTTGATATTTCATTTATTTTACAATGCATGTGAATCACTTTCAACTTCCCAAATAGTGTGTTATAATATATCTTTAATTATGGTTATTGATAGAGATGTGACCAAAAAAACATGTTATTTTTACAAAAAACATGGGTAAAAATATGGATATTAATATATTTTATGTGATAAAAAAACCAATGCCGTTTTTTTACAGAAAAATCATGACTTAAAAAACATGGTTATTAAGATATTGAATGGGATCAAAAAACCATGCTGTTTTTTTAAACAGGTTTTTCTACAAAAAATTCACGACTGAAAAAAAACATGGGTGCTATTATCTTTCATGTGACCAAAAAAAACATGTTTGTTTTTCCAAAAAAAAACATTTTTTACATAAAATCATGACTAAAAATGCAGATATTAATATATTTTGTGTGATTAAAAAAATCAATGCTGTTTTTTTGAAGAAAAAAATTGTTTTTTTTTTCACAGAAAAATCATGACTAAAAATCCTGGATGTCAATATATTTTATTTGACCAAATACATCCATGCTGTTTTTTACTAAAAGTGTGTATATTGATGTATTTTATGTGACCAAAAACCATGCATTTTGTAGGAAAATGTTTTTTTACAAAAAATGGCAAAAAATGGTTATTAATGATTTATTGTAAAAAACATTTTTTTTGAAAAAAGCATGGTTTTTTAGTCATATAAAACATTAATATCCAATTTCTTCACAGAAGTCATGACCAAAAAAGAATGTTAAAGACTTGGTAAAAAAACACGTTTGAAAAAAGATCATTGTTTTCGTCAAATTAAATATATTAATATCCATATATTTTAGATATGCTTTTTTGTAAAAAAAAGGTCAATATGCAGTTTAATGCGCTCATGGAAATGGAAAATTCCGCACCAAATAATCACAAGGAACACAGTTGAAAATGTTTTGCAAGAATATTCTGCTTGCAGAGGCGTTATTTCTAAGTTATTCAAGTTTTGAATTTTCGTCTTCCATAGCAGTTCCGTTGCACGCTTGAGCTGTTAGAGTACGCTTGGGTACTTTGTAATTTATTATTTGTCGACCTCGCGGAGCCTGAAGCCACTTCTAGGATGTTTTAGTTAATAACACAATACAGGTTATCACCAAAATAATGTTAGTGTCACTGGGGTAGTGAATACTAAAATCGATATGCAGTTGACATTAGTTTCAATATCGCGGCCACCGTAGAACATTAGCAAAAGCGTAGGAGTGAATACTGCACATTCAAGTATTCACTTTCCCAGCCCCGCTAATATTTTTGGGTGATAATGTTTATTATGTTATTAACTAAAACATCCTAGAAGTGGGTTCAGGTTCCGCAGGGTCGGCTAATAATAAATTAAAAGTACCCAAACATACTTCAACAGCTGCAGCTCAAGCGCGCAACTGACTGGAACGGACTGCTATGGAAGACAAAAATTTTGAAGTTAAATAACTCAAAAATAATGCATCAGCGACCAGAATGGCATTCATGTGAAAGGTTTTAAACTTATTCCTTTAGTGATCCTTTGGAACGGAATTTTTAATTTCCATGAGCGCATTAAACTGCATATTGACTAAAAAATATGAAAAAATAAGCATGGTTTTATGGTCATGTAAAATAAATTAATATCCAGTTTCTTAGTCATGATTTTTAGTAAAAAACATGTTTTTTTAGAAAAAAAACAGCATGGTCACATAAAAAACTTCAATATCAATGTTCTTTAGTTGTGATTTTTTCTAATAAAACCATCAAAAGGAAACCATACAGTAAAAGTGACGGCAGATAACCCACAATTACCATGAGGAGTCTTGAGAGGAACAGCAGGAGCCACAGAACTTATATACAGATGGAGTCAAAATTCAGAGCTTACTATCTCTACTATGTCAGATCATTTGGTTACATAAAAATAAAATCATAGTAGAGATAAATGAAGAGTTTCTGAAAAATAACTGAAGCGCTAGCAAACCTATGTTACTACTACTACTACTACTACTCATAGTAGAGATAGTAAGCTCTGAATTTTTACTTCATCAATATAAGTTCTGTGTCTCCTGCTGTTCCTCTAACACACCACTCCTCTAGGTAATTGTGGGTTTCTGACTTCATCAATTTAAGTTCTGTATCTCCTGCTGTTCCTCTTAGACTTCTCTAGGTAATTGTGGGTTATCTGCCACAGTTTTACGGTATGGTTTCCTTTTGATGTTTTTATTCCAAAAACTCATGACTAAAGAACATGGATATTAATGTATTTTATGTGACCATTAAGATAAACAGACATATACCTAACAAAATTTGGGTGTGTGTAAAAAAACAAAAAAAAACACGTTTTTTTGCAAAAAAAAACGCCAGCTAATAAAACCGTTTTTTTGCATCACTAAGCGGACCTAAAACACTCTTTTAGCAGCCCCTGAAGTTACTTGTGTCCAGTCACTAAATTAACTGCGAGTCGCTACTCTGAGTGGAATCAGTGAGCCAGTTTCATATCCATTTTTTTTTAAAGCAGTGTCAGTGAATACCACGGGCTTCCACTTCAGCCATGAGCCTTTCGTGGGGAATGTTATCGAAGACTGTTTGGAAGTCACGATATATGTCTGGTTTTCGTACTGTCGAAGACTTGGTTGACTTCTCCAAAGAAATCAAGTACGTTCGTGGGACAGCTGCATTTTTCCTGGAACCCGTACTGAGTGCGTGCAATCATATTTTGCTCTGCAGGGGGATGTTTTATTGTTTTTACTTGGGGCAATCTTTCCATCGTTTATCTTCTTACATATCAGGTGATAGTTCTTGGGTAATTGTTTGTTCTTTATCTTTTTTGAAAATTGAAGTGAAATTAGCCTGTTTCCAGTCCTGTAGAACTAGCTCAGTTGCGAGTGGTCGATTGAAAATGTTTGCTAAGGGTTCGCTGATTACATCTCGACTTTCTTCAAGTATACCAGGCCGCCCATGTGCGATTGATTTGGAAAGTCTCAAGAGAATGAGCTCTTTTTCGACTTCTTCCACTGAAATTATGTCGTTTTTTATTGTCAACTGGGTGTCCAAGGCTTGAGGGTGAGGAATTTCAAGTAAATATTCTTTATTGAGCACCGAGGTAAAGTATGTACTTAAGATTATGGCTTTATTTTTTGTCACCTGTTTCGGCTAGACCGTCAATGTCTATCATTGTCCAATGGTATCTTTTTGTCTTCGATCCTAAGGTAAATTTATTCATTAAAATATTTGTTGAAGCTTTCTGGATTTGTTTTCGCTTGTGTGCATCTGTCATCTCTTCATTCCGCTTTAAATATCTGATTATCCGTTTAGAGACTCGCAGGCTCGAATGTGCTCCAGCTGATGTGCTTCAGTTTGGTTCATTTCGAGTCTTCTGAACAATTTTTACCTGTCATTCATCAGATGTCTAATCTCTGCTGTTAACCAAGTAGGATTATTGGTCTATTTAAGTCACATTGTTAGGATATGATATTAAGAAGCGGGAATTTTTTCAAGATTCGTAAAGGATTCTGGAACGTTTTCGTTCCTCATTAGATCTTCGAAGGTAACTCTACCGAGTTCCTCTTTCGGAAATTCGAAGTTTGCCCATGATTAGTTTGGGATGCTTCGCGTTGTAGCCTTTGACTGCGACGCAAAATCGATCAAATGGTGATCTCCTACTTTGTCCGTCACTTCTATGTTTATTCTACATGTGGTTTAGGATCATTATGACGAGGTCAGATACATTATATTGTCTTGTCGGTTCAATGGCGTGCTCTGGCAACAAAATTGTGTTCAAAAGATCAATAAACTTGTGTCCAGGACCTCGGCTTTGCCGTGAAGTCTAGTCTATAAAAGAAATATTGAAATCACCCAAAATTTTTCCTTTGTTCGGGGTGCTAAGAATATTGTCAAATGGAACATAAAGTTCACCGTCGTTGGTTGCTGCGCTCGCTGAGTTTTTGGTATCTTGATAGTTGTCCTTTGTAGTGGATGAATTGTCATGTGCAGTAGCTCAAATATTTGTGTTCCTGTTTTCGTTTAAGTTGTGATTGCCACTTCTAATTAACCTGTTAGAAAATGAGAAATGTTACGCGAAGAGCAGAGCGGAAACAGACTTGTTAGCGACTGTAGAAGCTCTAATGGTTGGTCAGAGATAAGTGATGACACTCACTCCCTACAATTAAATTCACTTTGTTATCGGTTGAAATACATAGAAAAGGTTTCGACGAGCGTAGGCGATGGAGGATTTTAGATAAAGAAATTTTTATTTACCAACTTTTTTCTACATTGCTTGTCATTCAAACCGTTTTCACGCAACACTCCTAAACGCTGAAAGGGTCCTTATTTCATAATATCTCTAGGCTTATTATTTTGTTGAAGGTCAATTTACATTGTTTCCAAATTGGTACTGAAGGAGTCTCGAGCAGTGACCCCGAGACCTCAGCGTACAGCATTACGTTATATTGCTGGTCAAGTTTGATATCAGCAATGCAGTTCTTTTCTAAATCCTTAGAAATGAAAATACCTCCGTAGTATTGTTTGCTGTTATGAGAATATTAACGAGTTTCTTATCCTGATGAAGTACCGCAAGAACATGTCAGATGTGAACTCTCTTTACCTTATCTGTGCTCTAAAGGCACTTGAGAAGTTGAGGCTAGCGTTTGTTCCGAGACATTTGTACTTACAATTTAACTAATTATATTTGCTGTGATAAATGCTATCAATTCCAGCAAAATGTGTTAAACCCTAAACAATCACTTGCTAGACTATTTGCGTACATCGTTAGACGTAATATCCAACAGCAGACTACTATCCTCATTACGGCACTTCTGAACTTGTGTCAATTTTTAAGCTTTAACTTGCATCTTTGTAGATACAGTGCAATGCTGACGCCTGAAAGGTAGGCGCACACTTGTCCGCATCGTACGGACGGCACGCATCGGACTCATCGGATTGTTTGTGGGGTCTGCGCACATTGGTCCGCATCGCAAGGACGGCACGCATCGGACGAATCGGATTGTCTGCGCACATTGTCGGCATTGGACCTTTTACCATCTGCAGTTCTGAAGCTGAGCTCTCTCTGGAAGGACATAATCCATATCTTTGTATCGTATAAAGTTGTGAAAATGTTGAACTGTGATATAGTGAAAAAGAAGAAATTAAAGTGGTTAGCAGTTTGCTGGCAGAAGCAGAAAAACAGAAAGTTAAAAAAAAGGAAAACATGGATTGACAACATAAACAGGGAAATACTGGAATTTGGATAATTTCACCTTCTAGAAATGTATATCGCGAAATAAAATAGTCCATTCCGCACTCCAGTCAGCCCTAAAGAAAGACTAGCAGTTAACTTTAAAGGAAAGAGGCTATCCGTAGAGGCCATCGGCATCGTTCGTACGCATCGGATGGAATGCTCTTTCGAGGATCCTCGTCGGCATTGCCGATGTCGGATGCGTACGATGCCGTCAAATGCTCGCAGTCCCATTTGAAATAATGCAAAGCATACTAAAATACGATGCGTGCCGTCCGTACGATGCGGACAAGTGTGCGCCTACGTTTAATTGGATGTTTGCTGTCATTCTGTTACATTCAGAGAATCTTATCAGCGAACATGGTTGAGTATTCATGGTTGTGTACTTTCGTGAATACTGCGTGTTTGTGACATTCAAACTTGAGTAAATGTCCAATCAATTACTGTACTCAGGATTTCCGTGTACAAGTCAAGTCTAAAAGTCTCAACTGAGGTTGGTATCCGTAAACCTAATTCTCCTTCAAAGTACGAGCCTTAGTAAATGTAACAGCTATAGTTTTCGTACAACGAGCTCAAGGTCATTCAAAAAATATAATGAAGGTTTTGTCAAAATGCGTGATAAACGAAAATACAATTTGTGTTCGACATCAAACTTCTAACGAAAAATTATCTCTAAATTGTTACATCTGCTGATCACGAACACTGAAAATTATCCACCAAAAAGACCATTTGTCATGGACCGGGAACACTCGCTTTCAAACAGGAACATAAAGTATTTTTAAGTTAAATGCCGAAAGTAGCACTCTCCTCTGGTGAAAAAAGTTTTATCTGGGAATAAGTCGGCTCGTGATATTGGCGAAGATTGTGCATTGATCTACGTACACGATCATGGTATTATGAAGCATAATTTCGGTACGCATTCGTCGAAAAATACGGAAAAATGAAACATTCATCATGATATAAATTAATTTAGGCTTTTCTAACAGCAACAAAGGCGTTCCTAAGACAAAAACGATGGAGGCACTATTTAGAAACGAGTTGAAACGTAGAATTTATGCAGAACGGGTGTACCCACACAAAATCCCCTGCCCAAAGAGACAGTAAGTTAAGAACGAAGGCTATAAAAAAGATAAAAGTTGAAGAAGAACGTCAGAGGTGCTGAAAAACAGGACGGCCGTGAACCGAAAAAAATTCCAAACAATTAAAAAAAAATTATTTTAACAAAAAAGACCTACCTAACTCTCAGCTTGGGACCTCACATTTCCCAAGTGGGAGCGTTGATTTCAATAAATGAAATAATTAGATCACTCTGAGGGGGAACGAGACTTATTAAATACATGGAATGAAGGGTTGAATAACTGTAATGACGGAATTAGTAGTGTTTGCGATGACCTGCATACGACCATCCTGAAATCGATATTACGTTCTCTTCTCTCCTGTACTCTTTCTCATGAACTGTTGCTGCAATAATGTTCACCCAGCTCTGGAATTTGTTTCCAGCAACATCTTAGCTGCATTCCGATGCCCTCACTTTTCCGATTTACGGCCATAGTGAGGGAATGAGCCCGCACTGGAGCATTTAATAATACGAGGATTATTACAGACGAGATATCAAGTTTGTTTGTAGGAACGATTTATTTTTAAGTTGATTGAAAATAACACTAGTTATTTAAAAATTACAAGGAAAATATGAAAATAGAGAAATATTATACTGTTATTTTACGGTTAGTTGAATATGCAAAACCTGTATGAACTGCATGTGTTTCTCGGGCTAATTGCATTTTTGTTCATTCAAGTATGAAAACGCATGCTCTAGAGATGTGGAAACTTGTGTGCCATAATTTCTAGTGAGGTGGAAAAATTTTGTGTTTAGCCTGTCTTCTGATTCCTCTCCTTACTTGCATTTCTCACGTAACTTCAGGGGCCTGCTAATTTGGCGGGAGGTGCTCTGGGGAATTCAGTGCAGATCTACGCCTGTGCTGTAGAATGTGATGCTTTAGTGACGGTCGTAACTCGCTGCTTGGCCTGGCAGAGATGGTAGGTGAGACAGGCGAGTGCGGCGCTCTATGTTCCAGGAATGGCTCATAAAAAAGTCCGTTGAACTCGTTGTTGGCGACGATTTTGCTCTGATGCCATTGCAATGAAATTAGATCCTTCGAAGAGCAGCATCCAGGCGCCAGTGTCGACAAATGAAGTAACGCAGCAATTAAGGAAGTTCATTTTGGTGGGTCTCTCAGCTTTCTCAGTCTTGTAACTATTTCGATCTTCTTTTTAAAATTTTTTAGTGATGACTTGAAACATCCAAAAATTAGTTTTCCAGGCTCACAATTTTGTTCAACTGCACAATTTGTCATCATCACTATTACGCTAAATCTCTTTGAACCAGGATTTAACCAGAATAAATTTTCCTACACATTGCTTCGTTCCATCGCAACACATTGCTTCTCTTTGCGTTCCATCAAGTGGAGTATTTCTATGCAATGAATTTGATTAGTACTAAAGTAAGCGAGAGCCTCACATCTCAGCGCCCAGCGCCATTCCGTTCCCGTTGTGAACCTTACCCTCAATTTGTTGCGTCATTTAGGGTCATCTCACCTGAGCGCGGCCCTCGTGAACCAGCCAGTCACCGCTCCGTCACTCAGTGAGCATCTGAACGGTGTGGGGTGTGCGTCTTGGTGTCTTAGTTCCTGCGCTCGTCTCTCGCTCGCGTGTGAATTTCTCACGACGCTCTAAATCAGGCTGGGAAGAAGAAAGAGCAAGGGATTGTTTAGACAATATCGATGCCATTAAAAACCTTTTGCTCTTTGCTCAGTTTCTCATATGTTCATGGAAACTTCGCGCTTTGAATAAAAAATCATTTTTTTAAAGCACACAATAATTTGCTGTGGTAAAACTTGGAGTTTCGTCTTCATTTTCCTAAAAGCCTAAAACTTGACATTCATATCACATGAGCTATTTCTGTGCGTTCTGCCACTTTGATGCAACTGGAATTGCCCTGGAACGAAGTTCAACACCGCTGCCAACATTAAGTTTGTTGCGTAGGCTAAAGAAAATTCCACGGGAAATTATTTTTTTTAATTATAATTTTCATAAGCAAGGAAAAATTGGGCTCAGCTTTTAAAGAAAAGTTTCTCATCTATTATGTTAAGATTAAAACCTTATCTCGTAAAGCTGAGCTGAATAATTAACTAGTTCAGAAACGTTCATCGAATGGAAAAAAAAACAAGATCTCGCTTCGACGGAATGAGTCATTGTTGGACAGTTAACCCTGGCATAAATTGTTTCAAATTGCGAATTCAAAATTTAGTTTCACAAGAAAACGCTCACAATCCTTCGGTAAAAATATCCGGTAATATTTGGAGAACCCACTCGTCCCAAAACTTTGTGATGCTGCATTGATGAGGGGTAAATATTTAATTACATGAAGATCTCTTATTTTTGGCTCAAAAAGCTGTTCATGTTGTGAAGACAAAAGAAAAAGGAAAATCGCTCGAAGCACCACCAAGATGATTTGCAACAGCGGGCTGCTGTTGACGCGCAAGCTGAAGGAGCTGGTGGCGGGCAGCGGCGACCTCTCCTCTCAGCTGGTGAGTGGCCAGCCCCTCAAGAGGTCCCGAACTTCATCTCCAGGACTGCTGAAAACTTCTAAATCCGTCTCTGAAAATTTGACGAACCTAGACAACGAAAAAACGAAATCAGGCGCGAGTGCCTTCGCTGATCGTCTCGAGACGACGAACGGTCATCTCGAGATGAGGAAGTCCGAGAAGGATTATTGGGAAAACTCGTCCGCTCAAAGACTCAAATCTCCGGACGAGACCTCGAGTGCTGACCGGAATAACAGAACGGGTCTTCCTTTGTTATATCCAGAGAAAAAGTCTGATCGAAATGATTTGGTGTTCGGAAAAGATGTTGATAGCTCAAAACATTCTAAGAGATCTAAGTCCGTCAGCAATTTGGTTCCTTTTGGTGAGAAATTTTCCACTTGCAGTACGGATGTGCGTACTGAGAAGACTAATAATTTTTCTAAACATGAGTCGAGGAGTTCTCGGATGTTTTCACGTCAATCTGAAAATCGGAGCTCAGTAAAGGAGCTTGCAAAAAAACTTGAGAAATCTTTATCAAGACTTCAAAGCTTTGAGGCAATGAAGAAAAATCCTTCCCGAAAATGCAGCACGACTTTGGAGAATCGGGTGAACTTGGAAGTTTCTTTGAAGACCAACGGAGCAGTTTGCACCAAGATAGCTTGTGATCCTCAAGATTTGTATCCAAATGGTGGCCCTCGGACTGACGTTCACTCAGGAGGTCTGAGTAGTGACGTCTGTCTTGTGGAGCGCCAGATAGTTTCTCGATTTGCTGAAAGCCGGAAACTGTCGCTTTATTCCTCTGTTGGCGCAGAGGATTATTCCTGCGCACACACGAACGATACTAGGGAGAGGGATACCAACAGCTCCGTTGACATTGGAGCCCTGCAAAAGAAGAGCGTTTCCACACCGAACTTGACACGCGAGATTGTCAGGAAAAAGAAGAAGCCGCGCCATCCCACTTGTGAAATATTGAGCTCCAGAGAAAACTTTCGGTCGCATATCGATACCGGTCTAGGAAATGGTCAAATATCTGCAGAAATCGAAGAAAGAGTAAATGGGTCTTTAGATCGAGCAAACCTTTTGAGAAAATTAACACGGCTGAAAGTGAAGTACTCCACTAGCGAAAAAAGTTCTTCATTGACATCTCATTCTCTTGATAGACGTTGGAAATCAAGCTGTTCTACTCATGCTGCAGCTAGCAAATCGGCTGGCATTTGCGAGCTAACGGAAAATCATCAAAAACATCTCTTAACTTCCCCAGTCCGGTTGAGGAAATTATTGTCCGGCGAGAAAAATGTCTCTGTTCTCCCTCGGAATGAAGTTATTCAAGCTACACCTGTAGTTGCCAGCCGTGCCACATTGTCATACAACTTTAATGATGTAACCAGTACAGACTCACGTTCTCCAGACGTGTGCAAATACGGACCCTGGACGAGTCCTGGAGCTGCAGGTGAAGTGCTGCGGTCTTCCAGCTTACGACAACACGGTACTGATCAGCAAGTATTCATGAGTCCTTACGCCAGCCTCAATGAGCTTCAAGTTGAAGGCAAGCAGCAGTCATCCCCAAATTCTTCTTCAGAACTACCGAGCGATAGAACTCGTCTTTCACACGAACATGAAGTTCAAGCTCATTCAGTTGCACAGTCTAACTTTGACTACCGTCGCTTTTTGACAGAAAAAGTTTTGGGTCCTCCTCCACCCTCAGGGCGTCGTAATAGTAAGTTTATTTCGGGACAGTTTTGATACAGGAAGAGAAAATTTAAGTTGTGTGTGAGTGTCGCTGCCATTTTTATAATAATCATGTTCACCTATTGTCGAAGCGTCTACATACAGAATTTGTTCATTAAATTTTTCGTTTAGTTTATATTACATTCAGAATTTAATTTAGTTTTAAGTATCACACAAAAGATAATTTTGTTCACATATATGCTCTTTTATGCTCTGTTGAGGAGCATAAACCTTAAGTCTCATTTATTTGCCAAAGTATAATCAAATATACAGGAGCTTGCATGAACTTTAGTGTTGTGCGATACGTTGCGTTATTACTTATTCCCAATCGATCGACAAAAATGGTCTTCTTCTTTTTCTGAATTTGATCGTGTCTTCGTAAATTCGTGATTCTTCCTTGTGCGTAAGACTGTTGTGCTTGCGTATAAATGCAAATTGTTCGTGCCCAAGGAAATGGAAACTCTCTCTTTATGCATGCAATTTCAGCTCGTGGTCGCCCACGGGTTTGAAAAAGCGACATTTCTTTACTGCATTTTAAGAGGTGAAATGAAGGACACCTGGAGTGCGTAAGATGTCAATTTTTCTGCAGGTTTATTCTATGCAATAGGCTCTAAAATTTCTATTTTACTTTTCTCAGCACTTTAGTTCGTCGCAATCTCGCGAGTACGAATTCTGGTCTCCATTCTTTTTGTGTTATGCCGTTATACAAACACTGTTAATGTTCATTGTGCTAGTTTTAATTTTAACTCTTTTGGATACTGTTCGGAGTATTATTTATTATTCGATGGTGAATCGTGAGAACTCGGCGATGAATTTTGACAGAACCTTAATAACAATAACTTGTAGTCTGAAGTTTATCACATTAATCGTTAATTGACTGCTCTATTCCATTCTCATTGAGTTCATAGTTTAATATTTCACTAGAAGTTCGCTCCGCAAATTTTCTTGCTTGGTTTCCTAAATTTTAGCCGGACGCGATCGAACGTCCGACTATTTTGACGAGATTCATAAGCGTGAGATCCACCTGAAAAATGAAACTTAAACCTGATCCGTTAGTTATTTTTGATAAGTTTCCTCAAAAAAGCTCCAAGCGTGATTCCGTTGTGCATTAGCGTTTGTACTTATTTTTTTCGCCATAATTTATTTAGTTACCCCCTTTTTTTGGTTCAGCACAGTGGGGATTGTCGTTGAAATAACGATAAGTTATTAATAGATCAAAATAATGTCTTCGTTTCTGCCCGGATTAGGTTTAGATAACACAATATTTAGTTTTAAATATAGCCATGAAGGGATTGTTTGAACTGCAGAAGTTTGCTCAAAGTTGTGCAGCACCGAGCGCCCCTAAATTGATCATATAGTCATCAATTTACCTCTGCTGTAAGATCCATTCATTAAAATGCCTTAAGTTTTTTAAAGGACCAACAAATTCTTCGTATTTGCACTGCAAATAATGTCAAACAAATTCCGCTGTCTTGTGTTCGAAACACACGGAGAAGATACGTCCGCATTGCACGTCACCTCTCATATATCCACAAAGGCACGGAAACTCTGTAGAGCCGATCTGGCCTGGCTGGAAGGACAAGCACATTTTGAACTTTTAGTTTTTTGTGTAGACGCGCTGCAGCTCCAACGAGCTGCTGATGCAGTGGCATCCATCGATCAGGCGCTCTAAGTTGGGTGTGGTCACAGGTATCAGGGAGAGGACAATCCAGCTCTGCGGGCATCGTTTCCTTCCGCAGGAAGTTTTACGAAAGGGTAGCGCTGTGTCTTGTTCGCCTGATGTAGGCTACTAATGGACGGCTCAGTAGCGAGGGAAGGATCTTGTTCTTTTGTCTGAAATGAAAGAAAGAAAACCACTGCGGGCAATGACGACAACAGGTGTATGTTTGTCTGTTTTACATTGCGCTTGTTTTGTTGTCGATCTCGTAGCTGCGAGACCTAAATAAATGTCAGTATTTAATTTTTCATCATACTTTAACTATAATAGTACTTAATTCCCTTGATAAGCTCGTTCATTGTCGAATGTTTAGGGGCATTTTACGGCAAGGATTAGGACTGGAGTGGCTTAAAAATAGGGTATTTTCAGATGAGCCTCATAATATGAATAAAACAAATCTGTAATTAATTTTCACTCAAACTGTATTGGTCATGTACCAATTCCTCAATTTTTTCTCCATCAAGTATAAATTATACCTATTTACGCTAATTTATGTTTTTCAAAATAGTCGCCATCGTGGTGAGAATTCGAAGTACAACTTCAGGGATGCACGATTTCCAAGTCAACTCAACGATTCTTCTTGAAACTTCATGAGCGAGTTATTGGTACTTAGAAGTATCTATCACTTAAAGGCTTTAAGAAAAAATATTTTGTAACGAAACTGAGGCGGCCTACATCTGATAGAGAGAAAAGTGTTATTTTTGCGACATGAATTCAGAAACTGAATGGACATAGCTCAGTAACTGTTACAAAAAAGAAGTTACTTTTAGTACGAACTGAGTTGCTATACAAACTGTAGAACTCGGCGAAATTTCATGGGTGTTCACGGTACGGTTCCTGAGGAAAACTAGCATGCATATCAATGGGCATGAGCAAAAAACAGTTTGAGAAAACCAACTTTAAACATTAAACTCATCATAAATATACTAAAAAATAGCAGAAAGCATGAGTCTGAGCATCTACAGCATGCCATTAATAGTTTACGTTTAAGATTAAAACCTTGTTTACATTTATGGGGGGAAATCACAAATTGAAAATTTGATGAAAAATCGCATTTCTGAACCCTCTAGTCTTGCCTTACTTCGCTAATAACAGCATCATTAGTAACTGCCAAAAACATGTAATTGTCAAGTTGTAAAGAATTAAGCGATTTTGATTCATTCCTAGATTAGATAAGATGTTAGTTGAAGCCTCCCTAACCGCATAAAAGTCGTTTTAAAGAAGAAAAGAAAAAAAGTTTATTTCCAATAAGCTATTGTTTAGAGGATGAGTATGGAGAAGGGCACCATTTAAGTATGGAGTTAAGAGAACACGGAATCCATGCGCAAGGTACATAGAAATACTAAGTTCTGAAAAAAGTTTAAGCAACAAGATAAAAGATCAAGAAAAAAGTAGTAGGTGCTGAAAAACAGGACAGCATTGAAACGAAAAAAGACAGTTCGTAAAAAAAAGCCTATTTTAAACAAAAATGATTTCCCTAACCTATTGCGGACCTAACCTACTATCCCTTACCCTAACTTAACCTAATATCCTATCCCTGGAAGCTTTAATTCCCATGGATACAATAGTTGTCTCCTCATGAAGGGTGAACCACCGGTAAAAATGACGGTGGTTTCCTTCTTATCGCAGATAATTTTTTCAAGTAATCCCCTCGTATGAATGTTCTAGCGCTGAGATTATAATCGAGCTGACTTCACCCGAATTTTGAACATTTTGGGATTAATACGCTTGGAAATTGCCATGACGTATTCACTCTCGAATTTTATGAATTTGAAGTCGGTTTGTAAAGAAAATATTTAACCAAATATCTGGTAACGTTATGGATCTCCCATTATTGTTAATTCTCTATTTTTTTTTAAATGTCACTGTATGTAGAGTTCTTGCTAGAGCCATTCGTGTCGCTTGTTTGCACGAACACAATGTAGATGTGTATAAGGTAGATGATATGTTTAGGTGAAAACATGCACGCTATTTTATACTTTCTTGAAGACCGATTAATAAAAGAAAACTGTTTATGTCCAATAAAGATAATACAAAAAACATCATTGGAAGATCTTTTGTTGGTTAACGTACATGGTTATCGTAATTCCCGTGTCAGTTATCGAAACAAATGATTGAGAGAAAAGCATGAAAATATATTCCCTTTGTCAAGTTATTCTAAGTTTGACAATGAATGTAAAAACAATGTAATAAAATATGATATACTGCCAGTGACTCATTGATGTGAAACGCTTTTGTTAGGGCCTACTTATATTGAAATATTAGCTCAGGCTCTTGTGATATTAGAGAATATTGTTGAAAGTAAAAATTAGTGGATGCAAATAATTCTGCTTCTAAAACTATAAGGTCGATATTCGAAACTATTTTTCCGTGCTTACGTATCAACTAATATACCAAGGAACGATCTCGATGAAAATATTTTCCACACTGTGGAATAAAAGAAAATAATTAGAATAAAGTAATTAGAATAATTAGAAAATAAAAGTTTGAAAAAATATTGATGCATGAAGGCAAAAATATTACGTTGTCTGAAAAGAAGTATCTTGAGGTATACGTGAGTTAATCGATGATCGTAAGAAAAAGTTTAAGTGTGATGAGACATAAAAACTCCCTGAAGGAAGAGGTGAGGTCTCGTGCTGAAGGTTAGGTAGGCCTTCCTTTTGTTGAAATAAAATAGGCTTTTTGTTTAGTTTCATACCATCTATTTTCGGTTCACTGCTGTCATGTTTTTCAGCACCTACCACTTCTTCAACTTTTATCTTGTCGCATAAACTTTCTTCCTAACTTGTTTCTATACACAGGAGATCTTGTATGGGTATAAACTTTCTGCGTAGATTCCAATTCCTTAACTCCGGACTATGAGGCGTCTTTCTATTTCCTCTTTTTAAAACACTTTTGTGACGATTGCAAAGACTTGAACACTTATCTAATCTTATGTGCATAGCAGTTGTTCGTAGGATGAGAATCTGAGAAACGCAGATTTGAACTCAGTGAAATAATATGTAGTAGACATAAAGTACAATTAAGAGACGCGCCTGTGTTATTTTTTTATTTCACTTGAAATTTTTTGAGAAAAATGGACAGTGTTGGAACACCTTGGAGTGCGCCTGACAGTGCCTGCTGCGCCCCCTGCCGAGCGTGTTGTGACGTTGCTGTAGCCCTCAGATTTGGAAGGGAAATGATGCATTTGCAATAGATTATGGTGTTGAGTTTTTATCTATTCTAAGTACTGAATCGATTCCGAAGTAACATTTTCACGTTCACAGCTTTCTCTTTCTCCTCTGCGCTTTTGACTTGGTGCCTTAGTGTCATTAGCTGTTGGTGATCGCTCCATCTGTGCCGCTATTATTACAGATCATTTAATTTGCTATTGAGGTTGGGCAACTACTTCGTTTAGTCGAGTTATAATTATGTAGTCATGCTGTTACAGTGTGACCTAGCCGTGCGTGAGGGCTTCAGTCATGCCTCGTACTTTGCCAGGGTCGTGCCGTCCTGTATAGGGCAAGCAGAACTTGTGCACTTGTTGAGAATGGATTTGTTTTACCAGTAACGACATACAGGACAAAAGTGAGTCTGTTGAGTTATTTGTCAATAGCACAATCGTAGTTTGCATCTGTACTTGTATTAAACTTACGTTCTTATATATAATTGGTATCTTTCAATCAAGTATTGCTATTTTTATCATTATTACGGTTATTATTTTCACTATTTGTGTTATTGTTTCTCCCTTGTTCCCAGGGGGACAATGTGAGGGCCCGAGCTGAAGGTTAGGTAGGCTTCCTTTTTGTTAAAATAACATAGGTTTTTGTTTTGTTACGGACCATCTTTTTTTCGGTTCACTGCTGTCGTGTTTTTTTCAGCACCTACTACTTTCTTCTTCAACTTTGATCTTGTTTCATGAACTTCTTTCTCATCTTACTGTTTCTATGCCCTTTCTGCATAGATTCCGCGTTCCCTTAACTCCATACTAAATGGTGCCTTCTTCCTTCCTCTCTTTGGATCTCATTTGTTGATGATAGGGAGGCTTAAAATAACTAATTATCTAATCTAATCTGTTTCTCCCTTGTACCTCTAAGGTATCCGTTGTCCCAATTTTTCAGGCTTAAGATACCTAGCGTCGGGCTTAGATTAGAGAGTGAGAGTTTGTTTGCCAATGGAGGCTCCGTGAATCGCAACATCAAAAAATACACGCCCCTTTGCATGTGGGCCACTCAAACTTTCAGTCCCATTTATTTCTGTGGTTTCCAAGTTGAAATTAACTAGTTCAAACGAAATTGGGTGAGTTTAGATTAAGTAAATTTTGGTTCATTTAACAGGAAAGAATTAGTAACCAGCATGTACATGAGGTGAAAGATTGAAAATGATGGTTGAATTTTGTTTACAATTGTTTTTAGTGTATATATATATATATATATATACATATATATATATATATATATATATATCTATATATATATATATATATATATCTATATATATATACTTCCAGTAGGAATAAGGAAGAGTAAAGTTCAGCTATTTTTTTATTTCGATCACGAGTAAATAGACGACACAGGCTTTGAAGAAAAGCATGATAATTAGGCCGGCATTGGAGGACGACCTAAAATCGAAGAGCAAATTTATAGGCAGTTTGTTATCTCGATTTTCTGCCTGAATTAGTTCAAGGTTTTTTTAAAGGATATAACAAGGCAAAAAAGGTTGAGGTTGAGTGAATTTAGACTAGATCGTTTTGGGTTTTTGAAACCAAAGTAATTACGTTTAATAGGTTCACGATCTTGAACGGGCGCGTGGCCATACTTTTGAGCTCCACAGTATGATCTCACTGATATTTTGGCTTCAGGAACAACGTCTACTGTAGTTGGGCCGTTGTATAGCTATCTAATTAGATCGTATACTTGCATCAAACTTGGATAAGACTAATAGTCATCATAATGTACTGAAAGAGCGAGTGGAAAGAAAAGTCGAGCACGTTGTTGTGCTACTTTTGGTGTCCTGCTTCCGAAGAGGAAAATTCCAGCCTGCGTGAAGCCCTAGGCCGAAACTGGAAAGTTGAACCTAGTAAGCTTAGTTTTGTGTTCTTAACCACCCTTGATTGAAAGTCCTTACATATTAACCTACTTTCAAGCTTTTTCTGATACAAAATTTTAAAGCCTTGCATGATGCATCACATATTCCCCTATTTATAAGCAAACATTCTACTGTAACGATGAATTTCTCTAATGCATCGCTTTCGAAACATCTATGGTGGTTACAACAAAATGGTAATGACAATTATGAGGTAGACACTGCGTTCAGTGTTCACGTCAACATTTAGGTCATGGAGGGTAAAGGTTGGCGTAAATTAGGCAAGGTTGTGTATACTTCAATCTATGGAATTTATACTAAACAAAAATTGAACAGCTTGTAAAAAACATTAAAATCTGGTTTGTGATTTCTATGAGAAGAAGATAATTTCTAGTGTTAGCTCAATTATTATTTTTTAATGAAAAATGTGCACTTTTATCACTTCTCGACGTCACGTCGTTGCTTCTTAGTTCATTTGTTCCATCATTATTCGAAACTGTACTAAACAGCTTTAGTACATCAAATTATATCAAAAATATAATTTTTACCAAGAGCTGATTAAAACTGATTTTTTGTACTTTTTTCAAAAATAATAGACCTGCAACGATTATGTTCCTTTGATCGATGTGCAAAACAGGTAAAAATTTTCAGAATTAGGCTTCTTTGCTACGATATAAAACGTTTTAGCGAAGCGAGTACTTCTTGGTGACTGAATAAAAATAGCGTGATAGGCGAGCTTCGCACTAAGAATTCACTCAACGCATTAAAATATGGAAGATTTACTATACTGACCGTTTCATACAGCTTCATGAAAACCACTTCAGCGTAGCATTTCACTCACATCGTTGGACCCGAAACGTCAAAGTTAATTCTGCAACTTTTTTTATTTTTTTTTTATCATTACAACGCTAATTCTACAGTGCAACAATTTGTACTGAAAGATCATGATTGATTTTACCTTAGGCGACACTGAAATGAAATGTTTTTCTTAACTTGAATTTAATCTTTGAGATATGTTTTTGCTCAATGTGCTGGAAATAAGCTCCATCTCTTTGTCATTATTTGTACGTTCTTAAATGCGCTTATGCACTGGCAGTTCCCGGCTTTACCCATAAGATATTATCGTCGGAAGCTTAATTTTTCAGTTTTGCTACATCGAGGATTCGATATCTATTAGTCTTGAAATGTAGAGAACTCGTTTTCCCACATTTCATTTATCTAGTTCTAGCGGTTTGTTTTGAAGAGCATTTCTTTTTATTTATAATTATATATGGGTCCAAAATATATTTCTCTTAAGTATATAATTGTGAAATGTCTTAAATGTACAAAATTTCTACTCTCGCACTATTTGTATTCAATACTCGACTCAATCCGACCCCCAGTTGTCGAGTGTGGGTGCATTCGTTAAGTAATCGAGACAATTTGAGCCATGAACGCAGCCAATGAGGATTTTTGTGAGGGGAATAAATATATTCCACTCTAATTATATTAATGACCTTTCATTTGGAATACTTTTTAATGTGTAACATACTTGCTGAACATCAGTTCATGTTCCCTGATATTCTGTAGTTTTTTTGCGATCGCACCATACGATAATGTTTAGTCGATAGCGTAATATTACCTTGCCCATATCATCCATTTGTGCTCAGCAGGTGTGGCCCATCATCGGGGCCCGCAGGGGTCCCACGTGGCGTTATTTGCGGAAAGGACTTCGGTTACTTTCATTTGGACGCTCCCTCCGCCCATTGTTCCCTGGTGGAAGCTTCGATTGTCTTTTTCTGCGCAGGGGTCTTGCGGTCGATATTTTGGGGGCCATTATGAACTTTCGGTGTCGCGGATCTCATCTTGTTCAATGTTGCTACTCAGCTGTAACTTATCCTCGTAAGACATTTGATCATAAAACTGAAGTGGTTTAAAATAGTTTTCCACAGTACTGATTTTTGCATGGGTGCATTTTCAAATTGAAATATTTTGAAAGAAAAAGTTTTTAGTGCTTGTTTGCTGCTCCGCGCGAGGGAGTCTTCACTCACTTGATCCATTAATTTATAAGAGAAAAACGAGTGAGAATTTTTAGTTTGTATCATTTTTATAGGATTATAAACATTGTTCACCACTTTTCAAATTTATGCTGATCAATGGATGTTCCAAAAACTCCTACATATCGTCGAATTCTCGTTTTTACTATCAAGCTAGTATCTAAACTCTGGATATTTAACGAAATCATTGAAATTGACATGAATTGTTTAGTCAATCAAGAGAGAATGAAAAATGTTGGTTTCTCAGAAAGCTCGCTTCGAGCCTTATTGTCAAAAAGGTCTCGCTCTTTTGTTAAGGCGTACTTTTTTGCAATCAAATGTCCCATTGTGTTGCCAACAAATACCAGTGGTTTTAAGTAAAAGGCGTGATTTGGACCTAACGGTGCGTATAATATGTTAATATTGAGTTTGGGCTATGTGGTTGTATGAATGAAGTTTTTTCTTTAAAAATAGGATTTGAATCAAATTTCATCTTCGCATTACGAATGGTTACCTCATCATGAAGAAAGATTTATGTTGAAGCTCTACTGGACTAACACTGATAACGTACATTTGGAGTCCTGCAACTCTTATCTTACAGTCCCGTAACGTGCTCTCATGTCGTGATAAGAAACAATGGAAGAAGCGTGTCGGGATGAAGCTTGTCGCGGATCAATGCGGATAGAGCCTTAGTCCATCTGCTCGTCCGGCTCCCCTCAGGTTCGATTGCGCCTGCGACACGGGTCGATATCTCGTAGGCCTGATCGTGTCACACTAAACTCAGGGCTACATTACGGATCAGATGCTAAAATCCGCCAGATTTTTGCCCTCGAACCCCCAAAAATATTTTTCGAATGAACGAATGCTAGCGGGTCGTGGGGTACATTGCTGTAACATTTTAAATTCTGTACTATTTTTCATAAATCTTTCCATTTTTCTACGTCATGCAACCCGCTTCATTGTATTAAGCAGCAGTTTGTACATCGATTTTTGTGGTGTGGTATATTCATTTTCACTGTCTTTCGAGGTATTTTATTTTCCAGTTCGTGCGGAATAGGTAAATTACAATGAAATAAATTACAACCCTTAATGAATTATGCTTACAATGCTGATTTAAATTGTAATTTTTAAGTGCTGGCGTTTTAATAACGGTATCAAAAATACCAATAAAGATTTAAGAAACGGTTTTAAAAATTCAGGTAAATGGGTTTCCGAATCGAATCGTACTTGTTGAGGTTAAATTTTATTTATAACTCAAATATTAACCCCAGGTCCAACACCGACATACATATCGCACGGAAACACTTGCGTGACTCACATGAGGCCCAAATGATAGTCTAGATGGCTTGCGGCGATTCGGGGAAGCTTGGTTGGAGTGGAGCCAACCGGCAGGTCGTCGCGCACCGTTCTGAGAGCAGCTCGCGTATTATGCTTGCATGGAAAGCTTCGCCTGTGTCGCGTCATCATCATCTTTCTGGAGTTTGCACCCGTGAATTATTTGTTGCTTCGCTATAGGAAAAAATTGCTTGCAAGTGGACGGTGTGAGCGGAATGAACATTGTTGCGTCAACTTTCATGCACGATGGCAGTGTGATCTACGTCTTTGTGTGTAATCATCTTGAATTTTTTCCAGTATAAGGTTCGGTGAAAGGTATGCTATGTACAGTACTCAGAAATGTTCCATTCGGGAAATGACTTTGTATCATTTACGAGATCTTTCGCGTTACCACGTATTTCTGTCTATTTTTCTTCAATATTATTAATTGATTATGATAACTATAAATTAGAAATGCTTTAAAATCAGTGCTTTGAATGACTTCGGGCTGGCGTCACGACTGGTATTTAATTTTGTCTAAATGCTTCCTGATGCACAATCATACAATCGTAGAGGCTGATTTCCTAGTCCTTCTCATTAATCGACTAGGAATAAGCTATTATAAATGGCAAGCATCTTATAAGAATGGCAATGGCATTTTTTCAATGTGTTTATCACTTAATCAGAGACTTAATTCTAAATTTGTTTTTCAAACTCAACTTACTCTTAATGTCATAGCTCTACTGTCTTCGTTAGACCAATCCATTATATTTCGCCACCGAAACGAATACAAATTACATCGGATGTTTTCTCCCCCTCAGGGGAATACAACTATTGTATCTGTGGGAATTAGCACTCCCAGGGGAAAATGTGAGGGCCCGAGCTGAGAGTTAGTCTTCTATTTGTTGAAATAAAGTGTTTTTGTTATATTAAGGACTAGTTTTTTCGGTTCACTGTTGCATGTCCTGTTTTTCAGCATCTACTACTTTCTTCTCCGACTTTAATCTTGTTTTATAATGTTCTTTCTCAACTTACTGTTTCTATGCTAACTGTTTCCATGCCCTTTCTGTATAGATTTCGCGTTCCCTTAACTCCATATTAAATGGTGCCTTCCTCCTTCCTCTCTTTGGATCGCATTTATGGCGGGTAGGGAGGCTTAAACTAACTAATAATTTAATCTATCGGATGTTTTCTTTTTATTTATTTTATATTACTGTTTTAACTTTCCGGTGCGTGTACTTTTTAAATGAGCTTCTAGATCAATTAAGTAAATTCCGGGTACATGCATGGACACATGCAGTATGTCTACACCAGTAGGCTTATGTTTTATGTAGTACGTGTTTAGCATAAGTATGCATTTCTTAAATTGACGTGTTTAAAATACACTATGAATATGTATTCTGTCAATTATTCTCCTTTCCTTGCACTTAAAACATGCGTTATTTAGATTATCATTCACTTGAATAACATCAAGCTTACTGAAAGTTTGAGAGTCACAAGAGAAAGGTGCTCATTTGCAATATGATCACATAGAGTTTGGAGCGCGAGGTGAAGCAGAAACACTGATCGCTTTCTCCATTTATGCTGCAGTACGAGAATTATCGTGCATCGTTTGATCTATTGAAATTTGAGCAATGGCTGTGCGAGGTTCAGGTAAATTTCTTGTCGCTAGCAACATGAAATTGGCCGTGCATTTCCGGTAGGCCAAGTCAGGCTCGGTAATGACAGGTAGACCCCGTCTCAGCCGCCTCGCTGTGGCGCTCAGGCAGCGGCGCTGTCTCTCCATCTCAGGACGACGTTGGGCTCCATGCGCCTCTGTCATGGGGACAGGACACTCTAACAGCTCTGGAGACGTTTGCTCACTCGGGAATTATAACGAAGTCTTTCTCGATTATATATTGATGCTGAACGTAGTAAACTCAGTAATTTTGTTGTGTGCTCTTCTGTTCCATAATTCGTGTTGAATGGGAGAAGTGATTCTCTAAGCGGCGATTTGAAATGTTAATGGGCTTAAATTAAATACGTAATTGTAATTCATGTGTACTTACTAAAATATTTTGATTATTTGGTTTCTACAGTAGTAATAGTACTTTTCTGGGAATTCCCTCTACTTATGTTTTTATAAAGCTTTAATAATAGTTTCTACAGTAGTAATAGTACTTTTCTTGAAATCCCCTCTACTAATGTTTTTATAAAGCTTTAATTATTGATCAAAAATCAATCAACGTCTAATTTTTAACAGCATATGTGAGAGTAAAAAGTCTATCACTTCGTCATGAAAAGGCGTAGAGGAGGATGAGGTTTTAGCTAGCAAAGCAGCCTACCATGAATGTTAATTTTTTAAATCCTTGAAATTAATTAATTTTACGATCTCTTTGCTCCATTTCATTTGCCGGCACGTTATTGTGAGAAGCAATGAGTTGTATGTTTTTGTTGGGTATTTTATCGTTTTCTATTTGAATTAGCACTCCCAAGGCGAAAATGTGTGAGAGCCCGAGCTGAGAGTTTGGTAGGTCTTCTTTTTGTTGAAATGAAATGTTTTTTGTTATGTTAAGGATCACTTTTTTTCGGTTCACTTCTGTCCTGTTTTTCAGCACCTACTACTTTCTTCTTCAACTTTTATCTTGTTTCATGAATTTCTTTCTCAGCTTACTGTTTCTATGCCTCTTCTGCATTGATTCCCAATTCTCTTATCCCTATACTAAATGGTGCCTTCTTTCTTACTCTCTTCGATACGCTCTTTTTTGTGGCGGTTAGGGAGGCTCAAACTAACTTATAATCTAATCTGTTTACCGAAGCAGGGAGCGGGGTACTTGTATTGATTAAAGGCTACAACTGACATGTATTTTAAGTTGACTCAAATGTTAATTACGCTCTGTACCAGCTCCCCGTTGGTTTCGAGCGAATCCACAGTCGAGGTACGTTCGAGCGAGCTGATCCCTTCTAAATATGGCGTGTAGTTTGAACGGTTTATTCATTTCAAACCTCTATTGTTTACAGCTTCAGTTCTCGTCGTGTGAAGGAATGATTGCACAATTTACCTCATCATCAGGCTAGAAGTTATAACTTTTCGTAAAATGACAGTAAACTTCAAGTATTTTCCAGCTTCAGTTTAGTCGGTGTTCTTACGTCATTCTTCATAAAACTTATCAAAATTTCTTTTTACCTGTTGACGTGATGTTTTTTCTCACGGAAATGAAAAAAACTGTTTTTTCTATAAATTTCATACCTGTTCTTAACGAAAGTCTTCATCAGTTAAGTGTGAATTTCTCATGCAAGGCTTTGTGTTAATGACGGTCGAAAGCCATTGGTATGTATGCCAGTCCTTGCTTGAGCTTCTGATAGCATCTTTTTCTCAAGCATTACGGACATCCTTCAGCTCATTGAGCTCATTAAGACGTCTGCAGCCTTGCTTCATGATGCCTGCATGTTTTTATGAACCACTTATCACCTCAAGTTCGCGCTCGTACTTTGTGTTAACATGTCCATGCATATGTTTTGAATACGAGTTTGTCCATAAACACAGGCTCCCGTAATTGAAAGATGTCGGAGTTGGCTTGTTCCTCACAGCTACCTTTCCTCTAGCAACGCTATTTCATTGAACACGAGTTGCATTGATTATTTCCAAACTATAGCTGGTCTCATCTCTGTGGATGATTGTTTCCTGTTATTGTTGCTTCTCACGCTTGAGTTTTGTTTCTAAATCGTCGTGGCATATGCTAATGTACATCGTTATGTCTGGAAAAATCATACTCATCATTATGTTTGGTTTGAAAATCTTTCAATATCCCTTTGTAAGTTTTCCCTTTTCAGAAAAAAACTGTCTTCGGGAACACTTACCCTTTTCAGATGAAACACTAGAGCTATCAATTTTCATTAAAACGTATTTATAAACTAGCCGTGCAACATGAAAAACTCAAAATATCTAAGCTGGGGTTTATATCACGAAGACTAGCACAGTTTTGCGTTTATATGCCGGGCTCCCCTGAGTGTTAACATTGAAATATTTATTTCTCAGCGTTCTCTAATTTCTGAACAACGGACCCCTCAGGGGGATACAACTATTGTATCTATGGGAATTAGCGCTCCCAGGGGAGTTATGTGAGGTCCCGAGCTAAAGGTTAGGTGGGCCTTCTTTTTGTTGAAATAGCATAGGTTTTTTGTTTTGTTACGGACCATCTTTTTTCCGTTCACTGCTGTCCTGTTTTTCAGCACCTACTATTTCTTCATCATTGATCTTGTTTCATGAACTTCTTTCTCAACTTACTGTTTCTATTCCCTTTATGTATAGATTTCCGGGTTCCCTTAACTCCATACTAAATGGTGCCTTCCTCCTTCCTCTCTTTGGATCGCCTTTGTGGCGGATAGGGAGGCTAAAACTAACTAATAATCTAATCTTATCTTCTGAACAACGGACTAAGTTTTCTCTCATGTATTTTTTGAGTCAGCACTGTTTTACTTACGATACTTCAAGAAACTGGGTGTACCCTACGAACCTTTTTCTCTCCTAATTTACGAGTAGCAATGGAGTGAAACCAAACCAATGAAGAGTCTACAAATGCAGCAACTTACTCAAAAAACTTCCCACACATTTAAAATAGCTAGAGCTTTAGTTGTGTACTTGCGCACAGCGGCGTGAAGAGTAATAATTCTCAATAATGCACAGTAGGTCAGTGTTGAGCCATGAGGGCTCTTCCGATCCTTATGACTAATAAGTTGGCAATTCATTCTCAGTAGTGCTCACTTCCGTTGATTGCTGTCGTCTGTGCGTTGTAGGCCTACATTGGTAGTTATACATATTCATTTCAGTTAGGGCTACAATTCATTGCATTATGCATTGCGTTCCGTATTCTACTTTATTCTCTTTTAAAAACATCGCTCAAATACAACCCACAGTCGTGTACTCTTAAGACTCCTGTTATTTACCGTTTTTAATGCCTCATTTATGCGAACTTTAAAGTACAGTAACGTACATGCTGTTGTAGTCCCACTGTGTACTTGAGTGTAAGAATACGAGTAAACAGTAACGTGTATCACTCTGCGTGAGTTAATTCTCAAATTTATTCTTTGTTATCATGTGTGGCCCCTCGCAAAATTAGGCCGTGAGGCACTTATATGAGGCACACCCGCAGTAACCGAACAGCTGCCTCAAGTAGAGAGTTGTCCGAAGCAGGAAGATTCTTCTCATCTTATCTTATATCAGTAACCAGCTCTTAACTTGCTGGTTGGAACGTTCTAGCTCGCCTCTAAAATAACGTAGAAACAATTTAATAAGATTCATCGTTTTTATTTAGAGGATATTACCAGTTGAAGGTAACTGGATTTTGGCAGAGAAGTTGAGAGGGTCCGGCCTCCCCAGGTGAGGGAGCCGAGGACGGCCACCGCACAATCGATGCCACTGTCTGCACCGCTGTCGGCTGCGTCTGGCGCCGCGCTGCAGACGCGGCCTGGATGCCAGTATTGCGCACTCGCTGAAAATTATTCTCAACCAAATTCAACAACTCACGGATAAAATACGACCGTGGGGGAAAAATAATAATAATATTATTGCCATTATTTTCTACTTGCTCTTTTGTAATTGTTGATGCTCCTTTCTCTCTTCACGGGTCCGTTGTCGTTTGTTAAGTTGAAAAACTGAAAAATTCAAATTCGGAATCGTTAACTCAGTTCGAAAACCCGCCGGGCTAAACTTTGCTCCTCGAGAAGCATATTTTGCAAAATAAAACCAGCGCTCGAATAATGAGCATTGATTTTTCGTTGTCTGAGCCTTCAACCCACGCACACTTTGCAGATGATTAATCGTGTGGCTGGCTCACTGTAAATTTTCATTCACTTGAGAATTCTTTGCACAACAGCTAAGGATTTAACGCTACAATTCATTGGCTGTGACTTGTACCTACCTCAAACAGTTTTTGTTACCAAAGTGGGACAGCAGGTACGATCTTTTCTGGGCCGTAAAAGCTTTTGTGTACGCATTGTTCGAAACTTGAGAATAAGACCACTGCGCCGCAGCTCGGTGCTCTTTTGTCCTCTGTGTCGAACTACTTTCATGCAAGCAAAAGCTGAGGATATTCTGTATTGAATTATTTTTATTCACATTGAAATTTTCTTGAAAGAGAGACAAAACTCATCAAAGCTATAAAAAATTCTACTTCATGTGAGCAGATTTTGTCTATCTGTAAGCAACGTATTGGTTGCGCCAAAAACCTAGTATTTCAATACATATTAGCAAGTTCATTTCACTTTAGTTAATTTCGGTTTAAAAATTGAAACATTTGCCATATATGAGTATTAACAGAAAAACAAAAAAAACTTTATTTTCTAAGAAGGTTGATACTGGAAGTGCTTTACGACTAATTAAAATAAACTGACCGACAAACCATAAGAAGTAGAGAATAGCCTTGTCAAGGGTTAAATATATAATTGGGAGAAAAAAAGTAAAAATCTATTCTCGATAACCCTCAGGGGGATACAACTATTGTATCTATGGGAATTAGCGCTCCCAGGGGAACCATGTGAGGGCCCGAGCTAAAGGTTAGGTAGGCTTCCTTTTTGTTGTAATAAAATAGGTTTTTGTTTTGTTACGGACCATCTTTTTTCGGTTCGCTGCTGTCCTGTTTTTCAGCACCTACTACTTTCTTCTTCAACTTTTTTCTTGTTTCATGAACTTCTTTCCTAGCTTACTGTTTCTGTGCACCTTGTGCGTAGATTCCGCGTTCTCTCAACTCTATACTAAATGGTGCCTTCCTCTTTCCTCTCTTGGAACATCTTTGTCGTGGTTAAGGGAGGCTAAAACTTTCTTATATAATAATAATAATAATCTATTCTCGATAAGGATACTATTCTTGACCCACGATGACTGAAAGCTTGTAGATACTGTAAATACTACTAAACAATGCCCTCGACCAGAGATAATCTCACCTTGCTCATTAGCTAAGACTTCTGCGGCAATCGTTGGTATTGTTGGTAGCGTAAAGGGTGAAAGTAAATGATTGTGCGTGTAAAAGTAAGAAGTTCTCAATTCGAAAATTTGAAATTTGTTTTTCGTGCTTACATGAACAAGTGCATACCTGTGGGAACTAGCTTATGGAGATTGCTTTGCCACACCGCAATTTTTTCAGTTTCTTTCAAAATATTCAAAATAATACTCCCACAAAATGTTCTAAAAAGTCAGAAACAAGCCAGAACTGTCGCACAAGCCTAACAAAAGCATTTGACCGTACGAAAACGAGGGAACAACAGCGTCTGTTTCCAAAAATTTTTGAAGGCGTTGTTTGTATATTAGATTTTTTAAATTTCTCAGTGTTAAATTATATCAAACCTTTGAAAGTAATAGAAAAGGTATTCTAATGCTTATGGCATTGGTTGAATCAACTGCGTGTTATGTATTGCAAACGTGATTTCTTAGTTCGCTGTAGGTCAGGAGAAAAAGAAAAGACTTAAAGCACTCTAGTAAACGCTGAAATCCTTTTCTAAATAATTTCCAAGCAAAAAAAAAACAAGTTGTACGACATAGACATTTAAAAAGAATAAACAAACATATGCTGAAATGAATTTAAATACTTTTTTATAATAATATGTATGAGAAATAGATGAGGTGATTAGTTTATAAATTTTATGCTCCAGATTACGCTTATTTTGTTTCATGTGTTAATTTATACTTCGGGATCCAAAAACATACGGCGCTCTCTTGGTCAGCGATAAATCTTTTTTAAAAGTAGTGAGCCAGGGTAATAATTTTTTGCTTAAATAACCAGTTATTTCTGATTACCAATCTACTAACTGGTTGCAGAACGTTTTAATTGTGATCGTGATCGTTGATTTTAGTTTTTTGTGCAATAAAATGAAATACTCCATTTTGCTAAATTGAACTGACGACTGTATTGTTTAGTGTACTTGAAAGAAATTACTTGGATGAAAAACGGGTAAATGACCTAGTTCCTCATTTCCTGATCGAAATATAGCAGAAATTAAGTTACGGTATAATCGCGAAACTGTCAGAAGTTTCTCATTATCTCGTTATTGGCAATATAATAAAGTCCAACAGACATTGCAAATTTGCGATACCTGAAATGAATCACGTGGTATTTTTAAAAGTTACAAATAACTGAAATTTTTACTCATATTCGTAGATTACAAATGAATCAAATTGGGTTTTCATGATCAACTTTACTGTACAAGCTTTGTGCGAGGTCTTCTCAGTATGTTTAATAAGAAATGCGATGTAAGAATGCGGAATCGACAATGCTATCGAAGGAAACACCATCATATTAAGTCAAACGTTAGCTAACTCATGAATATAACTTTCAGATTCATAGAATTTGAAATGCTGAACTTAAAATAGCAGTGAGAAGTTTTAAGGCAAACAGGCGACCGTTTAGTTTGATAGTTGAGCAATGAAGAACAAGATGTTAGAGAATGTGATGAAGATGCGAAATGGCGTGACTCGTTTACCGTGAATTTTTCTACAGTTTGAGAGTTTTTATATTATGGGGAAGATTATTCCACAACAGAGCTGAAGAAACGGAGGGATTTTTTTATCCTAGATTAGATGAACGGTAGCTAACTAAGACGTCATTCTTCCGATATTATTTTTTTCATTCAGAATGTTGGGTAAAATTTTATATTAGCATTACTATAAGGGAGATGAAGAGACGAGAACACGTTTCGGGTTTTCTGAACGTGGAATCTCTCTAGTATTCGGTTTCAGCCTAGTTTCTTACGAGAGGGATTGCAGAAGCGTCAGCACCTTGTTTATTCGCAAAATAACTAATTAGGATGTGGTGGACTATAAGAATTGTTATTTTCAAACTCTCGATACTCGGAAGAGACGCACAAAAGGTGAAATAAATTTCTCCGCACATCGTGCTGAGAGCCCTCATTATTTGAGGGTTCAGTCTCATTATTTGAGGGACCATTTTGACATTCTTCATAATCATTGAACTATAAATAGAGGCCAAGCTAGGTTTATTTCATTGAATTACTAAATAATAATTCATTTGCAAATTTGTTACAGTCGCTTTGTCCTTTTTGCTTCAAAAATCAGTCATAGCTTTTAAATGAATTTGTAGTGTGCTTACTCTTTTTAACAATAAACAAAGAATCACACTCTTGGTGTAAAGGTACCAAAATTATTTTCAATAATAAAATAACTTGAAATTGTAGAATAAGACAACCTGATATTTGAAATGAAACTAACAAGAGGCCTGTACAGTCGATGCTCGCCGAGCAGCAAGCAGGGGTGCGTCGTTTCCTCTTGAGAATGAATTCAATTTCAGGTTGTATAATCTGTACGTCGCACTCGATTTTGTGGGGTAATAAATTTAAGTAATTTTTGCAAATAATCTTCACGAACCATTTTTGACATAAATTTCAAATTAAATGACTGTAAGCCTTAGTTCTCTTTGTCCAAGGCTTTTGTCTTTGTTCAAGGCTTCCATAAGAATTTTCAAATCGTTTTGCAAACTGTTGACGTGAATGAAGAACTAAGCTTTTATTTCAAACGCTATAAACTTTATGAAAATATGGAGCTGCCTCTTATTATTGCTTGTTCATTTATTAGTCGTGTTGCTATAATTTTACGCCATTAGCTCTGGTTTAAAAACAGTGGAACAGTTTTTGTATGTGAAAAGTTTTTTTTAGCAGCGGCATTCATTTGAATTTCACTTCTTATTAAAATTTTGCAGTCGTAATTCAAATGACGTAAGATTCATATGCAAATGCAGTGAGCAATTTTGTGTTTGCTTTTGACTTGCTTTCAAATGCTGAGCATCCCCCTCAGATGGCAAAGGCTATGCAATGTGTTTAGTTAGGGTTGTCTATCCTATGCTATGGGAGACTAGTGCCCTTAGGAGAGATACTGTTGTTACCTCAGCTATAGATTGTCCTTTGGGTCTTCTATATATACTTCGTGCCTGCTTTGCTTCCTACAGAAGTCGTCATGCCTTCTTCGCTCTCTTTTTGTCTTTTCTTTTTCTTCTTGTTATTCCTTCCTCACGTGCTGTTCCTGTGCTCAGGGTATTCAGTGTTGGATCCCACCTTGTGCATATATCCCTCGTTTGTACACTTCGTACTGAATGTTCCCTTTTCATCGCTCTCTTGTAATTGCCTTTGTAATAGTTTGGGAGCCTGAAGCTAACAAATATTGTAATAATAACGATAATAAAATAGTGATAACACGCTGAGCATCTAACTACTGAGCATCAGGCCTCTTTATGCTGAGCCAACTCTCAAGTTAGGGCACATCCAAATAAAGGGCTCAGGAGAATTCCTTTGTAAGTGCATGTCGTAAATTTTTCCTCGCTTATATTGCGGTGAGCCTCATTTATGATTCTGCTGGTGTACAGCCTCTTGTTCAAATGTTAGTTCGAGGCGTTACCATGATTTATTATCGACGACTGAAACTGTGATTTCTATTACTACTTGTACGAGTCCGTGTTGTCGTGACCCCCTTTATTTTATCTCGCTGAGGTCACGGTCTTCATTTTTCTCTGCCGTTATTCTTTGTTGCGATGCATGATATTTTCCATGTGATATTATTAGTCGTGACATCAAGATTATTCGTCACATTTCTTTTATTTTCTACTTGTTAATATCAAGGTAGCTGCCACCAATACAGGGTTTCTGTATAAATATTTAATTCAATCTTCGGTAAGCGTAACGAGCGGCTTAAGGCCATAAATTAATCGTGCATTCTAGCCGTGTTTCCTGGCTTCAAACATTATTACTTTCCTTCTGAATCATATCATCTCTTCCTATCTATTTGAGGGATATTAAGGACGACGAAAACATTAAAGGAAATTCACTATTGAACGAAGTAAAATATTGAGACATTAATTATCGAAATTACGCAAACTAAATTGAGCGCACGCGACCTGCGCATTCACATCCTAATATACTCAGAAGCTTGAGTGGGGACTGGGGTTTGACATGAAATCAGAGGGAAACTTATCTTGAGATTTGGAGATTGGTCTCGCAGTCTGAATGTCGCCCGGCTGGCGCGCTGGAGCAAGATCGCCATATTTGGTTGATGGCAGAGAGACCGGGTTGATGGCTGGGGCTATGCCGACAGCAATCTAGATTGATAATTTCTAATTTACGTTATGCTGGCACTGCAGTTGAGTATTCTTGAAGTTAATCACTTTCGAGCGAATGAGAGCACAGATATTCTAGGATGGCTTTGAGTAGTGAATTTAAGAGGCAAGGCCTCGGCCCAACTGGACCAAGGTAGAGGAACAAACTCGTATGCGGCTTCTTGTGATCGTGTCCTAGCCTCTACTGCCCGCTCTCCCTCAGGCACCCGCGCTCGGCGTCACCTTGAGGTGCCAACTCTGAATAACAACCTAACAAGGTTACCAATAAGAACGTGATACATCCCTACTATCGAATAGAAAACATACATCATTAACCTTACCCTCATTACTATATAAAAATCCCCACAAACAATGTTATACATATTAATTAAAGCAAATGAAGACATCCGTTGAGGTTCTTGGCATCTTCGGCTGGCGTGATCGTTCGCTACTCGTATCGGCGACGTTCGAACGTTGTTCCTGAAGAGTCGATTGTTCTAGAATTCAACGATGTGATGCTTTCTCGCAGAAATCAGGCTTAATATTCGGTCTTTTGAATCATTTATGAATAAGTCGTTGGCCGGACGATTATTCGGATCCTTAGCGATGTTCCGTACACAGTTATGCGGAGAAGCATAACAGAATCCCCCGTGGCCGAACAAATCACAAGCTCCCGCTTGTGTTCGAAAGGCTTATCTTCGACGTTGCTCACACGTGCAGCCGACGCCTTAAATGCGTGGATCATGGAAGAGTCAAGATGCTTACAACTGGAGTTTGCTCTTCTGGCGAGCGCTGGTTTAGAGTCGTCAAATGAAGGAGTCATTATAGTCGTCCTATGGGCAGAACCGTGTCCTATAGATGACACCGACTTCTCCCTCCGTTGCGTGGATCACTGCAGTAATCCTTGAGAGTGAAAACCCTCGGAAGTGTAGCGAACACTTCCAAATACACCCAAGTCGTATAGTCCTGGGCTGCATGACTTGCTCCACCACTTTGCAGAAGTCTTATAGAGATCTCCGAAATATATTCCGTGTGTCGTCGGTCGAAGTGGACTACTATCTCGTGGAGTTCATCATCTTTTTTGGGGTTGCGTAGGATTCGCTGCCTTTATGCTGAGATCTTTGAGTTGATACGTTGATTTTCATCTGGGCCTCCGTATTATTTTCATCGTCGTTGATTACATCTGAAGCCGTCGTCGTCGAATCCATCCAAAGTCCGAAATCGTGATTGAAATCCCAATGTTGAGCTGTCCTTTAAATTTTGAATGCCAGTCGTTTTCTATTCACAGTGCCTCAGTAGAAAATTAGCCGCGGTCGTCGACCCAGTCCGCTGATAAGAAATTTTCTTCGCGTACTCGTTTTCTACGAGTCGGTGTGCGAGCTCTGGTCTGCCGCTGCGTGTTGTGCCTCAAGCGTCGAGGTAGATGGTGGGGTAGAGAGCAGGGGCGCAGCGCATGCGTGGCCAACCCGTAGTAGTGATGCCGTCCGAGCAGGGCGACCGTGATGCGTCTGTGGTGGAGTCTCTCACCACTCTTGGTGACTGGCGAGTGATGGTGCGCCGGCGCAAGCGTTCAACCGCGCTCAGCTGATGTCATCCACCATTCCTGAAAGGTCAATCCCATTAAGTGTATGTTCTGATGTTCTTTAATTTTTCCCAAGTCCCCTCTACATCATATCAACCAAGTCTCCCCTCTCAAACTCCCAAGTATTTACAAAGGGACTTAAGCATCCTACGTTTGAATTTTACGTTATTATAAGCAAATTACGAATAGAACATAAGGTTAAAAAAATTATTTAAGTATAGATCGCAAAGTTTAAAATTAATTACATCTACGAGTACACACACATTTACGGAATTTTCGAAATACATGAAAGCGAAATAAAATTGAACTATTTTCCCCACACAGAAATATTAATTACAAAATTTATACATATTATTTAAATTTGACCAACTCGACGCAATGAAATTCATAGTTATGTTCGGGACCAGTAGAACATGTATGCGCAAACATATTAATACGAGATCGTCGAGATTGAATAAACCCGTTTGAAACAAATCATCACCCTTATGAAGTTTTAGATTTCTGAATTACCAATTCACTGTATTATTCAGATGGATTATGGATTATCGTGACTTCACAGCTGTTTCCACGTTATTAATCCATATCGCTCATAGCTAGAATCATTATGTGACGTACCTCGCAGGTAACTAATTATTTTAAAAGTAATAGTAAATCTAATTCATTAGATATTTGCCAAAATTAAATCGATCCGTGGAACCGTTATTAAATTTTGGAAACCTTAACTAACTAGTAACTCTAATAGCAGACAAATGTCTCCAGTTTACATTCATTCTCATTGGAATAACGTCGCTGGTAATTGGAATTAAATTTATTGTACGTAATCCAAATAATTGATCAAGAAATCGCACATCATATATTGGAAAAAGATTAAATTTATTATACGTTGACTTTAAATTGTAATAGCAATTCCTAGCATCCGCAGTAAATCCTCAGACAAATTTCGTGTAAGATCATTAGTATTTAAATTTTGAATAATAATTCACATGATATTGACATAATTATGCCGTGGTATCCGCAGTAATTTGTTTGATGAACGTCGAATAAGAAATTTTTACACGCAGTAATGATGAAATAATTAAATTTTTACGTTCTCACATGTAATTAAATTTATTTTTCATTAGAAAAACGTAACCTATTACATGCCCAAACTAAGAAAATCGTGATTCACAACATTTATCGTTCGCATTATTGAAGTTTAGAATCATGGAAAGCTGTTGAGTGTGGCTTTGTGACCATTTCTGCGGGCGAACGAGCGATCTGTTTACATTTGGCCTCCCATCGGCTCGGGGTACGCGAGGCTGTGGCTTGGGTGCCAAGAATGTTCGATTCAATATTCGTCTCCAACATAGCATGTTGTTACATTTCAGTTTTTACATTACAGTTTTAACGTTGGGTAGTGCAGAAAATGTTACATACATGGTAGTTAAATTTAATTGATGGAGGGATACGTTGCACATCCGTACCTATTATGAGTCTATCGACAACATTGAAATATGAAATATTAATACAACATTACTTTATCGTTCCAAATGACATTCTGCAAATAAGTATTCATTAGGAAGAGAGAGACGAGATGATTCAGATAAAGAAATTATTTTTAGTCGGCCAAATATCAATTTTTAAATTTGAATGTTTGAATGCACGTATATATTTTTTTTCGGAGGTGTGAGTCCGGTAGGCATGAAATTTTACAGTAACATTTACATTTAAAGCAAAACTCAAATCCCACCGCTCAGCCGCCATATGTCGTGACCCCCTTTATTTTATCTCGCTGAGGTCACGGTCTTCATTTTTCTCTGCCGTTATTCTTTGTTGCGATGCATGATATTTTCCATGTGATATTATTAGTCGTGACATCAAGATTATTCGTCACATTTCTTTTATTTTCTACTTGTTAATATCAAGGTAGCTGCCACCAATACAGGGTTTCTGTATAAATATTTAATTCAATCTTCGGTAAGCGTAACGAGCGGCTTAAGGCCATAAATTAATCGTGCATTCTAGCCGTGTTTCCTGGCTTCAAACATTATTACTTTCCTTCTGAATCATATCATCTCTTCCTATCTATTTGAGGGATATTAAGGACGACGAAAACATTAAAGGAAATTCACTATTGAACGAAGTAAAATATTGAGACATTAATTATCGAAATTACGCAAACTAAATTGAGCGCACGCGACCTGCGCATTCACATCCTAATATACTCAGAAGCTTGAGTGGGGACTGGGGTTTGACATGAAATCAGAGGGAAACTTATCTTGAGATTTGGAGATTGGTCTCGCAGTCTGAATGTCGCCCGGCTGGCGCGCTGGAGCAAGATCGCCATATTTGGTTGATGGCAGAGAGACCGGGTTGATGGCTGGGGCTATGCCGACAGCAATCTAGATTGATCATTTCTAATTTACGTTATGCTGGCACTGCAGTTGAGTATTCTTGAAGTTAATCACTTTCGAGCGAATGAGAGCACAGATATTCTAGGATGGCTTTGAGTAGTGAATTTAAGAGGCAAGGCCTCGGCCCAACTGGACCAAGGTAGAGGAACAAACTCGTATGCGGCTTCTTGTGATCGTGTCCTAGCCTCTACTGCCCGCTCTCCCTCAGGCACCCGCGCTCGGCGTCACCTTGAGGTGCCAACTCTGAATAACAACCTAACAAGGTTACCAATAAGAACGTGATACATCCCTACTATCGAATAGAAAACATACATCATTAACCTTACCCTCATTACTATATAAAAATCCCCACAAACAATGTTATACATATTAATTAAAGCAAATGAAGACATCCGTTGAGGTTCTTGGCATCTTCGGCTGGCGTGATCGTTCGCTACTCGTATCGGCGACGTTCGAACGTTGTTCCTGAAGAGTCGATTGTTCTAGAATTCAACGATGTGATGCTTTCTCGTAGAAATCAGGCTTAATATTCGGTCTTTTGAATCATTTATGAATAAGTCGTTGGCCGGACGATTATTCGGATCCTTAGCGATGTTCCGTACACAGTTATGCGGAGAAGCATAACAGTGTGATATATTTTGCTTACATCAATAATCTGTTCATAAAACATACAAATCTTCTGCTAAGACTGCTCAATGTCAACTAAGCCTGTTTCCGTTACAAGCATTTTTGAAGTACTGTAACTGATGAACGCTCCCGAAAACTAATGCGGGGTGGGGTGACAGGACAAATATTTAATCTCAAGTAATTTAGGGGACTTAATTCCTCTAGTTCCTCTACATGCCATTAAGTATCAACCTATATTCGTGCAGTGTGTTATATCGTTAGCTGTCCAGAAATTTATTTATGCATTAAATCTTAATTCTAGCCATCATAGATGGTGACACGTAACACTTAAGTATGCAATTATCTCGACCAACGCTGTTATTCGAGCCTTGTTTTAGTGTTTTCTTCTCTTATAAATCATCTTATGGCTTATTCTGCGAGGAGAAAGTTATGCTCATTGTTCAGGTTTTCTTGTTCATGTCACAGCGGCTCGACTGGCAACTCGCACGGGCCTGCCTGCTGCGTCGCCGACGGTCGAGTTTGCAGTTCGAACTTAGTTCTTTGCCATTTTTCGAATAGGAGCTGGTATTTGATTCCATTTATACTAACGCAATGTAAACCCTAGACTAATTCTTATCAAGTTCGAAAAACAATATAGATTTCATTCACGGTATTATGTCAGATGACCAAATAGTAGTGACTTGTAAACCGATTAAAAGTTTCTAGTTTGGGAATGTCTGAGCTGATTGTTGATGCCCAAGGTGTCCAGTTAACAGACCAAAGCTGTTAATTAAAGTGTAAAGACTTGTAAATATGATCCCTGAGTAAATAGCTGGAGAAAAACTATCGTGTTAAACGACGGCCAAATAACTGCTACTCTGCATATAGTTGGCAGCCACAAAGTTACTGAGAACAGCAGAAACAATATGGAAATATATCCATTTTCAACAATTTATCGCAAAGTTCATTATTAAGCAGAGTTTTTCTACAGAATAATCATAAAAAAGCCGACTATTATTCTTAAAAAAAAATCCATATAGTAGTATAATCAAGTTGTAAAGTTCTGTCTCTAAGAAAATATGTCTTGCTCATTCTTAATTAAGAAAAAAAGCAAATTTCTTACGCTTCAGATTTGGTTCACAGTCCATTGTGAATTATTTCAAAACATTCAAACTGGAAAATAGAGGGATCTTTAGATTTTCTTGAACAAACTTTTTCGCGATTGCTGCTTCAATTTTTCGTTTTTTGAGAGTAAATTTTGAGAAAAATGTCTTAAGAAGAACAATTTTTGCACAGTACGTTGCCATCATGTTCGTGAAATGTATACTGATGGCACGATCACCAGACAATCCAAAAATTGGTATACGCTGTATTTAACATGGTTGTAGTCTTATCTCTTATGCGTAGAGATTGCTACGTGCAACTTTTATGGATTATTTAAAATATCAAAATGAATTATGTTTTAAAAATATCTTTGGTAGTAGTGGAGATATGATTCAAATTAATATTTGAAGTTAAATAGCTAGTAATAAAAAAAATGAGTTGTATCACAGGTTTTGATTGACTCTCCTCTTATGAGGCTACAACTATTGTATCAATGGGAATTTGCGCTCCTAGAAGAAAATGTGAGGTCCTGATCTGAACGTTAGGTTGCTCATGATTTTATTGAAATAGTGTTACGTTAAGGATGATCTTTTTTTCAGTTCACTGTTGTCTTGTTTTTCAGCAACTGCTATTTTTTCCTTAACTTTTACCTTATTTCATAAATTTCTTTCCTAACTTACTATTTCTGTGCACAGGGGATCTTGTGGAGGAACACACCTTATGTATAGATTCTGCGTTCTCGTCATTGTGTACTAAATGGTGCATTCATCCTTCCTTTCCTTGAAACATCGCTGTGGTTAGAAATACTAAAAAAAACTCATAAATCGCATAATCTTTGGGTGACTCACGTTCTCACTCGTTCTTCCTAATACGTAGAAGTGCGAAACAGCTATACAATATAATAATTCATGTTTATTACAGTATGAAGTCATTGTGTTCCATGTTGCATCTATTGCACTCCTCGTATGGCACTAAACTCGGGCATATCTTCCTTCAGAGCGGCCCATCCCTCAAGTTCACCAGTCGTCGACACGCGTGAGGCAGGCCCGCGTGCCGCTGGCGTCGTGGGAGCCCCAGTTCTGCGTGCTGCTGCAGGACCACGCCACCCTCACTTCCTACAGGGCTGAAGAAATGGCCGTAAGTCTCTCGTGCTTGTTCCAATGTTTTACTTTCGTTTCTAAAGCTTCGATTAGGTAGACTGAAAAATTTAGTGCTATTTTGTCTGGGCTAGGAAGTTGGAGAAGGACCCCTGTCATAGATTTAGCAGCTATGCTTGAGTGAACCTGTTATTGTTGTAACTTTTTCTAGAAGTTCGCAATAACTTGTAATTTTACTGCATCTCCTTGAGTTATAACAGGTTCGTCATATTAGTAAACTTGCACTCGCGTTCACTCGGTGCGAATGACTTTCCTTTTATTTAATTTTTTCAATACATGGTTGTCTATCTTCTCAAGTACCCTTTTCCTGTCTCGTGTTCTCATGTCTCTAAAATACACCATAATTATATTCCTTTAATATTATTAACAAGCCAGATTTGAACTATATATTTTCTGGGTTTCTCTATTAGTTTGCTTCTGAAAGTTTTATTAACTAATGGCCTCTAGTAATCAGTTGTTCTAAGCTCATTCGTTTTACTGCTTTACCCCAAGATTTGTTTTGCGTTTTTCATAGATTTATCACTTCATTCACTTTTTAAAAAATTTTTGATCACTGCATGTATTTTAAATAACATCTCATGATTGCAATACCATGAAATTTTTCAACTTATACTTCAGTACCTTCATTTTCGCGTTATCTAATATGCGTCATCTGTAAAAGATCATTGTTCTGAGTTTCCGAGTTTGTACATTTTTTAAATCTTATCCAGTGTTCTACAGTAGAAACCCTCGAATATATTTTGTGCTTGCGTCTGTTATGTTGATGTCTATTTTATTGCTGCTTTATATCATTTCGATGTTGTGTAAGGGTCACATTATTTTCTTAACATTAGTTCCAACGGCCGTTCCATTATAAGTGATTTTGCAATTATACTTTTTCAATAGTTTCGCTCTTCACTGCTTCGTAGAACTAAGCAAGTATAACGCGCTTATGTAGCGAGCTTTATAAGCTGCTCCTAAGAAAAGTGATTAAAGACATATTGATATCTTCTTATAGTTGCTCACAATTCATGTCCATTTGATCTATTGTGAAAATTTAGGCATAACTAATGAAAATTTCGCTCATCACCTCTTACATGTTGAGTTTTATTCTAACATTAATGAATTCTTGGATAAGTAAGATTTAAATTTAGGAATGGAAGCACCAAGATGGATCTGATTTACTCATCGTAATTTTGTTTTTCATTACACTGTATGAATCTGATTTAAGCCACGTATACCAAGCTTGTAATAAGCAGCTTGCTTATTCTACAACGGCTAGTTCTTTTTTCTGTAATGAAAAACTGATCGGTTTCGGTTGCTTGGAATTCTATTAACTCCTGCAATAAATCATTTTCTCAGAGGAGGAAGTTAATCGTCTTTAATTGCAAGCATGCATCGATGGAGTCCCTTCAAGATTGGTGTGAAGCATCCAAGACACCGTGCTTGTGCAGGCAGCAACAGCGACGAAATTCTCCATGCATCCTCCAAAGTTCAGTTCTTGCTGGCCTTTCTTGAACATTATTGCCCCTATGATTCTTAGCTCTTTATGTTAAGTTTGTGAAAAATAATTCAAAATGGTTTAATAATTCAGAATGCCTTACCACGTACGCCTCTTGACAAGCTGTACCACAGATCTCTCTCAGTACGCCTTAATTTTTTGAAGCTTTATTGAGCAAAGAAGATCGCATTTTGGAAGAAGAACCATGTTGTGACGAAACCAAAAATTTTATAATTTCAAAGAAAGGATGGTCACCAGATTTGGCATCTAACGAAAGGAGGAATTTATCTACCCTAGTACGCAGTGTCCGCAATCAAAATTTGAAATACATTGTTGAATGGTTCTTCGAGCTTGTTTCAACTTTAATGGTAGAGGTTATTCAATTGCAATCATATGAGTAATGGAATGTGATGACTACATTACGAGATTGATTGGAAACCTCAAATTATATATATATAATTATCAGAGCGAAACCTTGGCCCCCGCCTGCAATTTTTAGCCCAACACGACAATGACCTCAAACAGCAAGATGTGCCATTCTAACTACGATAACTTTTTTCTAGCGGTAATGACTTCCTCAGAGGTTTGACGAGTCTGGACTTGAAATCACATGTAAATATATGGTAAGAATCAAAAGTCTGAATACCACATCTGGCTCCGGAAAACCTTTAAAAATTGAATGGAATACCCGTGGAAGAAGGAGATAACATCTCTGCCCACCCCAAAAAACTGTTCCGCTTCCGCTTATAAATATATAAACCGTCAAATCGAAGTATTCTGGATAAAAGGGTATGCTATCGTTGGTGCTCCACCTTCGGAGGTTTCATCTATATGCTCTATATGCACGGATATTTTTAGTAATTTATTCATTAAATGATGCACTTGGTAAATTTGTTGAGTTTGATCTGTCATTAATAAGTATATATTTCTAAATGCTTTATCAAGTGTTTGAAAATTTGTAGTTGTGGAACTAAATCAAGATTAAATTCTAAGAAATAATTAACAGCATTAAACACTTGCGGATGTAGGAATATTTTCACTGCGAGTGGTAACTACTACGCATTCCTGCTTCAGATTTCTGGCTTTGGTTCTTCTAAATACATGTACGCTATGTCAATAATTGTGGAATTTTTGCTTGCTCATGTGATTGAAGTTGCTCTTCCTTCAATAGAGACGAATAACACATCAGGAGCAAGCCTAATTTATTTTACAGTATTTGCTTTCTGCATTTGGTTCTCCTCTCCCCGAAAGGAGCAGGCCTGAGGAGTTGACTTCTTGGCAGAACTCAGAATGTTCAAGCCACTCGGTACTCAAGTAAAAATGTTCCCTCTTGCGCCATTGTGGTATATAGTATAGAGCGAGCAAGAGTGAGAGAAATTTGACAGTTTTTCTTTTTAAATACATTTTTTATCGGTTATTGGCTCCGCTCTAGAGCAAATAAAAACGGCAGTGCATCCTGTACAATATTACAGTTCGTAGTGAATATGTTTTGTTGAGTCTCTATTTGTACTCAGCATATACATTTTCGTGTTCTAAATATTTTCGTCCTTAATTTCTTTTCTCCTCCAAGTGATATTTTTCTGCATCAAATTTTGGCCTGAACGTTTTTGACGGCATCTTTTCTGTCGGTTCCCTTGCATTATTCCTCTTCTTTTTCATCGTTGAGATTGATCATATTTCTCTAGATCCTCCAAGTGGCCTGTAATATTCGTTTATTACATAGTTACTGCCCTTGGAGAATTAGTTATAAGCGACCATAGTAAGAGGCATTTGGGCTAAGGATGCGCCCAAGTCTCCTCGTTAGGGGCGTCGGTGGAAGGCAGCGGTCTCATAAGCCATTAATGGCAACAGTAAAGTGTTGCCTTAAGAGCGCCGCTACGCGCCCCGGGGAACAACCGCTTCAGGTGACCAATCCTCGTTCACTGTGGGAGACAGGCGTCGTTCTTTGCGCTGTCCACCGCACGGTTGCCTTATTTGAGCTTCAAAATGGTTTTGCGGCCTTGGATGATTCACAGTGGTGTCCTCATGTCATGTTTGTGACGTTAGGGCGTTAGGATCCTGTCACATGCATATGTACAAATGCCCAAGTTTGACTCGCTGTTTGACTTCACCCATGCCCTGCGAGGCAGGACTCAGGCAGTGCACCTCCTCTATCAAAAGTGAAGATGAGTGAAATCAACCCGAAGAAAGTACCATATTTTGAGCGAAAAATAAAGATTTAGAGCTTTTGGTTTATTTTTGCTTCATAACTATTATGTGATACAACACAAAATTTATCGTCCTATCGTGCAAGAACTCGGTATTGACTGAATTACAATGCCTCAGAGAACCAAATTTGGGTGATCAATACCTATTGCTTATAATATATTTGCAAAATATTTTTAACCTGAGGCTGTGTTGTTAAACCAGGTGACTATGTACCTGTAAGTACATGCTGTATCACTAAATAGAGTTTATAATTTCTACAACTTTTTCATAATTGTGACAGAGATATAGTTGGGAAATTTCTTTACACTGGAACATATTTAACCAGATAAATATTTTTTTCTCATACTACCCTTCAATTTAAGGCATTTTTAGATAGTTTAGAACAAGAACATTGAAAGAACATACAAACATTTACTCAAATGTTTCGTAATCTTTGCACTGCGAGGTGATAATCGTCTACTTTTACCATTTGCTCACTCAAGTACGAGTAACTTATCCGAGTGAATTATGATGCCGTTGGAAGACGATAACCCTGCATGGTATCGTAGGCAAACTATCTTTCTCAAAGTTTCTGATCATTAATTGCTTTGTGTGGGGCGTGACTTCATCATGGTACTCGTATATAAGATGCAGCTTCCGCCTCCCATGAACTGCACGACACTCCCCGATTACCGACAGCACACGGAGACGTGTCGCTGCTTGATTCGACATTGTATAATGAGAGTAACGTGTTGCAAATTGATTTCCATGTTTCCTTTAGAATCATTGCTCGATGGTGACGGGGATAATAGCTTTCAGTTTCATTATTATTAAGGAACTTCGATGAAATTCAAGTAGAATAACGTTAAAAGTGAATAATAGTTATCTAAATGCAATTATTCTCTATGCTTCAACAACATCCAGTTTTGGAGCTCTTATGAAAAACACCATTTCGTGTAGAATCAAAAAACAAATTTATGAATTTCATAAGAGGATTCCAATATTTTAATTTTTTTTCTGTTCCGGATAATATCTACGACTGTGTACTAGAAAAGAAAAAGAAAGTATGGAATGGAGGTGAAAAAAAATGATGTGCATGAGGTATCAGTGATGTATAGAATTTTCCCAGTAAATTTTCCCAATTCTGTTTGGACTAACCATTATTCTAGTAAGTACGTTAGGGAAACTATGCCCTGATTGTGTGCGCGCACATTGTAATCATGTAAGTCCTACATTTCTTCCGGTACGTTGTTCAGATTACCGAACAATCTCAATTTATAAGTGGATGTGCACAGGAACGGAAGTTGGAGGCCCGATATCGTTGAGGTAACTTAGCCTCAAAGCCTGCATATTTGTAGTATGCCATTACTTCCTCACCGGACCCGCTGAAAATAATTTTCCATCAGTATTTCTTCAGAGATGCACTGTGTAATTGCTCTGCACTCATACTGTTTGTCATCGTAACCTTGTGAAATTAGCACTGTTCTGTGGTAACTGTAGCAACTCAGGCTAAAATCTGCTCTGCATGTTATAGAAGGCGGTAGCAGTAACATTGGGAGTCAAGCGTGGCTGTTTAGCAATTTTTCCTCTCGTTCGTCTTTTGTCTCGTATAAAAAGAAGAAATTTTGGTTGCGCCAGCGTACCTCGCAACCAAATTCTTGTACCAGTGTCATCGTGTGTATTCTCATTTTTTGCGGTCCTCTTTTTCGCTTGCGTGTGATACTTGAGCTGCGTTTCCTTCTTGGCTTTAGCGGCTGAGTTGTCGAGACTGAAATTTCGTGCCTTTGTGGTGTCGCTTAAACTAAGTTTCATCAGAAAATTTCGTCGCAATGTTCACGTAAAATAAGCGGAAACCATGGTTGAATCTTAAAGATAATAAGAACCAAACTTCATTTCAAGACATTGTGCGAGCGCTTACGTGCGACTGCTGCATTTATTCACGTTTGGTCGCCACTTGTTAGACATTTCGTGGTTCGTTTGCCTCTCACATTTCTTGTATTTGTCTTGCTTGATTAAAGGCGTTTAATGTGACCAATTGAAAAGATGACCTTGGTTCTTTTCCAAGTATTGATTATATGAGTATTCTCAGATGTGCAGTGCCACCACCCTACCTGCAACGCAAAGAGTTTGAGGTATTGGAACAACAGATAATACCGAATGGATTTATAATTAAAGCACGTGATGAGCTAGTGGACTTGTGAAAATCAGTCGCTAGGTAGTTATTCCCTGTTTAATGTCAGCTATTTTTTAGGCGTACATCTTTTTCCAACAGCGAGGGCAACTTTTCCTAGTTTAAGAAAAAAGTAGTAATTTTGCCTTATTGATCACGCATCCCAACTTACACAATTCGTTATGTTCAAAGCGTTTATTCTGCAGAACATAGTCATTCCATCGTATCAGCAGGGAAAATATTTCGAGGCCTGTAGAAGTGTTGCTCTGAGTTATAATAAACTTTCCATTCTGGGGGTTAGTATTTCATTGTTGAACCTGGTCGATTTGGTCTTTGTCATGCTTTTGTAAAATAGAGGAAGTTACCACTATACTTCTACTGTGAGTATTCATAATTATTGAAACTTAAAAATTAATTCTCAAACGCGCGCTATAGATTAGAGAAGAACTTTTACTTGCATTGCTGTACTGAGGGGAAACAAGCTGAGGACACTCGTAACACAAGAGAGTTCCTTAATTCAAACGTTGAATGTCTGTTCTTGAGTTCGTTGTTCTCAGCTGATCCTTGTCAAAGTCTGCTCCTCGCCGGTCATGAGTGGGAAGCTTTGAGGCCAATAGAAAACAAGCTCGTGCCAAGATTGTAATGTTGATGGTCCGTATGTTCTGTTTTGTGAAAAAAATGTATTTTGTTCAATTTCTTTTTATGCTATCTTCTAGTTTTTTTACTCGTGATTCGTGCTGTGCAATCGTAACTGTTTTTGCTTCTTCATAGGCGTCGTTTTCATCAGCCACGAGGTGCTCGAGCCATCAGACGAAATGTCTGATTTGAAATTTCACCATACTTTCATACAACATAAGTTCTACCTTTAGGCTTGGCAAATTACATTATTTGGTATTAATTTTACAAATTTATCAATAAGCAATTCATGACACTCCTTGGGACTTGTTACGTGCTGTATTCTCTTGAAACGTTTCAGTTTGATTATTTTATTATTCAAATTCTAATTTCGTTACATAATGGCACTGTGCATCAAATTAATAATAAAATAACATTTTCTTAATTTCATCAAAAACTGGGCGATAATTGGGTGAAAAATATCAAGGAATGTTGGTATTTCTGACGTGCACATGCTGGAAAAAATCGGACAGGTAAGAGTAAAGTGAACGAGCTGACGACATATTTGCTTGAATCTCTGCGTTTCATGCGTGCCAAATTAATAACGAGATGCTCTAATTTTTTTTAAATATTGGTCATAAATGTTGCTTGGCCGATACTGGATGGGGTGTTATTGCCTCTGAATTGGCCAAGGATAAAGCTTCACAAGAAATAGCTACGATGTTAGGTATCACAAAGCTACGAAGAACTACGCCGGTGATAAAATGAAGGTATTGTAGAGAGCTGATGAAGGTAAATGACGAGTTGATTCAACTTTTTCTATGCTGCGCATTAAATGTAAAGCTGTGTAAAGTCCTGAATTGACAAGTGGAGAAAATTTTAACTGCGAAAAGTATTCGATGTCGTCATTTGAAAGATATTCTTTTCACTAGAACCACTGTGTCAAAGCCTCTGTTGTCATAAAAGTCAAGAAGAAAATCAATTGAAATTGGTAGAGGACAATATCAGCATTAACGTTTCGGAAGTTTTGTTTACCAAGGAAACACGCGATTCTCTCGATGGAGCAAAGAAGGGGTGTAGTGAATGAGTGGAATCGCCATCATCGTTTGAAACGCCAATAAAATGGACGGATCAAACAGTATAATTTGGGTTGGGATTGACGGAGGAACCTTAGTTGATCCTTAGAAAGTACTAGATGACGTTAAAATTACTTCAAATGCATGTATAACTTTTGTACAGGAGCATTTTGAACAGTGTTCGATGAGACAAAGAGCAACATTCATTAAGTTGAAACATTTCCATGAAAGATAATGCCAGCGCGCATGCAGCTCATAGAACCACGGAATGTCTCCAAGAACTGGGGTTTTGGGCTTCGAAAGATGAAGTGGCCTGCAAATTACTCAGATTTAACCCAATAGATAACCTGTGGAGTATTCTAAGTGACGACTTCACGAAAATGGACGTCAATATAAGAACAAGGATGAGTTGTGGGAAAACCTCCTTGACATGTACAGTTGAATTACTGCAGATAAGATTCTAAAATTAGGACATTTCGAGGTTCAGCGACTTATTCAAGCCGTTTTTGAGAAAGAAATGAACATCTCATACTAATGCCCATTAGATGTTCGTTGAAATCCCCTCAGGGGGATACAACTATTGTATCTATGGGAATTAGCGCTCCCAGGGGAAAAATGTGAGGGCCCGAGCTGAGAGTTAGGTAGGTCTTCTTTTTGTTGAAATGAAATGTTTTTTGTTATGTTAATGACCACCTTTTTTCGGTTCACTACTGTCCTGTTTTTCAGCACCTCTGACTTTCTTCTTCAACTTTTATCTTATTTCATGAACTTCTTTCCCATCTTACTGTTTCTATGCCCTTTCTGCATAGATTCCTCATTTTCTTATCTCCATACTAAATGGTGCCTTCCTCCTTCCTCTCTTTGATACGCTCTATTTTTGCAGCGGTTAGGGAGGCTTAAACTAACTTATAATCTAATAATCTAATCTGTTCGTTGAAATTACAATTGTTGCACATTTACTAATCTTCTTTTTTCATTTCACTACTTTGGTCATCCTTTAGTGTTAGAAACAATAACTTGAGTGATTGTTTCGTATGTTTATTGCACTGTAATTATTCTCGCTTGTAATTTATAGCTCACTAAGGTCTCCAGTTATCCAGAAGGAATGATAATATTCATTACCAGCTACGTATTTCCCAGTCTAACTTTTTCGCCGCCTCTTCGAAAAGTATGCACACGGTTCGCCGAGTCGTATGCTTATTTATGCATGATTATCGTCACCAAGGCGGCGATATATAGCCGACTTTATCGTCGCCAAAGACCTCTTTTGCCGCGATAATTATCGCCGCCTCGAAAGCATAATTGTGCATAAAGTTACATGACAGAAGGCAAATGAAATGCATAAATATGCATGATGTTGTAAACAATACGCATTTTCATAGCACGGTACACATACGTAAATACGTGTATTTCTGTGCGCCATTATTGAAATTCGTGCGTACCGTGAGTATTTTCAGCTATTATGAAGCATTCCCTTTCATTCGAAGTTAACGCTTCCTCGAAAGCATGATTGTGCATAAAGTTGCATGACAGACGGCAGATGCAATGCATAAGTATACATAATATTGTATACAGTACGCATTTTCATAGCACGGTATACAGATCTGTAAATGAATGTATTTCTGTGCGCCATTATTAAAATCCGTGCGTACCGTGTGTATTTTCTGCTGTTATTAAGCATTTCTTTCCAATAGGAGTTATCGCTGCCTCGAATATATAAATAAGCATAATAAAGCGAAAGGCGGCGAAAATATAGCATAATTATACATTTTTAATAGACTATTGAAATTCATGAGGTTCAAATAAATCAACATCATCACAGATTTTATATATGGTCATCCATTACAAACTGATATCAACAAGTTTCACCGAAATATCACAGAGAATTTATAAATTCTTTTCTTGTTTATAAGTATCACAGAGTTCGGGTAAAAAAACATCACAGGATACTTCAAAAACTCAAGAAGAAAGTAGTAGGTGCTGAGGTAAAAGATAGTAGTGAACTTACATTTCCTGCGAAGTGACTCACAGGTGGTCAGGTAGGTGATTTTCATAGTGCTGCTGACCCACCTGCAGTCACTAACTCATTTTTTATAAATACTTAATGAAACTTAAATAAAAGCCCAATCCAATTAAAGTTTGCTATTTTTAAAGTTGATTACCACAATTTACTTTTAATTTGAATTCAATATTGAACTTCATTTTAACCCATCGCAGTTAACGTGTTAAAAAAGATGGTCCGTAACAAAATAAACGCATACTATTTTAAAAAAAAGGAGGCTATACACCATTAGTTCGGGCCCTTATTTTGTCCCCCTAGGACAAAATCATTTGAGTAATTTTTATTTTTCAATATATATCATAGTATGAGTTTCACTGATCACAGCAAGAGTCCCCACAAGAGGAATATTCCAGGGACCATTTAATATAATGAAGTACACGGGGATTTTATGCTCAAAGTCAAGTTTCGCACAGGACACCCGGTGCTAAGAAAAATAGGAAAGCAATTCCTAAAACAAGAAAAACTTTCAATAAAATATTAAAAGCTACTGAAGAAATAACGGAACCAAAAAAATACTGCGTACCAAAATAAAAGACTTCCTATGTAACAAAAAGAATGCATACTCTTACAGTTCTGATACATTCTCCTTCTGAAAAAACAGGATCGTTGAAAAACATATACTACTTACTCTACATGAGAATTTTACCGCATTTGCAAAACTCAGTTGCTAATGATAAATAGTTGGATTTATGTAATCGAAAAAATCTTAAAATGAGAAACAAACATAAGCAGATAAAATTATCAGTTAGTTTAAGCCTCCCTAGCCCCAACAATAGTGTTTCTACGAGAGAAATAATGAAGGGACCAACTGGCATGGACACGAAAACCTGGAATCTATGCACTAGTGTGTTCCCACACAAGATTCCCTGAACATAGAAACAGCATGTCCGGAAGGAAGTTCAAACAATACAAAATTTCAAGAAGAAAGTAGTAGGAGCTGATGTAAAGGATAGCAGTGAACCGAAAATAGATGATCCTTGACAGAACAAAAAATACGTTATTTAAACAAGAAGAAGTCCTACTTAACCTTTAGCTTGGGCACTCACATTGCCTCTCTGCATGGGAATGCTACATCCCAAATATGCAATAGTATCACTCTGAGGGGACAAACCTACCCAGAATGTCGGAATTTAAGCCACATCCGTTAGTCTAAACGCAACATTAGACACTTATTCACTGTCTGATTCCACAAGATTCGACGAAGGCACGAGCTCAGCTGCATCAGTGATGCTCGGTGATGGGACAGTGTCATTTGATTCGGTTGTGGTGATGGTGCTGATACTGGTGGTGGTTGCTATTCCTGCAGTCTCTGTAGCACCTGTTCCACGGTGATGTCTACTTCCATCCCAGTCCACCGATCCACGCAGACCTCGTTGCGTAGCGACTGCGATATCTTTGTGGTTAGTGAACCCACCGGCTGCCAACACTTCTGCAAAATACGAGAACAACTTAGTTCCGTGATGGATAAAGTTGTACCAATACAATAGTGAGTAAACATATATTACATACGAGTCGTAGACTAAAGAATGATTTACTAATGTTCATATCAATGATCACTTTATTATTATGACATAAGAAAGTTTTAGCCTCTCTTAACCATGACAAAGATGTTCCAAGAGAGGAAGGATGAAGACACCATTTAGTATCGAGTTGAGGGAACGCGGAATATATGGAGCAAATGCATAGAAACAGTAAGCTAAGAAAGATCATGAAACGAAAATAACTTGAAGAAGTAGTAGGTGCTGAAAAACAAGACAGCACTGAACCGAAAAAAATGATGGTCCGTGAGAAAGCAAAAATCTATTGTATATAAACAAAAAGAAAGCCTACCTAACCTCTAGCTCGGGCCCTCACATAATCCCCCGGGGAGCAATCAATGATCCCTATTTCGAATGGCAAGAGTATTTATGTTCTATCGCAATTGTGACATTACAGATAATATAACAGATATTAGATTATGATACGTGAAGGATAAAGAAATGCCAATCTTCAAGTTTCAGTTCCTTTGTGCTATACAGAATTTATGGCTTTCACAGCTGATTTCACGTGACAATCAACAAGGAAAAGAAAAGCAGATTAATTTTAAAAAGAACTACCTATTTCTGATGCACTGGTATTATTTTTTTTATCTTAAAGAGATTTATTTGAATAGGTTAGTAGTCTACATAAAAATAAGATTATCAGGGAGGGTACGAACATTTCTCAGTAAAAACTGCTTACCATAAATGATGCGCATTGCACTGTGGTCCTTGAAGGCAATTTTCGACTGCTGCCTCCGATGACCAAGTCCTGAGAAGCTGAACTGCATCGCCAGTTCTCTGGTGAACAGGCGCTTCAAAATCCGTCTCACGGACTCAGAAACGCTTACTCGTACGAGACCTTTGAGAGCTACCGGCTGAAAAAAAAAAATTTCATTAGATTCATATTTTACCTAGGTTTTAGTACAGCTTCATATTCACACTTAACCTGGCTTGCACTATAGTCTCGTGACCAAAGACAAATTAAGAAAATGACTACCTGAATGCACCATTGATGTTTCAATTTAATTCAATATTGGTCCATTTCTTATTAAAGCTTAATACTGTTGCAAGGTTATGGGCCTTCATGTGAAATGCCTCTGTATGGCCTTACATAAGAAATTGTTTCTTGGAGGTAATTTAGTAAAAACTTCCATGAACAATTTATCTTAGATATTTCTTATGATGTTTACAATACTTCAGAGATTATAGATTATAGGTTAGTTAAAGCCTCCCTAACCGTTACAAAAAAAACGTATCAAGAAGAGGAAGGAGGAAGGCACCATTTAGTATGGAATATAGGGAATGCAGAATCTATGCAGAAGGGACATAGAAACAGTAAGGTGGGAAAGAAGTTCATGAAAATGTACATTCCTGTGCTGTAACTCATCCAAACAATAAAAATAAACAATGAAATTCATTATTACTTCTTTGATCTAACCTGTATATAAAAAGTAAAGTTATCTGTGCATCTAGGAACAGCAACATCTATGTATGAAATAAAAATAATTCTATTTAACTCACTAGTTCATGTTGCTTCACAAGAATGTCCAGTTCTTCCACTGTCTTGGCTGGTCCAGGTAAGGGCTCGTTGCTTGAAGGTTGGGGCTTTCTCACCTCGTCTAATTTTTGTTCAAAGACAGCCGACCGATGCTCCAACTTCTTGAATTTCTTTGACAGTAAATCTGCAAATTCATCTTGTTGACTGCTGATGCGCTTCAGCCCAGTTTGTAGATCGTTGACATTACTTGCCACTTTGTGTAGCATGCCCATCACTTCAGTTAATGTGCACTCATTCCTGTAGATAACAAAACTTCATCAACTACAGTATGGTATATCTAACTGCCCTGAATTCCAAAGTGATAATGGTTAAACAAGTGGAATACATAACTATTCAATTTCAATACCAGAGAAGTATTTATGATACGAATTCAGCCTTCCTATATCATGAAGTTTGAAGAAAGGTTATGATAATTAGAAAGTTTGTAAACAATTCAATGTTAATGTGAATGAGGAAAGTCAGGGTAATGGTATCATGCTTCATAGAGGATATCTCACCGTGATGAACTGGGAGGATGGTAACTTTGCACCAGTGATGACACTTGAAACGAGGGAAGCTGTGTGTCGATGGTGGCACATGCAGAATCATCTTCGGTGGCTGAAGAAGGATAACCTCCTAGGTATCCTTTTTCCTCACATCTGGCTTGTGAATCTGGGAGATTGAGAATACATTATGTATGAGAAAAAACATATGAACAAAAACAAAAACATGACAAAACATTGAGAAAAAAAATGAGAAAGTTAGATAAAGATGAACAGCAGAACTCCCCTTGCTACAAGCTTACTGCTGAATAGAAAGACGGTAAATATTGATTAAAAATAATAAATATTGTTTTGCCAATTGATGGACAGCACAGAGTGACACAGAGTAGAGCAAAGAAATAAACATTTGTTTTCATGGGCCAAGGTGCTAATGATAATTAGTATGCAAGTAGTATAATTATTTTAAACCCAATCTTAATGTAAAATATACCTGTATCTCAGAACAGTTGCTACCTTTGAAAACAGTGTTTGTGGAAACAAAAATCCAAAGCAAACTACTGTACATATCAAAGTATTAATACTAATTAAAGGATGCCTAACACATGATGGAGATTGAAAATTCTTCACTAAAAAAATATATATATGTTTTAAACACTGCTGGAAATCATGAAAAGTGCACAACGTATAAAATAATAATTTAAATGACTTATAAGAGTGAAGGGGTCATCAAGTAGGGACACACGGACACGTTCACCGGAAATCTACGCACCAGTGTATTCCCTCACACCATTCCCTGCACATACAAACAGCTTTCCAGGAAGAAAGATCAGACAAGATAATAGTTCAAGGAGAAACTAGTAAGTGCTGAAAAAACTGATGGCAGTGAGACAAAAATATGGTCTTTACAACAAAAAATATTACAAATATTTCAACAAAAAGAAGGGATACCACACCATCAGCTCTAGCCCTTACATTCTGTCACAAGGGGAACTACGTCCCATAAATACAATGGTGGCATCCCCTGAGGTAAATAATCCCCTGAGGATTATTTACCGAATAATTTTTAGTGACAAAGTAACTTTATACTCACTTGAAGTAGCAACAATGTTTGTGACCACATAAGTTCTCCAATGTGGTGATGGTGCCACACAGTCTCTTATTTTCAACTCCAAATCTTCTGAAGGCCAATAGCAAAGAGTCTTTTTCTTCTTTTGTATAAGCCAGCTAGATGGCACCGCTCTATTTGAGCTATCACTAAAGGTAACCATAGAAAATTTCTTTTTAGTCAAAGACATCTCTGCACTTGATTTAATCTGCAACATAGATCACGGCACAGGTTTACACAGATGTTATATTTTTAAATACGAAGAATGTTCATCAGGCTATTTTTTCCAAGTTCATGTAATGAATGCACTCAATATGGCACATTAGACATCTAAAGCAGCAAAATAGCAATATGCATATTTTTCTTCTGGGTATGCGGTAACACCATGACTTTTTTTGAAAATTCTGCTAGGGTCACAACTTTTTCTTTTCTTCTCCCAGACACTCGATAAATACCTAATGAATTTGACTCTACAGGTTGTTGAAAAAAGTTCTGGCTAGTAGAAAATGCTTGAAAAGAAAAATAAATCTTAGAATTTTTTTGCAGTATCTTCCTAACAATTCCAATCTCACCAGATTGAAGCATCACACAATTATCACGGCTTGGTACTGTTCCAGCACTTAATTTTGTATCATTGACGCGTATGTTTTTATAGAGATTAAAATCATCTTCCTCGCCAATTTTTTTAAGAAGTCTAGGTAAATTTCCACTAGAAATTTTTTCACATGTCTTACTATTCAGCACACTCACTCTTTCTGAAATTTGGTGCAGAGGCTTGTAGCCGGATCTGACGCTTCTCTTAATATGACTTCCAAGATATGATTCATAAGGGAAACATGAAATTGTTTCTAGATTTCCATACTTTAGATAGTCTTGAGGAAGATGTATGATACTATGAATATTGTATGACACAAAATCAACCCCATACAACTGAGCACTTTGCTCTACAAATAGTTTGAGCATTTTTGTAACTTCATTCATGTTGCACTGCATGTTATCTGTTAAGAGATATCTCATTGAAGCTGATAATAGTAAGAAATTGTAAAATTTCTCTTTTGATATTATTGATTCATGAGAGAAAATTACTATGCCGGCATACAGAAGAAATGTTCTGAATTCAGTAGCTTTCCACCTTGAAAGATTTTTAAAGCCACCTTCAAATTTCCTTGAAAAGTCAGATGGGATGCAATTTGATATTGAATTCAGCTGTTCCTCAAATAAGGCTTTTTGGTGCACACTTAAATGACTTTTCTTGGTTTGGTTTGCACTGCTGGAAAATAACCTCTTAAGTATTCTTTTCATGACACCAATTGTACACATATGCATATAATCAAGCACAAATCCTGACACCATTGGAAAATGCAATTCTGACTGTAGTGGCGAGAGCGAATCTATTTTATGATGGCTGATATCTGTTCTTTCGTTGAATGAAACATCAGAGCGAAGAGGAGCGTTGGTATCCAGTAACGTTACATGCCCTCCATGGTACTGACCTGCTTGGGAACAGCGCTCACAACTATTGTAAGCTGTGTGAGTCACTATATTTTTCAGGTACGATCGCATGGGTGCATCACAGACAAATGGCCCTATGTTCAAATCTAGATTTAAGCTGTTTTTTACATTTTGTGTAAATTGCTTAAGTTCTTCAATGAAGATATCAAGGAAGACTTTGGGGGCTGGCAATTGTTTATTAGTGGAATTTGTGGTGAAAATCCCCACTGTCACAATTTGTTTTGGGCATTCTTGAATTCTGGAAAGAATGGGATAAGTTGAGTAAAGTCTGGAGTTGGCATATACTGGGATGCCATCAATATTTACAGCCATGTTAACACGTTCCAAATTTGGATTTTGGACTTTGAGATTTTTCAAAATTTTTGTGAAAGAGATCTGCCAATTCAAAAGCATGGAATATTCCCCAGAATCCATTTTTACTATTTCATATTTCTGACGTTCTTTCAGTCCTTTACTAGTTTTAGGTAGTTCTGGGAAATCCTTCGATAGTTTATGGAGGAGCCGAGTAATGCAATCATTTGGAATGCTTTCTTCATCATTAGCCCATTCTTGAAGGCACCTTTTCAGCTTCAGTGAGCACAAATTTCCACACTGCTGAGTCTGAGTTGAACTAAGAATTTTGCACTCTAGTTCAGGCTTAGTAGTTGAACTGTCAGACTTGCTTGCATCAGATTTTCTGGAATCATCTGACTTGCATACATCAGAGCTGTTTGAATCGGAAGTAACATTTGGGTCATATGGAGCAATTGATATCCTACCCATGGAGCTTGCATCACCAATGTCAAGATTTTCTTGGCACTCACTAGCAGCATTTTCAGCATTATGCTCATTAAATTCAACACATTCAGGAAGTGCCACTTTTTGCTTTTCTGAATTGAGAAGAGCTCCAATTCGCCTTCTTCTTTGTCTGATTTTCAATTCACTGAAGGTTTTTCGAAGCATACTGGACACAGTCAAGACTTTCCAATTTAGTGAAAGATAGTTCCTACTTTTTCTGAATAAAATGATACAAATATGATGGAATAATATAAGAGAAAAATGTAACTTTAAAACTTTCAATAAGAATCAGCTGGTTTTAAGTAAAAGCTCCTGCACTGTGAAAAGAATTTTTTACACACATCATGTTTAGTGTAGTACTGAAAAGATTACACACACAAAGAAATATGGCTCAACCATATAAATACTTAACATGCATATTTCTCTCCAAAAAATTTAGATTTACCATAGGAGTATTAATTCAATTAGAAAACATTTTGATATGTAATGAGTGGCAGCTTCTGTAAAAAATACTATTACTTGATAGAAAAACATTATATTGTGAGCCTGTACAAAAAATTGCCAAAATATAAAATAGAATAAATAGAATAGAAATATAAAATATTTCTCTGAAATGATCCTCAGTCAATGTTTTTTACAATTATTGTTTAACACAACACAGCAACAATTTAGCAGCAAAATTATTGCCTTGCAAGTAAAAACCTTATTCACCCATTGTTTGAATTATTAGATAGACTTGTTCCAAATTTTAAATAAAATATTTTACTATGATACAGTTTAAAAAGAATTACTAACAGAACAGAAAATTTTTAACATAGTTATAACACTTACATACTGCAAGTGACACAGTAATGCACAAAAAAATTAAGAAGGGCTATGTCTTAAATGTGTGATAAAAGCCATTCAAAAAACAACCAACTGATTAATTGCCCTTTTCGTAGATTTTTCCCATTTTGTTATTCTCAAGCGGCTTCATTGTTAACCTAACCTAACGTGATACCACTCAGATCCCAGGCAAAGAAGCTCACATTGAGCAAAAATGGCAACAAGAAAAGCAAATACATGTAAATGAGATTTATCAAATTTATTTTACGCAAGAAAAATTCAAATCTAAAGTAACTTCACACAAAGCAAGCATAATTCAAGTTTCTGTATTACATGAGTCAATTTAACTGTTTGAAATGTTGCTTGATACATATATTTAACACTATGTTTACTTGTGCATCAAAAATTTCTTAAAATTAGAATAATTTATCCACATCTTTTGAAAAATAACACCATAGAACTTCAATTATACTTTTGCTTGAATTTTCCAAATGCAGGGGAAGTACTACTAATCTGAACGACGTTTGCAGAACACAGAATTCAAAACATGCCGTACATTATTCAAGCTGCGTACTTGTACACCACCGTCTCATGATTTTAAACGTCAAGTTCATGGCAGGCTGTAAATCACGAAACATTTGCTTACAGAAGCACTTCGTTTTTTGGTCAATGCACCTGTCACCCCAGCACAAATGAAACGATTCAACTGAAAGTAACATTTCTAGCTTTTTCTATTATTTACGATCAAATGTTACCCAATCACACAATATACTGTTTTTAACCACAGCCCAAGCTACACATCACCAAATACCAACTGCAATGTCACCCGTCTTCGCGCCAATTTTCACAAATACCAACCTTCGAAAATGTAACAAAAGTCAATCAGAGCAGCCAACAGAATAATCAAAAGATAGCTTGCAATTCCAGTAGTTTCATTTATGAATCATAAGTACAGTGAAATAACCTAAAAGAATGTATTTTTATGGGATATTGAACTTTAATTAAAGAAACGTAGCACTTGAATGAGCTCTGTAACATTCTTTTTCATGATTTAGGTAGACTTTCATCATATGTGTTCCTTATTTTAATTTTTCCTCTCTTTCTCAACTTGGAAGCAGCGTATTTAACAATAATTTCAAATATAATGTAGTATCTTGGAATTTCAGCAAGATATAAGGTTTTCTGTACAGAACTTGAAGATCGATTTGCCTAGCCGTAAACCAGGCAAGAAGAGGATAGCAAAACGAACAGCAGGACAACTGGTATTGTACTGATTTCTAGTTCACACAGCTTGCTCTTAAGTCTAGTTCGAACAATGAGCTTCCGCCCTATCCGGCGCTCGTAAATACCAGACGCGCATCGTCTGTTCCACCGGAATCTCTATCTATACATGTGACCGTGCCGAGCGAGCGAGACTCATAAATCTCCGCAGCCGGAACCTCCATAAATAGCAATGCAGCATAAATAGCAATACACAAGTGTGTGCAATATTTTGAAATGAATGTAAAAATTTAAGCAGCGCAGTCGCACTTGTAGTTTGAATTTTTTTTGCATTTTTATGCAAAATGTTGTATAAAAATTTTTACATTGAGCGGCGATATAGATCGATAAGTAGAATAGCCGCCTTTTCGGCGATAAAATCGCTTGAGTGGACAAACACAGACAATTTTTGCATTTTTATGCAAAATTTTGTGTAAAAATGCATACATTGAACGGCGATAAAAATCGATAAGTAGAATAGCCGCCTCTTCGGCGATAAAATCGCTTGGGCGGCGATAAACATGCATGCTCCGGCGAAAAGGTTAGACTGGGTTATTATTTTTTTCATAGTAAGCACTAATTAGGAGTGCCAACATTCCCTGAAAATTTCATGTAAATTAATTTCTTGGTTTTTGACATAATTGAGCAAATATTATCTCGTAAATGATTTCACTTGCGGTGAAGTTTCGGTAGACGTGTAATTTACACGTTTTTTCCAGTGTAGTTGACGCGCAAAACTTTAATATCGAGCGCCATGGATATCTGATGTCCTGCTCACACAGGGTGGCCGCTGAATGGTTCGTGGCCGCCTCCGAAGAGTGGGTCTTAATTCATTATTTTATGACTCAGAGTTTTTTCAAATGGGTACTGGTTTCTCATACTTTCATGTATCTATTTTGTGGCATAATCCCTTCAGGGGGATACAAGTATTGTATTTATGTGAGGGCCTGGGCTAAAGTTTAGGTAGGCTTCCTTTTGTTGAAATAGAATAGGTTTTTGTTTTGTTACGGACCATCTTTTTTCGGTTCACTGCTATCCTGTTTTTCAGCACCTACTACTTTCTTCTTCAACTTTTTCTTGTTTCATGAACTTCTTTCTTAGCTTCCTGTTTCTGTGCACCTTGTGCACAGATTCCGCGTTCCCTCAACGCCATACTAAATGGTGCCTTCCTCTTTTCTCTCTTGGAACACCTTTGTCGTGGTTAAGGGAGGCTAAAACTTTCATATATAAAATAATAATAATAATAATTTGTGGCATAATTTTGTTTCTAACTGGTGAAAATTGTAAGCCAGTTAGTTCACACTAGATATTTTTATCACTTCAGGACTACTTCGTGTATTTTTATCACTTAACACGTGGACCGCGATGTGTTGAACTGAAGTTCAGGATTCAATTCAAATTCAAAGTCAATTGTGGTAAGTAATTTAAAAAAAAACAAATATTAACTTGATCGGGCCTTCGTTTAATTTTGATTAAGTATTTATAGAACTTGACTTGAGTTTACGACTAATCTTTTGTCTGCTGTGTTATGAAAATCCGCTCCGTGACCATTGGCGGCTCACGTCACGGACAAAGTATTGAATAATGATACCGATGCAGTAGCCATAGCGGGAACAGAGCGGAAAACCATCGCACACGGAAGAAAACTGAAATACATTTGACACATTTGGCAGTGCAGTTCAGGTGATCCAGTTATTTACTTTTAAAACTGCCAACGCTTTGAAAGACAGGTAGAATTGTCAACCTGAGCGAGACAGACTTCTGTTAACATCGTTTGGTTGATCGAAAAATTAAATTCTTTTGGAGCAAATCTAAAGCTCTCTGCGATGGAATTACATCGTGAAATTAGTGTTTCGCCAGGCCATAATGTTAGAAACATACTAAGAAGACATCTACGCGAAGTTGGGCCATTTGAAAGAAGGTTCCTGAAGAAAGATTTTTGAATAAAATCGCACTCTCTTGCAATGAAAAAAAGAACACATTTACTGCGCGACTGCGGAATAGAGCAAGTTTGTCTGAAGTGACGAGTCAAAGTGTAGTGTTACTGTGTTGGAGAGATGAACGAACTGAGCGAAGTGTATTAAACGTGTGGGCCAGTACTGGGTTTGAACATGGATATTAAACTCCTATCCAAAAGATTGACGGAGGCAGTGTCTTCGCTTGGGACGTTTTCAAGATTACTGGTTTAATATCTCTGTCATATTTATGATACTCTGAATGGATATCGATATAATTAAAGATATACCTTAGACAACCGTGAACGAGAGGAAAATTTTGCTAGAATATCATTTTTTACAGAATACTGTAGGGCTCGAAAGCACGTCGCTCCAGGTGTTACAATAGTTCCGACGTACGTTGTCATGCTGACATTTTTGAGTCGCTAGCTTAAATGCTATTGAGTCGACGTGGGTTGAGCTTATAAGAAGCGATTTTGGAGTTGATAGATTTGTAATAGGGAAAAAATTCAGATGGACGAGGTGTGGAAGCAAATACCACAAACGACTATATTTATTTTTGTCGACTTTATGCTATGACATTGCAGAGCCGTAATTGGTGAGAAAGACTTGACAGCTAAACACTAAGATAATGACTTTTCACGAACCCATGCATTTGTTTCTTTTGATTAGGGTTAGTCGATGCTCAATTAGTCGGGGCCTCTTTCGTTGTGAGTCAGTATTTGTTTTAAATGATACGCTAACAAAGTTACGAAAACATTATGCCCTCATGTTTTTGTGCGAAAAATGTTTCACGAGAATTTTACTTCTTTTTCATCGTTCCTCAACATTTGGCTCCTATATAAAATGTTTAAGACAATTTTCTCTTAGGAAGCCCAAAAAGTTGATATTGTGCTCGCTACGGTATAAACGTGGCCTAAGACTGACAAACTGTGGTTTACGTACTTAGCTGGGCAAGGGGACAATTGACGGTGTTCATGATTGACCTCGGTACTACAAACAGCTTCTCAAATTCCCTAGGCAATTGAAAGACAAATCATTTACATTTTTGAGGACAATTTGGAATTCATGTAGACTAAACCTGATTCTTTCTGTAACAAGTTCAAGGCTTACTGCAGTGTATATGAAACGTATAATTAGTGTTGCTTACTCCTGAAATATACGACGTGAAGTACGTATTGACTGAAGTACTTATTGACCAGTGCAAAGCTTGACTAAAGTATGTCTTGACAAAAGCACGTCTCATATCAACGCTATCAAACATTCTTGGTGCATGCTTATACCGTATGTATGCGTTTGGTATTTACAAACGGATCGTTAGCGTGGATTGTAAATACTTTTCATGACTCAATTGAGAGAAGACTTCGAAGCATAACCGTTCAAATTATAGTAGGGCAGAGAGAAACGAAACGTCTTCATTGTTTTCTTTAACGAAGTTCAGGTAGTTAGGGGAGCCACTAGTTAAGCAAGCGCTCGTTGGAGTGATCTTGTGCAAGAGGCTGCAATTATGGCGTTTGTGGGGCACCGGTCGTGTGCGCTCTATAATTAATTTGCAGCGTGACGGGGCAGTCGCAGAATTGAAGGTTGTCTACAGCTGTTGCTAGAGCTCTGGTTCACGGCATAGAAGGTGTCGAAACGTAGATTGTCTAAAGCTAAAGCGTAGCTTGTCTAGATGGTGGAAAAGTGTAGATTGTCTAACCTTTTTTCTGCCCCGCACCCCTAAAGAAATTTCATTTGAACCTCGCATCCCTTGAAAAAATGCAAACAAATATCCAATATTTTATTATTTACCTAGATTTTTCTCGCACCCATGGGGTGCGAGCACCCCAGTTTGGGAACTCCTGCTCTAGATGCCAGAGCTCATATTGCCTAGAGCTCCGATTGTCTAACTGATGCAGTGCTTGGTATACCGGACCAGTCTCCAGCTAGGGCTCGTTTTTCCTGACTATCGCGAATTTTATGAAAGTAGCAATTCTATTTTATAAAATCCCTGCGTACTACAAATTATACTCAGGTCGGGTATGAATCAGAACATTAAATATTCGACTTGCGTTCAATTGACTGAATTTTAGAAAGACACCTTTTTATTTTACATATAACTACGCATTTATGTGTAGCGTTTTGACATGCAAATCAGGGCAATGAGATAATATTTTACATTTTGGTTAAACTAAATAAAATAGAAACTCTATTACACAGTAAGAAGCGAATGCGTCGTAAAGAGACATTTTATATGATCGGTTAGATGCCTCAACTCGCAGAATAATCAGGCACCGTGTCAGATGAAAAACCGCAATAACGGCACTGCGAGCTGACATCATCAGCTGGCGTAGTCGTCTGCGACACTCTTGCTGCTCCTCGCCTCCGGCGTGCGGAGGCGGGTGCTCAGTATGGACCGACCGGGGTTGCAAATTTGGCCGGGGCCGGGGCCGGGGTCAACAAATTTGTCATGGCCGGGGCCGGGCCGGGGTTATCAAATTTACCACGGCCGGGGCCGGGGTTCAGACCGTGTCAGGACGTATCACGACGACGTAATGCATAACGCCGGTTAGTGGCTCAATGCATGTTGAATTACGGTTGCGGTTGGGTGTGTATTTATGTCAAGTCAATAAAGTTTGTAGACTTGCAGTAGCAGTGCTTTTTTAATTAATTAATACAGAAACAATTATAGTAATTAAATGTACCGAGTGTTTCCACACAAATGTCTCCGACTTTTTAATTGATTCTATCTCCACTTTAAATTAACATTTTTGAATTGTCTTTTTTTCACAATGTGGTAAATCTTGTTTCCTTTTCGAATAATTTATTAGAATTAAAAGAGCGATTTTTGGGAATTCTAATACGTAAAATGAAAAGAAGAATCAATATAAAAGGGAACAGTCTTATAATGGCAAACGTTTCGGAATCTCTGATCTCATCATCAGTACTGTAAAACAAGGAATAAAAAACGATAATGAACAAATTGCGAAAAGCTATAAGAAATTAATATCACTATACCTACATCGAAAAATAGATATGCCTAACCATTATAAATAAAAACACAATTTCTCTTACACATTCGAACCCATACGTACACATACTCCTAAATTCTAGCAATCAAACCAACACACAATAACATTTACACAAAGTAACATTACTGCATACACACACACACACACACACAAAACACACACATTCCAACACACTCCTATTTACACAGTTGGGGCAATATTTAATTTCATCTCACTCTGATCATTATTTAGCTGAGGTCTATGGGTAAAAATGAACAATGATTCCAAAATTCTAAGGTCAAATTCCTCTGCAGTTCTACAAAGTATGGAGAAATTGGAACTTTTGGAAGGGTGGTTTGAACTATGGCAATGATCTCTGATGGCTGACAGGGAGGGAGATGAGTATGGACGGTCGATTCTATGCGAGATACCAGAGTGTTGGCTGTGACGAATAAATTGTTGGAGTGTGGTACTTCCAACATAGGACTGCAGGCAGCGATCACATTTATACAAGTAGACACAACCATTTCTCAGGCACTCTTCCAAACGCTATATATTTCCTATGGAAAAATTAACTTATTTTAAAACTATTTCTATAAAATGGTAACACGTCACTGAAAGGAAAATGAGAGTGTATCAGAGATAAAAGATCCTTTCTCATCTCCTTGGAAAGATAGCCCAAGAAAGAGAGCTCGACGACAACTTTGTGCTTTGGTGCGGTCAGAATTGTACACGGAGGGGAAAGTTTTTTGTCTAAAAACTTTTTAACCAGATTGTTAATTAAAGATACAGGGTATTTATTTTGTACAAGCAACTTTGTGATATATTTCACTTCGTCATGAAATATTTTATATGAACTTAAAATACGGTATGCTCTATGCAATAATGTAGTGACACTTGTTTCAATATATCCCTTCTAAATGCAACTGAAGAAATTGGTACAAAATCTCGTAAATGTAGGTTTTCTATAAACAAAGGTGTTGAACGTCGAATTAGTTTTCTTTGCGAGAACGTCTAAAAATGACAATTTATCATTCTGCTCAGTTTCTACTGTGAAATTTATCTTGGCGTGATATCCATTTATGGAGTCAAAGAATTTTAGGGCCTCTTCCTGTGAACGATACATTCACAGTAGGTATTTCACAGTAGGTATTTCACAAGGTATTTCACAAGGTATTTCACAGTAGATATTTTATTCCTTGTTTTACAGCACCGATGATGGAATCAGAGATTCCGAAACGTTTGCCTTTAAAAGAATGTTCCATTTTATTTGGTTCTTCTTTTCATTTTACGAATAATTTAAGTTTTTGAAAATCGTTTAATAACCACTTTACAGTGATCGATTTACTGAAAGATGCAGAAAAACTATTTGTTCAAAGGAAAAGTTTTAAAAACACCACTGGTGATCTTCTTCATTTCTCATTACCTACTGTGAAGGAACGCGTTTTCAAAACATCACCTCCATCGTTAATAATTCTTCGACAACGAGTTGAAGTGTTTCAAGAACTAAAAGAAAACGGTGAAATGATCCGCAAAACTCTTCGTTTGATAGTGGCTAGAAATAATGCTTGCCTTGAGAGAAATGGTGGGAATGTCGAAGAATACTAAATTACTTTTTTAGTTAAACTTTATTTAATGTATTGGTTTGTTACTTTTTTGAGTTTTTGTTTGTTCGGTTTTTTGGAAAGTGCAAAATAAGGAAGAGTATCAATATTGTTTTAAAATGTTTCCCGTCGAAAAATTAGTTTTCCTATCCGTTTCAGATAATCGATCAATATAAAGTGGTTATTAAACGATTTTAAAAAAACATAAATTATTCGAAAATAAAATAAAATTTACTACATTGTGAAAAAGTAAAAATTAAAAAATGTAAATTTAAAACGGAAATATAATCAATTAAAACTCAGTGACATTTTTGTGGGACACCCGGTATAATGACTAAAAGTAGTGCGTCAGCAGTATGGGATTACTTTTACATATCGGTGAAGAGTGTAGAAATTGAAGTGTGCACCATTTGTAAAGTAAATATACGACGAGAAGCGGCTGGTGCATCTTAGAAAACTTTCTCAACTAAATATTTATAAGGCCATCTAAAATCGACACAAAATGATCAATTCCTGGAAACTGAAGAAAAACCAAACAACGAAAAAGAATTGAAAAATAGAAACAAAACGAACAAGAAGAAAAACTAAATGTCTATGTATTGAAAACAAACAAAGACAGTTTAGGCTGCAGCAGTGACTAAACTGCCGATTGTAGCAAGTCGTCTTCGTCTACTGGCAAACAGCTGACTTTAAAAGAAACATTTACTCAATCTAAAAACTGGGAGCCAAATAATACCGATCAAATACATAGAAACAAATTGTTTTATTTACTGGCTTTGTGACGCGCTCAATCCTTACGACCCTATGGAAAAGGAAACTTTTTTAATTTTGTAGGGTTTTTGAATAAGAAGTTTCAAGTTCCATCAGAGAAGGTAATTACAACAAGACTAATTCCGGACCTCAGTATCCAAATTCAGTTTGCTATTTCAGAGGAAATATAAAAGCAAGTTAACAAAAATAGCGTTTTCTCAATAACTGCTGATGTTAGGACCTCTCCAAGTCGAGATTCTTTCATGTCAATAACTGCGCACAGGATTATAATTACACTGGATGGTTGCATAGATACTGCTTTTTCTTCTCAGTGACTGCATGTTCTTCAGGATTTCAATTAAATCGCAAATCTTTTGAGAAATAGTTTTAAATTTGTTTAAAAGACACTTGAATTTTTCACATGCAGGTAGCCAGGCACACTACGCTTTATTCACTTCAAACTATTAGTCCAAGTTAAGTTCAAATTAATCCAAGTCAAGTTCAAATTAGTCCAAATCAACTTCAATTTAATCCAAGTTAAGTTCAAATTAATCCAAATCAAATTCATATCAATCCAAGTCAAGTTCAGATTAGTCCAAGTCAAGTTCAAATTAATACAAGTCAAGTTTAAATTAATCCAAATCAAGTTCAAGTTAATCCAGCCCCAAGTTGAGTTAAGAATCGATATAAATCCCTCGTTAACTTGAGCGTTTTTTGTATTAAAAATGTATCTGTTGGATGTGATGAGCAAGAAAAACGTTTTTCCTTTCAGCAAGGAATACATAAAATTTCTGCAGCATTAAAACAAGCTGTCGTAAAATGTGCTAAGTATCCAGCATCAGGAGGCAGAGTGTGATTCAGATCTTTGAGCAGAGTAACAGTAAGAAGTCAATTATAAAAACTTCGTATTATACTACACATTAAAGTTGTTTTATAATTCTAAATTAATGGCAGTATGCATCCATTCAAATAATTATGTTCAAAGGTACTTTTATGTTACAGATACACATAGTATCGATGATTCATTCATTTAAAGATTTCGAGGATTTATTTACACTGATGTAAAGATTTACATGCCTGAAAGTCCACTTTATCACATTTATGAAATCATATGTGCATGCAATTACAAATGATTGCCACTGGACGATGTGTAGATTTAACCTTAAAAGAAATGAGCAAATGCGATTCACTGAGTACTTATGTACGATACCATTTGATTACAATTTATATAAGTACATTACTACACAGATAAAATCCTGCAATAGCAATAAAAATTGTGCCATCCCTTCAAATGAATAGGCCTAGGCAAATATATCATCTCTTTCGATGAAAAAATTGAAACTTGTTTTTACAAAAAGTGTTTGAACAAGCAAAAACAGACTTCGTTGCTACATTTCTTTTAAAGGTTAAATCTACATATCATCCAATGGTAATCTTTCGTAGTTGCATTCATGTATGACTTTATATATGTGATAAAACGAAATTTCACGCATATAAATCTCTATATGAGTAATTAAATCCTCGATACTACCATGTGTACGTGCATGTGTAACAAAAAATTGTCTTTGAACATGAATATTTGAATGGATGCACACTGCCATTAATGTAGAATTGATAAACAACTTTAATGTATAGTTAATACGAAGTTTTTATAATTGATTTCTATTTGTTACTCCTTTCAAAGATCTGCATCACACTCTGCCTCCTGATGCTGGATACTTAGCACGTTCAATTTGAATTTGACTTGCAATAATTTGAACTTGACTCGGATTAATTTGAACTTGACTTGGATTAATTTGAATCTGACTTGGATTAAATTGAACTTATCTTGGATTAAATTGACCTTGACTTGGATTAAATTGAAGCGAAAAAGGTGTAGTAAAAAACTAAAAACCCCTGCCAAAACCCCGGTTTAGGGCACTCTTTTGCCGGGGCCGGGGCCGGGGTCAGCCAAAATGGCCGGGGTTGGCCGGGGCCGGGGCCGGGGCCCCGGTCGGTCTATAGTGCTCAGTTCTACGCGCCCTCTTGTGGGTGCTTCAAAACCATTCCAAGTGCGAGGGCATTCTTTATTGCTGGAAATTAATTGTAACCTATTTTTCCAGCCATTTCTATCGTTACTCTCAGTTTCATTTTTCAGCTTATGGATGGCATTCAGTTTCTTTGCGTCTTACTCTTAGATGAAAGGAGGTAGCGTCCATCAAACTTTTCTATTCTTTCCACCTAACTATTTTCAAACTATTTTACTGTTTTTACTAATTTGTTACGTGAGAATTCGTATAACACCTCGAATTTTATTGTAACGTGTTTTTTTTTCATTTTTTGTCAGATGTGGCTCAATGTGACATCTATTGCTCTTATCTATTAAAAGCAGTCGAGACCGAATAACAGTGTGGTCGAGGTACGTCGTGAACAAACTATGAAGCTTTATGAACCGACTTCATCTTAGCAGAGAGAACGTTTTGAGCAACAGTTCGATTTGACCTGATATACGTTTTCGCTGAGGTTCGTCTGGACTACTGCACGTCTCGAATGAAGTTCATTGGCTATAGCTCGTCTTGATTTAACTTGACTAGAGCCCGTCTTCACTAAAGCACGTCTTGATCTAAGCTCGTTTTGAATGAAGCGCGTCTTGATCTAAGCTCGTTTTGACTGAAGCGCGTCTTGATCTAAGCTCGTCTTGATCAAAGTATTTCTCGTTCCAAGAACGTATTGATGGGAGTACGTAGTGACCAAATGGCGTTATGAGCAAAGTACGTTATGATGGATCGAATAAATGTTATAACGGGCACTTGTGCTAAAGCAGCTCTATCACTATTTATTCAAGTTGAATATCAGCTGGCGGAGAAGTCCTCTCAGAAGTTAACTTTTGCATGGGTGGGGGTGGGAACTGACGGCTACTCCAGTGCCAAGATGGCTCGTGCTTCCAGTTTAGGGCATCTAACCTGATTTCAAAATAATTCTAGTGAGGGAATATTTTGAAGTAAATAACAAAGTGTGATAAATTACAAGCATTCATGAAACTAGTTTTAAGACATTAAAGAAGCCTGCACGCGTAAATTACCATTGGTTACCTCTGAGTTCATGCTACAGGGTCCGTGCAACATATTCAATAACCTTTCTATTTAACTTCAGCAAAATATTTTTGAAATTCGTTTATTTTTAATAAATTCGGGTAAAAATTTATCAATAATTTCTTCACAAATTCAAAAACTTTAATATTGACGTCTAAAATTTCTGTCGCCGGGCATAGAGCTTCAAAAATTAAAAATTTTATTAAATCGAAATAAAGCAGAAGGGATCGACTTTCTTAAGCTAAAAGCACCCACACTAGGACAATTTCACTGACACTGAGCGAGGGCCAAAGTAAAATGAATACTCAGACTTCAAACTTAACAAAAAATATTGTGGTGGCTTATTAGTGAATTTCTTTATTTAGAACAAATTAAAATAATGAGCGTGCAAAATAGAACATTTGCCTGCCGTTGGCATAATTTTTCTACACCTTTTTCACTTCAAATTAATCTAAGTCAAGTTCAATTTAATCCAAGTCAAGTTCAAATTAATCCGAGTCAAGTTCAAATTAATCCGAGTCAAGTTCAAATTAATCCGAGTCAAGTTCAAATTAATCCGAGTCAAGTTCAAATTAATCCGAGTCAAGTTCAAATTAATCCGAGTCAAGTTCAAATTAATCCGAGTCAAGTTCAAATTAATCCGAATCAAGTTCAAATTAATCTAAGTCAAGTTCAAATTAATCTAAGTCAAGTTCAATTTAATCCGAGTCAAGTTCAAATTAATCCGAGTCAAGTTCAAATTAATCCGAGTCAAGTTCAAATTAATCCGAGTCAAGTTCAAATTAATCCGAGTCAAGTTCAAATTAATCCAAGTCAAGTTCAAATTAATCCAAGTCAAGTTCAAATTAATCCGAGTCAAGTTCAAATTAATCTAAGTCAAGTTCAAATTAATCCAACCCTCAGTTGAGTTAAAGAATGACATAATAATATGTTAATTTGAGTTTTTTGTGTTAAATATGTATCTATTGGATGTTATAAGCAAGACTGATTTCGAGGATATATTTACACTCATAGGAATTTATATACGTGAAATTCCACTTTATCACATACATGAAATAATATACATGCAAATACAAAAGGTTAATATTGAACGATTTGTAGATTTAATCTTTAAAAGAAATATACAAACGCGATTCCCTGAGTACTAATGTACGATTCCGTGTGATTACAATTTACACATGTACGTTGCTACAAAGATACATTCTTGCATTAGCAATATAAATGTTGCCATCCATTCTAATTCCGTGTTAGTCGATGTGAAGAAATGTTGGATCCACTTACATTACACAATAATGATACAAGAAACAACGTTTCTAACTTATACTGATTTTATTTGTGTGTGTCCACAATTCAATACATAATACTTTCAAGGCTTAAATATTCATAAAATAATTATTATAAAAGTTATTGAGGTCTTGAACGTTTTATATATTGAATTGTAAATAAATATAGCATTGATTAAATCTACATATCGTCCAATGATAATATTTTGTACTTGCATGTATTTGATTTCATAAAAATATCTATGTGTGTAAATAAATCCTCGAAACCAGTCTTGCTTATCATATCCAATAGATACATATTTAACAAAAAATCTCAAATAAACTAATTATTTTGTCATTTTTTAACTCAACTGAGGGTTGGATTAATTTGAACTTGACTTGGATTAATTTGAACTTGACTCGGATTAATTTGAACTTGACTCGGATTAATTTGAACTTGACTTGGATTAATTTGAACTTGACTTGGATTAATTTGAACTTGACTTGGATTAATTTGAACTTGACTTGGATTAATTTGAACTTGACTCGGATTAATTTGAACTTGACTCGGATTAATTTGAACTTGACTTAGATTAATTTGAAGTGAGAAAGGTGTAGTTGTGCTTGATTCCCTACTCTTGATCAGCTTGAGTATTTTCGTGCGATTAGTTACCCGTCTCTGCTTGCAGAAATTTCAGCTAAGAGTTTGGTGAGTCGGATAGGGTTATCAAACTATTTTCTTTCTATTTAATTTTTGGTCGTCAATCGAGACACTCGGAAAATTTTTCATTCTCATCAACCTAATTATTTCATACGCATTGCCTTTGGAATAATAATCATTGCGAGATTGGTATCAGTTGCAAATTCAACGGTAAACTCTCTAAGTAATGTTTGACTCAGTAGATTTAAAAAAAAATTGCACACTGTGTGCCTCTGAATGTGTGGGCTAAGCTAAAGAGTCGTCAATATTCGTGCGCCAGAACATGCCAGCAGAAATAAATGTCCGTACAAGACTTGAACTTTCGTGTCCAAATTCAGCTGCTTGGTCACATGCAGATAAGTGCGACCTCCCCGTTCGTTAGGAACACTTTAAGGTTATTGCCCGAGTGTCTGGTCCTACAAATCTCTGAATTTCTTGAGTCTCTTTACACTTTAGGAGACAAACCTGTTTTCAATGATGCTGTGCGAGTCTTTCCTCTGCATGTCGCTTCTAAGTAATTTATCCCTTACTTTTCTGCGCGTATCGGGTTCTGAAAATATTAGGAATTGAAGTGTTCAGTTGTAAATAACTTTAATAATTGATATTGTTTTCTTAGTCAAGAAATTAATTCTTAATTAGACAATCGTACATCATTATTTTTTATTAAAATGGAAGAAAAATGTAAGACCTTATAAAAACTTGAATGTAATTCAGAAAAGTTAATGCTGTCTTAATTATGAATTTATTACTTTTGCATTCTACTTGTAACTTAAGCATTTTTAATTCGACGTTTGAGTAGAGTAAAAGCGTAGGCATTTGTGAATAGTTTAATTTCCTTCCGCATCTGTCAATTTCATTTTGAAAATGCGCTTCATTAGTCAAAATATAACGAAGACAGCTAATTACTGCTTCGTTGTTAGAGAATACTTTGGGGTCGATCCCATCGAATGAGCAAAGTGCCAGTTCAGTCTGGCTACCTTCGATCGAGAGCAATTGTTCTTATGACTTAAAAGATGGCAGAAATATCACAACATAAAAATCTTCAAACCATTAGTACGAGTACATTCGCTAGTCGAGGAATGTTGCTGCAAAATATTGTAGTTTACCGTGCAACAAATTGTGCTTGTGGCTGCGAACGCATCAGGGTACTATAGAAAGAAATGTATACTATTTACTTGAATTGATATAGGCCGGAAAAGTCTCCAAAAATTAGCTTGTTCCTACGACCGTTTGGTGGTGAAAACACCAGCTTTGGTAGGCTACTAGCTACTGAGAGCTGTTTTTAATGTTAGCAAAATCTAAAATTTTGCATAACTTTGAACACATCCAGTGAAATACGAGCATTTTGTTTGAGTTTCCTCGCACCCTGTGTAGTTTGTACATTTAGGGACTTGTGATAAAAGTTTTATGGATTTGAATGATAAATGAGCATAGTTAACAATAAACTGTGCTGGCTAAGTACAGATGATGAAAACGCTGAACTTTCCCATTCGTTACTGCATGAAGCCGCACGAGAATTGCGGCGCTTTCCATTGAACGCTCTCCGCTTATCGTTCCTCGTGTGCGGAGACCTGTACGAGGCCGGCAACTTGAGGGCGTGGATACTTCATTGCTTTGGAATTTGAGTTTAACGCTGGTAACCATTTATTTCTATGGTTCGTACTTTCGTAGATGTCTGTGCAGTATTTGCACGCCAGCTGTCCTCCAAGTGCTTATTTTCATTATATTAAAATCATTTTTTTTTTGTATATTCTACGTCTAGTCAAACTCGCGGTCTAAATTTATGCATCCGTCCTCTCAAATGTTATTAATATTTGCATTAATTACTTTATACCGCTCTCAATAGTTAAGATTCAACTACAAAGTTTACTTTCATTTCAAAAGAAGCTAAAGAAGATGTTCACGGCGGGTTGCCGTCATTCCTTGAAAGTAACTACTTCAGTCGTTCCTACAATTACTTTCGCAGTTGCGGTTTGATCAAATTCTCACTTTAAATGTAAGTTCCGACTCACGAGCGCACGTTCTGCCTCAATTAAGTCTCAATTAACGCTGCTTTCTTCCGCTGCCGCTGCACATGTGTTGCTGCAGAACTTAGTCATTTTATGTTTTATCTTCAAAATAGCATGATATACAAACGGTGCACAAAGGTTATCCTGAAAATACTAAGTTTTTGATACTGAACTGTTCATTTTGTGCATGCTCATTACTCCATACGCTTTACTGTTGCCTCTACGCACTCTTATTGTCATCATTTCGATTCTTGGAAATTCACCTCAAACTAGCTCTGGTTTTTCATTTTCTAGTGGAAGAGTTGCTCCAAGAATTAACGATACGATGAAACTGGAACTCAGTGACACGTTTTTTTTTCCCCACCTATCTCGGGCTTCGAGGCCCTGCTCCAATGCTGTAATGCCTTACCTCAGTAATTAGGTGTCTGCTCGGAAAATCTTTGTGGTTTATCCAACCCAGTGGTTAATTTTCTTTGACGGCTGTTTTAGGTAAATAAATTCCTGTTCCATTATTACGAATCAGTTATTATTATACCCGTTGCATTAATTATTTTTTATACGGGAACTCAATGTATCACCTAACACCTAAATGGATCACCTTACGTCCAAATGTACATCTTACGCCTTTATTTACAATATGGACTAATTTCTGTATTATTTTCAGCACTAAAATGAAACAAGTTTCTGATCATTGTTGTATTTTACTTCCCGATTCTTTTACCAATAATTATAATTGTCTTTATGATAAATATAATGGTTTCGTGTTTGGTAACGTGTTTCAATACTGTCATTCAAATTGAAATGAGCAAAGTTCTTATTTTGTGTACCTCTTTTTAATTAATAATTTTTTATTCCCCTGTATTTGCTTTCCGAATCAAAAAATATTATCAATCGGCGTTTGAAAAAATTATCCTCAGAAGAAAGCTATTTGCAACCGTCTTTCTTCCAGCCCTCATTGACGCCGATTACTTAGTACACATCTCGCTGTTTTTAGTCGTACAATTTGATAAGTCATCTCTATTCCGCAGTACATGATTTTACTCGCTGATAAGAGCCTTTTGCGTTTAGTCCGATTCAAAACGTTCTTTTCATCCAAGGAGATTATAGGTCTGAATGGTCTTTAGAGGTTGAACTCAATCCATGTTTATTGTACGAATAAAGATCCATAGAAATCTGTTAAATATTCCAAAAGAAATCTAAATAGGCCTTGACATGGTTCAGCTTGATTTCATAGAGGTCAATGTGAGATCCAAATTAATGATGATGATCTTTTTGCACGCTGCCCCTCCGACTGCAGATCATTCCCGGTTACAGAACACGGCCTCGAGTCGTCAATAAGGTGTGGTTTTTAATGGTGCATGCGTGTCTTGTAATTCTTGTGTACATATTCTAAATTTAGGACTACGCCTTTGATAGTGCAAAGTAAGATTTCAATGTGATCTAACCTCTGTTACACGAGGCGTGACGTTGTGTGATCCATCTGCGGCTCTGCGTGCATGACTTATTGCTCTTCATCTCGTGTGGAGAACGCGTGAATTTTGTTTACTCCATCTCTTGTCGAGTGAAGCATAGTCCAGTTCTACGTTATCCACTATTGTAAATGGCATGATCCATGCGTGTTCCATTTTTTACTGTATTAAATTTGGTCCTGATATGTTCCGTTTACTATTGTAAAATGCATGATCCAAGCATGCTCCTTTTCCTGTTGAACAGAACAGTAGCGTTCCATTGAATGTTATGCTACAGGACAATGGCGTTCCAGTCGAATGTTGTGCTGCATTTGCCTGATTGAAAATTGTAACGTTTTGGAAATTTTTTTTTTTTTTTTAAATTGAACTTTTCTCTATCAATTGCTTATAATGTTTCGGTATTACACTTATTTTAATTTGTCACAAAACCGACACAGTTTTGTGTGTCAAGCTGTCACAAAACCGGCACACAGAAGAGTGTCAACAAAATACATTATCAGTCTATGTATTATGACGCACTTTTGTGTGCCATTCATGACACACTGAACGTAAGTCAATTTTATTTCACATTAATGTTTCACTTTCTCAGACTGGCCACTGATTACACTAATATACAGACAACGTCTAAGAAATAGAAGCAAAATTAGAGAAGGTATTAAGGTTTTTTAGGAGAATTAAACTCCATTCACAAAATCTAACCACAGTTCGGTTTTCTACAAAATATTTTGTCATTTTAAAACGTGAATATGTGATTTACCTCTCTCAACCGCTATAATATGAGGTCGAAAGAAATGATCCAATGTTTATCAAAATGTTTTTAAATAATCGTTTGACACGCACACAGGTTTGGCAAAATTTCTCTCAGTATAGAATACTAACAGACTTACTTATTTATTCAATGTTACTAATGCCGCAAATGTGTACCGAATGATAAAACATTCAATGATTCAATCATTTTGACATATTTTACAGCGGTTGATGAACATTTTGTTATCTTTGAAAGCCAAACTGATTCATTCAACATTTTTTCTGCTTAATTGTCAAACTTCAGCGCTTTAATGCGAGAAATTTTTCCTCCTTCTGAAAAGCGTTAATTTTCTTTAGTGAAGAAAGCACGAGTAACCCGCGAGCAACACATGATTTGAGTAAAGAAAACTGCTTCGTTAAGTGCCACCTACATACATCGTCAAGTTGTAGTGTATTTTGAGACATTGACATTTGTTTATCGGAGAATTCCTTCGACTTTGTGACCCTTGAGGATGTGGCGCCTCCACCGGCCCGCAGTCTCCCAAGGCTGCGGACGCATCATTACGTCTGATTGTGTCTTGTTGAGTCTTGCTTCCGCACAGCCCTTATGCTCACATTTCGTGTGTTTGTCTGCAATGGTCGTGTTGTTCAATCGTTTTGCTTATATTGTCAGTTTCTTTGCGCTTCAGATGTCTTGTACTCTACTATGTACTTCTCTATATGTGTAGTAAAGAATTGATCTCGATTCGTGTGAGGCATGATTTTGGTGTAATTCTTCGCCTGTTGTTAGCAACATGATGTATTGTGTTGCGCACACCTTTATTTATTGCTTCTTCAGTTTTTGTCTTGGAAACTACCTTTCTTTTTTCTAATTTTCACCTTCTTACATCATATATCTCGATCGCACATTATGTGATTTAAACTGCAAAGTTAAACTAGGACATAAACATTTAGCCGTATATAGTTACTGCATTAATCACGAGGAAATCTTTGCGCTTAAAATTATGCGCCACTTTTAAGCATTCGACGCATAAAAATTTACAGGTGTAGTTAGCACCATGCCCATGGGGCTGTGCGGATGAGCAAAGCTGGGTGGGCGTGCGACGAAAGACGCGCCAGCGGGAGGCTGCAGCGCCGCACGCAAGCGATGATGCAAATTAGCTGCCCGTGCTATCGCTGGCGGGATGTCCGCTCATCTCATTTGGACCAATTATGTCGGTGACATCGCGAGTATCGCTGATACCCCGACCATAAAACTTCCACCTAATGATCTCCTCGACACTTGCTTGTCTTGTTGGACGCGCTTCTGCCCTCGGGGCTTGTAGCAAAATCATGCAAGTGACACTAATCCCTTTGCATCCCTGAAAAGCTAAATACCGAATTAATCAAGTACAAGAAATCGGTTAGTCAGAAATGATTTTATTTCTAGAAGTTTTCAAGGGAACAAATTTGCATTTACTAACAGGACACGTGGACACGTTATATCATGTATCTGTACGTATGCTAGTTCAGTTGTAGAAAAAAATAAATAATCAACAAATTTAATACCTTTTCTTATTATCTTCACTGGAACCTTCGATGAGAAATCATGGATTCTTATCAGTGTTCGGTCAGCAGCGAAGTGGCTTGTCCTGCATTCCATAACAGACAGGCTCATAAGTCATCATAGCTATTTCATTAGCGATCGACTTGTTAACACGTTAACTGCGGGTTAAACTGAAGTTCAATATTCAATTCAAATTTAAAGTCAATTGCGGTAATTAAATTTGAAAATAGCAAACATTAACTGGATTGGGCGTTTATTAAGCTTTCTTTAAGTATTTATAAAAAATGAGTTAGTGACTGCAGGTGGGTCAGCAGCACTAAGAAAATCACCTAAGTGACCACTGGTGGGTCACTTCGCAGGAAATGTGTTAAATTAACCTGCATCAGAGTTGCCATTGAAAAATGTGGTTGAATAAAAATTAACTTTTCTTAAACTTATAAATCGGCCCATCACCACAACTTAATTACATGTTCTGGGGTCTCCTTTGACTTCCTCATCAGTTGACTTGAAATGTAATTTTGTATTTGGATAGATATTGTTGGACCAAACTCGTGAAGATTACTTACACGTCAACAATTTCATGGGTGTCATTTTGAGAGTTGTGTACATCATGTGCGGTGATTCTTCACGACGGATTAAAAGATTTATGTTTAATTATACGTGCAGGTTTTCGTTTTACTTCAATATGTAACTCTTTCCAATAAAACTTCTTTCAATAAACCACTTTTGATGAAGCGGCGCTTTTTCTATACGTACTTAAGCAGTAGCAGTCATTCGACATAGTTTGGGGAGAAGCGTTTTCGTTTTCGCCTAAATAATTTGAAATACTTTTAAATGGTTTTTCACTAAAATCAAATTTGTTCCTCCAATTTTTACTTGTAAGTTATTTTCGTTACCGACTGCAGCGTGCCGAATTTAAGCGCATAAACTTCCAGCCTAAAGCATTAGGTTTTCGTGAACAATTTTGCATCAACAAAATTGATTTAAATGTACGAGGAGTTCGTGGGCTCGAACTCAGGACTAGAGATCACCGCGCCAACACGCTATCGACTGCGCTATCGATCACCCTTGACCGAAGCACAACGAAAGCAATGTTTTGGCACAGTGAAAGCAGGCGCACTGTCCTGACAGATATTTAATTCCCATATGTATCGAGAGCTCAAAGTCTAGTCACCCCCAGAAACAGTAAATTCTGGTACGGGAAGACACTGCTTCCACAAGGTTTTTTCAAATGAAATAAATGTACGAGGAGTTCGTGGGCTCGAACTCAGGACTAGAGATCACCGCGCCAACACGCTATCGACTGCGCTATCGATCACCCTAAAAGGTGACCGAAGCACAACGAAAGCAATGTTTTGGCACAGTGAAAGCAGGCGCACTGTCCTGACAGATATTTAATTCCCATATGTATCGAGAGCTCAAAGTCTAGTCACCCCCAGAAACAGTTAATTCTGGTACGGGAAGACACTGCTTCCACAAGGTTTTTTCAAATGAAATAAATGTACGAGGAGTTCGTGGGCTCGAACTCAGGACTAGAGATCACCGCGCCAACACGCTATCGACTGCGCTATCGATCACCTTAAAAGGTGACCGAAGCACAACGAAACTACCTGTGCCAAAACATTGCTTTCGTTGTGCTTCGGTCACCTTTTAGGGTGATCGATAGCGCAGTCGATAGCGTGTTGGCGCGGTGATCTCTAGTCCTGAGTTCGAGCCCACGAACTCCTCGTACATTTATTTCATTTGAAAAAACCTTGTGGAAGCAGTGTCTTCCCGTACCAGAATTAACTGTTTCTGGGGGTGACTAGACTTTGAGCTCTCAAAATTGATTTACTCTACTAATCTGGCCCCTGCAATTTATTTCATTTACCGATGTTATGTGATTAATATTGACGGAATATTAAAAGCATCTGTGAACCGCATAATATAATATGTGCTCTTATGATGTTATTTAGCAGAGTAAGTGAAGAGAACCATAGTGTATATGAGCAGTCACGGCGTCACGTTTTGTTTCGATTAACTGCGGGAACCCCTTTCGACTTCAGCGTAGTTTATTCTCAAGTTTTTTATTGTAATTTAAGATGGGAAAGATGATATCTATGATTGGGAAGCTTTTCGAGTCTCTATAGGTCGGTCAGTATGTCATTGGCGAAAAATTATTTTATCCCCCACATTTCCTTTATTTTTCGTAACCATGAAACAAGGTTATGAAATAGTGATCAATAGAGTTCAATTAAGTGACCTTTCTAACATCGCTTTAATTGTTTTTTAGGTTTAAATTTGCAGTTGCATTTGAATTCTGTGTTACAAAATTCTTTCATCCATCGGCAGAGAGGAAGACAGTGGCAGCTTGGGTACGGTTGTGAAATCGTGTTACTGTACCCGAGATTTTTTTGCGTAAATTCCATGGAACTGAAAATTGTTAATTTGCATATGAGTTAAAATCGCGACAAGTGCGTTATTCAGTGCATTATTTTTTGGGGAAAATTTGTCTATTGAATGATGCTGCTGCTCCTATAGATGTACTGATGAAAACTGTTTTTTACTCGTGCATAACATTTCAATGACGCATGAGTCGCCGGCTTCTTCTCTTATGAGGCATAAATTCATTTTCCTGAATTTCTACGGTTTACACAACTTTAGATTTGTTTACACTTCTAAAAAGTTAATTCTTTCAACTGTAAGCAATTTTGTGCTATCTATACCCCTCAGTAGGATACAACTATTGTATCTATGGGAATTAGCGCTCCCAGGGGAACCATGTGAGGGCCCGAGCAAAAGGTTAGGTAGGCTCCCTTTTTGTTGCAATAGAATAGGTTTTTGTTTTGTTACGGACCATTTTTTTTCGGTTCACTGCTGTCCTATTTTTCAGCACCTACTACTTTCTTCTTCAACTTTTTTCATGTTTCATGAACTTCTTTCCTAGCTTACTGTTTCTGTGCACCTTGTGCATAGATTCCGCGTTCCCTCAACTCCATACTAAATGGTGCCTTCCTCTTTCCTCTCTTAGAACATCTTTGTCGTGGTTAAGGGAGGCTAAAACTTTCTTATATAATAATAATATAATAATGTGCTATCTATAACTACCACAATTTTACTGTGCATTTTTAAAGCATGTTTGTGACGATAGCAAGAACAGCCTCCCATCCACATTTATTTTTCAGTTAAGGTAATGCCCAATTCAATGGAATGCAAGTTTATGTACTCCTGATTCTGATATTGAACTCATTTTTCATAAATAGAATTTGAATTTCAACGAAAAATTTCCCCAGTGTGTAAGCAGCTTACTGTAGTGAAGACTAACGCTTGATTTTCTGAAGTAGACTCAAATAATAAATAATATTATATTCCAATCCTGCTGATGTATGCTATACCAAATCATGCGCAGGGTTTGAAAATGTCTCATAACTAACGTGCCAATACGCAATGTCGACTACTTTTGGTCTAGCAAGTGCCTATTTTGCACATTTGAGTCCCTTGGGGAATGGCGGCTGTTCTTCCTTTTCCGTACAAATAATCCACGGGGCTCCATTTGCTCCCGTAGAGCGTTAAGCACACCAATAGTGCTATGGCAGCTGGGCAAAAACATGCACAGAAATTCCAAGTACACACAGTAAATACATTCACAAAAATATAAGGTTCTCCGATAAGTTCATTCTCGCACAACGTCAATTTACCGAACAATGAGGTAGAAATTTCAAATAGTGTCTCTAAAATTAGTTTTCTAAAAGTTTGTGATAGAAACTTTTATTGAAGGGAAACTAAAGCTTGACATATGTAGGGATAATACAAAATTATTTATTCGAGTGTATAAAATATGTTTTAACCCTCCTTCCCTATAAATCTTCTAGCTGCTTAGGAATTTACTGACTTTTTACATTGAGTTTAGAATCGGAATATATGAGCACGATTAGCGCAGATTAGGATACCATTATTTTCAGTGGGCCTATTTAACCTCCACATTTTAAAAATCAGCGTAAATTAAGTTTATCAATTGTATGACTCTTAGGGCTTAGGTCATGTGTCAAGTATCAGTTCATATTTTTATTTAAATCATTTATGATGTTGTTATTATCGTACTCAATGAGCTGAGCATTTCACATCCTTTAATCTTTCATTTCTTAGCAAGTCATACGTTCTTGTACTGTCCTTAACTTTAGATGTAGAAGTGTCTAATAGCGACGGCTGTGAAAATTAGTTTTTCGTTGGTGGACAAGGTTAAATAAACGATTTCTACAGTGATAGCGTCATTCAGTTGTGTGAAAAACTCATTTCACTTCAGTCTTAAACTTACGGTTTTGCAGTTCTCAGCTGTTCCATGATAAGGTAAGTTCTTTGATAGAACTTGTAACGTGTTATTGGTAATAAGGATTTCATGATCGCTCTATTAATTTCGGTAATGTTATGTGAACTGCCAGAAGACACTCTCGTCACCCCACAGGAGGCGTAGGATAGGCAGTAGATTTACGCTAGTTGAGTTTATCTATCCTATACTATGAGATTTACGCGTTCTTGGGATACTGTTGTGTTACCTCGGATCTACATAGGCCTACAGGACGTCTATCTTTCGTGCCCACTTTAACTCTTTCTGTTTTCATACCGTCTTCGTAATCTTGTCTTTGCCATTTCTTTCTCTTCCTTCCCAACTTGTTTTTCCATGGACAGAATTTCATGTGCGGGAACACTTCCAGTTTTCTATAGTGCATACTAAATCATCCCTTCTTTTTGCTCTCTTGAGATCGTTTTTTTTTTCAGGCTAGGAAGTCACAAACTATCAGGCTGTCCGGAAAGTTTGTGCCAATTTTTAAGGAAAAGAAAAAGGTCAATAAATATTTGTTAATACATTTTTAATCAGCCAAATATGAACCATTTTGTTGCACAATACGTCTCTATCTATCCTCTAACTTGAAAATATCTTCTTCCCAGAATTGAGGTGTTTTTGGCAAAAAATTCAAGGTGTTTTATGTTACCAAAAGAATTGAAATTTTACCATTAAGACTATTCTGCAAAGTCCTAAATAGGTGGAAGTCTGAAGGGGCAATATTTGGTGAACATGGAGGGTGAGGTAACGCATCCCAGCCGAATTGCAGCAATTTTTGTCTGGTTCGCAGAGAAGCGTGTGGTCATGTTGAAACGTAACACCTTTCCTGTTGGCCAATTCTGGACGTTTATCTTGAATTGCTGCTTTTAACTCGTCCAGTCGTGAGCAGTATTTTTCAGAATTAATTGTCTGGTTACTCGTGAGAAGCTTATAGTGCAGAATTCCCTTCCAATCCCAGCAGACACAAAGCATAACTATTTTTGGGCGAAGATTCGCTTTGGTGATGGCTAAGGGTGGCTCATGTCGCTTACTCCAGGATCACATTCTCTGAACATTTCGGTTGATAATCCATTTCTCATCCCCGGTCACAATTTACCTTAAAAAGGCATAGTTTCATTCCGTTTATTAAGCAGATCACAGATGGAAACGCGATCCAAAAGATTCCTCTCACTCGACTCATGCGGCACCCAAGCATCGAAGCGATTTGTGAACCTAAGCTCTACCAGGTGCTCATGAACGGCGGATTTTGAAAGGTTGAGGCTTTCTGCCAATTCTCGGGTTGTGGAATGTGGGTTATTCTCAATTAATGACTTGATTTGGTCGTCATCTGTGGTGGATGGTCTGCTTGATCGCTCTTTATCAACAAGGCTATAATCTCCAGGTCGAGACTTCGCGAACTACTTCAGTACAGTTCTTTCGGATACAGAATCATTACCGTCAACTGCGCATATATCTTCGGTTGCTTGTGAGGCATTTTTCTCTTTGTGAAAAAAGAAAAAGATTAGGTGCCGAAAATGAATCTTTTTATCTTCCTTTTTAAAGGGTTACAGAATTAACACAAGTCATATATAGGATCGTAAACCGTCTTCCATGAAAAGATAGTTCAAACTGTTCTGTAAATGAAAGTATAGTCAAATCCTATTCTCTGGGCTCAAACATGTTCTAAAATAAGTCGAAAAATGAACTACGTACAATCGGCATGAACTTTCTCGACAACTGGATAAATAATACTCCCTCCGGTCGGAAAAATTTGCTACACAAAAAGAAAAGTCTCGACGTTTTAGTGTCCTTCGATTAACTTCTGCTTTAAGTACAGTAGATGATCGTGCACAGCGTGTTGAACACAAATTTTAACCTTAAATAAAGAATAGGGTAAGTATTAAAATCATTCTTTCTTTTTCCTTTTTCAGATAATCTGTAAAAGTTCTTAAATTACCCGCAGGACATAACAAATAGAGATGATACTTAAAGAAAGCACACATATAACCAACTGACTAAAGATTAGATAGATTCTGAGAGAAGAGCAGCATTGCAGGCACTTCTTGAAAGATCTACAGCCTCTTTGCTATTTACAAATTCAATCCAATTCCTTCAACATCAAACAGCACCACTTAACGTTGATGAATTAGTTGAAGGAGTGACAGATAGCTTTGAGGAATTACAGAGGTCAACATTGAATATTTTCCTTACTTGCAGCAGTCAATGGAACAGATTATTTTAGCTGACGATGGCGACAATTACATGCTTCAGCATCTGCCGAAAGTACCACTAGAAAGGAAAGGAATTCTTTCAAATTCAATTCAGGTCTCGGAAAAATTGAAGAATAAATTAACAAGTTTTGAGTAAATATAGTTGCAAGTGTATTTTTCTGTTGATACACTATCAATTTCATGTATTTAATTGCAATGTAGAGTTTTTCTTTTGTTATTTATCCTTTTAAAAATATTATTCATGGATGTTAATACATTATCAATTCCATGTTTTGAATTATAGAATAAAGTTTATCTTTTCGTTACAACCAGTAGTTTTGCAAATGTCCTTTCTAAAAGGCTTACAATTGTTTTGAAGCAAATATTTCTGACCAACTTCAACATTGATAAGGACTAACTTTTTCCCACCGGAGCAAGTATAATGATGATAAAGATAATGCAACGGTCGTACTTCAACTACACTGCCTTGTGGCCGTTCTTCATAACATAATTGAATTTGATGCGTATTAAGCGGCATATCAGTCATTGTTTTATGCATAACAATACAGATATAATTTTACGTTTTTTAAGTTTTCGAAATAAGATAACTAGTTTTGATGCATTGATGTCTCCTAACAGCAGCTCTTTTTCGCTCTTAATTACTTGTTATTTTGAATTTCCCAAGACATGAATGATGAAATTTCGTGAAATGACTTTTTCTGAATTTGGTCCCTAATATTTGAAATTATTTATAGAATGCTTATGATTTCGTTAGCTTTTATAACAATGAATGTACCTTATTTTTTACCAAGGAATTGGCTCTAATACTTTTAGTCTTTTTATTGCTCATATTACTCATAAGCTTTGACCGAAGAAATACCTTTTTTTTTTGAAAGCAGAAATGATCGCATCATAAAAAATAAAACTACAGTTTTAAGTAATTTTGAAAGGTGCTTAAAGAGTTAGCTGCATGCTCTAGAGTAAGGGTTCCCAACCTGGGGTGCTCTCACCCCCCGGGGTGGGAAACGATATTCCAAGTGGTGTGAGAAAAGCGCAGGTAAATAAAAGGATATTGACTATATGTTGCCATCTTTATTTCTGAGGTTGCGAAGTTTGAATGAAATTTCTTTAGGGGCGCGGAGAGAAAGAAGGTTGGGAACCCCTGCTCTAGAGCGCGTCTTACGTTGTGGCGTGCACGCGTCTCGTCCAAATTGTTCGCTGGGAAGGGAGTTTTTTGGTTGTTGTAGTGTAGACACTTCATAAGAACACCATCTATGGCATGCAGTTTTTACAATGAAAGAATCTTCATTGAAACTGAGTGAATTCAGTTGAAACTTCTTATGATAGTTTTTGCTAATTTTTTAAGCAGAAAATTCGCAAATCTGTACTACACTACCATTCAAAATAACTTGAGGATATAAAAGTGAAGTAAATGCTAGTCAAATTAGTCATTTTATTCAAAGAAGCAAAAAATCAAAAACGTCTCTAAAACCGGCAAGCTTAATCAGTTCTGTAAAATACAAAGTAAGATCAATATTATGTAACATTGAAGTCACGAACGATAACATATTCCAGACTTGCTACACATCAAATAAAAACAAAAAGGTGCAAAAAAGAAATACATAATTGTGCACTTACTCTCTGATGGGGATGAGAACTCAGTGTCTTGTTTAAAATTTATTTTTATCTGAAAATGTGCAAAAAATCTTTAAATTCAAAGGTCAACATCACAACAAGCGCTTAATAATCCTTTTCAGAGATAAGGGCATAGCTGCGTATTGCTGAATGAGGAGGATGAGCCAGTAAGTTGCCAGTGCTAAAACTCCTTCCGACGTGCTCTGCCACTCTTGTGTAAATTTTGCGTGACGGCATTCCTGCGTATGCTGATGCGCGCTGCGCACAACTATACTTGTGCACCACAGAAGAGAGCATGACCTCACGAGTAGAGTCTTTGTACAAAAATAAAGTTAATTTGTTCACTGGTATGATACGTTAATTTACTCTAGAAAATTGCTTGCAGAAAAACGACTCAAGTTCATCGATCAGTTTTCCAGATGGAGAACCAAAACATAGTAAAGTGAAGTGCAGGTAATTTTTATACTTATCAGAAGTGTCAAGCTCACAATATTTTCGTAACAAAAAACTTTTTAGTTTGGGAGTTTATGATTCTAAGAGGAAAACCATTGTTGAAAAAGAAATTACATGAACAACGCTATGAATTGGGATAAATTGAATTGAAAATTAAAGTTCAGCAAAAACAGCCTTTCAAATTGATGCGTCTGTGTAGCAAATTTAGATTACATCCCAACTTTCTGTTAATGTTTGTGTACAAAGTATGAGAATTTGGCGAAAACTGCATCTCTGACATTTGCATAATTTCCCTCTGCATCAATTATCTCTAGCAGATTTGTATTTCAAAATGATAAATCTGAAAACAATGCACGCACGACATTGATTTTAATACAATTTTTTTTCAAATCGGTGGTTTACATAGTTGTCTTGTCAGAAGTTTCACAAGTTGTGTTAGGGAAACTATCGCGTCAAGGATTTGATGTATTTTGTGGAATTAATGAAGTTGTTACTCTTCATTTTGATTAGTAGTCGTGTCGGCAGTGTGTCAAGAGTTCCGTGCCAAGAGTTAGACGAGTTACGTCGAAAGCTTGTGTAGCTTTGGTGAGTTAATACGCCTAAAAAGTTCCGTCACTCGGCACAAATACCCTGCAGCGGAGGATGAGAGACAAAAATTAAAAAGTTACTTCGACAATGACACTTCAGGACGCTTTCTTTCCGGTTAATAAAGACGCAGTCAGTGAAAGATTAATGTGTCGAATGGAAGAAATTTTTGAACTACGCTATAATCATGAGCGTGTAAAGTAGGCCAGCTAAATTAAAGGAGATAATTCAGCCGGAGGAAGCTGCGTACCTGCGTTGCCTTATGATTTGTGGAAAGTGAGAGTGAAGTGTGAAGTAGAAAATTGTGTTTTCCTGCCGAGCTGGCACGGCTGGGAGTTGCTCAAACGGTCTTGTACGCAGCTCAGGAGCGTCGCTTGTGTGATTTTATTGCTCGTGACTTTTGGTATGGTTTCCTTGTGCCAAATTGATGCTATTTCTCCAGCCGCAGAACATTTATCATTTTATAATCCGTGTTCAGTCAGTTTAACGATTTTTTACTTTTTTATTCCTGTTTCCTACGCATGTAGCACTGAGTTGAGTTAAACTACTATGGTTCACTGAAACTCACAATTCTTCCGTTTTAATCTCTTCAAAGAGTCAATAATTACCTCATGAACGACAGGGATTACAGTGTAAACCAAAAGTAACATGTTGATAACCTAGTATAAGCGATCCCATCGGTCTGTCAAAGCCTTCATTTCAGACTAAAGGAAGAAAGTGCAAGCGAGATTGCATGAAATATTTCTTTACATTCTTGTTTGATGAAATAATTTTTCTAATATGTAGAAGCTAATTTTTGTCTAATCTCAGGAGGTAGGTTAGATTGTCTCGGTTATATCTTTTAGTCTTACTTACCTTTTCGATAGAACTACTCTGTGTGTTCAGTGCTTTAATATCTTACATGCTCGTACTGGTTCAATGCTCTCGTTCACCTGAAAGCATTCTATAATACATTATTCCCAAAATTATAAAGAACCCATTTTTGTCAGAGTCCTGGAAAATCCAGTTAAAATGTTAAGCCCCACGCGCAGCGGCACGTTTTTCGAGTGACAACATCATGAAGAGAAGAATTTATCTGCGGGCTCGAAGAAATAAGGGATATTTTCATTGCTCCACACGCACTCATGTGAATACGAGCGAAGTATTCAATCGAAAAGAGTACTTCGTATGGTAACTTTTTCTTTAGTTTTTTTTAGAATTAAGGGATTCCTTTTTACCGAAATGATTTACGTTGTGTTTTCGTACATCATTTTTTGAATTATGTATTTTTATCACTTATCTCGTATATCACTCCCAAACTTCAACAGATGCATGCCATTTTATCATAATTATTGCATGACTGATCATCAACCCTTGAAAACCCCAGGAAGTTGGTCCTGATTTCAAATTGTTCGCTCCAAAATTGTTGAATGCATAACCGGTGTCGCAAGTTGTGGAAGCGATCAATTCTCAGGGCACATCAATTTGCCTTGCAAGATTGCAATTGTTCAGTCATGTTCAGAGCATGTTTTGAAGGTGCCAGTTGCCCTCTCGTAGCTCGCCTGTGTCACTCGTACTGATGGCGACCCGCATCTCCTCAGTATTTGCGTGGCCGTGCTGGTGTTGGGAGTGCGCAGTGCTGCCCTTCGCACCGGCTTGTGTGGTGACTTGATTCTTGATCGTATGGAAAACTTGACGTAAGAGATTCTGGATGTGTTACACTATCCACTTCGCTGGTGAAACGAATTTCTCTGAAGGTTTCTATGTGTGGAAAAGAAAAACAATCGATTATGAGATTTTAAAATGTTCCAGACTTTCAAGTGGATGGTATTGAATTTTCTGAACTGTTGTTAGTGATTTTGAGTGTAATTACAATACTATATATCTTCAACAATGATTCATCTATAAAAATTTCCGACATATATCTGACCGTTTTTTGCCTTGGTTAAACATGGTATGCTACGTTGTGAATTGTGTTAGTACAAACATGTTCAAATTATGGAACAATTTTATTTGTGTAGCTTTTTCTATTAATACAGTACATTTCTGCAATGAACCATTCATCAAGCTGAGTTGTGTTCCCTCGATTAAGACATCTTACGCATGTACGAAGCCATTTAAAAAAAAGTACAGCTGCCTATCGCAATCATTTTGAATCTGTCAGTTTGTCCACTAAAATTGACTCGCGAGTTCTACTCCCTTGTAATTAGGAACTTGGAACCTCATACGTTGCTAATTTGTCTGACTTTCACATTCATACCTCCAGGCTGGCTTTACAACACCCTTCATTTGTTCTTTTCACTTTTTGATCCTTCTATTCATTTGTGAGCCCTTAATCGTAATGATTGGGTTTAAATGTCCTTTTCAGTAACTACATATACCGCCTAACGGCACTGGTGGAATTGAGTACTTCGATCAAGTGAAAAAAGCGTTGGATTCCAAGTACACAGCTAAAACGCTGGTGCTGTATCTTCGGTACAGTGGTACTTCGTCTTGGAAAAACAAATGGATGAAAAAGGATATTGAAAAATACTACTGATCCCAGAAAAAAGCTTGCACAATGAGACCAATTACTTTGTAAAAATATTGTCCTTCACCGAAATCTCATGATAAAACTACCAAAACTTTATATACATCTGTGTGACTGCGGAGCACTGTTAGATCATCTAGTATGAATGCGGTTTTTAAATGAGTAAAAATAATAGTAAAAAATCATAATTTATTGATAAACTGTTTCAGACGCGTTGTAACAGAATTTTTGCGTACAGGTAATTTAAAATGTCTTTTTACGGTTTTTTGTATTTACCCGTAGCAGCATACAAGTGTATGCATTTGGTTATTGGCTACGTATTGTTTACTAGCCTTCATTTCTATTCATTTCATTGCCTTAATTGGTATTACCATTTCATTTGAGGAGAGCATGAGATTTTTTGGTGTTCTGGGTAGTATTGATAGAGTGTTGACGCCTCGAACTGATAGGTCAACCTTAAGTGTAGATTGCGAATCATGTTGTAAGACAGAGAGCTCTCACACAGTAGCAACGCGTGTTGCGAATGCCTCGATCTTCTATGGTTTGCTGTCCCGGAATTGATTCATTCCCCAATTGTGTTGCTACGTCTCGCCACTTCGCAACAGCCCTCAATGCTGGCTGCCGCGTGCAGGTCTGACTTCGCAAGAAAGGTTTCGGTCTCTGCTGCAAGGAATGTAGCTCTTGTATTGAATACGTCGATTATATCAATATACTGATTTGAATTAAGTTATGCGTAATCCGTTACTGAAATTGATTTGATAATCTTCTTCGGTGTTTCAAAAAGAGGTATGAAATTAACTTTTGATGTTTGAGTGAGAAATTTCTTGTCGGGATTTTTGGACCAGTCCCTTTACGGGCTGACAAACATTGTATCTATGGGAATTGCGCTCCCAGGAGAAAGATGAGAGGTCCCAAGCTGGAGGTTAGGTAGGCCTTCCAGTTGTTGAAACAGAATCCAACAGACCATCTGTTTTCGGATCACTGCTCTCCAGTTTTCCACCGTCTACTTCTCTTTTCTTTAACTCTCACTTTGTTCAATAAATTTCCTTCCTAACTTACCGTTTCGGACGAAGAGATCTTGTGTGGAAACACACCTTGTGCATAGATTCTCCATTCCTATAATTCCGTACTAAATAGTACGTTGCTCCTTTCTTTTTTAGGAACCCCTTTGTTGTGGTTAGGGAGGCTTACACTAACTTATCTACCCTATTCCAATTTTAGATCAGACACTCTTGATTGCACTGCGACTGAACTATCTTTCAAGACCACACGCGCGTCTCGTGAGTAACGATTCACCGAGGTCTCACTCACTTATGTTCCAAGCCAACTGAATCATATACCGGTTGGAGCATGTCATTCCGTGTGCATGTCAAATGACAGCTGTTTTGGTCCGGACTAAAATGGCAATCAAATTATGTAAAAATAGGCTACTAATGGCGGTCATTACGGAACAGGTGAACTTTTTCCAGTCTATTGCATTACTGGAACTAAAATTTTAAGTTTTCTTTTGAACCTCGTCTGGTTTATTAATGACTGAAAACAGATTGAAAAGAATATGTTCAGGAGTAACGGCATGACTTTTATTAAAGGTTTTAGTTTTTAACATTACATACGCTGTAAAATTTTCTACACCAAGTTTCTCTGCAGGAAATTCATATAATCAGTAAATACTGAAATATAGCATGAAAGCTTTCGCTTGGGACCCTAACTTTAAAAATAAAACTAGGTTACAGCTATAGATTTCAAAAACTGTAAACCTTGTTACTGATAGCGTTTGATGGGCAAATTGTCCCCTCAGGGGGATGCAACTAATTTTATTTATAGGAATCAGTGCTCCAAGAGGGAATATGTGAAGCCCCGAGCTTAAGGTTTGGTAGATTTTCTTTTTGTTGAAATAGAGTGGATTTCTTTTTTTGTTACAGACCACCTTTTTTAGGTTCACTGCTGTCCTGTTTTTCAGCACCAACTGCTTCGTTCTTCAACTTTTATCTTGTTTCATTAACTTTTTTCTCAACTTGGTTGTTTCTTTGTACCTTGTGCGTAGATTTCGCGTTCCTTCTTTCCCTTTTGAAACGTATTGTTGCGGTTAGGGAGGCTCAAAATAACTTCTAATTTAATCGGCAAATCGCGACCAATTCAGATTAAGAGAAATACGTCATTCGCATTTCCTTTCCTCAATTACCGTGAAAATATACTCAAGTAGCGGTTCGCACAAAACCTATGAGAATAGAGAGGAAAGGTTACTAACATTGACAAGTTTCAATTAGTTGAAACGTGTGTATAACAACCACAAGTTCTTTACTCTTCGTCATCTTTGCACAGCGCTTATCCTCGAGAGCTCCTGAGAGGAGCTTCATATGCGCGTCGGTATCGTGGCCGGAGTTGCATAAGCAGAAGACGCGCAGTGCTGCAGCGCGCGTTGCGACATTGCTGCTCCTTGTCGCACGTGAATGCGCTGCGTGCTCTCCGCGTTCTCGTATACGGTTTAATTACGTAGAAGCCCGCCTTGCGCTGCTATACTTGCAAGTGATCGTCTCGCACGTTATTGACGGAGTCGTACGACGAGCTCGCTGTGAGTTGAGCTTCTGTTGCTTCAGTCATTTTCTTCAGTGATGTTTGAGCAGAATTTGTTTACATTAAATTACCCTTTACTGCTTTCAAACACAGCAGTATCTGAGGAAATTTGAAAGTATTTTGACTTTTATTGAATTCTATTGCTGCGCCTATGTAAACAGTGCAGGTTAACGTGATTCATCAAGAAAATATTTCAGGTGTAACGATAGTTTGTGATCTGATGCGAGTAATTCTTAAACATGTTACTTAACCGAACTTCCAAAATACTGTAATAGATGATATTCAATTATTAGCGTTATTCTGCAGTGTGCGAAAAGAATTAAGGCCGAGGATAATGATGAATTTCAAACTTCAGTCACTCACGAGTCCATAACCTATCCTTAGTTTTCCATATTGAAACGTGCAGCCGTTCCCCTTGGTAAAAATTACTCTTCAGTAAAGTTTGGAGTCGCTCTCGTTAGGGGAGGAAATCTTGACGAGATCCCTGTGTTGGTAACCGACTTGTACGGAGACTGGACTGGGCGAGCAGCTGAGCGGGCCCGGGCCGGTGTGGCGGTCGGTAACCATGCAGCGCCCCTTGCGTGCGGTGGGGCCTCGGTTTTTGCATGCTTTTTGTAATTTTCCTTCCTTATTCTCTCCCACGGCGTGGGTAGTGAAGTAGTGCTCTTTAAGCTCATGTGATTGTATCGCCAAATTATATGTTAAAGGGATGAATGTTTATCGCTTTTGACCTAACGCAGATTTTTTTTCCTGCTTATGTGATATATCAGCGTTAATTGTCGATGTCAGCCTCTGACACGTTTTACTTAATACGAGTCATATGTTTTCGAAACATTACTAGAAACTTCGAAACCAGTGGAAATTTGTATTCGAATAGTTATTGGAAGTCTATTTTTCACCGTAATTGTATCCAAGAAACATACGTATTGTTGACGGTTTAGTGGCTGTCGGTTCCTACCGTTTTAAATGGAAATTTTTACACCCTAGGCCCAAGTCTACATTTACCTTGGTGGCTGAGCTCCAGTTTGCGTAGCTGAGTCCCGTTGGAACCCCTGAGAAAATTCGGCCGCTGTTCTTCGCTCGTCGTTCCAGAAGAGCGTGTCGTTGAGTGTGTCGTCATAGCTCCTCACGACACACAGTCGTGAGAACATAAAAGGACATGAAATGGTTCAAAGGTTTATTTTATTATAAATGCGAAAATAAAAATTTAAGGATGATTGATTCCCTCAATAAATACCCATAGAATTCTGTGTCAATATAAAGACGCTTTCCCTTTCGAAGAGGTGCATTCGTTCATGTGTTATTTCGTAATTTAGCGAGGCCAATTTTGCACCTGTATCCTATAGCAATGCAACTGGCATCATAATAATCGCATGTTGACTTCACAGAGTATCTTTGTCCTTCCATTAGTTTAAGCCACAGAAAATCCTTGTACATCGATCAGCTAATAATCAAAAGCCCCAATGTAAATCTAATTGTACTGGTCTATATCTACATATACTGGTAAACATTACAAATGAAGGAATTAGTCCTAAGTAATTTTAGCAGATAGTTGGTATGCGTTGCCACATCCCAATTAGCCTCATTTACTTCTCATTTAGCCTACTTCCAGTTTGACATCTGGCAAGCTCATCTCATTGCCTCCTATCTTGAGTGTGAAGATACGTAAGATTTGTAATGAATTATAATGCGCTGGATTACATCACTCACATTTCTTGTCAATTTTATCGCAACTTCCTGCATATTTGATTTTGCTCCCATTACGTTTAGTGCAACACAGATATTTTTACATACATTCTCTTCAGTTTTTTCATATCTCATCTAAAAATTTTAAGGCCGAGCCGTTGTGTGCTGAAATTAAGAGAAGAAATCCTGCCTCAAAATTCAGGTTTCATATACGCTTATTTTACCATGTTCTAAGCAAAAAAAAATGTTATTTAAATGTTTTATCAGAGCTAAAGAACCCGTACTTCTTCGGCCGACCCCACGTACATGCGTGTAGCCAGGTGTTAACCTATCTATTAGTATGTGTGTTAATTATAACTAGTGCTGTGTACAATAGAAAAAACTTATTTTTTGGTCAGAACTTTTAAAATATATTTGGTATTAGCTATTATTAATTGTGCTCTTAGAAGCATAACAAGTATGTTTGAGTTTTCTATATATCGAATGGTACTTTTTCCGTTCACAGTAGCAGAAAAGTACTGTATAGTGTTGAAATTGACTAGGAATATTAGTGATTATATCGCACACAGTCTATGAAATTCCGTGTATGACGTACCTTAGGGATATTCAACTATCAATTATTATTTTGCGCTGCTCCCGAGATTCTTGTTCGCAAAACTTATCGAAGAGACTGAGCGTTTATGCATAACTTCATTAAGTGGCTCTTCTTCAGAAATTCTGTCTACGAATTCATCTTCGGTTCGTCGGAAAGAGTCCACCCACAGTTTCCAGATCCCCTCCCCCCATTTTTTATTCCGTAACTATTATCTTAGGTTTTGTATTCCCCCAATCATCTTGTAACGGACAAGGTCGCAGTTCAGAGGCAGCAGCCCGTTTCTGATGATCGTTGCGCGTGCTCTTATGAAAAGGAATGTGCCTTTTTGTGCTGTTCAGAACGGCGGTGAAAACTTTAAAATTATGTTCTAACACTTGAGGAGTAAAGGATTTATTTCACATTATTCTCTACCATTGCGTGACCTTTGAACTGGGCGAACCGTTCTTTTTCATAAGTTTTAAAACGCCCAGTGGTTCGAGTATTCAGAGGCGATTTTTAAAATCTGAGCTGAGTGTTGTAGATGCACAGTCAAGTTACTAGATAGCGACTAATATCAAATTTGGACTGTTTTCTAAATTTTAGTAGCCGTATGGCAACGCGTTTAGAGCAATGCTTCTACTCGCATTCGGTATTTTTAATTGAGTTCTTTATTATATCAGTGTCTTCAGAGTCAGCAACTGGAAAAAAAATTTCCTCCTGAAAATCATTGACTAATCCTAACTGCTTCTCATGCATGTCTTGCTCAAAGTTCAATTTTTTGGATTAGAATGTAATGCACTCAGACATTTTACCTTCACTACGAAATTGTTGCCAGGATACGCCCTGCACTAATTAAAATACTTGCTTGTTGGCAGAAGGGAATAATTTGGATGATCTGCAAATGAACGACGCAGATGAGGGGTGTAAATAAAGTTGCAAATCCATTTTTAAACTGTTTCTTCCTTCCTCCGATCTTAACGGTGATTTCTTTGTGCGTAGAATCCACTGATAATTCTGCTGACTTCACTGTCAGTCCTGAACTCCATTTTCTGTACAGTACGATACTCATTGAACGTAAAGTGCAACATTTCAGTACAGTAATTTTTTAATAGTGTTTCGTTGCCAGTACGGTACAACGCTACCAGTACTAGTACTGCATTACAAATACAGCGGTTTATTGAGAGTACAATGCTACATTACCATTGCAGTTTACAATTACCACTCGTGTTTTTTTCCATTTTAAAGAGCTGTAGGATAATGTTCTTTAGTTGCTATGGCACATACGGTTTCTTGCCATGAAGAAATTCTAAAAATGATCGCTCTACTACGATTGGAATTGAACAGTGCGCGTACCTCTCACTGGAATAAACGCGCGCGATAAAGCAAGGGTGTTGAATTGAGAAGACTCGTACTCGGATGTAGGTGGCAAAGGCCCCTGGAATTAGTAACTGGGAAGGGGTTAATGCGTGTGACCCGAGGAAGAGATCAGGTTGAATGGGTGACTTTTGGAGCTGACGGAGCAGCGCGCAGCAGCAGCGGGTGCTGCGTCGGAGGAAGCAGAAGTAATCGCAAGATATCGACCTGATTCAGAGAGCATTGATGGCTTCACGCTCCGCCGTGGCCCACTTCTGCGCGAGGATTTCGGCTCCTCTTAACCCGTCATCGCAGAATTCAATTGATCAGGGCACGCTGGCCTCGATAGGCCTTTGCGCAGAAAGCGGAACCGTGCCCGTTTTTCTTGCTCGAAAACCTCTTGAGGTCACTGATCTACTCTGTTGTTTTCGCTGGAAATAAATTAATGGCCTCAACATCATCCTAACATTATTGTATATAAATAAAGTCTAATGTTTGGATGAGCTCAAAGTGGAATAATTTCGGGGTTAGAAAAACAAGGAACAAGTATGTATACTTGTTCATTGCACTTGTTCTCATAACTGAGTGATTTTCATTCAATGTTTTTTCTTTCGCAATCATGAACTGCATTTCGCTAGGGAAAACAACATTCTCATCTATCGAGTAATATCGCCCGTCGTTTAATGCACACTTCTCCAAGAGTTGCTTCATGGAGAAGGCTTTTCATGAGATCAAGAATGATGCCCGTCACGTTGTTGTGTCCACGCTATTCACGGGACGAAGGGATGACCTTCCAGCGTGAGGCAGTGTTCTTATAACAGCGCCGACTTGCAGCGGCCCTTTCTTCAGCTGTGACAAATTGACTGCATTACGTCCACTGTGAGCTTCCCACCGCCAGCCGCACTCAGGGTCATGCCGCCGGATCTAGTTGAATCTTATCGCTCTCTCTCTCCCTGAACAGTTCGCTTCGTGGTAAATTTTACTCTCTTATTTCTTAGCTAAAATTTTTTGAAACTATGAGCTAATGTTTCTAGTTTCAAACTTGACGTTAATTTGTAATTGTATGAAATTGTTTAAAGTCTTGAATAGTTCGTTCGAAATTCGAGTTTTTTCAATTATTCACGAGCTTTACGAATTATTGGTGTAATAGTGTGCGTGGCCTGTTAAAAATATCAAGATTCGATATTTTCCTCCAATACATTTTACAGATGTAGATGATACCCAAACATATCCATCCTAGTAGTACGTGCGATTAAAATATTCTTGTACTTGTGCACTGGTGAAACTTGCATCAATGATACGGTCATTGTATATCCTCAAGAGTGTGACAGAGACGGACCAGCCAAGTAAGCAACAACTGGGTATTATTATTTATTATTAGCCAATAAGTTATTTAAAAATACTTTCTGCATCGTTTTCCTCGCGATGAGTTACATTTTCTTCACAATAGGTTCAATGTTCATTGCCGCAATATTATTTGGCTTGTAAACAAAAGTGAAGGGATAACAGTTTTTTATATCATTTGAATAGTATATACGAGTATAATACCATTCAAATATGGACAGGATCACATGTCACATACGGACAGGAGGTAAATAAATATATTAAAAATTAAGGGGGTTATTATTGTAGCGATTCTGGTGAGCTCGTTATAACTCAACAAAGAATTGAATGCGTGTCTCACTTTCTATGATACACTTTCTATGATACAAATGATACACTTTCTTTTAGTATGTATTTACTTGCTCTCTACAGTCCTTTTGAGTTTTTCATTTTTTAGATTCTAATCGATTATTGCATTTTGAATACCATGTACACATCGCGCTTTCATATCGTATGTATGAATGCAAGATTCAGTGGCTCTGTGGAATGCTGAGTGTCGCCTTTGATTGAGATCAAGATCGTGGAAGTGCGAGCTGTTTGTTGTATTTGTGATCGCTAGATACATACTCGTACTTAATAGAGATTAGGGACAAAAACAGTGTTTGAAGTAATAAAGCATTAAATTTCATTAACTATAGTATGTACCTCATTCCATGATACCGTTCAGTGAACGTTAATAGTCAATTGTCGTCTTTGTTGCAATTGTTTATAGACCTCTCCTCAACACGTCAGCCAGTTGGCGGCTCATTGAGCAGCCAGCAGTGCAGCAATTGACATGAGGCTGGGCCATGTCTATGTGTTGAAGCACACCGTGCTTTGTTCCGTTCCTTTTTTAGAGATAGAATTCGGAAAGATTTCCTTTAAAACGTATTTGAAATACCGTCCAACACCACCAGGGTTCTCTTCATGTGTCCTGGGAAGCTATTCTGCGTTGTTACTACTCTCGGTTGAATTAAGGTTTCTTGATATCGTAGAAAATAAATAGCATTTTATCTTCGCTGTATGCCTGGGAATCTAAATTAAAATGAGGACGGGCATTTCATAATACTGAGAATTAAAGAGAGTCGATTTAATTTTATAGGAATAAATTACCTTACACTAACAGAATTTATGTGAAAAAATGGATCAATTCCCTGGAAATTCCAGTTGAAGTTATGTTGATGTTTTGTGGAAGCACTATCGAGTTAACATAAGCAAATTAAAAAAAAAAATTATCTTAAACTGTTTTCCATTCTACTCGAATGGTAGACCAGACTACAATGCCCAAAATATCAAATTAATGGAAGAGGTGAGACTGTAACACAGGAATCTTCCCTCGGAACTGACAGGTCGAGCTCATTATGCCAGCATCACAGATGTGAGAGAATCTCTGGTGTTGCAGATGACCAGCCCGCAGCCTGGCACGCTGCTGGTCGGCCTCTGGCGCGCCCTCGCGTGTCTCGCGTGACCAACACCTCATGTAAATTGGGCAAACAAGTAATTGCTCAACTTTTTTCGTCAGCTGAGCTGGTTTGCAGAGCTACTCCTGGCTGCGGGCTTGTTGCAACTATTCCCTTGTGTTTCTACAGACTTCGCACGTCATGCCTGCATCAGGTTTCATTTAGTGATTTCGCTAATTTCGTGGTTGGATGAATCTCCACATGTTTGTCTCTTGTTTTTTTATGTTCTTCATTCTCACGTATATCACTGCGTTTAGGATAAAACTGTTCTATGAGCACTGTTTACTAACATAAATTTTATAGCTATCGATTTAGGTTACGCATAAAAAAATTTCTACCAACCTCATGATGATGAAGAGAGCTCAGAAGAACTTAAAATTGACTCAACACTTTATATCGGCATATCGCCTCGGGAAAACTTTTCTGTCCACTGCACGTCTGTTATGTATCTATGTTTATTGCAGGCATTCTGTAATCTGTATTGACCCTACTTGTTGATCGTGTTTTCTGGAATGCTTGAAAGCAGTGTCCTAATTTCAGTCTTGTCCTGCGTCCTAATCCATCGCCATATTGTTTAGCAATTCATGTTGATAGCATTAGACGGGATCTTCAAGTGTTTCACAGACGACCGATTCCAGCCGCGGTCCCTCTTTCTGCCCTCTCGAGTGAAGTAAGATTGTCTAGGCGGCACGACGGTGTTTACATGCACACGCGGTATCCAGGACTCCGTGTTTGTGGAGACGCGTTCATGCTGTGCGAGCGCAGATTGAAGGCCAATCCGAGCGTTGTGCAATGGAGTATAGAGGCCTGAGGACTAATAATTCTTCTTGCCACTTTCTACAGTATGTGTGCGGGAAAAGAGGTGCTGCTTGCTTTTGTAAGGAGTTTTTTCACCTGAATTAACAACCTTGAAGACAGGAAGGATGCTATCGGATTTTACTTTTGATTAACGGTTACGCCGTTATGGAGTAATAGCAAGATTGTAATACATAAATTGTCACCTCTTAGTCAATTGTTTTTCCCCTCTTGTTTTTATTCGATTATATTTTCCATTCGCCTGTTGCACTTCACTACGTCGTAAATGATACATCACTTCTTAGCATAACGCAAAAAATACTCCTGCCCGTCACATACCTTAGTTTCATCAGCGTTTTTTTTCTAATAAAGAAAGTTAAAGCTACAGATCAAGCGCTCACATTCTTCGAGAATGAAAATCGTGCAATTTTTTCAATAGCATTGATATTCAGATGCTGCGGAGAACATCACTTCTATTTTTTAAATATAATTTGAAATTTCATAACTGTGTAATTTTTACTGAAGTACTGTGCGTATTTATTTTATAGGTTTCTATGTATAATATTTTTATTTGTTTGTTGGTATCAAAGCCGGCATCGTTATTGCAGAGATTAACGTATCTGCTTCTATAATGTGTACGATGAAGTAAGTGATGTGAGTAGCGTTAGGGAGCACTTTTGTACTTTTTCAATTGGTGTGAATATAGTAGATACATGCTGTTAAAAGTTTCAAGTAGTTATAAAACACTATAAAAATGAAATTCACCACCCCTCAGTGGGATACAACTATTGTATGTATAGGAATTGGCGCTCCCTGGGGGACTATGTGAGGGCCTGAGCTAAAGGTTTGGTAGGCTTCCTTTTGTTGAAATAGAATAGGTTTTTGTTTTGTTACGGACCATCTTTTTTCGGTTCACTGCTATCCCGTTTTTCAGCACCTACTACTATCTTCTTCAACTTTTTCTTGTTTCATGAACTTCTTTCTTAGCTTTCTGTTTCTGTGCACCTTGTGCATAGATTCCGCGTTCCCTCAACTCCATACTAAATGGTGCCTTCCTCCTTCCTCTCTTAGAACATCTTTGTCGTGCAGTTAAGGGAGGCTAAAACTTTGTTATATAATAATAATAATAATAATAATAATAATGAAATCCACCAACATCCAGGAGGATGTTTTACGTCCCTAGATACTACATGGCGCCCCCATTGAAGGAGCGTATCTCGGCTGGCGGCAAGAAACCGTAAGCGAACTCGTAGCGAGTACCCCTACCTGCCGCACAGGTTATCCTCCGCACGCGCGCTCGTAAGCATGTTTTGATTGGCGGTATCCCGACCATCTGCCTTCCTTAGTTCAAACAAGCTGCAACCCTCAGCGTTCCTGTACAGGTCGCCTCTGCCCGTAGAGTTGATCTAACTTCGTTCGTTCGTGAGACGGCCACGTGAAATTCCAAGTCGGACGTAAAAAATTAGCTCATTTACTTCTAGTATGCTGTACTTATTAGTAAGTTTATTACTAGTATGTGTTATTTAATTTTACTTGTACAAGAATTTAAGTCCCAGATTTTTTTATTCATGAAGTGCGTAAATTATCGTGATATCTAAGAAACGCCTGTTAAAAATTTTGTTAAATTTTAATTAGGTCAGAGACAGAATTTTCAAACTTTCCTTGTATATGATATTTAGTTGACATTCGTGGCGTCATGGCCCGCTATTTAACTCTACTAATCCACGCTGCAACTCTGTGGCTATATAAAGTATTTTGTGTAATATGAGCCGTACATAGAATATGAAATAGAAAACAATGAAAAGCAAAAAGTTTGAAAAGCAAAACGACATGAAGCGCTATAAGCAAAGAGCCTTCCTTGGTAATGAGTAATTCATGCGTTGTAATTCTCTTTTCGACCCTGATGTACAGTAATTGACGGCCCTTAGAATACTTGGTATTAACTTGAAAATTAAGTATTCTAAGTGAGTTTCTTTCTCTTAGATTCCACAGTGCGCCTGCCTAGTTCCGAATTAGGACTTTAACTTTCAACTCGATTGACTGGTCACATACTTGAAATTGCCGCAATATATTCGAGCTGGCGAGTGTCGTCGGCTGAATTATCGCTCTGACTCGCATTTTCTCAAGCCTTCACTAAATTTTTAGATCGGACGGGTCGAGTGCGTCTGCAAGTTTCGGAGCCGCCAGTTTCCGTTGGATCCGATCCTCGAAGCTAATGTCCGTGGTTAGGTCTGTCTTCCTGTGACGTTGCCAAGAGGATTTCAATCTTTTATTGCATTGCTGTTGGACTGCCGAACGGAGAGTGACATGAAGTTCCAATACTTAATTAGCTATGATATATCTGTGCCTTCAGACAGATGTTTTCTCTTTTTTTGTCTTTTCGTCGATCAGCCACTTGCTTAATGTAAAAAGTCATTTTTACTTGGAAGGTATCACATCGGATTTTTCAAATGACAAGATGGCGCTATATTTGTTCCAGGTTCATTTACCCGAGTTTTTCACCTTGAAAATATTTTCTTGGTCCTACAGCGCGTTAGATTTCAGAGTTCCACTGCAAGTACAAATTGTGTTTAAACGTACAGTTTTTACTTTTTCCTGGCGGAAATGTACGTTGCGCCATATAATATTTAGTGCAAACGTAACATATATCTGGCTGTGTTGCAGCAACATAATTAAGAGTTGGTGTGGCCGGACAGCACAAGGCCGTACGGCGGCGCTGAGGCGGCCGCATGCGTGTAACCGCATCCTGGGAGCGCGGCTCCGTGAGCGCTCGGACCAATGCGCTCCACATGGTCCGGCGGGACGGATATGCCTGATCTGCTTCTCGATGCTTCCGCACTTGTGTGAAATTTACCGTTTATTGCTTAGAGATGAAATAATTTCTGAATATATATTTCTCGGTCATTTATGTTCAGTATACCGGGTTCGATTTTAATTTGTATTTTTGCCCTTGAAATTTAACACGTTAGTTGCGATGGGTTAAACCGAAGTTCAATATTCAACTTGAATTTAAAGTCAAAAGTGATAAGCAAATTTGTAAATATCAAACATTAACTGGGCCTGTTAAATACCACTAATTTAGAAAGGTTGTTAGAATTTTTCAAAACGACCCATCGATGGGTCGTTTCGCAGCAGGAAAAACCTAAGCACGACCCACCGGTGGGTCGTGTCGCAGTCAACGTGTTAATGCAGTTAATTCAATAATGTCCATATTTTGATACGATGAAAAAGTTTATAATTGTGTTCATGAACGCGATAGAATCGTATCTAGTGCAGTTTTCAGAGTTAGCCATCATATATCATAAATTCTACTATTTGTGTGCGTGCCGCTGTAAATGAAATTCATGCATTTTTTAACCGTATATTTCGCATGCGTTCAGCGTTGTTGCAGATGACCAGCCCGCAGCCTGGCACGCTGCTGGTGATCGATTTAGTTGTTATCCTTGTAACTATCCTTGCTTCAACAGCAAGTACAACGTGGAGAAACACTCTTGTGCCTTTCCCTATATCTATTTAAGCCGGAAACGGGACGTTCAGCTGAGTTCTAGTTCCTTCCAAAAGTGAGAATATGTATTTGTCTAATGCTCTTACGAACGAGGAGTTTTTATGAGCATCCACGGCCATAACGTGTTTTGTTATCCGCCTAATGTCAAGTTCACCTCACGTTCCCTTGGTTCACAGTGACGCGCCCGTGACTTTTCACGGTGACAGGGAGACATTTGGCAAAGCTCTGTTGTAATTCTGATACGAAGTTTTCTTCTTCTGCTCATACAACTGCTCCTTCCTACGAGCGTTGTAATTACACCACGTAAAAATCCGAGCTATCATTTCTGATGGGATGTTTTTCATTTCGACACTTCGGCTAACTCAATGTATAAAATTGAAGATGCCGCTCAAAAGATTAAGTATGTGGATTGGATGCCTTCAGAATCTTGAAGGCACGGCAGTACATATTTGATTGAAACTTTGGTACGTTTCAAATATCCTATCACATGAGTTAGTTAAATAGACTGGTTTATTTAAGTGGTGTTAATATTCTCAATTAAGCCTGATCTGTAGGCTTCTTGTAATTGTACAATTTGTTCTCTGCTCGTGAGACATTTGACATAAGTTTAACTGTTAATAATTATGAAAGTTTCCTGATTCAGCTCCGACAAAAAACTGTTATACATCATTGTGTAGCCTCGTAATGTTGATTTTGATTGTCTAATTTTGATTTAGCAGTTCCTAGTTTCAAACTGGATGACATATACTGAGTATGAAATTGAAAAAACAAGCAATTGCTTCCTCATAAACTATTTTTAAATTTTCTGTAAGTTTAAATGAAAGCGAACAAAATGTATTCGCATGCACGAGAGAATATAAGCAGAATCCCTCAAAAACTTGACGTAGTTAAAAAAATTAGGGTTTTACCCTGACACTAATTGTAAAGTTGTTTAGCCTGATCGGTCAATTGTTCAGAGGGAATTTTACAAGCTTTGAATGGAAATTCAAACTGCATTTTCTCTCAGTCACAGTGCATGATCTGCTCCCTGCTGTTACGGACAATAAATTTTGCTTCGCGTCAATGCTGCTTTCCTCTGCTTCGTTCCATCTACAATGACCTTGGAACAAACAGCTCGATTGCTTGAGTCTAGTTTCTGCGACGAAAATTAATTTAGCTCTATTCGTGACCCCCAATAGAGTCCGCGTTAACTACTTCCCTCGCTTATTTGACTGCAAGTTTCTGGGTCCCGTTCATTTGAGCGCAAAACACTTTCAACACAACTTCCCCATGGCTTTGAAGTGCTCAATTTCATGCTCTAGGTGTTGTGTTCGTTCATAGTTTTCATAACTTATTAACGAGGAGCCTTCCACATGTATTACGTTTCGGCGAAGGAACATGAACTCAAATTTTATAGAGTTCTTCATTGTACATTTACATTTGTTTGCCATCACAAAGGGTTTTTACGAGTTAATTCAATGGGAAAGAGAGTGAAATGCGAGCTTATGAATGCAGGGTTTTCGTATGTGTATTTTATTAATCTATATACACACCCTTTCGAATTCGTTTATGTCGATTGCATTTCCCGGAATAAAAAGCAATATGAACTTTTTCTTACACGCCTTATCCTTACTTATTCCATGTCGCTTGAAATGACGAAAGTTACGCGTTGATGTGTATAATTGTACCCTGCACCGCCTCGTCCTAAATGTAACGCGATGCCTTAGTGATGAATAATGTTTTTTTTAGAAAATGTATTTTTACGGTTGAGGCAGTCCAGCAGCACGCAATGGCGCATAGTTTTAAAGCTGCTTCACGCAGATGACCTCTAGGCGCAGCAGTTCTGTATAGGTCTCGACAATAGAGTTCACAGTGGCTGAGGAGCAAGCGCGACCTTCACCATACGAAGTGAACTCTCGTGTTATCATTGTCCGAGCTTGTGCGTGAAGTGGAGGTGGGGCTGCTCAGACACGAAACGCTACTGTTTATCCCATATTCTTAGGTGAAGATTGGGACACCTTACTTAGAGGTATGAAGAGAAAATACAACTTGAATTGGAGGTGTCTGAAAAACATCTTATTTTAAAGGACGTTACACTGTACAATCGTGCAAATCAATTCAATAAAAAAAGCTTGCGTTTTTATTGCCGCTGTTTCCTGATTCGACTCATAAAAATGTATAATATTTTTCTTGCCTTACGATAATGCTAATTTCAGAGCTCAAATTTGAGTTCTATAATTTTTTCCTTTAAAGTGTTCATGATAGTTCGTATAAAAATGTTACATTTTGGTTCATTTTCTTCAAAAAAATTTTGTCTCATACTTATTGTTAGGAAATCCGTAGTTGAATTTTTCGTCAGCAATTTCTTTAAATAACATGTAAAAGTTGAAAGAAAAAAGTTCTGATGCATGTAAGATCATAAAAGTTTGTTTCCTTCTTGAAGAACCTGCTTCGGCGGTACATATACTAAAATTTTCTTCTCGAAGCATTTCATTTCTTCTTGTGAGAAGTTAGTATCTCGTGCCGACGTTAAATATTATAGGGTCTATGAACCGCCAGCGCCTCGCTGAAACGAAAATAACTAATTTTCGAGCTTCAACACTTTCAACAAAGTATGAATTAAAATACCATCTGGTATTTCTTGCTTTTGACTTACAGTATTCAGCAACGAAAAACCATACTGCAACGTGTCATTAATGTTTCCATGTTCCTGCTATAGTGAAATGTGAAAAATCTGTGACCTTTTGCGCTCCATTTCACTTTTTATATCCCAGTTCACTTCAAAAAAATAAAAGGGAGTAGGAAGTTCCGCTTCGTTTCATGTCCGGAAAAGGAATAGTTCTTTTTTGCTCCTTTCACGCCTCGAGGGCTTGACATGTTTGTCGATCTAAAGAAATACTACTTGTGGAGTGGTAACTAATTTTCCAGGATCTGTGTAGGAACCTTGCAGAAATACCAAGATTCAAAGTGAAAGTGAAGGAAAGAAAGGCTCGATAGTGATGATCTATTGCGGAGATGTTCTATCTGTAACTCATTTTTTGGTCTGCTAATTGTGATCAGCCATGGCTCCCCTGCACCCGAATGGCCTCGAGTACCGCAACTTGCCGAGCAACATTCAGGAGGACCGACCTCTCGGTCGGGGAGTAGGAAGGGCCCACCGACCTCTCAGCGAGAAGAGCCACAAGCGAGGAGGGACTCCGCGAAGAACAGACAGCTTCAGACGTCAGGAGCGTCATTTCATGCAGCGCAGCGACGCCTACCTCACCAGCCGAGACTTGTCCGCACCGAAAACGAATTTTCGAGCTTCGGTTCATCACCAGCAGCGTCAAGAGTTGCGCAGGACTGGCGACTACCGCAGGAGTTTGGTTCTCGACAGGAAGGTTGAGGTGCAGTACGGGTACATCACGAAACCCATCATCCCGGAGGTAGATTACCTGACAAGCAAAGATGTCGCCACTCTCAGCAAGAATTCTTACAGTATTTCCAGTGAAAAACTGAGCTCCGTAGAAAGCAGTAGTGCGAAAATTTTGTGCGACTCATTTAATGATCATCGCACTATGAAGCCTTCCAAAAGCTTTGGTAATTTAACTAAATTAAAATCATCAGTGAAATTAGAAATTCACTCCCAAAGCAAAAATAGACCGTCAAATTTGAAATCGGCATTAAAATTGAGCAAATCCGACTCGCGACTTAATTCAAAACTTGAAGTTCGGTGGGATTCTGATTCGGAGACGAAAGCCGAACATTATGACGACAGTTGGTCGTCTGACTCTCCAAGGTCAGCATCCGAAGATAGGACGTCCTACTACAATGGGAAAAAGTTTCCTTCACAGAACTGCAGAGGTTACCAACACATATCTAAACCCATATCGAAGAGCAGCCCATTGTTCGTGTGCAAGAGGAGCGCTCTGCACTACAGCAGCGCTCGGGCGACCGCCGGAAAGAAGACCTCGAGGTACCTCATACCAAGGGCCAGAACGAAGAACACTCCTCTAACCAACGCAACATATAAGGTAATTTTTCAAGTTTTTGCCGTATAATTTTATGTGATCTACCTCAGGGATGCTGAAATGATAAAAGTTGCTCATCAAACTCGTGAATGTTTAATTTTTTAAGGAAACACTTATAATGCAGAATTTAGCTAGCGGTTTCAAATTCATAATACTTCTGATGGAGCATTTTTCAAGTGTGAATTTTTGAAGGGTTCGAAAATTGTTTGAAAGTAATTTTTTTCTGATGAACTTGTTTTCTGTGTTTTCACAACTTCTACGAGTTTGTGAAGTTGGTTACGGAAAGCGCCGCGCCTGCGATGAAGTAAACAACAAAATGTTCAGTGGTAGTAACATTTATTATATCTTAAGCACGTGTGCTGTAACCGAAAACAAGATATCGTTTTTATTGAGAGGAATTTTGATATAATTTGTAAGGTTTCTAACAGGCTTTCATTTCCCTCAGGGAGACAGAACTATTGTATGTATTGGAATTCGCACTTCCTGGTGGAAAATGTGAGGGCCTTAGCTGAGGAAAATTGGTCAAAAAAAAATTTTTGTTTTGTCAAGAATCATTTTTTTTCGGTTCACTGTTATCCTTTTTTTCAACACCTCTGACTTTCTCTTTCAACTTTTATCTTGTTTCATAACCTTCCTTCTTAACTTACTGTTTCTATGCGTACGGGATCTTGGACAAGATCACACTTTGCGCATAGATTCAGCGTTCCCTTTAACTCCATACTAAATGGTGCTTTTATCCTTCCTCTCTTTGAACATCTGTTTTGTGGTAAGGGAGGCCTAAGCTAATTTATAATCAATCAATTATAAGTTTTCGTTATTTACGGTCGCAATCTCTTCTCCGGAGCGCCATTGACACTAGGCAGCCGTCACCCCCGTATTTGGTTGTCTCCTTCCCAAAGCGTCACATCCAAGGCCAACTCTCGGCAATTTTCGTTCATCATTCACTACTTTTATTTAGCTGAACTTTATCTTAGCGTTGCTATAACTATTAAATATTATTTTCCATACGGTATTTAGAGCGAATTACTCCTCAACGCAGTGAACATCATTTTTTGTCGGAAGTGTCATAGAGCAGTTATCGTTGTGTGCAAAATTTTTCTGGTGAGGTGCAGCAAACTATTTATAATTTTATTTTGTTCCTCAGTGTCAATACCAGCTCCGCGATCTAAGAAGAATGAGTTTCATTTTAAAGAATGAACATAAACAAAACACTGACAGTTATTTCGGTACATTTCATCAAATTGTCGAGTAGCACTGTGTGAAAATTTCCATGGCATTCATTTGAACATTTCTCCATGAGACAATAATTTATTCCTTGAAGAAGGTTAGTAACAATTGAAATTTTCAAGCCTGAACACAAATTTTTAGTTTGATTTTTTTACATTCATTGAACGGCAATGGAAAAATAAATGTTTGATCAGGTGCTGGATGCATCGAGCACGCACCTCTGAGACCTAAAAATTCGAATAATTTTAGATTGTATTGTATTCAGTCGTAGCAGAAGGTGTTGGTCCGTGCTTCGACATTTTTAGGCCAATTTTGTGAAAAATAATTTTGTTCTGTCAGCTGTGATTAGGGATATTTCCAAAAGAACTGGGAAAAATATTTTCCAGCTAGTCGTTTTCTCATTTTTTCACGTTGTTTTCTCGTCACTACGAATATCTTCACTATTTACAATGAAAATAAATATAAATTTTTCGAAAGTTACGGCCCTTTCATCCTGATTTGTGTGCGTCAATGTTTTGATTTTTTCCTTTAACTACTTAATTAATTTTTTCTCGATAATACATGAATCGTATCATTTCAACAGAAGTTTAAGTAGATCTTCCTTTTATTGAAATAGAATTTGTATATTTTTATACAGCTCACCCACATTCTGTTCATTGCTGTTTTTTCTCAGCATTTATTACTTTCATCGTAAACTTTGATATTGTTTCATAAATTTCTTCCAATCCTGCTATTGAGACAAAGTAAGAGGAAAAAACTTTTGCTGAAATTTCCCCGTTTTATTAATTCCACTGTGAATGGTGCCTTCCTTCTATGGGAAGTATCGCTCCTTGGGGAAAATGTGAGGTCCCGAGCTAACGGTTAAATAGGCCTTCTTTTTGTTAAAATCAAGTGTTTATGTTGTGATAAAGACCTTATTTTTTCGGTTCACTGCTGTCCTGTTTTTCAGTCTGTAGCATTTTCTTCTTCAACTTTCATCTTGTTTCATGAACTTCTTTCTCAGCTTACTGTTTCTATGCCCCTTGTTAATAGATTCCGCGTTTCCTCGAGTTCATACTAAGTGGTGCCTACCTCCTTGCTCTCTTTGATACTCCTTTGTCGCAGTTAGGGGGGAGGGGGGGCTTAAACTAACATATAATCTAATCTGGAAATGTAAGCTGGAACACTTCTGACAAAGAATGATCTCATTAAAGACGTGTTTCATGGCACTTTTATTTATAATACGGATTTGCCAAAAGCAACCCATCTACATCTATCCATAATCTAATCTAATTGTGGCATTCTCCTTCTCCTGGGAACGCTTTTGTTGTGCTAAGAGAGACTCTTACTACCTTATAATTTAATCTATAATCTGATCGTATTATTTTCCTGAACTCCAGTCAGCTCTGCATAATTTTCGTAATAGTGAGCCAAGTGTAAGATTCCCCACCTAGCTGCGGTATTTACTCAATTGACCTCTGTTTCTCTTCCGGAACATCGCTGTTTGTTTCGCCTGTCATTCTGTCATGTCGCGCGCCTCCACCACGGACGGCCAGGCTCCACAAGTGACCTTTTGGGAGATGCGCCGACGACCTTGTCTGCCTCACCTCTTGGCTCTTGCTGCTCGTCCGCTGCGCTGAGATGCGCCGTTGTCGCCTTCCACCTCCCATTTTTGATATGTTCAATGAAGTGTTTCACCTCCTTACTTATGCACTGTTCCCTTGTTCTCCTTTGAGTGTTCCACCTCCCTATCTTATACGTTTTTCCCTTGTTCTCCTTGGGGTGTTCCACATCACTGCTGATGTATTGTTCCCTTGTTCTCCTTGGGGTGTTCCACATCACTGCTGATGTATTGTTCCCTTGTTCTCCATGGAGTGTTCCCCGTCCCTACTGATATATTGTTCACTTGTTCTCCTTGTGGTTTTCCACCTCCCTACTTATACATTGTTCTCTTATTCTCCTTGGAGTGTTCCACCTCCCTACTAGTGCATTGTTCCCTTGTTCTTCTCAACGGAGTGTTCCACTCTGCTATGAATACAATATCTCCATGTTCCGCCATTCTACTCATCTGCTGTTCCCTTGCTCTACCGAACGAATAAGCTGACGAATCATACCGCATCATATCGATCTTGAGGATCAATAATAAATTGGCTGTGTTCGATTACCCCCTCAGGAGAGATCCAATTGTTGTTTCCGTAGAAATCAGTGCTCGCAGGGCGAAGATGTGAAGTCCCGAGTTGAAGGTTAAATAGGAATGCATTTTGTTGCGATATAAAAGGAGTTTTGTGTTGTTTCGGATCATTTTTTTCGGTTCACTGTTGTCCCTTTTCAGCACTTATTACTTTCTCCTTCAACTTTGGTCTTGTTTCATGAACTTTTTTCATCTTGCTGTTCCTATACACAGAGTGCGGGAGTACACTTTGTGCATAGATTCTGTATTCACTTAAGCTCACACTGAATTGTGCCTTCCTCCTTCCCCTCTCGGGAATTTATTGTTGTGTTTAGAAAACTCATAAGCTAATTTCATTTCGGTTGTTTGGCTTGCTTTAAGTTCACTTTGATTGTTATTATTGTTATTAGTAACATTATCATCCTTTCAGTACAACTTACATCCCTTTTTGTACCTCTAGGAAATCGTTTTTGCCAAGTTTTCCGGTTTTAGATTTCCGCTTCCCGTTCAGATGCATCCGGCGGAAGACGACCTAAATTCAATGTCAAAATTTGTGCGTCAGACTGCTTGAGTTTTTTACGGAATGTTTTTTTCATGTTTTTTTACTGCTGAAACAAACAGAACAGATAAGCGAAGTTCTGTTTGATTATGGGTGAGCGGTTTTGATTCATTTTAACAGAAAGAAATTTCGTCTTCATAGTTATGGTCGAAATTAAGGTGAAAGTGAATATTATAGCTCAGATTTGAGTGAACCAAGGCTATAGGTGAGATGTTCTATGTTTGTACGATGCCGAGAACGAACCCATGTCGTGGGGACTGGCGTTCCCTGGGGCGATGTTGTACGGTTACCTCAGCTTTAGATAGACCTTCGGGACTTTACCTTTCGTGCTCGCTTTACTACTCACTGTTTCCATTTCATCTTCGCTATCCCTTCTTTGTCTTTTCCTCTTCTTGCTTCCTAACTTACTGTTTCTGTGCGCAGAGAATCCAGGGTGGGAACTCATCTTGTGCATAGCATAGATTCCCCATTTTCTTCTGCCCATGCTGAATGGTCCCTTCTCTTCGCTGTCTTAAGATTGCTTTTGTGGTGGCAGAGAATCATCAAACGAACTAATATAATAATGTTAAAAATAAATGAATAAAATTACTAACAACTTTTGGGAAAAGATGAAAATTTGGACGGAAATCATAAACGAAAGCCATACTTGATGTTTCTTATCATCACTATTATTGCTGTTTGTATTCTTATTGATTTACCAATAATTAAACATATATAACATTTGTTAATGACGAGTTCATTTATTATTTTCTCATTCAGAAGTTACGAGATTTCCCATCCACAACATTCAACGATTACATTTTCTAACTTGTAGTTTTTTTTAAAATAGCTGAATTTCTTGTAAATCATTGTCAACAGGAATCAAATAAAAATGAAATTCTTCCCGTTAGGGATTAATAATCATGAAATTTGCCTATGTTGCGTTCTCGATACATGCACTGATTGACACATGAGAGATTCGATATAGAGATCCTCCTTCGAAACGCTCATTACTTTCTATAGTAAAAAGTTAAAATCTGTGTGGAATGATTCATTCATACTTAAGATACGCGCACTTCATACGACTTGTTTAATTAATTCAGCGAAACCTGGAGTCTCCATTGAAATTCGAAGTGGTTTTGTTGAAATTATGCAATGGTATACATTTTTTGTCATAACTTTTCTCTAAATTATGTGCGTGATCATTTCCCCTGATTGACACTTAATTGTACCACATCATTATGTTTTTTAAATTCCCCTCATAAAGTACGAAAGATTCTTGAGTTCCTTTCGTGAACGTATGACAATCATGTGCATCTTCTCTGTCTCTCTTCTACGTCTTTGGGAATTCAGGTTCATCCTCCGTATTACACCTCTTCATTTTTTGAGGTGCTTACACTGCCTCTCAATTCAGTTACAGAGGGCCAAACCCGCCAAAAAGTAAAACCTTGAGTTAGTGGAATATTTCTAAAATCACTTCTCTTACTTGTTTTACGTGTTTTACTATCAAAATAACAGCCGTTAATTTAATCCAAACCATCTACGTTATAGAATTTAAAAACGTAATAATATTCATAAGAAACCTGCGAATTTCTTTCATGCGAAACATTCTTGCTAGTCACAGTTATAACTTACCTTTGATTTAAATTTTTTAGTTTACAGTAGTGTGCACTGTTCTTGTGACTTCTTTACTCTGTTCGACTCTCTTTTTTAAGGCAACGTTAATACTTCACTGTCTTTCTAGCTCTGTGCTTCGTTAGTTCATTTTCATTCGTCGATTATCAAGTTCATTATCTCACACATTATGTAAAGTTTTAGAAATAGTAGAACGATTCAAATTGATGTCGCTTTTGTCTGTGTGAATTTTTTGACATTAACTCGCCTCATATCGCGTTGCTTTTTAGCCTGAAATGTTGTCTTGTTACATCCTGCATTCCTATACAAGATACATTCACGTCTAGTGACATCCTGTAGCATTACCTAAGATTCTGTACACTTATCTCAGATGCTATACTTTCGGTACTAAACTGGCCGTTCTCCCAACATGCTTCAGCTCTGACGGGGTCGTCAATAGTAAATACCGCGCGTCCCTTGCAAGGATCTCGAGCGAACAACCGCTGCCGGATGTTGCTGTTGGTAATTTCTGCGGTGAATCACCCCCAAGTCGCGGTTGCTTTTATTGCTGCAGTCGTTCATCACTGTTGCTGTGCTTTTGGCTGTCCTGCATCGACCGAGATAATCTTGGTGTCACGCAAAGCAACAACGGCAACGAAATTCGCCGAAGAGGTTAATCGAAAGGGCCTCTGAGTGAGAGCTTAGGTGGGAGGAGCAGCCGATGACGTCAACTTACGCACTGGAATGAGATGCTAAAAGAATTTGTGCATGAGAAAATTTTAAACTATCTCGACATGGAGCTCTTGCTATCGAACTACAATACGCAGGAAGTAGAACTTGAAACTTCCACAAAAATGAGCTGTCAGTCTGCCGCAGTGGATCAGACTCACTCTCTCTCACACCTCGGTTTGCTTGCTATTGTAACTCAACTAATTACTTGTGGCAAGAGTTTATGCGCTTCTAAATGACAGTTTTTTGTGTCATTCGTCATATTTCTTCTCGAGTTTGTCTTTTTGGATTTGCATTACTTTGAAGTCCTATAATGTTTGTTCTACTCCTTCGTGGTATGAATGCGCTAAAACTAAAAGAAGCTATTTGAAGGAAGAGGTATGCTGCATGAAGACGCATGATGAGCTGAACGTTGTGAAAGCTTCTTGTATTCCTGTAATTTACTCGCACCAACAATTCTGATACGAGTGCTGTCGTACAGGCTGTCGCAACATATTCTCAGACTGCTTTGCTTTAGCACTGCTATAACTTTCCCTGGTTTAGACGCAGTAACGTCCCCGGACTCGCGTAGATTGGAAGAGCTCCACCCTTCATCGGATCCAATGATGAGCGAGCGATTTTGCTTCTGCAGCACCTTGCACGTACTGCAGACAGTTGTGTCAGTAATCGGGACTCGTAGTGTCGTACAATCACAGCACCGAATGTTTCTTTACTGATTTCTGGACAGACCTAAAATATCGTTATAGTATATCCATGCCACCAGCGTCGATGCGAGATGGCTGATGTCATCACTACCATGTATTATATTAGTGAAAATCTAAAAATATCGTTGAAATTGCATAATTCCTTGTCGCTACTTTTGGCACCGTCAAAACACGATGTAATTATTTCTCGTTGTGCAAAGAAGTACTTATGGCTCTCGGATAGGATAGTTCTGTGCTGGTGTATCGCTGTGTGCTACGCTTCAGTTATCGCAGCAGCATTGCTGCCTTCTTGTCTACTGCCACCACAGTTATGAGGATTTCTCTTCAACTGCCAGTGCAATGGTCTCATATTAAATGATACATGTCAAATATTACTTCAAAAGGATTTCTGCCAAGTTTTTATTGTCCTATTACTATTCCTTGGCTTACGGCCTTAATGTGTTGATTACCATCATCACCTAGCTTGTGCAGTAGCCGGAGTTCAGGCAGCAAGAAAAGCGGGGGCGGAGAGATCGCGTGGACCCGAAGCACTTAGATTGGAATGCTGCCGTGGATTTGCCTGGCTGGAAAACTTCTTTGTGCTCAGAGATTACTTGTTACTACGTCAGTCTAGCGCAGATATGAGTCAAGTTTCGCCTTGCGCCTCTCACAACAGTCATCACTATTTTATCGGAATGTTTCTAACTGGAATCATTTTAATTTGCCTTGGGAAATTTCTCAACTCGTACATGAAGTGAATCCCTAATTAATGCTACGACATACCAACAGAGATCAAAACACGCAAGTACATTTTCTGTGCGGCTATAAAAAATTACGGTTGAAGTCAGTTTTTCTTTTAACTACTGCAAAAATTACAATATTCTTGTTTTGAAATGAAACAGGGCGATTGCTTCCATTGCGAATGTATTCCTTTAGTGAGTTTATCTTCTTGCTGACGAATTGCAATATTCTTGTAAGGCATTTTACCGATTTAAAAATAGTTAAACTTTTCACTGAACGCATTGATTTAGCGATATCTATTCTTCTGAATGCTCAAACGAAATTTACCTTAATTTTCAATTAATTCTTTTATAATAATACTGATATACTGCGGTACCTGTTATGAGCATCTATCGCCCTTTCTTTCATTGGATTCCAAAATTATATCTCACAGTGGGCAAGCGAGGAATGATTGTCTCTTGCTACTGAGAATACTAAATAATTACACGGGATAACAGGAACTTCGCCGGCATACTCCGATGATTTAAGAACCATTCACCAGATCGACGCTCTCGGTTGTTTCCCGTGTTCGACATGGCAGCTAGAATTGGAAGGTGCTGCCGGGAACGCGTTAGCATGCAGTAAATGCGCTGTGTCCTGCGTGTGCCTGAGCTGCAGCGGCTCTGAAATATGAGCAGCTCTCAAACTTCCTGCCACGTGATGCAAATAGAGGCTGCAATTTCCAACCTTCCGTTCGAGACTCATAGACCACGAATAAATATTGCTCTACCTCTCTATTTGAAGTGGATTATTCTACTGGAATGGGCTTGTTCGCTGAGCTGGTGAACTATAATCTCGATCTAATTTTGACTTTGGCACTACAATCCGAAAACTTCTAAGCGATAATTTTCTTCAGGCGACTCATTTGTACTTTTCATTTCTCATTTTCGAGGTAATATTATTCCTGCATTTCTGTAGTCATGATGTCCAATTCCTGCTTTGTTGTCTGTTTTTTTTTTGTTATAGCTTGGCTGCAACGTCTGACTGGAGTCAGTGCACCTTACCTCTCGCAACCCTCATGTCCTGCACAGCGTAGCACGTGGGCTGTTAAGCGTAGACAAGAGAGCAGCTTTGTGCGGGGAAAGCTGTCACGCTCGTTTCATAGCTTCATCGGACGTACCTCATCTTCGCTGGTGATATTGGTGTGCAGTTAGGAACTCCTACGATCTCTTCGTTCCACTGATGATATTTCATAAGCAGGGAAGCACAATGGCTGATTAGGCTTCATTATAAGCCAAACCTTCGTACAGTTCGCGGAGAGATTGAGTTCACGCATCATAGTTGAGTACTTTTATTGATTCCTTAAAATATCGCTCACGTGTGGTTCCGAACTCTTCGTTGTAAAAAATTAATCACAAAAATACGCGTTCAAGAAAATGTTTTATTTAAAAGTTTTTAAATCAAATATTTGTAGGGAATTCATATTATTTCAAGCGCAGGAGTTTTACGAAGTAGGTATTAACTTAGATATTAATCAAGATAATTCAAGTAACGAACAAAAGCTCAACCGTAGCGCAGTATCATCATTGTCATTCTTACTTTAACCGCAGAATGGTTATGATTAGAGTTCAGCGTTGCTTTAAGGCAGAAATGTTAAATTTTAAGAAATATCTTAGTATTGAACATTAGGGGTGTATGAATAATGTCCTTACTATGCGTAAGCTGGATCGAATTACAGTGTTTAACTCTGCTATTGCTTCCATTTCAATTATAAAGGTTTTCACTCATCTTTCACACTCTGTATTCGCTAATATTGTGTTTTACTTTTCGATTAAAATTACATTAAGGATATGAAGAGTACATGAGTATTATTTTAAGAAACGCAGTTAATAGCGCATTCAACATGCTTTTTCTCCCCTCAGAGAGAGGCAACAATTGTGTCTATGGGAATCAGCGCTCCGTGAGGATAACATGTATGTGATGTTCCGAGCTAAAGGTTATGTAGGCCTTCTTTTTGTTGAAACGAAATGTTTTTGTTTTGTTTCAGACTATCTTTTCTCGGTTCACTGCTGTCCTGTTTTTCAGCATCTACTACTTTCTTCTTCAATTTTTATCTTGTTTCATGAACTTTTTTTCTTAACTGTTTCAATGCACCCCTCAGGGGGATACAACTATGGCATCTATGGGAATTGGCGCTCCCAGGGGGACTATGTGAAGGCCTGAGCTAAAGGTTAGGTAGGCTTCCTTTTTGTTGTAATAAAATAGGTTTTTGTTTTGTTACGGACCATCTTTTTTCGGTTCACTGCTGTCCTGTTTTTCAGCTCCTACTACTTTCTTCTTCAACTTTTTTCTTGTTTCATGAACTTCTTTCCTAGCTTACTGTTTCTGTGCACCTTGTGCATAGATTCCGCGTTCCCTCAACTCCATACTAAATGGTGCCTTCCTCTTTCCTCTCTTGGAACATTTTTGTCGTGGTTAAGGTAGGCTAAAACTTTCTTATATAATAATAATAATAATAACTGTTTCAATGCATTTTATGCACAGATTCCCAAGTAAAATACAACAAAGTAAATATGTATGAATGAAATCGATATTTATTTCATTTAAATTCCATTGTGTGCATCCGTGCGTGTCTGTTCATCATTGTCCCCGGTGTGTAATAACACAGAGGCCGTCGCTTGCTTATTTCTTCGCTTGGTTGGTTGCTTCGTTCGTGTCTGTCCGCACCTGCTCACCTCCTCAGAAGTGCATGCCTGGGCGCTTCGTGATGGCTAATTCCTGCCTGTGAATTATGTTCTATTTTGCGTTGATTTTAATTCATACAAAGTTATCCTGACACAAAAATGGAGGGCTCGAAGGAATGACATTTGTGTACACATATCATTTAAAACAGCGCTTGTGAAAGAATAGTAACTTCACCTTAGGAAAAATACAAGTATTTTTGACTACGCTTTAGAATACATGTCAAAAATTTATTTCGTGTACATCTCTCCAGGCTTAATTTTGGAAACATTCGAAAGGTAGGGAAGTTTGTATCACAGAGGCGCTCATCGCACTGTTCTTCGAGTAAGGAGAGAGTAATTAATGCAATTATTCATACTAAAAAATTAAGGTGTCGAAAGGAGAAAATGCCTGCGAGCATTGTGGGAGATGCAACTAAAACATCTATGGAAATTAGCTAGTGCTCCCAGACGGAAGATGAGGTTCCTAATTGCAGGTTCGGTAGACCTTCCCATTGTTGTAATGTTATTGTGAATTTATTTTTTATGGACCATAATTTTTTGTTCTCTATAGTCTTTTTTTTCAGAGCCTATTACTGTCTTCAACTTTATCTTGTTTCATAAACTGCCTTCCTTACTTATTGTTTGTATGCGCTCTAGATCTTGTTTGGGAACACGTCTTGTGCATATATTCCCTCTTTCCTTAATAACTTACTTCGGTGCCTTCCTCCTTCTTTTCAGAACACCTTTTTTGCGGCTAGGGAGGCTGAAACAAACTTATCTCATCTCATAGTGAAGTTGAGGCGATGCTGCCGATGTTCGAACTGTGTATATGGTCCGAACATATCCATGTCATTCATGATCAATTTTTTGAGCCATCTAGTAACAGTCCTCTGAAAACTGAGTACAGTTCCATTTTTTAAATAAATAACATGTTTTAGATTAGATTTTTTTAGCTTAGGGGATCTTTTATGTTTTCTTAAAAGGAATTATGCAAAAAATTTTGTTTACCGACACAAAATAGCAATGCACGTTTTGTGAGTGCCGAAGCGTTCCTGCCCATGCAAAATCCGTCCCGCTAGCTCTGGGTCGTGATAAACTTGACGTTCTCTCTCGCACGCCAATATCTTATAAACGTTCAGCATGGTTCGCTTCCGTTAGCACACCCGTGAACCCAAACACAGCTCAACAAAGTTAACAGTTCATTTATTGTGGCTAATATTTCACATTTAAGTTTTGTGAACTCTCTTCTTTTGGAAGAGACAATATTTTAGGTATTTATTTTCTGGCGTTTTCTCAAGGTAGCATCCTTGCGATCTTTTTAATGTTGAAAAATTATATCCAATTTAAACGGATCACTATTGAGTACAGCATTGTTATTGATGCTAATTTATATCAAATGAGATTAGCATGGTTGCATGCGTGATCCGGATAGCCTCGCTCATGAAAGTGCTTTGCCCATCATGCGATAAATTTGCGTACAATTTACGGCAGTTGAATGGAAGCTGGCAGTAATCACTACCAGGTTTTAAATAATAAAATATTTGTGTTGGTAAGTGTGAACTGAAGAACGTTCACTGTGATCACTGGCGGACTGAAACAGTTTCACAATTAATTGAACTGTTGAAGTTGCACAAGTATTCCTTCATTCCTTGTATCAAGAGTGAAAGTTGATTGCTCCCTTGCTGCATCTATTGATTTTTTGTTTGATTTATGCAGAGTTCAATACTACTTGACTTTTCAATAAGGGCCCAAGAATTTGAATTCAACATTTGACTAATTGATCTATCGGTAATATTTTAAGTGCACACTATTAGGTACGTGCGTGTATGGGAGCATCGCATTCATCATAAAAGCATTTAATTTTATAAGATAATTCTAATGGTTACATTGCCCTCTCGCTTTTTGTCTGGAGCAGAATTTACTGCAAGTTCGATTGTGTGACTGTTGCAATTTTATTATTATAGCACTTGAGATGCCTATTAAAAGTCTCCCTATATCAGCTTATGCAAGTGTTCACGCTCGCAACAATGGCCGGAAAGTGCCGCGTCTCAGGATCTTGGGCTCGACTTTTCTTAATTACGTGCGTGGACTCCGACTCTTATCAGGCGAGGGACGGAACTCGGCTCTGTCTTGTACGTAGTGCTTGGGTCACCACCTCGTGCTGCCTGTGTTCACTTCAGGTGTTTACGGTATATGTCTTTTGTATGTTAACTGTGCCTGTTTCTTCTTTCTCTACCCCTCTGGGGGATAAAGCTATTGTATCTATGGGAATTAGCGCTCCCAGAGGGACCATGTGAGGGCCCGAGCTAAAGGTTAGGTAGGCTTTCTTTTTGTTAAAATAGAATAGGTTTTTGTTTTGTTACGGACCATCTTTTTTCGGTTCACTGCTGTCCTATTTTTCAGCACCTACTACTTTCTTCTTCAACTTTTTCTTGTTTCATGATCTTCTTTCTTAGCTTTCTGTTTCTGTGCCCTTTCTGCATAGATTCCGCGTTTCCTTAACTCCATACTAAATGGTGCCTTCTTCCTTCCTCTCTTTGGATAGCCTTTTTTGCGGATAGGGAGGCTTAAACTAACTAATAATCTAATCTAATCTAATCTTCTTTCCCAACTTAATGTTTCTATGCTCTTTCTGCGTAGCTTCCGCGTTTCCTTAACTCCATACTAAATGGTGCCTTCCTCCTTCCTCTCTTTGGATCGCATTTGTTGCTGCGGGTAGGGAGGCTAAAACTAACGACTAATCTAATCTTCTTTCTCTTATGTTTTGACCGAAATTTTCTTTAATTCGATAGCCAACCCCCTTCCAGGAAATACAACTATTGTTTCTATGAGTATAAGCGCTCTCAGGAAGGACGTGACGACCCGAGCTGAATGTTAGGTAGGCTTTCCTTTTGTTGAAAAGAGATATTTTTTATTTTGTTGTGGGCCTTTTTTCGGATCACTGCTCCTTTTTTTCAGCACATATCACTTGCTTCTGCAACATTTTATTTTGTTTCATAAATTTCTTTTTCTCTTGCTGGGTATTGGACTCGCCTTGTGCAGAGTTTCCACGTTCCCTGAATTCCGTTTTGAATGAGGAAATTCCTCCTTCTCATGGTTACACCTTTATTTTGGTCACGAAGGCCCAAACTAACTCATAACTTAATCTTCTCAGCCCTACAATAGTGTTCAAGATCATCACATGATAATTTTCTAGCAACTTGACTTCCATGGAAGCTAACTTAGGCACTGCATTAATAGCTTGAACTGCACGTAATATAGAAGCACTTGTCTGAGTAACGGTGAAGCTTGACTTCCACTCCGGGCTATCAGTAATTTGCGTTCGAATAAAGAGATAGTTGTGAGAAAATTTAGCAAATGATGCGAGTAAATATTGTTAAACCAGAACTATTCTAACAGAAGCTGAATCATGTACTTTTAGATAACAATAGATTCAAACGTTTGTATCGAGATCCAACGGAAAAGTTACAGAAAAAATTTAACAAACTTATTGATATTGCTGATGCCGTCCCGAATAATGTCGAATTTTAAAAACTGGATGGACGCTATTACTAAACACCAAAAATGATGACAATCAGAGTGATTCACCGTTGAGACCAATGATGTCTCAGGTTGCTGCCTTCATTTATCATGTTGCTAAAAACCTTGAATTAAATTACACAGAATTGCATTACGTGAACAACGTGTTATACTTTGAACCATAGTCCATGTATGCTTGCCTAATCTTCTCCTTCTGAACATTGAAAAATTTATAATTCGCACACCCTTAATACATAACGATGTTAAATTGGTTAAATCTACAATATCCCGACAAAGTTCTAAGTAAAACCCATGATCGTAAAATATGCAATGCTATAAATTGAAAAAATTGCCATGTATTTCTTAGGGTACCTTCGTGTCGTCTTCATTCCATTCGGTTAAGTGAAGTGGAACCATGAGTTCGACTCTTTTTATGCACTCGAAACCGTGCAATGCAATTACGTTCATTTTTTCAACATAATAGGATTTCATTGCAATAATTTAAAAATATCCAGTTTTGGCAAATGATTATTTTTAATATTTCAATGCGTCTTTAAATGATTCAATTAAGCGTGGTGTCCTTCGGTCACTTTCTTAAGAGATTATTCCACTAATATTTAAAACTAATAATTTTATTTCTTGTATGTATCTCCTTAAAGACGCAGTTTCGTTGTTCACGCTCTTCGTTACTATTGTGAGGATTCAAATTCAATTTGCTGAAGGCGGATTCTCTGCTGCCTCGTCACCTATAGGGTGTAGACTGCAGCGGTGTGCTGAAGGCAGTCTGCTTTGAATGCAAGTTCTCAGCAGTCGATTTTCAATATGGGCCTGAATTATCTATATGCATTGACAATGTCATTTTAATAATGAATAATTTGTGTTAAATGTATTGGTGAATTGAATAGATATATACTGTAGCGGTGGTAGAAATAAGCATCTTCTTGCGTTTTGAAGCATCATACTTAAAAATTCAAAGTTCATTCATCCAGTGACGCACTCGATAATCGTTGAAGTGACCGCATTTAGTATGAAAAGCATCATTTTGCGCCCTCTGATTCGAGGTCAGCGGAAGTTCGTTGTGATAATCTCTTTCTAACTCACTTCTTTGAACAATGGCGGGGGCCGACTGCCGGGATCCCTTTTGAACAGGGCATCCACATGGCCGACCCGCCATCAAATGCGAACGTTGTTTTGAGGCTTGTCTCTAGTTGGTGTGAGCTCTCTGCAAGCTCCAATTGTTCGTGTGTAAAACTTAAAAACAATCTTAAGTTTCCAGGAGTAACTGCTCGAAACAGACCTATTAATTGTCGATTAGATTGTTAAATTTTGTTACTCCATTTTTTTGCTAGTATGATGCCTCCTCTGGTTGATCATCAGTTGTAACACTGGTTTTGTGTTCCTGCGTGTGACCTTCGTTGGAAAAGTTGACTCGTGTTTAAATAATACAATTGTAAATTTGCTGTAAAGTATATGGTACATGGTATTTATTTTGAACAATACTCTTCATAACTGCTATTTAGATAAGGTTAGAAGAGTGCCTTGGCTTTTAATCTCACCCCCTACAGTGAAATCGCTGCTCTTCTGCCTCTGAAGACACGTATCATTGGTTGCTAGATTTAGCACTGTACGGTACGCTGACACCTCAGGGAGCATTGGATGGGCAATTGTCTTCCGTTGGTTTGGTTTGTCTATGCTACAGGGGCTGGTGCACCCATGGAAGGTACTGATAGGTTACCTCAGATATCGAATAGGCCTTGGGTACTTCCATCTTTTTTGCCGATTTTGCTTCATCTAGTTGTCACACCTTCTTCGCTATTTCTACTGTTTCTTTTCTTCTTCTCTCTTCCTAACATACTGTTTCTATGGTATCGTGTGTAGGAGCACACTTTGTGCATAGATTCCATGTTTCTCTTAGTCCATGCTGAATGTTCCCGTCTCTTTCCTGAGTGAAAACATCTCTCAGATCTCTGTAATGTTAAGGAAACCTTAAACTAGCTACTATACTACTGTACGGTTACAGTGGCCGCAAAAAATGTTCGTTTGGACGATGGAAATAAAGTCTAGTCCTCTTCTGCTTATTGATTTTATTTTCATCAAAGGAGGAAACAAAGTCCACCCACTGCACTTTTGACCCTCACGATCAAACTGTCGGCGTCTTGCTGTTGTACAACTATGCTTCGTTTGTCGCATCTGGACGCATCACTGTTGCGATGAACGATTTTAGAGTGGCTCCTGATAAATCTGGAATTATTTTTGTCACTGAACATGATATTCTGCCGCTTAATCCTCGAAATTTCTTCAGAAATCAAGCCAAATCTTCTGCATAGCCTCTGGGAACAAGGAATTCTTCTAAGTACGTTGAGGTGACATTTTCAGAGCCTTCTAATGCCATTGTTGAATCGTTCTCATAGCGAGGCTTATAACCAGAGTTAGAACTTTTTTCTGAAGCCGAGGGCTGCTGTATGGCTTAATCTGATGACTTCTCGTTTTGGATATTGGCAGTGCAAACTTTAAACTTTCTAGGGTCCTCAGAGCCCGGCTTTTGTTGGTGGTCCGGAGAGGTATTGAGCGCAGCGGCTACTTATTTTAGGTAGTAAATGGAAATCTTGGTCATGTGCAGATTTGCAAGAACACGTATCAGTAATGTTCCTTGATACAACAAAATCAGGACCATAATCATTTTTTGTATTGGAAGTTTGGTACGACGTCAACTGATTCTAACCAAGCAAGGCAAGCTATATGGTAAAACATCATCCTAAAGGTGTTTCTGATCGAACTAGAACTCTCAAAATTATCGTGAAGTGAATAGAAAAATTTATCTTGCTATTTACCGATTAGCATAGAATTTTCATGGTAGACTGGGTCAAAATTGAAATCAAACAAGCACAAGCTGCTTTCCAATTATATGATTTTAATATGTCAGAGCAAACCTATTTCATAAACTTCTTGATTCATGTACTTTTTGTGTAAAAAATTATACAACGTATTTGTTGTTTGCCGGCAAAGTTTCAAATTCCTCCCACTGTACAGTAATTCTACCAAAATAGAACACACTGTAGGACGTAACGATGGCATGTGCATGCGAGCCCGGCGTATCCCTTTGTCCAGCCTTCGTGTGTGTATTGTGGCGCGATTCTGCATCACTGCTGCGTAATTGCAACTCATCTCTCCGTGTGACATGTACTTTTTGCTTCCTCGCTCGCTCCTGCGTTCAATCTTCTGTCAGTGCAGGGAGTTAGCATTTGGTATAACATTTTTTTAACCTGCTTTCCTGCTTTCCATTGTTAATATTACTCACAAGAAACAGCGAGCGTAAGTGTCCAGCTATTCACAGATTTTCATTCTTATCAGTAAGTCTCATGTTGCTTAAGAAAATTAAATTTTTTAGATGAACTATAGACGAAAAGGTGACAATTTGAAGTGAACTAACAGTTAATCACAATGTTGAAGCAGAGCCATCTGTTTCTCGTGTGTGCGCATGCGCTAGCAATCCGGTGTGTTGCCTCACTTCAGTTATTTTAACAGTACGGCTTCATGCTGCATTGTCAAATAAAATACACCTGTTGCGTGGGAAAATCGACACGGTGGATTTGGTACGTGACTGAACCATCCTGCTGCGCTGACCGTCTTCTTTAACTGAACATTTTTTTCTCTCTACTGCACAGGACACAATTCTCTCCTCCTTTGCTAACAAAAAGATAGTTGATTTTCTGCACCACGTGAGATCTGCTGCGAACTTCTGAATTCTTGAGTCGTCATCTTTGCGCAACATAATTACGTTTTTGCTTTCTGTTAAAGTCGCGTTCAGCAGTGTCCGCGCTCACGTTGCGTTGTCCGCGGTCAGTTAACTTAAATTTTCGATTTGTACGTGAGAAACATGTCTCGTGAGTCGCTGTTTAAGTTCACGAGGGAAACGGAACACCTAGACGAGGAGTTGTCTTCCAGCATGATGTTTAAATAAATGTAGAATACTAGCTGTGGCTCATGTATTTGTGATGGCGAAACATCTTCGTGCATGATTTAAGAATGGCATTTACGATGTATTGAGGAAACTAGTATAATATTAGAATGAAAGTACTAGAATTAAACTCAGTCTCCAAATAACTTGTGTTGAAGGAAATTTGATTTCTTTTTGGTGCTTCATCTGAACGTTTACTTTTTATTTCAATTTGGCTTCTTGTCACAACTGATCGCTTTCTGCTTAACCAACGCTGCATTCTAAGCCGAAATGTTGGCATACTTTTTTGAAATATTTTTATTCACAATACTAAAAAATGAATTTTGTTCTTGAAGTTGTTCCCCTCAGGGGGATATAACTATTGTATCCATCGAAATTAGCACTCCCAGGGGAAAATGTGAGGTCTTGAGCAGAGAGTTAGTTAGGCCTTCTTTTTGCTGAAATAAAATGTTTTTGTTTTGCTAAAGACCATCTTCTTTCGCTTCGTTGCTGTCCTTTTATCAGCACCTCTGACTTTCTTCTTCAACTTCTATATGTTTCATAGCCTTCCTTCTTATCTTACTGTTTCTACGTGCACGGGATCCTTTGAGAGAACACCCTTCGTGCTTAGATTCCGTTCCCTTAACTCTATTCTAAATGGTGTCTTCATCCTTCCTCTCTTTGAACATCTTTGTTGCGGTAAAGGGAGGCTAAAACTAATTTTTAATCAATCCAGAAATTGTTAAATATTTATTCGGTAAAGATATTTCAAAAAACTGCATAATGTTGCTCACGATATTTTATGCTTGTGCTTTGATATGTAATTGTAAGTTCAGTCATTTTCGGTACACTATGTAATGATATGTTGAATTATTTTAGCTCCTTGACTCTAAAAATACGTAGAAAATTTTAGTTTTCTTCTCAGTTACGAATCGAAACGTTAATTGGGCTCTAATTGTGATCCGAATGCGTGTTGAGGCTGCTGTGAGCTGTGCAGGCTGCACGTGTCCTGTGCTGGCTGCACGTGTCCTGTGCAGGCTCCACGTGTCCTGTGCAGGCTGCACGTGCGGCCTGCACAGGACACGTGCGGCCTGTGCAGGCCGCAGGTGTCCTGTGCAGGCCGAACGTGTCCTGTGCAGGCCGCACGTGTCCTGTGCAGGCTGCACGTGTCCTGTGCAGGCTGCACGTGTCCTGTGCAGGCTGCACGTGTCCTGTGCAGGCTGCACGTGTCCTGTGCAGGCCGCACGTGTCCTGTGCAGGCCGCACGTGTCCTGTGCAGGCCGCACGTGTCCTGTGCAGGCCGCACGTGTCCTGTGCAAGCCGCACGTGTCTTGTGCAGGCCGCACGTGTCCTGTGCAGGCCGCACGTGTCCTGTGCAGGCCGCACGTGTCCTGTGCAGGCCGCACGTGTCCTGTGCAGGCCGCACGTGTCCTGTGCAGGCCGCACGTGTCCTGTGCAGGCCGCACGTGTCCTGTGCAGGCCGCACGTGTCCTGTGCAGGCCGCACGTGTCCTGTGCACGCCGCACGTGTCCTGTGCAGGCTGCACGTGTCCTGTGCAGGCTGCACGTGTCCTGTGCAGGCCGCACGTGTCCTGTGCAGGCCGCACGTGTCCTGTGCAGGCCGCACGTGTCCTGTGCAGGCCGCACGTGTCCTGTGCAGGCCGCACGTGTCCTGTGCAGGCCGCACGTGTCCTGTGCAGGCCGCACGTGTCCTGTGCAGGCCGCACGTGTCCTGTGCAGGCCGCACGTGTCCTGTGCAGGCCGCACGTGTCCTGTGCAGGCTGCACGGGTCCTGTGCAGGCTGCACGGGTCCCATGCAGGCTGCACGTGTCCTGTGCAGGCTGCACGTGTCCTGTGCAGGCTGCACGTGTCCTGTGCAGGCTACACGTGTTTTGTGCAGGCCGCACGTGTCCTGTGCAGGCCGCACGTGTCCTGTGCAGGCCGCACGTGTCCTGTGCAGATCGCACGTGTCCTGTGGAGACCGCACGTGTTCTGTGGAGACCGCACGTGTCCTGTGCAGGCTGCACGTGTCCTGCACGCCACGACCGCGATACCTGCGCTGGCAGCACGACACCTCCAGTCCTGCTGCTGCTGTCATCCTCAATTGCACGGGCCGTTATAACAGCGTCTGCTTTGTTGTGCTGATTATGCATGATTCAATAATGCATTCACACCAATGCTCTGTTCGGTGTCCAATGTACGACGGTCACTCACCCGAATTGATCATTTCCCAGAGATTAACAACTACGCTCAACTTTTCAATGAAAAGATATCGTTACAAAGAAGCAGTTTTTGCTCTGGTACCAATTAGGGACTTTGTCTTTTATTTATTTCTAGGAAATATATCCTAACTAGTAGTAATAAAAGAGAAGTAAAATAAGGCCGCAAGAAAACAGTACAGTATAAGCACACAACCAGAATACCTGGACGTCACACTGAAAATTTTTGTCATTGAAATTATGTTGATTTCCAGTCATATGTCAGAACTTGTCGATTTTCTATATAACTAGTATTATAGGTCATAACTTCTTAATAGAAACTTATGAAATCACGCTTAGTGCTCGTGACTTATGAAACATTGATAGAAATGTGTACTGTTGAATACGACTGCTTTTCAAACAGAGTGCCTCGTTTTCCCTTCGGCTGAAGAATTAAGAACCCGTATTTCTTTCCTCGTGTAGTTGGCGTACTCTTTTTTATGTTATATTCGCTGAGGTTTCTTTTCACGATTCAGAATTGTTTCTGTGGGAAATTTATTCTCTTATTTCATGATTTCGGTCTTCCGATAAATTTCTCCAATGCATCACTCAGGTGTACAACCGCAGCTTCGCTCCTTAATGTGTGGCGTATTGACTGACTATTGTTCTTCTACCTCAACTAACCAGGAGATTGAATCGACTTATCTGTTCCTCACCAACGGGGGGTGTTGCTTTTTCTACACGTAACTGCGCTAAGTATTTATTGGTTTGACATGCGCAACGTCATCTATGATGTGAAGCCTTAAAAATCGTGTCACTCTAAACAGTTCTTCGTGATTGCAAAGAGAAAAAGTAGTCTAAGTATCATGCTCGAGCATTTTTATGAAACAATCAGAGAATGTAATTGAGAAATTGTCCGTGCTTTGAAATTAATTATAGTAATTTCAAATGTAGCGTATTGAATATTTCAAGAAAATTATTCACTTTCATCCATCGCTTGTATGCATATTTTAATGTTCGTCCCCATAACAAGTGATATGGACATTTATTATTTGTATGATGTGAAAAACTGAGTTAAAACCACTTCGACAGACGAGTGTAAGAATTGCAGAAAACACAAAATAATTCTTTACCCTTGCAAGTGTTGCAAAATAAATATATTGTATCAAAACACATTGTCGTGACATATTTTCTCAGTATTGTCGTGACATATCAAAAAAGTGACGTGCGAAAAACTCGCAAAGAACTGTGAGAAAAAAAAACAAAACAAACAAACAAAACAAAACCGTTTATTTCCAAGTTGTCACATGAGATACATATGCCAACATATTGGCTTTTAAAAGTTCCTTAATATAAGACGTCCTAAAACAAAAGATCCATACGAAGAGTATTAATTGACAAACCATCCGAGGTGTAAAAATAGATAAGCCATACGAGGCATAATAATCGACCAACTATATGAGGTGTGCTAATAGATAAACTATCAGAGGTGTACAAATAGATAGACCATACGAGGCATATTAATAGACATAATATACGAGGCGTACTATAATAGACAAACCACACGTGGTGTGCTAATAGTCTAACAAAGTTCCATACGAGGAATACTAATTGACAAACCATACGAGATGTACAAATAGATAAGCCGTACGAGGCATAATAATAGACAAACTATACGAGATGTAATATTAGACAATACTATCATAGGTGTACAGATAGATAGACCATACGAGGCATATTAATAGAAAAAATATACGAGGCGTACTAATAGACAAACCATACGGGTCGTGCTAATAGTTTAACTCTGTCAAGGGTAGTTGAATGAGAAATGAGAAATATTATCTCTTGGATATTTTATATTCCAAGAGATTCCGGTACAGCGCTTCTTGCCTTTTTCCTACTTCGATAATTTCAACTAAGAACTTGGCAGTTTCGAAGAATTCTTTAGTATTTTTCGAATTATTTATAAGATCATCGAAGTAGGAAAAATACAAAAAAACGCTACACCGTACTAGATTGAAACAACACCGTAAATGACAATCAAGTATTGAGAAAAAGATAGTCTCGAAATAATTTGTAAAGAACATCGCGCAACACAGCACGCACATCTAGGAATGCGTAAACAAACTTACACTCAAAATTGAAATGCATGGCTTGTTCGGCATACAAATATAGAGATAATTTTTGAACGAGTGCTTTATTTCCTTTGTCTGTTTATACTTTTTAATTTCTTCTGTTCACAGAAATGCCCTTCGGGGTCGTGATAGATCGATTTATAAATCATAAAGCAAGCGCAATCAATTTGTTTATTTCTGAAATTTGGTGCAGTGTTAACTGATCGCAGAGCTTTAGGTAAAATGTAATGTGTCTTGAGGTTTTGCTTTTTATGCAAAAAGTAGAAATAGAAACCGATATATGTACATGTGCGCATATATGTGTGCGAAACGTGTGCATGTTTACACTGCTACATAAACATTTATGTTTGCGTGCGCACACGCACACACTCACGCACACACCAAGACACATATTCATATATATACGTATTGAAAACGAATATAAGAAAAATGCTAATAGACATGAAAAATAATCTTAATCTTTCAATATTTAAAATGACAGCCCAAGCTCTGATGAATCGTAAGAAATAACCTGAGGAAAGATAAGGAATAGAAAAGGACTTCGAAAAACGTATAAATGGAATGGTTTTTTGATTTCCTAAAGGAAATTTTAAGAAAACTCAAGTTACCGCTGAGGAACAACAACAAAAAAAAACATATCTTCAATATATATCATATATCATATCTTCTCGATATTCTCTGCAACATCATGCGGACATGGGTACATGGGATAAAATGGAGATACAGTGTAGGCCAGTTACCACTCATGATTGACAAATATCTACAAAATTTTGGCAGAAATACGCAAACAAACATATACTCAACATCAAAATTTGCTTGTACAACATACGGACAGAAAGATAATTTTACCACGATTCATACGCTCAAATTACGATTAATTTCATTAATTGTATTTGTCATTAATCCGATTCACAGAGACGTCCTCTGGTGTAAGTGGGAGATCTATTTTTGAATCATTTCGCTAGTGCAATAAAATTTATTAACCGGATGGTTTTTGTGTAAAGAAATGAAATAGAAACATGTATATCTATTTATGTAGATATATATATACCTTTATACGTACACACACATATTAATATATGTACTTATTGAGAATGAAATATAAGAAAAAATACAAATATAAAATAAGAGGATAGAAACAACCTACCATCTATTACACCGATAATGACAGTTGAGCTCATTGTAATCCTAAGAAATTAATCGAAAAAAAAATAACTAAAAGGAAAAGAAGACTTCGGAAAACGTAAAATGAACTGGTTTTTAGTTCCTTCATAGAAATTTTTAAGAAAACTCAGGTTACAGTCAAGAAACAACCCAACTCTTCAGCATTATACAGACATGTGTACATGGGATAAAATGGAGTAACATTGTGGCCGGATATCACATTTGAGTGGAGAATATTTACAAAATTTGGCACATATAGGTAGATTAAGCAATGGTCCAAAGTGATAATTTTGATAACAGAAATTAACAGTTTTTTTCGATTTTAAAGTTTAGTGCTGGTGTGCACTGAACGCACGGAAAAATATTAAAAGACTAAACGAAAATGCTTAAATTAACCCCTCTCCCCAGCTCAGCCGAAATCGATTGAAAACATCTTCGAGAATGATTTTGAAATAACGAGACAACGTTAGCCAAAATTTAATTCATTATAAACTTTGCACAATCCTCACATTTATAAACCTGTATATTGGTGTACACACAAAATGTATTTCAGAGTATGTTTTCCATACGGATGTTAAATATTAACACAGAGAAGAAAAAATAACAAAATAAAGATGAGGAAATACTCCTAATTATGGAAAAAACGTTCATTCTGCTGTATTGAACTCACGGCTGGGGTGCTCATTATTGTCGACAGAAATAGTTAAGATGAATGCACGAATGGCTTAGCAAACGTAAAATGAAATAGTTTCTAATTTTCTAACAGAAATTTCAGGAAAATTAAAATTTCTGGTAAATGGGAAATTCACACCGAAATGCTGCAGGTCTATAGAGATGCAAAATGACGTGACACATTTACTCTAAATTCTTTTACAGTTTTAGAGTTTTTGATATGCTGGGGAAGCTTGTTCCACAAAAAAGCTCCAGAAACTGAGAGAGCTTTTTGTCCCACGTTAGATGAACGGTAACTGACTAAAACATCATTCCTCCGATTTGGTCTTTTGTTTGGGATATTAGATGGAAAAAATTTTACCACCTCTGCATTACTTTGGGGGAGGTACAGAGAGGAGAACACTCGTCGAACTTTTTGGATCATGAATCTGTTCGGTATTGGGATCCAGTCGAGTTTTCTTAAAAGAGGGGTGACATGATCGTATTTATTGAAATTTCCTTTGCACACCACTTTGGCGGCGAAGTTTAGACATTTTTGCAACTCTTCCTGACGATATTGAGGTAAATTTCCCCATACAAGACTGCAGTAGTCCAGGCGCGATAAAACTAAAGACTGAATCACTAACAATCTAGATTTTTCGTCAAGTGTGTTCTTAATGCGATGAAAGAACATTAAGGTTCCGTTTATTTTGTTGCACATTGTTTCGACGTGTGAATTGAAAGTCATATTTTTGTCAAACCAAACACCCAGATTTTTTACCGTCTCTACTGGTTCAATTGTATCGTCTCCAAATGTTAGCTTGAATGGTGGTAAATTTTTAGTCGCATTCTGTGATCCAAAAATAATGCATTGCGTTTTACTTGCGTTAAGTTTGAGGCCATTATGGTCATACCACAATTTCAGATTTCTCAGAAGGTTTTCAGCGTTGGCTTGTGTTTCTGTTAAATCCGCTGTTGAGCTTGTCATGGAAATTTGTACGTCATCAGCATACATTGAGATTTTTGTGTTAGCCGGCATGGTGGGGAAATCATTGATGAAAATTGAAAATAAGATCGGGCCGATGATTGAACCTTGAGGAACGCCAAAATTGTTTGGTATGAATGATGACATTTTGTTATTCAAGCACACTGCGCTCTCGCCACAAAAAAAAAGGCTGCGCGCTCTCGCCTTGTGTTCGGAAAGCATTCCAATCGGAGAAGAGGACCGCGAAATTGATTGCATCACAGGAAGCAGCATCGAAGTCACCTAGCATTGCCTCATCCGCCATTTCGATCGCTTGTGCTGCCTGCAGCAGACAACCCGCGCCTCTGATAGGTCGAGCACTAAATGGTTTGCTCTACACTTCCATCTGTTACTGGAAATTTGTGTTTTGAAAGTTCTTATATAAATGGGGCAAAAATTTTAAGATTCAGATATTGGCAACACCCTAAAAAAAAACAGCAAAGAAGAACATGTTTTCCATGCCGCCTGAGTAAGCTCGAAAAAAATTGTTAACGCGGTGTCAGTTCCACATACATTACCGACTCATATACTTCGCCACATCGGGCTTCAAGTAGTTGCTTTTATTTCATTTAATGAGTGCTATACTTTGAGTTAATTTCACTGTATCATAAAACTTCGGCATTTCCTAGCGATTAAAAAAGGGAATTATAAGATACTATCAGAAGTACCGCTGAAAGACGTTAGTTAAAGCACACCACTTTTTAATTTCTGACTATGCATAGATTCTTGGCTTACATGCACTTTTTTGAACTAGGGAAAGCGTTTAATAAACTGCAAACTATTTTCCTCACCCATGCCAAAAATGTTCTTTGTATTGGTATTTGATAGTACAGTGTTTTTGTACCTATAGTGAAAACGCCTTTTAACTCCATCCGGAGACTTCAATTAACAAGACCAGTTAGTGCTTACGCGATGTTGACGTCAGTTTAGACCGAATTTCAATGCTCGTTGAGGAAGTGCGGTAACTTTTGATGCATTGTTGATTTTCATATTCGTAAATGCTGCCTGGAGCCCTTAAAACCATGTTTCTGTTATATTCTATGACTTAGATGAATTTCGATCGCTAATTTCCGTAAACTGAATCGTTGCATTTTCTTTTATGTCCGAAATACGAATTATCATTGTAAAAGTGAAACGTCCTTCCAACATATAACACGCAACTAAATACTCGTAAGTACATGGAAAAATAGTTCAATGTGTGGCAAGTGGCAATGTAACTTCCTATATAGAAGCATCAATGGAGTAAAATCAACAGGAATAACTATTAACTCTCCCGAAAAATGTTTCAATTGAAATATTGGCAAATGTAACTACAATAGTAAACTTAAATTATGAGTTTTAGTCACAACTCATTTCCTTTCATCACAACATGAACTCTTTCTGTAACAGTTCGAATATGAACATTTTCGCTTCCACAAAGTTTTTGCGATCACAATAAACCCTCACAAGTGATTCTCGTATATCATTTCTTTAAATTGAGCAGTCACGACCTTCTTCAAAATACCATCTTCTTTTGATAAAACTTCGGTCACGCAGACCATGTCCCCGCAGCCATAACGGTCCATCTCCGGGTACGATGTTCCCTCATCCTCAAATCTGGTGACTGTCCTTGACTGGATGTGATGGACCATCACCTGCATTTTAGTTGTTTTTCGTATTTGTCATGTGCTGATTTATGTCTTACATTTGATTTGTAAACGGCTGTTTTTAGCTTTACATCATATTCTTTGGTATACTACAATGGCTTGATCTACGTGTCTCATGTTAGTGATATTGCAGAGACCAGTACGTTTGGGAAAATCCCCGAAATTAAATGCGACACTCCCTTCATTAAAGAAATCGCATCTTTTTCAATTTTCTCAAAAGATCGAAGTAGCGGGGTCTTCCTCAATCGGAACTCGTCTTCCCAGCTTGCATGGAGGCAAAAAACTCGCCTCATCTTCCATGGTAACCTTTTGAAGTGAGCGCATCGCTGATTATGAGTGCGGGTTCCTCCTGCGCACGATGAACCAGCCTGGCCTCTCCTACCCATTAAGGTCTGCTTTCCATGCGAATTGTGCAAGGGCACAGGCCATTCTCAGCGTTTTCGACCCTTGACGCACGCATCCAAGTGGAGCCGTCCTCATGCAGCTACTTTCCAGCGATTTCTTCCTAGAAAACATCCCCGAACCTAAGTATCTGACGCTTTCTCTTTCCTGAAATATTTCTCAGCTTTTGCCCCAGAACTAAATTTTTCGTTAGAAATCGGGGTTATTTGCTGCGCAGCCATAATAATTGTACATTGGTTGCTATTTTTTCTGGTGATGTAGAGAAGTGAGGAATTTACTTTTTTCTAACGATTAATTTATGCTTTCTGATCACTATAGTGCTGTGGTTAATGAATAGTGATCCTGAGTCCCAGCTGGTGAATGCAGTGTGATTCTTTAAAATGACTGTAGTGCATTCATTCAGAGCTTAGTGATAGGTATAGTCTTGGTTCCTTTGTTGAGCCTGCATTGCCTCAATAGTTGTAAGCATTTGACTATTTTTGAGTGTTTATGACACTATCATGTATAATATGACTGCTATTCATTCTAGGTGAAGTGAGCGTTCTGTTGCCACAACAAATAAGAGCAGGCATTCTTCGCGCTTCTACGTGATCTCTAGCATGCTACCCAGTGCAAAACATGTAGGGGCTTCAGAGTTCGGTCTAAAACTAGTCAGGAATAATTTTATTATGTCAAGGGAGATTGAGCTGCCTCATCCCTTTCATACAATGTGCTAATGAAAATAATGTCACATTATGTAGATGCATGTGTAGTTCTCAAATATGTGCATAGACATTGAATTCTTCGGATCTTGAATTCTTCGGATCTGAAGACCGTGCACCATTTGGTTATGTTAAAATATCAAAACACAACTACAGCTTCACATACTGAAACCCATAATATTAAAAATGGTGCCCAGATACCGGCTACTAACATTCGAACATTTACGGATTTCTTTGAAATCTGCAATATACTCCCTTCCAATTAAGGTTTAATGTCTTCTTTAATTTCTCACACGAAGCAAAATATTACCTGAGAAATTTCATAGATACATTCCGTAGTGTACAATTACAGACCAAGTAGCAGCTGGAAGCAATGTAGCTTGGTGGTATGTGAAAGTTGTGATGTCGATGACTTCATGAGATCAGAAGTGATGTCTTTTTGTTTTGTACGCCGTTCCGTAGCCCCCGCTGCGGCGGTAAAATTTCGGAACGAGCAACTTTTTGTGGATGTCTTCGCCTGTGAGCTCTTGATGTATGAGTATTTTGTTATGTTCGCAAGCAATTTTTTGACCATTGCACAAAATCTGTCATTCTCTCACTTCGATTTTTCCCACCGTCCCCCTTAATTGGAAAAATCGAAAACAAATTCGAGAAGTAAATTGCCTATCCCATGAATCGTATGCCTTATATGAGCTTTTGAGGTGGACATAGTTTTACTCGAAATGTCGGTACGCCCAATTGCCTAATATTTCAAGGGTGGCTTGGATGAGGTGCAGGCATTTCAAGAGGATCGTCCGTGACCTTTGTTCTGTTTTTTTCTTATTTTAACTGCTGACCCGCACTTTGTGCAGCCATTCCATTGCTGCATCTTTTTTAGGTTCAGCTTGTTAAATGTTTTTCTCTTTGCGACACTCAACCCTCTCCTGTCTCATCAAAGACCTACGCTGCAAATACCCCCGATCATCATGGCTTTCTCGTGTTCATTCAGCCGTAGCTTAGATAAGCGTCAGCAATCCCAGTATTGAAAATTGAGACGATTGTGTACTGTTCATATGGTAGGTCATTCCCATGATAGATTTTCGTATCGTTTTCCCTTCTTCAAGTGCAGGTTGTCGTTCATGGTCGTTTCACTCGTCGGTACTTTCTTATCAGCAGGACTTTTTCCATGATTGCCGTCATGTGCCCGGTTTTTCCCGGAGACCTCTCAGTCGCCCGTTGTCGTTGATTGCTCCACAATTAACCCTGCTGCTCCCAACGTTTGGAGTTACAGTTTTATTTTTAGTTGCTATGTGTAGTCAGTTATACGTAGATATACACCGCTAGAATAAAAGAGTTCATAAATACGAATGTCTGAGTTTCTCCATTATAATGTTCGCCATTTTAGCTTTCGATTTTCCTAATTCTTTCGTTACTCATTATTTAATCCAGACTCTGCTCTTCTTAAACCAAACAAGTGTAAACAACAGGTAAATTTAGTTTAGTGACATCTTAGATATGCATTTTTTTACTTTGTTTCTAGCAAGCTCATGATATGAGCAGTCTTCCCGAAATATCAGGTAAAATTTACATGGATATTTTGCCGTACTCCTCTCTCGCGGTTGTGTGAAATCTTTCGAGCACCATGCGCATATTTGATCTGGTCTTTATTTTAGCTACTCATTTACTCGGTTTAAATCACCTCCATTGTTGAATAGATTAACTGTTTAATTAACGCCCGGAAGTTGATTTTTTTACTCACTTTTGCTATTCTTTTTTCGACTTGTACGTTGGAATTTTCAATTGACATTTGTCTTGTGCCTTCCTCCATGCACAATCAACTGCGCCGACATGGTCTCTTCCTTGATACTTCATTTTACATTTTAATTATGCAATTTAGTGAGTCGTTCATTCATTTACCCATTAATTCTTCCTACCTAATGTTCTCTGCAAAGTTCAGTTCGTGCGGTTTGATCGTTATCGACGTTTTGGTAAATTCTTCTATTTTGTATTTCACCGTTGAATTTTCTTTTTGTTTAAAATGTTGTTGACCCTGTGTTAGCTGACAGCTGCGATTTTCCTGAATCCTTTTGTTCACCAGCAGCCTTCCAGTGCTTGCGACTGATCTTTCAGTGGTATTCTATGATTACATAACTTCCAAATTTGTAGGAGTCTTCATTCCCCTTTTATAATCGCCGCATCTCAGGGTCTTTTCAAAGACCTTGGCTCGAGAAGAGGAGACGTGAGCGAGCGCGCCCCGCAGGCGGCGCTGCCCCGCGCATCCCAAGATATTTTTAACGACGATCTCACGCATCCGCCCCTCAAATTCCTGGACTCCTCTTCGAGCTTCCGTGTCCTCGCGGCCAGTACTCAAAATTCTCTTTGGTTCCATGCGTTGTTCGAAAACCTATCACTTTAGAATATCATTCATTAATTTCTTCATCGTACCTCGTGCGTTTCTGCACGTGCTTGGTCGTTGCTTCGCTATTTACTTATGTCTCCTGCATGCTTTGGTTTGTTAGTATTTTAATTTTCACCCGAGTCCATTGTACTTCATGTTCAGTGACATATTTCGTCTACGGTTAAGATTGTGATTTGATTGACTGCTGCGACTGTTCTCATATGAGCTATGACTGTTTGTTTTCATGTTACACGTCTGTTGAATTCTGCGTCATTTTACTGTACATTAGAAGATGACTCTCATTTTGCTTTCGTAAACATTTTTGGATGAGTTTGTTAGCCAGCGATTGTAAACAAATTTTATTCCATTTCATTTTATGTGCTAAAAGACTGTACAATGTAGCCAGGACTATTACTCTAGATACTCTTAATTCAAAATTTGTGAACTACCGAACAATGTCAAATCAAAATGTGAATTTGCACCACAATTACTTTTTAAATTGGAGGCTTCCAAGTTATAATGAGTATGGAAAAGTCGGGCTTATCCTACGTAGCGGAAAAGTACATCAGTAAATATTCGGGAATTATGATGTCCTAATTGTAAAAAATACGAGGAAACATAAACGAGAACTGAAAGATCATAGATGTACATGTATCAGAAGATAGATATAAATGAACTTGATGCGACGTGAATAAATAAATTTGTAGGCATAAATCTAAGATTTCAACGCTACCGTTTTACTCAAAGATGTTAATTTTGAAGTGAAAGTACAAATTCCTTAGTGTGTATGAGCACGAGGAACGATGCAGAAGAGACAAGTGTGGAGGTTGGAGCCCCGGCTACCAGGAGTGCAGGAAATACAGGCGGCAGCGAGCGCAGCACAGCGTGAGGGAGTGCCATGACGGCATAACCGAGCTGCCACTACCGGGCGCTGTGTGTTGTGGTATTGGTGACTGTGTGTGACTCTGTACCATGGTAGACGCTCTGTACGCTATTCTGTCGCTTCCACTGACTGGATGTTTCGTCCTTTGGTAAAAAATGTTCAAGGAAGTCCTTGGTGGTGTATTTTCACCAAGTCGTTTCCCACTTGTACATTGGGTTTTGTGGTAAAAATCTCAATTTATTGGTGTTCAGGTCGGTGACGCTTTGATAAATTTTTTAAAAATTAGTTTAGCCATTGAAATTGATGCATTGCTTTCGAAAAGATAGAGAAGCTCAGTATCTAAGCTTGATGAAAACTCTAACGTAAAATCGCTTGATAGGTTACTATTAGTCTTCTCATTAGGTACCTATTTCTTGTAGGAATTTAATCAGTATTCAAAACGTAAGTACTGTGAGAATTATTTCTGATCGAAAGAGTATTTTTGTATCCTGGAAAAGCGCTTGCTTCCTTCAAATGATGTTCAGTTCATTTTCATAGTCATGCTCGCTAATCCTTAGTGAGGCAGTTCAAGAAGATCCCGAAGTAAGCTCGTTTTGGTGCTTTGCACAAATTTGTTGAATCGCTCCCGAATTCGAAGACATCCTTGCTTCTTTTGTGTCAGTTCAGTGCTTGACCGTCCTCTGTAACCGTTTGAAATAGCCACCTCGAATCTTGAGCGCCACCCGTTCGACGTGTGTAACCGCAGTAGATTGATTCTTATTATGGAGTCCGGACAGGCCGTGAGTCTTCCATGGCTTTCCTGGCTCGCGTTCTGCACTGCCGCGCGCACATGTATCATGCCAGGCAGGACTCGTGCGCTGTTCTGCGCTGCTGCGAGGCGAGCGTCGCACATCTTGCGGCAAGTGCCTGACTTGCGTGTTCAGCTCGTGTGTGAGCTGCGTGTTCGTGTTTCGTGATCAGCGTGTCCATTTACTCTGGAAGCCAAATGTATCAACTGGTTACCCCTCGCAATGCGAACCTGTGTATTTATTATGCGCTATAATAACGATTGCGTACATTTGTTCTCATGAAAATGTTTTCTTAAATGTTTTTGTTGTTGCACTCATTGGAAAACTGGTAAGAAGTCATAAGGAAATTTCCTTTGAGTTGAACGAGTACAGCAGCGTCTCGATGTTCACGGATTGTCCATCGAGGAAGTGTCCACAAGAATAATCTGTCAGATCGTGAAATGAAGCACCACGAGGTTCGTCTCTTGGTTGGGATTCGCTGAGCGTGCTTCTGAGTTTCAATCAATGATAGATGTAGAGGAAATGGACCTGGCTCCTCAACCTCGACGTATCCATTTTTTCATATGCCGCCGCCGCCAGAGATGACACTGTTGTTTGTGCTAGTTTATCTCTTTACTATTTCTGTCATTTGTAGGTTCTGTTATTTGGTTGTTGCCATTACTTAGTGTTTGTGTAATGTGCTGCGTGTTATTGACATGCCCTAATTGGTTTTGCACTATTTGCTGACGAGCCTATTTACTGTGTATGATATTGATTATTTGTGCTATTTGCTGTTTGTCCTATTAGCTGAAGGCGCTCTTTTGTATTTGTGCTTTATACTTTTTCTACTATTTACCGTTTGGGCTATACGCTGACTGCGCTCTTTGTTTTTTCTGCTATTAGAGCTATTTAATGTTGATGCTGTTCATTTTTACATTATATGTTATCGGTGTTTTTATTATTTGCGTTGTTTGCTTTTTCTAATGTTCTGTGCTGACAACAATAAAACAGATGCTTGGGTTCCCAAGTGAAGAAGAATACGTAATTCATTCAAGCGTCCGACGTAACACTCTTCCTTAATACAAAGGCTTGCAAGCATCGCACTTTGTACTGATCTCATTCAAAATAAACTCTTCTTTGTTAAATACAGAGTGCAGGTAACCCTTATGCTCACGGACCTGTAGATATGTTCTTCAGTAAAGAGAACAATACAACTGTTGTACCATTTACTTGTTTCTATTGTACATCATCTCTAATTAATATTCAACGTGTCGCCTCTTAACTTGAAATACAAGCTTGAGTCTGTCTCAGAAATTTTTTTGTCGTATTACGAAACATGGGAGAAATTTTCTCCCATGCATTTTGCTGAAGTGTTCACTTTTGAAACGGAAAGAAGCCGAGTTTTGAACACAAGAAAGGGTCGAACAGAAAAATCCATTGAATTGTTATAGGTAATGAGAGAGGCCTACAATACCTTGCAAAGAAGACCTTAAAATACGATTGACGTCAATATTATGTTCCGTTTAACGTGTGAGAGGATCCACTGTCGAGGTAAAACGTGAACGGTCTATTTTTGAAGCAGGTTTCATCTTCTTCAAGCGCAGGACAAAATTTGTTACATGTTTGAATTGTGTTCGCTTTCGTACTGTTTTTAACAGAAAAGTATAGATTTACTTTTTTTGGATATGGCAGCTCTCACCAATACCGATGCGAATTCTTGACGTCCGAAGTATGATCTTTTGGAGAGTGGAACGTCTGCAATTTTGGCTTCCCAGCATTCAATCATTTTGTCAGTTAAACTCCAAACAGCGCAAAGTTTATTGCCTGCCAACCCCATGGCGATTGCGTGAGTACTCTGTTTGAACTTATTCAGAGGATCTTTGCCCTAATTACTCGCTTTTCCTTTGGGATGTTTGGATGCTTATGAGTTACTGACGGCTTTGTATCTTGAATGGTACAAAGAGTACATTTTTTACAATGTATATGGATTCATTAAGCCTGGCCAACTTACATTTCATGCTATTCGGGTTTCGTCTGGCCCTAACCTTGGCGGTTTTGATGAGCAAGAGAAGTGTGAGAAGTTCGAGAGCGACCACTTTTTCGGTAGCTCCAAACTTGTCGAACTGACGCGGATTACGATAATCCTGAGGTTTTCGTCTCCTTCTGCAGCTTGACAATCCCTGATTTTGCCTAACTAGCACGATACAGCTTTACAATAACAGCTCATTTCTAAAAATTTATTGAAAATGCTAAAAAATATTGAATTCTCTTGAAAATATAGAAGCTGAATGGGCATTGTTAACCATTCGTGAACCTTTCCCTGAATGAGAAGGTGAAATTAACAAAAATCTAATGTACGTTAAAATTACAATGGGAACTACTGTGCTTTGTACGTCTCGGCTCCTGCACGTGTCAGTTTCAAATGAGTAGTTCGATATTTACGCACTGTTTCCATGTGCTGCAATCGAACTGCAAATCTAGAATGTATCACTTCGAGGCTCGAGCGTGTTCAGCCCTTATACGAACACTTGCGATGGTAGCGCACAAGCTCGCAGGTGTCGAGGTGCTGTGTAATTTGTGCCCGCCGTGCTGTGTTTAGCTATATTTCAGCTTTGAATGAAACGATTGATATGTTGTTCTCTGATTATACCCCACCTTTCAGCAGAATAACTTAATAGCTACTGTTATTGGCTTGCAATGCCTAACTTCGTTATTATCATTAGTATAATACGTGTTCATGGATATTTTACGTCAATATGTGATATCGCGGATGGACTTAATTTGTGGAAAATGTGATCTCATGATAAATGTTAAAAAATCGTTCATGCGGGAAGAATCATTCTGCTTTTTAATCGTGTTATCAAATCTAGAGCTTCCGATCATTATCTATGCTCATCTTCAACAGGTAGACTGTAAAAATAGAAAAATACAAGCTGAAGTGATTTTTTCATTTTAAAATTACTACGGTCATTCCACTGTGGATTTTTTATCATATAATGTCATGTCATTTTAAAAATTAACATTTTTTGTATGTTTCATCGTTTTAAAATTGCAAATGTCATTTTAATGTGCAATTTTTCTATTTGTGCAAACTACTTCTTGAAGATAGGTATAGAAAATGATCGAAACCTCTGAATTGTATTACAATTTTTAGAGGTGAAATATTTCTTTCCCCTCATCCTTATAACTTTGATCAGATAGAACACGTTCTTTGTGAAACGGTTCGTGAGATGTTTTTTCTGGGAGTTTTATTTTCCTTTAAGTGCCAGTTTACTTTCCCGAGGCAAATAGAAGTGGGCTGTCGCATTTCGGCTAATTTTGCCCTCCTGCTGCAGCTGCTGGCCACGAAGCTGCGTTGGTTATACCAAGCTCAGGTCTCGATGCGTTCCATTAGGTGTTTGCACGCTAATTAAGTATGGCATGCGGATGCTGTGCTCAATGTTACTCTCTATAGCTGTTACTGCGTAGGCATTTTGGAGCATAACCTGTGTTTGAAATTACGAGGTATTATTCTCAGCTTCCTGGGAAGATTACGACCGAACCTTCTCAGGCGCTATAAGATATCTCACTTAGAGGATACGCTACCTCTCTAGAATATATTCAAATGAATGAAAATAAGTCAAGCATGAACCTCGTTAATAACTTGAATGTTTTTCTCGCGCAGATGCCTGACTCGCTATTTTACGATGTGCCTCGACTCCGTCTGGACGGAGGGGCGAGAGCGTTCCGCAAGCGGTGGGGCTACGACATGCCGCACCAGCCCCCCACGCTGCTGGAGGAGGACGGCGAGTGTGGGGAGGACCCCGAGGACCCTTACTCCCGGACTTACGAGGGGGACGGCGACAACCTGAGCTTCGCTGAGACGCGCTCGCTCAGGGAGGACTATTGCTTCAGTCACTCTTGGAGAGGTGAGCCCAAGGCTAACAGAATCTGAGACACCGCTTTTAGTAGTTTTGAAGTTTCTGATTTGGAAACGGAAACCATGTAATGGTCTGGTGATTAACGCTGATTAGGAAGGTTTTTAGTAAGTTTTTTCAGAATTGCGGTATTCGTTCTTATACGTTGCTGTTTTTGTATTGTGATGTTTTTAATTGATCTAAATAGATTTCCTTTGTTACGTAAACCTTACATCAAATTGTCCAAAATTTCAGATCGTGTTTTTTTTCTGGACGACGGTTGAAACTCGAGGAACTTGAAACAATCTACGAAATAATATATTTAACATTTTATCCTATTATCGTTTGCTATCTTCTTGTGCGGTCGAATATTACCTGTTCGGAGAATATGCGGTCTTGAGTATCAGCAAAGAATTGACCCGGGAGAATTTAAACATTTTCGGGGGGATGGAATTTCTGACTGTAGAATTTTATAACGACCGAAACGGAGAAGACCCAGGGCATCTGAAGGGTGAGGGAGAAGATTCCAACCAAACCGTAATAACTTCTGATGCATTTGCAAAGTAGTGTGGGGTCTCGCATCGTCTTGTGAAATATAAGACACTTTCGATTTGCTAGTGATGCTTCTTGGGTGTTGCCGCGCTCTGTTTATCGAGTCGCGCACCATGAACACCTGCGTTGATGATGATTTTTATGGAACGATGTTCTACGTCTGTAGAAAAATCGTGCCAATGGTACTCCATTGACTGTAACACTTTCCTGCGATAGAGCCTTGCGTCAAAAATTGTTCCTCATTCTTGTTCTAGAAAGTTTAGTTTAGTTTCGTTAGCTTTTGAAGCCTCCGTTGTTTTCGTTTAAGCTTGTAAAGGAGCAGTCAAGTCTCGTCTTCCGTATTGATTTCTTTGGAAACGATTTAATTTCTTAACGGCAAAGCACTTTGTCCTCAGCATGAGGAGGTTCACGAGAACCCCAACATTGAGCTTTGAAGCGCAGTTAATTTACTTGACTGATCAGCGTCACTATACTTGGATGTTTGAAGAATGTCTGCGATTTCTTGTTGTAAGATTGCAGCCTGCGACTACCTCCTTCACTTGGTTATTCTGCGTCAAATTTAGCCTCCCAGTTCGCAGTGGATCATCATATGAAGCGTTTTCCTTTCCTGAAGAGTGTAAACCATTTCTGGCTCGCACGTTTTGTAACAATATTCTGCCCTTACACACACACCACTTATCTTCTTGGAAGTTCCTTAATTTTTCTGCAGTGAAAAACAAAATGGTAAGAATGTTTCATTTCACTCTCCATTTAAAAACTGTATCAACTCACCAAGTAAAATCCGTCGCGATGGAAACTCGTAATGAAATAATTTACAGAACTACCTTGTATTCATCGTGGCTTTAGTTGGTCATTAGAAAAGTCTAATAACTATCCGAGCGACTGAAATTTGTAACCCGTGAAATCAACTGGACTTCTTGGACAACCTGATGTTTAGGATGCCAACAACCGTAAATGTAAAATGATGGAAAACTGAGTCAGGAATTGAAGCTTCCACCCAGCATTATGCGATAGAACGGCTGTGCGCGTTATCTTTTCTAAATTATTGTACCAATAATTGTATTTTGTGTTAGTGGATGTAAAATGAAAGAGAATTAGTATGTATCGTAATTTCTATGTAGATTTTGAGCTAACAGCTGGAGTGCGGGGGCATATCTTATCAGCGCCATCTGATAGTAACATTTGCTCAACTCTTCAGCTTTATCTTAGTTTGTCCACGTAACCAAAAGTTTTTATCGCAGAGACATCGCTGGCCGCTAAGGTGTTTTCTATAGGTGACTCAAGTATACCGGAAACGTTTCTTATTTTAAAATTCTTGTGGTTGTGTCGCTCTGACTGCATAGAAACAACAATATCGACTTTAGGCTTATAAATGTCTTTTGAAAATTATTCTTTTACACGCGCGGGCAAATGGAAAAAACTTTTGCACAGAGGAGGACTCGAACCCTCACCGTTCGTTGATCAATTCAATCTAAAAATTAAAAGTTTTCATAGCTTCATATTCTAAGCTAGATTGGAAGTTTCGTCATTCAAGTGTCCGCATTATTGCGGTCATTTCAACTGTACACATCGCCCAGTAGGTGGAGTCGAACCACTCTGACGAGAGTCAGCTACAGGTTTGAAGCCTGCACCCCGGACCGCCGAGGCTCAACCGGACGTTGGAGTTAGTGATCATCACTTTATTTGTACATATATTATTTGGGTCAACCTGTTAATAAAATAATGATGCTAAACCAAATAAGTCAATGATGGCGTTGTCAGCATATATAATTTCCTCAGCGTACAGGTTTGAGGTTGTTTATTGATTCGTCATTAATGTGTTTTTTTTTACATCGTGAACAGTGTGCATGAGTGATCGAAAATAACGAAGTCAAAAATATGTAGTCCCTTACGTTGTGTAAAATCAACCATGCGGGGATAACTTTTGTTTTTCTTTTGGTGGTGCATTTCTCATGTTTAAATAAATAGATGGAGCTTAATTATACTAAGAAAATTTAAAATTCATTAGGGCAAAATGCAATAGAGAGCATGTATTTTTCCCGTGAACGAGGCGGTTATTGCTTTCCTCTGAGGAAATGAACGTGACTCGGCTGTGCGCGTTGGCCAGTCCGACAAAGTCAAAAGGGCCTTTTTGATTCGTAACTCGAGAGATTATGATAGTATTTCCAACTTGAGTAATTTTGTGTGTCCAAATGCCAGCCGTAACATATTAAATGAATAATACCGTGTATAACAATAAACCTAGGGTAGTTAAGAAGTATGAGTACAAAATAAAACAATCTTTGCATCCGTTACTGAAATATACTCTTTGACGTAGTAAAATCTCAATACTGTTCACCATATTTTCATTCATTCCATATTATCTGTCCAATGCTCTGAATTAACCCGATAAGCCTATATCCAAGCTCTGCGCCAGTGGGCGTGAATACAAATCTATTGTAAACTTTACATCGAGTGTGCATTTCAGACTGGCGTGAAGTGCTTGTTTGATTCGTTCAGTCGTCCTCAGTGGCACAAACATGTAGAATGCAGCAGCAAATCTCTTTGAGAAGATGATGCTGATAGCTTCCTTGTCTCACTGATAGTGCAGGTCACCCCTAGCATCAAAGGAAAAATCAGTTGACCTTATGCTTCGTTCTGAGCATGAATATTCAAGGCACGAGCGATATGAACGACTGTAATACAACTGTGTAACTTGTGTTTTTTGGGGATGAGCTGGTTCAAACGAGCGATGATGTATCCGGAAACTTTCATTTAATATGTACTTCCACTCGCAACCGTTCGCCCCATTTTTGATATACACGACCCTTCTTTGGTACCTCAAGCCTTCCCTCTATTCGATGTCGACTAACAGCTAACTCAACTCAGCGATCTTCGTTACATGAGCCTTTCGTTGGTGTAGTTGATGTGCAGTTTTTATCTAATTTTTAGTTCATTTCTGTCTCTCATTAACGGAGCCGGAGGAGGCAGCATATTGGGCAACCGTCCTTCTGCCCGAGTGTGCAATATTTTGTTTTCAGTCTATGATTTCTGGTCTTGCGAAAAATCTTCTTGCGAGTGATAAGAATCCTTTGAGTTGTCACAGTAGACAAACTCTAGGTATAATTTCTTGCTTTCTTCCTTCGCGATGATTACTTAACAGAAAGCATCAGATATAAGGTAACACCGTTGATTGCGCTGTAACATCAGCACATGTCCTACAGAAATTTTTATATTCTACGAAATTTGTGTGTGTGGTTCAACATGATAGCTTGATTGTTTCGTTATTTTTGAGTCGAAAGTTTTTACTGATCTAGAAGTGTACCAGGCCTGAACCTGTTCTCAAGAGTTCTCACCAGGCACGAGGATCTCGCTGCATTCCAAATCAGACAGAATTATGAGTGAAATATTCTATGCTTTCTTCTGATTGAAAGAATCAAGTTCAATTCGTTGAAAAATGTGCCCAGTATTCTATTGTAATGACTTCTTGTTCGACGTATTGTAACCGTTATGAGTTTAAAAAGTTGATAAGGGCATAGACTTAATTTGTGTAGTTTCTCCTCAGTAATCGGGGAAATATTTTCTTCTTACATTTTCTTCAAGAAGAAAATTGTTGCATTCAAGGTAAACAAAATTGTTTTTCAGTGAATGTTAAATCTTTGTTCAAAATAATACACTAAAGTGTATGACTACACTTTTGAGTCATAAGTTTGTGAGTCAAACATAATTCCTAAATATTCTGTTTTTTATATTTGATAATCGAGAAATCTCGTACATCAATTATGTTTTGGTATACATTCATATATTACCAGTTTTTTTATCTAATTACTACATTAAACTTTCAATATTTTATTGTTCCAGGTAAGGCGCGATCCCAGAGACGACTGTGTGATGTTCACGTAAGTACGAACATTGCTTTATTTGTAAACAGATAAATTTCGTCGCTCGAGTCTGTTCGTATCGCATGCACTGAGCCACTCGAATATTTTATTGGTATTTTTATGTCATTTTACTTATATATCAGCTGCTTCTTGAGACAGTTTTAAACGCTGTAGCGTACGCCAAATTTTGTGCTCTGAAGTGCTCAGTTGTGTTCTGAAATATTCCACGTTCGTGCTGTGACGAAACGTAAGAAAATCCGTCTGCATTTTCATCAACGGATATTAAAAGAAATAATGCATCTAATATTACACGGAGTAACACAGAATAAGTGTGTCCCTTCTTTATTTGAATTCAAATTCAATAAAACAAAACGTTTTTACATTTTAACTGTCATGCCAATACGTTTTCGTTGGGTATCAATTACCGCGACATAAACCAATCAACCTTTGAATTCGTGTGAAACACGAGTGTGTCTCTATTTGATAAAGTCTGTTTTATCAGTTTTTTTTTATTGCCCTGCTTGCACGCTGCCATAATGACTTTCGCGGCCAATACCGCGAAACGGAGATACGGGCAATAGATTGTATCATGTACCCTCTGCACTTTATGTGTTAGCAATCGAAGTTTAGTGTTGTTTAGTATTTATTTACCTTATTTTTCACCTCTTTTCTATTTGGTTTAAAGAAATCATTTTAGGAAGTGGAATTCTTTTTAAATAACACTTTTTGAGGCTTTGAAAATTTTTTATGCATCTATAGAGCTGCTAAACTGAACATCCTTATGGCAAAATACGAGTATAGTCCTGTTTTCACCGTCTTGATGCTATTTTAGTTGCCTCTTCCTGGTAGGTGTAGTTGTAGTGTTGTGTAACAGTAGCTAAAAAGTATTTGTAGGTTAAAGATTATTACGTTTTGTGTACAGGTATAAAAGAATTATTTGGAAGAAACTTGTCAAAAACATTGTGTGGCCTTTCGAGGAAGTATGTATCGCAAGTCTGCAATGCGAGTTTCTTAGCTGAGAAACAGTTTTTTATCAGCACCACCCTGAACAATCTAGAACACTTATCTCAATCTCGATGAGGCTTTTAAAGTGTTCTCCTCAAGGGTGATATAAAGTAATTATCATCTCATGTGGAGTACGTGTGCCTGCCTCACAATATTGAGGTTGTGTGTGACACTTCAGTGTGTTTACAAAAAGCTATGCATTGAGCGTTTTATTGTAATGGCATATCTCTACTTTCAATCCATAACCTACGTATGTAAGTTCTTATTGTGGGCTCATCTGTTCATATTATTCCGTGGCTTAGGAGACCAGATTCGATAGTCAGTGCACACAACGTATCTGGTTTGCTATTCGCTAATAGGATCAGCGCAACTGGGTAAAATAGTTTCAAGAAACCGATAAGAATTAAGGTTTTGCTTACTGTCATTTGAAATGACTTTCAAGCAATGTCTCTTTGTTATTTTACTTAAAAATTACGTTTAATATTGAGCCGCTTTCGCTTCGCCCTTTGCGAGACATATAAATTGAATGTGTAAGTTTTGGCAAGGGATTATGCAGAGAATTTCCTGAAGATTTTCATTCGCAGTTGCTCATGACCGTCTGTGTTCCAAAAAGATGCCGCGGTACTTCGGTTAGTTCTAGCGTCACCTATTCTTTTGTTGATGTGAAGCACTGATAACATGTAGAGCATGGTTTGATGTAGAGCTCACGCACTGAAAATTTTTCAGGATAAGCGATGAGTTCGTGAATACGCTAGTACGTTGAAAAAATCATAACCCAAATACATGAGGACCTGCGAGGGGATCGATGCCGCACACTTGTACATGTGCACTTTGCAATGGACATCTGCCGTCTTCATATTCTAGGACCGTTAGTTTGCCAATGTTGTTTACTTCTATCTATAGTTCGTTGCACTTCCATCTGCAACTCCGACGCCTGTAGTCACAGCAGTTGAAGGTGCTCTCACTCCTTAATTGCGGTCTGTCAATCAGTGGTTATCTAATGATTACGAGCCCTTGCTGTCTGCTACTGCTGCTGGCCGCGTCCCCGCCGCAATTAGCTGTGACTACCGTATGTGCAGCTGATTTTCCTACTGCGCTGTTACTGCAGGTCGAATGTCATTACTACTCGAATCTACATTTTATCTATTTTTGTCGTGGCTCGAATCCTACTTCTGTACTCTAATTATCTTTCTCAGCGGCTTGCTAGTCTACCGCGTAAACCGGCGGCGAAGCGCCCGCTGCCAATTCTTCCTGAGCTACCTACATCTATATTTGTACTCCCCGTTAGATACCTTTCATTCCTTGGAAGGTTGCCTGGAACAACTTTTTTACTGAGTCTAATTAAGCCAGATACTCAGATGTATGGTCGTTGCCTGTTGCTCTCTTTTTATAACGGTATCTGTTTTTCAGCAGGGTTATGTGCGTTGTATCATTTCCTCATGAAAACACTTTCTATTTTCTGTTTACGTGTACCAAAGGGAGGACAAAATAATTTTCCGGAATAGCTCAACCTATACTGAATCACGAAATTCACTAAGTTAGTCCAGATTACAACACGAAATGCTAAAAATGTTAAATGAAATCGGGGTCTCCTTTTGGAGAAACAAGGAAATTTCAATTTCAAGTACATTTTTGTGCATCACCGGTTATAATAAAATTGAGAGTATTTGTGCACCTGTCGAGGTATCATCGTAGGATTTTTGATATCCATTGTCTTATAACCGATGCGTGTTTATTGGCGCAGCTTTATCAGTAGCTAGTTTACTAGTACCTAAAAACGATTTTTTTTCATGTGCTGAGTTCACTGAAGATCACGGTTTACAATTTAGACGCCTTTACCTGGTGAATCTCAAAATTTCACTATTTTAGGAGTTGTCATTTTTTAAATAACATAGCTTCGTTTACCAATTATTTGAATTATTTAAATAAATCTTTCATTTTTCGACTGCACTTTCATCTTGTTTTGCTCTAGCTCAGTTTGCAGTGCAACTCTGGTTCTGAAACTATTGTCAAAAAACGTACTTTCGTAAGTCTGTTTCGTAAAAGCAAGCACTCTGTTTTTAATTGTTTTCACTTTTACGTTGTTCTAATTAATTTTAATTCATCAATTAATAGTGTGTAATATGATGTTAGTTGCGTCCACGTTCGCTCTCTATTCTCCTTCTTGCATTCAGCCTGGTTCTGATTTCGCAAATTTTGTGATCGTCGTCTTCGCTTGTCATACACATGTTACCCACGTGTGTGCCAACACATGAGCCTTTTTATTATTTTTTTGGCCCATTCTCATGTTAGTGGAATATTATTTCTTTTTTTACATTGACCTCCTCCATTACTCCATGCTCCTTTACCTCAGCAGGTTACTGAGGCAGGCTCCCGAGGTCAGCCTGCCGTAAATTTAGGCCATGTCAAGGTCAGCAGGCCTACCTCCAGCTTTTAAAAACCACCGGTTATGTTACTTGGTAACCTGAATTTGGTAGCAATGTAACTCAATGTGTATTGCGAATATCCTAAACTGATCGCTACTTCTGATTTTCTTGTTTGTTCTTCATTAATTTCTCACCTGATTATAAATACGTATTATAAATACGTAAATACATATGTCGAGAGGAAGATCAACTTCCTTTTAATGATTAAGCTGCCGATACGACGTCGGTGTTTTACGAGTACTGTTTCAAGTGTACACATATACAAAACGTATTTCGTAATGAATATCCATTCAATCTTCTCTTGGACATAATACCGTAGTTTGAAATTCTTGACCTATAAATTGAAGAAAAATTTATCTACTTTTTGATTCGCGAGTCCGTGTTTGCCCTTCTGCTGGATGCAAAGGTATGTAAATTGAAGCTTTGGTTGAACTCTGGTCTTGCCTGCAATAGCATGGACTCTGTTTTCAGTGGTTCACTTACATTTAATTTAGTTTTATTCTGCTGTATTACCATATGCTTGGTCTCGCTGTAGTTTTGCTCAGTTTGAGAAAAAACGGAAAATAAGGTCGTTATTATTCAGCACCATTCAAGTTTGTTTTTCAAATTTATTGAGCAATAGCGTTCACAATCAATTTCATGTGCTACTTTAAATACCATCTATTTACTTCAGCAGTGTTGCCTTAAGCATTGTTGCTCAATACCCTAGCATTCACTCACAGTGTATTTGGATCTTAATTACTTTCTTATCGCTAAATTAGTCTCTAGTGACTTAAAAAATGATGAAGGTCGCCGTTGATATCGATGAGTGAATTTTGTTGACGTGATTTTAATTTTTTAAATATTTTTAATTGTGCTGATCAAGGTTGTGCATCTCTTTTTCATCCTTAATCATATAAGGCTGACACTAGGTGCAATTCTAGGTGTAGCGTGTGCTGCGTATTTTCTCCGCATTACACTCATTTAATTTTTTGAATAATTGCCAACACGTGATGTTTTGTGTCAAATGTCCCATTCCTAACATTACCCGTACGTATCATTATCCAGCGCTCATCTTAGTTACCTAGAATATGTATTCGCCTATTATGTCCATGCGCCCGCAATTCTTGCGCGTCCTACCTCTCGGCAATTCTTCGTGTGTATAATATTCGTATCCACGATGGCAATAGAAGCCCTCTCCTGGACAATTTCTTCATCTAATTCTCCTCCATATCAGCTGTGTGGGATCACTGCCTCTAGCCCAGACGTGCTTTCGGCGACCTTACCTCTCCGATATTACCTGATTGAAGTCTTCATTTTCGTGCGGCGCGCTGATGAGTTTGCCTTCCTCCCTGATAAGCTCTTGATAAACCCGCAATATTGTCCGCACTTAATCCCGTCTGGGTTATAGAGATGGCCTCTATCAATATTACCGAGAGCTATTCGGCACACGCGTATCCCTCCTTACATTGGCTGTACTGGAACCTTAGGTTTGGCCTCCACACGTGGATTTTTTCTAAAATTGATCCCTTTTTCACTGGTCGATAAAGTATTTGTAATTGTGCACTCGCGTGGATACGTGAGCGCGAACGTGATTGATATGTCAGAACTCGCGTTTAACTTCTGGGAAAATTGAGGGAGAATCGATCGTCGGCAGCCGTGAGTGGTAGGTGTAATGTTTGTTTTCTGTGTTTTATGGCATCATTGAATGAAATTGCGTTCAATATTTTTTATAAAAAGTTTGTATTTCTAAACATTTTGACCCTTGTTTAATCTTTTCTCTCTTCTACATTTTTCTTGTAAACGATCGTTCGCATCATTTTGACTTGCTCTATGTCTATGAAGCATTCTTTCATGTTGGTATCACAGCGACGACGCAATACAGCAGCTCGCGGCGCGCACTGAACGCCTCAACCGAGCGGTCGTGCGGCAGCAGCGTGCGGCGCAGGCTGACGCTCGAAAATCTGTACAGGTTTTCGAGTTAGTGTGGGCTGACGTATTGTTCTTATATGGAGTCAGTTATTCAGTGTTTTTCAGCAGTTTAGTTCACTATTAAGTGTTTTTCTTTGTCAATGATTTGCTAAATCTATTATACTGAGTTATTTTTTAAAGTGACGTCTGTAAGGTTCAGCCTTATTTCATTCCTTCTTCCTGCGTTGCATCCAGCTCTCCTGTTCATTCTAACACATTACTTTACAGGTGACCTGAGGCAGTTTTGCGGTGGAGAATGTGGCCCTGCAATTCCCCTATATTTCCAACAGAAAGTGTGATAAACACTCATAGTGGGAACGTTTTCTCTTCCATTGTTTTTTCCAATCGGTGAAATGATGAGTTTTTCCGTTCATTTTATTCCGGCGCATATCATAGCCACCCCGTGCTTCAAATACCGCTCATGATCGTGGTTCAAAAAGATTATGATCCCATATTATCACTCATTTAGAAGGCTTCTTATGTGATTTATTCTCGTCCACGCATGCTTCACACTACTTCATATTTGCCTAAAACACAGGAAAATATTTGGTTTACGTGAAGCCGCGTTTCGTTGTCTCCACATGATGGAGAAACTGCTAAGACCAAGAGGGCAACCGAGATCTCCACCGTCGTCAGTATTTCCTCTGCTGCATGAAGGTGGTCTTCCAGTTGCGAGACCAGTCTTGCTTCATATTCTCAGTAGCAGTTCGCTTGCTCTGTCTTCGTACTGCTTGGTTACACCCTGGAAGTCTATTTTGGGTGTGCCGTTGTGTCGCTCCCCAGTGCTCTAGTTCTCCCAGTAACCTTGGTGCTTCTTCGGGGTGAGAAAGTAATAATTCAGAGTAATGAGTAAATCTAGGCTTTCTTGTTGGAGAACCACGAATTGGATTCTAAGTAAATTTCATTACGAAGAATTAGTTTTCAAAAATGATAAATCGACATACTTCGACGTTGGTTTTCTAATAACTTCTTATTTTCTGTTTCGGAGATGTTATAGTGAAGACGAAGTTTATTTTCACACTTTTGTGGTGCAAATTTTCTGCAGAGATCTTTAGGAAACATTCCAATGCTTTTTTTTGCTTGGGTAATGTTCTCACGTCTCAAAATGGCTTGAACAGATACTTATAGATTCAGTCATTGTTAATTGAATTTAAATTTCCTTTTACTCTCGTATTTGTTCCGCAATTGTTTTCTGTGCACTTTTTCATACGTAATAATTATTTGCTGTATCCAGTACCTATCACCGTGTTATCATTGTACCTAATTTTGTCAGTCTTTTAGACAAGTCTTGGCTGCTTATCATGTCTTCACCGTACTTATTCTTCCAAGTCTTCCCAATAGCATATTTTCTTCACATCGACGTCTTTTTTTTAATATTAATAAGCATCCATGAAGCTAATTCCCCCTCAGGGGGACACAACAATTGTATCGATTGAGACTAGCGCTCCCAGGGGAAAAATTTGGGATCTCGAGTAAAAGATTGGTTTAGCCTATCTTCTGTCAAATTAACAAAGGTTATTTCTTTTGTTACGAACTATCTCTTGTCAGTTTACTGCTATCCTGTCCTCCGTGCCTACCTGTTTCTTCTTCAACGTTTTTCTTGTTTCGTAAACTTCTTTCTCAGCTTACCGTTTCTATACACTTTGTGCATAGATCCCGCATTCTTTTAACTCCATACTATATGGTGGTTTCTTCCTCTCTTTGAAACGCTTTTGTTGCGGTTAGGGAGGCTTAAACTAACTTTACTAATTTTATCTAATCTAACCTCAGTTAACTTTCTCCTCCGACTGCTCTTTGTCATGCTGCTAGTGATGTTTCTCAGCTGTTCTATCAGGGTATTTTATTATGCTCATCCATTTTTATCATTGACAAATTAATTGCTTTAATGTTTCCTTTTTCATCAAATTTAGCTTTAGCCAGTCATAAAGCCGAGAACGCGTTGTGAAAATTGTTAATGTCGCCGGCGCTTGCCCTGAATTTGTGTTGTACTTGTTATCCTTCGGCTGCTTGGCCTTCACAGGCCTACTTTTTTGTGCGCTTCTGCAGAAGTGTGAGGCTGTACTTCTGCTGCTGCTGCTGCTGCTGGTCCAGTTGCCGCTGCTGGACTGCACTGACGTGCTGCTCTTGTTATTAATATTGTTGTTACATGGAATTGTAATGCTGGTATGTTTCTCATATCACTGTTGGTGCCTCGCATGTTGCGATTGAAAGGTGTACTTGTTGCTGACTGTGTCGAATGCTGGCACCTCGTCGCTACTTTTCCCTACCATATACTGCTTATGTCAGCAAGGCTTACTTTGTTGTATACGGACCTGTTATTATATCGCTCATCCTTTATTTTTTCCGAAGGTATGGTGTATTCTGGAAAAGTTTTTCCGATTATTGATCTTCCTGATCTTTTGATCACTGAATGGAATTTGGAATCAGTGTCAGATAAATTCTAATTTTATATCATGAACATCGAAATATCATGAAAGGTTTCTGTACGTTCTTGAATTCGTTATTTGCTCAATGAGTGTACCTCGATGTCAGGCTGAGGTGCGGGTTTTGTGCTCCACATGCTCCCAACACTCCGCTGAAGTGAGGTGGCCTGCTCAATGTGACTCGCTCCAATCTTGTGACTCACGTTCATATTGGCAAAGTTTTGGGTGCTGCGAACTCACTTCATACCATCGAGGTAATTCCCGAGAATTTTTCTCTGCTCACACTACAAGTACACGTTCGTGTACGAATACGTGTGCCCGAACTCTTTTTATGCGACGCCGATTATTCTTCTTTGAAATGGTTAATTTAAAGCCAAGAGTATTGTCATGTCTTCCTGATTTTATTAGCGTGCCATTTTGTGAACACCAATTTAACATGAAGACTCTACGTAAACTATGCCTAAATACATACAAGATCAATTTCACAGTAAAGGTGTGCACATGTGCTGCTCTTAATTACATGGTTTTCTTTAGTCTACACTTCTTTATTCTCTTACAGTCTTAAGCTAGAAGAGTCTTTATCTTTATGCAAATATTCATATAAAAATGCAAGTAAGCGCAATCACTGGTAGTATCGATCATCGCTAAAAAAATTATGCATTGATTTGCACCCATTTTTTCTGAATTTCGTAACACATCTGACCCCATGCGAGGGGCGACAATTTACCGAGAAATTTGAGTGAAGCACCTGAGTGCGGACGCGTGCATGAGGTCACTCCACCGCTGCGATGACGCCACGCAGCTGTACTGGCACCATGACTCAGCCTGGCGCTCCTGCTCCCTGATCCTCAGTACCGAGTACTTGTGGTAGCGCCTGCTGGTCACTTTGGGGATTTCTGTTATAATGAGTGCTCTCATGTGCAAGGAGCACATTTCAGTGTGTATTGTACTGGATTACTACTTTTAATTGTATTTGTAAAATGAACCTACATCCGCTATTGCTTTATCTCCGTTATTTCTTTCTAATTAGGTTTGTTCTGCTTCCTCGTACAAACATATCATAATTTTTGTTTCAAGTTTGATGTACAGAGAATTTGTGAGGGTAAATTGAAGTCTTCCAAATTGGCCACGTATTATGTGCATTTAACAATAGACAATTTTGGGTTAATGCACACAAAGAATGGGCGCTATATAACTGAATGAAATTAATTCGGTCTCTCAAGAGTGACTCTGCGTAATATATTGCATTTTCTTTACTCGACCATCGAATAGTAGATCCTTTTGGCTAAAGCTGAATGCACGAAATTGAGGGCTATGTAGCGTAAAGAAAATACATTCAGTCAAACCGTTCTATGTTCTTTGTAAAATTTTTTCCCTGCAAGTGATTCAGAAGTTAATTTGATATTTGAGCGTTGTGTGTATAAAGTTTGAAAACCGCTCTTGAATATGTAGTGCGTTCAACTTGTTTCATAGTGAATGCATGCGAGTTGCACAGAGAACCCAGAAAGTTGTTACTTTCCCTTTCTTAATTCTCGCTGAGTTCTAATTTACCAATTTATTTTGTAAATTTTACACACTGTGCTACTGCTGCTCATGTTAGTTCTACACGTGGTTCAAAATTGTGAGAATATGATCCGCTGCTAAGCAATTTAAATATTATTTATCTCCCTTCGCATTGCTCAGTGCTATCATGTAGTGCAGGTCTGCTCATGATGCAACATTATGACACTTGAGATCCGGAAGTATACCTGCAATACAGGTATTATTGCGCTGCTCCCTGCTACTGTGAGCAACGTCGTGATAGCGTCTACTGGGAGTGCATTTTTCTTCCTTTTCAAATGGAGATTTGGTCCACACGCGAGACTCGGCTTAGATAAAATTCATGTATAATATTAGCTGTATCTTTATTGTGAGTTCTCCCTTTGAGCTTAAGTAAGGCTACTGATGAGTTCGTTAATATTTAGTGATTAATATCCCCTCAAGGGGATTCAGCTATTGTATCATTGGGAATTAGCGCTCCCAGGGGGATTATGTGAGGGCCCGAGCTGAGAGTTAGGTTGACTTTCTTTTTATTGAAATAAAATGTTTCTTGTTATGTTCAGGACCCCCTTTTTTCGGTTCACTGTTGTCTGTTTTTCAGCACCTACTACTTTCTTCTTCAACTTTGATCTTATTTCATGAACTTCTTTCTCAACTTTCTGTTTCTATGACCTTTCTGCATAGATTCCGCATTCCCTTAACTCCATAGTAAATGGTACCTTCCTTCTTCCTCTCTTCGATACGTTCTTGATGAATGTACCTCTTTGCAGAGGAAATGGGCTTTTTTTAGGCTTGCTTCTAGGATGTTGATTTATGGGGACGTTCTTGCTTAGCGCTCCTCGAAAAGGAATTGACGCTGAAGGGGCTTACGTGGAATCAAATTGTCGTTCACCGAATTTTAGTGACCTAACTCTCCGCGAGAGGTGTGGCATTCCCGTACTGCACACAAGTTCGCTGGCAGTGTGTAGCTTGGTGCACCTATGGGATCTATCGCTCCTCAGTAGTTCTAATAGCTACTCATCGCGAAATTAGTAACACTTGTTACAGGAGTCTGTCGTTGGCTTAGATTTGTAGTTCGGAAGTCAATTTCTTTCTATTCCTTGCTTTTGTCGCTTTTGTGAGTGACGCCAGCGCGTCGCGCAATCTAACTCCTTTACGCGTACTCTCCAATTTTGTTGGTAGTGCTCAGTTCACCTTTTCCTTTGACTATTTCACTGAATCACTGAAATTTATGCTTTTGGTCCATTAAAAAATTAAACTTGAGCTTTACTTAGTTTCTATGTGATAATCGCTTCGAGCGAGCGAAACGAAAGTTAAACTCTCAATAAATAGATACATCTTGAATGAGTCTCAACTAGCTAGTGCGTGTTCTGTGGTGCCAGATTTGAAAGGGTAACAGCCCCGTGCCGCGTGCTTGCTAATTTAAAACAGCGTTTCAACTCGTACGGTCGCGCTGTTCGTTTGCATAAAATAGTGCTTGTGAACTTCTAGGAAATTGATACCGCAACTGCAGGTCTAACCAGTTGCCCGGTAAGAAAAGCAATAACATCATCTACTTGAAATGTAAGAAAACGTCCTGCTTTCGATGTCTGACGCGTATTGAATGATTTTCTGCTGCTAGAAGAACATGCGACTGGTTTCCGATGAGGTACTTTACCATTTGTGACTTTCACTTTTTTCATTTACTTGCAGTTTTGATTTGACTCCCTATTCTGTATCTTTCACACACTGTGCTTCTGCTGCTCTATGAAATTCACCATATGAGTTCAGAATTGCATCAATTTCATCCAGTGCAATGCGAGTTAAGCAATATTCATCTCTTCATACTTGGAAACGACTCGAATTTTGAGAGGAGCGCATTGTGCCTGGTAATGACTTGGTACGTCCTCATTAATTTTATCAAATGAAAAATTAACTGTGAAAGTGGTATTTTTTCCACATGGGTTCATATTCTGTGTATTCTCACCTGTGATGACGGTGGCTGATTGACTAATAGTATTTTTCCCAATAACAATTTATTATAAACCTTTCTTTTTTCAACTCGCGATATGGAGCTCTCTTCTCAGCCCACGACTCGTTTGGCCCACTCCATTCAATAATTACGGACGGAAGTGCGTCATTCACTTCGTCTCATTCCTACAAATTTTTTGCTATGAATGGCACACTTGTTTGCGCCCGTAGCTGCCTACCAACACATGCTTTCGTGAGTGTTGCCGACTACTCAGAAGTTTGAAAATAGAATGAAATATCTTTGTCTTATCGGAAAGTATACGAATAGAATTATAATTTTTTTCAATTTATACCACAATTTTGTAAGCTAATTTACCGGAAATTTATTGGACAGATATCTGTCAATAACATAGGTTAACTCTTGATTCAAAATAAGTACACTAAAGTGCTTGAACGATATTACAAGAAATTTCCTTCCGTTATCTCAAGAATTTAACTCTTGATTTCACACTGGCGTCTGGCTACTCTGGCAAGTGGCAACACTAAATTCTGAGTTGAAGGCAGTGTGAAATTAGCGTCAGTTGAGTGTGGTTGTGTGTGAGCTCTCTTGATGTAAGACGGAGCCTGTTTACCTGCCCAGGGATTTCCTTGAGTTTGCCCTTCCCGATTTGTCGCAGTGATTCACTATTCTTTGTTTATAGGATTATCCCCCGAAAGTACTTCAGTGTCTACAGCGTGGAGAGAGAAAAAGTAACTCATCAAGCTTTGTGGTCCGAGTTTTGAGTGAATTTCTGTGGCTGTGGTATTTGATAAGTTGGGGTGATATTCCGAGTATTGTTTTTTATTCATGTACTGAGGCATAGGTCAGACGGAACTCTTATCTCGCCAGTCCCCTCTGTCTGGGGCTAGGGTGACATTTGAACTGTACAGTATTCGCTCGAGCGCACGAGTGAGGCAGAAATGTGCAGGTCACAAGGTATTTGAACATCCGTACTTTGGGTCTTTTTCTCGTTCGTCATGAACTTATTGTGTTTGTGCTGAGAGAGCTCTTTCTGTTCGTACAAGGGTTTGTTATTTTCAAGTTTTCCAGTAATTGTTACTTGGGAATCTTAGACTTGCGCGGATTGCTTTGAACAGCAAAGTAATTGCCAATGTTTAGCTCCTGTTGAACGATTTCTCATTGTTTTTGGGAATTTTTAATTCCTTTGAAAATTTTCCATTCGTCATTGAAGCGAAGCTAGCAAAATCAAAATAAGTGTATCAAGTTCTCGAAAATCGTCCACAAATGAAAAGTGTTTCAACCAATAAAATACATTAATCGGTAAATTATCTAATATTAGCTTTCGAGAAGCACACTGCACTCATTTGCCCAAAACGTCCCATACCCAATATTTTTGTGCGTAAATATTTTACTACGGGAAATTCTTATTTATAGTAGAATTATGCTTATTATTAGTCGTACAGCTAGAAAATTTATCTGTACTTTGGGATATCCTGTACTCTCAGGTCCCATACGAAAGGATGCATAAGATTAGTGCAATATTTTTAGAATGAGTGCATGAGCCGTGAGACGGCGCGTTGGGCAGAACGCTGGGACAGCACTCGGCGACGCACGCCTCCGACCACCAAAAGTTGTACGCACAAAAGACGTCGGTGCATTTTATAGGGCATCACAATATGACCGTGACCAACAGCACCGCAGTGTACGTGTGTAGGGCTAGCGTCCCTCCCGCCCAGTGGCCGCTGAGATCACCTCAGCGGGTCCTGGCGTGCTCCCACACAAACCTGGCCTCCAATGACACGCAAATGTAAATGGAAGAGCTAAAATGGCCGCGTAAAACGTGACCATTTATGTATTTATCTTACATCTAATGCACTTACTGAGTGCTTCGAAGATTTCAAATGTTTTCAGTTTACTTCATGGTCAGATATTGTTAACGTAAATACAAGAAATAGATAAGAATTATCGTACATTAGTGGTGAACATATTTTGGTATTCCAATCAATATTTGAGGACATTGCCCATTTTAATACGGTTTTCCATGATGTATAAGATTTTTGTAAGTACGATATCCTAAAAATTTCATTTATAACATTATTCGATATTATTATTTTATTTTAAATTTACTGATCCCCCAAATGAAGGAAGTTTGATTCAAGCTCGTGCAGTGCTGTGCGATGTTGACTGGGACTGCAGCTTTTGAGTTTTGAGTTTGCCAGTTTCTTGAGGTTTTGTGATACAGCGAAACTAAGGAGGAGAGTTTGTAGGTCGACGTGGCACTAATTGGATGAAGTAAACTGGGGGCTGGGGAACTTTCAAGGTGTGAAAAATTAAGCGGTCTTATCAGTGCTGAAACAAACTTACGGTCTTGTGGCTTTAATGTTTTTGCCTTCGAAGCATTACTCACTTCGCACAACAAGATGGAATGCCCGCAATAGATGCGTCCGAGTATATTATGAAACGTTTAATATTTCCGCTTGACTTTCTAGCATGTTTGTTAACATCGAAACAGAACTGATTTTCCTGTAGAAACTCGTCACCAGAAGTCTAACTTTCACATGAATTTGATTTTTCAAACCTGAAAATTGTTTACCTTTCTAACCCTTTTGGCTCTCTCCGTCTGTAGAGATAGTCATCTGTAGGAAACACTTGAAGCTCGTGTTAGGACCGCTGCGTAGACAGTGCGACTTGTAACTTCAATATTGATGCTGTTAACTTAGTTCTTTTGCACTTGCATACCGATTGCCGTGACAGTCGCTTGTTACATCTACCAGTTAAAGCCCTTTTTGGTCATTTCATAAATCTGAATTGTACCTTTTAACTAAAAAATGGCGTTCTACGGTGAGATAGCCATGTATATCTCCACCGAAATTCACGTGGTAGACTGTCATGTGTTGTGGGTACGTCTAAGTGTCTTGTGCACCCACAGAGAACACATGTCACGCTTTTAACATTTCATGATTGCCATAGTGACTGTAAATGTTGTCACCTGTTGTAGCTTAAAGCAGAAACGCCTACACATTCTGTACGTGAGCAAGTCAATGGGCATAAGTTCTGCATCTGCCTCCTGAGCTGCTCATGTGAAACTGAGCTACTCTATTTGCCCTGAGCGCTAGCTCGGACGTGCGCATGTACTTGTTTTCATACGTTATGCCACATAAGCTATCATTATTCAATTCAAATTGAGGGAAATAACGCGGTCGCTCGTCGTATTATATTTTATTCCGGTTGCATCGTCGTTGGAGTACGACCGTGTGCAAGCGGACGGTTTACATGTGGAATAGAGTTTTTAAATTCACATCTAGTTGCATTCAAGCGAAGTGATTCATATCGTAGTTAATTTAATTATATTTCATGGCTGCCTACTTGGTTCAGTTTCTTTTTCAAGTATGGTATCATACTTGAAATTTTACAGTAATTTTTATTTTGAATGTGTTCCCATGATGAGAAATAAGTTCCTCGAGTGGGCATTTGAGAAGGACTTCTCCGGCGCTCTTCCACCCATTAATGAGTCTTCCTCTGCGCTTGAGACCTCACGCTGCCTTATGTATATGTAATTATACACAAATGAATCTAGAGTTCCATTCATTTTAAGTGGTCCCTTGGGTCCCCATAGCTTATGTCCGCGCCACCCCCGTGTGCGCTTGGCTGTGTACCTCTCTGTGTTGGTCCCTCGATCTTGCTGCTCACTCTCACAGTTGCAGGCATTTGCTGCTATCAATTAAAAACTATCGCATAACGCATGGAAAAGCGACTATATGAGTAGAATTTTTTATTACAATATCTACGATGTATTACTTTTGTAGATAACTTTTCCTGATAGTTCTGTATACGTAAGGACCTATTGCCCTAACGTAAACTTTTAACGAAGTCATAAATTTGTCAATTTTATGCGTTGAAAAAATATTCAAGCAATGAAGTCATAACTCAAAATGAAATCTGTAGTCAATCATTGTTAAGCGAAGTGAAATTTCGATGAAATACGTGTAGGTAGTTTTTCATTCTATTACATGACCATATTGTTCATGGCGTCTGCATATTAACCCACTCAGGTCAGTTTTACGAAGTGGAAATACGAAAATATTCCATTTCCATAATTAGATTAAGCCCTTAACTGGTGGAGTTATTTTGAGCTGGTTCGTAAATCCCATTCGTTAAAGCACGAGTTACTCCTTTAATGAGCATGTTCGTCACTTAATTATCGTGTTTCCTTTCTAAAGAGTGCGAGGTACTTTCATACCTAAGACAAACTCGCACTGTCCTAAAGATGCATATCTTGACAGCCTTAATAAGTCACGTTGAGCTCGTTAAAGGCTATCGTTCTGAAGACATTCCACACCTGTCATGAAGAAAGAGTAAGTGCACTTGTTGGTATGCCAGCAGCAAGATGTCTCATGTTATCTCGTAACATTCAAAGTAATTTGTTTACTCGAGATCTGTTTTCCTTTAACATGACTTTACGACGCATCATTCTCGTTCTTTATGGTGTAAACATGTGGCAAAATTTTCTACGAGTCCGTGTTAAGGCTTCTTGGTGAATAAGGAGTCATTGTTTTTGTCGAGTTGCTTTGCAATTCCGAGCCTTTTGAGCATATTTGATGGGCATGCGGGAAAATTACAGTTTACTGCCCCCTAGCGTATGCTTTATCTTCATATTTTTTTGATTTCATGCAAACTAAGGCTATTGTATTCTTTAACTTCTCTGCCCGAGTGATGGCAATAAGCAAGTGAGGTCACCCTTTTAAAAAACGTACTTGCATTTTTAATTTTGTTCAAATCTTGCAAGAAATAATGGAATATTTCGTGACATTTGTGATACAAATGTTATTGCCATTATTTCCAAAAAAATATCTTGAAATTGTTCATTCCAAGGGACCCAATTATTTAGGATGTCTTCCATTAGTTATCGTGAATACATGGGTTTTTCACAATGTCACTCTTTCTTGGCCTCCACCCCCCTCAGGGGGATCCAACTATTGTATCTATGGGAATTAGCGCTCCCAGAGGAAAAATGTGAGGGCCCGAGCTGAGAGTTAGGTAGGCCTTCTTTTTGTTGAACTAAAATGTTTTGTGTTATTTTAAGAACCAACTTTTTTCGGTTCACTACTTTCCTGTTTTTCATCACCTCTGACTTTCATCTTCAACTTTTATCTTATTTCATGAACTTCTTTCCCATCTTACTGTTTCTATGCCCTTTCTACATAGATTCCTCATTTTCTTATTTCCATACTAAATGGTGCCTTCCTCCTTCCTCTCTTCGATACGCTTTTTTTTTGCAGCGGTTAGGGAGGCTTAAACTAACTTATAATCTTAATCTTGGGCTCCACCTGTAAGCATTGTTGTAGTCAGGCATGTTGTATTTCTGCTCTCTCTGCTGGCTTCGTAGCAGAATTCCATTACATAAAAATACTAATACTTCGCCTTTAGTGAGTTCCGATGACTCTTTGCTGGTACTTGTGTGCCTCTGGTTTGCTCAGTCTCACTTTGAGAATTTTTTTCTTTGCTGTTGAATTGTTTCTAGTGTCATAGAACTATTTGGCTATAATTGCATCTCGATTTGCCAAAGTACTTGAGGTTTGTAGCACCTGCTGACCAGAGCCGTAAACATATTTGCCGTAATTTACCTCACGCTTTCAGTAGGGCGGATGAGGAGAGTTTTTTGCTATGAAGACGCTTATCTCTTGAAGCGCTTATCCATTTGTTCCACTGCGGCTTAACGTTCTCGTGTTTCTATTAGGCTTCTGAAGCGCCACCTCTCCGGCCGTGTTCAATGCGCGCTGCTCAGCAGGGAACATCTCTCCTGTCCACCTAAATACCTTTAACAAACAGTTCCGTGTGTCACGTGAGACCCTTTGCTCTATGCCTGTGGAACGTACTTAGCGCAAAATCTATTCTTTTCTCTCCGAGTTCAGTATTGAGTCGGGGCGAGCGGTCTCCCACCTCTTTGTCGTGTTGGATAGAAATGTGCATACATTATACCATTGCATCGGCAGCAGAATTATGTGACTTCCCTCAGTGAAATATCTTATTGGATAAATTGTTTGGTATTTATTTATTGCTATACTGCTTTATTACAGAGTTAAATACAATGAAGCGTAAAATTATATCCTTGGTATGGATTATATACTTCTTAAACAGCTTGCTCGAACGAAACTAATCTTGCATAGTTATGCGCTCACTACAATGACGTTTCAATTCTTTAAATTTCTTGTGTTCCTGGTACAGGGTGGAATTTTTTATTAACTTACCTATAATTTTCTATATTTTGAACTTCGAGTCCTGCGCAGAAACTAACGCAATTTAAAAAAAATTGAAACATTCAACCACGATTCAAATGTGTTTGTATATTTTCATATGCGGCTATAAAATGTTTGTAAAAATTGACTTGTTAAAGGAAACACTAAAACTGCTAGCAGCGCAGTTAGGTGACAATGCAATTAGCAGACTGCCATTGGCCGTTCAAGTCATTTCCGTTCTTTGTGTAGCGACAGCAGCTTTCTTGGCTCCACCACTCAAGGTCGCTTCCATGGTGGAGCTACCGTGCTCGCTACCTGCGCTTTTCTTGCTTACTAACTCTTCATACGGCCAAATTGAGCTGTTTTCTGCTCAATCAGCTATTCAGGGCCTATTGGTGTTTTTCCCGATATTTTTTTTTTGAATTTCTATATAGTGAGCCATGTAACAGTAATTTTCAACTGTTAATGCGTATGCTTATAATTTTGTTAATGCGTCTAGCTCGAATCTTTTGTTTATATCTTATTTTAGGATATTGAAATCGTAAATGGGAAAGTTTATGTCTCTGTTTGATGATCTTACTTGAGAAATCTACAGGTTGCTGATACTGGTGAGTCGATTTACTCCTCGGATTCTTCAAGGGCATCTGTAGTATGATTGGATGATTTTTCACAGAAATAGTTTTGTAGGCCGGAAAGCTAAAAGCTTTATTTTATCAGCATCAAACTTTACTATTTGTCTGCTAATCTCTTTTATTATTGCTCAACGCTTTGTATAGTAAATCGTTATTCCAGTGTTGGCTATGTTTCGCGAACTGTTGCTCGTGAATGACTGTCTTGTTCAACAGACTGCTTCCTGCCAACACTCATTGATCATGTGTTAAATGGTGCCAAGGCTCACAACTGAACAGTTATACGAGCCACGTTTCTTTTAGTGATACCTATCATTATTACGGGAATGTACTGAGCTGACTTGAGTGTTCTCACGCTATTTGTTTGCTTATTGAATCGAGTTTGTAGTCACTAATGTGCATTCTCGCGTTTCATGTGACTGCTTTCGTGGTTTCAGTTGCGAGTCATGGCTCGCGAACACCTTATTATCGCCTCTGGAACAGCTTGGGTTCCCTAACGAGGGGCTCAGGCGTGACTGCGATCAGACGCAGTCTGGAGCGTTCTTATGTGATTTGAAGCGGCATTCGCTGGTTTGTAGTTAAAGACCTCAACGCAAAAAAAGACTCAGCATGAGAGCATTGGCGAGCCTGAGACTCACGGTGTCTCATCTTCTTAGCTAAATAAGTGTTCTTTTAATAATTTTGTTGCTAATGTGTGACTGATTTTCTACGAGTGCTCTGTTTTGAGCATATTTCGTGGGTTTTCCGATGGTTTTGAAAGATATGAAATCATAGCAAAAATCTGAGTTAACTAAGATATGAATAAATTTTAATGTCAATCAGTATTATTTGAGTTATACTAGTCGTGCGGTTATCTCTGTCTGTTTCTCATTCACAAATAGAAAAAAGGAAGCAAAAAGCAGCACATCAACGTCACTTTCATTTTTGTGTTTCAATGGGAAATTTTTTAGCATCAGGAACGATAAGTGATTTTTGACGTGAACTCTTCTGTTACAAAATTGACGTTTCAAGTTAGGAAGCTGAAACTGTTGTACCCAAGTGAATAAGCGCTCCCAGAAAGACAATGTGAAGTCCCGGGCTTAGAGTTTGGTAGGACTTATTTTTGTTAAAATAGAATATGCGTTTTATGTTGTTAAAGAGCATTTTTTTGATTCACGGTTGTCCAGTTCTTCAGTGCCTCTTACTTCCTTCAACTTTTATCTTGTTTCATAGCCTTCCTTCTTGACTTATTGCTTCTTTGTGCAGAGGATCTTGTATGGGAACACACTTTTTTTACGTAGATTCCACATTCCCTTAACAAGATAGTAAATGGTGCTTCTATCCTTCCTCTCTTTGGAACGCCTTTTTTGTAGATAGGGTGGCTGAAACTAATTTACCTAAAATAAGGTAGGAAGCTGAGAAATTTCCCATTTGGTTTGTGGTAACATTGAGGAAATCTATTCAAGAATGTCTTGAATTAGTATGGGATCCATTGAACTCTCCGCTCTCTCATTCATTTTAATGTTTACTTTTATGTAGTTTTGTTGTGAAATGAAATAATGCGCATTAGAGTTCTAATGCAAACTACCACACGAGGACCCAAATTTCAACTGTCTCAAAGTGAACATTGTTGAGCTGCTGTTCTTCGTTCGGCTAAAGTGAATAATACGACCGAAATACACTTCCGATCTCATTTGGCATTTTAGACAAGTGGTAAAATTAAATTTTAAACCCTCCATACTTATTCGGTGCGACTGGTTGTTCTTTAGGCTGAGATCACTCAGTTTATGCTAGCAAACGTCTTGCTCTGTCTGGCAAAGTAGACGTGTTTATCAGAGACGTATTGCAGCAACTCGCGCCTGAAAACACGTCTGTGGTGCGGCTTCAAAAAAGGAATCTTAAGAGCTGAAAATTCTTATTATTTACAAAACCGTTTACAACATATCGTCTCAGTTTTTTCTAATTTTTTTCAAGAAATAGAGCATTTGGAGTGCAGTATTTTAAAAGATTTGTGAAGTACGCATTCGTCGCTTTGTCGTTACGTATTTCTTTGTCCACGCCTAAATCAACACAGACACCAGTCTAAAGCCCACCATGAACTTCACGATGCCCGGCTAAAACATAAAAACGCTCGAGGTGCATTTATATGCTGTTATTTTTAATGCTTCATTGTCGTTTCCTGTCCGACGGATGACTGCTGCCAGCTGCAGGACCGGTTCATTTCCCTTTTGCTTGCATCCACTGTTAACTTTATGTAGTTTACTCAGGCTTGAGTAAAGGCTCGAGTCCGTTGCTCTCCAAAAATGTAAGGAGTGGGTGTGATGAGAATCATGATAAATTACAAGTATTAGGTTTGTAATTTAAAATTTACCAGGCATAGAAAATTTTACGTCAAATAGTTGCTGTCCTCAAGATCCGAAGCAATCTTCTGACGTTCCCGAAGCACAGTCTTATCAGACGCATACATGGTTGTTGCAGTCAGTTCATGGTGTTTATCGCACGTAACCTCCTTTGATTGATAATTTCAAGTTTCACCGTCGAGTTCTCGATGCACAGCAATCATATATTTCTCATCAGAACTCGGCTCGATTGTTATTCCTGGTCACTCTCCTGTTATTCGTGGAACTATGTACAAATCTTTCGTAGCTGCAGCCACTGCACGTATTTGAGGTTCAGTGCCTTCACCCTTGCCTATTCAGGACGAGATATTGAACTTAACATCCCTCGCAGTGCGGTTACGGTCGTTGCCGCTCGCCGCCGTCTTGCGAATGGTCGAAGCTTCACCACTGCATGTGCTGGATTTGTCATTTATTCACGTGTTTGTTCAATTTCGGTAACTCAAGAATGGCTTCCTCTAACTCGCAGACCAACTTGAGTAACCTACGATTGGATATCTTTACGTTGAGTCGCCATCAAGGAAGCATTTTGCATGTCATGCCACACGTCATTCAACGGCGCATTTCTTCAGGCAAATAAGGGGATGCTTTGAAATTTTAAATTAATGCAATGATTTTGTAATCTTTGGGTGAAATTGATCGTGTAAGAGTGGAGAAAAATAATTTCTCGCTGCTTTCAGTGGTTTCAGTAGCTTTGTGAAGTCTTTTGGTACTGGTAGTTTGATAATATATTTTCGAAAATTTCAAAAATTCGCAGTAGCCTATATGATTTCCTTTTACATGCTCTGTTGTGTGAGGCTCCTTAATATCGGAAATTTCCATGCTCTTTTCAAAAAAGTTCCAGCTATGGTGGCACTTATAAATTATTGCTGTGGAGGATGGGAGCATGCTACGCGGTACTTCACTCATCTTCGATTTTATAATTCATAATGGTCTCGAATTTGCGTCCGAACCGGCTAATTAATACATTTTTTGTTGAGGTTGATGTCCCTGTTGCCGGTAGTGAGTGAGATGCGTCAGCTTCTACTGGTACATCTACGCACTTATAAAACTTGGATAATGTCATTTGTGTTCGTGCTTAATAGTTTGTTGCTTGCTGCCCGCACTATTTTCAGCGATAACACGGCAAAATTCAACTCCCTATATTCAGTGGTAGATGAAGGGTTATCATCGCCTTGTTTTAATTACGTCATAGAGGAAAATTAAACATCTTCCTTCACGTTGAAGATAATTCCAATTTTTGAGCAAAACGGAGAGAAAATTCACGTTTGTCTTAGCATAAGCTATCAAAGGAACTCTCTTCGGTGCACCAATGACAGCATTGAAGCAGTCCTGCTCAATTCGCCAATGGGCTGCTCATTTTCAGACGTGGAAGATTGGTGCTGGTATTCACCAGTGACTGAAGCACACTTAGCCAAACTTCATCATCCGTCGGCCTGCAGTGGGCTTCAGGAGTTACCGTAGCCGTCAAAGTCGCTTGCATCAGAGACTTTATATCGCTTTGTGCAGGATCCTGTCATTAATTTGGGTTTGCAATAATGTAGCTTTTCTCTATCTCCCTTGTATCGTTTTCTCACTTCTCTTGTGTTAAAAGACTGGTTTATCGTACAGCCGTCTATGTTACGCTTGTGTCGTTGTGGGCACTTCTACTTTGTTTTCTTCTGCTTTAATTTTCTTTTAAAGGCTTGCTACCTTGCTTTGAAACTATTTCTTGACGACAAACGGTGAAGCCTTTTAAGTTCAAACAAGTCTTTTACCTTATCAACCTGAAGAAGAAAGTCTTCTTGTATCAAAGTTAATGAAGATAATCCACTTTCTCCCGTACGTGTAGATACGCCAATGTCCATTTTTACTAACTGAAAACATCAAGGAAGTCGAGTTTTTCTCATCAGTAAAACGACCGCGCTTGGCGATGCGTTAAAACCAATGTCACTTCTACTGAAAGTGCTCGATTTTGCGTAAACTTTTGAATTCATCAGTTCTGCATGAAGAAAGCCATGCAGCCACCGCTTGTCCACTCACCACTTCCTGACAGGAGGTAAATTGTAGCACCAGACATGTCGTAGCCTTTCTTTCGGACTGGTAATCAAATTTGACCAGGTTCTTTCCGTAAACTTTTCATTCATTGGTGATTCAGACGTAACATCTTGATGAAAGTTGGTTCATGCGCGTATTCAAAAAAAATAAATTGCGTTTTTTGCTTCAATATTGATGATTCATTCAAAGCACCTGTGCATTATTGTTTTGTAAACATAGTAATATACAGCTTTTCACCTCCCTACATAACCTATTGTTATGTAGTATTCGGTTATGATACCAGACCATACCAATTCTACTTATATTAACATTTGTGATAAAAATGTTAATCGCTCCTGTTTTTATCAATCTTTAAATTCGTGCTGGAAGACTTCACGACTTGAAGACTTAAATTCATGCTGGAAGTTATTGCTATAAATTTTCCCTTTTACGTCACTAGTTTGAAAAATTTTTCATGCCTGTTGTGTGCATTTTTGCAATTGTGACTCAATGTTTTAATGCCTCTGGAGAATAAAACTGAAGATTGGTGAAGGAATGGATTATAAGTTGCAGTGAGACTTCGGTCGAATGAATTCAAATTTTGTGAGCTAGATGTCGCTCATGGTAATTGGAGAAATGACAGTTGATTTCTCTTCAGTGATTTGTTTCATTTACTGCGATGGTGTTGAATCTTCAGAAATACTTCAGTCGTTTTTCTTTCCGTAATTCAATTGTTGTAAGTTCTAAAGAATTAACTTGAAAGTGAAGCCTTCCCGCGTTTTTGGTTTTGTATTTCGCAAATGGGGCTGGGATAAATTACTCTGATTGGTACCCTCCACAACCTAATGAGCTACTTAAAACTCTGGGAGCGTAATTTGTTTCCACTTGGAGAGATTCATTTTTATTTGTTTTAAGTAGTCAACGAAAGCCAAGCGTTTCATTTGTCGAGCACAACTTGCGCCTTGTCTTGTCATTAGGGCAGCGAACGTGAGCGCTGTCGCAGCTGTCATGTTCCCCACAGCTGTAATAACATCAGAATCATTTCTTAAGTAAGACGTTGTAGTTTGAATTGAATTTCCTCGAAAATGTCTTAGCAAATTTTACGAACAACTACAAAGTGTACATATGAGTGGCTTGTTTGCCCGATTTACGCCGAGTAAAATTGCACAGCTCTGCAAGGGGTCCATGCACGATACTCTGAATTGTCAGAACAATGGAATGGAGACTTTATACATCCAGTAAATATGTCTGTGTATGATGATGATAGCGGCCTATAAAACTGTGAGTTGATTTCCATTGTTGTGGAGTATTTCATGCTTTATTGTCCAGCGTAATTTGGGGTATGAGCGAGCCAATTACTGGCTTAATTCAGTTAGCAAAATCCAGACGTAGCTGTGGCTAAAAGCTCTAAGTTCGTTGAATATGTGAAAAATGAGGGATTGTATTAGTCTTATTTCAATTCATTTTTATACATTATTCCATGAGTAAATAATTATTTGAATTTTCTCTACTTACATCAGACGAGCCTTGGTATCAAGCGTTTGAAAACGGCTATTGCAATATCGTACGTAAGTGGTAGCCGTGCAGACCTATGGAAACAATGTCACAGACTAACATTCATTAGTTAAATTTGATTACAAAATTTTTCATCGTAAAGTGACTATTTTTAAAGTTGCCAATAATAAGGATGGCTTGGGCGTGAAAGTAAAGAACGCAAAAGTTTGAGTGTGAGAAGCAGGCCGACTGCTGTGGAGATCCGTCTTAGATCCATCTCCACTCGGTGTTTTGCTTTTTCCCGTCCTTTTTCTTCAGTGATTACTCAGGAAGGAGAGCACATTATAACATATCAAAACTTCTTCTTCTGGTGCGAATCTTTTCAACGCTCTTCAATAACGTCTGCTGAAGGGTCAGGGTAGTAACATCAGAGACATCTGAAGGTAGCGATCAGATGCAATTAAATACACCAGTGTTCTATCGAATGAATTTCCCCTGGTAAAGAGTATTTCGAGTATAAAGGCATTTGTAGCAATGTAGCAGATACGTTTGGTAATTAATTTTAAAACTTCCTGTCGCTGCTTTTAATATTTCAAAAGAGAGAGCGCTTGTGTGATCTTCAAATGAAACGTTCGAGTTTAATATCGATATTTTATTGAGCTACGTTTGTTTCTTCTCCGGTGGTAACAAACTTGATCACCAGCATTCGAACTGAATGAAGTGTTTTCCATTGAACAGTTTTCGAAACGTCTGGCACATCTGATGTACGTGAATGTGAAAAATGATTTCTGCGGTATTTTTAACTGTGTTACAGGACGTTTGAGCTTATTTCTCAAAATTTATTATATTTCTCCAGTTAATTTAACTGCAAATAACCACTTTTTTGCGCAGAACATATCTTAGTTGCTATAGCCCTGTATAATACTTTCTTTTATGAACAACGTGGAATTAGCGACAAGTGCGGGACGTCAGTGGCATCGAAACTGTGCCAAATGGAGCATGACGTGCCTGTCGGTTGCACGGCCGGTCTGCAGCTTGTGCAACCGTCCTGTCTCCTCAAATGCTTTCATCGAAATTTTGCCCCTAGCCAATTTGTCTCGATTCGGTCCATGAAGTGCTATTTTGTCCTTCCTCTAAATACGAGACAATAGAATATATACCTTGAAAAAAGTAAGGTGTTTTGAAAGGAATAGATATTTGAACTAAGATCATCTATCCTATGTCGGATTGTGTTCTCATAGTTTCGCAGTGGAAACGCCAACGCGTAGATGTTGTAAGCGGGTGCTGGGCACTCGGACTGCTGCTGAGTCGTCGTGCTCTGCCACGAACTTCACATACCGAGTCCCCGCACAAATGAAGATGGATAGATTGCGCCAGTAGCACAGTGCGCGGTTAACCGTATCCAGCTGGTCTTCATGCTTTCCTGCTTTATGAGAGTGAAGGTAATGGTAGTTTAAAGTTTGTTGTAAAGTTAAAAGTTTTCAAAAATAGCGATTTGTGAATGACGGATGTTTACGAGATGATGCAGCTGCAGAAACTCGTTTTTCTAGCGATATGTTTATTTTGTGACGTCTGTGTTTGTATTCAGTGATTGTCATAGTGACCGAGTAGCAAGAGACGCCAGTACGCTCACATATGCTCCAATGTGTTCAGATTCTAGTTCTCTCTTGGCTGCAAAACCATTTTTTCAAAACAGCCTTGTTTTCCAACACGTTTCTTCCTAACACATAAATTATAAGAATATCGAGGCTTCGGTAGCAAAAAAAAAACGAAGCATAGTAAATAGTAAGGTTACCTTCACTATCGTTCATATCCGTAGTGTATTATGAAAATGCTTAATATCATTGCGTATTATAAAGAGATAATATACTCGTATTTTGGCCACATTGCAATGCAGTTTGAAACGTCACACTTACAAGGTTCATAAATAATTTGCTTGACATTTGTAAATAGAAGGTATCTTTGCACGCAAACGATGAACGTAAATTGTTTTTCATATCGGGTTAGGTAGCATAAATTTGCTTATCTCAGACCTGATGCTTAAGACCCTGCGTAGCTCACTTTCTATGTTTGTTCTGTGTTTGTCACCCCGCATCCTTGCCGTATCACCAACTGCATGAGGAGTCCACTGCAGTGGAATATGTCGGTCTCTGAACAATTGCTCTCACATTCGTAGCGAAAGGCTCCGTATTATTATAGTGTTGAGCGTTGTTTGTTCCGGCTTATCTTCCGAGTTATCGCTTCATTAGCGTTAACCTTCCCGTGCTGATTTCAGCTCAATCGGTGCTGACCTCGAGTGCCGTCCAATCAACCTCTTCTTCTGCGTCTTTTACTGTGCAAAAAAAGCTCAGAAACGTTCTTATTATGTTCCATGAATGGCATAGACGTTTTTTGGCCAGCATTGGCGAAATCATACGATACATGATGTTGAATGCTAGGTTCTTATTTGCGTAAATGATGGTATTTTGTTGTTTATCTGTGCTTTTGTCAAGTGCTCGCGAATTAGCGTCGTTCTCGTACAATAAAAGGGTGACATTCACAGCCTGTACAGTTTATCTTTCACTGGCGCCTCTGTAGAGTTCATTTTGTGTAATAAAGGGTGAGCAATTTCAGCCGACAATTAAAGCCTTAGAAACCTTATAACATAATTCGAGTTAGCTTCATCCTTCGGTTAGTATTTATATTAGAGATAACAGCTTAGGATCCGCGTAATTTTAGTCCATTGTTTGAAACTTAGAAGCGTAAAAACTCCATATTTGCACGATAAATACAGATACTCGCTCACATTTTACACTCACATTTTTCATGACGCAAAGCACTGCTTAAAGTTTGTGGTTTTCAGCCGCGGGTTTCAAATTTGTAGGCCACTCAATACATGAGCTCGTTAGAAAACTCTTCCTTCAAACTCTCACTGGCCCAGGAATGTCAGGGAGGGGCCACGGGCAGAAATACTGTAGCGCCTATGCCACTAATGTCGAGTTTTCTTTTTTTTTAAAGCACTTGTTTAGGTAGTTTTTCTGTCAAGGCCGAAGTGGGCCTTGGGTGTTTTTTTTTTTGCAAATTCAGACGGTCGAAAGATTTGAGCTCTGACTCTAGCCTTAGGAATTGCTTTCTAGAGATACACCAAGTTGTGAAACTGATTAATATGATATGAATGTGTTTTATTTACGCCTCTTCAAAATGTTTTATAAACTTTTGTAAATACTTTGTTTCAAATTTATGATAAAAATAATTTGGCTCATAATTTGTTCATATCTTGCGGTTGCATAAGGAACAATTACACAAGATGTTGAGACGGAAGGAATATCGTTCGAAGGTACAGTGTTTGGATGACTACATTATACTCCAACATGAATGACTCTCGCTATGGTTTATGTCGTTGAAGTAGAAATTAAAACTAAGCATTTTCAAATTTTTTGTTGTAGAAACATTTGAAATTATTACCTTTCATCTTTCGCGTCTGAGTGGAGCACCTTTGCATCTTAGTGCTTCCGTATCGTGGTTACTTATAGAGAAGTATCACATGATAAATTTTTACACAAAAAAGGTACCCTGATATTGTGATTACGGATTATTATCTGCTTAGTATAGGCTATCTAGAACACATGAAAATTACCCGAACTCTTTTTACATCTCGCATTGTACTTTATGGGACGTATTTACTGTAACTTTTTCATGGTTTTTATATTCCAATCTAAACACTTCCGCTGAAAACATGCTAATCCCTCGCGACTCTGCTTACTTTTTTAACCATAGAATAAACAAAAAATTCCTATCTTTAACGCGGGCAAGTGGGTTTGCTGATTAAATTATGTTTGCCAGGTCTAGAGACCGGTGCATTTCCCGCTTGTTTGCTGCTAACTGCGTCCGCAACGGAGATAATCGGTGACTCGTTCAGAGCTAGGGAGGACCGCCAGCTCGGCCCGTAAGTGGGACGCGCAGGAGGCGACGCTCGGTCGCGCGGTGCTACCATCTTTGCGCAGCGTCGCAGGCGCCACGACATCCCGTGCCGCGCGTAACTTGCTTTTTGTGCCTTTGACGCCTCAAAACTTACATACTTTCTTGACGCTTACCTTTAACTTTACTTCCTTGCAAGGCTTTCCTGTTGTTATATCCAATGTTGGATCGAAACATTTGTGGGAGAACAAGATGAGAATTGCTTTTGATGGTTCCGAACTCAAAATAAAATCGGAGGATTCTAATATTTTATTATGAACTCTACTTTCTTTCTGGCTTGCTACCTTAGATAAATTTCACATCGTAACTTTCGAGAGCAGCTTTTTTTCTTTAACGTAATACAAATTACATGAACAAAGTTGGTGACACAATGTGACTTTCAAAGAATTTTACACAGTTTGTGCTTTGCGCTGTGTGGGGCTCCCAATGAACACTGAGTGAAAACGTTTATGATTCATTATCCGTAGATTATTTGTTCATTTCAATTCATTTTAAGAATGGGCAATTCGTTTTGGAAGGTGGTTAATGAGTAAATTATTCAGGAGACTGTTTGATAATTACATAAATCAATGCAAAAATTTACTAAAGCAAGTTCATTGTTTGTAAGAGTGCGAAGTAATTAATTTCGCTAATAAAATTTTGTTACTTTACCCTTCATGTCTCAAAACACATAATAGGATACTGCTTTCCTGAAAATGATATTGAGTTGTAGAAAAGATAAGAACTCTTGTCCTGAACGTTTATTTAGTCAGTGTTAAGAGTCTACATCCTCGTATAATTTATTTCTCTTTCACTCTATGCAACCTCTGCGTTTAGCAATTGATAGCCGGCATGAAGTAATCGTGGAACCATTCTTGCGTTCGCTGATGTCTTGCGTTAATATTATTGGCTGCTGTTGTGGGTTCACTACTAAGGGCTCTATGTCTGGGTGATCCGGAAAACTTCCCACGGATCCCGGTTGTTCCATGTTGCAGCGCGGTCGAACATGAGTCTTGCACATCTTTGTCTCCTCTTGCGTCCTGCTGCGCCTGCGCGTATTGGCTATTAGTCTGCCTTGCATAATGGGACGCTATCTCTGATGTAAGTATATTCAAATCTGATGGTGGTGTGTGATGCACATGACAACGAAGACGATGCATCTTGGTTGTGCGATCGAGACTCTCTTAGCCCTGTTTCACTCGCTTCCTTGGGGATATGTGCCAATATTTGGAGGTTGCGTTGAAGTAGCAATTTCATTGGTGGTTTGTGAGGCCACACATGTTTGGACGCTCCTACGTGATCCTCCGCATTTAAATACTAATACCATTACGTAGTTCCAAACGCCAATTGATTGATGTTCTCAATGTTCAGTGAACTTTAAAAAAAGTACTCTGCACCAAATCATTTTCTCTAGCGTCATTAGGACCCTTCTGTTCTTAATAACTTAACACTTTGACTGCGACGTGCGCCACCGGTGGTACACGGAGGTAATTTTCATAATGCTGCTGACCGACCAATAGTCGCAAACTCAATTTTCATTAATACTTAATCAAAGCTAAATGAAGACAAGATCTAATTCATGTTTGGTATTTTAAAAATAGTGAACTACAATTGACTTTGAATTTGAGTTTGGCGTTGAACTTAATATTTAGTAGTCGCAGTCAAAGTGTTAATCTTTTACAACGTTTTCAGTTCAGAATACGAGGAGGTTAGAACTTTCTCCTCGCTGACTTTTTACGAACAATCTTACTGACTTCGAGATTTAATAAAGTGAACAAACGATATTTTTTTCTTACATCAGGAGCGCATTTAATAAAGTATTTTCACGAAGAATATCTCCTCAGGGGCATAGGTTGGGCAATAGGCTTAGGTTATTAGTTTCGTCTATCCTATGTTTTGAGGACTGGCCTTCCCATGGAGATACTGTTAGGTTACCGCAGCTATAGATAGAGCTTTGGAACTCCTTTTATTCGTCCCCTTCTTACATTCCTAAAATCGCTTTTGTTGTAGGTAAGGAATCTTAAATTAATATAATGATAATATACATAATAATATAAAGATTTTTCAGAACATATGTATTCGTTTTTTTGCATCCGGACTGTTTGGATTGAAATGTTCTCTTACGTTCGTTCTAGTGCAAAGAGGAAAATGTGAGGTTTCGAGCTAAAAGTCAGGTAGACTTTTCTTCGGTTCAAACAGAAAAGGTTTTTGTTTTGTTTGGGACCATCAATTTTCGGTTCAATGAATGCTGTAATTTTTCATCCCGATAATTTTTTTCTTCAACTTGTATCTTGTTTTGTAAAATTCTTTTAATATTGTTGTTTCTATGACCACTATCAAAGTTTCACTATGCATGGCATCACCGTTCCCTGACTCCATACTAATTGGTGCCTTGCTCCTCGCTCTCGCAGGAACAACATTGTTGTGGTTGGGGAGACTTCAACTAACTTTAAATCTAATATAATCTGTCTTCCTTTGCCTTAGTTTCCAATGAATGATCGAAGAATTCTTTTTATTCTATTTTGCTAATGTTTTGCTTTTTTCGAGTTGTTTGCTCTGAATTTCCTAATTTTTACCATGTATTCCACGTTTGTTTTGTTGTTTGCTAGCTTTTCGGTTCCAATCTCAGACGGGGATGGTGAAGCTCAGTTGTGCTGCAATGAGCCGCGATCAACTCGCCCTATATTTGATGTAGCGGACATGTAGGAAGTGAGTAACCGCACGCGTGGTGCGCTGCAAGCAGACGGCGGCGCAGCATGACCTGTTCGAGCGACACACATACTGCGCTGGCCTCCTGAATGCCGGTCAACTCGAGGGTCCTGCCGTGTCAGTTATCGGCTCGTGAGTCACGGTGTGCGGAGCAGCGACTCAGAGACTTGTCTTTCTCTATCTTTTAATTGATGGGTTAGCGCTGGCTATTGCCTAGCACAAACATGGTGTTGGTTGTTCAGTGTTTTCACTGAAGAACGCTCGTGTGATTAGTAACACGAGTCGTTGGTCATGCAGCCGTAACGGTCCAATCTCTGTCATCTGTTCTTCATCGCCCGTCACTTGGTGCGTGATTTAGCGTTGCTGAGTTCTGTTTTGACGATTTTTACTAGTGGATAATCAAACACGCGTCAGTTGAGCGTCCGTGATGCCTTATTAATTTTTGCAGCGTCAGATATTTTGAGTCAGCACTTTTACTCTCGATTGGTTTATGTCATATGAAAGTACCTACACTCTCTATTTTACGGTTTTTCCTTCTGTCGATTTATAATTCCTATCTCATGGTGCAAATACTCGGCCTTGTGCATCAGTATTCAGTCGAACCCCTACGTTGTGATTCTGTCTTTCAAACGTTGTTTGTACTCTGGAGATCTGGATAAATAGGCTGAGTACAGAGAAGGATAACATAACTTTTTTGTAAGTGAAAGAAAGAGTTGAATTAAGATATGGAGCTCTAGTATGGTAAAAGTAAGAATATTCGTTGCAAAACGACTTAGTCGTTCGAAAATTTCATCAGTCATCCCAACTTCCATACATGTAGTAATTTTTCTGTGATTAGTCAACCTTACATTCAACTCTGCTCCCCCTTCTCAACCTTTTTTGACTCTTTCGTATCTCTCGCATTGTTTTCCATTCATCAGTTATACCATACGCCAATTTTATCGCTGTAGGGTATTTTGAGTTGTCTTGTCATTGTCCAACTGATTTTCATTTGTTCTATCTGCTTTGTTCAGCATAGTCTAATCCACACTGCTATATCCATCACTCACGCTAGGCGTATTACAGATAACCTTCATCTCCCAATGCTAGCAAGACATATCAGTCGTCATTCGTCTCCCCTCGATGTTCATTGGAGAAAATATCGCTTAATGTTGCTTTAGCAAGCGTTGACAAGATGTACATACGACCATGTCCTGGCAGCACCTTGTTCTACACTACAGCTCGCGTCTGCTTGTGACTGGTAACATGTTTGACGCTCGGCTCAGCCTGGGACCAACATGATTGGCGGATTTTCACCTCCGATCTGGCTCTCTCGAGATTGGTGTCAAACACTGGAGGACTTTAAAAAGAATTTGTTAACTGATCGTTTTGGTATTAAATGCGAGCATTGTCCTTATTGAGCTGATGGGTTATGTCTTACCAGCATGTTTATTTGGTTTCGAGATGTTTTTTTCAGGCATTCCATTTTATTGCTAAAGTGTCCTTCAAAAGGAGTATGCATGTGCATTCTTCTCCACTTACTATGAAAATGTTTCATCATAAAATATTCTGTCGGATCCAGCCGAACAGATGACACTGTAATGTCTCCACATTAGTTCAATTCCGCAGAATTATTCTGTTTTTAAATCTTATTCGCATTGGTATTTTATTGTTCATTTTGCTCTAAAAGTAAAACATCTCACATATTGTCAAATGTATTATTTTTTAAATTTTGTTTATCTCATTTCTTAAGTAGGTTACGCGGCTATTATGAATTCACTGTAACGAAAACTACGTCATTTTCACCTAAAACCACGTCATTCACCTCAAGCAGTCAATTTGACTCCGCAGTATTCGCCGCTGACGGCTTTACAAAGCACTTGTGGTTTGTCAACCTTTCCAATTCACGCTGCGAGCATTTCTTGGAAACTTTTGGTGTAAGATGTAGCTGAAAAAAATTTCTTTTAAATTCCTGTCTTGATCGAGTTTCTTAAGAGGTGTGGCAGGTGAACGCTCCTTCTGTTAGAAAATATATTGAGGTTCGAAGAATTGAAATTTTTGATCGTCTGAATTTCACTTACTGAGTCAAACATTCATCAACACTATAACTAGTTTTTAATTTTGAAGTTCATTACTTGTTTTGTTGAAATCCTTTGTGTATAAATTATTGTAAGTAGATTTATGTTTCTGTGATTTTAATTTTTTTTACTTTTTTTCGCCTGTGCTGCTCATCTATTTTCATATTCAAATTTTCAAATTACGTTCGTCAAATTCTGTGTTTTTTATGCTGCATTGTGATTCTTGAGTTAGTATTGCAGTACAATAATAAATGACGGCGAAGAATGAGTTTGTTTGCAGGATCACGTTTCGTTGGAAGTATGAGGCTCCTTTAGACACTTGCCTTTCACTGCTCTTGCGTTAGAAGACAGTGTCGCCGCACTGACGACGTCGTGCCTGCCACTGAAATGATCACCGAGTGACGTGAGCGATCCATCAGGTACCTCACAACTCACGCTCTCTGTGTGCAATGCATGCTGCCGTCTTTGATCATTGAGCTGGAAAAAGTTGGTGGTCTTCGCTGACGCGGTCGAAGACATAGGAAAATTGCGCGCTTTATGTTGCAATTTCAGGAGGAGTTCAGATGTCACTTCATAATGATAATCGTCGTTGAATTTTTATAGTTATGAATTAATTAATTGGTACTGGAAAGAACGACGCTATAATTTCTTACTCTATTCATCTCTAAAAAAAGTTGTCCCGCGTGGGAGCATTGAATTCTCATGCAGTTAGCGATTTTGTTACGTTGAGCATGGGAGCGTTACAACTACTCCTAGTCACATGAATGAATAACAAAAGCCCGTTGAAATAAGAGCGTTGAAGCCAGAGACTCGATCTTCAGTGGCAGCTAGTTCCACTAATCACCGGCCTCTGCTCATCTGAGGAGATGCTCTGGCTGGTCACGTATAGGCTAGGCTTTCTAATTTCGCCCATTAACTGAAGCGATCTCGCGCTGGTGACCACGAGATTCTCAAAGAATTTTAAATCACTATGTAAAGAGTTAAATATTTGTGATTCTTACGTTCTCTTGCCTGTTTTTTTAACCAAAGGATCTTCTTCACGAACTAAACAGTGGGCCTTTCTATGCTGAAGAGATTTCATTTTTCGAAATTGTTTCGAAATGGTTCAGTATCGTGGTAATTTCAATATAATTAATTTCAAACTCATTTGGTACATTATTCAAATTCAAAGTTGTTAAATGAACGACTTATCATTTCATTTGAATTCATATGACAACATATGATATATGATGACGTAGCTACTCCTGCTTGAGGACGTGTTATTTTATGTTTTAGCTAACTGATGCATCGAATTTTAGTATTTTAGGAGTTTTTAGGAGTTTTTCCATTTATGTTTTCACCTTAGTGTTACAATGTATTTCGGTATAATCTTATATAGGGTTTATTATTTATATCTCTCATTATTTTTACAAAAGTTCTTTAAAACACAAAAGTCATGTTCATTGTTATGCCAGCGTTCTCATTTTAGTAGGAATACAAATATTTCTAGCGCGCCAAAAGGAGTAATGACTTCGCGGGATTTGTAAGGCCGAGGAAAAAAAACCTCTCATTGGATCGACCGCCTACTTTCAAGTGATCCATACTTGACCTTCCTGTACACGAGATTCCTTCCAACAATTGAAGAATGGATCTGACAACGACGTCCTCATTCATCTTGGGTTACCAGCTTTATGCATTCGCAGTCGATCTGTCAGTCGAGTTCTCAGCGAGTGAGGAGGCCTGTTATGCTGGTAATGGACGAGATGTTGTCGCTCACAGCGTCGTGTTCGCTATGGTCCTGTCGTGTCATTAGCTGCATTCCTACCACGTTTTATCCGCATTGTAAATCACTAAAAAGTAGTAGTTTCTGTGAGACTTCTGATTTTCAATGACACCTCAAGGCTTTCACTTTATTTCTGTCATGAAGGTGTTCATAAGACAAAGGCGCTCTATGTAACTAAGAAGTATATAAAAAAATTTTCAAGTTGCAGTTATCTTGTGACTTTGTAATGCTTTGTAAAAAAAGTACTATGAATACAAATAGTGGGAGTGCCTCCTAAACACTGACGCAAGAGCAATGACGAGACGTTTGTGTTTTCTTTTGTAATTTTCACGTTGGACTACACACTGTCTTCACTCAAAATTTATTCCTTAAAAACAAAAATTTCGTGCAGTATCTGGAATTTTTGTGTTTTTGTTCTAAAATAAAATAGAATTTGATTGAAAGCTGTCCATCACTTTGTGGACGTCCACGGGTTGCGATTAATAGTTCATTACCCCATAATACTTTGGTGTTGTTGCTGTTGTATTACTTCAATGTCATTTGTTTTCGTATACCGTTTATTTGGTTTATAGTTGAGCTCTGCGAGAAAAAATCGAGAGAATTTTTCATGGGATTGACTTGGCTGGGAGCAAAATATCATTGACTTTGTCGAAATGTTTAATTTTGTTTTTGCATCTTAAACGCAAAATGTTCAGTTGCATAATTAAGAATCAAGTACATATGTTGATGTAAATTAATATGTTTAGCCCTGTGAGTATATTCTTTGTTGAAAATTCATATGAATTTTAGTTTCTTATAGTTGAGCGTATGCGTCCTGTAAAAACGACAGCATTCAATAATTTTCGATACCCTGTTAGAGACCGGCCCAGAACTTGGTGACGCAGATGTCATGCCCGCTTATCCTACAGTTTTCCTGCATCGCGGCAGCGCCTGCCACTCCCCTCAGGGGGATACAACTACTGTATCTATGGGAACTAGCGCTCCCAGGGCGACAATGTGAGGGCCCGAGCTGAGAGTTAGATAGGCCTTTTTTTGTTGAAATATGATTTTATTATGTTAAAGATCACCTTTTTTCGGTTCACTGCTGTCCTGTTTTTCAGCACCTACTACTTCCTTCTTCAATTTTGATCTTGTTTCATAATCTTCTTTCCCAACTTACTGTTTCTATACCCTTTCTGCGTAGATTCCGCATTTCCTTAACTGCATATTAAATGGTGCCTTCCTCCTTCCTCTCTTTGGATCGCATTTGTTGCTGCGGGTAGGGAGGCTAAAACTAACGACTAATCTAGTCTGATCTAACTAATCTGCGCCTGCCACTGCAGTTACTTCGTCAGGTTACTCCTCTGAGCTGTACCTATCTTTACTAATTTAGAAATCACGTCTTCTGCTAATGTGCGCTGCAGTAGAAAAAGTTTGGATTTCACGGCACTGAATTATGAGGCCGCAATCGATATTCGGTGCATGAAGATACAATTAACGTCCCAGGAGAAGATGTAAGATCCTAAGCCGAAAGTTGGGAAGGCCTTCTTTTTGGCCAAATTGAAGTTTTTGTTTTGCTACGGTTCATATCTTTTTTTAGTTCAGTGCTGTGCTTTTTTCAGCATCTCTTATTTTCTTTATCAACTTCTAGCTTTTTTCATAAACTTCATTCAATTTTAGTGTTTCAGTGATATACCTTGAGGATATATTCCCGGTTCTGTTAATTCCACACTAAATGAATACGCTTTTCATCCCATGAATACATTCCATACATCTTTTGGAACACCTTTTTTAGTTACTGCTGAAAATCAACCCTAAATTGCCATGCTTCGCCAAACTGCAGAAAACCACTGGCTACACTGACCCATTTTTGTTTAATTGGGGGAGCATATAGACTACTTTCCCGCTCAGGGGGATACAATTATTGTATCTATGGGAATTAGCTCTCCCAGGGGGACAATGTGAGGGCCCGAGCTGAGAGTTAGGTCTTCTTTTTGTTGAAATAAAACATTTTTTGTTATGTTAAGGACCACCTTTTTCGGTTCATTGCTGTCCTGTTTTTCCGCACCTACTACTTTCTTCTTCAACTTTTATCTTGTTTCGTGAACTTCTTTCCCAACTTACTGTTTCTATGCCTCTTCTGCATAGATTCCGCATTCCCTAATATCCATACTAAACGGTGCCTTCCTCCTTCCTCTCTTCGGTACGCTCTTTTTTATAGCGGTTAGGGAGGCTTAATCTAATCTATAATCTAATCTAATAGACTACTTTATAAGTTGGTAATATGAAATAGCATTGCTCACGGTTTGCTTGAACACGTCAGTGTGGGATAAGCGTATCTGTGATATAGCCTGCATTATCTCTTGGATTTCCATGATATTAATTTCTTGCGAGTGAACATCAAACAAATTTAGTTATCCTGATAAAGCCAGTGATTAGAATTCCATATCTTTATTTGTGAGGTAGTAAAATTCATATCACAGATACGCTCATCAAGTTCTCCCATTCATGTGAGTCAAAATTCTAAAAAGTTGCGCTCAAAAATACATATGTTCGTTGAAATACACTACGGGTGTGATCATATAAATACGATGTAGTGCATGAAATAGGCCGCCGAGTTCTTCCTTCCTATTTCCGTCTGCACTTTTACTGAAGATTCATCTCGTGAGACTATCTTGTAAATAGGATACGAGAGAGCTAAGTTAGCTTTCTCCAGGCCAACCAGCTGTTCCAAGAGCTGCCCTTTCGTCGTAAATCTATAGAACGGCTCTCCGTAAACGACTGGCTTTTAACCTACGGCGTGACCTGCGATGTGCTCGCCTTATTTGGTGCATCAAACGTTGTCTGCCTTCCGGAATGTCGTTTGGTTCCGTGAAGCTTCTGCGCTAGCTGCTCTTGAGCTATGGGGTGTGCTACCATTGTATTTTCAAGCCTGCTTCATTTTAAGCCGAAAAGAGTTCTTGCCGCGTAATAATTCTGTAACAATTTCACCGTAAAACTTAAGGTTTTACTTTGGAAACTTCTGTAATACAATAAAATTAATTTCACACTTTTCCTTCCCTACTTTTCAAGCTATTACGTACGAATCATCGCCTATTGCGCTATAATGGTGGCGCTGTTATTTTATTACCACTTCCGTTGATGAACCGGGAATGAAGTTCGTCTGAGTGCGGCGCATGCAAGGGAATTGCAATGCAATTAATTCTATCACGGTGTACGTCGCTGATTTTTACTTGTCAGATGTTTTAGTGTTCCGTGAAGCTGTAACTCATACGGCCATTTAACTTGGAAACGGTGGATAACGGAGGCAGCAAATTTCTTCTCAATTTCAATGCCATCCAAAGAATAATCCTCGAGTGTTAGTTAGTATGCGCCTTTTTTAAGCTCGCCAGCCCTCACTATTGCCGTTTTTTCTTTCGTTGAGTGTACAGCTTGTTTACGAGAAATGTATCATTTTGTTTTTAAATCCTTACTTTACCCTTGGTGTGTTTATTTATATTTTCATATATTTGTTTGGTGTCCACTTCTTCCGTCTCTCTGTCATGCTCATAATGATGCTTAATGACCGTATCTGTAATACGAGTTTCACCAGTGCACAAATACGAGAATGTTTTTATCGTAAGTGCTATTAAGATGGATATATTTGTTTGTCATCCACATCTGGAAAATTTATTCAAGGAAAATATCGAATCCCGTCATTATCGACGGCCCATTCACACTATAGTTTAATAATATTATGTATCTTGTGGCACTGGGAAAAAGTTAAACTCCGATAAACACTATATCGGAATTGATACATTTTCCCGGAAATCCTGCACAAATGTGTTTTTTAAGAGGTCGTCCCAGCTGCTGAAGGTCGCTGTCAGAAATCCTGCTCGAGTGCATTGGAAGACTGGCAGAGACTGCAGGCGTCCGTACTGCTGTTGCCACACTGCATCTCAAACGTTGAGAAATCGTCCGTATCTGTTGCTCGATTGTTTTATCATTCGCAATCACGGACTATGCTCTCTTACACGCCTTAGCATTGGTGTAGTGTGCAATTAGACCATCGTAATGATGGGCTTTGTTTGTTGCAATTGATATTTGGTTTGAAGGACGGTTGGCTTACTGGTTTTTGCAGTCCGCGCTCGCGCTCGTTGACCTTTGTAGTTAATTACTCTCGTGTGCAGTTGCTGTGCTGAGTACCTTAGTTAACGTAGATCGATTGATTTTTTCAGGTGGAATTTTTGATTTTGGCATTCTGTATAAGTAGAAGACTATGTTGACCTGACTTTATTTAAAAGTGAAATATTTTGTGAGAATTCGTTAATAACATTGAAAAGTTGATGACGATACGCTGTACTGATGAGAAACTAGTGAAGTGTTTCTGAGTTTAGCTTTGTGTGGCGCGACGTCAATGCACGAACGAGGAGATATCATTGAGATGGAGCGTCGTCTCAAGCTCAAGTCCATGAAGCGGATTGCTGGAGGCCAACGTTGCCGGGAGGTAGCTGGAGACGGCGAGAAGCCTGTTCTCTTGTCTCATCGACCCAGCTTCAACAGTGACACAAAGCCTGAATATCTGAGAAAATTCACTAGCTATGATGAAAAGATTACCTGCAATGCTGATGATCCAAATCAGAAGCGTAATGTAAGAAAATGCCCAACGACACAGAGAAACTCGCGTTCTGGCATCGTGTCCAACGAGCTTTCAGAAAGCGACGTCAGAAAATCTGGTCACGTTGATAATGTTTACGTTAATGGCAAACACAGAAATGCAAGTTCTATGAGATCCGCTGAAGTCTGTAGTGGTACGGAGTGTTGTAATGATTCTGTCATTCGCGTCGATAATTGCTTAAAACAGTTCAATGAAAGTGTCCAATGTTACGAAAGTGATAGCGATACAGAAAGTGAAATGACGGATTCAAACGATAGCGACGGAGTCACTCTTCATATTATTAACTATCAAGATCCCATCCTTATTAGTAGAAATACTAATCCTAAGGCGGTGAATCATTCTTTGCGCGCATCAAAGAATGTTGCAAAATCCGTGTCTCCTATGAGTGGTAATTCAGCTAGAATTATTATCGGCAGTCCTCAGGTGTCTCCGGTCGTTCCTTCTAAATCCCCTCTTAAGAAATCAAAGTCTCTCAATCTGGAAACGAACGGCTTGAAGCTTAGCACGAATTGCAGGAATAATACCATAAGCAAAGAAGCTCGATCTAGTTGTAACGATTTGAAACCTGTGAGAACCGTAAACACCATCGTCGGAAGTCCGTTGAAATTGCCGCACAATTGTGATGTGTCGGGTGGAATCGTGGAAGATGTTTCCTCGTGCATAGACGGTTCCATGTCTTCCTCTGCCTTGCTAGATACGATTGCTGAAAATAGCAATAACTCAAATGAAAATATCTTGACTTCAGATCGGGGCTTCTATAAGAAAGCTCATGATTTCAATCTGAGTTCTTATTCCTCTATGTTGCTGAACAAGTCTAGTAAGTTTGAGAAATTTTCTCCTCCAACTCCTATTCTGCGCATTCAACATTCCAAGTCGGACATCCACATTCCTGTATCAGCTGATTCTCCTTCCGTTCCACCTCGCCGAATCACCCCCAGTCTCGGTGACCAACCCTCGTCCACCACCGTCCGACGTTCCAAGTCCCGGAATGAAGGACAAATATTTGGTATTAGGATTGACAGCTTCAGCGGAGTCAGAAGGCTCGGTCATTTAACCAAGAGAAGCAAGACTTTTTCTGCACCCAGGGGAAATGCAAGTAATACTTGTGAGACAGAAGGAGATACTAAGCGTTCCGCGCCCCATTCCAATGAAAGTTTGGAGGACAACATCACTCTTCAAACTAAAGGTTGCGCAGGTGAAAATGGTATTCCTAATATATGCAGTGGATCTGAAAAATGCATCACGGAGAATGATGTAACCATGAGTGGTTCTGGTAAACCAAACGTTCCTCCGAAATCTGTGAGGCGACCAAGTCTATCTGTCCCGCAACAAAATAAAATGAACAAAAATTCTCCGACAAAGCATCTCGAAAGAAATTTGCTGACTAAAAAAAGTTTTAATTCAAATACAATTAATGTCATGGAATTACAAACTAATTTCTACGTTAATAAACGGAACTCTCTTGCTCTACGCGAGAGTGATAGTGAAATAAGTTGCGCACCAAACTCTAGCAGTGATGCATCGGAGAGTGATTCTTCTTCTTTGCTTAGAAACAAACTCCATCACCCTAGAACGAATGGTGACACTTCCGATCTCAATGAAGTTTCTGGTAAGCGTCACAGAAATTTCGTTTCAACAACCCCACGTCAACGCATCAACTTCGAAGGTGACTCAGAAGTTGACGGTAGTCGTTTGACTATTGCAAGCGGGAAAAAATCTTCGACGAACGCTGATTCTCCAAGTCTTGGATCAGAGGCAAGCGCTTCTGGAACTGTAGGTGGAGCTTTCAAAAGATGTGTTCAGCTGTTGAGGAGTAGGTCTGCCGTGTCTCAGAGGGACAGACCGAACTTCTCCCTCGCTCCGAGCAGGAGCGGCCTCATTTCTTCAGGTGGCTCTAAAGTCGCTCCGAACACCGCCAAAGCTGCCATAGGTCCAGGTGAGTGGAAATGTTTTCTGTTAGAATTTTAATGAATTAGTTCTTCTTGTTTTAATTTCTGAAACTTTTTTCATCAAAATTTTACGTTCTGTCTTGAAGTAATCTGCCAATGATGTGATTTACATTTCATTTCTTTTACATCTGACCTTGTATGTAGGTTTAACGCTATTCCAGTATTCCTTTCACGGAGTGATGTGCACTGTTTGTGACTTAATAAATCTTAGAATAATATTCAATCAATAGTTAAATTTCTCACTACAAATTTTTAACTTTGAGTATGTCTGTGACAAGGACAATTGACGGGAAACTGATGATACATTGTTTGTAAATCCAAGCTTTGAGCATTTGTTCTCGGTTTTATGCGCAATTTGGAACACTTCTATACTTGTTGGACTTGCTTTCGACAGATTCACTAGTGTAAATGAGTTGTGTACATAAATATCAAGTGAAACAAGTGACTCTAAGATAGATTTGAGAGATTTATTCACCACAACTATGCACTTTGTTACGATTAAGGCACAGAAATAATAATATTCAAAGGTCAAGAATATTGGAATTGTGGGCATTTTCGATTTATCTCTACGAAATGTTAAATAAATGCTTGCAACGTGAGTATAACTCTTCTTATTTTAAGACTCAATGCAATTTTTCCCTTTTCCCTAGCATAAAGGACCTTAATTATTAATTTACTTTATTTACGGTGAAAATTGTCCATGACGTTTGGTTTGGGATGCTGCACAGACTAAACATCACACCGTTTCTTTGTATGAGGCAAACGTGGAGACTAATTATATTTAATTCCAATTTGTGTTTGTTTGTTTAATAACGACTAAGGCGAGAGTTTTATCGTGGGACGCACTGTATCGTGGCTACTCGAGCTTGTTTATTAGGCCGTTTCCTGAGTCGAATTGTATCATTTCCTGAGGAGCGGCTCGGTTTTTGCTGTGGCTCCTTGAGGGCTGGACCACGAGTTTAACATATACTTCTTGTTTTGGTGGTTTGGTTAAATGGTTTATCTCCTTCGCCTAAGTTCTTCTTAAGTTCTTCTTCAAACACACGAACTGACAGCTTGTGTTCAGGCCGAACTATTGGATTTGTAGTGATGGATTAAAATTGAAACGAAGCAAAGACGAGGATTGTTCTTTGTGCCCACATTGAATGGGGTTTATATTCGAAAAAAATCAATATTATTCATTGAATATTATATTTATTTTGATGACCGTATTTGATAAACTATCGTGTGAATTTTGATCCATTACTGGACTCTATTACACTAACCAGTGGCGTATTGGTCTGTTTGCGTTGAATTCTGGAGCCTAATTTAACAGTTGACACAGAATTACCCCGAACTGCCTGCAGTCACACCGGGTTCCCGTGGGAATAAGCGCCGTCGCAGCGATGAGGTAGGGAGCGGTGCGGTGACGCCCGGTACCCGGTTTCTGCCCGAAAGTTCTCACAGATTAATTATCAACCTTGCCCTTAAACAGAGAGTTCATGTACAGATTCTGAGAGAAACTCGCACTCATCACTGACGCAGCTAATTGTGGCGTACACCCGACGTGAGATAGCGTTCGTTTTCTGACGAGAGAACTGCGCCACATGAAGACGTTTTGCTTCTCCCATCACATGGTTTTGATCGGATAATGAAAGTAACTTTCAGTTTGTTGTTCTTTCATCGCTTACCTTATAAGAATTTTTCAACAAAAGGATACCGAATAAAAATGACGTACATCGTCCTTGCGCGTTGGTGAATTGAATCAAGTCAACTAGGTATTTTTAATTTGTGTATATAATTTTAATTATTTACCAGCTAATCAACTTCTTATGGCCCTATATATATTGTTGTAACCCCTAACTGCCTATTTTTTTATTTGTCTATATTACAATCGCTAATAAAAGAATTTTGGAAATCAAGTATACATCTATTGAATGTATATTGAATCTATTGAATGTACCGCATCAGCTGTAGCGTATGGTAAATATTTAACTATGTGGTATTGTTCACCAACATTTCCATTCTCGTCATTTACGGAATTTCATTTTTTCGAGGTTAAAGATAAAAAAGATAAATGTCTCTTGGTATCATATGTTCATTCATATACATCATGTGCGAAGGTAATGAGTTTGCAATGTTTTGAAAAATGGTAACGGATATTAATTTTTCTTTAACAGATCTAATTCTTACCTGATGCTTGTCCTTTTTTAAAAACGATTAATTTCATGTAGTTCAATTACTGGTTGAGGTGTTATGGCCCAATACCTATTCAGTTCATGACGAGTGCTCGAGGTAAAATATTCTTCTGAGAAAGAAAGATGCAGCTCTAAAAAATACGACACTTCACATAGAGACCTTCAAGATCTGTGGGATTTGGTCATCATCGTTTGCAAGCATGATTTTGTTCGTGGCTGCAGTCCTCACTTCCGTCTCCTACAAAGATGAAGTCATCGCCGCGGCTAGTGTCCGCCTGTTCTCTCTGGAGTCGCTGCTTGTGCTGCCGGCGTGTGACGTGTTGCGTCAGGCCGTCAGCCTTGGTGGTGGTGTGATGACGTTTTGTCGTATGTTACGACCGTACGACGTGTTGGGTCTGCGTGTGATGGCGACGTGTGATATATTGTGTCTGCCCATGTGGCGACGTGAGACGTGTTGTGTCTGCGCATGTTGGAGACGTGTGGTGAAGGTGTGTGTTGCGATTTGTTGTGACGGTATAAAGTAACGACCTATGTCGCCTGTCTGATGTGACGTGTGTGGCGTGAGGAGGTTATGTGTGGATTGTGTTACGACACGCTTTGTGTGAGTCTTCATGTTTTTTAGACTCGGTCATTTTTTCAGGATGAAATATTCTATTAACAGTTTATTTTCATCAATTTGTGTGTAATCTTTTGTGCGTAATGCTCAATATTACGTGAAATTTGATGTAAAAGGCATCCATGAAACCTTGTTGTAATGGATGATTTTACGTTTACTGAAATATGATTCAAACAAAATAAGGTTATTCATTCCCTCTGTGTTACTAATTGTTTTAACAGTGCTTAAATTAGGTAGTTCATGAATTTACAAATGAAATATTTCTTGTATCACGTTCTTTCCGTTTGAAAACACGACCATGGATTAGCTACGCATCAGCTTACCAATGATTCTCGATGTTCTCTAAAATTCTATTGAATAAATTCATCCTAGTTTCAAAAGTGGTGCAAGAGTTACGGCTTAACCAGTACCAAGAGTTTGATTTTCAAGCGTTGAGTCATGCACAATACTTCATGCCTCAGAGCGTCTGTAATATTTCATGTTCTTATGCGTGACTGACCAGCATCAACACTTGGTGTACAGGTACGAGTGCATGAGTCATCTGGTGGCTCTTTACATCCATTTTTGAGTGAATCATTAAGCCAGAGTCGTTTTATACTTTATTGGATTGTGACCTTATTCATTGTATTTCTCGATAGTCTTGAAGTAAATTCAAGAGTATTGTTGGAATAGTACTTCTTCCTGTAGGAATATAGCAACAGATCACTTCCTGTAGCGGCGTTGGCGGATTCTTTATTACTGCCCAAGTTTTCTGACATTATTGGAAGTATTTGTGTGAGCATTTCGAGTCCCTAAGTATCCAGTCTTTTCGCTGCAGTTTCTCAATATCATTTTTAATTAAGTTTCTCTTCTCCATACTCTGTCACATGATAGCCTTGTCTTCTAACAGCTGCATGATGTTATCTGCACGTTCGTCCCCCTACTGATGCGGCGTTCAATATCCGGCGTGCAGTGTAGCAGGGTCAATATGCGAAGGCTGCATGGCGCAATGTGAACTCTTCCCCAGCCGCAATTGCCTCTCAACGGAAACGTCTTCGTTTACCTCATGCCAGAAAAAGAATTCTTCATGCTCTTTCTTTTCTCCATAGCCTGACGTAAGGTCCCAAAAAAGAGAATCTGAACTTGCACTTTGATGGCGACAGACTTCGCTTTTTCACATTGTGAGCGGCTAACTTTGTCGTAGCACAATGCACGTGTATCAATTGAGGCCAGATGCCGTCTTTTGTGCTGCCGCTGTGAGTGAATGAGAAGAAAAGTTTCCCATTATGTTAGTCCTGTAGCCAAAATATTCAGTGCGTGACTAAGTATGAACATTCTCTCAATGTTTTGCGAGTAAACTTCGCATCCACTGTCGGTAGAATGTGTGAGAACCATTACTGTGTTATATTAGGCGCTCACTTTTCATTCTTATTTCACGTGTGAGTTGCTCCCCCGCCTTTTATTTCTGTGAGAATGACTTCTACACTTTAAACAGACATTTCGAAACGACTTATTCGTAGGAGTAAATAGCCCTGTAATATTCTACTAGAAGTCTTCGTAGAAAAATAATGCTTTTCCCCCGACGTTTTTTGGGAAGCTCTTTCTATAAAAAGAAATAATAAAAATATAAAAGCTGACATGGAGAATATAAATTTCATTCATAATTATTTTATGTTTTTTGTTATTCTATATCTTGTTATTCTATATCTAAATAGAATCAAGATTGCTGTGAATAGGCGTTGGGCATGAGACTGCAGTAGCTGGAGTGGTCCATTTTCAGTGAGAATGCTCAAGGAGGTAAATCCCTGACATCGTAGACGTGTGGAGTTGGTGTCGTAGTGTTAGAATCTGATCTTCTTTTGGGCTCAACGTGAAATCTTTTACGTGAAATTTATCGAGCAGGATTGTTTATTAAAATTTTCTCGTGAATGTTAAGTTTGAGAGTCGGAACCGGATATAAAAAATATTGCGACCGCTGCTCAGCTTCTTAGAATGTGAACCACTCTGCGCTTCTTTTACTACTAACCCGCTCTTTATAGCTAATGCGCTCGCGTTAGACGCATGCATGATTAGCGCTTATGTTCACTACCACCACTTGCGCGAGAGGCTGCCTCTATTGTGTCTGAACATAATTGTGTCACTTCCCTCGCAATTATCACCGTTGTCTCATCTGTCATCGCTTCTGAGGCATTCTTCATCAGCTTCCACGACATAACCGTGGTTTCATAACGCGTCTTTGATGGTTCGGCACGAGTGACGCGCTGTCACGATCTTCAATGCTTCTTTTGTGGGTCTTGTGTGTGTAATTTTTGCTCGTGCTTGTCTAGCCTTTACTTTTGATTGCGTGTCTGCTCCAGCAATTATACCTCATAGGTGCGTCAATATTCCAGTGATAAATCGGAGTGCACTCTATACTTATTTCTAAGGAGTGCCTGCTATTTATATCATCGGAGTTCGTTCCGTTGCCTGATTGTATTCAATAATTGAAAATTATTGCAAAGCCGTATATTTAGAATGTAATGCTATGTCTGTTGTAATGGTATGTTTCGTATGCATTGTCCTCTGTTGTAAATTAAATAATTGCAAAATGAATAGACCAATTGTTCTCTAGTAGTAAATGATTTCCAATAATCAAACCAAATTATCTTCAATGAGATCGAATGTATTTAACCCTTTGGGTACGAATATTCAGATGGCTTAGGGAAATATTTATTTAGAAAAACTTGTTAGTTCACTGAAATATCTGTGAAAATACAACCCAGTGTAGGTGTTTTTCGCTTGAGCAAGTACCTACTTCTTTATTTTGATTTTAAAAATGATAAATCTTAATTTAAAGCTTAATGCTGGGCGGAGGAAATTTTCGACATTGAAAATTTAGTTTTAGAATTTACGAAGAAATCATTTATAAGATTTTACCCAAACTTATCAGAAAACGACCCAATGTCAGAAAAAAACATCCTCAATTTAAATAGAAATATTTTGAATTTGTTGCTCGGACCCTGTGGCGTGAACTTAGATGTAATCAATTGTAATTTACACGAGCAGGCTTCTGGAATGTCTGGAATAGTTTCATGAATCCTTGGTTAAAGTGTTTACCTTGTTCTTGGGTAAACCAAACGGCCATTTCGGATTTTCTTTGTGCGTTGTGTGTCTCGACATAGTTCTGATGTGCGCCGCACTCCCAAGAACGATTTTTACCAGCTTTAAAAAAGAGCTGTTTAATAAAATGTCCATCTCACTCATGTACAGAGTTATTTTAGAGAGGTTCATCTACCATCTTGTCTCTCTCCTATTGTTCTGGCTTTATTCGGAACTCTGTGTCAGAATACCATCAAATGATGACTGCCATGTATGCTCGGCGGAATGCATCAATTTTTTAAGGTCATCACGTTTTAACTAGGTCCTGGTGGCAATGATGTGTTCGCAGTGGACTTGCTAGATTATAACTGAACCAAGTAATCCCATTTGGCTGCACTTTGATGATCTGATGGCCGACGCAAATTAGCCGCTTTTCGGAAAATTGCGCAATTATCTCATCAAATTTTTTTTTATTGTTTGCTGAGAGCCATTTTCTCCCTTGTATCATTAAAAAACAAATTTTAAGATCAGCCAACAGGAATTTTTAGCTCTCCGATTTTTGTTTCGTAATCTTCTGAGTTTTTTTATTCCGTTTCCTTTTGGTTTTCTTACATCACATTTTTCCTTTGAGGAGTTCATTTATTGTCTTGGGAAGTATTTCGAACCATCTGAATCTTATGTAAAAAGGGTGTTGTCTCATGGTTATTGCCGTGCATTTTTTCACTTTAGCCCTGCAGCTTTGAAATTAAAAGCAAATTGAATGTGATTGTACATTTTCATTGAAACTGATCTTTGATCGAGTCTTCATGAGCTCCAGCCTGCGTCTTGTCATTCATTCAAATCCTGTCATCTTTAAACTGTAGCTCCGTGTATGCTGTCTCATTGGAGGTGTAAGTAACCTCACGAAGAACTCGTTCGCATTCTCGAAGTCATTTCGAATTGTCTTCATGCGTCATTTTGTTTGTGTTAGTGAACAAATTCTTGAATTATTTCACTCGTTTTTAACTTGGGCATATTCTTTTTCTCTATTTCACATCGATTATTCTGTGTAAATTGGTGTTTTGTGGTTCCTACACATCTTTCAGGATTGAAATAGTCCGTAGAACTTTTTAGAAAAATGAAAATATTGCAGCCTTGAAAATAAAACATTGATAATTTCATCACCAGTTAATAGAACAGAGGATAAAATCTTCCAAATATTAGTCGAATGTTTCTGTTGATATATTGTCGCTTCCACGCTTGAAACTTGTGAGTGTGCGTGTTGCACTGAGTCTTTATTTGGCCGATGTGGGCACGCGTGTATGCGCTGCGTTGGTGGAGGGCGTGAGATCTGAAGCTTACTTCTTATAGATTTACGCGCGCTGTGAAGACCCTTCTTAAGGGTTGTTGAGTGAGCCTCTTCATTAATATGTATTCCTCGGCACCGTTCATCCAAGTATAGTGGGAAGGTCAGGACGAAAGTGCAAACGACGTGTTTGTGTTCACAAATCTGCAATTTTACATGCTAATGTTGATTTGTATACTCTGTGAATATTTTTTATCTCTTTTATCAAAACGGCACTGGAATATTATCCTAGTATAAAATAGCGTAAGCCAATATTCGACTGAATTTCTTTGTATTACAACTCTGTAGGTATTTAGCGTGGTGCTTTATTCCTCACGAATAGATCATGCGCGTTGCAGGAAGTTCCAGAGGATGTTGTTGGCTGGTGGTGACTGGAACCAAACCGAATATGGCGCATGGCTTGTTTGATTTTGATTGTCTGATGTTTACGCACATTCGGAGTTAACAAGACCGTATGAATTTCACACTTGTTTATCTGCGGGAATGTGAACAGTGCCGATATAAATATCAGTTAACCGTCGTCCGACTGTTATCTTCATAGTGTTTATACGAACTACGTGAACATTGATTGGGTCGAAGTGCCTTATTTCCTTCCTGTTCACATGTGAGATGCAACGTGGATATTTTCAAGTGAAATTTAGGCATCATTTTCATTTTGTGAGTGGTTAAGTTTAGATTTGGAAAGTTTAAATTTGGCTACAATGAATTTGGTTGTTTCCCCATATAATGTCCGTTTCCCGTGTTTTTAACGCTACGTGAAATAAGCTCCCCATGGCATTACTCAAATAGTTATTCAGATCTCACACAGTGGAAAATATCTTTTCGTTGAAGCTACGGCAAGGCAGTTTACTCCCGTGAAGCATTTCACTTGAAGTTTTGTACGTGTTTAGTATCTCCGCGTTTGCCAGCATCTCGCGCAAGGTTGTGCCTCGCTGTACGTATCGCTCTTTTTCATCGGCCTTGTTTTATAGTCACTTGGTGTGAGGCACTGCAATTCTCCTGTGGGGTGATCTAAACTTAGTATCTGAAGGCGATCAGTTCTGAGGGTACTTAGCTTTTGATCTTTATTTGATTTTGTCTGCTCAGATCAAGGTTCAATACATTTCCATCGCTAAAAAATTATTGAAACGGATATTTTTTGCTGTAACTGAAAGAAGGAATAAATGCATATTGTTTTTTGTTTTGCATTTTTGTCTTTGTGTAACGTTTTAACACGTAAAGTGCGGCGGGTTAAGCTGAAGTTCAATATTCAACTCAAATAAGGGCTAATTCTAGAGATTAATTTTGAAAATAACGAACATTAAATAAATCGGGCCTTTGTTTAATTTTCATTCAGAATTTATTAAAATTGAGAAATCCCCTCAGTGACCACCGATGGGTCACGTCGCACTTAGAGTGTTAATTTACTTGACGTTAAAAATAAATAATGTGTTCTCCTGCATAATAATGTTATCTCCGCGTCGATTTTATACAACTCAGGAGGATACAACTATTGTATCTATGGGAATTAAGCCTCCCGGCAGGAAAATGTGAGATTCCGAGGTGAAAGTTAGCTAGGCCTTCTTTTTGCGGAAATAAAATGTGTATGGTTAAGGACCATCTTTTGGGTTCACTCCTGGCCTCGTTTTGAGCAACTCTAATTTTCTTAGTCAACTTTAATCTGGTTTGATAGCCTTCCTTCCCAACTTACTATTTCTATACGCTGGTGATCTAGCGCGGGAATTCACCTTGTGCTTAAATTCTGCCTTGTCTTAACGCCATCCTAAACGGTGCCTTCATCCTTCCTCTTTTTGGAACGGCTTTGTTGCGGTTCGGGAGGCTTAAACTAACATATAATCTAATCTTTATACACACGTTTATTCTTGCAAGCATTTCGGGGGCATTCCTGTGCATTCATTTGAATGCGATTTCACTGGAGCAAATATAATAGCTTGGTTATTACACCCGCAGTTTCAAGCGCTTCTAGGTATGCTTTCTATAAAAATTATATCCCACTTCTTGTTAACGTTTCAATACTAGTCGATTTTCTATTGTTGTCGGATTTCCATTATCGACTTTAAATGATCGGTTTTGCCATGTCTAGCATAATTTAAATTTGATGAGGCTCATTTTGAAGCCCCAGAGTGTCGGTAACTGAGCGGGAGTGCACCACGAGCTCTGCTTCACTTGACAGCCTTGACGGATGCGTCCGTTCATTACCCCACCTGAAACCCCGGAGAAGTTGTGAACTTTTTGAATTAGAAAAGCGGAATCGGGTGCCTGCATGGGAGGGCTGCTGCTGGAGTGTATGATTATGTTACATTTGAAGACGTGATCGTTTTCACGGATGCTTAATCTAGTTTATCCGGCAGTTTTCTATGAACGCTTCGATCGCAAAACGACATTCGGTTTGAGCGCTGAATTATTCTCCAAGTAACGCGTTGCGATTGCTTAAGTCTTTCATTCAGGAACAGATTTTCTAGCTTGGGGCGAGGGAGGTTAATCAGAGTTACTCGTCCCTTATGGGACTCGTGATCGTGTATCACCGTCTTCTGTTTTTTTCTAAGGTGGGGAGTAAAATGCGTTACCGAGCCGTATTTTGTCATCAAACATACTTTGATTAATTGACCGCTGTTTGCGCGTTTTTCTGGTTGCTTTAACATGAACTGAATTTGCCGTAATTTGCAGTCGAGTTGGTAAATGCTATTTTTGTTACAAGCATAAGCTTCTAACTTTTTCCTGTGTGCTTGTATTACGCTTTACTAATTTTCTTGCCATGCTAAAATTGTTTGTCGCACTGGCAGCAGCGAATTATATTTGTCGCCAAGACAACTGAAATGCTAGGAGAATGTATGCCACTATTCATATGTTCCTGGCGTAGGAAGACAGTTATGGAGCTCTGAACATAACACGACTTGTTTGTGTGCTGCGAACATCACGTGCGCCGCCATGTGTTGACATTTGCGTCACAGCTTCATGCGGCGGCAGCGCTGAGGTGTGCACAGCAGTGCCTGGTGCTGGACGCGGTGTAGTCCTTTGTTTGCCTCCAGGCTACGCTCCCGTCCTTCATAATATATCGATTACATACCTACACTTCTATGTCAGCACTCTACACTTCTTCATTAGCTTCATTTCCTTAATTTAATGCTCAAGGCAAGCAGTGGTGTACGTCCTTGAAAACAGTTAAATTTGTTGAAGGAAATTGGTTTGTGAGGGGCAAAATTCTACCAACTCATGTAACGTGCTAGTTCGGAAATTTTTTGATCAGTTATGTCAAAAACGCCGTGGCGCTGTGTTCAAACGCAAATCAATTTTTTTTTATTTATATTGGGATATAAATATATATACATATATCGATCGCCAATATATATATATATATATATATATGTATATATATATATGTATATATATTTATATCCCAATAATTTTTTTCAGCTCTAGTAGACTGAAATGAAGTCGGATCATATTAATAATTTATTTTCGTTTTAAACCCCTCAGGGGGATACAACTATTGTATCTATGGGAATTGGCGCTCCCAGGGGGACTATGTGAGGGCCCGAGCTAAAGGTTAGGTAGGCTTCCTTTTTGTTGTAATAAAATAGGTTTTTGTTTTGTTACGGACCATCTTTTTTCGGTTCACTGCTGTCCTGTTTTTCAGCATCTACTACTTTATTCCTCAACTTTTTTCTTGTTTCATGAACTTCTTTCCTAGCTTACTGTTTCTGTGCACCTTGTGCATAGATTCCGCGATCCCTCAACTCCATACTAAATGGTGCTTTCCTCTTTCCTCTCTTGGAACATCTTTGTCGTGGTTAAGGGAGGCTGAAACTTTCTTGTATAATAATAATAATAATTTTCGTTTTAAATTTTTTCATTGATATTCTTTCGAAGTTTTTTACTTTAATTTGCTGGCCTTGAGAAAACGACGCTATTTAATTACTCGGTGCAAGCTTCAATAACGCAATAACATTACCTAGTATTGGGATTTTTTAATTATTATTTACGTTTCGATTTCATGAGCTTGAGCAGAAGCATTCTGTTATTGTCGATGGTAACCTCTAACGAGTGTGCAATTGTATTTCAAGTGAAAATCGCAAAATGAGTTCAAGTGCATGAAATTTTCTGGTAAGATCGTTTCGAATGTTCAGGTGTTTTAAGTTTATCATTTTATTTCATTATTACACATGTAAAAAGCGCACGCATTCAAGAAAATGCAAATATACGTACGATCTGAGCTCGTGTTATGTTCCTAAATGGTTTGCCATTAGTCAGGTGTGTTATTTTTAAAGTAGAGTTAGTACTCCATGAGTAATCGGGAATATAACCAAAGGAGATATTGAATTGAAAGCTAATCAAGTGAAATATGTTGAACACATCTTAATATAGTAACCATAGCCTCACTATACTGTTTTTCTAGATTATTCTACAATCATAGAAAAAGTTCAGATAGAAATGAGCTTGAAGTTTAAATTTCATTGTACTCTTTATTTCTATAAATATTACCTTGTATTGCTTCATGATTGTCATTGTATTTTTTTGAGTTCACTGTGCATTAGCTTCTTCCTCCAGACCTTCATTAAAAATACACTAAACCCATCCTGAACTTGTGTGTGGTAAGAAGTACATCCATGCTCGCGCTCCGCGGGTTTTCGAGAAAGACTTTCCTTTGGAATTCCAGCATCGCAGTTAACTTCAGGAACAGCTCTTGACCTCATCATTCTTTCATTGCAATCTGATTAAAATTCGTAGCACTCTCTAAAACATTGACCTCGTTGCTGTTGACAGGATCGCTCTTTGACAATTGATTGTCCACGATCACAATGACCCATTTCTCGACAACTCGCGCAGATAGTCCCGATGATTACCGCCGCACGTGGCACGCGTTTTCATGGTGACGATTGTCTTTGTGTCGCTGCTACGACTGAGCTCGTCTTGGTGTCAGCTCTTGATAGCCACCATTGGCTGAGTTTCAGTCCATGAAGTGCGGAACCTCGTGTTCCTAGACGAGGTCATTTTACATTGTATGTTTTCTTTTCAATTGAATTATATGACGTGGTTTTGTGTGCTCTGAATATGAGCATGCAAGAACATTAGTCAGTAAATTGTGAGCATTGACCCCTCAGGGGGATACAATTATTGTATCTATGGGAATTAGTGCTCCCAGGGAGACTATGTGAGGGCCTGTGCTAAAGGTTAGGTAGGCTGTTTTTTTGTTAAAATGGAATAGGTTTTTATTTTATGACGGACCATCTTTTTTTCGGTTCACTGCTGTCCTGTTTTTCAGCACCTACTACTTTTTCTTCAACTTGATCTTGTTTCATGATCTGCTTTCTTAGCTTACTGTTTCTATGCACCTTGTGCATAGATTCCGCATTCCCTCAACTCTATACTAAATGGTGCCTTCATCCTTCCTCTCTTTGAACATCTTTGTCGTGGTCAAGGGCTTAAACTCTTATAAAATAATAATTGCGAGCATTAAGCCAGTGCTATTACTATCCCAATTGGTATTGCCATTGGCGTTTCATTAGTGTGTTCGGAGCTTATCACTTCATCTTTTTCTCACATGTATGTGCTTGACGGTCTCAATATTTGAGTCTCACTCAGCATAGCCTGCTTGCAGGCGAAAGATAGCGTATCTCAATGAGACAAAAAAGTGCGATAAGAAGCAAAAGTAAATCACGAAAACCTTTCGTGCTAGAGGTCGGTTTTAAGGTACCCGCCGGTCTCCTCACGAAAGAGAAATAGACTAACAGAATGGAAAGATTAGACCTACCTAACACTGAACTAAACTCAAAGTGAACTTTTGCAACAAGTATTGCTGATTGTGCGGTGGCATTAGGGCTAATTACCGAGAAGCGCTACGTTCATAAGGTAGACTGACGAGGATAGACACAATCAGCGTACCCCTCTGAGTGTAGCTCAGGAATCCTTCATACCCCCAGGAGCGTAAGTCTACAATGAGCGCTGTGCGACTATGCTCTACCGCAACCCTCCTGAGGGAGGACGAGAAGAGGCATAAAATTCATACTGCATAGATCATTGTTGCAACGTGTTTCTATTCTGAGTGCATAAGTAGGCGCCGCTGTTTTACATAATGTCCTTAAAGTGAGGCTTGTGCGTCTGAGAGCGGCGGCAGCCTCGGCCGCACAGACCGCTGTGCTGCATGACTGATGTGGAGGCCAGCGCCTTGTTTTGCGGAGCGTGACCGCGTGCATGGCGGACACATAACAGGCTGGGGGAAGGGAGGCGAGGGCCAGGCCGGACTGACGGACATCCCTGGCTGTCCCCCTGCTCAAGGTTGTGCCTGTTTCGCTTCACCGCCTTCCTGTTGCTGCTAACGTGCCTACTAAAGCTGCTGATGCTGCTGGCATTCTTATTCCTGGCACTACTATTGTGGCGCTGCTACTGTTGGCTCTGCTATTGTTGGCATTGCTATTCCAGCTTCTTACGCTGATACTGCTGTTGGCACTACTCGTGTTGTACTAGCGCTGCTCCTGCTAGCACCGCGGTTAGACCCGTCACTGCAATATTCATAATTACGCCGTGTTAACTTGTTGCTCAATTTAGTGGATCATTAACTTCGGCAGAGTACGTGCTGTTATGCCGAGTCTGAAATAGTTCACCTCTCCCAGCTATACATTGGTATTTTGTTGTAGCATTAGGTCATAGAGAGGTATTTTTTCCGGAGTATATTTATTGTATGTTTTTCTGGACTAGGTCATAGTATGCGCTTCTGTCATGCAGTTTCATTATTCGTAATATGTTGTGCATTTTCAGTTTTGACCTCGTGCCCGAAGATGGATTCTCCTGAATGTTTGCATCAAGTGCTCTTTCAAACGGCACGGCTTTGCTCTCTTCAATATTTTTATTAATTCTGTCCATGCTTCTTTGGAGCAATTTGGTTCTGCGAAACACTGCGTCCCAGCCTCGTGTAACAACACGTGAGCCTCGCATGCACGTGACGCTGTGTATACCACGCAAACCGTGATGATACTCTTGATTGCCAGTAATAGCAGGCTCGACAGTTTCGGTATAAGCCGACAGTCACGTCATCGCATCACATGCGGCTTATACTGGACATGGAATACAAGCGATAATGATTGCTATTTAGCTTTGCCTAGTTGATGTTTCATGCACAAATGTGCTCCAGCTCGCTAGCATTGTTGTAATGTTGGGGCATTGCGGCTTTGCCTCGTTGAAAGTTTATGCAGAATTTTGATTCGGCATGCAAATATACAAGTAAAAGTGCAGTTGCTGGTATTGTGTCCTTGCCTGTTGATGTCGAATGCACAGTTGTGTTCCAGCTCGCTGACACGCTCAAATGCCGAATGATTGGCGCGCCGAGCAATCCTTCGTCCACCCGAGGCTAGTTTTTCTTTTGTATAGGTATTTCATTTGTGAACATTAGGGTATGTAAACCCTCGGCTCTATACTTCCAGGTGAGCTATCTAAATCAATTGCTATTCTGGTCTTGTATTTCACGTATACTAGACGTTGACGGGAATTTAACCCTTTAACGACCGAATTTTTGTACTCATATTACCGTTAACACAACCACCGTCACTAAACTGGCGCTGGCATCAGGCAGTCGCCAATATCAGGATTGGAAAGGAACTGCCACTTGGCAGAGAACTTCAAAGAACACATTAGGGAACTAATTGAATAAGAAATACAATATATTGATGGTATTTTTGAAAGAGGACACTGGTGTCCTCTGGGGCGTTAAAGGGTTAAAAGAGAGAATATCCAAGAGTTTCTCTTTGTGAGTTTTCATTTGAATCCGATTGGAGCCTGTTTCCTGTCCTTTAGCTCCCCATACATTCATAGTTTTGCTATAAAACAGTGAGTTGCCTACACATATCACATTAATAACTGCTTAGATGTCATTACGTCATCTACTTGAATGCTCCCACGCGGCTGGTCATCTCACATTCCTGCTTTTCCGGTAACTCGCCTGGCTGGTGTTGCGGTCACGTCATGGATGTAGGATCGCGTGTTGCAGTTAGTGTGTCAGAAATGAGTCCTTTCAATATGGTGCGCGCAGTATCTTTATAAACCTGTCAATTTCTTTTTTCATTCATGCTTTTATACCGTGGCTCAAGAAAGCTGATTCGTGCGAATTATTTGCTAAGACGACACAAATTTGTACTTTGATTCTAGTGGTGTCTCCCCCACTTTTATCTGCTGGCACATGGTAATAAGCTAAGCCTTTTATTCTAGTTTGAAATGTTTTTGAAGCACAATGCGTTCCATTTTCTTCAAATTTTCCGGGTATTAAAAATATCCGATAGAGGGTATCAGCGTTAGCATTCTACCAGTCCAGGCAGTCTACTATGCATGGTATAAATCAGTATTATACTTGGTATCTACTACGCAACACTTGAGGTGACCGTGCATTGTGTACGGCCCTCACGGAAATTTATTGTATTTGGAAATGAAAATTTGTTGTATTGTATGTTTCTTTTTCAGGCGTATGTCGTTGCATGCAGTAGAGGCATCATGAGGCTTTAACTGAAGATAACAAAATGTTCGAAATAACATATTAACTTAAGATCAGATTAACGTTTGTCCCATCGGTTGTTCGCGGAGTGTGTTTCAAAAAAAAAATTCTGAGTAGTTATGTATTTTTACGTTGTCGACTTTCTGATAAATACTTCTTGTGTTGTACATTGTTCCAGGCATTCTCATTCCCATGATTAGAGGCAATTAAACAATTATATGAACAGATTCTCAAGTTAATGAGATTGTTCTCTGCGCTATGTCGTTGTGGCACATTGCTAGTCTTCACCTAGTTTCTCGTCTTAAGAGAAGCTAATCTCATTGAACTTGGTGTATGAGAAGCAAAAATTTGCAAGGTGTTCGCATATTCAAAAGCGTTTTTCAAGACATGCGACCCAATTTATGTTTTTACTTCCAACCTTTCACAGCAACACCCAGGCCCCTCGCTGTCCAATTTAAGTTTGCTTTCGATTTATTTAGAAACTGCTCCGTGTTTCGGTGACTGGTAAAATGTTCCTTCAAGGCGTGGGTGTGCTTGCAGGTGTTGTGTGAGCGGGCACCTGCCAGTATCGCCGTGCGTGCTCCTGCATCTACTCGGCTGCAAGCTGTGCGCATGCGCAGTCTGGTGCCTTTTGCTTCTTTTTTAGGTCACTGCTGTTAATTGTTTTGAGAAGGGTTCGCAAGATTCAGTTTAATGGCGTTTTATGAAATATCTGGGCTGCTGAGTGATAATATTTTAGCTGCTGACTGATAAGGTTAGTCTTAAAAGTAACAAACAAATACAGTAGCAGTAACAAATATATATTTTTAAATGAATTCAAAGCCTTTGAATACATTTAAAAATATATATTTGTTACTAGTGCGTGTTCCCAGAGGCTTTAAGTATCTCCATCAGAGTAATGACTTAGTTTCAACTGTAAGTTTTACATACTATATTGAACCTGAGTTGTTAAAAAATGGTGAAGATACATTAAATTGTGAAGACTATTTTTATATTTGGTTCGTGGACCCATTTCATACTTCATAAGGAAAAATCAACTGTACTATATGTTTTTTCCAATCTGTAGATGCGATTAATTAAATATGCTATTCTGTAAATGCGATTAAATATTAAAAGATTCAATTAAATCTGCATATGGCGATAATTGAAGTATTACCACAAAAGCTGAGTCGTTTCAGTAAACTATTGCGTAAGTTAAAGGATTTCTAAGTCAATATGCGGGGTTGCTCCTCTTCGACATAAGATCCGAGCTTCATGTTAAACTTCTTTTCACTGATCCGAAGGTTTTTGATGGCCAACTACGACTCATTAATCTGGGTCTTTAAAATGAACCTAGTCTGCCATTTTACATTAATAGTTATTAATAGTTATACTATCTCAAAGATCTTCCAGTTGTCGCATTCCATCTTTGACGACGCTAGAAACTGTTCTGATTCAACTTTCTCAGCTATGGTACAAGGTCAAATCGAGAAAGTGATAGGTAGTTTTAATTCATTCCCTTGTTGGCTACTCTGCCGTAGTGATGTTTGTACTCGAGTTGCTTCATGGCCTTTGAGTGTATTCAATTGTTTGTTAACTCCAATTGTTCCGCTGTTTAGTTTTCTTTCGGAGTTGACGCAAGGGAGCGCTAACACGAGAGAAGCCTGCGTTGTAGCTGCGCTCATGGTTTTGTGGACCGTAAATTCGGTGAAGCGTGTCGCTCCTGCCACCCCGCGGGGGTCCAGTAATCTTTTCTGTGCTGCGAACGTAATTCTCTCTGTTGGACCGATGATGTTCGGTCTGATTGCACAATGATGATGGTTACGCCACAAATCCTATCTCTCGTTTCTTTTGAAATATTCATTTCTGTGTATTTTTACGCCCTAGGGTTTTTATTTGGCCAACTCGTTCTTTGCTTCATTTTGTAAGTTGATGAAAGAATGGCGTGAGTTCATATTTTAAGTATATCAGGTTTGAAGAAAAGAGTCCAATTTGGTGTAATTTTTCCTTCGAAGCATTCATATTTTATCCAATCATTTCCCGTAATAGGACAGAGATTATCATTTGACCTCGGAAAAGTATTTAATTTTGTTACCACACGCACCAGTTTATCAATGAACTTCTTTCATGTAAGCTATGTTGAACTAACTGCTACCTTGTCGCGAAATTTAGCATTTATTCTACGCTTATTATCTGAGTTATAGGTGATTCAGATTACGTGAATAAATTCGAACTTTTTTACTTGCAGAAGAGTAAAGATTTTAACCAGATGGCATTATGTATACGTATTTATGTTTTACTGCTTTACGTCTCCAATAGATTATAATAAAGTTACCTGTAATGAATAGCTCGGTACGATTGTGCAAATTGACGGCGTACCGTCACTCATCCTCGGCTATTTTTACTGGCTGCTTTTCAGGTAAAATGACTTTCTTAAAATTTCCTTCGACTTCTGGTGTGTTTTAAGATTAAAAGATAAAGAAACTTTTAATCTTTCATCAAAACCTTTTGATAAAGTGCACTAATGTAAAATTAGGTTAAAGTAAAGATACTTCGAATCTGAATTTTAATGGCAAAGAAATTTTCGCAATTGTTTTGTTCCAATATTTTTGGCATTAAAACGTGCGTAGCTCTAACCCAATGAAAGTCCACCTTGAAATTCACGCCGTTCAACATTCTCCTTATCTGGTGAGAGATTCAAATTTGCAGTGCTTAAAATTTCAAATATTTCATAACATTACCGAACATACCATTATTGACAGCCTTGCATGTTGTTTAGTGAAGGTTCGTTCGGCATCAACTGCCGTAAATGAGGTTGTAACTCTTTTCACGTACTTTATTGGGGCAGCCCAATTTCCAGAAGGTAGAGCTCTCGTTTCGTTGAATTGAAAATTGTCCCAATCCGATTATCGGAAGATTATTTCACTACGGAACACTATGACAAGAGTGAGTCAAAGAGGCTCGCACATTTTGCATTCTTGTACCGGAAAAAAAGCAACCTTAAAATTACTCACCCGTGACGCGTAGGTAAAATTTATGGAAATAATTTCACCCACAGTAATTTTAGTTCATGTGACAGTTTCTCAGATGGTGCCCCAAGATAGTAAAATGAACACTATAAATTTTCTTTATTTTTTTCTTCACCAGCTTGTGACGCTTATTGTTTCGAGGAAAATTTCATAGTTTACGAATTACTGATACCCAGTAAAAACCCATTAGGGGTAAAATATGTGCGAAGAAATTCAAATTCACATTGAACAATTTTTAATCTCGAACATACTTTGTATGTTCAATAGAGTTTGAATACAATTAATTTTGAAACTTGTTGACAAAATTCTGAAGTAACTGGAGCCTAATCCTGTTGAAGTGGGCTAACGATGCACTGACGTCTGAAGCTGATCTTCGTTTCTCGTCACGAGACAGTAAAGAAATACCAAAATATTGTTCTTACCCACATCCACGGTAAACTTAATTAATATATGATTAAGGTAGTTCAAAAACTGCTCCACTGGTGACGAATGGTTAAAAAGAACAAAAGTTTCGTCCATGTACCGATTGTAGAAAACTGGTTTAAAACCCGGATTACATTCGTCTAACCATTACTCTTCATGATAACATCTAGAACATTGTGTGTTTGAACTCATTAATTTCGATATCAGAGAACACTATTGCTTCCATTTTGCATTCTTTGTTCGTTCACCTCCAGTTATTTTTACAATTTCGGGGAAATTATAACACTTGTTATACTTAGAATTTATTCTTTAGCTAGGGCATTTTGCTCCCGTCTCCCGCTTGGATGCAGATTCCTGATCACTTTTAAATAATTTCAGTGCGGGGAAATTTTTTCAGGATTTAGTCAGTCGTCAGTGAAAGTCAGTTCGGCTGCAATTTGCCCAATTTTTTTCACGTTCGTTAAATTTTATCAGTTTCTCTAACTTATTGCATCGCATCATGGAAAAACCGCACTTCCCCTGTTGCGGCTCCTCTTGCTCCGTTTCTGTATGCACACTCACACACTCTCGTCTGCTTGTAAGCAAAGAGCAGACTGCACTTCCCTTTTCCTGTGTGACCAGTTCTGACCGCAGTTGTGGTGGGCGCGGTCGAGCAGCGATGATAGATAGCATCACGGGTCCTGTCGTTCTTCGAAGACATCCAGGGATTTTACTACTATTACAACCGCTGCTGTACTGTTAGTATTTTATATGCATTTTTATCTTGCGACCTCTGATTTTGTAAGATTTTACGTTCCGTCAGCATTGCCCCCAGTACTTGAGTTAACTTACCTGAGGAACTTGACATTCTGATTGGAATAATATGTATAGCTCAGTAGGTTAGAGCATTAGCATCCTGCTGATTTTCTTCGTCGGAGGGAGGAGGGAAGTAAATGAGCTCAATATTTTACTAAAAAATTTAATGAAAAGGGAATGGGAAGAAAATGAAGCAAGACAAAAATGAATTAGGAATAAAATTGTGCTAAATACAAAAATGTTCATTTCGTATGAACTTTTCGGCCCAACGACTCACGAACGAAGAGAGTTAGTATTAACACAAGAACTGCTTTGCTCGCGAATCCTGCTCGATAAAATTTGACTTCTTGGCAATTTTGAGAAAAAAATCCCTGCTTGAATTCAAGATGCAGCTCTATCTGTTTGTCCTGAAGTCGCGCCAGGAGCTGCAGATTTGTGTTGCGACAGCCTCAGGTCTGAAGCGTGGGCGACGGATGTTGTTGTCTAAAACAGGCATCATGGAGGCAGCTCGGGGGGGATTCACCCTTCAGTTTTTTGGGTGTGCTCTATAGTACACCCATGCCTGGCGCCATGCTTTTATCAAGTCCGAGATCTCTTACTTCCCTCTCCACGCAACGGTCTGGCACGAACTCTTTTTGTTTCAGGCGAACTCTTGGGTGTGTATTCTCGTATGATATTGCTTGTTCAAGAACTTTTCTGTCATACTTCACGGTGTACGTCTCAGTTATAGAAAAATGTTGTACTCTTGGAAGGTTTAGCGTAGCTAATCATATTTTCGTTAAAAACTGACGGAATATATTGTGTCGGACTGGCATTTGCCAACTATAGAGAAACTTTCTTAATTTTTTTCATCTTTCATTCAATGGAATTCATTCCGCTGTGAACAGCATTGAAACGAAGTTAATACTATCATCTACTACTTTAAAATCGTAAGTGTAAATTACGATTTAGAAATTTTGTGTTTTAAAGGAGCAATTTGTTTGCATAATGTTATTGATTTATTTTTGGATCTACACTTCTGGAAAAAAATACTCATTTTTGTAAAGTCATCACATCTCCAGAGGGTAAAATGCATGAAACTGCTGACATTGCGTGACGGACCTTCATTGGAATCTCGGCAAATCAGATTGCATTTCCCTTACGACAGCAGGTTGCCTAACTCAGCATAGCAACATGTGTCGCAACGAAACGGATATTTCATCTTAACGTGCCATCCCATAACGACATAACCTTGCGGGCATTTGAGTTCTGCTCACAACTCTTTCAGATGTTTCTTACGACTGATGGCTCTGCGTGTACTATACATATAAGAGAGGGAAAAAGTAAATTTTATCGCTAAAATTTGATCCTTATTCCACAGTATCAGTCATTTTTCACTCAATTTTTTCACTTTGTTATGGTATTCTTTGACTCTTCCATTTCAGCGATGCAGCAGCAACTCTGAGATGCTTATGCATCACTGAATGCTGGTATATTCTATGCTGACTTAGGATTGAACCTCTGAATTATTAAACTGAAAGTGTTGCTCAGCTGCGCCTGACTCGAATTTTTTGTCTCACAGTTTTGCCCTTCATGAATTATTTCAAGAATTTCATCGGTGTGATGCACTTCAAGCGTTCGATTCAATTAACGACTCAAATTTTAAGCGCAATAAACTATTAGTCGTTGCCTCAGCCAGTCTTTCCAGTTTCCCGTTCTTTTTGAGCGCATCGCAAAAAAGAATCGTAATTTTACAATCTCCTTTTATTGGCCCGCCAAAAGTGTTTCTGGTCTGACCGGTTTCCGAGCGCTTGGTAACTGCTTTCTCATTGGTCCGTTCAGCCGGACTTAAAAACTTCCTCTTCTTTGTGGTTGTTTTATTTAAAGATGTTTTTCGTGCTTAGTTCTGTTTAGTTTTTATTCGATGTTATTCTTGTTTCACCTATGTCGGAATCTTCAATTTCAGTTCTTTGCCCCTGCAGATTTGATTCATATTCACATCTCTTGCGATTACGATGACAATGATTGACTTGGCACGGTATTTCTGTCCTTCCTGTTATTGATTTGTGGCGTCGCAAAACTAGGGACGCTACTGATTAAAAATTTCATTTTTAACATTTTCCATTTCACTTTTTCTGTTTTAATTTGAACTCCCCTAAAGTTTCAATCGCAAAAAATAATTACTGTTTGTTGGGTGTCCTGTTCGTGGCTCAACTACCATTGCATGCTTTGTATGCGCTTCCGCTGCTACTTCTGGCAGCAGTGAACTTCAAGTTTAGTCGCTGCTATTTCACGTATTATTACAACTTCCCGAGTTTCTCTTTTGGTCGTCGCTCCGAAGAGGAAACCCTTGACAGCTTCCTGTTTGATCTGCTGTCTGCTCTTTTGATCAATTAATCTCCAGGTGACGGAGGACTCGAACATCACTCTTCAGCGCAGACCCGCGAGGCACCTAATGATAAATGTCTGCTCTTAACTCTTTGCTGTGCAAGAAATTCTCAATTACTTTTCGTCAAGTAGTGTCCAATGCTTGTCTTAAAAATTGAAATAAATATTATAATATGTTGGCTTTTTATCTTAATTATGGATACGAGAAAAAATCAAGCCAGTAGGGCTTGAGTAGTTTAGGTCTTATACGTTGAATTTTGCTGCGCTTAATTCGGTGAACATTTTTCGATAAATATTCACCTTCCTGTGAGTTTACCTTGCCACACAATTATTACATCCGATTCCTTCCCGCGGCATGTATTCATACGATAAAAGTTCTGACTGGCGACCTATTTCATGTGAAGTGATGGGCGTTTTCATCATCTTCACTGACTTTTTTTCCATTTTATTAACGCTGATAGGAGCAAAGCCTCCTGATATCTTTCATTTAAATCATTGTACGAGTTTTTGGCCAAATGTGGTGCTATGATGTCGATTCCAATTTCTTTCTGCGCAATTTTTCGTGACTTGCTGTATCATGAGTTGGTTTGGATTTATTTAAGCGTATTGCTTGAAAACAATTTTTAAATCGTGTTTTTGTGAATAGAAATGTTTGCTCGGAGTTGGATGGGTGTTAATTGTATACCTTCGATTGGATTATCAGGCAGGCGTCCTCAAGTTGTGAGGATACATTGTCTCCAACAGCGTCGGTATTCTGTTTTAAATTTAGCTTGTTTTAAACATAATTTCAAATTTCAAATATCAGACGCTTGACGGGCGTTGTGAGTAGCTCTGCTACTGCTGCATTCTGCGCTGTCGCCCCACAGCCCGCTCTTCCCGCCGCCTCATCATGTTGTGGGCATCCCGCATTGACCTTGGCAGCGGCTGAGTGTGGCAGCCGCGGCAGTGACGCTCTCGCTGCGTCCAGCACTTTGTGTCATCAGATTGCTCCATAATGCGTTCATGTTCTGTAAAATACTAAAAGAATTCATCTTGAGTTACCGATGTTCGTTTAATAAGCTGTTCCCTAAATACTTGTGACATGGGTGCTTTATCGTGCGTTTAGAGAATGACAGTATCTTCGAAAATGTTGTGTTATATTTTATTGAACTAGAATTGGAGTCGAGCCTTGCAAACGTGTCTTAAATATCAATTACTGGAGCGTTTCTGCTTAAAATGCTGCTATTGAGCCACTAAACTCATCAACATCATCTTTTCTGCCATCGAACCTGGTGATGACGTAAAAAGTATTGTGTCGTGCTTGTAAACTTTAAGACCATGCTCACTGTAATAATAAAGCTTATATTTATTCGCTTGTTTCTTATTCAAAGTTTGAGATTTGATTTTTTCTTTAAATGACTAGTTTTAGTGGTGGAAGAAGCTTACGAGCCCTTCAATGTATCATCAGCGGCCAGCCAGTATTTTCCTTCCTTATTTAAATACTATGTTGTTTCCATTTATAGGCTATTTTACGTCTCCAACTCTTTCGTTGAGGGCTGATTTTTTCTCCCAATTAATGTGTAAGGAGGCAAACTACACAAACGAATGGTTTTGCCTGACATTTCGTGGGGTTAAAAACCTACGGACTTGAGTAGGGCTTAATCGCGTGTAGATTCCTGTCTCTGACTATATTTATACAAAACGTAGAGTTTAAAGATACGAGATTAGGAATAATTTATTTTTTGCTGCAAAACGGAGTAATCATAGGAAAAAATAATTTGTAAGACACCGTGCTGCTGGTTACTGTAGGCGTTCGCAAATACGAATTCGAGTACCCTTACGAGCAAATGTAAGACGTAAAGAGTTCTTGGCTACATTTTTAATTTAACCCTTTGATTGGTATTCGGTTAATATGTTGTGTTATAGCATACTTATCGATGTAAAAATGAAAACTAAAAAAATCATTGTTTTTTAGTTTTCTAAAAAAAACTAAAAAATCATTTTAAAAATCAAAAGCCTGAAATTAATTGGTGCAAAAATATTTGACACATTACAATTCTTTGTGTTCATTTGGAGTTGACCTAAGATTTTCGTTTTAACAGAATAATGATCTTAAATTTTCTACCAAAAATGCCCTTGGATAACCTGAATATAACAGGATAGCTCATGAAATGGCCTAGTCAGTCAGTCTTCTGGCCTCAATTCGATTGAGAATTCGCGAAAAAAGTTAAAATTCATTTTTATCCAAGGAATCCAAAAAATGGCTAGCAATTACAAGACTTCTGTAGAGAAGAATGGATTGAAATTATTTTGAAACTTGTTTTCGTTTTCTGATGAACTATGGATGCTGGTGAGAGGAAGTCAACCTTGAAAAGCTATGTGACTAAGTATAATTTTGTGTTTGAGATTTTAACAGTAGGTATTTTGTGTTTTGGTTAATTATACTTTACACTTGTTTTAGATCGTTTGTTATGTTACATAGAATATAGGTTCACCCAATATAAGTATGACGTAGAATTAAACTTATCGATAAATATACCGTATATCTAAAACTTTGATTTGATACGTTTCTGTACATTAGTTACAAACATGCCGTCTTCAACTGAAAATTCAAGTTTGTGTTTAATTATTTTGAGTGATGTTTCGTTCTGTTATTTTGGTAGATTTCAGGATCACTTGTGCGTTCACATACTTTGTCATCATGCTGGTTGCTGACGGGATCTGTATCCGTACGGCGTTGAAGTCTCCATCCAGTACAGAACATGCCCCATATGAAGTCATGAAGCGGTTACCGGTTTAGCAGGTTGTGCGGCGGGCTGGTTGCGCCACTCTAAATGTATGCTCCTCCAATGACGTCCTTTATTTTCCGAGGAACTTTTTGTCTGGTACACTGAATTCTTATTGCTTTACTATCCTATTGAATTTTTTGATAGATCAAGAATGGAGAGGTTGAGTTTTTTATAGAATTTTTATTGTTAGCACTATTTAAAAGTGAATTGAAATCTCATTTTAGTGTCGTATTTCTCTCGGAGGGAAAAAGGAGAGGTAGGGCTCTCAAGAGGGGTTTTTATTCAATGCATCTTGCAGAATGAATGTACCTTGGGAATTTGTAGATTACCTGAGCTACGAAGGGGTGCGCTGATTGTTTCTGTCCTAGCCAGTGTGCTTTTTGGGAATTGTCGTTCTTTGGTGTGTGTCAAATTTTTAAGCTACCCGCCACAGAATCAAGGAACACGTGTTCGAAGGATTCTGTTGTGGGCTTAGAGTTATGTTAAGTAGGCCTTTATATTAATTTTTTCTGCTGTCTCTCTTGTGGAGGAGGCCGGCATACCGCGCAACCGACCTCATGCATGGGTATTTTCTTTTTTTTATTCTTCATTCTTACTCGCATTTTCGTCTCGTTAAGATGCTTGCATCTTTTTCTTTCCCCCGGAGCAAGCTGGAAATAGACATAATTATTTGACCTCTGCAGTGCAAATGACTTAGCAAGCTATAGATTTGTTGCAAAATAGGGGAAATGCTGTTGCTAGTAATCATTTCCTATTGAGTAAAATCTATTATTATACTTCATGTTTCAATTAATGAAGTATTTTAACGAATTGATTATTAGGTTTCACAATATACAGAATAGTTTGTTAGTTTCTAAAAAGCTATTGTGTTTTACCAGCAGGGTATGAACGTGAAAACTATTTTTGCGGACGAGATCTGAAGTTGGTAATTCTCACCGCAACTGAGGTACCTTGATAGGAAAATTCGCCTGTCGACGTGGTAGAACGGAAATTTTATCCTAAACGCATTAACATTACGTTTTATTCGTTATTGAGAGTACGTCAGCTTCATGAGGGTTTCGTAGACATTTCCCTAGAGACACTTATAGCCCTACCCTTACTGTCGTAGTGTTGCTTTAGTGTAGCGAGCTGTTGAGTTAGGCCGATGAGGAAATATTGTGATTCAATCGCTTATTACTCCTGTGAATTTTGCGCGTTGTACATGAATTTCATTTTTCGTTGTACTCTGGATGCAACTTTTTGTGAGAGCTCTCTAAATTTATGCATCTCTTTATTTTGCAACGTTGGGATGATTCAGTTCAATTAATTCAGTGTTTTATTTGTGATTAGAGCTATTTGCTCACTGAGCCAGTAATAGCCACACAAATAACCTGGTCTGAAATTTAAAATACCAAATTATGGCCGGTTTACTTGGAAGAGGATACTGACTGAAAGATCTTTTTGGCGTACTCGCAGAAAATAATATTTTTTGTTTGTTTTTTATTTATTTATTTATTTTTATTCTCGGGTGTAAACTACGTTCTCATCACACCTGCTTGTGTTCATGTGTCGTGGATGTGTTTGCATCGCTCGTTAGTGTCTTTGTGTCACTTGTGGCATGCGTGCAAAACACTTGTCAGAATGCCCGGTGATCTCTAAATTTTTGAGTTATGTCGACGTTGCATTTCCTCCTTTCATTTCAGCGAGGTTGGCTTATGTATCATACACATGTCATTTTAGTGTGTATTCAATATTTATTTTTGATTCCTCTTTAAGTGGAAAATTTGCATTATAATATAATCCAAATTTCATAACGTTTAAACATTTGGAGTCATCTTTCCACTTAATCGTCTCAATTTTCTTGCCCTCACTCATAAATCTTTCGGCATTTCCAGCATGAAGTATTTTTAACTTGTAGGTAATGAGTAGGCAAGTGACCGAACTCTAACATGAAACTCTCCGCCTCATCACCAGCCGGCCTGTAATTGTGCTCGAGTTGCCACTACCGCGACAGTCCGCAGCGGCAGCTTTTGCTGTCTGTTTTTAGGCATGACCGCCGCTATCACAAGCTCTGCTATCATGAAGCGGCCGAAGCTCGAGAATCCTAATTGTGATTTATCTAAGCTGCTTAACTGTGGGAGTGAGTAGTTCAAAGGCGTTCAAAGATGTTTTTTCCTGTCACCTGTATTCGGTATTTGGAATTTCCTTCGTTGTGTAAATACCGTCTGGGTAGCAAGGGACTATTTAAAGGAATAAGATTTTCACTGATTTCTGAATAATCTCAGGCAAATGGTTGCATAACTCGTTCTTATTCATTCCATGAATGTATTTTTGCATGAAGTTTCTTCCTTCCAAAGTACCTTGTTCATCTGATCTAATAAAAGTATAGCTTTGTTCCAAAATCCAATGTATCTCTTTGAACGGATGCGTAGTGTAAAAGATGATTTGAAATTCATTTATTTCATATGTTACTGCGAATGTTTCTAATTCAATAGTGAGTTCAGATTGTTTCGCTGAAGACGTCTGTGGGTGAAGCTATTCGCGTGTCACCTCCAGAATAGTAGAGGCACCTATAATCAAGGCGCACATTGTGTCAGTGTTTGTTCTTCATCTGCCTTTCTTGCTTTCGCTGAGGCCTTAGATGCGGCGTCACGACTCTGTCACCGCGACGTCAACGCCTTCCATTTTTGTAAAAATAAATCGCCAGCGCTCCGAGAAATTGGTAAATTCGTCTCGTTTCCTTCGTGCTGCACTCCCGCGCATTCATGGAATCGACCGTACCTCTTTTTTTGAGGTTGCTGGCGCCAGCCATTGCTCATGATTATATATATATATGTATACATATATTTGTTTATTTGTGGATCTCAATCCTTTTCTTCTCAGCTTGAATGGTGAATTTCTAGTCCTATATGAAAATTTAGACTGATTTCCTCCATGGATTGTTAAAAATCAAGTAATTTTTTCTTTGCCTTTGTTAATAGCTCGTGTCAAAATACGTAAAAATCCAAATCATATCCATACTGTGGGTCAAATTAATTAACTAACTGTAACGCTGCATACATTTTAAATGTAGTGTACTATTCATTTGAAATAATAAGAAGAAATAATTTCCATCCTTTGTCAGATAAAGCTAGGATGAATGTTGTTCTATTATAAAACACACAGAATTTTCTTGATGAATCATTCATCTTGTTTGCTTAAGAATTTCTAAAACTCACAAGAACCTGGAACATATTCTTTCTATTGCGCTCGTCTGTAAACGCATTTTGCAGGCTGTGTGAGTGCACAAGTGTGATGGGTGTTCTTATTTGCCTCTCTCCTTGGAGACCTTATTGTGCCGTGCTCTGCGTGGCGCTGCGTCCTCTGTGGTCACGGACTATTGTTCTCCGGTAAATTTACCTCCGCCCCTCACTTCGCCATTTTTTCGCCATACCATTACGTTTCTGTTCTCACTTTCAGCTCGTGTTTGTTTGTGATGAGCTTCATGATGTCTTGCCCATTGTTACAAGGCTCTTTTGTCGACTAGTCATCAAGAGTTTCCTTTGATTCGATTGGGAGATGCATGAGGGTAGGTTTTAGTCGCATTACTTTGTTGTTTATTGGCATTTGTGAAAGAATTTTGCCTTGCATCAGCCATTCGACTGAGTCTTCTGTTGTGGCCTTCAGAAATCGCCGAGTCATCGCTCTTAAAGGAACAAGTTCGCGTCTTGGGCTAAAACTTCCAGAGCTTTATTCGAGCCCCTAGCTTTTATTCGCTTTCAACCGAAACTCTAATGGCATTTAGCCATCAAGAACCGTGACTTTGAGCCGCTAAAACTCTCCTAACGTTTGTTAATCGTTTTTTTTTGCGCCTGCGTTAGCTAAGCTGTGGCGATTTTTGGTTCTCTTTCTTGCTTGCGAATCGAAAATGTTTGTTTCAAGGTTTTTTGTGGTTTCTGATTTGATCAAGCCTGTTCAGTATCTTTCATGAACTTTACTACGAAGTGCGATTATAAAATTGTAATAAAGCTTAACATGGCAAAAGATGCATTACCCGTGTGCGTATTTATTGGGCAGTAATATTGTGCTCGCTCATGTTGCTTATTTTATCGCTTGAGCGTAATCCAATGAGCTCAAATTAATCATCAGTACCGTTTTCAATTGCAGAGTGCAGGGAACTTTTAAGTTTTTAGAATTTGACCCTTGGGTTCAAGCTACTCTAAGGTGATGACACCTTCACAGAAATGAGACCGCTCTCTTACCGTGACCTCAGTAATTTAAGCTCCGCCAAATCAGAGGTTAGCTGGAAAATTTAGAGCAACTTCCCGTCCCTCTTTCATGCGAAAATTCCAATAATTCAGCATTAAATTTTTCAACATGGAAAATACTGTATTGCATTGTAACTGAAAATAAATTTTTCTATTCTTTTTAAGCATTTATTCATGAAGATAATATGGCTGGCTTTTCGACTACCGTTGACGATAATTCATAGAAAATTTATCATCGTAACTCGGCGACGGGACGCAACACAGTGTGCTTATCCTTTGTCTAATTTTCATGCATAAGGTAGTCGAAATCTAGTCCCGACATCCCTGTATTCTAGCCTTGAACTTGGTCTCGCAGCCCGACTCGCGTAGGGTGAACATAATCCTAACCATTTCAAGACTTACGTGCATTTGAGGAAAATATTCCTCGCAGCTCCTAAGTTTTATTCGCACGTTCCAAGCGTCATATTCGATGCTGGAAGACGTGGACCCTTTACTGGTCCCACTCGTGCTGTGCGCTTCATGAACATTGAAACATTTTGTTTGGCTACTACATGTACATTTTTCTCTCAAAATTGAGTGAATGTTAAACAAAATGAAACACCGAGTGTTTGCATGTGTTTCTGTACCGAAATCAAAGCATTATCATTTTTCTTTCATATCAGTTATGGGAGGTGGGTGCTTTCTCCTTTGGAGTGAGCGAAAAATTACTCCTTGTTAACCAAAATTGGATTTTGCGTCTCTATTGTTGTAAACAAATTCTGAAATTGTTTTGCGTTTAGGTCTCCTGCAGAATTTCTCTAAAGGGATTTATTTACTTTTATTCTTCCGAAAACCGCTTCTTTCTATGAGCTCACCATGGGTCATGAAATTGTGTGATGAAAATTAATCAGCGGCAGTCTGAGCCATTGCCTACTATCTTTCGTGTCAGGTTATCACAAGTGAGCTAACGAGGAGATGCTCTTCATTTCCTCTCCATGCCGTATCGATGACATTTGGCCGCGCAACGAAGATAAATCTATAATTTGCGGTGACGTCGATTTTACCTTTTCCTTATGACATGGTCTACGTGGGTACTAATTGAAGTAAATTTTTGTCCGTAGATATACCCCAAATTTTTTTAAAATTCAAGTGCTTGTTTAGTTAGTGCGTTCAACATTTTGGAACAAACGTTCGTTCTTAGAGGTACTGCAATGCTTTGGCTGCTTGATTGTCCTGCTATGCGGTCCATGTTGAGCAACTTGCTCCCTTTATTCAATTTATTCAATTATTGTAACTGCATAAAATGAAAATCGCGTGCTCCAATTATCTGATTGTCGGATTCATTTATTTTTTCATGAATGTACTTGAAGATTAACCACGGCTGAAATAAAATCAACGGGTTAGGAGTTTTCTTTTTGTTATAATTTATTTGCAACTGACATTAGAGTTTAGTAGCTTAACTTTTCTAACGAAGAGTATTTACCCATTAGTGGCTTTAGTAACCACGGCAGTTGACTGAAGCTACTGTATTTCAAACTGCGGTCGTGGAAGTAGAATGCAGTGACTTTTGTTTACTGCTTCTTTCTTAAGCTAAAAACATTACCATACTAGATACCATCGAGACCTCGATTGCACATAGAGTTAGTGAACTGAAATAATGAAATACTCCCTCGCCATAAAAATGAGATATTCAATGACATTGAGCCTCCTGTTTTGTATATTTGAAGCTTTTCATCGTGTTTGAATAATCTAGTAGGAATTTATTATATTTTGTAGACTGCATTACGTGCGTTGTTCAGAAGACTTCCTAATGTCCTTCAGCTTTGAATTCAAGATCTCAGGCATTAATTGACGACGATGGTCCTATAGGATATCCTTTGTATGGAATCATTTACTCGTTCTTTTTATAGTCCGCAGAAATGAAGCCTGGTTTGTGTTGTAGCTCTGACTTTGTGTTTTGTTTTAATCGAGGGATTTGCCTTGAATTTCAGATTCAATTAAGATTTAAATATGAACATCAGTTATTAGAGCCTTCACTCTATGATGACGAAAAAATTACTCTTTATGCTCTGTAAATTCGAGGCGACTTCATTTTATATTAAATACTTCTTTACGAGTTTGTTGCGTAGTGCGAGCATCTCTGCTGCATAATTATGGATAGTTATGACAGTTTTTTGCGAACCAGTCCTTTTCTGCACTTCCTTCTGCTTCCCAGCAACAGGGGGTGCCTCTTTCTTACGCAAGCCTAGACAATGTCACCAAAAACCTTCACTCCGGACCGAGTCAGGTTGTTCTCTTGAGATTGGGGGCCACTTAACAAAGAGAAGGGAGGAACTCTCAAGACTTTCGTGACTCAAAAATTAAGGGGCACGACTAATGGACATCGCCTCAATGAGCGCCTCATTTTGGAAGCCTTGGTTTTCGTTGTGCTCCCTAGTCATTTACTTATGCAGACGTTTTTTCTCGCAACAGTGAGTATAACTTTACAACAGTTCGCCTCATCACTGTCGGACTGGGAATAATAGGATTAACCCAAGCTGATGGTTAGGTAGTGCTTATATCTGTTGAAATAGAATAGCTTTTTTTTTGTTTTCATAAGGACCATCTTTTTCTGTTCACTTGTGACCTTCTTCTTCAATTTTTACCATGTTTCATAACCTTCTTTCTCGACTTACTGTTTTCATGCACTTGGGATTTTGTGCGGGAACACACCATGTACATTGATTCCGCGTTCCCATAACTCCAAAATAAATGGCGGCTTCATCTTTCCTCTCATTGAACATATTGGTTTTGCTAAAAGAGGCGTAAAATAACTTAAAATCAATCAAGAATGGACTGAGATGCATAATTTTCAAATAAATTTGAATTAATGTTTATCGTTCTGAGCCCGAGTCCTTTTCGATGTAATTGTTTTTCAATAGCTATCGAGTAATGAGGCATGCTATAATGTTTCGTAAAGTATTGGTGGTGGCATTTCAACAAAAGTGGTTACGTACGTGTATATCGTCATTTTAAACAGGGTAGCATTGATTTCCACTTTTATTTCATGCGAAAAAATGAAGGCGTGGACATACCTCGATATTTTTTATTTGTGCGAGGTCATCGTTAAAGGCTTGGTCTTGACCTGGGCCTTTACAGAGTGCATAAGCTAACTCGCCGCTGATATTCTGACAAATTGAACTACCTCTTCCATCGTTTGCATGTGTATGTACGTATATGGTTTTAGTGTTATTTCAATGACTTAATGGTTTGAATTGCGTTGTTAAAATTTTGTCATTTTTTAACGTTACTAAAAGTTCTTTTTTGTATGTTTGAAAAATCATTTCGATGTATGAACTAAGCATTTCCATGCTGGAGTGGCTCGAGTGACTCTCGAGTGGAGTGTGCGAAGTCCTTGACAATAAATGTCCTCGTTACCACGGACACTTTATGAGTGTTCACGCGTTGTCAATGCGTTCCGAGACTTCGTTCTGATGGCGTTTATTAGGAAGTGCATGTGAATCTAGTTTCGCAGCGTCTGTTCGACGGATTTTGAGTTATATAGACCAATCAGATTTTATTTGATGCGTTGCTTTGGTATACAGGGTGAACGACGCTCATAGGGAAAGCAATTCAATGTTCACAATTTTCATTTCGCACACATTTTTTCCTTTCGTTTTAAGGATTTCCTGTTATATTAACCAAAGAGCTTAATAATTTGTCATCAACTGTTCTCTAGGAAATCCATCAATCCATTAAGGGATATTCAGTTGGAATTCACTGATTTCTCCTTAAGCTGGGAGATAAAAATTTGGTCATCAAATTTTAACCTCACAGTTTCAGCTTTTCCAAAGTAACTTTCAAATGTGGTGTGTGCCAATGTCATCTGTAAGAAGCTATTGGGAGCGCTTCAGCACGTGAATGAATTTCTGCTTTGAGAATTGTCGTATTTAGGTAGCATGTGTGAATTGAAAAATTGAAAACTCGAATTAAAGGTATTGTTGATGTCTTACTTGCGGATTAATGTTTTAAAGTTCAATTTTCATTGTGTCACGTGCTCATTTTACACTCGAGTTTCAGAAGCTTTGTTAAAATATAGTCATAAAATTTCAAAATAAATTTGATCATTTCTCTTATGCCAGTGGATCATGCATGGGTCAAAGTCCAAGGTCGATTGCAAAAAAATAGGAAGAGGTTAGACACAGAACGTTTCCAGTTATTTCGCTGCATTTGAGGCTTAACTCATTAGTATAACATAAAACAATACAATTTTTTGCTCGTAACTCGCTTAATAAAGTGTTTAGCCCAAGAACGAAGGCAATTTTCTCTGCTCCACGCATACACACACACACACACACACACACACACACACACACACACACACACACACACATGCTCTCACTCTCTGCATACATGACCTTTCTCATTTACAGCTATGGCTGGTATGCGGAAGTGTAACCTCCTTTGTACATTATTGATTATTTTGTGGTAAATCTTTTATTGTAACACTGTTCAGGCCCCTTTCTTGTTGCAGTCTTTACCACACACTCGTAGAAATAAAGGTAGGCCTAGTCGTTCTAGAGCTCGGTACTATTTTGGGGTCTAGTTGTTCCTCTGCCATAAAATGTACTTCCACGTAAAATTTCGAAAAATTTCATTTCGATTTATACTTGCTAATAATTTTTTAATAATTTATGAATTTTGATGCAATGACTCCATTTTATTTAACCAGGGATTTAATTTCATTTGAAAGTTTGAATTAATGAAACTGAAATTTGGCTCGTAGTGACGTGGCCGAGAGTTTGGATTTACTCCACTTTCCTGATGGTTTGCAGGTTCTTTATAATTTGTTCTTTATTTTTGCTTCAAAACTAGGGTTGCGGTCTGCCATTAAGAATGAAAGTTTTGATTTGTAGTAACATATGTGTTTCTGAGCAACTTCTTTCTTGTTTTCCAGGTAAGCTTCCCATGACCAACGGAGTTCGTCGCTCAGCATCGTAAGTAAGGGTGATCGAGAGTGAACTGCAGTGAGGTTAAGCCATCATGAGATAGCATTTATTTTTCCCATTTTGTCTGGTGGTTCAACGTTTCTTTCTAATATTGTTGCTAAAGAATCCATTCCAATCGCCATTTTATATTCATCAGTGTTACGAATGTTAGCCAAAGAACATTTTGTGATAAATCTTAAAAAATCTTTAAAATCTGTAGGTTTTGCTTTTATTCCCGAGCCTTGTAGCTCGTTGAAGCTTCCTTGCATGCCTGAACTCACCGGGAGGGTAAAATTCTTATTGTAGAAATACGAGTATATCTCGATACGTTTTACGAGTATATCGTTCAACTGAATTCATTATCCAGATGGAGCTCTAAAACACGTTTCAATTTTTCTAAGTTGTAAACTTGTAATCGGCGTCTTAGGGCTTGCAGTTGTTCGAATTTGTGATGCTGAGGAATATTTCATTGTGAAACGGTGATATAAAGCGTTTTGTTTGGAAATGAGAAACTCGAATGAAAACCGTGTTTATTTTAAAATGCAGTTTATAAACTCCTAAAAAGTTTACAGCTAGAATCGCAATCCGACGGTATGAATGTTATTTTCATTTATTATTATGTAAAACAATTTCAATTTATTAGAATTTTTGCCTTTAGTTTGACTGTTAAACTGAATACCCTCGGTGTGGTGTTGAAGGAACCTCATTCTGATCTATCAAAGTCAATCCTGTTAAGTTTCATTTTCTATTCAGTGTTCCAAAGAAAACTGAAATTGATGGATAACTCTAATAAATTTTAAACGTATGTTTTTCAAGCGCGAATGTGTACTAATCTTTTTAATCATATTGTTCACGTATACACTAACAAATTAAAGAATTCGTGATGGTATTATATTTTTTACTTCAAGGTAAATTTTTTCATAGCTTTGGCCAAGGCTTAGGTGATACATTTCCGAAACATCTTAGCATTCACTGTGAACAGAGGACAAATAAACAAATTATTTGTATCAAGCGGTAAACCAGTAGAATCGTTGCTTGGATCTATAACATCGGACTGGTGAAATATAACTATTTGAGAACCCGAATGAGTTTAGTCACTCGTTTAGCATTGCACTGTACCTATTTGTTCTACAGCGCTTACCCTACGCAGACACTATTTTGATAGAACATTTTTAGTTTGACAGAATAGAAAATGATGTATTTCACAAAATTATAGTAATGATTCAGTCCAGAACCTAATTTTATATGAAAAACCTTCGGTTTAATTCACTTAATCTGTTTGCTGAAAATAAACAAGAAATTATATCCAAGCTCTCTTTCGAATACTGCCTAAGACTTTTTCCATTAACACATGTAGAGGATATAGAGTTCCAACCCTCAATTTCCGTGAAGTGGAAACTGTGGTAGGATCGGGATTTAGTTCTGATAGAGAGAATAAATTTACCTCAATTTATCGTCAAATGATAGTAATGACCAGTTTTAACAGACATTAACTTATTATAATTTTTGTCACCATCCTCTCTTGAACTTCTAACAAAGGGAAAGATTAATAGAGACCAGAACGCTCAAGTATTTCTACGTCGTTCAAAGAATCGCTTATATTTTATTGTTTTTCAAGTTTATTCTTATCCTGAAACCTTTTTTCAGTTTGGAGAATTTCTAATTTATCGTTTTTTGTCCGTTTTATGATACTGTTCTATTCCAAATTATAGAAATGAATAGATTATAGTCATATACAATATTATGTTGCCTCTTCACGCAAGATATTTTAAAAATTTATTTTAGTACACCGATGGATTTTGAGAGTTTTGCACGTACATTCGAAATGCGTTGTTTAAAAATCCGATTTTAATCAATAATAATTTTTAGTAATTTGAATGAATTATCTTTCTTTACCGGGCGATCACCGATTTTGATGTGCGGTAGCTATGCATTTCGCCTATAGGACTAGGAAAATAGAATGTATTAAGGGTCATAGATTATGATTCATATTTTGCTTTCATTGCGTTGCATGAGACATTCTAGTTCGCAGTCGATCACTACTTCTATCCTTTTTTGCGCGCTAAGGAGAATTATTATATTCATCCTCACTTATTAATTGGATTATTTGTACTGTAATTACGGTGACTCCATTGTTTGAGCCGTTGATGTTTATTCTGTGAAATCTTGTGTACTTTTCTCAGAGATGCTTTCTTTACTAATACTCTGAGGCGTCAGGTTTGAACGCGCTCTTTAATTCGCGTGTATGCCCTCATGTGCTAAGGTCAGGTTTTACGTAGCTGAGTTTACTGTCATAAGACGCTGCAAGTTCCCGAGGTGTAGCGGTTACCACATCGGAAAATGAATCCAAAATGCATGATAAACAATCATAAACTTAATATCAAATTTGTACAAATTGTTCGAATTTAACCTATTCATCTAATCGTGATTTCAACTGGTTAGGCGGAATTTTAGAGAGATTGAAATAGTACACAAATTATTAAATATCTCTAGTACAGTAGAATGAATTATTTGTGATGTAAAAGTTGTGCAAAGTGAGCATGTACTGTCGATATTTGTTGTTTTATTAGATGAGTATATAAATTGGTTGTTTCATCATTCACTACATAGAAATATAAATATGACCTAGATATGCCGTAATTAGCTAGCTACTTGTTCATGTTTTGCGGCTATATTTACATGATTTGAAGGCTTAACTTTCTCATGACAGATTTACCGTTCATTCGCTAGCATCATTGCAATGTTAAAACTCTCTCAAGATTCATGCTTGTATCCAGCTCCGTGGAAGTCACAATCTAAAATCAACAGAGTGTAGGTATAGTAAAGCGATCGTTCGTTCATAGTGAAAACAGACTTTAGTTTAAGAATCTGTACCATCGAAAGAACTATGAATAGTTTCGTTGAAAATACTTGCTCCTCTGAAATCAATCAAGAAGTTATGAGAGCATTGATTACCGCTTACGGCTGAAAATTATTCGTTCTTTTGGTTTTGTATTATTATTTACTTTTCAATCTTCCTTGTTATTCGTATTGGTACACGAGTGAGAGTTTTAGCTCTTAGAAGAAGCTACATTAAAGGCACCGAATATACAGGAAATTATATTATTGAATTATAATGAATTATAATTACAGTTGTGACTAAAATTTGGAATATTTCAAAGCCCTTTCTTACGCCGCAACTTTTATCTCGAGTGACTGCACAAACTCATCAGTGATCGTCAGACGACGCAAGGAAGCGCAGCTAAAGCCTACCCTCACGATCTGGTCGGCCGCTCACTTCCTGCGCTGCCACCGCGCACTGGGAGAGAGTTCTGGAGAATATGAGAAAACTGCATGCCAGCGATGCGTTTGACCTGAAAAGTTTTACAATTTATACTTTTTTGATGTTTAAATTGGGCGATTACTTAATTTTTTGAATGCGATCCTTCTATGCGTAAAAGCAATGTGGTAAGATTTTCATTCTAAACCTGCAATTTCGTTTTCGGTCAAATACCACCAGCTGTGTTTTGTCTTTTGCATGCATCAGCAGTTTGAAGCATCTTTTTATCATAGGATCCATGACCTGTCCTACTTGGGAAAATTGGAAACATTTGTGTAATTTCTCAAAGAATAGGATACAACCTGGGATTATTTTGCTTGCGAATGGTACTGCCATGGTGATTAAGTGACGATATTTAAATGGTAATAATTCGCTGTGGTTGCAGCGAGAAACCATTTCGCCTGAGATACAATATGGGGAAATTGTGCTAAAATTTCAAGATGTTAATGACAATTAGTTGGAAATAGTTTGCCCGGCCACTTTATATCTCAATCTTATTAACGATACTCTGATAACGAAGTTCTAGATCTGACTTTCAGTGCTTCTGATAGCGCTGCCTATGCCCTTACTCGTAACTGTGAGGTCAACTAAAAATTGCACAAGGTAAAAATTCGGACATCATTGAGTGCCACACAAAAGAAGTACCCCACATTCAGTAATTGACGAAGCTTTGCCTGCGAATCGTAAGCTGAGTATGTGCTCTTCACTGTGCGCTAGGATTGTTTTTGTGGGAAAAAAGCTCGTTTCTCTTAATGACGAGAAAAACTAGACACACATTACTCCAGTCGTAAATGGACAGAGTGACGACAGAAGACCCTAATATTGGCGCTATGTGTGTCGTGAAGATATTTCGTTGCCGACTTTAACGTTCCGTTCATTCTTCGCGACGATTTCTAACTCTCACAGCCTAACACACTGTCCTGGTTCTGTGAAGGATGTCCTTCAATCGTGAATCTGTAGCCGCTGGCGACCAATGAGTTCAAAAGTTTTTTTGTTTCAGTTTTTCAGTGATACTATTTTGCTCACAAGTATTTTACATCATATTTTTTGAATTATGTTTCTAATTTTCTAAATTTATATGGATTATTTTTGTCAAATTTGTTTATGTATGAATTATTATTGATCTATATATTCTGAGAGATCGAATACGTAATTCAAAAAACTAATTATCGTGCAATTTACGCTCATCCTGTCGAGTGACAGAACTACATGACAGGAAGGTCTGCGCGCTTGTTTTTTCTTGCTCATTTGTGCTTTTTTATTTAGCCTCCGGTTGAATTTCCTGTTCAGTGATTGCATTCATTCCAGAACCATGGTTATTATTGCTGCAGTTCTGTGGACTTGGTCGTGTTCACTTTAGAGTGCAGTGCGTGTGATTCAGCCACATTTGGTGTGCATGGTTGGTTCAGCTCTCGCTATATAATGTTGTCGTTACTTCATTTTATAACTTTTAAAGAAATTTCTGACCTCATAAAAGACCTACCATGATATTACTACAGAATGGTGGATGAAACTTAATTGTCAAAGATTCGAAAATTGAATGTACCGATGCCGATTTCATAAATTATTTTTCTCTAAAAGGTCCCTCATGGGGATACGACTACTCTCTTTTAAGGAATTAGCTCCCCAGGAGAATATGTGAGGTTCCAAGCTTAAAATTGGTAGACCTTCCTCTTGTTGAAACAAAATGGGCGTTTTCTTTTGAAATGTACCCTCCTCGGGGAGAAAACTATATTATCTATGGGATTTACTCACAGAGGGAAGATTCCGAGCCAAGTGTTAGGTAGGCCTTCCTTTTGAGTTAAATTAGAAAAGGTTTTTGTTTCTTTACGAATCGTCTTTTTCGGTTCACTGCTATAATGTTTTTCAGCACCTACTACTTTCTTCTTCCACTTTCATGTTGCTTCATGAACTTCTTTCTCAACTTATTGTTTCTTTGAATTGTCTGCGTAGGTTCCGCGTTCCCTCAAGTCGAAACTAAATGGTGCCTTTCTCTCTTTCGAACGCTTTTGTTGTCGAGGTTAGGAAGGCTTGAACTGACTTATCTAATCGAATTTTTGTAGCGGACCATCTTCTTTCAGTTCACTGCTGTCCTTTTTCCTGCTCCTACTACTTTCTTGTCCAAATTTCATCTTGTTTCGCAAACTTTTTTAAATTTTCCCGTTTCTATGTGCAGGCTGCAAGACACATGGTGTGTAGATGTCCCATTCCCTCAACTCTATACTAAATCGGGCTTTTCTTCTTCTTCTGTTAAGAACACTTTTGTTGTGATTGGGGAGATAACCTTTGTTGTGGTTAACTTAATTCGCCATCTTCACTGTTCTCAACTAGAAGTATTGAACAAACCTCTCAGAGACCAACAATTATTCGATCTATTAAAATTAGCATTCACTGAGGGAAGGTGTGAAGTCTTGAGCTAAATTTTAGGTAGGCCTTTCTTATGTTGAAGTAGAATATGGGTTTCGTTTCGTTACGGGCCTTTTTTTCAGTCGCTGTGTCATGATTCTATCATGATTGCGTATATCTGTCAATATTTCTGTGCTGTGGAACAAGTGTTACGAAAGGCCTGCCTTATTACTGTGATTCGTCAAAAATAATTGCTAGATCTCTACTTGGAGTGTACAATTCGTCACGAGTTATCAACAACCTCATTTGCGACCGTACTTTGGATGTTCTGCGTTCGAACGCGTGTTTCTTTTGCTTACACAATATGCACCACCCTTCAGACTGCAATGGTTCCTATTCAAGACATCTTCAAGGCTCACTTTTCTCAAGGTATCTTGTTAGAGTTTTACATGTTTACGAGGTTATTCACTATACCAATTTATTTAAATGCAACAGATTCATTTAGGCGTCATTTGGTGCATCTCGATTTGGTTTGAATGTTTTCCTTCTACAACAATCAAATGCGTAGTTAACGAACAGGTGGTTCACTCTTAAGGCAGCTAGTTGACCTCCGAACTCTGCGATTTCTAGTGTCAATAAGTTGGGTTTTTCGCCCATAGGGCGTAGATTCCCATTTTTAAAACATCTGTCAACGTCTACGTGGCCATTTAAGCCCCTAGTGTATTTTTATCATCAACGAACCATATCATGAACGTGTAGTACAGAAAATCCATTTATAGGCTCATTTGTGATGTAAATTGCTCATCGACTGAGACTTCTTAAAGCGCGTGCAGTGAGAGTTCTCCGTCCAGCGCAGAATCCATCCCTCTAAACTCTGAGTCCAATCAAATCATTTGCATCTAGTGTACCTCTTGCTTCGATTTATATCCCAATCAAAAATAAGTTCTTGATTTCTTCAATTCTTTGTATTCTGTATTTTAATATTAAATCCTTTCAACTCGTTCGGAACTTAACTGGTATTGAAATACGAGTGTGTAACTACATCAGCAAATGCGGACACAAGGTATGCTTTCATTGAATCATCGTGTACGGTTATTAGCTTCATAGTAATAAATATCCTACATTTTCTGTCATTTTTTACAAACGCTTTGAAAAGTAATAGAGACGACGATGAACAATTTATGAATAAAAAATCTTATTGAAATAAACATCTACGACGGGCTTGCTTTGATAAGACAATTCTTACCATTTTAGATCACCAGTTTGAGTCATGGCTTGAGGAGCTCATTATCAGGAAAAGAAACAGTTAATGAATTTATATAATGGTAGCAGCGACCTGTATCATGCCAAATGGTGCCTTCCTCTTTCCTCGCTTGGGAACACGTTTCATGTGGTTAGGGAGGCTAAACTAACGGATAATTTTATTGCGATAAGCAACAAAGAAGGGTCACTTAAGAGAAGAAGTTAAGCAGCCCTCAGTGAGGAATGGTGAAGCCCCGCAGAACTATGATACACACAGCAATCGTCTATTGCATGGAACTACGCGATTCTGTCTAAACTGCAGGGGTTCCCAACCTGGAGTGCTCGCATCCCCTGGAGACACGAGGAAAGTCCAGGTAAATAATGACATTGGATCTATGATGGTTTTATTATTTTAGGGGGTGCGACATTCGAATGAAATTTCTTAAGGAGTGCGGGGCCAAAATAGGTTAGGAACCCCTGGTCTAGAGTAATTTCCGCGTTATTATCCAGAACAGCAATACTGATGCGTACATTTGCTGTTTCATAAAATTTATGCTCTGATTTACTTTGTGCATTTATTTGATGCTTTTTTATCACTGTCTCCTAATTTTTTTTGCACGAACTTGAAAGGCACCGCAGAGAATTCACTAACTGAGCAGTAGGGTAATGGTTAGTTCGTTCCGTCGTATGAGTGTTCATGTTTATTTTTCTTAGACGCAGCTAATAAAACTGTTGAAAAAGCGCTAGTAGATCATAACTACCTAAGCAAGACTCTTTGTGCTTGCAATGTTTCAAGTACCAACCGATATTACTCAGCTATGAGTACGTTGACCTGTATGAGGAGAGGAAATATCCCATACATAGTGACACATTCTTAGCTGCAATCTAGAATGGATCTTCTTCCCGAACGTTTCTCTCCTTCTATGGCGCAGAACAATTACCTTGCTAAGAGTTTCATCACGTGGAGCCCATGCTTTTGTTTGTGTAAATATGTGGCTTTTTAGTGCAGAGTTTTGCTTTCAATCCTAACACATTTACCATCTAAAATAAGTACTCACTACTGGTGTTCTAAATTATTCATCACGATGTGATAATTTCCTGACCTCATCTAAGAGCATTGTGATCGAAATGTTCTACCCATCCAGTGGGGTTTGTCAAGATTTTTATCCACGGAATGTTTCCAGTTACGTGACAACGTTTTCATCCGTGTAATAACGAAAGTTGATGATCCCACTGCAGTGGCGATAAAATTTTTTTCTGTGTTGTCATAGTACATTTGCCACTTTCCATAATATTTAATGTTGAGCTCGACTGCGCAGAATCACTGTACTATTGCAAATGTTCTTTCTGTAGTGTGAAGTTTACAATGTTGCTCCCATGCTGTAGCTGAACGTGCAGTCTTCGATGTCGATGTGGTCCTCTCTAGTGTGGAGGTCTACGATGTTACTTCCAATGCTGTCTGTAGTGTTGTGTGGGGACTACGGTGTTACTCCAATGCTGTCTGTAGTGTTGTGTGGGGACTACGGTGTTACTACAATGCTGTCTGTAGTGTAGTGTGGGGACTACGGTGTTACTCCAATGCTGTCTGTAGTGTTGTGTGGGGACTACGGTGTTACTCCAATGCTGTCTGTAGTGTTGTGTGGGAACTACGGTGTTACTCCAATGCTGTCTGTAGTGTTGTGTGGAGGTCTACGATGTTACTCCAATGCTGCCTGTAGTGTAGTGTGGGGACTACGGTGTTCTCCAATGCTGTCTGTAGTGTTGTGTGGGGACTACGGTGTTACTCCAATGCTGTCTGTAGTGTTGTGTGGGGACTACGGTGTTACTCCAATGCTGTCTGTAGTGTAGTGTGGGGACTACGGTGTTACTCCAATGCTGTCTGTAGTGTTGTGTGGAGGTCTACGATGTTACTCCAATGCTGTCTGTAGTGTTGTGTGGGAACTACGGTGTTACTCCAATGCTGTCTGTAGTGTTGTGTGGAGGTCTACGATGTTACTCCAATGCTGCCTGTAGTGTAGTGTGGGGACTACGGTGTTCTCCAATGCTGTCTGTAGTGTTGTGTGGGGACTACGGTGTTACTCCAATGCTGTCTGTAGTGTTGTGTGGGGACTACGGTGTTACTCCAATGCTGTCTGTAGTGTAGTGTGGGGACTACGGTGTTACTCCAATGCTGTCTGTAGTGTTGTGTGGAGGTCTACGATGTTACTCCAATGCTGTCTGTAGTGTAGTGTGGGGACTACGGTGTTACTCCAATGCTGTCTGTAGTGTTCTGTGGGGACTACGGTGTTACGCCAATGCTGTCTGTAGTGTAGTGTGGGGACTACGGTGTTACTCCAATGCTGTCTGTTGTGTTGTGAGGGGACTACGGTGTTACTCCAATGCTGTCTGTAGTGTTGTGTGGGGACTACGGTGTTACTCCAATGCTGTCTTTGCAAAGTGTTGTCTGTGATGTTGCGGTGATGCCGTCAGTGTAGCATGCATCCTGTGATGTTGCTGCAACGAAGTTCATTGCAATGCTGTCGCTGCAGCACTGCCTCTAGAGCGTGTCTGAGGCAGTTCTGCCTGAAAGACCCGCTTGTTCAGCCTGCCTGTATTGGGACGCCGTCGTCCCGAGGGTGTTGTCTTTGTTGCCTCCCTCGGCCACTCTTGGTGCATGATTGTGGTTTGATGTTTCATTCGTAATGCGCTGTATTTTTTAGTGTATTTCATTTCTAGAATGTGAGAAACTTAGTTCTACTGAGCGAAATTGGGTCCAAATCGTTTTGTATGCGTCTCGTTCTCACGTGAACATTTTTATTGTCGAGAGTAGCTCAATTTTACCGTCAAAAGAAGCAGTTTGAAATTAAACGTCTGCATATTTTTGTGCACCAATTTTCACGCTAGTTTACATAGAAACTAAATTCTACTAATATGGGAAGCAAACCGAATAACTTGTTCTTTGTACGTTATGAATCCGTAAAATACATAACTGATTTGGCAAGTTAAGCAGAAAATAAAACTTCCAAATGATTGAATAACATTTCGAAATAAAACCACAACTGTTGATGACCCCGCTTTGGTGTTGATGGTTAATCATTCTTTTTGGATTTATTGCTTTCACATGTACGTTATCTTTGTCGTTGTACGTTGTATGTGATTATTTCTTGTGACAATCTGGGGCACGCTGCCGTTATCCGTTTGATGTTTATGCGCCACTTTTACTCTGATGCACGTCTGCGCTCTGGCCCCGGCCCTTCTTGTTGTCAGCTGTTCGGAGTACACTTATTTTTATCATCAAAGTACCCGTCGTTGCAGGAAAGCACTCCTTGATTTTGATAGGTGTTGTTTCGAAAGGCCTCCCCCTCTTAATGCTCACAATTTTGGCGGTACAACCAGAGCATGTTTAGTATCTCATTATCTCTCTCGTTCTTATCAGGGCTCGATAAGGAACGATAGCTTACGACTTGGATCGGTTGACAATACTTGATGAAGCTCTAACATGTTTGTGCTTGCTCCGAAGAAATGTGCTGATATCCAGCTGTGACCTCAGTTTTACCTTATGCAGCAAAACTCATCGTCCTCATTATAAAAAGCAAGAGCTATTGCGACTGTGTCCGAGTTTCGAAATGTCTTTGCCTATTTAATGTCAGGACGCAAATCCTACCCTAAACCTCTCAGAATGATCTATTTTTAGTTTCGTATGGAAAATTCCACGGTATACGAGAGCAAACTTTGAGAAATTCTTCTTTGAGTTTATTGAACAGAAAGGGTGTATCATTTCTGTAATATTAGTTTATATGAGTAATTTTTATAAAAATGCATTTAACGTGAAATGATTTCTCGACTATCGTTTCCTTGAGCGTTTTTTAGTACATAGCGAGTTTGCGGGTCCCGCCTCAGTCATAATCACGGAAGGCTTCTCTAGCTTTCCCCGGGGTGGAAGTATAATTCACTACACTTTCCATTTAGAGTACGTAAATAAGTTCCCAGCTTCTCTTTCTCGTCCTACTACATCGCGATGACGATCGCGGTCTCTTCGCCTCACTCGCGCTCACAGACCGCGCCGGCGCTGCAGTGTCAGTCTGCAACTGGCGTCGCTGTGTAGTGGTGGTTCGCGCATCGATCGTGTTTCGACACACGTGTCCCCTCTAGTTGCTGTTGTCCGGTCCGTAATTTTGGGCGGTGATTTGTGTGCCAGGAGCACTTGTGCTACTCGTGGTTCGTCATAAACGTGTGATGATATAAGTGAAGAAGACGGGCAGCTGTGGCTCGAGGGTTTTCCGTGCACTGTTCTTCTAGCTCAACATTCGTTCTTCTTCAATCAACTAACGTTTAAAGTTGATGAGACATCACGTATCACTGTCTTTTCCGCGATTGATTATTTCATTGTCACCGAAAATGGTGTTTCTTTTGTTAATGCTCATTGGTGAACGCCTTTATTTTCTAAGGTGCTTTACATCTGCTGTGCATAAACTTTTTTACGTGAAATTTATCTTCATGAGTGTTGAAATAACTGATAGTCGGCGTAGCATTCTGAAGTTGACTCCCACTGCCTGGGATAGGTACCTGTATGAGGCTGTCCCATAAATTTATAGCATTAAATTGCTTAAAAAACCGGCTGAGTTTTTTTCTTTTTTTGCTGATGACGATGACTTTGATTCTTTATCACTCACATCGGGTTTTATTACGGTATGTAATCTTGATAACTAAATCCTGTGTGATTTAAACTAGTGCATGATTCTATATTCGGATCGTCCATTATGCTATCAAGATCAGGAGTTTTGCTCCTGTTTTGCCATCATTCAGTTCTGGTAATTAGTAACAAATCCATCACCTGGCGCGTTTCAGGCTGATGCTCTTCAGTGTACCGCGGGACGGAGGCCCGACGGCGTCCGTCACTTTTCTCATGAGGCTACCAAAGTGTCCGTCTTGGCCTTGCCTGCCTAGATACCGAGATATGCATGCATTCACAAGTAACATCCATTCACTCACCGCCGCAGTCAGAAGCGTTCATTGCAAGGATCTGATGCTCTTTAATTCTCTTAGTTTGTTGTTTCGTTTTCTTTTCTCAATCTCCTTCTTTCTCAAGTTGAGCATAAAGGGCTTGTGGAGACGTTGTGCACGAACGATTCTATTCATAAAATGATAGTTTTATCAAGTGATAAAATGTGTGCGGTTTAGTGATTTCATTATGATTTTGTCGCAGTTTTTTTTAATTATAGCATTGCTTAGCCGTGGTAAGATATCTATTACTCGCTCTGTTTTCTTTTTCAAGCTTTAGATTTCATCTTTGTCTGGTAGTAGCCAGTTTTTCCTGTACACTTATGCCCGAAGAGCAGAATCAGTTGTTTTCGTTCCATGGTTTTAGTATCGTGGCTCATTCATTTAGCTGCACAAATTCTTCTCATTCATCTCCAGTTCTTGAATAAATGGTTTAGCCATTTACCTCAACTTTTTAGTGTCATCAAGATTCACTGACATGATGACATCACATTGAGCTCATCCTTTGACACTCGAGCGCAATAACTTGTGTTTTAATTACCATCAGAGCTGATATGCTGGTTCGGCACTTGATTTTTTATTTCGACGAACATCGATATCTGCGTGCTTGAGATGCTGACCCTGCAGCTCCCTGTAGATATTTTGCTTTATTCTTGTGGGCGTACTCTCACTCGTGCCTGCATGCAAGTGGCTTCTCTGCGAAGAATTGGAATGTGGCGTGATTTAGACACCTCTTCCCTGATGAAGGCTGACTCTTATTTATTGTGAAAATTCGTCACTCCTGCCGCTTCCTGCAATCTAAGCGCAGCCTTGCGACCAAGATGATTGCGCCCGGATTGCCCTGCAATTGCGATTGATAGGTGTGCGTGTGCGCGTCTGATTTTTCTGACTTGCCCTGCTGCCGACGCTCCGGCCCTGTGCCGCGTCGATTTTCTCTTTCATGGTTTTGTGCAAAAATTTTTTCGTAAATTTTGGTTTGAATTACCTCTTTACAAGACTTTTGTTCCCAGGGGGAAGGTGTGAGGTTCCTAGGTGAATTTTAGGTAGGCCTTTCTTTTACTGAAATGAAATATTTTTCCGGGTCACTTTTCTCCTGTTTTCAGCACCTATTGCTTTTATCTTCAACTTTTATCTTGTTTTATGCACTTTTAATCATGCTGTTTCTATGCGCAGAGCACATGACGCATTGATTTCCCGTTCCCTTAACTCCATATTACATGATATCGTTTTCCTCCCTCTCTGGGGAACACCCTCATTGCGGTTAGGGATACTTAAACTAACATCTCATCGAACTATCCCGAAAAATCTTCAGGTATTACAACAATTGGTATGTTTGTGTCTGTAATTTCAATTCCATGAAAGTATCTTCAAGCCGTTTTCAATTATTTATCACATTCGAAGTGGTATTTGTAAGTTGAATTTTGAGTTTGAAACTCCTTTTTTGAAGTAAAACTTCGGGATTAGCAGTTGCAGTATAGAGTTATGCAGTCGAGCGCATCAGAAAAAACGTCAATCCGCACTGAGGACCCTCCCTGTGACGGGCATTATTAAGACTGAAATTACCCACCGTTCTTAGGAACCTCAGAACTGATAGTTGAAGTGCTTCTGACTTTGACCTGCTGAACCCAGTATTTGGGCGCCGTTCCTAGTCGTATCGTGACCTTGGATGCTTGATTTTATAGGAAACGTATTTGTTCATGGTTACGATTAAGGTTCTTTATATATCTGAATTGACCTTAAGTGTTGAATGCTGCTTGCAATTTCCTTTCGTAAAGTATTCAATCTGAAGTATCATGTAACTTCATATTCATTTCGAGCTATCGTGAGACGAATTTAAATTGACAGCCCAGTGAAGTTTCCATGAATAAAAACACAAATAAAATATCAATTTCTACTTTTTGGGACCTTACTGCAGTCGATGAATTTTCAGGGCTCGATCTGTTATGGTTTAAATCTTTGCATTCTCTCATCACCTTTTTATTTACCCATAAATAAAAAGGTCCTTGCATTTATCGAAGGTATTTAGTCTATAGAGAACTATAGAGAACAACCCGCATGGCTCCGCAATTCAGGTTGGGCAATGACGCGACCGCAGCCGCGTGGCAGGCTGCTGTGACGGGGACGAATTCTCTTGTGCAATCCTCTGCACAACTCCAAATAACGAGGGCGTCTGTCTCCTGAGGAATAGTTTGTAGTTTCTTTTTTTGTTTAATTGCTGAATAAATATGCTGTCTATTTTTAAATTAATTTTGTGTACCTTTCCAATTTTTTTAAACACGCGGTCTCTATTCGTTTAGCTTGAAAAACAATTTTGCGTGATTTTTTATCCGCTGTTGACCAGCTCTCGTTGCTGGGATTTGGTCTGGAGCTGGAACGGTTGAAGCAAATATTCATTTCATAGAATCGCTTTCTAAGTGAACTGTGTTAAATTTTCTAAAATTAGCTTGCATTGATGAGTATGAGCTTCGAACGCTCTACATTTCAAACGAATGAATATCAAGCATTGTTGATAAACACTTCATTTCTCGTAGTTTCTAGACATGATACTCCGTCGTTTTGACGTACTACAGAGCTGAGATTTCATGCACAGCAAAGCGCCATTGTTCGAAAGACTCCCGCATTGTCGCTGGCCGGCGATGAAGCAATCGAGCTCCAGGCCCGGCGTCCTGTTCCGGTATCCTGGCTCCAGCCACTGCTGTCTTCTCTCTGCCTCGTGTGACACAGATTCCGTCCTCTACACTCGAATACGGGCGTCTTCTTGACGCGCGTAATTACGTGTCTTAAAAGCGTACGCGAGTGGGCGTGACACACTGAAGTGCGTCGATGCGGGGCTAGAGTACGAGTATTACTCCAGCAGTGATGCGCGTGGGTAATCCCTTGCTCTCAGCTTATTTTATACGTGTTTATTAGCTTGTTTATTTATTCCCGTCGTCAATTATCGAGTGTTGTTGATTTTCTAGCATTATTATGCTCTAAGATCGTCTCGTATCCGTAGCTAAAATTCAGCTATTTGCTGTAGCGTCGTAATGCACAACTGTTACTGCAATGTTTTAAAACTATGTTTTAAACTATGTTGCCTTGACCTGGTTCATAAAGGCATCAACGGTGAAGCTCATATCTTAAAACTAATTGTGTTTTCTTTTATCTGCCCCAGGGGGATTATGTGAGGGCGAGCTAAAGGTTGTGTAGGCTTTCTTCTTTGTTAAAATATAATAGGTTTTTGTTTTGTTACGGACCATCTTTTTTTGGTTCACTGCTGTCCTGTTTTTCAGCACCTACTACTTGCTTCTTCTATTTCTTGTTTTATGGACTTCTTTCTTTACTCACTATTTCTATACCCCTTGCGCATAGATTCCGTGTTCCCTCAACTCCATACTAAATGGGGCCTTCATACTTCCTCTCTTTGAACATCTTTGTCGTGGTAAAGGGAAACTAAAACTTTCTTATATAATAATAGTAATAATAATGATAACAAGAATTCTTTTATCTGCTCCTAACGATGATATATTCCGTTGTAATTCGATCCAAACATCTACCGAGATCGGCTAAGCGATCTATCAAGACAGGTTGGGCTTGCTCTATAGTTACGTGACGACACAAGCTCCTTGTGTCTGTGTTATTTCGCCCCGCTTCAACATACCTCCAGTTATTTCCTATATTCTTCAGATGTGCTCGAGTTTTCTGAGTAGCAGTAACTCGTCGTATATTTGTCAAACATTTGCTACGGAAAAATTCTACTCTGTAGGGTTATTTGTTGGTTCCTTAGAATCGTTTCGTTCAAAAATATCACTTAAACTGCAGTATATGCAGTATAGGCACTACACAGATCTTAGTAGTCAAATTATTCTTATTGTAATATTCGCTTTTGATAGTATTTTGGCATGAGTTACGTGTACTAATACTCCCAATTTGGTTAATACGCTTATATCCCAGCACGGACCTTCCGACGTATTTGCGTACTGCTATCTCGATCGTTCCTTTCTAGTCGTGGTCGTGATTTCACGTGCAATTCCAGTCGACGAAGGCGCTCCTCGTATCAGCTGTTATCTGCTGTACTTGCTTCCCTCTTCGCTGCTTGCCATCGCGGCCGCGTACATCTTCGCATGCAGCACTCGACGTACACTTGCCTATGTGAAGGAGCTAATCGGTCTCAGATTACTCGCAGATTAGCCAGCCATCGCCATAACACTCCTGGTTCATTTTTTTTACTATCTTCCTGGTCTTTGTTTGTTTCGTCAGTCCAATCATGCAGAATTGCACTTGATTTCTTTTTACCGAGGCTTTAGCTATGATAATTTTTACGAAGTCACCAAATTTCTGAGCTGAATCGTTCTATTTTATGTATTTGTTTTAGTTTGTTCATTTTAATGAGTCTTTATTCACCTTTGTAGGTCGTTAAGGGTTTTCAGTTCTTCATGTTTCCAGTAGTTTTTTCTGGAATTAATAGGCAAGTAAAGGCAGTGTCGTTTCTTCTTTGACTCCCAAACATAGTAAAATTTTATTTCAACTAAATAGATGTATCATTCATTACCAGGTGATATGATAAATTGTTTCCTGAGAGATTACAGTATGTATAAAATTTACTTGGAGACAGAAACGTGTCTAAGATCCCAGTTACTTTCATCCGTGAACATTAATTTTATCCATGAGCTCTTTCCACACGTCAGTTAATTCAAAGAAATGTTCTGCGTAATTAATGGTTCCTTTAACTGTGCTACTATGAGCATTTTTTAAGTATTCAAGTGTATTATCTTTTTCTCCGGTTGAAATGTGTGGTAAGAATATAAACCCGTGAAGACATCTGGTTATGTTGTGTAGTCGAGGGCTACGCTGTATACGTGCTAATTTAGTTGGTCAAATTACTCATGAATGCCAGGCTATCGTATTAAGTAACAATATTCGAAATACTTGACCGTTTGAATGCGTTACCAATTAAATCTTTCATTTAAATTTAACTATTCGTAAATGTGTTTTCTTCCAATGCATGAAAAACACGCATTTGTTCATGTTTGGAATCATATTTATTCGCATTTGAAACCATGTGAAGTTCATGTATTTCATTTCAGATGAATAGTGAGTTATAACAATACAAAGTCTATGTGTTGAACAATCTCGATAAATCAGTGATTTGCATATTGATTTATGCTAAATTTACTACCCGGACATTCGTGTCCTACTTTTGGCATACCTGTGCAACAATAAGTGCTTGCTAGCTCTACCTAACATGCATTTGTTCCAGTTGCCTAAAGGAAAAATGAATTCTTTAGGAAAAAATAGTGTTCCGATAATTTGAACAGGAGTTCTCGAAGAAATGATTTCTGTTGCACCTTATCCTGTGGTGAGGGCTGAATTACCCGGCCAATCTACTCACTCCACGATGGGTACCATGCCAGACGGTATAACAGCGTCATCACACAGAACTCCATTGGAGTGCAATTCAAGCTTTAAGTCGTCTGCCGCTAATGCTGCGACCAACATCATCGGCAACGGCAGGATGCCGCACCAGCATCGAAACAACAATAACTCAAATTATAATCATAACTTCAACCCTAATAAAGGCAAGGGCACTAACATAGATTATGAGAACAAGCTACAAGGCGATGCAAAATGTAGAGAGTTGGCCAGGGAAAATCGAAGCCTTGAAACTGGAAATCGTCGGCGCTGTGGGAGAAGTCCCACAAATGAATCGGTGAGCTTACGAACTGCGTCTTCCGCATGTCATCGGAGCCGGCCCGGTCCTCATGATCGCTCCCGCGACTACAGCAGCGATAGTAACTCTTCAAATGTTCGTAACATGAACGCAAATTCTAACAATAAAGCCAAAAATCAAACGAAGAAAACCAACTACACTGACCTGAGGTTAGTGAACAACATCCACTGTCGTCTCTCTCATTGTGTTAGATCTGAATGCAGCAAGAACAGTTTCCCTGCTCCTTGTCCCCTACATTTTTTCCCTCCGCCACCCGCGTGGCCCTATCCTTGCCCTGCCCACGGTAACAAAGACCCTTCGCGATTCGTCTCGACTTATCCAAGTCCTCTCCAATTCGACGCGGCAACTTCCACATACTACGCTGCAAACCCTCACATTGTACCCAACCCTCTTTCATTCGACCCTCGTTACCATTTTGCCACCATGCCGGCCCGAGGTAGCCGTAGCAGGAGTAACACCAGCAGCACCACCACCAGTCGTAGCCGCAGCACCTGTCGCAACGCGGGCCGTAACCCACTTGTACACTGTCTCTCAGCGTCACGTCACGGCGACAGCGACGAAGAGTACTTCGAGGCCCCAGGTGAGTCAATCGCACTTTTTGTGCTATTTTATTAACGCGGTAAATTTCACGTGAGCAAGTAATTAGGGAGGAGACACTGAGTCTGTGCCCCCAATTGCTGTATCTCAAACGGGAAATTATTCAAGAACTGACAATCCTACATAAATCACTCGACTTGAATGGTTTTTGTTTACTTACTTAGAAAGTGTGTTACAATAGTTGAATATTCTTTGCTACTTCTGTGATACAGTAGTGGAACTGTCGAGTCAAATGGCATTTGGAATGTCGGGACGAATTATTATTGAGAAATGCGTATTTTACTTCTTAATTTGAAGTTTCTGCTCTCCATGAAGGCTGTATTGAATTAGTACAGTTCGCTTTTTATCATTCAATATTAATTTTATACCTTTATTTTGCTTGCATCTTGGTTACTATTACCGACTGTGAAATACGATTATGCTTTTCTATCAATATATTCTAAAAAAATGTTTCGTGAGAAACGGGAGAAGTGTTGTTGAGATGTTAAAAATAAATATCATCCGAGGTTAGAAATTTTTTGATGCTAAGGTATCCACCAACTGCGATCACAGGGTTATTTTTTCTCTTTAAGGAACTTGTGAAATATTTTACTTCCGTGCCTCTGATTCACATCGTCTTACGAGCTGATGTGTTTGTTAATGGTGGAAACTGATGGCGGGATCGTGATAGGTCTTGTGACGTATCATGACCATTTGCCTGTTGGTTTTGAAACATTTTTTAAACATGTATTTAGCTAGTCCGAGTTCTATTCCGTCAGTTTAAAGAATTAGTATTGGAAATCATTTCTGTTTATCATTTGTTGATTACTCCCATTTTCTCCGAATTGAAGGTGAAGTAGGATTGACGCCGTTCTTTTTATCGTTTTTTCCAGCATAAGATGGATTTTACTTCTTTGGGTGTCTTACATTTGACTACAATCTACGTTTCTTGTTGGCGGAAAACGAAAAATATATACATTATCGTTCAGTACGTGTATGAAGGCTAGTTTGGTATGGAAACAGGGAGGCATCTCCTTTTTTGCTATTCCTTTTCATTTGGTTTGCGGGAATCCGTATTTTTCTTTCTGTCTCATAGGCGGGCGAGAGTTTATGATAACACTACTACTATAGTTTTCTTAGTTCTAAGAAACTCGATGTATTTTCTTAAAGTATGTCTGTAAAAGGTTGGTTTGATTTCTTCATTAATTAGTTTGGTCTAATATTGCCTAGCTGGACTACTAGTAAGATATTGCCTAAATTCTTAAAAGTATTTGTTTTAGAATTACTCTTAGGTCTTCATAAGTTGTCAAAACGGTCTAACATAGAGATAGTCAATATTTGATTTCTTCATTGGATAAGTTGGTGATAATTGGTTTGCTTCAACGGACGATTTATTCACATGATGAAATCGATAGGACTCATCTATCAACGTTGCACCTGCTCATTCCCCCTCAGGGGGATATAACTATTGTATCTATGGGAATTAGCGCTCCCAGGGGAAAAATGTGAGGGCCCGAGCTGAGAGTTAGGTAGGCCTTCTTTTTGTTGAAATAAAATGTTTTTTGTTATGTTAAGGACCACCTTTTTTCGGTCCACTACTGTCCTGTTTTTCAGCACCTCTGACTTTCTTCTTCAACTTTTATCTTATTTCATGAACTTCTTTCCCATCTTACTGTTTCTATGCCCTTTCTGCATAGATTCCTCATTTTCTTATCTCCATACTAAATGGTGCCTTCCTCCTTCCTCTCTTCGATACGCTCTATTTCTGCAGCGGTTAGGGAGGCTTAAACTAACTTATAATCTAATCTAATCTAACCTGCTCATTCATCTTACAAAAATTGCGTCACTACTTGTGCGTTCATTTGTTCCATTATATGTTGGCAATCACTTGTTATTTAAACCGACTTTGTCGTACTTTCTTGTAATAACAGCGATGACGGTTTTATACTCAGATAATGGCGTGAGTTGTGAAGTAAGTTCGTGGTAAATTTAATCGTGCATTAATCGTGCGCTGGTCTTATCTGAACTGAGCATGTACACGTGAGGATATGACTTCACCTGACGCATGTGCATGCAGGTCAACTTCAAGCGCCTACTGTGCCCACTTGGACGTTGACTATTAAAGTGACGTCCAGTTAAATGTGTGAGCGATTCGTTAAAATATTGTGCACAGCAATTTTTTTTATATTTTGTTATATTTTACCGGATAGTGACATATATTCAGAATGAACTGTGCTATTTTCATTTTGCACAGAAGGGTAGCCTTTTTAAGAACGATCACGTACAGAAAGAGTAACTTCTCTTGTCTCTTGCTACCGATGCCTTGTTATTTCATTGAAGGTCATTATCTGCTTGCTGGTTCCGCCATCTTTTTTGGCAAATAATTCAAGCTGTATAGGAGGTATCGAACTCTGCATGGTGTGGTGCGAGTCCATTTGCGCATGACTGCCTATTTCTAGAGAGATAGTGGAGTGCTGGGGAATAGAAAATGAGCAAAGAACTTTTCCGTTTTTTCGGTTACTCGGAGCCGACTAGATTGAATTGAGTTACGCTTCTGCTGTAAGAACTGGTCATAATTTTGTCATGGAATCCAGTTAAGTAAGATTTTACTTTTGGGACATTATTAAATGATGAGGCTAAGCGATCAATTAAGGAATGCGCTCAGGGAGAACTAAGGTAAATATAGTTGAAGTATGTGGTCATTTGAAAACTCGACTGCAAATACCATATGAGGTTTACTTTTTACTTTTTCAACCCTCAATCGTGTGTCAGTAATGGAAATTCAGTTTTATACTTCATTGCGACTTGCACTACGAGATTTCACTAAGTATTTTTGGTGGTGTTCCTTATCTCATTTTTGCAATTTTGTAGCGTTGTTGGTTAGGAGCGTTATTTGCTAACCCGTTTATTACCAGTTTTAACTATTTGTGTAAAAACTTGACATTGTTCGCCAGTGTACCTTCAGTTCATCTTTAGTAGGAGCTGAGCTAACCATCAAATTTTTCGAGTATCTTCATTGTTACCGAAGCCGCCTAACTGCAAGATCTACTGTCATCGCAGTGTAAATCTTATGTGCTGTAAAAGTTCCTATTGCTCCATAGCGTGCCGTCTTACAGCACTGACAACAGCGGTTACACATCTACTACCAACCGACCTGTGCAGTTCTGTTCTTGCTGTTATTGTGTTGACGCAGTCTTCCTTTGCTGGCTGGGATGTGCCAAGCCTGTGACATGTTTGGTAAGGGGCTTTGTACATAAATATTTTTATTTCAACTATTGCGGATTGAAAAAAAGCGGTGTATCAATGGCCACGTGGTTTGTATGGGAGTGTCCACTCAGGAAGTACAAACTAGAGGTTTCTTTGTGAACTTGCATTCTCAGGGGAAAATATGAGGTCTCTTGCTAAAAGTAAGGTAGGCCTCCTTTACTTGAAATAAAATATAATTTTTTCGTTGCGGACCACCTATTTTCGGTTCACTGCCGTCCCCTTTTCAATACCTTTCACTTTTTTCAATCTTCATCTTGTTTTATTAATTTTTTCCAATCTTGCTGATTCTACGAATAAAGTGGGGAATACAAGGTGAATATTACAAGACGAATGTATGAAAACCTTTGGTGTCGTTTCCCCGTTTTCTTATTACCGTAATAATTGGTGCTTGCCGTCTTCCTCTCTTGGGAATATCTTTGTTGCGGTTAGGGAGGTTTAAACTAACTAAAATGCGATATTTTGTGAGTGCCACGAATTGTTCTGACTGTATTAAATATGCAGAACCGAAGTTTTTCGTATTTTTTACTTCATCGCTAAGGTCGCCTCAGCTATTCGTTCCATGAATGAAAGCCACAAATCTCAACTCGAAATTTCCTCTGACGCTATTCGTCATCGTAGGTCAAATGTGTCAAGCTAGTTCTAATTAAGATGGATCTTGTTTTGTTTTATAAAGTGTTATATATTTTTTGGGAAAAATCGATTTCTCTGGAGCCAAGTAATTCATACTTTTCCGTTGCAGGTTAAGAAAAAGTTGGGTGTTGTTCTCCGCGATTAGAGAGCTTGTCGTCTGAGGTTGTTTTTCGCTCAGATTGTTTCTCGACAATCTCAGCCTTTTCGGGTAGTGATACCTAGCATCTTCGACCATCAATGAAGTATTAATCTTGAAATGGAACTGTCGCTTCTTCGTCTGATTTTTCTGTTTCTATTCATTTTTGGAGATGATATTTTGGGTTTAGCATTATTTTAAAGAAAACATGTCAATCGGCTATTAGTGATGCTTTGATATTAAGCTGTTTTGGTGAACACTGAACTCCTTGATACCAACTTGGTTACTATTTTGTCTTCTTGTGACGTAGTGAACATGTAATTTTTGTCTTCAGGCATTTATGTTTTTTCACTGTTCGAACTTTACCAGGCCCATAATATTCCAGTTGATGTTTTTATCCCTGTGACATATTCTTAATAGATGATATTTTTGTTTATTTATTTTACCCTCTGATTCACATCTATTTCTATCTGGGTCATTTATTTCACTCCCGTGAGAAGCGCCTGTCGCATTGAGGCTTTAAGGCAATTTCATGTTCCTGCAATTTTACTTGCAGCTCCTTCCATGATTTAAATGAGACTGAATAGCAAGGTTTTGGCATTATAATTAACTATTTTTACATTAACCGCTCGTGCTGAGGGAACTTGATCTTGTATTTTGAGTTTTTGTTGTGATTGTAGGTGAATATTATGGCCAACATCGATTTGCGCTTTTTTATAAGGTATTAATTTTTACTGTGTAAGGTAGAAAATATCCGTTACGGAAGAAAGTGCGTAACTTCGTTTATGAAAATGCATTCTTATACATTTTTGGGATGTGACGTACGTACTGATCAAAGGACAAAATTAAGATCGATATAAAATAAATGAAACTCAAATGTTTATTATCAATTGAACGAGTAGAATTAACGAAAATAAGGTTTCAAGTTGTATTAGTAACGTTAATAGAAAGCCTAAAAATATCATGATTTAGTGGCATCAACCTGTTCAAAAGCAAACAATATTCTACTGAAGGAACGTTGAAAACTTTCCAAGTCAGTTTTTCTTCGGTTAGGGGACGCTAGAACGGTCTATTCTTAGGGAAAAAAGAAGCCTCTTCCAAATCAACATCGCCTAGGATTATCAGGATGTCTGGAGCAAAAGGACACAACTTATTCAAGTAATAACTATTATTATTAGAATGCATAAGAATTTTATTGGATACAGATGATATTTAAGGAAATCGACATTGCTATTAGCTCTCCACTGGCTATTATTATGAAGTATGGAAGTCCGAGGGAAATGTTGCGGCTAAAGTAAGATCAACTGCTCAGTGCAAATTATCGTAAAATAATCGTTCCTGCCTTTCAATAATGGTAACGAAAGACTCTTAAGATATCTCGCTTAGAATTAACAGACCTTGTTGTATAAAAAAGTGTATAAAAGTCCCACTTCTGGCGTAAAAGCAAGTTGCTGCTCAGTTGGAAGACGCTAATGCTATTCTCAACGAAATAGATTAACATTTCAACGCTGTTTGGTGGTCGTATGAAATCAAAATTGACCAGTTTGCTGTCGAGCACAATAGGACTGTTTGGCACTTCCATGCAACGAAAGAACACCCTTCCCACCGTGAAGTATGGTGGAAGGAGAATCGTGTTTTAATATGGTGGCCCAGGGAGACTTAAGGAACGATGAATGATCAATTATGGTGAAACATTTTATCTACATCTCTTTCTGTTCATAATTTATGGTTAAATAGGGTTAAAAATGTTTCAACATGGTAATTGAAACACACCTTGAAATACACTCAAGATTGACTGCGGAACAAGAGAATCAGGGTTTTAAACTGGCCCCTCAATCTTTGGGTTTTAATTCGATTGAAAATATCTATTACAGCCGGAAATTCAATATGGTTAAAACTTAACTATCTAATCATGCTTAATTAGAAAGAGTCTATCATCAAGAATGGAAAAATATCCCTTTAGCCTAGTGCAAGACTATCATCTAGTGTAAGATGAACATCAAATGGTGGCATCAAATCAAATGGTTACAGTTGTAGCTACTGAGGCTATGTGGCAAGTATTAATCAATGGTATTTTATATTACTACCCTGTTTTATGAGTATCGTTGGCATTCGTTGCTAGTTGTACTATAAGCATTGGATGCGTACGAATGTACTATTTAACGGACAAAAGAATTTTTTGGTGCAATTTTTTCTTTGAGCCACTGTAGATTTGATCCATCTACCGTACCTGGATAGATATCTGCTGAATATTTTCCTGCTATGGCTTATGGATTATAGAGTTCTTTTGTGCCGCAACATCTCGAAAATTCTGTTTGGCATCTCTAGGTTGTGGGTGTCGAATGACTGTACGACTTCTCTCTTGCCTCCACGTAAGAGGCGCGACATCGTTGGTTATGTGATGACAATCCATTACAGTACCGTTGCGTCACGCCTACGTTCGTATATCTATAGCGTGACTGTTCCCACTCAGCTTGTAAAGTTGAGGCTCATCGATAGAAACTGGCGTCGGTGCACCCGACAGTGGGAGACATATGAGTGCACGTACTACTTTATGGCGGCTATTTATTCATTGCGTGCGTTCCGACACGTCTTTTCGCTCAGTGAAGTAGGTAAATGGATTTAATCATTTCAAGCGTTTGAACTCGTGTTTTGTCTTGCGTAGCTTGAGCTTGTTAGCCTGGCTTACTCTTCGTTGTGCCAACGAATGCAGGTCAATGTATTAACATTGATTAGTGTCTTTTTTATTTACTGCTCGAAATGAACCGACTTTGTAGAAGTGACTCATCTTAATAGATTACCCAACTGTGACCTGTGTTGTCAGGTGAAGGGACGGGGAAATTTAGGCAGTGAGAAATTTAAATGCGAAAAAGAATTCTACTATTGTTGGCAAACCTTAGATTTATTATCTTGTAGTTCATATTCTCTCCTTGATAATTTCAACTATTATTTTTTAATGGTTATGGAAGGAGACAAAATCCAAGCTCACTAAGAAACTGATTGATGGCTCATTTGTGTCTATGAATTCTACCCCCCAAAATCATAGGGAAACTCGTGCGTGATTTTTTAAATTAATTCTATTTTTCTCAGCCCATTGTCAAGCAATAATTTTCGTGCATTTTATTTGTTGATGCATTGTGTGTTACTTCCTTTGTGCTGAAGTAGTTAGCCTGAGAATCTCGTGCGATAGTTGCGGGTTGTCAACCTTCACCTTGCGGAACTTTGTAAAGTATGAAACATAAGCACTCCTTGCGTTCACAGCACAGTAGATGAAATTACTCTCTGTAGATGAAGTAATTCTGCCTCACTGCCATTTCTGCAATTATTGCTTCGGAAATCAGTACCTGCTCTGCCTCGGAGGGCACAAATGGTTGCTATTGCAGCTGCTCTGAAATGTTCTGACATCATCAACACTGAATGAAAAGGTTACTCACCTTGCGGCTTAATTCGCACTTCCTTCAAATGATGAAACTTCATTTTATGGAGAGACTATTGCCCTAGATGACCTTGGTTGATACTAATTAACTATAGTAATCTGTCTGTGATCTCGCTTTTTTGCTTACACATTCAGTAAACTGACTTTGCAAGCGTTAGTTTCATGCAGTCTCCACTGTTATTTCCTATGGTTGAAGTATTCTTGCTTATTTATTAAAAAATCGTTGATTTTTACCTCGATGCCATTAGCCGTAGGAATCTTAGAAGAAAAATACTGTACCATGTTGTTTTGATCAGGTGTGATTCATTGCACAGCATTTTGAAGGTGATGCAATTACGTATTTCACAGCTTGATTATTATCGTGGGCGAGTTTTGCAGCGCGGACCGGCAAGGGCTGTCGCAACTTCCTGCGTTATGGCACTTTCCATTTATCTTCCTTCGAAACGCGCCCTTCCCCTCTCAGCCTCCCTCTCACTCTACCGTTGTACAAGATCAATTTTCTCACGTTCTGTCTCACTCAGCTCTGTCAGCTGTAGTGAGAAATATACTTAATATTGCTATTTTTCCACTCTGTACTTTAAAAAAGAGCATTTTCCACCTCTCTCATTTAGTAGAGATGATTAAACTTACACAACTTTCTAACTCTTCTGTAGCGCGATATCAATTATTCTTCTGTAGCCTGAGATTATTCTTCTGACGTACTGTTTACCGAAACCGAATCGTTACGCCAATGTTTCTTCTGAGAAAGTTACATTGCGTACACGATGCAATCACTCTTATTTTGTGTTCCAAAGCTTTCCAGCGAATTGGGCGTGAGTGTTTTGCCTCGACGCTTTTGAACTAATGCGTGCTGCTCCGTAGCGTTGTTCCCTTGGGACTTTATATTTGGGCTTGGGTGTTGTGCTACATCATTTCTTGCCCTTATTCAAACGATGTTGAAGAGATACTGCATGACGTCGGGGAGTAACCAGCAAAATCTACCCTTGTGTAAGTATTAGTTCTCACCATATACTTGAATCCCTGAAGTACATCAGCACACAGTACCCTTATATGTACCGGGAATGAAAGCGCTCATGTAACGAAGGCAAGAGAACACGTCAAATGGCTGTTTTGCATATGTACGTATATATTTGTGGGAGGTATGGGACCGTTCCTCTTTAGTCATAATTTTTACCGTTCGTATGTAACTCTTTGCCATTTCATTTGTGATGAGTTATGGTTGACGTGACACTGTCTCCCGGCCAATTGTCTCTGTTGACCGTTTTACAGAGATAGGAACTGTGATCAACTTTCTCCATGCCTGCCACGGTGCTACGGCGCCCGCATTACTTTTAGTATCGTCGTACGTATTCCTCTAAATTGTCTCGTATTCTGCAGCAAAAGTGCGGATCTACGTGACTATCTGCTCTACTTCACACTGAACACTTTTTACTAGCACGTTAGGTTTGACGAAATGCCGTTTTAGATGAAATTAATTCCTTTAAAGTTTTCAAGTCATCGTCTTCACTCTTTTCCAGCGTAGATGCTGCATTAGTGCTTACTTCAAGCTGTATGTCGAGCACCTCCATCCTCATCATACGCTGCCAGTCATTAGTTTTATACTTAATTTAGTGAGCTGTTTTTCTTGTCTTTTCATAGTTGTGTCGATTAATTCTACGTGTTGATCAATCCAATCATCCAATCACTGTTATGTTATCCGTGTCCCTAAGCCTTACTTCACACTAGCAGTAACTCTGTACTGCTCTCTCATCAAGGCTAAATTTAAGGCAGGTACATGGTATTCTCGTAACAGATAGACAAGGTACACCAAAGAGTGTTGTACTGTAAACATACTTTTGTGAGTATCATAAGTGTAAAAATAGCGTTTCATTGATTCTGAAAATTCATTTCAATGATTTAGACGATCATTATATTGAAAAAATCCATTGCTAAGTAGAAGAAGATACTACGATGAAGAAAGGTATTTTTCACTTTTTCTTATTTAATTCTTCTGAATTCTAATTAAATTCTTAATCCCCTCAGGGGGATACAACTATTGTATCTATGGGAATTAAGCTCCCAGGGGAACTATGTGAGGACCCGAGCTAAAGGTTAGGTAGGCTTCCTTTTTGTTGAAATAGAATAGGTTTTTGTTTTGTTACGGACAATCTTTTTTCGGTTCACCGCTGTTCTGTTTTTCAGCACCTACTACTTTTTTCTTCAACTTTTTCTTGTTTCATGAAGTTCTTTCCTAGCTTACTGTTTCTGTGCACCTTGTGCATAGATTCCGCGTTCCCTCAACTCCATACTAAATGGTGCCTTCCTCTTTCCTCTCTTAGAACATCTTTGTCGTGGTTAAGGGAGGCTAAAACTTTCTTATATAATAATAGTAATAATAATTGAATTCTTGATGTAATTCTTATTTTATTCATCTTAGCAATGTCTACTTTTTGTGAATGTGGACAAAGTTATTATCTTTTTTAACAATATTGCTCAATTTTTAGTTTTCCTATATAATAAAAGCGGGTATTTCAGATGCACTCAAAATGAATTCTCTGGCATTTTCCTCCTTAATTCGATGCTTTAAAGCGACTTAATTAACTGCAGAGCATCTTAGAGTTCGATGCAAGTTCTGGTTGACTGATATTGATAGACTTAAACCTAGTGGTTTTCGATGTTGGGAAGCTTGGACGTCACCCATCGATCTATACAGGGTTGGACGGAGCCAGTCATTGATCTATTGGCCGTTAGTTTCATGTGGGTGCAGATGATACGGGAGTCAGCTGGCATTTATCCTTGATGCAATACTATCTCACCTATACTCGCGTGTACGCTCACCCTTGAGAATAACATTCCCTTTTCGCTTGCGTGTTAATTTCGTGTACGTTCGTGCTATGATAAAGGTTAATTTAATTGCATTGTACGTGTGACATATAAATAACCTGACAACCATTAAGTAACTTCATTTCGTCTGAGGTACAGCAGACAACATTTGGTTTGTATGAGATGGTGGACGACATTTTCTCTGACCTAAACTACATGTCGGAGCATATAATATAGGTAGACCACTCTTACCGCCATATTGGTTCAGGCTCCTTCTGCTATGTGTGGCTTGCCCAGCCTTGAGCCACGGCATTTATGGGCATCGCCACGCGCAAACACGCCAGCATCTGGCGCTGTGTAGATCCTCAAATATCATAATGTGTGTCAATACTGTCGTAGGAGGTCTCTTTTATTACGCGCCTCACCGTCTCTGTTAATGTGCACAACATTTTAAGAATAGTTTCCAACTTTTGAACTGCAAAAATGAGAAGGAGAATGTAAAATTCTGGCTTACTTCTGCTTTTATTCTAAGTTCATAGATCTGTAGCTCGATAATAATTCGAACTAGCAACAACCAAAACATGCTTTCGTGCGCTAATAACAACAGGCTTGACAATCGTGCCCAGAGCTAACATTACAAAAGGTCGAAAGTGCACAATCCCAATAATGATATGCAACCTTTAAGAATTCTAAGCAATACTGTGATACAATTTTTGACTAATGCTATTCTTTAATAATATATTCTATGACATTCATTGTCTTGAATACTACTCTGCAAAACAGTCAAGAACTGATCTGTTATAGATTTGATGAAAATGAGAAGTCAACGATGAGAAATATGATGGCCTCCACCAGCAGTGCCAGGAAATCAGCTGCGCGTGTCCCCACAGAGGGAGACAACTGTAGTAGCTATGGAATTAGCGCTACGAGGGGGAAGCTATGAAGTTCTGAACTGAAGGTTAAGTAGGCCTTCCTTTTGTTGAAATGGAATAGTATTGGTTTAGTTACGAACCGTTTTTTTATAACTGAATTTTTTCTTAAGATTATCTTGTTTCATAAACTTTTTTCTTGACTCTTTATTTCTATGGGATTTCCCGGTCTTTATCTTTAATGGTGCCTTCCTTTCTTTGAAATACATTTGTTGTGATAAGGGAGGCTTAAACCACTTATCTGCTCTAATCAGCTGTGCGTGTCCTTCCTCTGTACTTATTTTCTAATTTTGTGCTCAAAGCAAAGAACTGCTTACTTTTATGGACATCACATGCTCGGGTTCAGCCTCCTAAAAAGGAATTAACACGTTAGTTGCGATGGGTTAAACCGAAGTTCAATATTCAACTTGAATTTAAAGTCAAAAGTGATAAGCAAATTTGTAAATATCAAACATTAACTGGGCCTGTTAAATACCAATAATTTAGAAAGGTTGTTAGAATTTTTCAAAACGACCCATCGATGGGTCGTTTCGCAGCAGGAAAAACCTAACTACGACCCACCGGTGGGTCATACCGCAACGAATGTGTTAAATTTAAAGATATCAATTTGAGTTTTGAAAGAAATGGCATCCCATGACGAAATCTGTTGTAAATAAGGGAGCTAAGGTTAAAGGAATGGATGGATAAAAGAATTTCCTTCAGAGCTCTGCGTTGGGATATGGAAATTCTGTACTGCAGATTTGGAAAGTTGTTTATGACTGCATTTGAACTTCGTTGACGTCTCGGTTTTATCCAACTTGTAATGAAAACTAGTGGTTGATAGATCCACATTCAGTAATCTTGCTACTTGTAGAAATATAATTATTTTCAGGTAGAATTACAGGAATTCCTATTTCAGGTGATCGTGTTTGCACCTACTTAGCCAGGTTTACAGGTAGATCTTATATTTAAATTTTTGTTGCTTGCTTATTTTCAGTCGGCAGTTGTTTCATGGGGGAATTTAATTTTTTATATCGTGCTGTTTTTCTGTATACATTCCTTAGCTACACTGCGAAGATAACTTGAAATTCATCTGTTCAACTTTTCCTGACGATCATTTTCAGTGCCGCATCTATCACTGTGTCTTGTTTATGCAATGAAGTGAAAACTGCGTTTCATTGAAACAGAATTCATTTTCGCCTTTTCGGTTCTGTTACTTTACTATTGATATTTTGTGAATTTCTTTACGTTTTACGGTCGACTAGATTAATTTGCTGTGTTTAACTGTTTTAGGATGTCATTCATCATTAGCGTCTAACTCTTCTGCCATCAAGCGCTCGAGTGGAAAGTTAGACTCTATAATTTCTGCCCTCATCATTCGTTTACACGAGCTACTAAAGCTTCAGATCGTGTCAGTGTGATTCTTCGCTGTGATTAAATTACTCATAATTGCTCCCATTTTTGGCGCTCTGCAAGCGAAGAATAGCCTGATGACTTGTAAGAGGGCTGAATTACGCCTGTAATTATGCTCTGCCTGTTGCTTGATGGAAGAAAGTCTCACAGCCATAGCCCGCGCCTCTGCTTTTGTTACCGTGTTTCGGAACATCAAACCCAACTGGCAAGTTCAACAACAGCATTGATTTATCGATTATCATGAACTCGTTTCCACAAATATTCTGGAGCTCACCGTAAGCCGCATAATTTCTGAACACAATTCTTCCAACCCGTTTGTTCTTTACTGCGTGTTTTCGTCCATCTCAGCTAACTCGCAGTGTTATTACGTTCAAATGTGAGCGGCATCGCAGACATGGCCGTATCGTCTTCCGTCACCTTGGAGAGACGCTCTCCCGCCCGCTCTGCAGCAGCCCCTTGAGAGGAGCGCCTCTGCTGCATTCCCCGGCAATCACCCAAATTATGACGCTGGGCGTAGCAGGTGTTTCCTGCGGGCGCTGATTTCTATTTCATTGTTGTTGGCTTGTCTTGATTGCCGCCTGATACTTTAGATAGGTGACGTGACAGCGTTGTTTCTTCCTTGGTGCCGTTGGTGAACGGGTGTTTTAATTCTTTTTCTTGTGACCAATGTAGGGTATCAAATACGTTTCTGCGTCAAAAATTTATCAATATCTTTAGGCGTTATGTTAATTCAACACTATGGCTCTGTAGTTCAGTTGATTTTTACGCATATTTTCTCATTCTGCTGCAGTTAAATTAGGGGTTGTATAATTGCAATTTCATTGCTTGTGTGGATGATCAAGCAATGTTTGCACAAGAGTGATTCAAGGACTTAGAAGATGATTCTCTCAGAATCTTTCCAAATTTTGTAATAGTCGATCGGTAATTATCATTCGGATTAAATGTAGCTTTCGTCTGAATTGCGATGAAAATGTATTGGACATATTTTCCATTCTCCATGCATGATTATTTTTGATGCGTCTTTATTTGCGATTCCATCTAATTACCTTCAGCATTGTTTGCTCGAATAGCGTTAACTTATTTCCCCGTAGTGAAAGAGACAGTATTGTCTTTGGTCTCGATATCGGCCGACAATCTTGAATCCCACTCCATTGTGCACATCCCGTGCGAGACGCGCCACTCATCACACCGATAGCGCGGGCTCGCGATTCAGAGTCGCATCATGCGCCGTTTTTTGTTTTTGCGAGAGTGAACGCAATCGCAGTCCTATTTTATTAATCCTTTGTTATTCAATCAACGTTCATCCTCTATTGATCCTCAGCTTATTTTCGCCTGCGCTTCACGGTGCCTTATGTATTCGTTCACTATTACACGGCGTTAGCAAAAGTTAGTATTTCGTTTAGTCTCAAGTCTCAGTTGTCTCAAGAAACGTAAACTATTGAAGAAGTAGTAGTACACTACGGGGGGATACAACTGTTGTGTCTAAGGGAATTAGCGCTTCTAGGGGAATATGGAAGGTCCCGAGCTGAGAGTTACGTAGGCCTTCCTATTGTTAAAATCGAATAAGTTTCTTGATAAGGACCATCTTTTTTCGGTCCACTGCTGTCATGTTTTTTCAGAACCTATTGCTAACGTACTGTTTCTATGTATTTTGTTCGTTAATTCCGCGTTCCCTTCAAGTCCAAACTAAATGGTGCCTTCCTCCTTCCTCTCTTTGGAACGCCTTTGTTGTGGTTTGGGAGGCTCAAGCATCTAATTTAATCTAATAGTAGTAGTAATAGCAGTAGGATTAGTGTTTATATAGGTTTCCTAACACGTCAGTAACTAAAACTATATCGCACCGAAAGCGTTGCTGAAAAACGCATATTTTTTAAACGTACAGTCGTTACTCATACTTAGCTAAAACGGTCTTCATACATGCATTCATTTGTGGTAAAAATTAAATGTTTGTCTTTTATTCATTTTTTGTCACAGCTCTACAAATTTCTACTTAAGATTAATAAAAAATATTCTGTGGTCGTTAAAAGAAAAACTATCTAGTTTTGAAATTTTGACATGTACAATTGATATTTATTTTTATCGCTATATCCATGTACCTTTACACTCATGCATCACTCCTCCCTCACCTGGTTATCTTGCCTTGTCCTTCATTCTTTGTGAAGACCTCAGATGTCACGCCGTTGCTGCGGCTGAGAACTGGAACGTGAGATTCTAGCGCTCCGTCCTGCTACGTTGCTCTCGTCAAGCATGGAAAATCATCGCTCATTTTTATGATTCGATCAGCCGGCATTGTATTGGCCAAGGCAAAGATAAACTTCTCCATGTATTTCAGGAACTCTTATCTATTTTTTAACATTCCCATAGTTTGCAACATCTATTTCATGCAGTCCCCCTCAGGGGGATACAACTATTGTATCAATGAGAATTAGCGCTCCCAGGGGGATTATGTGAGGACCCGAGCTAAAGGTTAGGCAGGCTTTCTTTGTGTTGAAATAGAAAAAAAAATTGTTTTGTTATGGACCATCTTATTTCGGTTCACTACTGTTCTGTCTTTTTTTTCAGCTCCTACTACTTTCTTCTTCAACTTTGATATTTTTTCATGAACTTCTTTCTCATCTTACTGTTTCTATGCCCTTTCTGCATAGATTCCGTGTTCCCGTTACTCCATACTTCTTCCTTCCTCTGTTTAGATCGCATTTGTTGCTGCGGGTAGGAAGGCTAAAACTAACGTCTAATCTAATATAATTTCATGCAGTACGTCATTTAATTGGTTAAATGGTGCTCAAAATGTAATTTACAGTGAATCTTCAATATCTGTGCTCAAGTATAATAGCAAAATAATAATTACGGTTCTGAAAATAATTATGGAGTGTAATTTTATTTATCAAAACTGAGAGTCCTGCAAACGTGGGATGTAAAAGGGTTTCTAAGCATTTCGTCACTTATGTCGATGTGGAATTTTGTAACTACTTCATATACCTGTGAAAGTAGCCACTTTAAATGCCGCGTGATCATATGTCACGGTTGTCTCACATCTACGCGTGCACTGCCTCGCGTCCTCACACACGTACTTTCAGGTGCGTGATCTACTCGTGCTATAAGACCGTCCTGTGATTGTGACGAGTCCTCGTGAAATCTCCACGAAGCTGCAGTTCTTTTCCGGCTTAATTTCTCGTTGCATCAGCTTTTTATGACGTCTTTGTTACGACGCTTCCTTGAAGATCAACGTCTTTCATTCTGAGAATAATCTTCTTCCTTTTTTCTCGAGTCGCATACCGCGATCAGTTGAAGTTTTACTTGTTTGATCTCCATTTCGAATTTTCTCGTAAACACTGTAATCTTGGTTACTGTTCCTACCCAGAAGAAACATAAGGAATTCTGTTAAAATGCGATTTCTATTATTTTAATGAATTAAATTAGTTAATCATACATTCAATTTTTCTGTCTTGATTCTTCGAGCGGTTTTCAAGAAATTAGTTCCCACGCAAGTATCGCCGCCGCCCAACAACTGACGGGCAATGTTTCTTCCGAAGGTCAACGTGTTGAATCCACGCCTTCCTACTGTACACTTCTGTATTCTCCGATGCGTGTTCGACAGCATATGTATTACTCTGTAACCGGGGTTTGAACATCAGCATGTTTTACAGACCTGCACGCATCGCTTGCCATTCAAACTATGCACTTGTATGTTTGTTTGGCTCCTCACTCGTCCTTCCTCGACTTCCAAACGTTTACGTTGTTACGCTAACTGCAAGTTCCTAAGAAAGAGCCCAAAGCTACGGAAATTGCTTATTTTTTCATCTCAGTTTACTTCAGAAACATGTGTCAGCCACATGTTCATGCTTGGCGTGAATCTCATGAGCAACTCAGTCAGTTTACAGTACGCTAGCGTCGCTCACCGGACATGCCACCCACCAAGTTTTGCTTTGCTACGACTAAAATGAATTTACGATTCGAGATTCAATCTGAATTTCCGTTATCAATATCGAACTCAAAAAGTTAAATTTACTTCATGTTTCTGTATGCATTTAAATTCATATTGTAGTGAGTCTCGTTGACGGACATTTCAACATATGAAACATAGTCTGGACACTGTTTAACGGAAACGCCAAGTTTAAAAGAAACACCCTAAGAAATCGTTATTTTTCTTCAGCCAAAGTTTAATGAGATATGTAGAACTACAGTTTTGTTTTTGTTGGCGAAAATATTTCTCCTTTTTTAATTTCATGGTATATTTTTTTGCTTAACTATCGTAAGTTTTTTCAGTCAAGAAAAAACTATTTTCTCTTTCAATAACGTTGGCGACTGCGCCTACAATTGTAATAGTTTGGTTCTCTTTCTGACTGAATTGATTGAGTTGAACGATCCTAAATGGCCTAGATCATTCTTTACGCTCTGTGTTCACGAGGTTCTTCTCGCGCGCGGTTTCAAAAAAAAAAAAAAAAACTACGAGCACATTTGGAAATTATTCCTTCCCATATTGTCTTACAAATAAATATCTGAAAGAAACTGTAAAACTGTATGCAATCTTTTCTCCGGTTACAAATAGTAGCAGCTGAGCATATTGGCTTTCTCAATGAAGACGATTATCGAGCCAGAGTTTCTCTGCGTTGTAAGGTTAAAGTTGTGATTTCAGTTCAATTATCTCCAAAGAATCCATCTGTTTCATCTCGAAGAGGAACTGTGGGAAAGTGAACACTGAGCTCTAAACAAGGAGGTTGGCTCTAAACTACGCTGAGGGCTAGGAAGCGAGATAGGTGGGGGCTTTAGAATAAGCGTGGGGGCCCTGCCGTGCGATTTTGGGGGCAACTTCAGTGCAGGAAGGTTGTGCGTTTTGTTCATAAACAATAAGTTAGCTCAAAAATGAAATTCTGTCATGATTTGGTTTTGATGTTACGTTTAAAAATACGTTTTAATAAATCATGGTTTTATTTTGGTGTAAGCTTTCACAATTTCATATTGTTAATTGTAACTTTTCGCAGGAGCTTATTTTATACGAGTAATACTCCGATATTTACGAGTGTTGCCTTAGCATTTTTGCCGCTGACGTTTATAGTAGAGATCAAATGAAAAAATTACTTCTAAGCGGTGATTACTCTATTATTAAAACAAGCGAACTTGCCCCGACAAGAGTGAAAATCTGGTCAAACGACTGTCTGGAGCTATTATTGATGTTCGAGTTCGCAAAAACTGATTACTATTGATAATGTGATATACAAATACGTTGGGCATTGATGCTTGATACGATAATTCACGTATTGTCCTGCTTTAGTTGGACGTCCATCTACTCTTCTTCCTTGACAGCGCAAAATGAGATTTGTTCGTTAGCGATTAATGTAGTTTCATCACTGCATGCAGCTTTGGACTCTGAACCCTGGAAATAAACCTGCCTCTGCAACTAGGTTCAAATCAGGAAGACAAAATAATGAGGGACACATCTGTTGCCTGAGCATATGGTTTTGATTGGGGAACCAAAGTGTTGATGTAGGCACTACATTTCTAGGGAGCATATTCAAAATGAAAGCTGGAGAGAAATTGACCTTTGTTGCGATCAGTTTCAGATTTTACAGGAGTGAGGAAGACTGTTAAGTTTTATTTTGCATTATCAATGACTTGAATTGCTCTCACCGCATAAAAGATGGCTTTTGCGCCTTTTTTATTGAGATGGCATTGTTCGATAAACTTATTCATGCGTCTGATGATAGGGTTTGAGAGAGTGACCCCATTACCCTATGCTATGGTAAAGCAGAAGGAAACTCTTCTCCGCGCGCCTGCATCCTCACAGCGTCGAGTCTCTTCTCGATACACTTATCCCCTCAGTGCACTGATTCCCTCGCTGCAACGCCCACGTGTTTGAGCCAATATGCCACCCGCTTTGTTTCTGGCTCGGAAGGCTCGGGTGACTGCAGGGGCCGAGGTCTGACTCACTTGACCTGGCCGCCGTCAGCACCAGTGTTTCCAACTGCTAGTTGTAATTTGGGGCTAAATCGATCAAGAAATCGGGCTGAAAACGAGCTAAAATATATTGAAACGGGCTAAAAAGCGGGCTAAATACCCAACTATTCAATATTATGTTTATAAACCAATAAAATAGCACTACCTATGAGTCATGAAATGTCACAAAACTCGCCTGCAATGAAAAATTCGGAAATGTCTTGAAATTCTTGTTCTAGTTCACGAATAATCTCGTAGGAAGTTAATTACAGTTTGGGGGATCTCATAATTGTTGCAAAATTTGTCCATACCGCTTCAAACCGTACCTTACCGAAAGTAATTTGTTAATATTAGACACTTTCATTCGATTTTTTAGCTTGTTTTTAATTACAGAAACTTGACTAATGGCGTGCTCGATATCAGCATTCAAATGAGGTGGGCTCAAAACTAAAAAGGCAAGTTTGCGAAGATCTTCAACATGGATTTGTTCTGCAGAATATTCACACTCTACAACCTCATCCTAGAATTTTATTGCGGTGCGGTCCTCCTCGCTTAGTGCTCACCATGCAGCGGTGTGCAATTGCTTCCATTGAAATTCAAATTTTGTTATAAGGGCTACGTCTGATGCACACAGTTTTGCTAACGACAAAATATAGTATATTAGAGGGTTCAAACAGGTGGTGATGCTTTGTTCCGACATTGATTGTGATATTTGGCACTTCTCAGTTAGACGCTTGCTCAACTGGTCAATCAGCAGTTCTATCAAGAAATCGGAGCATCTTGAACGAATAATTTTTTTACTTTCACTCTTAATTTTGTCACATGAGTTTATTTCCATGCTGGATATTTCTTCTCCCTGCTAGATGACGCTCATTCACTGGAATAAACACAGCATAAAATAATGGAAGCAGCCTCTTAAAAATATCTAAAGACGAATATTTCAAAAGTGCAGAGCGAGCGACCCCACACTCAGTCTAGCGGGGTAAGGATGCAACTAAATGAAATGACTTCAAATGAGGCTAATGAGCATCGATTGATTTACTGGGCTGAGGATCGTCTTGGCGCCAACTACAGCTGCAGAACATGTCTTAATAAGGATCACAATGACACGTGACCACGCTTTCGATTAAGCGACGTTAATTGCAATTCGATTTCTTTGAATTGAAGTTTAAAAATTAGCGGTTCTTCTGAATAAAAGTAATAGCGAGCTAAAAATAGGGCTAGATTTTTATTTTTCGGGCTGAAAAACGCGCTAGGGCTGAATCGTTATTTTTGCGGGCTAATAAGGGTATAAAAGGGCTAAATTTAGCCCGTTTCGGGCTAAATTGGCAACCCTGGTCAGCACGGTGAGTCACGGCCCGGTAGTGCGATGGGCGGCCTCCGTGAACTCTTGTAACATGTTTCCCTATTCTCCGTTGACGTATAAATTTCATGAGCAACCGGATGTATTTCATCAAATATGCTTATGAATTTACATACCTAAATTTACCCGAAATCGTTTCCCATAGATATCGTCATTTTAGGCTCCTGACATTGAGTCCAACGTCGGTTTCCCATGCCTGGCTTGACAAAGGTACCACTTCGAGGATTTGATCGCGTTTGGTGAGAAAGAACTGCGAAGGAGGATATTTTACCTCTTTTTCTTGACTCATATATATTTGTATCCTGTATTTATAGTACAGAGAGTAACCTTCCGCCAACTGTGCATGCAAAAAAATGCACTCGCAAGCGACACTTTCGTGACTTGCAACGAGTTGGAGAAAAGCCTATATAGTGTCTCACTATAATAAAATAAGGGCTGTTTCAGCTGATTTATTAGAAGTTAGTGGTCTGTTGTCTGTTGTCCTATAATAAATCGTATGCTTAAAGTCATTGCTGTCCACTTCATCCTGTTTACTGTAATTTTCTACGAGGACCATCTGCCGTTTCTTCACATCTGAGTGTTGTGGTTAATGAATCAGTATTGTCTCCATAAATTTAAAGGTAAGTTTTCTCGCTGCACCAAAGTCTAAATGCTCAATTCTGGTTTACACCGTCCTTAGCCCATTATCAATCAAAAAATAAAATCTTTGAAAACATTTTTAATTGCGACAAATATCGATAATGAATTTAGGATACGTTTTCATGAAAGAAATTATGCTGGGACTAGAGCTGTTTTTGTTCCATTCATGCGCATATTTTTACCTCCCTGGAGGTGAAATTTTCACTAATTCTCGTCACTCATGCGACTTTCGTCTTGCTCGTGTGAGGTCTGGTTGTGTGGCAGCTGCATTGGATCAGTTTGATTCGATGGTTCATGCTGTCTCTCGTTTTGTATTGCTGTGAACATTTGATGATCACCTCGGTTTTTGAATCATTATGTTGAGTGAGAACTTTACGCTTACTTATTGCCTGCCTAGTTACCTCGCATGATGTTGCTTTGCATACTCAAGTGTTGTGGGTTCCTAGAAATAGTTGCTTCGCTCAGCGTGTTTTTTTCCTGTTTGGACTTAAATATTGCCTTTGTTTGACGATAAAATCTCATCTATCGGAAATTCAGTTCGACATAACATCAATCTGCTCTCATCAGGCAGCCTCCAATAAGATTTATTTCTGTTCTGCGATGTTTATCCCGTTGAAGGTCAAGCTCTTGTTTTTTGTTAGTTGCGCTTCCTTGTGCACGGCTGTGGTTCATGATAACTTTTCTTGGCGTGCTCGCCTGAGAGGGCGGACTTAATGGCTTGTGTTCACTGGCGTGTTGTGAACTGGTGCTCACCAAGGTGTTCTAAATAATGCGTGCTGATCCTACGCAAACTTAAGTCCTTGTCAACTGCTCAGCCTCGAGAGAGTGTAATCTAGTCAAAGCTGACAGTTTCAGCGTGATATTCTTCAAGACGTGTTTGCTCACTAGGATGTTGATGAGTATTTCGTGTGTATCTAAGAAAATTACTAAGGATCTTTTGCCTGTAATATTATATCTGCTCATCATATCTGTTGTGAAACTGACTTACCTGTTCAGAGTTTTAATTTATATGTGGTGGCTGCATTTTCTCTTTAGCGTGCTGCACTTTATGCTTCGTTCACTCGACTTTGTTTCGTTTGTAGTCAACTCATTGTTGAGAGAACGCTGCTCATGATGCAGTGGATGTTCACAGCCTATTGGTCATGTCCACTGAGTGTGTGGACTGACCTCAAGTTCTCTCGTGCGCACGAACGACCATCTAGCTGGGCAAGGTCATTTGCCTGCTCGGTGGGAACATGTTTCATTAGCTCTCGGCTCCTTGCTTATGTCACACAAGAGAAATTTATCTATTTACTTTTGATGTATTATCATATTCAAAAGAGAAGATTGTTTAACCAAGGTGCAGAGTACTCCAAAGTGAAAGTATTCAGGATGCCAGTACTGCATTTTGGGTCATAACTGATATCCGACACAGAGAAGGTGGCCGTTAATCTATAAAACTGTTACTAAAAGCCTTGTGATAAAGTACAAATTCGTAAAATATTAGAACACTCGGAAATGAATGGCCGGTACTGATAGCTAACTGCTGTTTTTTTCATCAGCGCTTCTAATTTGCAAGAATCGGTTTGGACAGTTTTTTTGGGGGATTGTCTAGTTTCCGATTAATAGATTTGGTGCATACCCGCGTATGGTTTAGTTTAATTTCATTCGTATTACTCACGTGCGGAAAGTACTATTGTCGTAGATAAGAAGCATACACGCTTGCTCTTAATTTTAATTTAATGGTACTGTTACATCTAGTGCTTGATATTTCTTACAACCGTTGCTCAGCTAGAAACCTTCCCACGCCAACCACCCTCAATTGCCTCAATGAAGCAACCTTGACTCGTTAGGGTTTTTCCTACCTTCGTCTGTCATATTGCGCTACAATTCATTCTTATTTAATTCTCGTTTCAAACGTTTTTTATGCTCCATTAATTTCAATAAGAGATATTACAAGCGGCGAAAATCCACCGAAAATTCTGAATAAGAATATTTCTTGAAAATTTTCCAATATTACTATTATTTTATTTTTGTTCAATTTCTATTCATGGTCGGTTTTTGCATGTGCGAAACTGTCGGGCGTAGACTTTTCATCGGTGAAATCTGTTTAAACTCCCGGTCTTTGTGCCTTCTGAAATTTTAATAGGTGATCTTTTGTTCATGAACGCCATTGGACTGAATCCAGCATGGAAGTTAACAATGCCGTCTCCTTTTGTTGGGATAATTTTGTTTACGCTGGCTTCGCTCTCAGTTTAGCTTCGGAAAATGATATGATGTAAAGGTGGATTTTGAAATATTCGGAGGTGCCTGCCAGTGTTATTTTTCTTTTCATTATTAGTAGATTAATTCGGAGAATCTTCATCTTCTATATAATCGAATACAGCTTATGGCAAATTCAATTTGTAGGTGTTTCTCCTCAAAAATGTCTGTCGTGCAGACGACTTATCGTGCATTCGATCAGATTCAACAGGTGTTTGTATGTGCAGTTTATCGGGTTTTGAGCGCACAAAACGTCAATTTTGGGGGTCCTACACCGAGCGGTGCTATATTAAGGGCTGCCGTGCGTGTTGGTTCAATCGTTACGCTTGCCACACGTAAGATTGATTTCTTACGTGAACTTGTGACCTCAGTGAAAAGTTTCGAGTCATAACCATACATTTACTCATACTTCTATTGATGCCTTCCGCGTACGAACTATCGTTGTTAATTAAGTCTGTTCATTGTAATTACTGGCGTTTTAGTCCTGAATTTGACCCTTTGCACTCGAAATACCGGTCTGGGAGTGTTAACTTGCGATCCATAGGCCGTGCATTAGCAGCTTGAAAATGAAATCACATTGAAAACTGTTGGGTATCGGGTGAGATAAATTTTCAATACTTGGTCAAGGAGCTCTGGGAAGATGTTCTTTAAACCTGAAAGTTTAGGTTCTGGGGTTCATGTATACTTTTGTATGTTAATTCGCCCTGAGTTTCAAAATTTTTCGTTAATTTTGTATCCATTTAGTATTAACTTGAAAAGTGAGTTGTAAGTTTTTCTCGAGTACAAACGTCTCTCTATTGGTGCTTACGGTTATGAATCGATAGCATTGGAACTGTGAAACGCACTCAAAGTTTTATTAAGGTCTGTGGAGCTGAAATATGTTTGTTTCAAATTTCAGTGAGTTTCACGCGAGAACCTTCTCCATTAAGTTGAGATTGCATGAACTCTCATACAACACATCTGTGCAGTAACAGTCTTGCAGTATGAAAAGGCAAATCGAATTTATCCGCTTTTCGGGGTGGCGCGTTCCCCAGTATCGTTTTTTGATCTTGCTAAATGCGATGACGATCATCCCGTAACTTTCCTGCCGCTGCCGCTAAGTGACCTATATTGTATGGTATTAGGATATCAGTCATTTTGTGTCCTTAAGGCTATATCTACACCTTTCTCGCACGTCGTGTGTCGCTTTCACGTTAGCTCATATTATCGCAATCTTAGGTCGTACATTGTTCATGTTTAATTTCTAAGAGACAAAGTGGTGTAGTGAGGTGTAAATTTCTGACTAGTTGAAACAACTGTGAATTATTTTAATATAACTCCGAATATGTTAAAGCAGTCGTGTCTCCCATAGCAAACAGTGCTTCTAAATGAGCGCGACTAATAAATGTAACTGGAACTACGAATTGTTTGATTTATCCTTGTTAATCAGTTTATATTTCTCCAAATTTTTCTACGCGAAATTCTTTAAAGATCGTTCAACCACTTTATTTGTTCATTCAACCAACCTTATCTTTTCAACCTCTCGAGTCTTGATGCTTGCACACATGCTGGCAGGATAAGACACTTCACACTTTCTAGACACCAACTCCGTGACGCTCACTGTTCCAATACAGAGCTTTGTGCTGTTGCATGTGTGCGTGTGACTCGTATTTATATCACTAGCAGAGGTTAGCGGTTGACTTTTACTCCTTGCCGTCTCACGCTTCAATTCCCCTTACACTACTAACGCCAGTTGCAGTGCCTCAGTCCCTCTCAACTTGGGCTCAACCGCCAGCCCTCATGTCGACAAGAGTTCCTTTGTGCAATTGCCGATGCTGCGCACGCTCTTGGTTTGTTCAGCTATTTGTGCTGCCCTCGGTTGTCACGGTCACAGCAAACTATACCCAGTGTCCTAAAAAGATGGTGTTTCTTAGCATGAAAGTGAATACTTATTGGTATTAGTAATAAGTGTTTCTTAATTATTTCAATACTGAAAATAGTGATTGATTTCCTTGAATGGAGATGTAAAGGGAGCTACCGAAAAGTGTCCTACTTTGCCTTATGATTTCCCTATTTTCTGGCACTGCTGCATACCTATGATTTACGACGCTCCCACATCAATCCAACCAACTCGTTATCATGAGCTCGACCATATTTCCGTACGCGTTGTGCACGCTGACTTGCCGCAGTGTAGACAGTCTTGTAAACAAGAGATATTCTAGGCACTCCGTGAACCACCTCGGCTCTACGTAAACTAACTTTCCGCTCAGGTGCAAACAAAATCGTCCGTTGCTCTGGTGGTTCATGGGCAGTTTGACCAAACGCGTTCTTTGATGACATACCAGCATCTCGGGTGCAACGCCTGTGGTCACTAATTTTCTATGACAGTGATATGGGACTAGGTTATTGAGCGTGGGGCGTTCACTGGCCATAGTGCTACTCCCACTGCATTTGATGCAGCGCCGCCAGTGTTGGATGTAGCAAAACATTGCGTCGTTTTCTGTGTTATGTCTTAGTACCAATACTGTTGAAACAACGCAATCGCCCTTGATTCTAGCTGTCTATGTTTGTCTTCAATTTTGTATTTGATTGATGCACATCATATGGCTTTGCAATAAAGCATGCTGCGTTAACGTTTGCGTCGTGAGAGCAGCGTAGGAAAGACGTGGAGACAACTCTCTTTTTGTGCTAAAGAATAATCCTGCGCTTTTACTACTCTTATCGTACGCATACAGTTTGATTTCATGCCTCGATGCTTATGAGTTTACTTTTCCTCAAGTTATTTAGCTGTGAGTGTTCCGTTAGAATATTTTGATTAATAGTTTACAACAAATATTTCGCGTTTGTATGATTCACGTTTGCAATTGAAGCTAGAGTATTCAGCACGATGGTTTCTTCGTTCTTTGTTTGTTGGTAAGTGAAGTTACTTTGTACCCGACCACTCTTGGTTCTCGGCTGCAGTATTCAATGTGATACAAAAAATTTTACACAGATAACTTTTTGATCTTATGTGAACACTATTGTGAAAGTGTTACCGATGCGTTCATTTTAGGTTGTTCAATTCTACCAGTTCGTTTTGTTCTTAGTCTGTTTATTAAGTAGATTATTATACTGCATTTCATGTAGGTAATAATAATTCACTTGTCAAGTTTCCGTATGGGTTACACCTGAGCATAGTCAGGACCATGTTGTGCAGCGCACAATTAACGTCACGCTCCAGCTTCCTTCCTTACGAGCGATGCTTTGGACGGACTGGTTGCGGCTGACGTCCTATTGAGTTAACTGAACATGGGCGGGTGCTTCCATCTTCCCTGTACCACCACGCCCTTGTGCGGCGGGCCTAACAATACATTATACTGCGCACCTAACTTGCTCCTCGCCCTGCTGCGTCACTAGGCAAGTTCACTTTACATACACCTGTATACAGTGCATCATATTCTACGTGGAGTGCAGTACGAACAGCATCGGTGGTTGTGTTGTGCGGGGAATAGACCAGACCATTCACGGGTTTGAAGTACCCTTGTTGGAAGAGTTTAATTTCAGTAAAAATTTGAAACCATTTTTATTTTCCTTTATATTATTCTGGTTCTTTCACGCTACTCTTGAAGTTTTTATTTTCTCATCATAGAATTTTCTCTATTCAGAGGAAAAGCTCGAAGTCTTTCTGCTGCCGGTTGTAGGTTTAGTTTTGTCTATGAGTATGATTATTTTTTTTTCTGGTTGTTTCTCTGCGTGAAGCTGGTCGAACACCTACACAACTCATTGTGAAAAATTGTTCATTTCTGTTTTCACATTTCTAATTTGTTGAGCTGTCAAAAAACTCTTGTTAAGTAACTTAAACGGTAAAATCCTACGTAGTACAATCTAATGATGTTGACGACCATATGGTATGGTGCTATTGTGGATTTTAAGTTGGGCTCCCTCGTTCATTTCCAAAATGAAATTTTCGAAAGATTTTATCCATGGATGATATCTCTGTAAACGTCATGTGGCAACGTAAGATTTTTCCACAATTTTATCCCTTCAGTATTGATTGATTAGCATGTGTATGGTATGAATTTTGATAATTTGACTCGCCATTTTTTTTAATGGTGTCATTTTTAGTTCACCCTTGTGCATTGATTCAATTTTGACTGTCATCCTCGCTTGCGAAATGCTATGTTTCCCTCTTAAGGAGTTGTGTAAGTTGGTAAAGGAGCGAGTATTTTCATTTAACTTGCCTAATCGAACGAGCATCGGTTGTCGCCCAAGAAAGAGTTGTGCTGGGCCTGTAAAGCTGTCTGTGCGATGGGGTGTTGTTGAAGCAGTACTTTTACCGCGGTCTTTTATCAGAGGTAGGGGCGGCGTGCAGAACATATGTGTTCCGTTTATACGTCTTGGCATGTAGCCACGGCTTGCGCTCTCTGCCCTTACGAACGCCATGCGTCTCGAGAAGGCAAGCTCTACCGTAAGATTTTGCGCTCTTGGTGTGACGCTACAAGATCTCCACTGTTGTTTCCTTTCCATGATCGTATGTTCTAGTCATCTAGCGTTATGGGGCTAGCCGGTGATACTGTGAGCCCATATTGTGATGTCAATTTGTTCAGTGGTACGGAATTAAATGATCGTATTTCAATTTTGTTTAGAGTTATGTTGTACGACCAGCTTATATATAGTATTGATGTATTGCAAGCTAAGCATGTGAAAATATGTGCTAGTATTTCTAATTTTTTCCATTACCGATCATTTCTTAATGAAATTTTATTTTTTGAGGGACTAAGCCGCAAAGCAATGGTATGTCCCTTAAAAATCGGTGCACTGTTTTGAGCTCCGAAATTCAGATCTCTTCGAGCACCATGGTAGTACTTTAAAATTTATTGGCTGCAAAATAGTTGAGTTAGTTTGGTACTAATTACTTCATTCTTGAGTACGCGTTAATGCTGAATTTGAAGATTCTAAACAGTAATACAAAAAAATGTTTTTTTTTATCGCTAGTGTGAGTAAAATAAATAGTTATTATATACTTTGCAAGCTGAAAACACATAAATAATCGGTTTTTGTAGTACGTAGATTTAGAAAATTTTCTTAGCATGATTTTATCGTATCTTAATTTCTTTTCTTCCCAAGTTTTCATGTTCTCATGCGTTTTTCTTCTACCATCAGGTACGTACGTCGACGAGTGGTAGACTAAACCGTCGTTCTGTCACGTTGGCGATCTGTAAGTACTGCTTGAATCAAGTTCAGTCTAGTTCTACGTAATTAACTGATCAGTTTCTTTTGTAAGAGATTGAAGACATGAGCAAGCTTGTGGTTGTAGCTGTGGGTGAGTTGGCACAATAAACTACCGTACACAGCTTAGGTAAATAAATTTGTCCGCTATCGTGAGCAATTGATTTGTTATAGTTTCAATTGTTCCATTTTTTATTCAGAAAATGAATAAATACTTGTTTATGGTTTCCACGTTAGCCTGATAATATATCGTGCTTCATTTATAAATAATATGAGAGATGCATTGCGATTTGCACTCTTTTCATAGATCAGATATTTGTATACGAGTAATTGAAAACTATGTAGAGACTTGCAATGCTATTAGGTCATGTCCCTGTATTTTTTACTCGTTGATGCTCATTATATTAGCATAGTAAAAGCGTCAGTAAATTGACACGTTCGCTACCGGGAGCGATACGCTCTGCTTCTCGATACCGAAAAGGATTCACTTCTGTCACAAATCGGCAATTTGAAGCATAGAGTTAACTTTTTCCCTCGAGTTCATTTTAACCCGTTTCATTATGAAAGGATTCTTTCTAGTATTATCACACTTGACTACATCGATTGAATTACCAACCTTCACGATAACTCGCAGACAGCAACGAACGTGCTAATGTTTTCACATTGAAGTATTTTTCTTCTGTAAGGTTTCGATTATAATTAGCTCTCCCATTTTCTTAGTAATAGAGCTAATTAATTATTATTTTAAAAAACACAACTGCCTCACGTAGCCTGGCTATCAATACAGAGCCAGTTACACCTGCCAAAAATCTGTCGTGTGTGAGAAGTTTAGCGACAAAATCGTTCACAAACTTTATTAAATACTCATATGATTTATCTTCAGTCATGTATCATTCCTCTATATTTAATTCTCTCAGTGGTGCGCTACAGGGATTGTCTTTGTTGTCGTCTGTTGTGCTACGTCGACGGAAAGAGTGAAGCGAATTTTGAATCATGAATTTCCCGTAACATCTGATATTTTATATGACATTTTTATTCATGGGAAATTATTCTGCCTTCTGCTAACTGTTTTTTCGAACGTTTCATGGAAATAACTAAATACATTTTCTGCATCAAGTGCTACTTGAGTTTCTTCCGCGGGAAAGTTTCGGTTTCCACTGTGGAAAACTGAATTATCGTATTTGGCGGCCAAATTGTTTGTTTCTCATTTTACTTTTTATCTAAATGTTGTTTTCCGGACAACTATTCGATGAAGCTTGCATTCCTCATTTTCTATGAATCTGTTACTGGTTAGTTTCACCTTGTAAAAAAATTACTTTTACCCAAGTCTAATTTTCTACAAACCAAAGGATTGGTCAAATGTTTAATCATATTCTTATTCAGTGTAATTTTCAATCTTATTTACATTCTGCATTGGAAGAAAATTTGCCGGAGTATCAGAATAAAAATGTTCTACACGTGTTCAGTCACTGTCTTTTAATTATCGCCTCAACATATGTAAATAACTTATTCCTGTAAAATTTGATCAAATATAAATAAAACCAAGATAAGTCGAGGCGTCGTCAATTCAAGAGCAACAGGAAGCCCTCGTATGCGTTTTCAGTTGATGGTGCGACATTCTGTCTGCAATTGTGCTGATTTTTTCCTCGAAGGTTATATCCAAGCGTTGAAAAATCTGAAATAAATTTATTTCCATTTGAAGGTAAGATCAACACGGAAGAAAAGAATATATCGTTCCTTTTTAATAGTGATCATTGAATTTTAATTTAATGCAGTTCTCCCTCAAAAGCAGTTTGGATTGTATTGCCATTTTTAGAAGGTCTCCCATTAATTCATAGTTTTTTACGTTTCTTCGTTTTCTTCAGCAAGAAAAATTGTAGAGAACTATTTTTACCATATACTAAATAAATGTTTTCGAGAGACTCCTTTCTTTTCTCGTTTTATCAGTTTCTTTACGCGGTACTGAAAATTTCCAATAGAAATAAGACCTCACATAAGGTTTAAAAAGGGAAATAGTATTATTAATGAGTTTGAAAGAGTTGCAAGCAACAAATGTATATTTCATTAATTCATGTGTTTTCGTTTTGATTTATTCCCCATGATTCCATGAACTTGGAATGTTTTTTAACATAGACTTCTTTTATTCATATTCACATTTTTGACTGCGAGCTTATGTATTTCGTAGATATATTCTTTTAGATTATGTTGCTGAGCTAATATAAATCAGCTTTTGCTGTTCGAGAAAACTATCTCCGATTCTCTGTTTTTTTTAAGTTTTTATTTCTCAAAAGTACTACCTCCTGATTTAGGGAGAGATATCATTGCGTCTAGAAGATAATAACATCAACTTAGCTAGCCTTTTAGTTGAAACAACTGATCGAGAATATTGGTATCAAAATTAACCTTGACGACAACATTCCGTGTTCTGGAGAGCTGTCGCTTATTTCCGGCTTTACTCCGCGCTGTGCTGCCTTACCTCGTCAAGACGACGAGTTCACTTTATCGAAGAAATGTTACTTCATTCTCAGCTATGTTACAGAATTTTCAATTGCAATGATAATCGCCATATTTCTTACAAAATGTTCACGAATTATTTCACTGATTTGTTCTGCGTTTCTCGGTCACTGGGTTTTAGTTATACTGTTATGTAAGAATATAAACTTATTACATTCTGAGCTGTTGCGTTATGGTCTTTTCAGTGATTTCGTTTTGAATCCGAGGAAGAACTGCATAATTTGAGTTCACATACATTTACCTATCATAATTTAAATATTAATTTGCTCCTTATGTATTTTATGGTGTCGAACAACAGTTCTGTTCCAATGTTTGATGGTTGAATAAGCTTCTATTACGGAAAAATATGTTTTCTTAGTGTTATTTGTCGTGAAAAAAAAATTCTAAAAACAAATTTTTGCTTCACTTTGTTTTTGATACTTGTAAGAACTTCAGTATTCCTAAATTGTTAGCTAATAGCGAAATTTTCAGTGCATTTCATTAAATTCGTTTGGTATGGCTGACTGCTGTTTGTATGGGGCGAGGTGGAGTGCAGCATTTGTGTCCCGAGCGCGTGGCTCTCCGCACGCCGCCTGCTGGCGCGTCGCATTACTTGTCCACGGTTCTTTCTGTTGAACTAGACACCCCTAAATAATCGGGCTTTTCTTTATTTTCCCTTAAATGTACATTCTCACCATTTCATAGTAGTTCGCCTTCGAAACTAACTTCCAGCCGTCATCACTCACGTCATATTACCTTCGTTGTACTTGATTCATGAACTGTATTTCTTCGTTCCATTTTGCTTACTATCCACGTATTCCTCTTCCTCCTTCAGTTTGATAATCACCCTTTGGAAAACCTCTTATTTTTTCAACCCCACAACTATCGACTTTTCAATTATTCTAGTCCCGTCAATAGTTTTTCTTACTTACCCTTTCTTTAACCTGAAGAAGATGCAACTCTTATTAACGGCAGGTTGATCGTTATTCTTCGTTATTTTCTACTTGCGATGAGGGATTGTAAATCGTTGAGCAAGCATGATTTATAATGATTTATAGTGTACACGCTGCGTGGTCTCAATATGAGTAATTACAGCATTAAACCATTCATATGTAGGTATTTTCTTGCTGCATAGAGTACAAACTGAGCTTATAGTTACCTGTGTTTGATGATGTTCGCCGGTGAAGTTCATACCGGAAGTCATTCTTATTAGGGAAAAGATTATTGTCGCCTTAGCTTCATCCTGTCGACTATTGAATTGCTGTTCTTCGAACCCTCGCTCGTTCTAGCCATTCAAGCAAATACGAGATTAACAATGAAAATAGTCCACACATTGGAGTTGTTGGGCGCTGAAGAAGAACGGATGCAGGTGTACGCCTGAACAATTGGGCACTGTTTGACGTTCATGCTCTAAGTTATATTAGGATGGGCCTTATTCAGAGCGTTCTTACCACGCGTACCATGGTTCTTACCATCTACTTCGCTCCGATTGGTTAGTTTTTGAGTAAGTTCTCGACGGACGTTTATTGCTGTTTTCTTCGTGGGAGGAAGTGGTGCATGGATTGAACTCATTGTGTTCTTGATGTCATAGTTCTACGAAGATTGTCTTTTCCATGAAATCTAATTAAATGATTTTTACTTGGTGTACCTTAACATCTACTTTGGTTTTTGTGAAACGTAAGCTGCAGCATGACAACAGTCGTGAATATTCGATTGAAAAAATTACTGTGTAGATCTGCTTTTTTAAATATCTGACTCATTGGAAGAGAGCTAAGAACTTTTTTTTGCTTAGCCAATAGTATCGCTTTATGCTTCTCCACTGCATGGTGATGTTTTTTCTGAAATAAATGTCGATTTTACCCTAAACTTATCAGCCTTACAGTAGTAGACCAAAATTTTTGTTAGTTAATTATTACAAATTAATTTATCAAGCTTTTTTCATTATTAGCTTCTCTGTCGGGTTCAGAACGTTAACTGTTATGCTGTAATTAAATGTAAATGATATACGTTTTTTACTTGAAATGTTACGTTTAGAGTAATGTGTTTGTGGTCGATAAGACGCTATCTAATCGCCCGTTCGTTGTTAGTATCTGAGATACCGGGTCTTGCTGCAGCTGCTGCTACCAACGGTCTACTTTTCAGTTCCTCCTCTGATCTTCGAACTCGTGCTAGAAGTTCTCTTTTCTACTGATATTTTGATGGTGTTTGAATTTTAAATCTCGTGAAATTGATCTGGTACTTCAGCTTGCTCTATTAGAAGCTTCTCATAATTTGTGAAAGTTATAAATGTGTTGACATCTAAGTGTTATTTAGTTGGTAGAAAGCATTTTCGGCTCAACTGCCACAGCACATGCTTTTGTAACACCAGGAAGATCCTTTTCACCTTTTTTCGACGTAAGTCTCAGAACAATGGTGTTGAATAAAAAATCGCGTTCTCTTTCGAACATTTTGAGTTTGAGCACCAAGCGGTGGTGGACGGACGTGCCTATAGACGACCCTGAGGAGGACATACGACCCTTTAATTCCCCTCACAGCTCTGCCAAGTGGTTCACCTCCTGCGTCAACATCATAAGCCTCGATAGCATCGAGGACGATGTGTGGGATCACGGTGAGTGGGTTTACCCGGGGCCTAATATTGCCTCCCCTAACCGGGGGAAACATTCCTATGGGGGTGAATGAAATGCAACGAACGAGCGGGACAAACTGTGACATGATTTAACACAAACGTTTAAATATAAACTGCTCAATATGCTTTGATGAACATGTCACCGAGCCCCTTATTTGTATTGTGGACTACTTGAAATATTTTGATTTTATTTGCTATGCTGAAGCTCAGAAAATTTCCTCAGGGGCTACAACTATTGTATCTATAGGAATATGCACTCTCAGGGGGAAAACGTGAGGTCCCGAGCTAAGAGTTAGGTAAGCTTTTTTATTGAAATAAAATGTTTTTTTTTTGTCATGCTAAGCCCCATTTTTTCGGTTCATTGCTATTCTGTTTTCCAGCACCCACTACTTTCTTCTTCAACTTCTATCTTGTTTCATGAACTTCTTTCTCAACTTACTGTTTCTTGTGCATAGATTTCGCGTTCCCTTACCTACATACTAAATGGTGCCTTCCTTCTTCGTCACTTTGGAACGCCGTTGTAGCGGTTAGGGAGACTTAAACTAACTTCTAATCTAATCCTCAGAAATGTTGGGATGAGGATTTGTTTCCGCAATTTTTTTCAAGTGAGGATTTTTGTGCGTTAGGACTTTCGAATTTAATTAAAGTTAATTGAGCGTATTTTCAATAACACCAAATGAAATGAGGGATATTCAGCTTAACTTTATGATAAGAGTGCATGAACGCCTAGGACAAGGATAAAACACTGCAGTCAAATGGCAATGGCTCGCTGCAAGACCTGGATGCGGTTTTCCAAGTATCATGGAATTTTCCGATTCAAAGACTCGTTCATTACTCGTGCCCCTTGCTTCAAACGAGAATCAGCTAGCAGATCTGACCAACGTACGTGAGTCCAAAGTTCTCAATTCGGATTCGTCCACCTTCAACGAGTAGGGCCTCTAGTTTTTATCATTTCTGCGTTTTCTTTTTTATTGAAGGAAACAGTTTAACCGAAATTAAATTGATAAGCTAATAAAAAATATATAGCCGTTTCGTTTTTTAAGATATTAATTTAGATGAGGTGTGCCAGTTGTCTGATTTGCGTGTGGTCCGAAGAGATTTATTTTTATTGTTGGTACCGTTGCATGACATAAATTTATTCTCGCCCTGTTTGCATTTTTAACTGAAACTTCCCGTTCTCGTTCTCATTCCTGTGCGTTATCCGACGGTTCAAAATGAATTTGGCAGGTAGAAATCTTTAGTTTTCGGTGTCCCGCTGTGTTTAATTGTATATTTTATCCGACCGATTTGTCCTCATGCACTGAACAATCTTCTCAACGTTTGTGTTCCTGGGGTGTTGGGAGGGAAGACAGATAGCCCCATATCCTGTTTTCTGACAGGCATCGTGTCCTGTCCCTCCTGCTGCTATTTACCTCTGTCTGTCCTCCTAGGCTGCTTTTCACCTTAGCCTCCAGCGGCTGCTCTTTTCGTTCGTGTGGTCCATTGAGCTGCTCATTGCCCTCCTCTGTCTTGGCTTGTCGCTCAAAACCTTGCTGATTTTTTCTCTTCCCATCTCATCTATTTACTAGAGCCCCTTGAATATCTGGACATTTTTTTGCACTTTTCTATCTCTTCCATTCGGCAAGATTTTTCTCTTAATCATGTTAGAATTATGGGGGCAAGTACGACGACGAAATTAGTTCTGAACTTTATTTGAAGACAATAAATGCAGAACACAAGAGGATAGTGCGAGATCCACACATCCTAACGGCAATGAGTACCGACGGCGACTGACCGAGTCAGACTATAAACTAATGCGCGTTGCGTCTAGACATTAAACTTCTAGAACATTCTAAGAAGAAATACTAATACGAGAAATGTAATGAAACATCGCATTTACCTGGTGGCAACAAATATTCCTCATAAATAAGAAAATGCTATTTACTGAGATTTCATACATGGAAACAGTTGTAAAAATTAAGGAACTAGTTTACCACTGCTTCCAAGAGAAACGTCTGGAACAATTAACATATATAGAATAAGAAACAGAAAAAACACTCAAGGTGTAACTTTAACACTCCACCTCAACTTGAGTGCCTTTTTCAAACATCAGAGACTCCTATCATTTCTCTAAGTTTAGTAAATCTTACAGCAGGCAATGGCTTTGTAAACAGATCTGCAAGGTTATCGGACGTAGGACAATATTTTACAACAATTTCCTTTTGATTAATCATATCTCGAATGAAATGGTATTTGATACTAACATGCTTCATTTTTGGATGGTCTTTCGGATCTTTAGACAAGCATATTGCCGACTGGTTATCTTCGTACAGAGTCATGGGTGACTTTATGTCATAGTGTAGCTGCTTTAGTAAGCTTTTTAACCAAACAGCTTCTTGAGCAGCACCAGCCAAAGAAACATACTCTGCTTCGGCAGTTGAGAGCGCTACACAAGTTTGCTTGGCAGTTCGCCATGATATCAAACCGCTACCGTACAGAAAACAATAGCCAGAAGTAGATTTTCTATCATTTTTGTCGCCAGCCCAGTCAGCGTCAGCATAACCAACACATTTGTTCTCATTGTTACGGTGATACACAATGCCAAAATTGTTTGAGCCTTTTAGATATCTAAATATTCTTTTAACTGCACACCAATGTTGTTTTGTGGGCTGTGAGCAGTGTCGAGCAACATTGCTAACTGCAAAGCTAATATCAGGTCTAGTTTTACAAGCTAAATACAATAAGCTACCAACAGCAGATTGGAAAGTTTTCTGATCAAACAATTCAGAAGTTTCACTAGCTTTTTCCAATACATTAACATCAGCAGGCGTGGACACAGGTTTTGCATTTTCCAGACCAAATCGCTTTAGCAAAGAATTTGTGAAAGCAGATTGACTCAAAGAGATTTTATCTTTTGCTTGATCGATTTTGACTCCAAGAAAATATTTCAACTCTCCTAAATCCTTCATCTTAAAGTTAGACGCAAATACATCTTTAATTTTACACACATCATTCAGAGAAGAACCAGCAATAATTATATCATCCACATAGATGGCTACAATGCTCAATTTGCTGTCAACAATTTTAGTATAAATACATGAGTCACTGTCAGTTTGAGCAAAACCATGTTTCTTCAGAAAGTTATCTAAAGTAGAGTTCCAACACTTTGGAGACTGTTTTAGACCGTACAGTGCTTTATTTAATTTACAAACAAGGTTTTCTTTGCCTGAAACAGCAAAGCCCTCAGGCTGAGTGACATGAATGGTTTCCTTAATTTCACCATTCAGAAAGGCAGAATCTACATCCATATGATGTATCATCAAATTGTTGACTGCAGCTAAAGCAATTACAGTTCGAACACTTTCAAAACGAGTCACAGGAGAAAACGTTTCTTCAAAATCGATTCCTAATTTTTGTGAAAAACCTTGAGCAACCAGACGTGCTTTGTAGGAACAGATAATTCCTTCAGAGTTAATTAATCTTTTTCTTGAACACCCATTTAGTCTTAATTGGCTTATGATTACTGTTGGGTTCAACTAGTGACCATACATTGTTTAGTTTAATAGAAGCAAGTTCTTTTTCCATAGCTTCTTTCCACTTAGCAGCGTCTGGGCTACTCAAAGCCTCTTTCACAGTACATGGTTCATCATCATTTTTACAGGTGTACGCCCACTCGCCAAAACGTTCAGGTTCTTTCCTTATTCTAGTAGATTTTCTTAGGTTGTGCTCAAGATTATTTTGGTTTTCCTGCTCTAGTTCATCAGTGACAGTTTCAGAGTTACTCTCGGAGTAACTCGAGTCAGATATTGGTTGAATTTCAACTTTATTTTTAATAGACTCTAGAGACTGGACAAATTCATTTTCGTGGAAAACAACATCTCTACACAGGAACACCTTTTTTAACTCTGGGTCGTACAAGCGATAGCCTTTTGTCACAGAACTGTATCCAACAAAGTAACAACGCTTTGACTTAGGGTCAAGTTTACATCTTTCATCTCTAGGAACATGAGCATAACAAACACAACCAAACACTTTGAAATGTTGCACATTTGGCTTACGTCCATTGAGAGATTCATATGGAGTCATGTTCTGGAGAGCAACAGTCGGACTTCTATTCTTAACATAGGCAGCAGTTGAAACTGCTTCACCCCAGAAAGATTTAGATAAGCCTGACTCAGAGAGCATACACCGAGCAGCTTCTACTAAAGTCCTATTCATACGTTCAGCGACTCCGTTTTGTTGAGGCGTTTTTGGAACAGTTTTTTGATGAACAATGCCTTCTTGTTGCAGGAACAATTTAAATTCATTGGAAGAATATTCACCTCCGTTATCAGAGCGCAGACATTTGATCTTTTTGTTATACTGTTTCTCAACCAGTGATTTCCAACTTTTGAAAACAGAAAATACGTCACTTTTGTTCTTAATAACATACACCCACACATATCTGGAAGCATCATCAATGAACGTCACAAAGTAATTACCTCCACCTAAAGACATGGGTTCAATGCAACCACAAACATCAGAATGAATCAATTCAAGTGGAGAAGTTTTCCTAATTTTATCAGAAACATCAAAAGGAAGACGCTTAATTTTACCAGCAAGACAATCTTTGCATTCAATGAGATCATCAGTCAAAGAACAATCAAATGAATTAATACCTTTGACCAGTTTTGACTTTACCAACTTTTTCAAGTTATCACTGCCTAAATGACAGAACCTAGAATGCCACAGACTTCTGTCATCACATTTAGAAGCTGCACAAGTTTCATTAGAGTTGACAGTACACAACAGGTACAGTTTACCATTCTTTTTTCCAGTAACTTGAAGTTGATTGTCTCTCCAAATCTGACAAGAGCTGTTAGAGAAAGTCACTACTAAGCCAGAATTTGACATCTGAGAAACAGAAATTAAATTGAATGCTAGCTCTGGTACAAGTAACACATCTTTTACAACACAGTTTTTCACTTTACCATAAGAAGCTTTCACTGATAGATGAACATCACCAGAGCCAATGGCTTCAATGAATCTGCCATCACCAATTTCTACTTTAATTGGTGAAGAGAGTTTTTCAACACTCACAAACAAGTTTTTGTCATTGCACATATGCTGAGTTGCACCACTGTCAATCAACCAGTCTTGGTTTCCAAAGTCTTTCATGACCGATGCATGTGCAAACAATGTTATTTTGTCATTGCATTCACCAGCTTCATTAGCAACTGCAGATGAGTTTTGTTTCTCACGTTTTATTCTATTCAAGAACTTGTAACAGTTTTTCTTCAGGTGTCCAGTTTTATTACATTCGAAGCATTTGAGTTTTGTCTTATTTTTAGATAGCAACACTTTATTTCCTGACACCACTTTGATCTTCTTTTCTTCATTGATCAATTTTTCACACACAGATTCCAAACTTGGTACTTTATCTTGAGTTTCCAGCGCTGTAACAAATGTCGAGTAGCTTTCAGGTAACGAGGCAAGAAGAGTTATAACTTTTAGTTCTTCTTTGATTTCGTCACCAATTACTGCTAGGGAATCAAAGAGTTCCACCAACTCCTTCAGATGCTCTTGCATGCATCCATCAGGTTGAAGAGTTAAGTTATGGAGTTTCCTCCGTAAACGTAGTTGGTTGGACCAACTTTTCTTCTCAAACGTGGATTGAAGTTTTTCCCACACATCCTTGGGATCTTGTGGATTGCCGAGAAGATACAACAACTTGGGCTCCACTCCAAGCACAATTGCTGAGAGAGCCTTGTCTCTTCGGTTTTTAAATTTACGTCGAGCCGCTTCATCAGCTCCGGGACCAGGTGCCGTCTCACTGCCATCGACGATGTCGTAAAGATCATCTCGGATAAGATTCATTTTCATTTGAATTTTCCAAGTAGCATAGTTCCTGTCGTTCAGCGGAACAATGCCGACCGCCTTGCCGTCCATTTTGTCTGTCTGCAGTCGTCTGCTGACTTGCCGCCACACGCGATTCAAATAACCGCCGCGCGATTTAAATTTTTCAAAGATGACCTCACAGAGACAACTTTTATTTAAACCAGCATTGCATAGCTGGGCCCATAACCATTGTTAGAATTATGGGGGCAAGTACGACGACGAAATTAGTTCTGAACTTTATTTCAAGACAATAAATGCAGAACACAAGAGGATAGTGCGAGATCCACACATCCTAACGGCAATGAGTACCGACGGCGACTGACCGAGTCAGACTATAAACTAATGCGCGTTGCGTCTAGACATTAAACTTCTAGAACATTCTAAGAAGAAATACTAATACGAGAAATGTAATGAAACATCGCATTTACCTGGTGGCAACAAATATTCCTCATAAATAAGAAAATGCTATTTACTGAGATTTCATACATGGAAACAGTTGTAAAAATTAAGGAACTAGTTTACCACTGCTTCCAAGAGAAACGTCTGGAACAATTAACATATATAGAATAAGAAACAGAAAAAACACTCAAGGTGTAACTTTAACAATTCATTCGCTCTATTATGGCCCGACCGTACTCCTATTCGCCTTATTCTCCGCTACTCCCTTTCACTTTGAGTTTTTCCTTAGATATTGTGTGTTTCCGCTATTATAGTGCGTATATCAAGCCTTGAAACTATAAGGTGATACATTTCAGTTTCTTGTGAAACACAGACTCGAAGATTTGCTTTAATTTTTTGAAAATATCATGCTCTAAAGTAACTACAGCCTGTTTATGTTTAATGTTTTGTGTTATTCTATGCAGACCTCTCATTTTGTAGCATTTTTATTACGTTAGAGATAATGCTTATAATTTGCCTTACATTTTATTTTTTTCTGTCCGCTTGTTAGGAGGCATTTTTTTGAACTAACAATTATCGAACGATTCAAAGTTTGTGTTATTTTCAAAATAAAGCTTATTACATGGATTGAGAAAACTTCAAGTATTTCGCATTATTTCGCATCATAAGTTCTTCGATTTTGATTAATGCTAATGATTTTTGTCAGCTGAAAGTTTTTCTTAACAATAATACAAGAATTCATGTGAAATTGAAAAACAATTGAACGTTGTCAGTCTAATTTCTGTCGGAAACTTTACTTCTGGTTTCTTTCAATGCGTTCTCCAGAGATCTCCCAAGTATATGTTGTTTATGTCGTATATCCGCACTGCGGACGCACGACAAGTCATGCTTATGCTCAGCTTCTCTGTTACACAACCACAGCGCGAAGTGTCGTGTCTCCCCCGTACATATGTACTTGAATCGTGCCGCTCTTCCCGTGTGATGAGATCACTTTCTTACCCTTTCGTTTCATGTTGACGTTATTGCGTTATAAAGTGGAGGTCTTTCTGTAGGAATGCCGGCCGCTCAACTGCGAGGAGGCGCTCCTTTGTGAGAGCAGTAGAAGCGGCTCACCTCCGCCTAACTAATCCCCTTCGCTCATCGCCAGTCGCTGTCCGCGTGACCCCAAGAAGTGGGTTCACCAAGACTGCGGGAGATCGCAACCTTACGAGTCATGGCATTCTCCAGTGTAATTGTGTACTTGGGCGAAGTATGAATTTTTCGTTCAACTGATTCTATAATTCCAAGTTAAAAATGATTTACGTATATTTTACTGGCGAGGCTTGTAGATTCTACTTCTCCATAGAATCTTGCGTATTCATGAATTCCGAGCACTGTTGGTGAAATTTTATGTCTCCTTTTTATAGTGTACGAATACAAAGCCATGTTTTCAATTTTATCTGTTGAAATTTCGTCGAAAAGATATGTCTCTCTCCGAAACAGATAAAGAACTTACTAAGTTTGATTATACACTCGAACATCAGTTTACCTTAGAAAATAGCTACACGAAATGTTTTCAACTTTCTGACAACGAGCACGTTACCAACCAAGAACATATCAACTTGCGTTGGTTCGCAAGTCGGTCGCTCGGCTTCTCTCTTCGTACCCACCAACGTCCTCTGCCATTCGAGAGCGTCTGAGTTGACCGTCAGTGCTGCCCTGGTCAAGCTGGTGCCATCAGCTGGTGACGCTTTCTCTTTCCTTGTCACATGAACGCAAACTTATTTTGAATCAGTGGTCAGTTTGTGTGTAGTTGAAGGGCTATGAAGATCCGGTTAATTTATTTAAATTGGGTTTGTCGTTGTGAGATCGACGCAGTTATTGAAAGTAGAACTGTATAATTGTTGTCCTACGCATGGCTGTACGCATCGTGTTAGCTCTTAGATAGTGGCGGGTGACCACGGGTGAAACCGAGTTGTGGGAGGCGAGTTATGCTGCAAAAAGAGCGCACCAGTAACTGTGCAATGACCTCAAATTTCGCCAGACGTAAGAGCAAATAGTGATAGTCAAGCAGAATTTTAATTGCAGGTACGCATGTGTAGCTCAAATTAGAATTAATTTATCCCATGTTCTAAATTTTTCTGGAAACTTGTAACGTTTCTGCATCTAGTTTTGAGTTAATTTTACGGTATTATCTACTTCGAGCCTTTCAACTTATAAGATTATTTTCTTCGAAAAATCGTAGGCGTTTTCTCAGCGAGTAATTACTCATCATTACTCTCGTATGTTCGTCCAGGTTATGGCAGAATGTGATCGGTGTGTTCTATATATAGCACAACCAAGTTGAGGTCGATGGTGTGATTTGAGCTTTTAAAATGATCTGTTAATAATTGATGTTACTGAAATTAAATATTAGGCCTATCTCCTAAATTATTAATTTTCAAAACTTGGATGTTGTTGAACATGTGTTCTTACATCTGTAAGAAAACAACTTAAAGTATTGGAGAATTTTTTCCGAATATTTTTCAACTTATTTTCTTTGCGTTAAAATTAATGTTTCCTTGCGTTTTTGCTTTCCTTGGCCTGTGAAATACTTTTTTCAAGTTTATTTTTCTTATCCAGTCCCAAGATGGTACTAAATTCTTCAATTTTATTTTCTCGTTCTATTTTTTATGATTGACGCTGCTTTATAATCTCGTGAGAACTACCTAGGTTCTATTCTTTCTGTGTGTTTTATTCCTTGCCTATTCATTGTTTCGGGATCACGCCTAAGTGCGTCATTTGTCTCCCTGAAGGCGTATCGCTACAGCTAAAGCCTAGCTGAGGCTTTTGCCGCTTCTCCGAACAATTGATTTGCGATGCCTTCTTTCATTGGAGGCTCATTTCTTTGGCTTCCTAGTGCATTGTTGTTGCTCGAACAAGCGACCATCTCGTTGCACGTCCGTCAGCAGTCGCACGTAGGAGCTGCGCGCTTCTTTGGCTGGAAGAAAGCAAGTCTTAACCGTCCCATGATGTTAAAAATGTTCTTTGATTACCCCATTAGGGCTCGTCTTTACATGCAAATCGTGAAAAATTCGACTGTATGTGCTAAATGAGTTTGTATGGAGCTTACATTTTCTGTCAGTATGAGGTGGGTTCTTTAATGAGCTTCCATCCCAGGGGGACTTTGTAAGGGCCTGAGCTAAAGGTTAGGTAGGTTTTCTTTTTGTTAAAATAGAATAGGTTTTTGTTTTGTTACGGACCATCGTTTTTTCGGTTCACTGCTGTCCTATTTTTCAGCACCTACTACTTTCTTCTTCAACTTTTTTCTCGCTTCATGTTCTTCTTTCTTAGGGTAGCTGCACACCAAAAGACGGCAAGAGACAAAGCAAGCGAGAGAGAAAGATGTTTGGCGAGATCTATCACACACCAAAAGATGGCCAGTTTGCTCCTAAATGTCATGGAGAGAGGTTAATAACAAAAATAAGCGGAACTAGCATGTGTTTGTAACGTTGAGTATCATTCATACTTTGTCCCATTGCTTTGAAACATGTTATCTGTCATTGTGCTTTGGATTTTTTGACTTCCAAAGGCACAGTACAGCATAAACTTTGGATATAAGGAGTTCAGTCTTTGCTGGAGAAATTGTGTAGCACACCTCTCCCTTCGACATCTCGCCGCGCACTGCCAGACGCAGCGCGGCCATTACCAGAGGCTTCTCACTGGAGCTTTCAAGCGTGAAACCATCTTCAAGTCGCTTTCTCGCTGCAGCCAATCTTCAATCTTTCTCACTCGCTCGCTAGCTTGCTTGTGGTGTGCGCACTCCCATAGGAATACATGTATATCGATTCAAGCTTGCTCGCTTTCTCGCCTCAAATCTTTTGGTGTGCAGCTACCCTTAGCTTTCTGTTTCTGTGCCCTTTCTGCATAGATTCCGCGTTTCTTCAACTCCATACTAAATGGTGCCTTCTTCCTTCCTCTCTTTGGATAGCCTTTGTTGCGGATAGGGAGGCTTAAACTAACTAATAATCTAATCTAATCTTAATGAGCTTCCAAAGCACGTATCATTAATAAACCGGTGGCATTCATTCTATCTAGTTAGAGGAGAACAGCCAAAAATTTTGTTTCTGGCTTGTTGCGACTAATTATACATGTGAATTAACTTGTCAATCAGTGTTATAATATTGTACAAAAGAAGTTAATACTGTTGAATGTTTCTACGTACTAACATGTTTATTAATAATTGATTAAAAATTTCTGTTTCACAGTACCGTCGATCATTTTTTCATACGAAACAAATACATTGGAGGCAATGATTTTCATCTCGTAGTGATTATTGACGATACATACTGGAGTTACTTTCCGATCGTAGAAAATGTACTGATTGTTTTATTTATTCAATATGAAAACCCATTTTTTGCGTTTTTAATTGCACTGCAATAAATTCGTACAAATCAACCTTACGATTCACTATTTTCGTTCTTTTTTAATGATTTCGTCAGGACGCCAACGTTAAGATTACAGTGACAAGAATAGAAACTATAGTTTATTTGACTGGGACGTATGTCTGTTACCTCGCGGTCGTGTGCACCAACCGAGCAGTTATGACCAACCTTCACAAGATTCAGCAGCGTAGAGAGGGCGCTCACAGTTTCTTATGACAGCTCCAAATGGTCGTAATGTTGAGTCTGGTTGTGTTACGACTATCAACTGCCACTGCGTTGGTCTGTTTCGACGTGACCGCTTATTCTCGTTTCCGTGGAAATGTCGAAAGGTTTTTATTGTCGCTGCTCATCATGTTCATTTTTTCTGCGACCACGTGAATCAGACTTCAGGGCCTAGAGTATGTAGATGAATTTGGTTTCGGTGCCTGTGAGGTTCTGTTGTGCAATAGCTTCTCTCATTGTGATACTCTGCAGCATGTTAAATGTTTCAACTCATAGGGTTCGGACATACTGTATGTGGTGCTTGAGCCACACGTAGCTATAATTGGAAAAAACAAGAATCCAGAAAACTGGCAATTGCTTTCGACCAGGAAGAAAACATACTTGTACTATTTTAAATCTAAAACTATGTCATCGATTATTTAAAAATACAATGCTGCTGGGCTGGTAGTTAGTAATTCATGATGCGTCAGCTAAGCGTTATGTCTCCAAACTTGGCTTCGACAGACGACTTGCTTCCACGCTGAAGTCAGGGTTGATATCGATCCCTTGGTGCGCTGCTGTCCTTCAGCGGCTGAAGGAAAATCTCACTTAGAGACATGGTTTACGTATTCTTCGAGTATTCACAGTTTATGCAGGATTATATTATGAAAAGCTTATAAGATTTTTAAGTCTTATCATTGTTCTGTTTCGTTATTTTAGATGTGGGCTTAGTTCACGCTTGTCTTAGAATATGTTATCTGAGATTTACCATCAAGATGGTCCGATAAGGATGCCATAAATTTCATTGATTTTTTATCTTGTTGTTTTCTTGACTTATTGTTTTTTTTGGCAATTAGTACTTCTGAAGGGACATAAGAAAGGCAATTTCTCCAGGTTAGTTAGGCTTGTCTTGCCTATGCGCTGGAGATGGCGTCTCCAGGTTAGATTACTTGAGGTTACCTCAGCTATTGCTGAACACTCAAAACTTTCACCTATCGCACCCACTTTTTTCAGATTTCTTGCCTTCTTTTTTCTCTCTTCTTTGTCTTTTCTTCAATTCCATTCCTTATTTGCTCTTACTATGCGCAGAGTATCCTGTGTGAGGACGCATTTTGCTCATTGATTCCTCGTTTTCAACAGTTCATATTCAACGGTAATTTTTCTTTGTTTTTTTTGGGATCGCCCTTGTAGTAAAGGAGTTTTATGCTAACATAACAAAAATATTCTAGGTTATGAGTCAAGGTACTGCGTTTACCCAAATTTGCCTTACTGGTTTTCTTCGTTTTTATATCGTAGTTTGAAAATCTGCAACATCAACCTAGTAGTTTGTAGGAAGCTGGTCGTTTTGACGTTTGATCGATCACACTGAACTCCATTCTTGCTCATGGTACTCGCTTTAAATTGTCAGTCAGTAATTACGAACAAATACAGCACTATTCGGTGTAGCCCATCTCTATTTTGTAGTCGTTTCATAAGGAATTTATGACGAAGGTATTTCTATTCCTACTATTTCTCAATCATAAAAACGTCAGTGCAATGATAATTGATGCCTAAGATCTGCAGGGTACTCGTATAATCGGACCAGTTTTGAAGAATAATCCACTCCCGTGTTCGTACATCATGAATTAAGCGTTACTATTGCGGTTGAAGATTTGAATATCTGTAAGCATTGCAAGTATTTCTTCTGTAACACCGTTGCAGTTAATTTTTGTCGGGAATTATTAGTTTCATGCCTCGTCCGTTGGTGCGTACGATATCTTTTAATGGGCACATCCTCATCATGCATTGTCTTCAAGCATGCAGCTCTTGATGATTAGGAATGATTATCTCTAATGAACCTCCCGAGGGTACTCATTATTACGTAGGGCCTTGAATTATCTAATCGACATATTTTGTGTCTAATCATATGTTTATTGATTGTTAGACTCGCCAAATAGCTAGCGAGAAATTTTAATTTTCCCTTGTCTTGCTTTGCGTTCTGTACGTGTAAGAGAATCTGAAGTGTGTTGAGTCTGAGTTTCCGTTCTGAATTTATCGAGTTCCGTTGTACAATTCGGATTTGTCCCCTCAGGGGGATACAACTATTGTATTTATGGGAATTAGCGCTCCCAGGGGAACCATGTGAGGGCCCGAGCTAAAGGTTAGGTAGGCTTCCTTTTTGTTGTAATAAAATAAGTTTTTGTTTCGTTACGGACCATCTTTTTTCGCTTCACTGCTGTCCTGTTTTTCAGCACCTACTACTTTCTTCTTCAACTTTTTTCTTGTTAAATGAACTTCTTTCCTAGCTTACTGTTTCTGTGCACCTTGTGCATAGATTCCGCGTTCCCTCAACTCCATACTAAATGGTGCCTTCCTCTTTCCTCTCTTGGAACATCTTTGTCGTGGTTAAGGGAGGCTAAAACTTTCTTATATAATAATAATAATAATAATTCGGATTTGTTTTAACTTTAAAAACGGTACTATGAAATGCTTTCTAGGATACATCATAGTTCTGACGTTCGAACGAATCGACTTCCTGTTTTTGAGACGATTGTCTCTCTTCCAATCTTCCAGTGCTGTATTTATGAGGGGAAATTGTTGCTCCTTCTATTAAAGTATTAGCTATAAATTCTCTAATGAAGAGAAGGACTCTTCTGCCATGGCTGGGAGGTCCTGAAACTTAGTGTTTGGTGCTCAGTGAATTTTGGTGCTCAGCCCGCCCCTGACCCACTCGGAAAAAAAACTACCCGTGTGATTGTCTAGGCCTGGCTCTTTTCGCACCGGCAACTTGGAGGTGATTTAAAAAATACGGCAGTACACAAGTTTTATGCTTGCTTGTTGCAGTTTGCAAGTATAATTCGGAAAATGAGAAGACGTTCAACTGAATGTAGGTGTTGCTGCTGCAGAACGTTTTTCTCTAGGTTACTAGATCTAATTTTGCTATAATGTAGTCCCCCAGGGGGTAAAACTATTATATCAGTGGTAATTAACACTCCTAGGGAGAAAATATGAAGGGCTGAGCTGAAAGATAGGTAGGCCTTCTTTTTATTGGTCGAAAATTGTTTTTTCATTTTATTACGGATCATCTTTTTTTCGGTTCACTGCTGTCTTTTTTAAGAATCGATTGATTAGTTGTTTAGTTTTTATATTGTTTCATGAACTTCTTTCCTCGCTGCTTCTGTGCAAAAGGGGTCTCCTGTAAGAACACGCTTTGGGCATGGACCTGGGGGGTCCCTCGACTCCATACTAAATGATGCTTTCATTCTTCCATTCTCCCTCTCTTTGGAACACCTTTTTTGTGGTTGGTGAGACTTGAATTAAGTTATCATTTAATATAATCCATTGAAATGTTGTATTTATCTACCCACTGCTAAGTTTTGGAAGTGGATGTATCTACAACTAGACATGAAATTCTCATTTTCCTAATCTGTTTTATCCAATCTACTGGATGTCTCAAAAAAACTGACTTATCCTTTGACTGACGATTACACATATATTTTTTATTTTGTTTCAGGCATAACTGAGTTTTTTCTTGGCATTTTATTATCATAATTTTAAAGTTCTTTTTTTATATTTAACTCATTAGATTTAGATAAAGTCAACAATCTTTTACATCAAAATCAAAATTCATGAGTACTGGGCAGTCAAAGAGTGTGTGAGTTTTTTGGGACACCCTGTGTATATATTTCGAGCAAGTGCTGCTCTCAGGGGCTAGGGGGAAGGTGTGAGGTCTCGAGGTGAAGGTTAGGACGGCTTTTTCTTCTGTTGAAAAAATGTGCTTTTTGTTTTGTTACGGACCATTTTCTTGCGGTTCATTGCTGTTCTTTTTCAACACTTATTACTTTCTTCTTCATCTATAATGTTGTTTCATAAACTTCTATCTTGGTGTTTTTTACGCGCAGGGTCTGGGGACACACCTTGGGCGTAGATTCCTGGTTTCAATAATTCCTTACCAAATGGTGTCTTCCTCCTTCCTCTGTTGAGAACAACCCCTCAGAGGAATACAACTATTGTATCTATGGAATTAGCGCTCCCATGGGGACAATGTGAGGGCCTGAGCTAAAGGTTAGGTAGGCATTCTTTTTTGTTAAAATAACATAGGTTTTTGTTTTGTTACGGAACATCTTTTTTCGGTTCACTGCTGTACTGTTTTTTCAGCACCTACTACTTTCTTCTTCAACTTTGATCTTGTTTCATGAACTTCTTTCTCATCTTACTGTTTTTATGCCCTTTCTGCATGGATTCTGCGTTCCCTCAATTCCATACTAAATAGTGCCTTCTTCCTTCCTCTCTTTGGATCTCATTTGTTGAGGATAGGGAGGCTTAAACTAACTAATAATCTAATCTAATCTCTTGAGAACATCTTTATTATGGTTAGGGAGGCCTAAACTATGACTCGATTTAACGTGATCTTTCTGAATGCGAATAAATTTTGGAATGTTATCTCATACTCGTTCATCCCACGTCATGTCAAAAGCTTCCCCCGAAGTGCGAAAAGGCCTCTACGCCAATCCTAACGTCAATAAGAAAATCATCCGTAGAATTAGATATTTCTTTGCACAGCAAATTTACCCTTGACTGCCATTCCGTATATCTTTAACATGTAAACAGCTGTATTTGAGTTGCGTTTCGCACAATATTCGTTGAACATAATTTTTTTTGTAACGCTGAGGGTAATATTCCAATTCTGACTCAGCCTCTTTGCAATTAGCGCAATCTGTTTTCGAACCATAAGAGTGTTGTTTATTTATTGAGTTTCAACCATTCCTAGTTGTTGGGTTGACATTTTTCCAAATTGCGCAACGACGTGTTGCGGACGGACTAGTTTCTTTACCATTTGTCCACTTCTTCTTCGATGCGGCAACAGGCCTCACTAAAGCTCTCCTTTGTTTAGTTGCAATCGTGAGTCTGCAGTGGTGATACCTGCCCTCACCAACACAATACCAGATCTTTTTCTACGCCTTTCATGAACTCGTTAAGCAGTCGAATGCTAGAGTATATTTCCCCTAATTTCCCTTTATGTTATGGTCACATACTATGCACAGGACTTTTATGTTGTCTTCACAGTCTCGAATTCTGCTTAGGTCACTTCCAATCGATCATTAGGCTATTTTAGTTATATTCACAAATTTTTGGTAATTTTGCTTGTGTGAGACTTGCTTGATATCTTAGTTCCCGTCTAGTTTTTTTTCTCGTCCCTGCTCTTTCTTTGTTCTCTCGGGCGCCCCACGCAGCGCTGCAGTTCGAAGGGCGTGAGCGTGTGAGTCTTCTCAATGCGCTTGTGTATGTAGTGCTGTAATTCTTGATCGCGAGACGCACATACCACCCCCTTGGTGGTCTACGTACTCGCTAGGAGAGCTGTAGTGAAGTGGTGGTAATGTAACTTAAGTGAAAAACGTTGTCTGGTTTATTTAGTTCTTCACGCTCACCCCTCTTGGGTAATTGGCATGACTAATTATTTCTTATCTACCCCAAGACAAATTTCAAAACTTCGGGGCTAAAAATGGTTAGAATGGAACGTACCTGAAGCATAGAAAGATACTACTTTGAGATAATATTTTTTTCGAAGGATTTCAAACAAACTTCGCGCTAGAACACTGTCAAAAAATTCACTTACACAGATCGTAAAATGACTGCTCTTGCACAAATTTTTACTGCTGGACGTATATTTTGTGCAAATTTAAATGAATGTTACCATCAGTTGCTGTATAATATTTTGCATGCCTTTTCGTGTTAGGAAAATCTTGCCTGGTAATCTATTTTTCGGGTATTGTGTACTGGTACATGAATTTTGATAATCCATCTGGAAGGATGCCTTCTGAACCCTGGAGTACGTTTTGCGTTCGGATAACAGTTTCAGTGTGCTACCATTCTCTGGAATTTTGTAAACTAACAGTTTATCTGGGAATAAAACCACAATGTGAAGCTGACATCATCTTGAGTGTCATCCGTTGATGGTCGCGAGCGCGCCTCGTCCACTGCCTGCGGTCGGTCGTATCGAGAATCTCTCGTGTCGACACTCCTCTTGACGTCGGGCTTGCAATCGCTCGCATGTTTGTCAGTTTACACAAACGCGTGCTTGCAATGGTCTCGGATCGAGCTCTGTGCATGCAAAGCGTAAGTTTCCCGCGTCTCGGTGCGTGACGGCAGGCTGCAGACAAATTCGATCTACATTTTTATTTTCGATTGATTTCAAACAAGAGCGAGAGCTTTTTCAATGACTTTGGATGGCGGAGTGTATTCAGTGCGATGACCTCACATGCCTCACTACTCACCGTTGTATGACGCGGCAAGCGAGTGCTCTAATATAATGCTTAAAAGGTGTTGTTTTTATTTTAATTGAATGAATATCTTGCACATTGTTTTTGGATGTGTGCATACCACATCCATACGCTCCAGTGATTACCTTTGTCATGTTTCCGCTTTTGAATGATGTGAAAAGATAATGAAAATTTAGATACCCTATGGGATGCTGATTCGTGTACGCTTTTCTTTATATTTTTGATTATCGTGCATCACAGTAAGTAGAGTTTATTGCATCATTCTTTATTTTTTAATGAATATGTAACGCTATTGTTTTGAGCAGTTAGTTGTTGGTACACGGTTCATGAAATTGTACTTAGCTGGGGAACGTGCTGAACATGTATCTTGGGGAACCTGTTGCGGATTAGCTATGCAGTGAACGCTGTCTCTCTCCCTCTCTCCTCATTCTCCCGGTCTTCAGGGTTCGGTGACGAGCTGTTGCTGCTTTGCTTCCAGTCTGCTCTTGGCTGCGGAGTAGGTTGGTTGGTCAGTACAGTGAAGTTTTACGTCAGATATCCTTTTCATGCGAATACGTAGCGCTTTTGTCTTTAGTGTGACATTTTTGAGTGTTTGATTGTGCTGTAGAGATGAAAGAAGGACGTGTTGAAAAATTAACCGTTGTGTTAGTGTTACTATTTATGCATGCACTTTTCTGTTGCATTGCCATGTGAACGGAGCATCTAGTCATGCCATACGGTGCAAATAAAGAAAGATCGTTGCTTTCTTGTTTTTCCGTGAGATAATGTGTTCATGGGTTAATGGATTTAAGTATACAGTCAGCATGAAGCGTACATTTTTCGCTTATGTCTTGATTGTATAAGTTGGGCGATAGCTGAGTCAGAAGCGAGCATCGCGCCGTTGAGTGATCAAACATTCTACGTAACGTTTGTCCGTGGTCAGCCCTTCCGTTCCAGTAACTTTTTGTCGCGTTTTTTGCTTATAAAGGTCCTTCCTTTTTTCTTTTATGCTGATGAATTAGAACTTTCCCAGAACCCTATTTTTTCTTTAAAATAGAATTGCAAACCTTTAAAATTTATTCCTTGTTCCTGATTTCCAAGGCTTCTAATTGCTTTTAAAAAAAATCGATCGTATGTCTTGTTGCCTAAATGGAAATATTTTGCATCTTAAGTCTGCGAAAGACCGGATAAAAAACTATGCTCTACAAAGAAGTTCATTGCTCTGACATTGAAATGACGACTAGCCGCAAAACCCGTTCAGTTATTGTGTCAGATAGTTTTACAGTTGCAAGACATTGCTAAGAACAAGCTGACCTCCTTACGTTGCCATCTTACCTCGTAAAAATATGGGATACACTGGATCTTCGTACTCACATGCAACGGCCCTCACCCAGAGGACAAGTTGCGTTATTTGTCGTCGTTGTTACTTTAAATGGTCTGTTAGAAATTATGAGCTTGTCGTATGTAGATGACTACGTGACGTCGTGAAATGTTTCACATGAAAAAGTATTTGACTTCTCATGCGGTCCGAAATTATGCGAGGAAAACTCTCAACAACGAGTGAAGAGCTATTGATGTGCTTATTCTATTCCGCCGAACTCGATTAGAGTTTGTTCTCAGTTAAATTATATTGTTCTCCATGAGTGGAATAGAATGACTGATCCGTTGTTTCAACTGATAGTGATGTTTTTCTCACTGATTTGCCTTGTTCAATACTCTTTCATTGTTCCCGAATGCAATACTTGCGTACTATTATAATCCTTTCCTGGAAGAGCTATGGCAACTGGCGCCCCAGGGGAGGTTACCTCGGCTGTAGATAATCCTTCCAGACTTGTGTCTTTCATGCCCACTTTGTTCCCTTCAGTTTTCATGCCTTTATCTCAATCTCTTTTTAGTGTTTTCTCTCTCTGGCTTCTTGAAATGCTGTCTCTGTGCGCAGGGGATCCTTTGAGAGGACACGTCTTGTAGGTAGATTCTCAATTTTCCGCTGTTCATACTAAACAGTGCCTTTTTTCACTCTCTTGAGATTGCCTTTGTTGTTGCTAAGAAAGCCAAAACTAATGTAATAATGAATAATAAAAAAGGAAAAGAAGAAGCATAATTTTTTTTAAACTGTCTCATGTATTCTTCCGTGTGAGTTCTGTTGTAAAATTCTCCAATCATGAGAATGAGACACATTGCTTCTCTACATTTCTTCGTAAAGTTATCCCGTTTTCATGACTTTATAACAACTGTATTTTCTAGATCCCAACTTTCTCTTCTTGCGACGTGAATAGCGTCTCGATCAGAGCCGCGAAAGCAATTGTTGATACAGCAGCATTGCTTCGGGGACTTCTCAACTCTCAGGAAATCTTGGAATTTGTTCGTGGATATCGCGGCTCCTCCCTGAACTCAACATCGTTAGTTAAGCTATTCATGCGCAGCCTCAACGGCTCTGCTAGAACTTGGTTCATTGAAAGTCGTATTCATTTATCTTTCTAAACCAATTGGTAGATATTAATAGTCTATATTAGAGTTTATATCTTGGGATCACCTCGTACCAATTTAAAATTAGGTACCGTTCTCATTGGCCCGAAACTGTTTATTTGGTTCGTACGGCAAGAGTAGTTTCACCAGCATCGGCCCGGTCGAAAACTTGTTCCGATCTCCATTCCTGTTACCTTGTCTTTCAGTGGTCTGTTCGTTACTTAGTTGGTGAAGTACGACGATAAAGCAGTGTACTAATTCCGCGAAATTATTCTAGAATACGTGCCGAATAACGCCTTGTTTGTTCTTCACTCGGGCCTCATCACGCGTTGTCATGGTGAAAGTTGATTTACGTTTAGTTTTTTATACGGGGAAACCAACGTGTTTTACCCGAGTATTAAATATATGAAAAGTAATCTTGGTTTTGTTTCCGTACAATGTTTAAGCCTAAGTTGCCCAACAATGACAATTATGTCCGGGTGAAAGTGAATTTCCGCTTAGATTTCCATGAGTAAATCATCAGATTTCCTGTTTGGTTCACTTGATTTCCCAGTTTCTTCTGATCGCGTGTGTCTCACGAGGTCAAGTTCTTGCTTACTAATGCAAAATAGGAAGAGGCTTCAGTGTTAATGAAGACTAGACTGAAGGCGTTTCAAAGTTACTTGCTCGCATCGCGAACAAGTGTATTTAGACGCAGAGACAGAGCTATGAATCAAATACACATTGTATGTATTTTAGTAAAATTACAAATATTTCGTTGAAAGTTTCACATTTATTTCATATAAACTAATTTTAGTAAATTTACCCTAACTTGACAGTATAAAATCATATTTATCAGCGAGGCAAATGTACAGGGTAATTTCTAAGTAAGTGTCCTAAAAGAATCATGAATAACTCCCACAATATCGGATGGTTTTTTTTTTAAATATAGCAATCTTAAAATCTTGAGAAGCACAAGTTTTATTTTGGCAACGTTTTGAAGACAACATTATGCATGTGCCACCGTCCTGATTGGAGACAAGAATCAGCGCGATTACGCAAGCTGTTCATTATGGCGCTAGCGAGATCTGGTCCAATTCACTGGATTTCTACCTCGACGGATGCCTTGAGTTGGTGTTTTTCTTTAGAGATACCTAAATGGAAGAGTTTACCGTGAAAAGTCTAAAAATCTACACCAACTTGAGGCATCCGTCGAGGTAGAAATCCAGTGAATTGGACCAGATTTCGCTAGCGCCATAATGAACAGCTTGCGTAATTGCGCCTATTCTTCTTGTCTGCGCTGAGGAGAGGAACAACACATGAAGAACATTGTGCTGATAATGTTATCAAAATGAAACTTGTATTCCTTAGAATTGCACAACTGCTCTGTCTATTTGTTTTTTTAAATCCTTCCTTTATTTTGGGAGTGATTGAAATTTTTTTTGGGACCCCTACTTGAAAATCACCCTATATAAAGTGGTATCATAGTAAATTAGTTTTAATGTTTCACTTTCAACAGTTTTGAGGGTAATTCCCTGACAATAATTTTACATTTATGACGAAGCATTCTCTTTGTGTAAAAAATCGCGCATTCAAATTACTCGTAAGTCCCTCCTCATCCTTTTTCTTGTGCGTCCTATCGATATCAGTTGACTCAAGTATCAATTACCTCTGCTGTAGAATCCATGCGGCTTTCAGCGTACCAGAATTGAGGTTAGTGGCGTGGGGGCTAGAACTGAATTTCTTCTTTGGAAGCTGCGAAACCTGCTGCTTTGTTATCTGAAACTTTCTTCGCTCGGTCGCATTGCCTGGCGCCGAACGAATGCAGTATGTAGGCATTGCAAATTGTTTTTTGTATTCTTCACTTTAAAAAACTATTGTATTCGATGTTTTTGTGCTGGTGAGGCCGAGGCATCGCTTTCCGCTGTATTAACATCATCGTGTTTGTCTGATGAGAGATTTCTCTGTGTTTCGTGAAAGTGTTGAAGTTTTTTCTTTGTTCCCACTTCGCGTTCTGTGGATCGATACATAGTTTGTGTTTCTTAATGAATTGAAGGTTTTAGTAAAAGACTAAAAATGATTGATTTTCTTTTATCTTTTTTCCAGTGAAGGTTCTACATTTTAGTTTATTATGACTTGCGAGTTAGTCTGACACTGCGAGTAATAATTTAGGTACGCTATCGACATGATTATTATTGAATCTAATCCCGTATGATCATCATCAAGATGGTCAAAGACCATCGAGATCGAAGCTTGTCGTTCTCCAATTTTTTAAACCCTACAACAAGCATTCTCTCCCGCCCTGTCTTGCCGGACATCTCCTTGTTAACTCCGCTATCATCGCTGTCCTCTTCAATGATGTCAATATCTTCCTCGACATTTTACGTCAGCTGTGCTGAAGATATCAGTCGGGGTTTTGTTCGTTCTCATACTACTTCGGCCTCTAAAACAAATAGTCACTTTCCTGATGATATAAATCGCGTCACTCTTGTGTCAGGAATGTTGAAAAACGATGACAGGAGCTCATCGACTGTGCACAGCCGAGATATTGACGCTGTTCGAGAAGCTAATTCGCTTGTCATCAACGAGCTCAAATGCAAGTTACGGGAAAATAAAAGTCAAATCAGAGAAAATCGAGTCAAGTATAAGGGTAGTGAGTGGAACCTTGAACTCCTCAAAGGTAATTGGGATAATTTTGTTGAGTGGCGGACTCTTCTACCCAACAGTAAAACTTCGTCAAATAGCCATATAAAACGAAACGTGGAACCTAGTGCTCAAGAAAACTACGTAACTGTTCCCCAAGTTAAGGTTCCTCCTGAAAAACCCCCCAGGACATTCAACTTCGAGTCCCAAGTCCCTTTAAGTGGTGGTAACGATGGTCGTAGGTCATTTTCTCGGTTGCTCAAACCTACTTTTGAGGCTCGGTCAAATACTGGAGAAAAAAATAGCTCAAATATTGCACAAAATGCGTGTATAGACTCCTGCCAAAAAAGTGCAACCTCTGTTCTCCCTCCTCAACAAATATCCGGGTCTCGAGGTGTGAAGGAACGGCTTAGTGTACGATCCAATACATTTACCAAACTGCAAAGCTACAGCAGCAGGTTCATGAAGACCATGACAGTAAACGATGTTGAGACTACACAGCGAGACGTCAGAAGTTGTGACGTCATCAGCATAGGCGATGACGACACCCTGAGCGAGATCAGCTGCACTGCCTCCTTCACCACTGAAGAATGCGACTCAGGTGAGGCTTTGTTCAGGGCTGTGCGGGTAGCATCGATGTCATCAGTGCATGGATCTACCATTTGAAAACATTGGTATCGACTAGCATTCAAAAACGAGAGTGCAGAAATGAAATACTTCAAGTAAGGTCGGTATTGGTTTCATCCCATGTCAGGTATCAGACTCGATTTTATTTTTCGAGCATTTATTTATGCTACGCTAAAAAAAGTTATATGGGGTGAAATTGTGCATGTGTATTAAATTTTTAGCTGAAATTAGCTGCGAAATTATACTCAGGCATGGTAATTCCTTTTCTTGCGATTGTATTGTAGAAAATTCAATGGTGGTATAGAACCGGGTAGAAATGTTACAAAGAATTCACATATTATTGGGTCCATGGGTCTTGAAGCATCCATGTCTTTCGCAGTTCTGCCCGTTTTCCGCCTCCTGAATGGGCAGCACTTCTAAGAGTGCCCGACTGACTCAAGTTGCTAGGAAGAAGACCTTGACGTACCATGTCTGGCGATGATGACTGGCCGTTAAGGGCCGGAAATCTTCAGCTTTGGTTTGGTCTTGAGAATAAATTTTATTTGTATCATGTTTCATGATTTCATCTTGAGCTATGGTTCTAACATCAATACTTCCTACGTTTATTTTCCAACGGATCCATATTATTTTCGTTCCGTTCATCCACTCATCATAGCAACTTTATCGTCTATATTGCCTGCTCGTCGACGTTCAGCATTGAATGGGAACGTGTTAAAATGTCATTAGTTGTTATTTTTCAATTTTTATTCGTTAGACTTCCACAAATGTTTCACTTCAGCAGCTATAATTATGATTTTTTAAATTTTTGCGTGGCCAAATTTTTTTAACCAAACAATATTAAATTTTGAAATATTTCAAGTTAAAGTGAAACTGTCTAGTAAGGTCTTCAATTTTGATTAGTTTTTCTTAGGCGAAAGTAATCTGATTATTTTCATTTTATCTAGAGAACAAAAAGTGGTTGTATTAGACTAGAAAGAAAATTCTCAGTTGTGTTTGTGAAAGATAATTGGGGAGCTGCAGAGCACATTTTGAGTTGATGTAATAGATATGATTTTATTACGAACCATTGAGTGTCTTACAATTTTGAACGGCAAACGATACCCATGTTTCTTTTTTTTAATTATTTGATATAGGCAACGATTAAAAATGTCGGTACCTCCAGAACGTTATGTACTATTATGTACTTTGAGAATTTTTGGGAAACTTTTTTACTGAAAATGTTAACTAATAGAATTTTAAAATCGGTTGAAGGTCGATTTGGCCTGCTACGCTAGGGAATATAACTTCGAAGAAAGTGAGTTGCGTGCAAGGTTATAAGAATTCCTGGCCAGCTTCAAACAACTCATATATAATGCAAGTGTAAAGCTAAGGACCCACGAGCGCATGACCAAGGGTAGATTCTTTCTAATGGTCGAAACTTAGACTTCTGAAGCCATCGATTACTATTTGTATCCGTAAGACCGAAGACTCGTGTGAACTAAAAATAGAGCATATCGTCTGTGTATCAAAAAATGAGACGCTTGAATTTTAGTGCTTCTTTTTCATCGATAGTCGATCATAACACTTTATTGGTTAAATAATTTTTAATCGTAGTAAAGTGAATGAATAGAGCATTTTGAGTGTGCAACTAAGAAATTTATTCACCTATGTTAATGTTATAATACATTACTTCTATTCTGAATTCCCTTTTTTGAGGAAAATGTCGACCGCTAAGTACTTGATGTCGTTACCAATCGTAGTTCTAAAATTATTACAAGATAACACAGACTTCGAATCAGCTGCCAGCAAACAAACACAACGGTTGTGGAGTCTGAGAAAAATAAGAACTGCAGTGCAGCTTGTTTGAATAGAATTAAAATGTTTGTGAGCAGCAACTAAAATTGTAGACATGAAGAACGACTGCAACGGAGATATTAAATACCAGAAACCTAAGATAACAATAGATACCCTAAACGTATAAATCTGTAGTGTGTTTGAAAATTAAATGAGTTTGGTTGATAATTATTTTGTGGAGTTTTTAATTACAATATGAAGAATTCGAGTAATCAGCTAATGAGTACTTGATTAATTCTGTTCGTGATGTACGCGATTGATAAACGTTTACCTTAGTTGTAGAGTGTGAAGGGATGAAACTGCAGTGGAAGAGGTGGACAAGGAGGGACCTAAGCAATAGGTCTGGGGGGTTTAATTGCCTCCTGGTCAGAGAATTGTCGGTCTCGATTTTGTGTCCCAAAGGCACGACTGCGGCGGCGCTTCCTGTCTCGCAACGGCTCGATTTTGCGCTGTCGATAGTCACGCGGACTGAATTTCGGGACGTGTTAGAGGTGGAGAAGATGGGAAGGGAACGGAAACTTTCCGCAAGATTCTGTTCGATTTAATAGAATTACTCCGTCGCCACGTGATATGCTATTTGCCAAAGCTGAACATCTTCAGAGTGGGATGTACAGATTATGAACTAGATAATTCTAGTTCATAATCAAGAATTTTTCAAAAAAAATTTGAAACCCGTTCTAGAACGATTAAAATAGTGGAGATTCTCCCAGTTTGCGCGTCATCATTTTCTTGTATAACCTGAGGCTCAATTCGTTCGATGTCGAGCCTAATTTCAAGAGACTGTCTGATGACGATAAGTTGAAAAGCCTTATGTCGCCGTGGCTGTTTCACTCAAGGAATAAACGCAGTGACTCGTGAATCCTGTGTTGTATGCTGTTCCAAAATCTGTCATATTTTCATTGCTCATTTGTCAAACGCTGGCGTGAACGAAAAGAGGCTCTTTTACCGCCCATGCAGCCATTTCCTGGTATACAGCGACTTCACCGACGAATTTTAGAAAACTTTTGGAAGAATTTAACATTTTTTGATGCTTGATGCTTTAATATTTCTCCGTGTTTGTTGCTCTACATTTTGTGCCGTTAGTCTTTTTTCCTTACATTGATATTTCAATGTTTGGAAATCAGCAGTTGCTTGGCTACCTAAAGCTGTGAAAAATATGGAGAGCTCCTCACCGGAAACTAGTCTCGCAGTTTGAAGATAACACGAATTACGAATATTTAGGTTTGAAGATTCATTACTTAAGATGAGTTTACACATTTGTTGAGGTATGACCCCCCGGTGGGTCGAAAAATTATTAACAATCTTTTTAGATTGATCGTATTTGAAATACCCTGTTAGTGTTTGCTATTTATAAAATTTTTACCAACTTTTGACTGAAGTTGAGTTGAATATTAAACTTCAGTTAAACCCATTGCAGTCATTGTGTTAAATTGAAGAATCTTTCGTACACGTGAAAATTCGTAAAATATAAAGATAAGCTAATCTATAGTTTCGTAAAGAGTTCATATCGCTCAGCTCAATGCGTGCCTGCCAAACCCAAGTTCAGGCCATGACCATATCGTCTCCACGTGATGCGCTGGCTGTTTCAGGAGATTTGATGTTTCTTAATACAAAGTTACTCTACGTCACTAGATAAAAGACCAATGAACCAAGCGAGGACAAAATGCCTTCTAATTTGTTAGGGTATTTCGAGCTTGTGCACGCTCTGGTTTTTATTGTGGTGGTGCAACACTGATCGTGGCAATCTCTTAAATGATCTGCCCACCAACAAGCTGAACCTCGGAGCAGGACGTCGACCAGGCCTAAATGTGCCTGTCCTTGGGAAGTGTACGCGCCGTGATGCCGTAAAACTGAAATTGTTCTCAAATCGTGGCCTTCTAGTCGCCTTCTACAGGAGATTTCCTTCTAAAAAATGAAAGGAGCAAAAGAGACATAGCTGTTTCGTTTTATTATTTCACTTTATATAATATTTAGCCGAAATAGGTTTGAAGATTTGTGAAATGCTTTGGCATTGACTAAAAATTTCTTATGTTTTGTCTTGTTGTAAAAAATGAGAACTAGCGTTAGTATTTAACCGTTATAAATGTCTTCATCGTCGACAATTTTTATTTTTATTAAGAATTCGCTTTTGTTATGGCTGGAGAGTCTAACTAACTACTATAATGATAATGTGTGATTGAAGCATTTAAATCGGGTGTCAATAATAATGTTTGTGCCATTTTCTAATGGCTGAAACTCATTTTTGGATCACCCTTGACATAGCCCAACTGGTTGCGGAAGGTTAGCCGCAGTTGGATGTCCAGCTCTGGTCATGATCACACGTTGTGACATCAACTTATGGGTGGTCGTTGCTGTATAGCATTTCCTTCTGTGAGTTACAGGAATTAGAGTTACGACATTCTGTGGCGCACGTGTGTTTTCCTGAATATATTATTATCTGGCAAAGATGAACACTGTCTTATACGACCCTCAATGAACATAATTTTTGGGTAAAATTTAATGCCTCACCTACGTGGGATTTTGGGATACTGACTCGTCCATTCGATTGTATTTTCCACAATCTGTCATGCCAACGGCCAAGTTCTCCGTTGTCATATAGAGGAAAAGTGATCCATGGGACACAGTTTCATGCCTAGAATAGATGCCCAAATGAAAATAGCTGATAGAGGATTTACTTCATAGTTTCTTTTATCTCCACCGTTGAATCGGTAGAATTTTGATGCTCACATGCTTTTTATTATAATTGTTTCTCCTATTTTTGAAATCTTTTGCCGCACTTCTTGAATGCGCTCTCAAGTCAATTTTTGACACAAGTATTTCCTTACGATTTCTTCGTCTTGTTTATTTACTCTTCAATTTTTAGTGTTCTCTGTTGTGTTACAAATCATGTATGGTGTCAGTTGATTCCTATTAATAACTTACAAAGAGCTACATTTGTTAGCTCCTAGCTTTCTTTATAGTATATCACTTTGCTCGTAGTTGTTCGTTTTTCTGATCACATTTCCTATTACAGTATTTATGTTCCTTTACTTCGCACGAGCTTAAGTTTACTGATGTATGAGCGGCATCTGTTGGATGGGAATCGACTTGCGAAAAGTTTCATTTTCCATAGGCTGGAGGTCGAGGTACTCGGAGGTAGAGACCCCTGCCCTTTCTACGTCTGTTAAACTTGAGCTGATGGGTCAAGCTGTTCCTGACGGCGATTGTTGCGAACTCGGTGCTAGCGGGTCACCACATCCAGCCCCCGACGCCTCATGTCTGTTGGAGCAGGCGCAGCAGCCCCTTTGGTTCTCTGGCCTTCGCGACGCAGTGCTCTGTCCACCACTTCTTCCGGGAAAACGAAATCTTACCTTTATAATAAAATAGTAGCGTACTCGTAATTTTCCATGAACGTTTAATAGTTTGTAAAATTCATTTCCACTTCTTTTTGAACCTTCCACTACATGAGAGTTTACCCGATATCATTTTTCAATTATCCGAAGGTGCTTTATTGGATGTTTGGAGCATTTTCATACTTACGTAGTTATGTTATTTGTTCGTACTTCTTTGTAGGTTCGACTCAGTTGACTGAGCTGGACCGACAAAGGGGCCATGTTTGTTCATAAGTCTCCCGTAAAATCAAGTTGAAAAAATATTCTCCTGAGGTATGGCGTGACTCCAGGTCCTTGTTGTCAGAAACGGCGTGTGTTGCTGCCACAAACAGCGAAACTGTAGAATTCCACCGTCTTCACAAAGAGGAGGGTCAGTTTGTGCCTCTGGAGACTCGTGCGCCCTTAAAATGGGCAGCATTTTTACATCTTCACGTGCGTGGCCTTCCATGGAAGTTTTCATACAAGCAATCCCTCATTTCTTAAATGCTTTTGGAATCCAATTTAAAATCAGTGATTATTATCGATATAATAGAGATTACCGTCAGTGTCCTGTATCCACAAAATTACGTTGTGGCGTTTCAAAGCGAACTCGATGCTCATAATTTCCGGTCTTTTACGTCAGGCCATCTTTGTTTGTTCACTTAGTATCCGCGGATTATCCCCCGCAACATTGCTCCTGAGGTCTACGCAACTGTGGCCAAAAGCGACAAGAAGATTGTATCCCCTTAATGAAAAATACAGCGAGGCATGTCAAGTTCTCTATAAATGCGATTGGAAATAATGTCCGTAGTTTATTCGATGGGGTCAAATACTTAAGTAACTTTTAAGCACTTAATTATTTCTTTCCAACTTTTTATTTTTTAATTTTTTGTAAAAAATTCAAACTATCGCTACTTCGTTTGTTTTTGCATAATTGTTTATTATTTTTTTCAATTACTAAAGTATAACAATGTTATCGTAGTCGTTATGGAGGAAATTCTCGTTATTGTCGCTGACAAATTATTGGGAAGCTTCTCCATTTATCACGTGTACTGGGACGCGTGTGGAGGCATTCATTCTCTGTACATCCTTGAGAGTGGCGTTTCCTGTGGCTGAGAGGGAAATATGTTGAAACTAAAGCTTCCAATCATTTATAAATGTTGTGCACGCTGTACATGGAGTACTCAGTCCGCAAATTTAGCACGCTCTCATGATAGTTATTTTTATGGCCGCAGTGCAGCGCTAGATATGCTTATGGAGAATAGAGGACGCCAGTGTTATTGTTTGTTGTCGGGGGTTATTGTAAATTTGTCTTCCATTTACACGTACTGAAGTTGTGAAAATGATGTTGAGTTGGTGGGAACAGAGCGACCCTTGTTAGTCTTATGTGTAATTTCTTTCTGCTAAATTACACCCCTTGAATGAATTAGCGCTGGACAGAAAATTTATTGTTAGACGTTCGGAGGTGTTGACTTTTGTAGCTACGCTTACTGTTGTTGGGGTTCAAAACTCGTTTTTCCTCGGATTGGATCGGCTCAAACTCTCCCTGTTTGGTGTATTTGTCCCCGAGGTAATGTGGTCCAGTCTTTGTCTGCTCGTCTCGTGCAACCTGTTTCGTGGGAACGATGCCAATAGGAAGCTCGCTAATGAACGTCTTTCGAGCGAAATTTTTGCGAATATTTTCCGGCACAGCTTTGGTTCATGTATTTTGCTTAAAAATCCTATCGTCACTAACAGTAACAGCGCCAGCAGTTTAAATTTATCTCTACGAATCAAGAGTCAATAATGTGGGATAGGAAGTCTTAAAAATCAAATTGATTTCTCATTCTTCGTGTTTTTCAGTTTCGTCGTTACAAACTGTATCCTGTCTAAAGTGAATACGGTTTTATTACGCCCAAGTTACTTCGTTCTGTTACTCTTGCAGTTGTATCGGAATTGCAAGGGGGACTTTCCTTCGTTCTATTATTGTTTAATCCACCTTGAACATGACTCGACATGTGTCACGGAGAGCTCTGTATAAATGGGTTCCTATTATTTTGCTTCAGCGGCTGTCCTGCGCAGGCTATCGTTCAGTGCTAGTCCCACCATTTGTTCCGCTGTAGTCGTTTCACGATTGCTCTTGCACGCATAAAAGCTTCTTTCTCGTCGCGTCAATGTTGAAATTGAGGTTCTCGGACTGACGTTCAATTGGTGTGTAGAGTTTCTATACTATTATTCTAACCTGCGGAGCATGACATGTTTCCTGTATGCAAACTCGAGTATGTCATAGTTGTAGCTTCCACCTCAGTTGTGAATCATAGAAGTCTATTTTCTAGACTGCTTCATTTTATTCGTTACACCACGTATCCAATTATTGACGCCATAACTTTTTCTCAATATTTCAAAACTAATTGAGGAATTTAAATTAAATTTACCTCTCTGCGACAGAAGTTCCGACATTCCAGTTGGTACTTCTAACATGCGGATGCTGTGCACAAGTCGTGCAGATACGAGCTATAGTAACTAACTGACGCCATATATGCGTAAAATATGTATGCTATGTGTTCTATGTATGCCGTATTAGTAACGACGGATAGTCCTGCTTAATATTAGTTGTAAATTTAGCTTGACTGATTCTGTAGAGGTGATCAGTACCCCTATTGAATTGGCACAATGTTTGGAAATCAACATTGGAAATAATTAAATTTATATGTGGAAATCACCAAACTGTGAAGAACTTCCCTGGTGATAACGAGTGTACGTCTGAGGGCTGATGAAGGTCAATCAAGAATGATTTCCCGCCGTTCTATGCTGTGAATTAAACGTGAAGTTGTACAGAGTCTTGTATTGACGAGTGGAGGTTTTTCAACGGCTTTGGTTTGAAAAATGTGTCGAAAAGTGCTCGATATCATCTGAAGGATATTGAAGTCAATAAAACCAGCGTCAAAGCCTCAATTATCGAAAATTCACTTACACAATCGAGTGGAATAGGCAGAAGTCTGCATTAAGGTTAACTTCTTGAAAGTTCTGTGCACCAATGAAACACGTGTTACTCTTGATGGTTGGAGCAAAGACGGGATGTAAATGCACGGACTCGTTCTCATCGTTCGAGGTGCCATATAGTCAGTGGAGGGATTATGATTTGGACTAGGATTACCGTAGAAATTTTAGTTGGCCTGGCCCATGGAAAAATTACTTCAGATGCACGCATAGCTTTCCTGCTCGAGCACGTTAAACTCGAACACAGAGTATAACATTCGGAAAGAAAATTATTTTCGTGCAAGATGTGTCCCCTCGAGTATCGTTCGTAATTAATTGCATCTACTCGTAAATAGCGCATGTGTGCTGAGGCGCGTTTTTTGCTCTAAATCAGAGTATGAATTTGAACAGATATTCGATGAATTTTAATGCTGTAAATAGTATTATGTTGTTGATAATACATGAAACTCGTATTTTCCCTTTCGTTTTCTTACCACTGATATCAAGTAAGTGTCTGAACATTAAACGCCATCGTATTTTATCTTCAAAACTCTGGAGAGATTTCTTATGGAGTCGTTTTCTCTGGAACAAACACAGATATTTTTGTGTTGTGTTACCTAGTTCTGCCCGATGCAAAGCCTTCCTGTGCAACACATGTCAGGCTTGCACTCACCTTGAACAATCTCACCCGTTCCTCTTTTGTGTGTAAGAAATCCCTCGAGAAGCTGCGTGCCTCTTGCCATTACTGATGGCAGTCATTTGAAAGTTAGAACGGCCGACCGTCTTAGCGCTTTTTGTGTAGGTGTTCATGTGGCCTAACCTTATAGGGTCATCGTAATTACCACACTTCGCTGCGGCTACTGTGTTGCTCTTCTCGCTGTTGATTCTCATCACCTGTTGCTGCACACAGCGACTCTATTTGGTTCCAGTTGAGGTTGATGTAGAAGGAAGCTTTCTTATCCAGCAGCGCTTGGCAACGTTTGGAGTAGGCCACGACTCTGTCAAAATAAAAGTTTACACTATATTTGCATTCAAAAGATTCGAATCTATTTTGACAGTGACACGGTTTGTTTGTAAAGCTCTACTTGTACGTATAAACGTGTTTACAACTTGCTAACTCATTGTCGCCTCAGTATCTCCCTGTCTGTTGTGCAGTTTCTCTTTCATCGACAGAAGAGATGTTTTTTTTAATCCTCGTCACCGTCATTTTCATAATATTCTTATTTGATACCTCTAAATTGGGAATAAACACGCCTTTGACTTCCAAGTAGTTTTTTCGGCGATTTCCATCATCAGCTGAGAACTCTCCCAATTACTCTGACTGAAGTACGAGCCTTTGAGACTGAGGTGCTGCAGATTGTCTCTTTCATCGCTGGTATTCCTCCCCAGTAAGTGTGCCGGCGAAATATATGCAGTTAAGATTTTATTCTCGAGTGTTACTTTCTATGTTTGTTGCTGGACTTCGTTTCTACCTGCCTCGTCGTGAGGCAAGCCCGTGCATTGATTTATGGGATTGATTTATTTTTACTTGCTAAAATTGTGCAGTTTTTTGATAAATTTATGTAAAATTTTTCTTTTTTAGGGTGAAGTAAAATCATTTGAGATACGGTGCAAGATTTGCGAAACTGATATTAGTTAGTAAGATCAATTAATTGTTTTCTCTTTACTGGGTATCCATGAGATGATAATAGAACAGTTTTTCAAAGCTCACATAACTGCAGGTGTTCAACGGTTTAAGTTTTGTTTGCGTGTATGCAACCAAATGTTTTTGTTATGATTGTGTGAGTGAGCCCTGGAGCATGTCTCACATGGTGCTCAATGCCGCACGTTCAGCTGCCGATGGAGCAAGCAGGACATCGAGCTCACACTGGGAGTGAGTCGTATCAGTGATACGAGAATGTTTCGCGCCTCAGCTGAGCTGACCTCATTGCTTGCCATCATGAACAAACATCATGTGCGATTTTGTGAGACGTGGAGCTCATGTCTAGAAGGGTACCGCGATCCTTCTTGAAAACTTGTTATAACTGCTTTAGATGTGCAAAAAAATTTTATTCAAGTTTTCTAACGTCATAGCATTTGCTGCGTCGGTTGTTTTTTCAAAGCGGAGCTTCCTGCTCCGATCAATTGAAGCATTTTATTACAGAAACGTAGTATTTTTTAATTTCTTGTGGATCTATTTTCTATAATTGATGTGTTTGTGTAGTTCTTTATGAACTTCGGAGATTGATAATATTTCTGCACGGAGGAATGATTCTTATTAGTTTTTGTTCGCCATTTGTGGCTCGTCATACCATTTGTGGTATGACGCGATGCCCACCTATTTATAGGGTCTGGTTCTTCGTGTGTGGGGAGATCCAGGCAGGATTAGAAAGAATCAAGTTTCAGAGCACTTTCATTAAAGCAGCTGAACGATTGAGGGTGCCTTTCATGTCCCGCTTGTAGCTAGCGTGGCCAATTGCGGGCGAACGCGAAAAGCAACTAACTCATCTCTCGATTGCCTTACTGAAATATGTGCTCCCCAAAGTTGAATCTGGGAACTTTATGTACAAGTTTTTTTTAATTTATTGTTATCCAAGTTTCAGTACATAGGACTTACATATGTGATGTTTGCCCTGGCATCAAATATGGGACAAAATTTTCCTCACTTCACTAACAGTGAACTGACGAAGATCGCCTCCGTCTTATGAGACCTCTGAATTTTAACACGTATTTGTTGCTGACATTTTTAAAGTAGTGAAGATTGTGCTAGCTAACTTTCTACTGTTTATGATTTCTAACATCAACATCAAATTACCAAGCTTTAAAATTTACACCTTTTTTAAATGTATTAAAATCACTGCTTGAGCGATGTTTGCATTACACGAATGACTGCCACTCTTGTATATGAGTATTTTCATCTAGAATTGATGTGAAGCTAACCAGAGTGTGTAAATTTAAGATATTTAGAAGTATATTTCCTCGTTGGAACATGTAAAATGAATGAATATATAAACAGCGGAAAAAAATGAAGCTAAATTGTGTCCATCCTAGAGCAATCGAATTCTGAGCCTAATTATAAATTCATTTGTCAATAATTTAGTGAATTCTTAAAAGCTGGACATGCAAAGTGAGGAATGAGGTCAATGCTCAACCGACGACATCGTTCTCGATCAAATGCGCAACGCTTCTTAGGTTACTCCGCGATCAAGTGGCTGACCAAATCCCCAACTCGAATTGAGCTCTCAGCACGGAATTACAGTCGTTACATAACCAATTGTGTGGGTATGGCTACTTCTTTCGTTCATATTAATATTTCGTTCATATGGCTACTTCTTTCTTCCTATATTAAGAAACTTTTTAAAACCCACTATGTTGGCATGTATCTCATGTGGTAACATGGAAAATAAACGTTTTTTATTTATTTTCTTTTTCTTTTTTTCATCAGAGTATGATCAAAAAATGAACCAAAACACTACTCGTAAATGAAAAAAACATATGGCATGCTGCTCATTAGCGCGTGAGGCATATCATACTGCACTGCCGCAGCGAAGACGGTGTGGTTTTTTTTAACAACTATTTTGGGACAATAAGTGGAACTTCTTGATTTATTTTATCGGTCAAAAAATGGACAACGTTGCGGTGGTATTTGGACGCAGTTACCGATGTTTGTTTCTATATTTTCTTTAAAATAATTTTCAAAGAAAACGAATGTTATGGTATGTTAAGGGAAACCTCATAAATTATTTTTTCAAATTTAGTTCCAAAATATTGTTCAAGAATTTTCCATATTTTACCTTTACTTCATATTCTGATCAAGTTTTATGAAAAAATCCAGTTTATGAAATTAAATATCAAATGAATAGTCATGCGAACTGAATAATGATCTACATTCCTGTTCCGCTCTAGCTAATGTTTACATTTTTGAAACGTCAAATCTTTTCGTAGAAAACTTTTTTCTCGAACTTTGTTGAGAAGTTTTTCTGTTGGATGTTTGGATTTTGATCTTAGGTAGTTTTTAATTACTTCATTTAGTGTTATCTGAAAATTATAATTCCTACTTCCATGGCCGTCAGTTTGCGTTGTGAAATAGAATTACATCTCACGTAAATTCATGCTTCCTCATCGTTCGAAAAATAACTGGTTGGAGATAATACCTAATGATACAGTAGAGATATCTACTGCTCCTCTAGATCTGCTCATTTGGATCATTTTTTATCGGAGCCCTAATTGTCCGCCCCAGGTTGTAAGTATCTTTTTGAGATCAACTCGTTTAGATTATGTCCTCTAGGTGTGACTGAACATCTAATACTCGTAATACTTGATGCATCTCAGAAATTGTGCGAGAAAATAATAAAAAATTCGATGGAATTATGAAGAGCGATATTGCTAATAAAGGATATTATGATGAATATCTTTACAACCAATGACTGACTTCGTACAGTTCATACATCAGCGCCAATGAAAAGGATAAATCGCTCTAATCTCTATTGTTTATCTAACAAATTAAAGTGAAAACCCTGCGTATTCTGATTAATTATGCCAAGTGTGCTTCAAATTTGGTTCATGATGTGTGTCCCCTCAGGGGGATACAACTAATGTATCTATGGGAATTAGCGCTCCCAGGGGGACTATGTAAGGGCCTGAGCTGAAGGTTAGGTAGGCTTTATTTTTGTTGAAATAGAATAGGTTTTTATTTTGTTACGGACCATCTTTTTTCGGTTCACTGCTGTCCTGTTTTTCAGCACCTACTACTTTCTTCTTCAACTTTGATCTTGTTTCATGAACTTCTTTCTCATCTTACTGTTTCTGTGCCCTTTCTGCATAGATTCCACGTTCCCTTAACTCCATACTAAATGGTGCCTTCTTCTTTCCTCTCTTTGGATCTCATTTGTTGAGGATAGGGAGGCTTAAACTAAATAATAATCTAATCTAATCTAATCATGATGTGTGTGAGCAGCATACACATCACAAGTTGTGTAGTGGTATCTCGCTGTAGTTTTTACCGTAAATCTGTGCGATGTATAGGACTCGAGTTTATTACATTTATATGGTGCCACTATGTTATATCTCTAAATTCGTTACAGGTTCCTCTGCAAAGTAATAATAGTGACAGTGTGAAACCAGAAGTAAGCTATTAGCAAATATCTAGTTTTAACTTTTAACTTTTTGTGTTGAGAAATGTTAGCTTTATTTAGTTGACTATATGTATTATACACTTTAATTATTTCTCCACTGCGCATACAGGATTTGAAATTCAGTTTTAATAACGGTAGTTCTCCATCTCGAAACTTTTTTGTTACAATTACGGAGTTGCCGAGCCTCGGCTACAACTGTGACCGGAAGCTGTAGAATGCCAGTACGGAAGCAGTCAAAATAATTTTAGGTGTGCACGTACATTGTGTGCACTTGAGAAGGTGAGAGCTTATATAAAATTCCAGTTTTGTGCAACCTTCAGTGTCAAAATAAACAGCTTTTTCTATTTTACCCCGAAAGATTCAAGCTTTGCATTTGTACTGACTGTACGTGTATGACAATGTTGAATTACGGGAATACGAGTGTTCATGCAACTTTTCATTTATCTTCCAGTACCAGCCGTTAGATGTGATCTGGGAGATATCACCTCGTCCTTGCGAATGTGTCTCTTATAGGTCTGCATTAATGTCGTGATCATGATAAGACCTTCATTTGCCTGCCACATTATTCTTCGGCGTCTACACTAGCCCTCAAATTTGTTTAGCCATCGCTCTGACTCACAGCGGTATTTTCATCCACGGTCCCTCGCAGAAATAGAAATGCCTGCCGCATACCGCGTTGCTTCTGTGCGCCTTAAAATCTATGATGAATTTTTGACTGAGCTGGTTGTTCAAGTGCGTCCCATTAGGTATGCGGGAGATTATCTTTTCTCTGTCAGATTGCATCTTATTCGTAAGTAGTTATAAAGTTATGAATTGAAGTGTGGAGGTCCGTGAAATTAAGTTATTATGCTTTATTTATGAAACTGTGCTGTAAATTAAGCTCCCTATTATAATGCTCTATTGTTTTGTTTATAAAAAGGCTGCTTGAAGTATTGAACTTACCCGTCTCCTAAGTATTCGAATTTTGATACAAATCGGATGATGTTTTGACCGTTCCAACACTCGTCATCGTTGCAAAATCTTTGAATACTGCAGGAATTTTTCCATTTACCGTGTGTAACTTACTGCACTTCATGAGTCACATTGCTTTGTGTCAAAACGTATATGTTAGAATATATCTCAAACTTCTCCCTGACAACTTGACTTTCGTTCGCACTTACTCCTAATCCTGTACGCACCATCATTGTTGCCTTGCGCACCGCCAAAGTCTATTATTTTTAGCGTTGTTTTTCTTAGCCAAGCAACGACATCGGCTGCATTCTTGCTTTACATTCACGGTCATTCTGACGTCGGTTAAAGTAATTTCACTAGTTTATATATATGGGAAGCTGTAAAGCTGGCAGCGGCTGCTCTCACGCCTGCGGCCACCTGAGCTGGTCGTGCAAAAGCAGCACTGAGTGGCAGAGGAGGCGCATGCCCGATTGCTTCAACCTTTGCCTCGTAACGTTCATCGTGAGATTTTGTGTTGTACCTGGGTTTCTAGCTGGAAAAGTAGGACGGTTTACTTTATGCGTTCATTGTTGTTAAAATCTGACGAAACCGGGCAATTTTGTGATAGAGATAAAACGTGAAATAACTCTGCCGTATTGTAAAAAAAAAACAGAGTTAAATATTACTCAGCTGAATTTATTTAGAATTCCACTGCTTAAGGCGTAAGAATACAATTAATTTTTTACTTCATGTTCCAAATTTCCTTTCCGTACGATTTGTTCCGTTTTCTGACTAATTTCTATAAATTCAAAGTGCACATGCAATAGCAGCAATAAATAAAGTGCAGAAACAATAACAGAATTTGATTGATTATTACGCAAAAATTATTTAATGAATTATCGGCGAACTTTTAATAAATTCAGATGAACTCAATATCAAATATATAGTTCACGGTTGACTACAATTTTGATAGAACATCTCAATTTGGAAAATAAATTGCGAAATAATCCCATGGCCCAAAGTTAGAGAACAATTTTAAAATTACACTATTTAGCCTGTTTAAATGTTTTTAATACACTGAATACACTTCTTGGGTGTTACTGTAAATACTCATAAATAGCCTCAACTATTATCAAACAAAATGGCGACTTCAACACTCAAAAGTTTGTCTCTTTCAGAGAATTGATTTTTATAAATTACAAAGAAAAAACGTCAATTGCAGAAATTACTAGTATTGTATGTAGCTGTAGTTTTCCATCGTTGGATAACCAGGCATAATACATCTAAAACGCCAAATGCGGAACCAGACTGGAAGACTTTCGACAATTTTTAAAGGAAATCATTCATAGATTGTTACAGTGAGTGATTAAAACGGACTGATTTGCGCCCGCGTCATTAATTTCCTGTATTTTTATCGAACAGACAGGAAATATCTCATGAAAAACTGTTTCTCGCAGGTTACAAAATGAATGATTGCTTGTAAAGGTGCCAGCGGGTGCTAGTTTCTCTCACATGAAAGAAACCAAAATGCCAATTTCAGTTTTGTGTTAGAGCATGATCTTCGGACTGATGTACAATGAGATAGAGTTCACTCCAGTGACAAGTCAAAACACAAAGTGTTCGGTTCGGACGGCAAAATTCAAGTGCGACGTAGAACAACTGAATGATTAACCCCACGATGCGTTGAAAAACAGTCATGTTTGGAAGAGCGAGTGTGATGTTGTAGGGAGTGATTTCTTAAGCAAGAGTGGGTCACATTTTCTGTTTACACAGAAGAATTGATGCGAAAGTTTATTAACTGCTTCTTCGCGCCATTTTCTTACAAGACAATGCACCTCGCCGTAAGGCAAGGAAAATTTTTGGCCTTTTTTGAAGAGAGAAATTAATCGTATGGACTGGGCGCCTCGGAGTCCTGACCTGAACCTTATCAAAAATGTATGGATGATCACTAGATAAAGGGCTCAAAAATCGATCTTTCAACCAAGATCCTTTCTGGGATATACTGAAAGAAGAATGGCAGGGGAGAACTACTGGGTTTTACAAGAAACTAATAATGTAGTATGATAGATGATGCAGTGAAGTAGTAATAAATGAGAGATGTTTACCAAATATGAAAGTAATTCTCAAAATTTTGTTATAAATAAATAAAAATTTCCAAACAGTGTCATAACTATTTGCTTTTGGGTAATACACCAATTTTTTCCCTATTGAAATATTATACCAAAATTGTAATTGTTCCCTATAGAAATATTATACCATGTAACTAGGTATCTAGTTTGTAGAAATTAGGTTCATCTACAGTTCTTGTAAGTCAGTCTATAATTCATTAAATAATGTTACTATTATAAACTACTCAGTGTTGTTATTATTCCTTGTATTATTGCCGTTACCGTAGTTTAACTGTATATGTAAGGTTATCCAAGGCATTACAAGCAACAGTTTTGAAATTGAAATTATTTTGTATTGTTGTGTATCACGCTCGTCATTGCATAAAAATGAATGTGGAATATCGCTATTGTTTTAAATTATGCACTATATTTCTCACATCTTTAGTTTGAACTATATAATCAGTTGCACTAATTGGTCTTTCTGAATATTTAAGAATTAGTTTCCGTCCTAGCTCATGGTATTAACGGACGACAGCCGCTGTAGTTCTTGAGTGCATTTTGTGTGTGGCATTCTCCGTGTCGCTATTAAATTTTCAAGTGCTTGTGATTGAAGTGAGACAACATGTTGACCAAGAAAAATGAAATTACTCCGACTTTTTTTTACTTTTAAATCATCGTACATTTTTGACACGAGGGATTTGTGGTCAATTACATCGATTTTTTCTCTGAATTCATTAGATATAGTGTTATGTATTGTGCGCCTGAAATTATGAGAACTTGGGAAATGGTAAGAGGTACTGAGACTCAGGCCCGTTGTCGAAGTGAACCTCAAATCCAGTACTGGTTTAGCGACAGTATTGAAATAGAACTGGGCCGTTTCATTTTATTTCAGTTGGACAGTATTCACGGTGCAACGTAGAGCGTCGATTTCGCTGTTAATTTCCCTATTTCCCTCCTTAAATTAATTATTTAACACGGTACTTGAACAAGCTCGACGCGAGGGAAGTTCTCATAGATAACACTTCACAATGATTGCTTGTCATGTCGTACGTCGCTGAACTATTGAGCACATCCTGGTTGGTGGCTGTTATTGTTGTAAGTGCGAGCAGCTGTTGGGACAACTCATCGGTTCTTGCGGCGCTGCTTGACAGTGCAGCAAGGTCAGGGTGTGAGTGCCCTGCTCTGCTGTCTAGCACGACCCGACGCTTGCCGAAGTCGCCATGAGCATCGCGTTGAGTCCTTATGATACACGAATACCCTACTACTCGTAATGGCAGTCCAATTAACGAAATCCATGGACAAGGCGTGGTTTCTCTGTGTAGCTATTGAAAATTCATCGTTCATAATTTAGATAACTCTTTTTGAAATGAGTTGTGATGGTAACTCGTATTACTCATGCGCGTTTATATTATTAAAAAGCGAATTAAGTATATTCGTATGAATTTTTGAAGACCTCCCTCCTTTTAATTGTAACTTCTTAATTATGGGCACGAAATATTAGTCAACGAATGGATATTTACCCAGACTGTGATAAATTTGGCAAATCTTACTCTTCTTTCCTTCTCAAGGCAATATAGCTGTGCTATCTATGAGAATTAGCGCTCCGAAGAGGAAAATGTGCAGTCCCGAGCTAAAGGTGAGGTAGGCCTTTTATCTGTTGAAATAACATATTTTTTTTATCATGTTGCGGGCCATCGTTTTTCAGTTCGCTGTCCTTGTTTCGAGTACTTATTGCTTTCTTCTTCAACATCTACCTTGTTTCAAAATCTTCTATATTGCTGTTTCTATGTGCATCGTGTGGGGACACGCCTTGTGCATTGCTTCTCCTTGCCCGCTATCCCATACAAAATGGTGCTTTCCTCCTTCCTTTCTTCGAGAATCATTTTATTTCTAGTTAAGGACACTTTAACTAATTGGTAATCTAATCCAATCAACACTCTTTTCCTTCAAAATTTGAAAATCATCAAGGATAATTTTCAATGAGCATGATACTCATATTTTATCCTTGAATGAGTAGATGCAACGGCTGCGTCTACGAATTGGGAGAAGTTTCGAACTCGAGCACGTATCATCAGATCCGGTCGTGTTGGCGCGGCTGTTGGGTGGTCGCTAGCTCACTCCCGCCATTTCTGCGGCGGTTGCCTCGTGACCTTGACTGCCTGCATTTTTTTTTGTTTTCATTCCCATCATAGACACTTGAATATGCATCCTTCACCGTAGCCGTCCTTGGGTTGCTTAGAACTCATACCTCTCTCACACTCTCTCTCTCACAAGCTTGATTTTCGTTACTGTGTACATATTTATGTTCAATTTTCTTCCTCAAGTAACTAATCGTCGATGTATAGATTATTTCTTTTTTCAATTTTTCGCTTGATCTAAAATATTAATTTCCATATTTTTTCTGTCTCCAGGTACGTGATTCGCCTTCTCTGTGTTGAACGCTGAATGTAGGATTTGTGAGTATTTACATTCATACGGACTGGGGTTTAGTTTTATTCTTCAACTTGTGAACTTATTTTTCAAATGTTCAGTTGCTCCAGCCTAATTGTACGATACTGAATTAGTCAATAATTTTTCATCCTGAATTAAAGTACGTATAGGTGGTATACAAATAAAATAAATCTTACAAATGTTAAAAAAAAACATTGCGCATCGTCTTATGCTGTTCCTGACAGGCTCGGACTAATACATGATTGTGTGAGACTGCAATGTCAGGCGTATAAATAATAACTCAAAAATATAACCTTGCGACCAAAATCGTTCGGTCCCAGGAGGTACAGCTCAGTCCGCGTCCTTTCGTGTCCATTCTTGTTTTTACAAGTGTCGGTTTTGTATTTATAGCGAAGATCTAAATTATATGAACAAACACTGTGTTAATTTTTAGTGGTGCACGCTGTTTTCATTCCTAAGCTGATAACAAAGCATGTTTAAGCGATGCCGAATTATGCACCTGAAAAATTTATTACTAATTGAAATTGCGTGTTTCAGGTTACACGTATCTACCTACTTCTTCCCATTACACATGCAAATCACATTTTAGTGACACGCATCACGCGTGTCACCATTGCTTGAAAATGGATGTGAAATTTTTCCACTAACTCAGTCCTACGACTTCAAGAAAAATGTATGACCTAACTTAAGGGAAATTAACATGTTGAGAAAACTTATTTTGCTGTAAGATTGCAGGGTCCAACGTTCAATTCACCTCTTCATCTACATTAAAGAAGTAGTAGACTAGTAGACACTCCAACCATGGTGTGAAGTTCTGAATGGTGGATGTTCCAAGTCATACCGGAGGCGTTACATTAGAGTGAGGCAGCTATAGCGGATGTTTACGAGTCCGTACATCACTGTTTACTTCCGAGACTGGCAACCGTAACTGCCAGCGTTGTGTATGCGTTCTTTCCAATTTTCTTCCATCGTACGACGAAGTGAAGGCGATTTAATATCTTCACGCACTTAGTTGTTCATTTTTGTGCTTGTGTAATGTAAATTGCTTTCTGTGAGGATTGAAATGTACTTCAGACCAGTGCTGAAGAATATGAGCTTAGAGGAGTTTAAATTGGGTATAGCATCTTACCTGCCGTACCGAAAACGAGTTTTTAGGTGCTACCGAATGGAAATCAACTTTATAACTCGACCCTTATGGAAAGATGAGCGGCAAACAAATACTCTATTGATTAAGAAAATGTCAGGGAAAATGTTGAAGCTGTTGTTGGGCAGAAAATGATGCACCAATGTGCTTCAGTGTAAAATCGTGTTGAGAAGCTCGCTACAGCAGCTAGAACACTAGCATTTTTCGCTTCCGGCTCCCATATAACTCACGAGTAGCAGACTTCCAAATGTCGCGTAGGGCCTTTATGGTGGCCTCGTTTTCTCTCGGTCTTGGCGGAAATAGTATATCTCCGTTTGCTTGCTGGGTCAAGTTTTCGAGAGCTCTTGTAGCATAAAAACGAGCGCTATCATTAACTAAACTTTCGAACGCGTACCCTAATTGTCTAAAATAAGTATCATAGGTAAAACCGAGTGCCGTACCTCGTTTTTGCTGTGAATTTATTTAGCTCTAATGCTAGAATTCAATAGACTGATCTGTTTATGCGCATAGAGAGACATGTGGAATAGTTCTTCGAGTAATTACCGCCTTCTGACTGTGAATTGATACCGTTAACTGGTAACATACCGGATGCGCGGGTAAGACTTTTTTGGGAGAAAATGTCCGCTCGCCGGAAGTATCGCAGTTCAGCTGAGGTGTCGTGTTCTACCCTGCGTGAGACCGCTCTCAGTTTCGTTACACATTTCTTCGTTGTGTTGTATAGGCATCAAATAAGAGATACCTCGATTTCATCAATTATCGTCGTTTATTGAAAAAGGTCCATGAAGTTAAAATTAATTCATTTTAATACAGAACGTGTGCTCAAAATATGAAATGTACAGCTTAGCAGGATTCTGTGATACCATTTCTTTTTTATTTGTAATAGAATATGAATCCAATTCAAATTTTCGGTTTCAATCTGGTACGCGCATTCTTACTGAACGCAAGTCCTGACTCAAGGACGTCATTGCTTATTCAAAAAAGCCAATTCTTATCATTTGAAGAGAGACGAAATTATCACTCTTTCAAGCTAGTGCAGACCGTTGAAATTAATAAACATTCAAATAGTTTTACTCGAGAGGAACTGCCTCAAGAATGGATTCAGCAAATCGGGTGAATATTTTGTATTTGATTTGAATATTTTTTCTCTCAACTGGAGACTGCGTACACGTTCTATATTAGTTGATATGCACACACAGCTGGGCCAAACAGCCTGGCACCATTTGAAGCTTAGGGGTCACTTGGCGTTCGCGTGTTGGAATTGTTTGGCGTACCTATGTTGTCTTCTAGTACGTCAATTTAGGTTCTTTTGTTGACATTGATTGATGGGGCTTAGTATGCGCACAAAGGTACTCTTCGCTATTATTTAATGAAATATTTTTCTGTTTTGAGCGTTATAAAAATTTTAGGCGTACACAGAGCGAAATGAAAAACAAGTTAAAGCTGGATGAAGCCCGATGTAGTGCGAGGTGGCAACTGCTCGAACTTCATGATATTTACAAGTTATGGTGTACAAGAATGGTCTAAGAGATCTCTCTAGACGAAGGCTTTGGTTTTTGGGGAAATTGAAAAAAATTGTGGTCTTTTGCGTCACATTTCTATACACGTTCATCCTCAAAAATATTCCTTAAAACCGGGAAAACAGAGAAAATTTGTTTTAGAGTTGTTGTAAAGAGTATGGTTTACATAATCGATCATTTATGTTTCACGTTGCGTCAACGTGTTATTATTTTGTGGAGATCACTAACAGTTACACCCAACCGTTCATAATCTTACTATATTAATTTTTCCGTTGTTTATGCATCGATATTCATTGAAGCTGGGTCGAAAAGCAGAGATCAATTTAGTCATGATTTGTATTATCACAATTCAGTAATATTTAACTATCGACATTTTTGTTGGCGTTACCTCATCAGTTTCTTACTGACTCTTGATGTTTTAAGAGTTCAGCCGAGAAGTTGCATGAGTAACTCGCGTCCGTTAGTAACTTAGATTTACGGCATTGTGCGTAAACCTGACCTAAGATAGCGCTGGACTTCACTTGCTACCGTGCTTGCTACTCTCACCGCCGTAGAATTTTACCGTGACACGCTCGGAGTTTTCGCTTTTTCTCGGATGTATCAGTTGCTCGCCGGGCATGGCGGTGTGAGGTGGTGTGCGTTTGTAGCTTGCGCTCTCTTGTTGGTGTCGCGTTCTCACCTGGACTGGAGAATTGACTTACGCTTTGTTTTGCAAAATCACTCGCATTATAGAATATGTAAACTGTTGTAGAGAATGTTACGAGTTTCTTGAGCATTAAAATCGTTGTCAGTTCTCCATTTGAGCACTTGCTTCCCTGAACGGTGACAATTACGAAACTTTTTTATACGCGATTCAGTTTTTTTTTATTCCGATTCATCACATGGTAGTAAATGCATTGCTTAGAGTACGGTGGATGCAATTATACTTGGTAAACCAACACTTTTTACTGTCATGGACTTATGAATCGTACCGCCTTGATGAAGATATATTTCAATTGGTTGTTTTTCTGAAACTGATGTATTGTCATACCATGGGGCGAGCCTCTTTGAGCTTCCATATGACCCTATTAACACTGACTTGTGTTGAACAGCTTCCACACTGAATTAAATTTTTCGTAGTTCTTTTTTAGCCCGGATATATTTTTATATTCCTTTCACCATTGAGAACATTTTGTTTAGAGTGCAGTTAATTCCACATTCGTCCGATCGAAGCATGCAAATTTATCCTATTTTTAATCAGGTGAAAAGATACACTTCACTGATTCAGTGTCTTAGCTTCACCGTCTATCGGTAGTTTTGTGCTTGAATTGTCAGTGTCACCAGTATTTGCTGATATTCTACCATTTTCTCCAAGTTTTGTAGTTGAACCTCTGTACTATGACGCATTATAAGTGTTCTATTGAGTACGACGAGAGTTGAATCATTAATGAATTGAAAAAACGTGCAAATACAAAAGACCCTTCCACGGCTGTCTCAATAATTTATTTTAGCTTTGTATAATATCGCGAAAACAGTACTTTATTATTGATTCGACATTCGTTCTTTGTATTTTATCTGTGGACTAAGCATTTCGTGGAGGAAAATGTGCGATTTGAGCTGAGGTTTAGGTGGGTCTCTTTTTTTCTTGGAATGAAATAATTTTTTGTTTTGTTACGGACCATTTTTCCAGTTCACTGCTGTCCTGTTTTTCAGCTCCTACCACTTTCGTCTTCATCTTTTTTCTTGTTTCATAACGTTCCTTCTTATGTATTTGTTTAAATGTACAGGGAATCTTGTGTTGGGCGCAGATTCGCGTAGGTACCTTCATCCTTCCTTTCTTTGAGCATTTTTTTCGTACTTAGGGAGGCTGAAATTAACTTATAATCTAACCTGTTCATCGTGCATTTATACTTCGGGCTCGAATTGGTCGAGTGTTCACTGTTGATCTAAACTTATGCATCCATTCCAGTCACAGATTTTTTTGAAAACACTTTTTGAACCAAATTGGTACACACAACTACGTATTGTGATACTTGTTACCGGAGATATTCAGATAAGGATTGGTCGAATCCAATTGTTTTTCTTGCATGGAACGGGATTGATGGCGTTTTTATATGCATTGACTCATGAACATCTATTAAGGCTTTGGCACACCCATGTTAGAACAAAAAAATGCTTGTTTTCCCTTTGAATTGCGTCTTTTCATTGCTGGCGTTGTGGAAGCAGTGCTGCGCGTGATGAACTGCGACAAGCAAGTGTTGTTACTACGTTATCTGCTAAGTGTATGCGATAATTTACACTCACTATGCCATCAGAGCGAGGACCATTGAGTGTCACATTTTTATCTGCGTCGGAATTGTGACTGTGAACCTTTCAACAATAATAAACTTGACGATAGAGTGGAGGGAATTTTTTGATCGCCTGTCAATTAAATGCTGAAGATGCAGATCCGCAACTGGATCTCTTTCACGAGCTCGTCGAGCGCCCACAGCTCGCCAGCTCGTCACCGCTCGCCCACTCCGACTCCTTCGTTCAACTCGTCGTCGCCTCTGTCCTTGTCCCTTCGTCCTCGGCTGCGAGCCCAGTCCCGGGACGCGAGAGACAGGGTTGGGACCAGGGCCACTGTGTCAGGCAGGTCCCGCCGCACTGGCGACAAAGGTAAACAATTGCAACATGTATAGTCATGACTTCTCCTTTAGGGGGCTTGGAATAGGTAATGAGTTTTGGTTAGGTGGGCTTGTCTATCCTCTGTTGTAGGGACTGGCGCCCTCAAAGTAATTAGTTCTATGTCCTTTGTGAACATATTTTCGCAGTGGAAACGGAGCCTCGAACTAAGTATCATACTGCTCGGTGTCATATTTTTACGCATACTCTGATTTTAATTTTTTTACATGCAGACATTCATGTCTGTGAATTTGTTCCTAAAGTGCACATGCTTGACGCAGTACGATTCTAGTGTACCGCAGTATATTGACAAAGTTCGAAATAAGCTCATTATCGTTTGCAAACATGATTTCACTGTATTGGAGTGAAGTATCAGTGTGTTACCTATCCTCTTAATTTGATTCAGCGCGCCATCATGAAAAGACTGAATTTGAGGATCGCACTGTCTTCCACGCATAACTTTAATCAACATGGGGCAAACATCGACAGCAGTCATCAACTGTAGCTGAAACGACTGATATTTAGGTGTCAGTCAGTTTGAATTTTTCTTGTGTCGTAGTGTACTTCACCAAAAACTGAGCCTGTATTAGTTGTCAATAATTATAATTATCTGAATTGCGGGATTTTTGTTTTAACACAGATTTACTACCTGAACGAAAAATATAATGAAATTGTAAAATCAATAGTATGACTTAAACGCCTTTAAACCCGCTTGGATGCAATCAACTTGAAAATGTTGGGAAATACGTCAGGGAAAACAGCCAGCTTGTTTCTACTTGCATTCAATTCAACGATTAACAAAGATTCAACGAACTTTCCTTATTTTCTTCAAAATTTTGGTCTTTATTTATCGAATTGAGGCTTTGCAATGGTCTGTCTGTTCATGCTTCGAACGCATTTCTAGTGAGTTGCTGAAATATTTTGATTGTCAAAGAAGTGTTTTGAATACCATTGCCCGTCTTCTCAGGGGCACACAACTATTGTCTCTAAAAGAATTGACGCTGCCATAGCGAATATGAGAGGTTCCGAGCTAATTGTGTGGTAGGCATTTTGTTGAAGTAGGATAATTTTGGGTTGGGGACGTTATTTTTGGTTCACCGCTGATCGGTTAATCTTTTTTCGCTTTACTGCTGTCCTGTATTTTAGCACTTCCTACTTTCTTCTTCAATTTATATATCTTGCTTTAAAAACTTATTTCTAAACTTGCTGGCTGTTTCTGTACGCAGGGGATCTTGGGTGAAAACACTCTGAAGCATTGATTCCCCGTTCTCTTAACTCTGTACTGAATAGTACCTTCCTCTCTTTGGAGCACTTTGCTGTGGTTAGAAAAGCTTACACTATCTCACCTAATTTAATGTACTATTGCACATTCATAGTTACTTCAACGAGTGTAATTTTTTTAAACCACTCTTTTAGCGATGAGAGAAAACGATTTCTTGCGTGTAAATAAAAAAAACGTTTAAATCGAATAGTCAGTTAGTAAATTCTTAACTTTTAAAATATAAGTGTTCTACTTTTTACTTAATATCTTGAACAATAAATTGAAGAATTATATTTATTTTGACAAATGGTGTCGAAATGTGTTTCTGTACGCCGTTAATGATTGCAGAAGAGGTAAAATATAAGAGTACAGTGAAGTAAGAGTTATGTTCGAACGTGACTTTCTTTTTCTTTTCAGCGTTTGATGAACAACGGAAGCCATGAAAGATGAAGTTCTTTATTATTTAATGGAATTTCTAGAACTAAAGTGTTTCTTCGCTTATTTTTTCTGGGGAATTAGGCTTACTATGCCATAAAATCTACTTATTTTAGCTGATTTTATCTAGAAACAATAAAATATATGCATGCAAAATACAGAAACAAGCATGAACTGCGAACATTTGTGTAAACGAATGACTATGTAAAAAACTCTTCTTGTACTAGTAAGCAACATTGAAACTAATGTTAGGTGACAATGGTGTGCGCAAACAATAACAAGGTGCCTAGCGAACAAGCCGCCTCTGCGTGCGCCGCAGAATGGTGCGGTGGTCTGCGTGTGACTGCCGCGCGCCGGCCGTGGGAACGCCCACATGCGTTCGCGTCGCCCACGCTTCGTCGCGCACATGCCTTATCAAGGCACTCGTAAAAGGACATTAAACTTGCACCATAAATACGCGCCTCGCTACTGGTTCTTATTCTCATCTCCTCGGATATTTCAACAGTTTCTGTGTGCTGTAGCTTTGAACTGTTTTTTAACACAATGGGTGAAAATTTGCTCGCAAACGTTTTGCCTGAGAAACTAATTCTTTCTTTACCATTCCTGTCGTATCATTTTTCGGAACGATTTCAAAGAGTATTAATGAAAAGCTGTTGTGTTCCATTGTTTGGTCTTGTCAAGAGGAGTCCATTCCCGATTGACAGTCTTTATGGACAATTGCTCATATTTTTTATGATTTATTGAATTTTCTATACCATAATCGAGTTTGTATATGCGTACATTTTAATATACTCTGTCCTACTCTAGTATAATGTTTTGCACCCTAAATTCAGGATATATTTCAGTTATGCTCGATTGTTTCTTGTTGCAAATAGCAATTGAAGCTAAGCGCTGTCGAAGAACCATTTAAAACTTGTGTTTGGAGTCTGAAGTTACAAAAAAATATTGCATTGGAATGGTAAGTTCTCTATTTATAACCTAAAACTTTCGGTCTCCATTTGATAATTATGAAAGTTTTCCTCTGTTCAAAGTTTGAGTATTTTCACGAGGTTTGGAGGCAAAATTTTTTCTTGGCATTTAACTTGGAGAGCTTTACATTGGTTTCAAACTCAGCCTCTCCTGTTACATTACGAGTCGTAGGTGAAATTAGGTTGAGATGTTACTCCGAAGAGTGCTAGTTGGCATTTCAGAGCACGATTCACTATTCTTGTCGCAAAATTTTTATTGCTCGATGTGATTTATTGGTGTCTTTCAAGAAGTTGTGCTGTTGATTGCCTCGTTTCTTCGATGCTTATTCAATAGATTTTGATTCCTCTGTGTTTATTCCTTAACAGCACCATATACACATGCACGAATAATTTATCTTGTTTATCATACGTTTCAGTGACAAACTGTGATCGATTGTGTTCATCGATGATTTATAGACAACAGATTCTTGTTCATTCGATGTTTTTGCGGGGTCTACTTGCACAGCCTGGCTGGCGTTGTCACTCACACCTGTGTTTTGTTCCCTCGATGAGTGCAACGTTGAACGTTGTCACCTCATGCGATCAGTTGACCAACGTCAGTAGCTAGCTCATTCAAGGGCATTTTTAGCTGAGTTTAAGTTCTTATTTTGTATTCACTGTCGGTCCATCTCGCTATTTTGTTAAAATTGATCAGTACCATTTGTTTTAGGTTCAGAATTATTTTTAGTTCATAATATTATTCTTTTCTTTTTTGTATTGAAAACTTGAAATTTATGTGTACACGGGCCGTCAAAAATTACGGGATTCTATAATTACTTTGATTACTTGTAAAACTGACAGTGTATAGTAAACCAATCTGGGAGTACTCGCGATTAAAATATTCTTGTTCTTGTGCACTGATGAAACTCGTATCAAAAATACGCTCAATAAGCCCCATGTAAGTTCTTAAGAGTGTGACTGAGAGACTGACCAACCAAGCAAACAACAACTGTGTATAACTAAGTAGTGGGAATTTTTTATTGTTTTAAATTCTTACACACACCAGCATTTAACTCCTGCCGATAAAATACGAATACCATTCATTAGTGTTGACAACTACAAGTATTCCACACCTACTTCTTGCTACATATAGCGTGCTACTTATTCTAGTCTGATCTCAGATTCGGTGAGCGTCATAGGCTTGATCATTAGTCTGCGTAAAGCCAGCTCGATCAACTCCGTAATGAATAAATTACGTACTTGCTGGATTTGGTGTCCTGGCGCTAAATACTAGGTTATTTATTGGATTTTGGATATGAAAATTGACTATTGTGAGCATCTGTGGATAAATCGTGCGTTATTTCAAATTGGGTCTTACGTATGTGCCATGCGCTGTACGGAGATGTTCTCGCATTTTAATCACCTAGCGCAGAGTATCGAGGAGTTTGGAGAGTTTGGACTCGCTGTTTCAGTTTTTTCTACTCGTTTGTTACGAGTAGGATTGTGTTCAGATTTGCGAAGAAATTACTATTAATATTGTTCACGAGCTCCCTATAACTGTGTTCACCATATGACTCACGTCAGCCCTACAATTATCGACTAAAATTGAGCGCTTCTTCGACCCATTATCGACCGTTTCACGCTCTGTGGCCTCTGCTGGCAAGTTGTTTCGACGGCGAATCTCGAATGTATAACATTACTGCGTAAAAAGTTCGTCGTATTTGAAGGCTGTTGAGGTATTCTGCTTTCTAGTGCGAGAGGTTCTTGTATCTTATGGTTCTTGTGTTAGAATGAGACTCTTGAGAAGTTGATCATTCTGAATGGATGTTAGTAGACATTCCATGTGGGGGATAGTTTCAAATCATTTATATTTTGTTCACAGAAATTTGTAATATGGTCTTTTTTGCAAAAGTTCAGACATAAAAATGAGTTATTATAAGATACAAAAATGATTCACTTCCGGTCTCTAACAGCGAACGATTAAACAGTTCATGCTAATAGAATATTCTCTTTAAAAGTGATGGATCATCACGTATATTTCGTGTCAAAATTTATCCGCTGAATTTTGATCATTTCAATTACCATATTCTAAGCCGAAGCTTCATTTCTAGACATGCTCTTGACTTCTGTTTGTTGATTTCACGATTTTAGATCGTTTCATCACAGATGGTTCAAACACGCGTTATTCTCTATAATCGGGATTGTGTGTTTCCTGTTTTGCCCTTATATTTCTGAGAACCAGTGTTTCTGTCATTGGAGTAACGCTTAAGGTCCTATCTAAATGATTTACGTGTATCTTTTTATAAAATTTTTAAAATTTTCTACTCTTCATTGTCTCGGGCTCCATATTTTATTTCCAACTGTTTTTACATATAATTTAGATCCGTTTAAATTTAGTTTTTGGAGCGCCTCGGACGACTAGAACCTCATCACTATTTACTGCAGTTTGTCCGCCTGTTTTTCCTCCGTCAATCACTCTTCATGGAACGATGGCTGAACGAGCAAACTGAACCTTCAAACGCTCCGGCCTCGACCTTGTTGCTGTGCGAGTGTCATCGATCTGCTAGGTTTTTATTTTAAAAAGCTCCATACGAGTATTTGATGGCATTTACTTTTCATTCAAGCGATTAGTTTTATCAGTTTTTTCTCGAAAGACACGCTCAACTGTCATTTTAAGCGGGTCAGTGGTCTGGTATCGAGTATTGTATTTTTGAAAGACCCGAGCAAATCAAGCGAAGCCTCAAGGTTCCTATTTTTTGAACAATTTTTTGTTTGTTTTCCAAAAGCCATTGAGTTCCTTTAAGAGTTAATCTTGAATGAAATTGAATTGTGCATTGGTTGTTGCTTTCTGTTCAAAGTTGAGCTTTTGCACCGTTGCGAAGCGGAATACTTTTGGTTCTTTGCAATGCATCATATTAGAGATTTCACTATAAGATGATAGTTCCACAGAAACATCTGCTAGAAATTTGTAAACTTTGGCGTTTTATATTTACTTGAAAAAAATATAAAAAGACTTCACTATAATTATCATAATAGTTTATTATATTATATTATACATTAGTTATCAAAAAGACTTCACTATAGTTAAAAACTTGTGAGCTTTAATTTGGTTAAATTTTGTTCAATTTTTGATAGTTTTTGTGAATTTTTCGGTGTGGAAAATCGAACAAATTCTAGGTATATTTATTCGTTTGAGTGTGTTGAATGTGGCACTGGTGTATATCTCGTTACTTGGTTTCTCTTGCGGTGAAAACGGCTCTGGGGTGCTATCTTTCTTGGTCTCTGTAATTGAGCGGACCCGTGGGACGCTATTGGGTCTTCCTGCACGCTTCCGTGGCCCTCCTGGGCTGCCTCTCCAAGGCCTGCAGTGTCACTCTGAAGCCTCGGCCGCCGCGAGACGAGATCTTGTTCCTAAATGGCTTTATTACCTCAAAACACTTGGTTTCGTCTAAATAAAAGCTTGGATCCCTGCTACGTAACTCAATGAAAATGTAGTTTACAGCATTATTTTTCGTATAATCATAAAACTGTTATTGAATAAATGTTTACGTTAACAGATTCCTTTATAAATTATACTGTGGCTTGGGGTATTTTAATTTTGAAATATATTAATCGTAGAACTAATTTGACCACTAATCTACGCGTGATAAACGTTAAATATGTTTTCCACGTAGTCTAGCTGTAAATTGGTAAATTAATTTCCTAGTTGAAGTAATCGAAGCCGAAGCTAAGGAATCCGCACACCAGTAATCCAGAAGATAGAGCTTGGCAGCACGAGCTGGGGGAGAAAGTGGGCTCCCTCTTGCCCGATTGCCTGTATCCATGCTACGGTCTCTGAGGACAGCAATAAATTTGTGCTCTGCCTCAGCCCCGCCGCCGATGTTTACGACGCTCCGCTTTGTGCTGCCTGCCGAGCTGGGAGGCGGACTTCCATGCGCGGGTCCAGCACTCAACTACACTCGGGTTACGTACATGTTACAGAGCTACTTGAACATTTCATATCTAGTAAGCATGTTCATTTTTGGCGTGCAGTTACGGCCGTAGGATACGGCCTGTAATTTACTGTTTTACATCGCTCAAAATGTACGACCGGGATTCAAATATTTGAATTGTTTCAAGTTCACATTTTATGTTCTGTGTACTGTGATGTGTGCAAGCGAGTCCATTGGTGATGTATAAATAATTCTTCGAGTTTGGATTATAATTCTTCATGGAAGCAAAAAATATTTACGCATTAATGACGTGATTAAAACAGTTTAAATGTTGATGCAAATCTGTCTGCGATACATTTACTCGTGAATATACTTTCGCTCTGTCTTCTAAATACTGATCGAGGCTCTTTTGATCGAAGTGTGCAAAATATTTCTAACTGCTCGTTTTAAATTTTTCGAAGTCGCATGTGGGTGTCTACATTTCATGCACACTGAGGAAAGGTAACCTCTATGTTACTTCTCTGTCTCTCTCTTATCATCATGCACTGCGGCTAACGAGTTAGCTCCTCGAACAGTTTATTTGTGTCTGGAGCTCGACGGAGTTCCGGTGCTTAAAATGCGCTGGGGTTGAACGACACGTGGTCTGCTGCCGGGCAGCTGCTGCCTGCTGAGGCGCCGCGTGCCCCGCTTGGACTTCCGACTCCTGCTGCGCTTACCTGTCTTGTTCAGAGGTCTTCCGTGAGGTGTCTTTGTCGTGATGTCATTTTTGTAGCACGCGCGATGTTCAGGCATGTGAGGGCAAGAAAGTAAGTTACCACCCTAGGGCACATATAGGGATGGTAAATGGGTTCTACTGCTGCCCTGTGCTTTTTTAATTTACCGTCATCAGCGTTGACCTCATATCGCTTTTTATTCATGCCGCTGCTATGCATACGGTTGCCTTCTGTCAGTTACTGTTAACAGAGTTGATGTGTACTGCATGCACGGTTAGCAAACGACATTTTTCTCGTTGCTGCTGTCGTTGATGTTGCTGTTCTAGCATCACCACCTGCCTGCCAGTCCAGCATCAGCTGCCACTCGGCTGCTGCTTCCTGCGCTCGCCACCTGCCGCCCGCGTGACACGAGCGCTTCTTTCCATCGCCTGCTTGCCGTCTTTCGCTCTGCCTCATGATGGCAGTCATTGCGGCCTCTTGATATATAATATGCTAGTCGCTGGACCGCTCTTCAACTACGTCAGGATCAACTCTAACTTACAGTGAAAAATGAAATCTCTTTTGTCGTGTATTTGTTATTTGTTTCATGTGCTCGTGCATCTTGTAACAAGTTCAAGGCAGAGGAGTAAAATTCAGATGTATTGTACAGTACATTTGTGTTTCCACAAACTTGACTTGTACGCATCAAGATTAGTTGTCGTCCTGATGGTCGCTGCAGTTGTTTGAACTCAGGTGGTTTAAATGAAAAATGATTCATAATTTCGTGATGCTGCCGCGAGAAAGTTTCCTCTAACTAATGCAATAGAGTTTTCCAGGAGCCCAAACTAGTCCTCTCACGTGTTCCATTCTTACGCAGCCTATTTCACTCAAATAGTGTCGCATTAATCGCCGTTCTTGCTTCACAAAACTTCCAATATATTAATTATACACGCATGCGGCATGTTTGTACGACCGGGATAGTTTTCTTCGCGTTATTTGATGCCTCGAATTCTGATGAATTTTTATGAGGTCCTCTAAAAGATATTTAATGCATAGACTTGTCTGCACGTTTGGGTGTTCAAACCTTCTAATATTTATTTGTAAATGACCGTAAAGTGAATTGTGTGGCTTGAATGTGTTGCTCTGGGTGTTATCATTTTGCTGGAGACTCGTGTGGTCTAGGTAATGCGATTACAGCAACATTTTACGTGAACTACCGTGATCTTAAATAATAAATCGTGCTACGCGTATCTCCATTTTTAGAAGTAAATGTCAAGTGACCTCCCCCTTCCAATTATGTACATTGTCCTTGTTGAAGCGGGAGCGATATCAGCGTGGGACGCCTATAATTGCACACTTTCCCTCATTCTAGGGAGTCGGACCTAATATTAAGACAAGTTGTCACAGCACCTATCGTAAGGATGTGAAGAGTGTACAACTTTCATCTTTCTCGCGTTTGAATGTCATTAATATTTGCACTCACCAACTGTTTTGATTCGTTGTTATGACTTATGAGTCAAGTCAAGCAAAGAACATGAACATTAACTTTTCAACAAATGCGTTGATTTTTACCCTTTGTAAGAGTTACGATTTATTTTCGCGCACATTACTCGATCTTGAAAGTGTTAGGGGGTAAAATAACTACTGTTATCTTTCATTCTAATGATCGATTCTAGCGGTGTTTCCCTACTTCAATTGTATATAGCCTTGAAATTTTCTCGTTTTACCCAATTTTACTTGTAACCTTTTGATATCTCACATTTGGTAAATGATGTTTCATTTTTCTTTTCAAGTGCCCGATGTGCATCATTGATTTCGATCGCACCACGCCCTAGACGCAGCAGTTCAATGAAAGGGTGCGAGCAGCATCTGCTGGCTCGTCATAACTTGCTCGCGATGTCCTTGCTAGAGGCGTCGTTGCTCATGGTCGAGATGAGTGTGTGGGCGGGTGTTTGTGCAGTTGCTGACGTGATTCAACTCCGTGTTTTTGTGAAAAAATGAACGAATTTAGTTTGTCTGTAACGTTTATTCATTTTAGATCTCCAGAAAACGTGACTATAAATGTGGTAAAAGCTTTATATTGTAATTTTAGTTTCAGTATTTCGGTCTGAATATGTTAGGTTAAACGATTTCATACTGAAAGAACATTTTGCTGAAAGTTGTGTTGCTCATCAACTGATGAGGATAAAGCGATTAACGCCGAGCGTTTACTAGAGATGGCATATTACGACTGCATCTCTTGTGCAAGACCGCTCAGATAGTAGGGTCAAATTGGCTTATTTCATTTGCTTTGACACGTAGTAGTCCTTTCTTGAACCCCATGGTTAGTGTGCTATGTTCTTGTAGTAATTGGTGAAAAACACTTTTTCTGGTTAGTCAAGTACTCTTTGCATGTACTCTTTTTATAGATTTCGTTTCGGATATGGTTACGCACATAACGATCAATCTTTTCTGTAATGAATTTCTCTGAATAATGTATTTTTTGACGAAATTCTTTAGAAGTTGCAATGCTTACCGCATGGAATTTTTACCGTGCTCAATTTTTTTGCTTCGTACGCTATTTTATTCTTCATGAATCATGTGATACTTCCCAGTTACGACATCCCTTTTTTTACGATTTTATTTCATAAATGCATTTCACTTTATCGGTTTATGTTTAGTTAACACTCAGTGGTGTTTTTCTATTTGTCAGAAAATATTGCTCTTCAGCATATGTTTTAATAAATATATTCCATCATTTTCGAAAACGAAACGGACCTCGAGTTATTAGCTCGAGGACGTTCTGAAGGGAACTCGTTCATCCATAGATCATCTCTTGATCGTTAAATTCTGAATCGAATGCGGTCTGCTGGCAGCTGGCGATTCCGCTCAGGCCACTCCACTGGTCGCCCAGCTCAATAACCGCGATCGCCATCTCACGCGCCCAACCTTTGCCACCCTCCTTTCCGGCTATCGAACTTGCTGACTCTTTCTCTCAAAGTTGTTCCTGCCCTAGCGTTTTGAAGTGCGCTCAACCAGTAATTCTATCTTTTCTACTAATTATGGAAATACTTATTTACTGGGTACTCTGTTCAAGTCGGAAATTTCGTGTGTGGATTTATTTCTTTTTGCAACCTCATCGTAACACAATCAAACTTTTAATTAGATATTGACAGTCATCTTTTTTTATGTTTTGGTTCTCTGAAGGCTTCCTGCCCTATTCATCCTTTTAAATGTCCCTGCGGAGCCATTATCTCTATAATATTTTCAATGTTAGTCGTATTTAGCGCAATACTTGGTTGAACGTCGAGTAGATATTATTGAAGGAAGATTAGATACTGTGCAAATACCGTTTATTTTGTTTTTCCAATGGAAAACTGCAGCTAATTTCGTAAATTTAAACAATCCTTATTACACTAGGGTAATTTTTTAAAGTTATTTAATAGGGCTAGTTAGATTTAAGTATTTTCTTATATTTTCTTACAAAGTAACCATTATTGTCTTGTATTCATCAAGAGAAAATGAAATGCTCATGTACAGCCGGTATCTCGTAAATTTTAGTTAGTAAATTAGGCTTTGTCCAGCTCTCGTTTATTATGTAACGAATAAAGTTAATGGAGCACTGTTCATGTATATTTTCGGTTAAGAAAAACTGCACACAGCCCTCATTCCTTGCAATGTCTCCTGAAAAAATGGAAAAAAATGTGTTTAAAGTTAGAAGGTATTCAGGTAGACCTCATCAGCTGCGTGCTGTGCACCTAGCCTCAACAGAGTGTAACTGTTGCACTTTGTTTTGCGTGCCTGCGCGAAAATGGGCGGCAGTTTTCCAGGAGGCTAAGTCTCGAGAATGGCCCGTTTGGATAGCGCTCCCAAGACGCTCGTGAACTGCTGCTAAAACCAGAATAAAATGACTCGGAATGCTTTGCCGCCTCTTGCTACGATGTGTGCGGTGCTCCACGATATGCCTCGCATGTGCTCCTATTCCCATCCGTGCATGCTTGCTAAAATGTTGCTTTTGAGGTTATAAGCTCTCCTCAGTTGTGTTAGGGATGGACAATTACGTGTGTTTCTTGCGCACTCGAGAATGTGTAGAGGCTTGCTAATGTTGATTTACTTTCAAAAATTAAATTTGAACGCCCCATTTTCTTTTTTAGGTGACTTCGAAAATGAAAACTACCCGAAATCCTGAACTAATTATTATGAGATTATATCCAGCCTTCATTTGAATTTACGTATTCGAAGTGTTTTTAGTCTCTTAAAACTATAGGTCAAAGTTATTGTAAATTACTGCCTTTTGACTTCTTTTTCATGAAAACTTTACAACAAATATAGTAGACGCTTTAGCATTTCATTATCTCCCAGTAGTGTAGTCCTACAAGATTCACTCGTGGAATTATTTTCCATCGTTTCTATCCTATAAGCCGCACTTCTGTCAATATTTTTAGCAGAAAATCGTGTTTTTTCCTCACGGCTCAAAGTGCTACTTACTTCTTAAACGTAGAATGTACCTTCGCTACTCATATTTTAGTTCTTATTGTTGGCTGTTTGTCCTGTTGGCCTCTCAGGAGAGCACAAGTAGTGTACCTATGGACATTAGCGCTCCCAGAGGGAAAATGTGAGGTCCCGAGGTGAGAGTCAGTAGGCCTTTTTAATTGAAATAGAATGGGATTTTTCAAGATCATCCTTTTTCGGTTCACTGCTGTCTTGTTTTTCAACACAATTACTTTCTTCAGCTTTTATCTTGTTTCATGAACTTCCTTGTTAACTGACTGTTTTTAAGCGCTGGAATCTTGTGTGGTAACACGTTGTGCATAGATTCCACGTTCTCTTAACTCCGTACTAAATGGTGACTTCATTGAACTTCTTTTAGGAACACTTTTGTTGAGGTTAGGGAGACTTAAACTAACTTATCATATAATGTCGTCACTGTTTGCTTGGTCATTTCATTTTGCAAGTACAATATTTGTTCTGTGAACATTTCACGTTCATAGCTGTAGCTACTTTTTACAGTGACAATGTTTCATTTTTTTTTTCTTTCTACAGTTTGGGAGTAATGATCAGCTCATTTTTTACTCGTGTTTATTCCTTTGTCTTTTCCTGTGTCTGTAGAGCTCAGTAAAAATCTGTTGCGGAAGAGGCAGATTAGAACATCCTGCTGCTCCTCGTGGAAGGATACGAGCAAGATATTAGCTTGTCTTCTCTCTCTTATCACGACTTACTTCGAATATGTCTTTAATTC